>OY796863.1:21655200-22905200 GCA_963680765.1 Agrochola lychnidis | reverse complement strand
TACATAGAGTGGCTGAATAAAGGACAGTCATTAGTGTGGCTATGATGCTGTGGACTTGTTTGATACGAGATCCGGACAATGAAATGGAACGCATTTCATTCGACGTTGTTCTTTATAACACCTTTTTCTGTTTCTACTAATGTATGTGTCTGAGGATTTAAATTATCTACCTGTATGTACCTTGCCTTTGTAATATGATGGCTATCATAAATAAAGAGAGGAGTATCATCCAATCCAACTCAGAAACGTCATCAGAAAAGTTTTTATCGTCACGTTTAAACAAAATGTTTAACGAAACAAATGTTTGCTATCCTTTAACTATCTTGTGTTTGGTTCTAGTAAACAGTGGATTAAATCCAACGTAGACAATTGTGATATTCAAAGTAACCAATGACGTCAGCCAAAAGCGTGTTCTGTTGGCTTATCTAAAGGATATCGAAGGTCAACGCATAATTAGCTTAGAACTAAAACTAGTCAGATATCTAAAGACTTTGATAAGTCATTAATCTGATCGATGTGACATAATTATGTTGAGTCTCATTTGCTGCCCACTTACGCCTAAGTATTTATTCTAAAAATATTTGCATACTCAACAAGGCAAAACAAAACAGCCGCAAAAATATTTATACATCCAAACAACTGTTGAATAACAAGTTTTCGTTTGCAACCTACATAGATAAAACCTCATTGGTGACTGGCAACACATTCCAACGCTATCAAATTACGGAGTACCGGTCCGCTCCCACCGGTGGACTTTACGCGTGAATTTTTAATTAGACGGTTAACAATGAAGACGTAAATATGATACACTATCGAGTTACAACGCGAGCTCATTTCGCTTTGTCAAATAGGTGTTAATGTTGACTTTAATTGTTCGCCTTATCCGGCGTCGAGTTCGCGACGCGACCCACATATTATTGTTATTTAGCGCTGGCAACTCATTGTATTGTTAACGGTTCGTAGATAGCATTCCGAATTCAAATCGGCGGCGGGAGTGTGATATTTTCCGACCGATCGATGGAATTAAATATTAATGGAATAAAAAATGAGTGGGTCAATCTATTATGGAAGTAATCGTGACTGTCTTAAAAGGTTTGATAAGATTTTCTATTTCTAATTCAGAGTTAATTGGCGCCAGGTTCGATTTCCAAATCATTTGAGTCTCACACATTAGGCGTGCGCGTACACAAAAATGCCAGCCGGGGGCGGGGCGCGCGGCCGTTGCACCTGGCGATCGCGCCGGCGCATTCCTCACGCACTCCTTTTTATGCTACACTACAAGTTTAGCCCAACCATTCTAATCTGGACCGCTTTTCCCCTCTCTGCTGAAGATTAAGAGACTAGAAAGGGTCGCAGCTCCTCTCGTGCGCAGCTCTCCTTACACTGGACACCGTAGTAGGAACGGAACGCAACATCTCCTATTTTAATTTTTTTTAATTTAACTATTCCATCTCCACGTCTTTGTTGCTCGGCAGTTCGGATCAAAAGTTTTTTGGAGACGACCCCGGGTTATACAGCCTCTACAAACACGAGAACAAATATTAACAGTGTGTTGTTTGTTGTATGGATTTATGACCGTTTGAAGAGGACACTTGAGTTTTGACAGAAAGAGTTAGCGGGCACACACGAATTGGTTGAGCATTTAATTGGAGCATACGATATAAACTGTTCGGAGTAGTTTGTGAGAACAAGATTGTTTCTTTTGGAGATCAAAAGCCGTAAATTGGGACATAAAACGTTTAATTTTCAGGATAAATATAATTAAAAAGGCGAGATTTAAAGCTTTATTGAAACTACCTCGTAAACGAAATTTATTTATCTCAGCGAAAACGTAACGGTTCATAAACCGAGTTAAAGAAACGCCCGGATACAGCAGCTACACATGTGGTACTAGATTAGCAATTTTAATTACAAAACATTTAGGACACAGGTACGTTGTATAACCTGTTGAAAAATATGCTTTTTGTGTGAGAAATAAGTATGTCAAAGTACTAAACGCGTTTGCGGCCTGCGCTTACGCATTAACCGCAAAAGTGCGCTGCGCCGGCGCCACCGGCCAACGAAAACATTTCAAACCTGTTCGAGCAAAACGTTAATTTTGTAAAACAAACACACATATATGTGTGCGACCTACAAACCTGACTTAACCGGCGTTACGTGAAAGCGGGAAAAGCTAAATTATTTTCACTTTAACTTGTATATTAAGTACGATATTTACGGCACAACTCAAAGGTTTCGACAGCTCACGGCGTTAAGTTACTTCGAGTCAGGTTAACCTCTGGACTTACTTAATGGCTCAATGCCATAAGTTTGTGGTTATATTGGTTGCCCTATACTACTTACATATGACCCAAAGAGCTACGTAGTTGTAGAACAGGATCAAAATATGCTGGAAGAAGACCAGGATGACAGTGAAACATAAGTTCCTAAAGCATTAAGTGTTAGTCACGAAATCAAAAAAGACCGAGAAGGAACTATTAACGAGCTGAAGTACTTTTCCTTAAAACGTAGAGAATTGTCAGCAGCTATAAGAGCACTGGGTAGAGTAGAATGTAAATTGCTAGTACAAGTGTCCAGTTAATAAGTTGTATTCAAGTAATTAGCATTTCGCTGTCCTTTTATGAGCGGAGACAAAACTGCTAAAGACTTGGCCCTTTCACAAACTATCGAATTTCTCAACTTCTTCAGGATTCTCGGATCTTTACGAGGGATTTCCGAATCAAAAGAAATGGGCTACGGTCATGATCCACGACAAAATTCTGCTCTCATAAAGATGGTGACGGTCATCACTTCTAAGAACATAGTAGTCTTGTTGTCATAATGACTGCATAGCCTGAATGAATGCTAAATAAACACAAGATACCAAGTGTTATCCGTGTTACTTCCGTATTTATATCAGGCAATATAAACTTAGTGTCAATTGCTTATTAACCTACTCCATTGAGAAATGCAGTTTAACATAGTTTTAGTTCTAGAGGTCGTTACATGTCAGTGCTAATGCATTAATGCTATCTTTCAGATTGTGCTTATTAGTCATTACTTTGTTCGACATGGCGCCTAGGCAGTTTACTATCTTCGCATATTAATTGAAGTTTAGTCTAATTAGCCACGTGTCTTTGGAAACTCATAATTGCTTCGTCTAAGTCTGCATCCGCAAAACCATCAGCATCAGCCCATCAGCAAAAAGAGTTCGTTACTCGTGGGCTGAATTTGCTTAGTCTAATCAGCAAGTATTCCCTTATCGTAAGACCACATTAACCTTCAAGATACATAGAACAGTTCCAAACACTTTTTAATCCAAACGACACTTGATTTTGAGCAACTTGATGATATTTAACACAAAATGCCAAAGGATTGTCAAAAAGTGTCCGTAGCCAAGGGCTTAAGACGCTGTCGTTGGGTGAGTGAGAAAATGTCAGTTGAACAATTTCTAGTAGTAATAATGATTAAATTCGCAAAACATATTCATTAGTATCAAACTGACAGGTGTTAAGAACACATTCTTTGGACGGCCAAATTGTAAACTTGAGGATCAGCCACTACAATAGAGAGACACTTATCACAAACTTGCTTGCCCAGTCCGAAGACTAAAACCGCCTCCTTGTTTAGGAGCGACATATTCCAGAATAGGACTGAGGTAATCTCGCTAGGAAATATCTCTTACAGCACGCTTAACGACATGTCCATAACTCAGTAACAATTAAGTAACCAGTACTCATTCTAATGTTTTTCTACGAAACTTCCTACTTCACATATTACATACTTCAGGCATGTAAGCAAAAAAGGCAACGTTCCTACAAGGCTTACAAACATTCTTTGGACGCTAACAAACTCTATAACAGTAAACCGGAAAGCAATGCCTGGTTTATACGATGGCAGGGACTGGACCCAGTGACTCGGAATATCGGACCCAGTCAATGGGTTCATGAAGACGAGATCGGCAGTAAGTCAGGCAGGGGAAGCTCCTGGACCCGAAAATAGACGGGTAGGTTAGTCGACTGACTTGAGGGCCCGAAGTCAGCACTGAACCGGGTTGAAACTAGTGTCTACACGAGCCCAGTTGCAAGTCAGCGCTAAACTGACTTACCGCACTGTCACATTACTGGGCTCGTTTATACATCCACTCACGCTGTTACAAACGGTTTTATTAATGACAGATAAGGTTATCATAGACTAAACATTACGTCAGTGTTGGCTTTGTGATTAGATGGGGCTTCAAAGTCGAGGTGTATGATATAATGGTGGTAAACTAAAAATAAAGTTGGTAATTATTTAGGAGGAGCTGGTCTGTTATAACTCTGATAATCTCTGACCATGGCACGCACATTGGAATCAAAAGAGGTCGAAGCGAAAGATCATAAAGGTTGAATCTAGAACTCCTTCTTTATGGTCTTGGCATAACTGGGTAAACCTATGTGTTTACCGAAGATACGTGTCGGCACGTAAATTACATTTTTTACCAAAGAAAAAGTACTTAAAAGAGTCTTAACCACTAGAATGTACCTTAAGGTATCTGGCTGCGGTTTCAAAACTGTCTACATAGTACACAGTAGAAAAACTGCGGTAAGAATGAAGAACGATAAACGACCTCCAACTAACGCATCACGGTGGAAGGAAAGCTTCGGCACGAGACCGGAAAATTAACTATGAGGCTATAAACCATAATAACGACTATAAAATATAGTTGTAAGAAAAGCAATAAATGATAACTTTCCAAGCATATAACAATTATTAAAAAGATAAACATCGTTCTAACGAGACGTGTTTCAGTAAAGCGCCAGCCAATCAATACGAGGAAGACATTTTTGCTAAATAAGCAAGACTTTCTCCGATATTCGTTACACAAGCATAAATATAGAAAAAAAATTAGCATCTATTTAGCAAACCGTGTAAAGTCAGCGTTCATTGTATCGATCGTTAACTTCCTATTCGCTTCGCGTCACCTTGCGCACGCGCATCCAACATGGCGCGCGTCAGTCCGCTTCGTTAGTGGAGCATTTGTCAAGATAATTGTCCGAACACCACCATTTGAGGCTTTGACATTTCCTGATTATTATGAATAGTTTATCTTTTGTAATTTCCTATTGAAACCAGTGTTTACCCTTATTGCCCGGATATAAGAGGCACATTGCGATGGAAATGAGTTTCTGAACCGCATTATTAGTTGAGGCATTGTATGATTCAGCCTTGGCTTTGACATTGTGTCGTGTTCGACCAAATTTGGTTGTTTTGTGCTCAATTACTTTGACAAGCGCGGATTGGCCAGTGCGAATATAAGATGTCACAGCTACTTTCAAGATCTTTTGTCTGCAGCTGATTTCAATGTCGTTAAGAAAACTTGAACCTTCAAGGTGAATTTCAACAATGTGGCACAAATGCGTTGGACAATTAGATGTGACATGGATTTAAAATCAATTTCTTAATAATACGTCTCGTTCTTATTAAAACTGGTTCTTCCAACCGAAATTACGCTGATTATATGACCCAAAACTCCTTTTCGTTGTGGCTTCAGAATTAAGTCTGTTCGTTTTTAATATTTAATATTACTTTTCAATACATTACTTACGCAGAGACGTGACTGGCCCTAAAGACTTTGTTTATAGCGATATAAAAACACCATAAGTACGGGCCTCAACGGGGTAACTTCTTGTCATATTGTTATCACAGCTGCTTCCACGACGTAACACACTAAGTATTTGTTTTAACCGAAATTATCAGCAATGTCTACGATGGACTTATTATCTGATTAAAAACCTGGCTCAGTTTGACAGGTGATGTCCTATCTCACTTTCTCATTAAGTAAACGGAATATCTATCTCGCTCTTTCAGCTATGAATAACGACATTCTAAGCATTTTTGGTGAATGGCTAACTCCGATAATGGCATTGGTAGTTGAGCAGATAACTTCATTTGATAACAGTAATGGAACACTTAATAAGACTTGTCTAACAAAAAAGGTAATAACTAAAAAAATATGAATAGCAAACATTGATCAGTGACAGATAAAAAATAGTTGAAGGTTTCAGATGTCAATCTTATGCGTCATCGTAACTATAAATTCAGTGGCGTTAATTATCTAACGATTTGATTTTTACACAATATTTTGATAACTCAATACCTTTTCTTCGAATTCAATTAAGTATTTCAAATCCTATTTCACTATTCGATAACTTTGAATTGGACTTGACACGTCGTCTTCTGCAATAGCTGTCAATTTAACAAAAAAAAAAAATGTTCTGAGCGTTTTTGTTGTCTACTTCCAGTTTATTAGGTTTGTACTTACCTCGTTGCCTACTTAGCTACGTGTAAATATTCTAGCACTATTGTCTAGGCACCTACTCGTAATGTTACAACTAGAATAGTTATTGAAATGAATCATGCTCATGCATGCGTAAAAGTGACCTCGATAGTACTTACAATCTTGTTATTGTTACAACTGAAATATTGTGAAAGTTATCCACGTTTCTGTCAAAAATTGCTATTGAGATGAAATTACAATTGAAATTGATTACAGTTTTTGTAAGAAAATCGTCTCAAATCGAAAGTGGGTGTGCAGAATATAATAAGACTTCAGAAATTGCGAAATAAAAATGTAACTTGAAATATTTTGGTGAAATCTGATCACGTCTTTCTGTCAAGCGTTTGGACGGACTTATTTTATGTGTGGTGTAGTATTTTTAGGCTACGATTTTCAGAACTACCTACCTATAAATATATTTTAATCAATTTGTGTTTGTGAAAGCTTAGGTTATGTGAGCTGTCAATCTGTCATTCCAGCTGATGCTACTCTATTATATTTTTCTCTATGGCAATGGTGCCGGTGTCAGCAAGGAATTGACACTACTACCCTTAGTAGGTACTACCCTTTACGTTTTCACGGTGAGATTCATGAAGACCACATCATTATCTTCAACTTGCAGCTAAAGGCAACAATGGTCTCGTAAAGTAAATTATTGGAATTAAAATAATGATGATGATGGTCTAATGACATCACTTTATTTGAGCACTTAATGCCCGTTTGATAGTGGAGATTAAATCTCTATTTACTCGTCTTATCATTCTCCCACGGAAAGTGTTATAAGATAAAACTTAGGTAGTTATACAAGTATTTCCGTAACTATGGTGTAAATTTAAACACGGGAAATTACGTGATTTTATTATTTATAGATAATTAATTGTCATGAAAAGGGTGACAATGCCATCGCTAAATATTTTTGATAGATAAAAAATTAAGTTGACACCACTTATGTAAAAAACCATGTCAATGGGTGTCATGGTTTTTTATTCATTTTGAGATTTGAAATAGGAACTGAAATCCAGATAAACGATTCAGAGATAACTGTCGTGAATCATAGTCGAATTTTCAGGTTAAATAAACAGAATAATCGGACGAGATTTGTGAAAAGTACCTAATACGAGAACCCACATGGTTACCACAGGTTTGATTTAACGAGAAATGCAAAATTAACACGATTACTATGTAGGTATTTTTAAGCGAATTCAAAAAAAGGAAGGAGGTTATGTATTCGGGAAGTAACTTTTTTTAAATGAAACTCAATGTGGTGATGAGGTGGTAAAAACAACATTCAGCCGTGTGCCGTATTTAAAAATTTAGAAATTGCAGCAGTATTAGGAGAGTAGGTGCCGTTTATCTGGCCAGAAGATGATTTTCACAAAAATGCGGGATTTGCGGAATTTTTGAGAAAAATCTGATAATGTTAACTATCAGAAAAAATCCGTACTTTTGAGAAAGTTGTCAAATTCCACATAATAATTATGTACTTACCTACTATGCCACATAGTTTTCTCACATCGAATGAGGAATGTTCAAAGTTGTACGTACAAAGTACAAACGAGTCCCATAGATACAATTCCACAAACAACCAGAGATTTTATGGTGAACATGTCGTGCATCCTGTCCGCGGCGTACACGCAACGGTACCTTAGGACGATACGAGACAAGACACCAATACCTATGCGGGTTCTTTTTTCAACATTTATGCAAGAATGCAGGTACTAGATTGATGTCATACGTTTAGATTAGCAGTTAAAAGAATAATAAGACGGAGAATTAGTCTAACTATACTTTTGGCGAGTTGCAGTGGAAGAATATCGGTTCAACGGTTGTGCTGCGTTATATTTACAGATAGCGTTAATTAAAGTCAAACCTTTTTAAATAGGAAGAAGTCAGGTTATACCAGTCAGGTTTGAATCACCCTTTTGAGTAAAACTTTCAAGGAATCGTTGATTCAGTCAGAAAGTTGAAGCCAAGCTAGTTGCCCTAACTGTGCGTTTGCACTGGCGAAACATTCACAACAAAACATGTTGAAATATCTAGTTCCTGTCAAACATTGTATGGAAAATTGACAGAAAGTAAAGATTACTACATGTTTTGTTGTGAATGTTTCGCCAGTGCGAACGCACAGTAAAGAATAAAGTGATTCCACATTTTTTCTTACGAGACTTGTTATAGATTTCAGAAATCGGAACGATATTTTCCCGTTGTTTCCCGCTAATTTGGTGTTCAATTCTGTAATTTTTTGTGATATTCAAATTAGAGGTGTGACTAGTTTCTCAATAAAAATAACAGTACCTATCTATAGTTTATTAGTTGGTTACCGCTTTTTGTTGTTTTTGGATACCTATTAGAAAGTGATGTTTAGTTCATACTTATACCTACCTAACTACTTACATTTATGTTTATTGTATAGGTAGGTATCTAGGTTATTAAGGTAGATACTACAAAGATGAACCAACTTTTTGCAACCATCAAATTAATAAGTTTTAGAATTCCTAAGACTGTCGCAACACTACATTTTTAACAACTACCCACTGCAAGAAAAAAATACACACCAAACGTTATTTGCTAGGCGTGTTCATATGATGTACCTACTACTCAATACCATTTTAATAACTCGATGAAATCCGTTAGATCAACACCTGAAGAGTGGTCGGCCTACGCACACACGGACATGCACTGTACACGTTACGTTATTCAACGAACACACCTACACGCGAATATTTCATCTTGTTGATTAGAAATAAACGACGTTCAAAACTTGAATTTAAAAGGTTTGTAATGATACTCACCCGATTAGATTCCAAAGCCTCAGCACTATGCTCCTCCTTCTGACGGAAGCAATTAGTGCATTTGCTCTTATTGAAGATGTTTGGTGCAAATTTCCTGCAATCCGATCGCCCAGACATGATTGCCAGAGGTCAGGGTCTATTCAACGTTCACTATGTCACCGTACACAGCATGATGCTACTGTAAAACACCCACACTAGACGATTAATCGCCTTTTTTCGTACCGAACACGTAGTTTATCACGCGCGCACCCACCGGTGAGTGAGCTATCAGCGAAATCACTGCAAGTGAAGTGAGCGCTAACGTCATACAAAAACACATGCACTAAACACAATCTCCTTCGGCAACCGAACACCGAAGTAGTCGTACAATCGCGTAAACAATATTCGTATTCACGTCAAAATATAAAACAATAAACATCGATTTCACAACGAACACGCGGAGTTCGCGAGCGCGCAACGACACGACCGCCCGTCCATTTTACATCTGATAGAAAAGCAGCGAACACAGTTTGTTGTTTTACAACTTCTCTTTTCTTGTTTATGCGTCTGTAGCTTAAAATATCTATGTAGTGACTCTTTTTGTTTGTGTGAGTGACTATGTCCGTCTCTGTCTACAACGCAAGTTTTGAATCTTTCTATCTCTGTTACACTTTTCATTAATTATACTTGTTCCTAGTGCTGCCATCTATTGGTTAAGTTTTTAAACACAATCTATTTTCACGCATGTCAGCAACTCATGAGCACACAGTGTTCCAGGAGTTAAATAGTTCTTATAAATTACGGTAGGTGACACTAGTTACAATTCTTAAACGTTGAAGTTATTTGTTTTGGGCTAGATGGATAGACGGATAGTGATAGTGAACTATCATCATTGGTGATCATTACGATAGTGAACTATTTTGTTGTATAAGTAAAACGTGCATATGTTTCAGTTATTGCAAACCAACATTGTTTATTATATCAACAGTCGACAATTATATGTAGAATAGATGCTGATTTTATAACCTTATAAATAATTACAAATGTTTTTTTATGTGTCTGTTATTTAATTGATTGATTACAATAGTGCTAGTTTTAGTTATTTATTACAATCACGGATTACAATGTACAATGTTAGCAAAAAAAAATAGAGAATAAACCATTTGTCACTTTGACAGTGACATGGCCATACATTTCAGTGACAGGTGACATGACTGTGACAGTAGGAGCAATCTTCCGATGTATGACGTGTGTGTGCGAGCGGTGCGCCCAATAAAACAGCGTGCGCCGCCTTCACGTTATCATACGGTTTCCCTCTTTAAAACCTCCTCAAAAATTATCAGTTTCGTTCGTAACACCTAGGCAACGGACGCCCTAACGTTTATTAACAGTTTCTTTCTTCCTTCCATTCATAGTCAAGGTGAGAGTTGTATAAAAACAGCACGCCCGATTGGTCTAGATCATACTTCACGGATCGCTGTAGACCTTGAATTTGTCTGCGAGGGAATTTGAAATGTCCCTGTATGTTTAGTCATCCGGTGTAATAAAATTGGTGCGCGCTCATAACCATTATTAGTGTAAGAAGGCTGAATTAAAACGTGATATTGTTTTAGTATGGAGGATTTGAGTTTCGTTCCCGATCTCCCGAGCGGGCCACTGGATAAGTTCAGAAAAACCGCATCCTTCGACTGGAAACGCCTCAAATTGGCTTTGGAAGGTGATATAGAGCTCCTGAAACTTAAGGTTAGTGACAGTAATATGATACTTATTTTAATTAATTCCTAAACATTGCATAACATTTTGTTATAAACTCGCGCCAATAATTTTTTGAATTCAATAGAAATCTATGGACTAAGTAGTTATCTAGGAGAGTATTTAGGCTGAATTTCTAAATTTGAATTTTGACAACAGAATTACTAGTGTGTCCAATGACCACAAAAAAAATATTTAAGTACCTACTTAAATTTTTCAATAATGCAGGTGCTGTGATAATGTTAATTAACAATAAAACTTTTCTGTAGAAAAAAATTACGAAATTAACAATTTGATTCAATTGTTCACTGGGCCAATAATTTAAGTTGCTGATAAAAACATATTTCTGTTTAATTGCATTCAAATGTTCACCATAAAATGCTTGAAATAAATATGTTATGCGAATACAAAGTTTTATCACATCAGTCAAGGTCAAGCAAGATATTTGGGACGTGTCTGACATAGTCAAATGGTCACAACATAGCCAAAGAATATTAACCACCGCTGTTAAAAGTATCATCATTGGTGATCATTAAAATTATTGTTTCTAACTTGCCTTTTGTAGGTCATATAAAAATATGGAAATGGCTAGCTACACTTAGAGTAATTTTCATTGAAAGTATGAGTTCAAATTGTAGAAAATTTTCTAAATAAAAAAAATATGCTCACCGATAGTTATCATGACATACCTGCTGATATTAGAAACCTTTATTAAAAATACTTTGCCAAGTGCATATAATCTATTTTCTTATACCCATGACTTAATATTCCAAGTTCCATCTTCTGCATTTTTTTTACCAAAATGACCCACATTCTTTTGCACATAAAAAGTGTTTATTTTCTACATCAAAACCCAGATTCTATGAAATTAACCAGTAACCAATATCCACATTTCTTTCTATGGTATTAGTCTAAACTTCTAAACTAATATTATAATAAACAGAAAAAATTGATTTTTTTGTTTGTTTATTTGTAATAGATAAACTCAAAAAATAATGAACAGATTTAAAAAAATCTTTCACCTATAGAAAGCTACATTATCGGTGGGTAACAGGGGTGTATTTTATTTTTCAAATAAATAAGAAATCCCTACAAAAATTGCAATAATGTAAACACTGTTTACCTCACTTAAACAGTAGCAATCTTAATAAGTGCAATCTTTTTTACTTATTTAAAAATCTATTAATAAAGAAAACAGCAATGAAATCAAAGATTTAATTATGAGTGTTATGTTGTCAAGTAATGTGACTTTTGAAGGAAACAAAAGAATAATAAAAATAAATAAGTAATTACACTTAACAAAAGTCACAGACAAAAGTACAGTTCAGCAAAATGGTTTTTATCTAAATACTTGCTGGAATTTAAATATTTTGCAAACAAAAACAATTATGAGGTAATATTTCTATTTTTAATATTAACTTGTCTCTTTGTTAACTATTTATGTACAAATAAATGGATACATACATATACTTGTATTTTCCATAATATATTTTAAACTTTGAAAAGCCAAGAATGCCAAAATTTATTTAATATTTTAAGTGTAATATGAATATCATATTAATTCAGCAACGTTGTATTTAGTTTTAAGTATACTTTTGACAGTAAAGGTAGAGGCTTACCTATTTAATTAAATATGATTTATTACATTTTCATGGAAATAATTGCTGATAGTTTTACAAGTACACTTTTTACAAGTTTTACAGCCTAATGTACTATAATGCTTATTATCATATCATTAAGTGATCAATTAGTAAAGATTACTCAAACACTTTAATATATTGGAAGGGTTTGTGGTTAAATAATAACAGCCGCACGGGTCAATCAAAGGTTAAGCTACGCTTGCCGCGGCTGGTTTGTGGATGGGTGACCATCCATTACATATCCAGACTCCTCGATGCCTCCCGGCTGTCATTTGTAGATGTTTGATAGTCGTCACGGGTAGTCAGAAGCCCGAAATTCTGACAACCAGTCTTACGGGGTATCGTGCCCTCCGACCCAGTAACTGGGCTGTGTAGGACGGAATGGCAGTTGATCTATGTATAAAATCTTGGTATTCAGCTGCATGTATTTAGACTGGAAGCCAACCCCAACATGCAGGCAGATGATGAGGCATATCTTTATCTTTTAGCTTTCATGTTTTTTTTTTTTATATTTACACATTGTTACACCTGTGTTTTCCCTGTGATAGTAGTTCACCAATGTTTTAAGTCCCATGTAATAGCGGGCAAGCCTATTGCTGAGAAATTTCTGATGGAAAACCCAATAACACTTTGCCCAACTGGGGCTCAAACCTACAACCTAATGCTCAGCAGTAGCGCTAGACCAATGAGGCAATCCTAATGAAAATAATTATATTCTTTATAGCCAATATATCAGTCCATATTATCAATTAATTTTTAAGAATAATATTATAACTAGGAATTAAGGTAAGAATGATATATAAATATGTATGAATGCAATTATTTTAAATTAATTTGTGAAGCTCGATATTTTAATATTTTTGTATTATGCATACACATAAAATATGATAACATTGTATACCTACCCAGAAGACCAATAAAAAAAACAAACTAATATAAAAACTAAAATAATATAAATAAAAATATGCAGAGTGGCAAGGACATTGACGAGATTCAGTAGGTACATGTTCCTGATTCTTGAACACTCCTGCATTGAAATTTTTCTTTTTGTATTTGACTTCGTAAGTAGGTATTGCACTTTTCTATGAAACAGATGTTTTTTTTAAAAATAAATGATGAAAATTCTCGACGCTAGAGGGTCTAGAATCATGTGCTGAATTCATGGTTACCATTTGCGCGTCGATGGGGGCCACTCGATATTTAAATAAAGATACTCTTTTAGAAACATTCTTAGGTAGGACTCTCGAAGGTTGGTAAGAATCCAGTAACCCTTCATCTTGTGGCTCTACCAAAGTTCGTATCTTCGTAAACATCATCATGTCGTATAGTCATAAATTCAGGTCCATTAGCCTTCTAACACTCTCTTGGTCTCGTTTTGAAGTCTGGTTTTTGTTTAAACTTTCCACTTAAACAACTGGGGCGCAAAACCTGAATCGACAATGATGCTTGCAGCATTACTGTCAAGAGTTAGTTTAAGTAAAAAAAACCGGCCAACGAAGTGATCTTATAAGGGTTCCGTTGTTTTCCTTTTCAGGTACGGAACCCTTAATTAAAGGATCACTCGTTGTCCGTCTGTCTGTCTGTCAGTCTGTAAATATTTTGATAGCCACAAATAAATCAAAACTTATAGGGTAGGTACTTCCCGTTGATCCAGCATCATGAAATTTGGCAAGAAGCAAGGTCTCACATCACAGCACAAGTAAAGGAAAAGTCCGAAAAGCGTTAATTTGTAGTTTAATCACATTAAAATTACTGTATATCGATGTATGGGAGAACATGTTTTTCAACTACAATGTTAAGTTTGTTTTTGGGATAAATTCATCCCAACTACGTACTTATTAACCCTTAATTGTGCGTGGTTAGAAACGCACTTGGCCGGTTTTTTTGCCTTTTGAGGACGGGCCCTAAAAAAAGAAACATTTAAAACAAGGGATTACTGTTGGGGTTTTTTACTAGGAAAACAAGTATCCTACCTACCGAGCGATATTTTCCTTGAGAGGCTTTGTAGTTTGATTAGGTAAACAGGTAGTCAAATACGGTTAAAGTTTTTTCCTCTTGCTAAGAAATTTGCGTAGTAGAGGATAAGTAATATAATATTAATACCAGCCCATTAGTGCGCCACTGCAGAGAAAAGACATCTTCTCACACAAAGCATTGATCACTACGGCTACGCTAGCTCAAGGCGGGCTGGCGATTTCATAAATAAACAATGTGTAGTTTGTTCAGAATCGATTTCTGTCATTTTTAATATATTTAGGTCATTTTTATCCAAAAAATAATTAAAACTACGTAAATTATAGTTACACTTCCGCTGTACAGGGGGCCTACCACCAGCTCAAAAGCAGTATTATTTTAATATTACTTCAGGGGGAGAAAGAGATGGAGCTATACGTCCTGTAGAGCTTCATCTCTTTCTCACACTGAAGTAATATTAAAATAATACTGCTTTATGAGCTTGTGGTAGGCCCCCAGTTGAAACAAATCAAAATGGACGAAGTACCTACTACGCTACACCCTTATACATAGTGTGCGATTGTGTGTGTAGATTATTTTGTAATGTGACCACAATTTTCTTCCACAATCAGTATAACTAATTTAATTAAATAAACAATGCAATGTTTTATACATAATAGGAAAAATTCCGTGTATTTATAACATAATATTTTACTTGGGGGGAACGTAACGATAATACAAACGATTTATTAGAAATAACGTTTAATTATCAACCTAGCGTATTCTAGAAACAACTACTACTTGTGCATTCAATTCATGAAATAATAAAACGGAAATATGCTTTCCTAATACGAACTATTCATATTGAGGAATAGATATGCAATGAAGACTTACATGAATTTAATATGAATCCCACACAATTCTGAACTTTATCAGTGTAAAATACAGTTCCATGTTGCTTGAATTTAGAAGTATATTCTAAAACAAACTGTGCGGTATGTCGAGAATCATTTAAGACTCACACTGAAGAGATATAAGGTTCAAAATCAAGTAATACTGTAGTCAGTCTAATATTCTATTCATTGCTTTCTTCCGATGTTAATGGAACTGTTAATCTGTCATAGTTGTGTATCAGAAGTCGTCAATGTATTGTGTCATGGTATGTGTAGTCTCTACCTACGTGCTTATCATAAAAGGCGACTAAAGGATTCCGTGTAGAGGCTGCGAGGCGTCATCTTGTCTGCTTCTTCGAACGCTGTGAAAAATTGCTCATGCTTAAGTGAATTTTTGAAGTGAAAACTTCTTTAAGCGCGTTGGGCATTTTTGAGATGGGACTAAACCATTGATTTCGCGACACCATGACGACACCTAATTTTTGTAAACGCGATTGTGCTTTTATATTTCGTTACAGATCAATGTTCTATGCAAGTATTTTTACTTTAAAGGTTTTGTAAACGCGATTGTACTCTTTATTTATATTACGTTACGGATCATACAAGAATTTTTCTTCCACCAAGGCGATCTTGTTCAAGTTTTCACTTCTGTCGGCACTCCCGGAGTGCCACCACTTTTTTTTTTGCCAGTCTGCTATGTGGGGAAGTAGTAGGTTTATAGCACACATGTCAACTCGGAAAGGGATCGTCACCGTATCGCCTCGGTTCGTGAACTTGTCCCGGGGCGAGGCGATTACGTTACGGTTCCGATTAGAGTGCGTTGCAGTAGGGAGTTTCATACAAAGAATACTGAATGACTCGAGTTGATACGGTGACGATCCCTTTCCGAGTTGATATGTGTGCTGTTTCCTTAAGGGCGACTTTCACCAATGAAACTGAACGCGTTTCGCACATCTAAACTACGTTCCGCACATCTAAACCGCGTTCAAGAGCTGTCAATGTCAAAATTGTTATGGATTTTGACACTGACAGCTCTTAAACGCGATTTAGAAGTGCTGATCGCGTTCAGTTTCATTGGTGAAATCCGTACTTTGGCGTGGTAGACGTACCTTTCAGTATGCCGCAGTTGCCCGCGACTTCGTCTGCTATCCAGGATGAAAAGGTGCTTATGTCCTTCTCCAGGTCATGGTCTATCCATGTGCCGAATTTCATCCTAATCCGTCTAGCCGTTTTAGCGTGAAAGCATAACAAACAAACTCACTTTTGCATTTATCTATACTAATATTATAAAGAGGTAAAATTTGTTTGTTTGTATGTAGGGGGTAATCTCCGGAGCTGAAAGTCGGATTTGAAAAATTATTTTTACATTGGATAGCCCAATTCTTGAAAAAGGTTTATAGGCTCGAGGACGAAGGCGCGGGCGGAAGCTATGCATTATAAAACTTGCGTTTAGTTCCTGTAGTCCCCTTTAGGTCAAAGTCTTAGAGTAATCCTATTAATTCTATGGTCAAAGTGTTATCACCGAGGTGCGTGCGGTCTACTGTACACAATTACAGGCTGGCATAACAGTAATTAAACTAAGTTACGTGTACAATTTGTGTATCTTTGCCTCTGATTCATAGTTATGGTCTTGCCATTAGTCATGCCTCTCGTTCATTACTGGCTCAACAGTCACTTAAAGAAACTATTTGAGTATTCAATTGTTTATGAAACCACTTGTGATAATATTTTTAACCGACTTCAAAAAGGAGAAGGTTCTCCATTCGACTTGTTTTCTTTTTTGTATGTTTGTTACGCGATTACTCCTCCAATTATGAATCGATTTTGATGATTCTTTTTTTGTTTGGTAGGTCATACTTCAGAGGTGGTCTGGTCCCATATAAATTTTAATAACTTTGCTTGGGTAGTTTTTTAGTTAGCTTTAATAATACGTATTTTTTCCCACTTAGTACGTGGATGATAACTGATAAGTTCCTGTTACGGTTTTTTTACATAGTGGTATTCGAATTTGAGTGGGGTAGGAACCACAAAATAACTTTAAATTCGGAAGTCGTTGGCAAGAAACGAAAATTCATAACCAAAGACACTGACTTCTGAAATTAAAGTTATTTTTCACTTTGTAGTGTTTTTTTTTTGGAAGTCGGTTGTTTTTTTTTTTTTTGTAAAAAGTTTTTTTTAATAAGTACCAATATCCAAGACTTACCTAATCTATCAAATTCCATAACTATTGGTTCTGTGGTTTAGAAGTGTATTCCTGACATAAAAACACACACAGAGTTATTTTCTCATTCATATATTAATTATTTAATGCACCTGTGTGTTATTGGAGCATAACTTAATGCGAAGTTCTCTGACTCATTCCAGATGTGATATCTTAATATCGATTCAATGTAAATCAAGTAAGATATCGCCAAAATACTTTGTTTTGATTGAGATAACACGGCTCATTAATGAATTACGCATTTAAATCAGATGTGATAGTACGGATTATTGTTATTACCTGTCCTCGGTATTATTTCCTGTCTAGGGGAACACATTCTTGAAGTGAAAACTTCTTTAGGCGCGTTGGGCATTTTTGAGATGGGAAAAACAATTGAACTCGCAACACTGTTACCGACACCAGCTTTTGACCATTAAAAAGACATCAACGCGCGATACATTGTCTTTGGGATTAATGAGATTCCAAACATTGAGACATGACAACGACATGATTGACATTTCCCTTTTTTTTATCGACAACAAAGAAAGTATTTCCTGCACAATAAAATTGTTCAAGTTTTCACTTCTGTCGGCACTCCCGGAGTGTTTTTTTTTTGGGATAGAATGGGTCTCGGCAAATATCACGTAAATGTTTTTCCCGCAAGAGTTAGTGTAAAATTTCGAGAAAACTGAAATTAATTAAAATATGTTTCTAAACTAATGTCAACTAATGTTTGTAAATTCAAATTTGTTTATTCGATGAAGTTTGCATGCTTTAATTTTTAAGCAAAACATGTATGATCTCATATGCTTTAATAACACCTATGTATACCATGTTTTATGGTTTAAGACATTTATTCCTCAAAAACAGAATACAATTATTCACTTAGAATGAGAAACACTGGTTACATTCATAAACGTTCTTTGGAACGAGTATCGGAACGGTATGTTATAATTAGAAGTAGGTATAATATTGTTAGTCGCTAACTTATCATTATGTTAGTAAAATAAACTATGCTAAAAAAGATCGAGTTCAGAAGGTATTTTATATATATTTTTTTAAATATTTTGTTAGGTGTAGGTAATCTGCAAAAAATATTGAAGCTATGAGTCCATATTACGTATCGAAACACAGTTTCCATCATAGTTGCTATTCAAAGTGTTTTTTAACTTTTTAATGTTTATTTTTATTTTTTATTTAAACTTAGGTTAAATTTTGCATTTAGTTTACATTTTCTTGTACTTGTTGTGAATATATATATATATATATGTATATAGTTTTTATTATTGATATTATAGTTTATGTAAATATTGCGAGTTATTATGAAATATACTTAAAATAATTGAAAACTTTTCATTGTGTGGAATTTTAATTTCTTTTTAAATAGGGGAAAAGATTGTATTTCTTTAATATCTTTCGGCAATTCGTTATACATTTTGGCACCCTCATACTTAATATTTCTAGTACCGTAGTTGGTTCGTGGTCTACTATATAGGCAGATATCGTTAGCATTTCTCAGTAACCGAGTCTGAATTTGCGCTTTTTTTGTAAAAAATATTTGAGAATGTGTATCTTTTGTCAGTATCTTCCGTATAAGGATGCAGGTATGGAATTTATATATTTGTGCAAGTGTCATTAATTTGGTTTTATGAAAAACAGTTTCGGTTGGCGTTAAGTAATTAAGATGAAAGAGTAATTTAATTATTTTGTTTTGTTCGTCATCATTTCAGTTCGTCTAGTTTCCCTGGGCTGACTACACTGCGTACGTTAGCGTATAAACATCTTAGGGATTTCTTATTGTTGATAACATTAGTATGAGTATTCGATAGTTGGTATGTGAGATTACTTAGGGGTGTGTCTTTTTGTTGTGTCAGTTTTTTGGTGGATTCTTGATGATTTTGGGAACACCTTTAAAATATTTAATAGCAAGGTTTTCCTCGCCTTCTTCTGTTCTTTTATTTAGTTCGACGCGCAATTTTAACATTTCTTCCTTCTGTAGTGGTGTTTGATCGGAGTAACATTTGATGTTTTTAATCTCTTTATAAATGTTATCTTTGTTGCGAAGTATTAATTTAGCCGTCTCTGCAGAAGCAAAACAAACTTTAATGGGACGCGATTTGTTACTGTTGTATTTTCCCAATCGAAAACATTTTGTAGGTTCGATACAATTCGGATCCGCCAACTTAATGATTTTTATAACTTCTTGTTTATCATATTTGTTTCTTTCGACCGAATCTCCAGAGTTTATTTCTTGTAAGCCACTCACGACTATGTTTTTCTCCCTTTGTTTTACGCAAATAAATGATCTTATCTTATCTTAACTATGGCTAAAATATGGCTAGCTAAATCGTACACAAAAACGAGATGGGTCGTGGGAAATACGGTTGGGACAAAGTTCCTTTCACTGTGTATTAAGTACTAGCCGATTCCCATTTTGAAAAATTTCACGTGAGATTAGGAGGAGGGGGAGGGGGTCGAGCCAAATCTCACATCTAACCAAGGGAGGGTCGAAAAATCGCCAAAATCACCTCACGTATTAATGAACGGCCCCTTAGTAAAAAATAATTAATAAGTTTATACGGAGTAGATTCCCAGTTCTGGTTCAAGGTGGAAATACATACATACATAAGTATACTCTTCAAATATGTACAAGTAGTGATAAACTCTCATTAAGACGCAGATATATGACAGTGACCTTGAATGGTTAGCTTGCGTGTTCTGTACTGAGCTCACGCAACGCGTCGTACATCCAGCTAGTAATAGGACTCGCCCATCAAGGAGCGCTGTCCCAAATTAGACGCATTATTAATTTATTACACGTGAAAAAAAGTATTTTAATAAAACACGTGTACTAAAAGATCAATAATTTAATCATCTTTAAAATGGTGAAGTTTTCAGAAAAATACGCTCGATAGATTTTTCGTCATTTTCAGTTTTTTATCCGCGTTAGACATAACTTTACAAATTAATTTCACTATGTAATATAAACATAATCAAAAATATGCCTATATTAAAATGTTAGAAAAATGCTCTAATTTAACATATATTTTTTTCAAATCACTAACGTTTAGACGTCATCTTCAGTATAAAATCATTAAAAGTCAGTCTCCTTAAGTGCCGCCGTGACTAGATATTGAGATCAAAGTATGAATGTCTAGAGTAACGTTCCTCCGTAGGCACTCATCGATAAGACTGGGGAACCCCGTCAAAGAGTATCGAATGAGAAATAGGACGATAAACGCGAAATTGGTCGAAACTTCGTCAATTAAACTTGGTTTGTAGAATAAATTATAGTAATGCAAGAATATGTATCTGCAATCCAGCATACCTTAGTCTCAGACCAAATAAAAAACCAAGACTCTGTCAACAGTAACGTGAGGCCGGTTTCGTACACATGTGTGCAGTTAGTGTGGTGTAGTTTGATTGTAAATGTGTGCGTGTGAGCGTGTATGCACATAACGGTGGTGTAGTTCTGGCATACTTCACTGTATTGTTCGCAGCGCTATGTAATCTGTGGCTATGTCTTGGTTTTATTAATTGGTTAGAGACTTCAGTATGATTTGCGACTCAGAGAAAGATATTGACCACCTCCTTTTTTTTGGGTGGGAAATTATCAGGCTTTGAGTCGCGCGAGGAACACAACGCGCCGTCGACCCGGGCCTGGTTCTTATCGGACGGCGAGCTATCCATTGCTTAGCATCCGCAAGCCCGCGCCTACGGTGGCCAGAAATCGACGTGTGATTCCCGACGCCCAGGGCGTCTCTTCCTGCGGTGGTTAGGGGCGTGAGGGCGCGAAATTTGCCTCCTGCATTACTGCTTCGCAAAAAGAGGTGACGGCCTCCCATTTCCTCTCGCTCCCTACCATGGCCTGAACCAGGGCGCGAGAGATCGCCTCCACGAGGACACGGCAATGCTCCGCCCAAGCCGGGCAGACCTCCACCGTATGCTCTACCGTGTCCTCCGGGATATTGACCACACCTTACTTTTTAATTTCCTGTGCCTTATGAATTTATTTTGGGCAATATCATCACTAACATCTTTAATCGAGATCAATCAATCTGCCTAGCCTTTTCCCAACTATGTCGGCCGGCTGGGGTCGGCTTCCAGTATAACTGGATGCAGCTGAATACCGTATTTTACATGGAGCTACTGTCTGTTTGACCTCTACAACCTAGTAATTAGGTAATACGATAACCCTTGGTAAGACTGGTGGTTACACTTTCAGGCTTCTGACGACCCGTAACGACTACCAAAGATCCACGAATGATAGCTGGGACCAACGGTTTAACGTGCTTTCCGAGGCACGGAGGAGTCTCGATATGTAAAGATGGTCACCCATCCACGGACCAACACCGGCAAGTGTAGCTTAACCTGATGGATTGATCCGTACAACTGTTATTACTTAGACACGAGCTCCTCCGATCATGAAACGAGATCACTGATACTAAAATCCCGACATTGACACCTTTCTTGACGACCCAATTCAAAATTAACATAACATACACTAAACAGTGCACCGTTAGGTTATTTTATCAGCACATTAATGTAATATGTCTAATCTCTGCATGACCGTACAACACGTGATCCAACGTGACCCTGAAATTGTCAAACCGTCATTTATTGGTCAATTTTATTCATACTTCAGCCTTCAGTACTTTATTGTTGATTGCTCTGTGTAAAAACACATTAAAATTTATCAAAGACTAGTTATGTGTGTGTTCATAGCTTGCATTGTGTTATGGCATTGAAAGAGAAATAATACTTCATTTATTTGAAAAACTTTTACAAAAAAGAACAACCGATTTCCAAAAAAAACACTACAAAGTGAAAAATTACTTTAATTTCGTAAGTCCGTGACTTTGGTTTTGAAATTTCGCTTTTTTTTGCACCGACTTCCGAAATTAAAGTAATTTTTCACTTTATAGTGTTTTTTTTTTTGGAAATCTATTGTTTTTTTTGTAAAAAGTTTTTATTTTTCACTTTTTACCCGACTGCCCCAGAAGGAGGGTAATTCGAGAGTATGTATGTTTGTATGCATGTCTATTTCTTTGGCACGCTATGTAACCTAAACGGCTTGATGGATTTTAACATATGAGGTGTCGTTAGGTTCGTCTTAATAGTGGGAGTGACATAGGAGATATAATATTTTTAGTTGTGGTACCTACCCCACAAAAATTACAACTACCTGCTATGTAAATAACAGTGACAGGAACTTATCATATCATCAATATAGACTAGGTGGGAAAAATACGTATTGTTGTAAAAAAAAACCTCCTTTTTGGAAGTCGGTTAAAAAGAGAAACTGTCGTACAAAAAATCGCGCTGAGCTAGCTTGATTTTTCGCTTCGGAAAGTATAAGACCCAATTTTGCTAATGTATATCTCCCTAGCGTTTTCCCAACGTGTTGCAGTCCGCTTCCAGGCTAACCAGATGCAGCTGAATACCAGTATTTTATATGGAGCGATTGCCTATCTGACCTTCACAACACAGTTACTGTTTGTAGAACATTTTCTATTTTGTTAAGTACGTGGTACTTGTTGGTAGGCCTACACTGTCCTCTTACACTGTTATTTGACAACATTGTATTGTAAAAGCCATTTATTTTTATTAGGGTTCCGTTAAAAAACGGAACCCTTATAGATTCGTCATGTCTGTCTGTCTGTCTGTCTGTCTGTCTGTCTGTCTGTCTGTCTGTCTGTCTGTCTGTCTGTCTGTCTGTCTGTCTGTCTGTCTGTCTGTCTGTCTGTCTGTCTGTCTGTCTGTCTGTCTGTCTGTCTGTCTGTCTGTCTGTCTGTCTGTCTGTCCGTCCGTCCGTATGTCACAGCCACTTTTTTCCGAAACTATAAGAGCTATGCTGTTGAAATTTGGTAAGTAGATGTATTCTGTGAACCGCATTAAGATTTTCACACAAAAATAGAAAAAAAACAAATAATTTTGGAGTTCCCCATACTTAGAACTGAAACTCAAAATTTTTTTTTTCATCAATCCCATACGTGTGGGGTATCTATGGATAGGTCTTCAAAAATGATATTGAGGTTTCTAATATCATTTTTTTCTAAACTGAATAGTTGGTGCGAGAGACACTTCCAAAGTGGTAAAATGTGTGTCCCCCCCCTGTAACTTCTAAAATAGGAGAATGATAAAACTAAAAAAAATATATAATGTACATTACTATGTAAACTTCCACCGAAAATTGGTTTGAACGAGATCTAGCAAGTAGTTTTTTTTAATACGTCATAAATCGTAAACTTATCGTTACTTGCTGCTACGGAACCCTTCATGGGCGAGTACGACTCGCACTTGGCCGCTTTTTTTTTAAAATAGTAACCGTGGAGTTTCCGGCTCTTCTCCATAGGAAACGAACAATTGGAACCGTGCACCTAGCTTCTGACGTTTCATAAGTGCCCATGTAGGTTTATGTGAAATAAAATAATTTGACTTGACTGGGTAATACGATTCCCCTTGGTAAGACTGGTTGTCAGACTTTCGAGCTTCTGACTACCCTTAACGACTGTCAAAGATCTACAAATGACAGCCGGGACCAACCGTTTAACGTGCTTTCTGAGGCACGGAGGGGTCTGGATATGTAATGGATGGTCACCCATCTTCGTACCGACCGCTGCAAGGGTAGCTCGACGAGACTAAATTTTGCTACTATGCGATCAATTATTATTCTATGTCCTCTATCGATATGTTTGAAACGTAGTTGGAAGTTTATATCGATTCGTCTGTGCATTAAAAATGTATGAAGTTCTTATCAAAATAGACAATTGCCTTTGCTGTTTGTAATTCCATTTATTGTATCCACGGCTATAAATATGGATTATGTATTCGGAAATTGGATTAAGAATATATAGGGAACGTACGCAGTACGCTACGCATAGCCTCCAGGAGAGCAGTAAGGAAACCAGCACAGTATACAAAAACAGAAGCCTCCCGTCATTCTGACCTCGCCGCCGAGGTCCTTTGCGATCGCGACCGCGTCCCCGAGTAAATGATACTCCCCCATGAGGTGTCAGGAGTGATCAAAACTTTGATCCAGTTCGTCTCATCCTTGATGTCCTCAGTCCGGTTGACGCCCTAACCCGAGGTTTGTACCCCACAGGGGGTGCCCTTAGCGAGCGTTCACCTAGTTTTAATTAGCATAGTTGAATCCCTGGCTGGAGGTTTTATGTGTAGTAGCTTAAGACACCCACAGGAAACCCGGTTAAGTAGTCATGATCTTAGAGGTCAACTACGAGATGCGCTACCTAAAAAAACAAAAAGTCGATAATAGCTGTCAAATATTTCGCTATTTTGATTAATTTGGCAATATTACTGTATGGAAATAAGAAATATGGCTAACTAGTGAACTAGAAATTGATAAGAAACAGTGGCACTCCGGGAGTGCTGACAGAAATGAAAACTTGAACAAGATCGCCTTGGTGGAAGAAAAATACTTGTAAAGAACATTGGTCCGTAACCTTATCTAAATAAAGAGCACAATCGCGTTTACAAAAAAAAAAACTTCCAAATCATTTAAAGTAAAAATACTTGCATAGAACATTGATCCGTAACTGAATATAAATAAAGAGTACAATCGCGTTTACAAAAATGAGGTGTCGGTAACGGTGTCGCGAGTTCAATTGTTTTTTCCCATCTCAAAAATGTCCAACGCACCTAAAGAAGTTTTCACTTCAATACGTTCCAATTATAACACTGAATTTGATGTTGTAACCGTTTTAGGAATAAAAAAGGCATTTGGAAAGTTTCCAAATACTTTTAACAAATATTTCTAATTATTGCATTTCATAATCAATATTTTTAGTTCACTAGTTAGCCACATTTCTTATTTCCGTACAGTAATATTGCTAAATTAATAAAAACAGGTAAATATTTGACAGCTATTTACGACGTTGCCAACTTTTAGGATAAACCCTCTTAAGACGCAGATACATGACAGTGACCTTGAATGGTTAGCTTTCGTGTTCTGTACTGAGCTCACGCAAAGCGTCGTACGTCCAGCCAGTAATAGGACTCGCCCATCAAGGAGCGCTGTCCCAAATTAGACGTATTATTAATTTATTACACGTAAAACAAAAGGTATTTTAATAAAACACGTATACTAAAAGATCAGTAATTTAATTATCTTTAAAATGGTGAAGTTTTCAGAAAAATACGCTTGATGGATTTTACGTCATTCTCAGTTTTTTATCCGCGTTAGACATAACTTTAGAAATTAATTTCACTATGTAATATAAACATAATCAAAAATATGCCTATATTAAAATATTAAGAAAATGCTATAATTTAACATATATTTTTTCCAAATCATTAACACTACTCGTTTAGACGTCATCTTCAGTATAAAATCATTAAAAGTCAGCTATCGTCCTCTTAAGGACAGGAAAATGATGAGTGTGTAAAGCAACGTGGGTGTAATTTTAGCATCAGGATAAAAATATCAAGTTTCCATATTAGGAGTCCGTCTGTTTAGGTTCTTGTGTATTGCTTACAACACAAACGGAATTTTTGATATTATTAAGGTACCTACATTAAAAATTAGTCATAACGAAATCAATTCTCGTAAATGCTTTTAAATTGTTACTTAATTACTACCTCGTCGGTCGTGGTGAGTGGTCGCAAGCGCTACTGCTGAGCATGAGGTCCTGGGTTCGATTTCCAGGTCGGGGTAAGTGTTATTGGGTTTTCTATCAGGAATTTCTTAGTAGCAGCCCGGAGTCTGGATTTGTGCCCGGTTGATGGGAATAGGCTCGCCCCCTATTACATGGGACTTAACTGGCGAAATGTGGGTGAACTATTGTAGGTACACTACCCAACCCTTCGGGAAACCAAGGCGTGATGTTATGTTGTTGTTAATCGCTTTCAAATATTTATAATGATTGCTGTATGCCAAAGAATTTTCAAGGTATTGGGTATTTTAGATAGAATACCCGATAAAGTCTAAACTTACTCCAGTTATTATAACATTAGAAAAAAAAACCGGCCAAGTGCGTGTCGGACCACGCACAATGAAGGGTTCCGTAGTTGGGATGAACTTATCCCAAAAACAAACTTAACTTTGTAGTTGATAAACATATTCTCCCATACGGAATGTATGGGAAAACATGTTTTTGCAACTGCAAAGTTAAGTTGGTCGATTATTACTCGATAACTAGTAAAGTCTACTTAGCTGTGATAGTTTTCCTTTTAATTTCGTTATATAAGCTACTGCTGTGATTTTTTTCACACATCGACCCCTGTCATACAGGATGTCCTAGTTCAGGGGTCGAGACCTCATTGATGTAATGTATACTGAAGTTTTGGAAATAAATTACTATTACTAAATTACTATCCAAAACCAACCATTTAACTGGCAGGGGGGGGGGACACTTGACTCTAACAAAAATTAGCACTTTAAAGCTTAATATTTTGCAAACGGATCCCTAAATCCAAAAATGGTTTTCACAAACTCATAATGTTTTTGTAAGACCTTTCCAATGATACTCCACACTATGGGATAAAAAATTAAATATCACCACTTTACGTGTATGGGAGGTACCCTAAAAAAAATGTTTTTCATAATTTTGTTTCACCACTTTGTCGGCGTAATTAATATGTATACCTGTGTCAAATTACAGCTTTCTAGTACTAAGGGTCTCGGAGCTAGACCGCGGACACAGACAGACAGACGTACATGACGAAACTATAAGGGTTCCTTGTTTACTACGGAACCCTAAAAAATGGTAATCCCCGTTTCTTTATTTCGTTATTATATCCGTGAAATGACGGAGTTTATTAAACTCCGTCATTTCACGATAAATACAAAGCAATTATTTACTATTTACGTTAAAAAATAAAATGCAGTTACTTCAACAATATTACACAATTAAAGTATTTCTATTTTCTTTATGTCCCTCGGCAAACTTCGTGTTTCGTCAGTTGTCGGATTTCTATCAGTTGCCCTGTGCAGACCGAACGCTCGCAATCGACTTGAAGGTTCACACGGAAATCAAAACAAAAGAACAATAAAGTACTTAGTTCTGAATTCAAATTATACACGATATATTTAATATTGGCATTCGTTTGTATTCGGAAATGCGATGATTCCCGAGGGACATTAAGATAATAGAAATTTGTACTTTACCGTCGTTATGGCCATAATTTGTTTAATGCTAAAGTAAATGGAGTAGGTATAAATGTGCTGACGTTAATCCTGTCTTATCTCGTCACGGCTAAGGATATATCCCGGATAAGCACTCTCGACTGTCTCTGAGTACTGTTCATTCCTGAAAAGCGATAATGGTAATCCCATTTAACCCGGCGAGGATGTGGAGGGGTCTATTTGACCCTGTCAATTTTTAATCGAGTGTAGTTTTTTTTTCCGCGGCTTTAGTAGCTTGTACGCGTCAGTAGCTGTTGCTAAGGGACCCGCCCGCACGCCACACACCACTACTCGATCAGCCGCCACCTGCGTCGGGAGCTACACGTGCGGGAAGTCAAAAAGGGTAAATATGACCCTGCCACAACCGCGACGTAGCATTTTTGTGCAATATTTCAGAAGATTTTTTATTTATTGTAATTGTATTTTCAGGTATTTTTGGACAAAATGAATAACCGGGAGCGTCAGGATACGGATAGGATTACTGAACACTTGAATGCCCGAAAAGAAATACCACAATTGCCAAGACTGCTGCGTAAGAGAATCAGAGAATTCAGTGGAGAATCTGAACAAGAACCGCCTGTCAGAGTTCCAGGTGTACGAAAAACGTGCCAAGTGTGTCTTTATGCCCGACATCGGAAGACTGGCAACGTTTGCGAAGAATGCCATAAATATATTTGTCCAGAACATACTGTTTCGTTCTGCCAAGAATGTGCTACATCAACAGACAGTAAAATTGTGTAGTATATAAGACTGACTTATTAAGTGAAACTGATTGATCTCTAAATATATATGTATACCAAATTATCCTAATTTTTAAGAGAAGTTTTACTTATTTTTAGTTTTTTTTATGTTTGGAACGTAAGGCTTTGCAAAAGTTGATTGTTTTTAGGCCTTAGCTAAAATTAGAAAAAATTAAATATTTTGTATTAGCACTTGTTTTTTTTAAATCAAAATCTATAAAATAATATCCAACTAATCTACTGTTATTCAATGGTTTGATAAAAAATATAAATTTAGCCTATAAAAATGCAATAGAAATACAGGGTCAAATATACCCTCCACAACCTCCACGTAACTATTTTCACCACATCCTCGCCGGGTTAAATGTGGGTCGACTGACTGCCAGTGCCAAAATTTTCTAAAATCTTTTGGGTAACATAACTAACTAGCATTGAAAAAACAGGCACGATATCTAAGTAGAATGACGTATGGGAGTGTGTTTTTGTCTAAATACAGTAATATTTTTGTTATTAAAATAAAAGGTTTTTTTTAATGTTTTTATAGACACTCACTCGTACCTGCTTAGATATACAGGGTGGCAGGACATCGACGCGAAAATTGAAACCATGGATTCAGTACATGATTCTGAACCCCCCTGCGTTGAAATTTTTCGTCGGTTATTTTTTTTTAAATCTGCTGTTTCATAGAAAAGTGCAATACCTACGCGGTCAAAATGTATGAAAGCACTTTTTTTTATATAATAATTGATGAAAAATTTCAACGCAGGGGGGTTCAGAATCATGTACTGAATACATGGTTTTAGTTTTCGCATCGATGTCCCTGCCACCCTGTATAAATAATTATAATTAATTCTTATTATACAGGCTGTTTGGCAGAACGTTGAACATACGAAAATGGTGGATAGGTGGGGTCATCTGCTACTTACTCAGCCCTAATTTATTTGGCCTGGCGCCCTGGATATTAAAACATTTTTTTTTGCTTTCTTCTAGTTTCACAACTTTCTTAACTTTAAAGTGTAATTTTTATTAAAAAATGGGTAAAACAGGCATTTTTTTTTAAATCTCTAATATTGGCAGATTCTTATAACAGAAAGATGTAAAAATTACTTAAATCCTTATTTCAATCTTCATTAAAAAAAAATATCCAGGGGGCCAGGGCCAAATAAATTAGGGCTCAGTAAGTAGCAGATGACCCCACCTATCCACCATTTTCGTATGTTCAACGTTCTGCCAAACACCCTGTATAACATAATTCATGAGTAATATCCGTGTCCATTTATTTAAATTAAATAATAAAAATATTAAAGATGTCAAGTAGGGCAGAACTGTTTCAGGGCCAGTATAATCGCAAATTTTGCTTTCGATTACGTCCGATTATATCGATTCTGCATGCAACTGTATTGATTTTACTATCAAGGCAGTAAGTAGGTAAAGGCATGCAATGTTATGCATTGTGACAATGGTTTGATTTGAACGATTGTCTGACCCGAAGCTAACGTTATTATAACAATATTATGAAATATAGCTGCAGTGACAAACTAAACACGGTTGCTCTATTGTTAGCTGTTAAGAGCGGCCAACCCGTCATACTTTTCATGCAAACGCTCGTACGTGATTATGGCGTCGTAACACATCTTTCTTTGAAATTTTTAAACTAATAGGTATCTTGTGCACTATTTCTAGGTTTCTATGAAACCAAAAAAAAAAAATTTCGAGAAATAAATTCAGTACAAGCCTCCGAAAATCTGCATTATTGCACAATTTTTACCTGAACTTTGGCCGTTCATAATGTACTCATAAATTGTAAAAGTAAAGAAAACATCTGCACTGAAACCTCGCACATGTAATGGAGAGTCTATATGACAAACATTTATTTCACAAACTAGTAAAGCTTACTCAAAAACACGTATTTCCTGAAACAAGTTTTATGAAATTTCCGCACACTATTTTTCGTACAATGTTATCGCGTTCTCACTTGCTTGTTAGCATTCCTCACTTGCGCTAGATGAAACAACATGCTTTTCGACCATGCTTGCGTTGACGATAAACGGATCGGGAAGGGCCCTGTTAATCACAGGTTACCCCCCACAATCTATGCTGTTAATGCAGCGGAGGGGAGTTATGTGGCGCATCTACGACGTCACGCAAAATTCTGCATCGCCCAAGCAGGGTTTACCGCGCAACTACCATATACACAACGTCCCGACATCAATCGTCGGGCAATTGCCCACTAGACAAAAACCCGGTTGGAGGATCCTCCCTTTTTCTATGGGGGATGAGTAAACTGGACACCGTGTTCCTCATACCCCTATACTTGGTAACGACCTACTAAGATTTCTATACAGGGTGGCAGGGACATCGACGCGAAAACTGTTACCATGAATTCAGTACATGATTCTGAAGCTGCGTTGAAATGTCTAGTAGGTTATTAAAAAAAAAATTGCTTTTTCATACATTTTGACCGCGTAGGTACTGCACTTTTCTATGAAACAGCAGATTTTTTTTTAAATAACTGACGAAAAATTCAATCATAATACTGAATTCATGTTAACAGTTTTCGCGTCGATGTCCCTGTCACCCTGTATTTTCTTACGTAATTCAGTCGAACAAATGAAGCATAAGTGCATTCTGAAGTGCCTTTATACTGAAACATTGATTTCTCAATCATTATTAAGTTATACGTTATCATTGTCAACAACTTTTCGTCCACTTTGGGAATGCAATCTATAATTATTATAACTTACATATTTAATAGTATACACCTCGCTGATGATAGGGGACAGAGTTGTTTTCACCGTGACGTTTCTGCCATTTTCTAACGAACTCCTTTCCATTGTTCCAGTACAAAATATGGCACACCCTGGAGAAGGACCCGCTGTTCGCACACAACTCCGTCGCGCCAACGGTGGAGGAACAAAAACGTATCACACAGCTTCAGCTGAAGAAAATAAACGAGTACAAATTCCACACTAAAGAAATGGTCAACTCTAGTTATAGTCGAAGGGTAAGAGCTAATTTTATACAGGGTAACAGGGACATCGACGCGAAAACTGTAACCATGGTTTCAGTACACGATTCAAAATCCCCCGCGTTGAAATTTTTCGTCGGTTATTTGAAAAAAATCAACGCAGGGGGGTATGTACTGAATCCATGGTAACAGTTTTCGCGTCGATGTCCCTGCCACCCTGTATATTAAGTACTAGTACAAATGATGGTACACACGGCTACACATCAAGCTACACATTACCAGTTTATGCTGATCTCGCATTGCATAGTATTTCCGTACAATACGAGGTCAGCTTATACTGGAAAAATATAGCTTGATGTGTAGCCGTGTGTACTAGCTGATGCCGGCGGCATCGCCCGCCTGGATCCTAATAAAATTCTTTTTCTTAAATAAAAGTAGCCTAAGTTACTCCTTATAACATCAGCTATCTGCCATCTTCTATCTTGTGACGTCAGTTGGTAGCAGTTCTGTCTCTATTTAGTTTATTTTTAGAAGTTTTTAAAAAAAATATCGTCGGGCTTATATTTTTCTAGGTTTAGAGAAATGTAATCAAAAATCCAGTCAAGTCACTTATTTGAAGTTTTCTGGGAAGCTTGAAACCATGATAAATTTTTTGATTTAAGGTCATTAATTTTTTACTCCTGTTTGATTATTTATTAGCTCCGGTTTTCAAATTAAGACTCAAGATATGTTCAAAACTTTTTTTTACCGTCAAAAAAAGGAGGAGGTTTCATGTCGACGTGTATTTTAATTTTTTCTTATGTAAGACCACGCATAACTTTTTACAGAGTAGTTAGCTAGTTCTATTATGACGATTTTTTTTTGTTTATCTATTATAAGGTAATTTATCCTCCTTTTGACGCCTACTAAGTCTTTTTAGGTAGTAGAATACCATTAAAACTACAAAAATGTATATCTCTTCTGAAGGACAATTCGTCATTACAATCTTTTTTTATCACCTTCATAGTTTTTAAGGTTTTTTTTTTTTGACAACAATCCGATTCTATTAATCATATCATTTCTTTACTATAGGTGTATTTTTAAAAATATCAATAAAAGTGATCTCCTAAAACAGGGCTTCCTCTCTCCTACCCTTTTTGCTGTGCCCTACAGGGTCCATAATGATCTAAATTATATATAATTACCACCTACGTACACATTATTGTAAAGCAATAAAGATATCAGTATTGAGCAAGGTTTTTTTTTCTATAATTAGGTATATACAGGGTTATTGGTAGAACACCAACAACCTCTTAAGGGCTCAATGTACTCATCATTATGAACAACTTTTACTATGGGACCAAACCTGAAATCGCGAAAAAATATCTGCTGTTCCCTACATTTATGTTCGCTTATCTCGTCAAAATGTAGGGAACAGCAAATTTTTTTTTCACGATTTCTGGTTTGGGACTATAGTAAAAATTGTTCATAATGATGAGTACAATGACCCGTTAAGAGGTTGTTGGTGTTTTACCAATAACCCTGTATAGTAGGTACTATTTTTGGAAATATCACTATTTTTTTTTTTCCACAGACACGCACAATAATGACGATAAACGAGGCTGTGCAGTCTTTGAACCCCAGTGTGTCAGTGAAAATGGCGATCGGCATATATTTGTTTTCAAATGCCTTACTTTCGCTCGGCACTGAGAGGCACCATAAGTTCTATGAAGCTACTTTTGTGGAAAGAGAGGTAAGAATCATCATACCATTTATTTATTTTTAAAGCAGTCAATGATGGATCCTTGAGAGAATGAATGAATGAAATGCATCGACCCCAGCGTGGTTTAACCAGACTCGTTAAATCGAATGAACGCCAAGATTTGCACTAGCCCCTGGAGCCGCATGTTGCATGGCTACAGAGGCCATTGCATATCAAGGAGTAGACCGGGAGCCGCGGTAATGGCAAGGAAGACGTGCCCTTAGGATATGGAAGTATTTGCGAGCCGTACCGCATATGCATCCTAGAGTAGGCAATGGAATTGTGAAGAGACGGGATATTTATCTATGGATGGGCATCTTTTTATGACGTCGCTGCCAGGCCGGTTTAGGTCCAGCTTCACCGGTGCATCTGCTTAAGACATAATAGTTACAGTCCCCTTGTTTGTAAAATAGAGATTATTTCGTAATTTTTATTTCTTCTCTCAAATCTCAAGACCCCGGGGGGCACGGACCCCAGGTAGTAAGACTCTGAGTGAAACGAAAACTAACGCCCATTTTCACTAAAACTAGGCGACAACTAAATAAACTCGCGCTCTTGGATTTTCACCTTTAGGCGGTGAGCCGAAAGTAGAAAATTGCCAATGATAGTGACAACAGGAATAACTGACATAAATGGAAACAAAAATGACAGGGAAAAAAAACCTCTGATAACAGTTACCGCCTACTTATTACAGCACAAAGCTAATAATAGTCTGTTGTACTTATCTCACTCACAAAAAATGCCAACGTTATTTCACTTCCGAAGTTCCGAGGTCAATGTCTGTAGAACAAAAAGGCCAGATAACGTTAGCGGCCACGGTCACACACTACGGTCAGTGGGATGTAACTATAGAACGTAATCTAGGTGACGATGTGATTCTCTCAGCCACTGTTTCATTTTGCCAATTCTATCTACTATAGTGATGCGCGACGACGTACCAAATTCAAATTCATAAGTCATTTATTCAAACTAGGCTGAGAATCAGCACTTTTCGAACGTCAAAATTACATAAGACAGTCCCCCAAAACGCCCACCCTTCACCACTTCCTAGTGCCTTTCGCCGGGGAGAAGAAGTGGCGCAACAAACTCCCCAGCAGCACAGCTATCTGTTAAAGTTAGAAAAAAAAGATTCTACACAATAGTATGCAAAATAATTTAAATTACGCAACACAAAACATAATTTAAATGATAAATTATTGGCTAATGTCAGCTAGCACACGCCAATATACCATCCAAAAACATCGAGAACTATACTCAAGCAGAAATAAAAAATAAAAACTAAACGTTAACAGAACTAAATATCTAAATAAACGCTTCCAGGCATAAAGGGCGTGCCCGCTTACATAAAGCTATTTAAAGCTGTAATTGGAAGTTATTATAAATGATAAACTAGGACCATCGAGGTAAAATAAATAAACAGTTAATTACTAGTTACAATAACAAAACCATGATCAGAAAGACGACCAGTCATCACAAGCAGCACCCGTTCACGAGCATAACGCAAAGATCAGCCATTACCCCCCTCGCCATATTTGAGGGAAGGAGGCAACGATGGATGGATGGATGTTTGTTACGCGTTTCACGCAAAACCTACTGAACGGATTTTGATGAAATTTGCCACACAGATATTTTATAATCTTGATAAACACATACTTTTTATCCCGATATTCCCACGGAATCGAGACTTATGCTGGTGAAACTACGGGGCGCTGCTAGTAAATCATAATGTAGCCATTAACATTAACAATAATCTTCAAGTTACCATCATTTTCTTTTCTTTATCTCAATTTATTACTGGTCGGTTTCATCCTTACTTGTCTATCAGTCGTCAACTCGGTAGTCAACCCCTTTCTATTCATATCATCTTCCACACAGTCCATCCATCGTTTCTTTGGCCTTTCCCCTACTCTTATAGCCATCGACGTTCATACTCGAAACTTTTCTCACGACGTTTTCCTCATTCCTCCGCATCACATACCTGGCATGACAATCGATTTCCACACAACTTTTCAGTCACCGGTGCCACTTTCAGACTTCATCTTATGTACTCATTTCATATTCCATCCATTCAAACTAGACATTTTAATTATTATGTAAAATCAACATATAGCTACCAGTTTTATAATACACATTGACATTGTTGAAAATTATATTCAAAATGACACGATTACTTTGTAAAGTATTATATTATTATAATGATTGTGAATGTGAGGACTATGTGGATATTATTTTTATTTCTCTGCTAGTTTTAGTGATGGTCTGGCAGTTTGAGTTGTTTATGCGACCTACTCAAATGTCCTTTCTTTGTTATTGTTCGTCGAGTTGAGCTTCTTAAGTTCTGATTTGAGTTCCACGATTACTGACAAATGCTTGCACTGACTGGACAGATCCACTCAAATCTGTGTGGTTCTTTCCTCAAAAGATCTTTTCAGACACTAATCTACATGGTCCTCATATTATTATGGTCTAACCAAGATTATGTCTGGACTTTAAAAGAGACTGTGACCTCCGAGTTTGTTTTGGCCTTTCTTCTTAGAGTAGTCAGATAGGAAACGCCGAACTCATCTAGATTATTTTAGTTTTTTTTATATGACGTGTAAAAATGATTCCGATGTCCTATTTACAGAATTAACAATTTAATTTCATTTCATTCGAATAACACCACACATCCCTCTTAGCATTCTCATCTCAGCTGCATGCAATTGCCTTTCATTCATCCCTTTTGTGGCCCAACATTCTGGTCCATATAAGACAGCAGCTAAATAATCTACCAAAAAGAAAAGAAAAGAAAAAGAAAGAAAGAAAATACGTTAATTTACGATTTATTTATTTACAAAACAAAGTAAAAAGTTTTTATTTTACACATTCGAATATCACTACTTACTACCAGTGACAGGAACTTATCATATCATCTACATACTAAGTGGGAAAAAATACGTATTTTGTAGCTAACTCAAAAACTACCCAAGCAAAGTTAATAAAATGTATATAGGACCAATTTGAGAGCATACCCTTTCAAACAAAAAAAGAATTTTTGAAATCAGTCCACAAATGATGGAGAAATCGGCGGACATACATAAAAAAAAAATAAACAAACGCTGCGAACATATAACCTCCTCCTTTTTGGAAGTCGGTTAAAAAAAGAATAAGTTGCTCAGCATAACGCTGTGTCCCTATGCGAGACAGAGCCCCAGCGCTGGTGCACCAGTATTTTTCTTGAATTTATGATTTGCAATATATAGCTTCATGCTCCAGTACTAACACTTTCGGACGCTGACCATGGCCGTGATTTAGATTAACGAGACCACGGTCAATGTTTGAAAGTTTATAAGGACAATCCCATAAAAACATTAATGTTCAGTTGTATTATTATTGATTAATTTTAAATCAGACTTCATGCGGATATCATTGTAATGCTCTTGGATTTCCCAGTCGGCCTAGGACTTGTTAGAAACGCAATCTGTACCTCATAAATGGTCATGGCAAGAGCAGTGATATCCTAGTGGTGTGACCGTCAGACTGCCAAGTCATAGGTCTCGAGTTCGAACCCAAGTCACGCACCTCTGACTTTTCGGATTCATGTGCGTATTGTAAAATTATCACTTGCTTAAAAAACGGTGAAGGAAAACATCGTGAGGAAACCGGCATGCCTGAGAGATATTTCTCGATGTGGAGCCAAGTCAGAAGCACATGGGTGGCTTTAAAACTCTGACACCAGGTTAGTCGCTAACCACACAAAAAGAAGAAGAATGGTTGGTAAGGTCCCAACGAATTACTTTCCGCCGCACCCTCGAACTAACATTTTTATCTCCCATAAACTTACACACCTCCATCTTCAACAGACGCTGGCAAGCTTCGCGTTAACGGAGATCGCACACGGTTCCGACGCGCGACTCATGCGCACGACGGCGACATACGACCCACAAAACAAGCAGTTCGTCATTCACACGCCAGACTTCGAGGCGGCTAAATGCTGGGTTGGTAATCTAGGTAAAACTTTGTATGACATTTATTTTGACATGGCTTTTTTGACAGGAATAGGAAATAAGGGACCTAAACGATCATTTCATCCTCTGCCTATCCTTTTCCCAACTATGTTGGGGTCGGCTTCCAGTCTAACTGGATGCAGCTGAATACAGTACAATACATGTAGCGACTGCCTATCTAACCTCCACAACCCAGTTACTGGGTAACACGATACCCCTTGGTAAGACTGGTTGTCAGACTTTCGGGCTCCTGACGACCCGTAACAACTGTCAAAGATCTGTAAATGACAGCCGGGACCAACGGCTTTACATGCTCTCCGAGGCACGGAAGGGTCTTGGTATGTAAAGATAGTCACCCATCAACGGACCAACCGCGGCAAGGGTAGCTTAACCTGATCGATCGACGCGTATGGCTGACTTAGCAACAAACCCCTTAACGATCATTTATTTTATGTAAAGTTTTTTTATTTATAAATAGCTTATAAGACCAAAGTTTCCGAGGTAAATCTGCGAGTTCTTCTATTATGGCATTGGTTTGCAGTTAATGAACCATTAACTAACCAAGGGTGACAGTCGAATATAGGTACTAGATATTTACTGTCCCTTGACAAAAAATACCGGTCATCAATAGTTATTGTTATTTAACGATCTATTAACTTTAATGGAATTCTGTGGATGAGTCAATTTGTCAAAATAATATGCTTGAGGAAGACAAATTTGCCCTTGGTATGAATAGTTAAACCAAATCAAAATTAAGATGTATGTTGACTTGAAAGAGCAGTTGACAGAATGTCAAGCTCACTTAAATGCCTCGCTGATGGTGGCGAGTGTGTTGGATCATTCGGTTCCCTACAAAATGGTTGAGCTGGATGGTGCTGATCCACGCGTCATGTTCGTGAACGGGCGCCGTCAGTTGAGACTGGTCATCTCTTATCTGCCAGGGCTTATTTTTAATCTTATATTTTCAATTGCTTTGATTATTTTTTGTATATTATTCTCACATATAGAAGCAACAAGAATAATGTACCCAGGATTTTGTAATATCTATATTTAAAAGAGTGTCCTTGGAGTTTCTTGCCCGTTCTTCTCCATAGAGATGATCTACGTTTTGAAATGGGCTAACTAGCTTCAACTTTTTGACTAACTGACCGATTTTTTGACAATCAAAAGTGCCTGTAAATGGTTTAATTGAAATAAATGCTTTGAGTTTGAAAAAAAAAAAACGTGTGGCACTCGGGGACTGCCGCGGTAAAGCTATTGCATAGCATTTGTAACCTCCATACTTCCTATTTGTCAACGCTACACTTGGGATGATGACGTGTTGACATAAAACAAAAATTACGTTCCCATGACTACATCACGTTGTCATGGGAACCGTCATTACATGGTAGGCGGAGTGGGGGTTGTTAGGTTTTATTTTCGTTACGGAATTTCTTGATTCGGTCACCGCGCTCAAAGCCCGCGATAAAAGCTATGCAATAGCTTAAAATACCTTGACCAACAGAAAAAATACGTCTTATTTAAAGACGGATTTTTTCTGTGTCGAGAAAACTAATACCTACTTCAACTTAGGCTAGAAGTCTAGACTTTGCCTGCCTCATCAAAATTCAGTAAAATATGCATTTATGTCAGTTTATCATATCGTCTGCGTCATTCACTGCTTATTTGTTTTAAATTTTCTGTGGGTGTTGAGTTTGCATGTTTTGCTACGCTAGCTATCGAAATTGAACTGATTCGAAGCTATTTTTAAAACAACGTTGTATGTGCTCAAGGTTGCCTGGATTTGGCTTATTTGACTATGGCCCGCTTGGCTCCCAATTAGAGACCCAACTGTCATTTGTTATCTCTTGAGATAGTAACAGGCATGTTGACGCATCCTGTATTCGCTGGAGCTGCACTGCCGCGTAGATTTTACACTCATTTTGATTTTTGAAGTAAACACTTCTTTACTGCCATGCTAAGCCCAAAGGAGGTATCTCTGAGATACGCCCTTTTAGTTTTTTATACCATTCAATAGCTTTAACAATTTCGCATCTAATGGTATAAGCGAAATAGCGCTATCTAACTTAAAACATTTAAAAAAACCGCTAAGAAGTTTTTTATATCTCCATTTCCCTAAATTACAATTTTCTAAACTTACTCCGGTTGAGATACCGCCTTTGAGCTTAGCAGGGCAGGCACGTTGGGCATTTTTGAGATGGGAAAACACAATTGAACTCGCGACAGTTACCGACACCTCATTTTTGTAAACGCGATTGTGCTTTTTATTTATATTACGTTACGGATCAATGTTCTATACAAGTATTTTTACTTTAAAGGTTTTGGAAGTATTTTTTTTTTTTTGAAATGCGATTGTGCTCTTTATTTAGATAATGTTACGGACCAATGTTCTATACAAGTATTTTTCTTCTACCAAGGCGATCTTGTTCAAGTTTTCACTTCTGTCGGCACTCCCGGAGTGAGGTGATATTCATTCGTATACGCAAACATGCGGTCCAGCACCGGTGCGACTCCGACGCCACGTCATGTACAGAAAGCATAAATATTTTTTAGTTATTTTGTGGTTGATGATATCTGCCACTATATTCATAATGCATTTGATCTTTAAAATTAGAAACTACCTACCTATAACATTTCTATATTTCCTTATTAGTCATGAATAGTCATGATCTTCTTAAATTAAAATAAAAGTATTATTAGAAGATGAACGGTATTGACTAAAGCAGCTAACAAAATATTATCAAGTATTTCAACACCATTTAAAACTGACGTTCTGTGTCCAATTATGGCAATTAAGACTAATTAGGAAGAGGTTACTACACTTGCTGAGTTGCTACTCTCCCATATATGCCTCAATCGACTCTTGCGCAGATATTGCTCGCGGTGATACACTAATACCCGAGTATAATACGCGAGTCAGTTGTAAGGTCACAAAGTTGGTATCTACTTGACAAAAATAAAACAATACCAAAATAATCCTTTATCTTTCTAAATTCTACTCCCCATATACATTTACATGGGACAAGCCGTGTGCCCAATGGAATAATCTCATCGACAAAAATGACAAAAATCCGTCCTTAATGCTCTTAAGATTTTTAGTAAGCAGATCGTCGCAGCATCCTTCATCTTCCACACATCTGATCAGTCGTAATATAAAAGGAATTTACACGTTGGCTTTTGGTACGGAGATGAAGAGAGCAATAGCTTGTTGGCAATAGGCTCGCCCCGTATTACATAACTACACAAGTACAATTTTAACAGTTAAAACATTAAAAACTCCCGACACAAACATTTCCTCGTTTCTCTTTCCTACTCCATCACCAAACCCAGTTTACCATCTATCTATAACCTATTCATTGAGACCTTTCTAATGAGCCCAACCACGATACCTGTGCTGTAAGTTGGTAAGGGAGTTGGGTATCCTGCAAATACCAGGTGATGCTGCAACATCAGTTCAAGGTTACTATGTTCTTCTAATATCGTTGAAGTAAAAGAATACCAAATTTAATCCATCAGACTCACATCCATTCATCAACTAGAAAAAAGCTGATAATCTTCAAACGGCTGAACCAATTTTGATAAACATATCTAAAAACCATCGCTAGAAAACCTGCTTTTGAGTAAAAAAACCGCATTCAAATCGATTCACCTGTTTAAGAGCTACGTTGCCACAGACAGACACACATAGCGGTCAAACTTATAACACCCCTCTTTTTGTATCGGGGGTCAAAAACACAAAGTTTTATTGGCAAAGGAAAAGTTGATGACATACAGTGATCTTACATAGACACAATTACGTTTGTACAGCACAATATTTTGGTTTGACCGTTCACCCCCAAATTTACTGGCGAAATGTGAGTAAACTATACGTGCCTAACCCTTCGGCGATAGCAGGGGTAATATTTTTGTTATAAATAGAGATGATAGGTAAACCACTTTTGAACCTTATAACTAAGGGTATAAGGGTGAAAAGCGCCTGTACATACTACTGATACTCTTCATGTTTACTCTTTGACTGATTGATGACCCACATACTCAAGTACCCTCATGTTATTGACTATCCAAATGGCGAAGCCACGTAGTCCCTGAACCAAAACAAATATTTGGGCAGGGACAGTAAATGTCAATACTTTTGTTATGCAAAGGGTAGGTCCGCTTTTTCTATTAGTTTTTGAAAATAACAATGTTATTAGCGTTCCGTACCTCAAAAGGAAAAAAACGGAACCCTTATAGGATCACTCGTGTGTCTGTCTGTTTATCCGTCTGTCACAGCCAATTTGCTCCGAATCTAATGGAATGTATTTCTGTGACCCAAACACGGACGTGTAAATAAAAGTATTTTGAATATGGGGTCACTTTTGGGGGACAAATAAGAAAATTAAAAAAAAACGTGTGGCACTCGGGGACTGCCGCGGTAAAGCTATTGCATAGCATTTGTAACCTCCATACTTCCTATTTGTCAACGCTACACTTGGGATGATGACATAAAACAAAAATTACGTTCCCATGACAACATCACGTTGTCATGGGAACCGTCATTACATGGTAGGCGGAGTGGGGGGTGTTAGGTTTTATTTACGTTACGTTACGGAATTTCTTGATTCGGTCGCCGCGCTCAAAGCCCGCGATAAAAGCTATGCAATAGCTTAAAAAGTTTTTCAAACTGTATCGTGTGACATATCAGGTATTGTGCGTACAAACTTACATTTGCAGTTGGAATATATGGGAGAACATTTGTTTCAATTACAATGTTAAAGTTTGTATTTGGGATAAATTGATCCCAACTATCCATCCTTCATTGTGCGTAGTCCGACACGCTCTTGGCCGGTTTTTTTTTACTATTATACAAGTTGGAGAAGGCGTTGGTATTGCAGGCTCCCGACAAACCAATAACCTGAAGTTTTGGTGTTACTTTGTTTGTCCCCGCCCGCAATACCAAAATTCTATAGATTATAATGCTTGTTTTTCTCTTTTCAGTTATGAGTTTTTGCAGTCGGTTTTTTTTAAATAATATGTTTTTACTTATGATATTTTGTTAGTAGTTAGAAAATGGACAACAGTTCAAATATTATGCAACTCAGGATATTCACGTAAATTTTATTATGTCATTATATATCATTAGGTTACAAAACTTATAATAAAAAATATATATATAAAAGTGACATTAAAAAAAATAGTGGCACCCCGGGAGTGCCGACAAAAGTGAAAACTTGAACAATTTTATTGTGCAGGAAATACTTTTAATGAGGTGTCGGTAAAGGTAACAGTGTCGCGAGTTCAATTGTTATTTCCAGTTTTTTCCTATATCAAAAATGCCCAGCTTGCCTAAAGAAGTTTTCACTTCAAAAATGTTATATAAATAAAGTCATAAAGTTTTTATTATTTTGCCTCGTGTAAACTATCAAATAGGTACCATACTTGACGCATGTAATAAATAAAGTGTAAAAATCAAAACATCTAAAATAATAAAAACATGTGATAAAAACGCATGAGTTCTTCCCCCGAATTGGCATTCAAAACTCTAAACTCCTTTAGGAGTTTGAGTTTTGAATGCCAATTCGAGGTACAATTGGTCACCCAATCCAATTGGTTTGGTGGTTGGTTGGGGATAATTGGTTTATTTGAAGTAAATGCTTTCATTTACTTCAAATAAAACAGTTACAGGCACTTTTGAATTGTCAAGGGGTCGGTCAGTCAGAAAGATGAAGCTAGTTGCCCATTCCAAAGCGTAGTAGGTACCTATGGAGAAGAACGGGCAAGAAACTCCACGGACACTCTTTTGAATCATGTTATTGAATTCTTTTGAATCATATTATTGAATTCAGATTACTTAATAAGTATTTATTACAAATAGATAAAATGTCTGATTCATTGTTTGGTCATTTTCGAGTGTATCGATAACGTTTCAAATACTTCCTTAAAAGGAAAAACATGGAAAAATATAAAATATGTATTACTATCTAAATGCTACTACAGTCCAGCCGCCGAGGGAATGCGTTCGTGACACCTGTCAGTTGTAATAAGGATCAAATTCGCAAAACACATAGTCGCTAGTATGAAACTGACAGATGTCAAAAATGCGGTCTCTCGACGGCGCTGTATATTTAATTCAGATAACAATAGATCCATACATTTTACCAAAATTAACATAATAATTACAATTCAATTTAATTCAAATAAATCTCTTGATAAAGGATCTTCCTAACGGAGAAGAGATCCTATCTGCTACAGTCATCAGAATACTGTAAAAAAAAACAACTTCCGAAAATCTGTGGATGAGAGTTGCCGAGATTTGAGTTCAATGGCGTACAATTTGAGGCTGATGATGATACTATCCAAATAGCATTTGGAACAGCGTCTTTGGTACTAATGATAGTCAGGACTCTAGAGAGAGTTGGTAGGTATATCCCTCTTAAAAAAATACTAGTCATGACCAATTGACCAAGAATATTACTTTCTTTATAGATTTTTGCATAAAACTGCCTAACAACTCGCGTAGCATGACATCCATAGAAACGGGTTTTGTGCGGGTTTTGTCGATGGAACAATAGACAAAATGACAGATTGTGATTGTTTATCTGTCATTTTGTCTATTCTTCCGTCGACAAAACCCGTTTCTATTGTGGTTGAGGTTTTTTACTATTAGGTCATGGGCTAAAAAAAACCAGCTATTTACGCATTTTGTAATTTGACAGCCACATGCATCATTCATTTAAAGCCATAGATAATGTAATTAGTGGTATTACTGGAATCAAGATTTTTGTTATCAGTTCTTTAAATAATTTCAATGATCAATGAGTCATTTATAAGAAATGTTTTGATTTTTATTGTTTTTTTATCAAACAATTTATGAATCAAGGTTGCCTGTACACGTGTGAAAATTTCATTGATTTGAATCTGCATGGAGATTTTTCAAGATATTTATGATCATTGAGTTGTGACTGTCTCGTTGGCCTAGTAGTCGCAAGCGCTACTGCTGAGCATGAGGTCTCGGGTTGAATTTCCAGTTTAGGCAAAGTGTTATTGGGTTTTTCTATCTGGAATTTCTCAGTAGCAGCCCGAAGTCTGGATTTATGCTAGATATCAAATATTTATTTTTGTATGTTTTGATTAATTTGGCAATATTACTGTAATTGCTTGAATATGGGTACATGAGGTGATGCATACAATAAAAGTTCTTTAAACAATATTCTACATAAACAGGTGCTCAAATGACTATTATAATTTAAAAAAACTCAAAATTCTTACATTATTCATTGTTTGAGTGAAAGCTTCCCCAAAGCTCGATAGATGGCGTTGTACCATTTTCTAAATCTCGCTGTTAAGATTTTCCTCAAATGTGTTGTAGTGAATCGTTTTTCTAATACATATTGTACTCGCTGAAACTTTGTTTTATTTTGGTCTATTGGGCAGCTGTCGGGTGCACTAACATTTATGGTCCATTCGAGTCGGAATTTTGCTTTTTTGAGTGTGTGGCACGGAAAACAGGGTCGATTACCCTGAAGTGCCTAGTTCATCGCCGATGTGGTGATCAGCGTCGCGACGAGCTCCGACGCAAACAGGCACCACCAGTGTCGTGGAGACTTCGCCCTTTTGGAGACGGTGTGGGGCACAGATGTGACGACATCTCAGCAGTGACGTCATCGAACAACGTCATCAAGGACGTACTTACATCAGGGACGTACTTGGAGAGGTTTGGTTGAAGCAAAACTGTGAGTTACGATCCAAAGAGTTTTTAGTCTAGACTTGTAATTTTCTCAGAGAAGTGAAATTTAATTATGAAGTGTTTGGGACTTGTAGAATTTTAGCATTAGTTTTAGACTTAGAATAATCACGAAAAAAGTGTTGTGACGGGGAACCTATGTCCGATTTTTTCTAAGTTTAAAAAGTTTTTCAAACACTTGTAATTTTTTCAGGTTTTTTCATTGACTTGTAAAATTTATGGATTTTATTTGTGTTCATTTATCACCTGTTGCATTTAATTACTGAGTTAGTTATTGAATGATTAAAAGGTTTATAGCTTATTACACAATGGAATCCTTACGTAAACTACAGTTCAATAATAAAACAATAATAGAAAAGGGTAGAATTAATTTTAAAAAATCACCTAAAGATCGTATCACACAAAGTTACATAGAAACACGACTAGAGTCATTAGAGTCACAGTGGCAACAATTTGTCGAAACTCATAGGCGCATTGTAGAGAAAGCAACTGACGAAGACTTAGTTAAAAATGTTTATTTTACATTAGAAGTTTATGATTTAACTGAAGATTTGTACATAAACTATAAATCTGAATTAAAAGAGCACTTACTTCAACTTAGTCTGTGCGAAAGTGCTAATCTCAATAGTAATAAACATTCTAATCCAAATAGTTCAAATGTAAAATTGCCACAAATTTGTTTGCCTAAGTTTTTGGGTCTCTATTCTGAATGGGTTACCTTCCGTGATTTATTTACGTCACTGATCCATAAAAATGATGCACTGGATGACGTTCAAAAACTTCACTATTTAAAGAGTCATCTCACAGGCGAAGCAGAACAGTTGCTTCGACATATCCCTGTGACTGCGTCTAATTATGATGAGTGTTGGTCGATTCTAAACAAACGATTTGACAATAAAAGGTTTTTAGCTAACTGTATGCTCAAACGGCTTATCCATCAATCGTCGATTACTAAGGAATCATCAACAAACGTTAAAACGCTGTTAGATACGACTGTCGATTGTTTGCATGGTTTACGCAGTCTAGGTATTGATGTCAGCTCCTGGGATGCAATTGTTGTATACTTAAGTTCCGAAAAGTTAGATACCGAATCTCGTAAATTGTGGGAACTAAGAATTAGTTCTAATCCTAAAGAGGATTTACCTACGTTTGAAGAGTTCAAAACCTTTATGGAATCTAGGTTTAGAGCCTTAGAGTATTTAGATCCTAAAGCTAATAAACAGAATTGTGCTCGTGATAGTCATGTTAAATCTTTTCATGTTGCTACTCAAAATTGCGTATTATGTTCTGGAGATCATAAATTGTGTCACTGCAAAGAATTTTCAAAAAAAAACTGTGTCGAACGTCGTGAATTTGCCCGAGTCAGTAAGCTTTGTTACAACTGTCTTGGAACCAACTATTCTGTATATTTTTGCCGTCAGTCTACCAGATGTCACCATTGCAAAAAGAAGCACCACACACTACTTCACCCAAAAACAACTGCCAATTCTGCTGAAAATGTTGATAGTTCAGCAGACAGGAATGTTGCGGCTGCTAACGCAGCTACTTCTTCCAACCAAAGCGAGATTACCAAACCCATTTGTTGTTTTGCAGATGTTCACAACCAAGGCCTGTTAGCCACTGCTTTGGTCAACGTTGAGTCAAGAACTGGGACTGCTTTTGTTTTAAGAGCTCTGATGGATCAGGGTTCTCAAGTCTCTTTTATTACAGAGGCTGCAGTACAGTTTCTTGGATTGAAGAAAACACCTGCTCACACCGACATACTTCGACTAGGCGATGATGAGGGAAATACAATGCCCTCTAAGTGGATAGTTCGATTCAAATTGCAGTCACGCCTAGATCCCACTTTTGTTTTATATGTCGATGCTTTTGTATTGAATAGGCTCACATCATATCTTCCTGAGAGAAAAATCGTTCAGGTATTGCCTCTATTTTCATCTTTAGAATTAGCAGATCCGTCATTTGATATACCTGGGAAAATTGATTTGCTGTTGAGTACGCGTGTGGTCGGAGAAGTTTTATTGGATGGTCTAATCAAGGGTCCGCCTGGAACTCCAGTCGCTCAGAAGACTAAACTAGGATGGATTCTGTCTGGTGAGATCCACACGTTGTCAATCTCTAGACCAGTTTGTTATAACGCTATAGTAAAGTCAGATGTAAACACTCTACTGAAGAAATTTTGGGAGTTAGAGTCAGAGCCGTCGACGCATAAGGCTATGTTGACAGAAGAAGAGCAGAAATGTGAATACTTTTTCTCTAACACAACCAAAAGAGATGAAACAGGGCGGTATATTGTCAAATTGCCGTTCAAGTCTGATCAACCTAGCAGTAAGTTTGGTGGATCAGAGGCCATCGCTCGTAAACGGTTTCACATGCTGGAGAGAAGATTGAAAAACAACCCTGACTTAAAAATGCAATATACTGCTGTTATCAACGAGTACGTTCAGTTAGGGCATGCTGAAGTTGTTCCTCAGGAGGATTTAGGAAAAGATGCTGTATATTTGCCGCATCATGCCGTAGTACGCGATGATAGAAGTACTACTAAAGTTCGGGTCGTCTTCGACGCTTCTTGTTCAGGATGCAATGGGGTTTCGTTGAATGATGATTTAATGGTTGGCCCGAAATTACAATTAGATTTGCGTCAGATTATTATGCGGTGGCGCCGCCACCCTATAAGTATAGTAGCGGACATTGTGAAGATGTACCGTCAGATAAAGGTAAATGAAGAGGATATTGATTTTCAGCGCATTTTGTGGCGCGACAACCCTGATTCGGAGTTGCAACATTTGCGGTTGTTGCGTGTCACTTTTGGTACATCCTCTGCTCCTTACCTGGCAGTACGTTCTTTGCAGCAAGTTGCTCATGATGAAGGAACCTGTTTTCCTTTAGTGTTAGATCGTGTTCTTAAAGATTTTTACGTAGACGATTTCTTGTCTGGTTGTGAGTCTGTTGATGAAGGTGAGCAAATTTATCAGCAGATGAACGAGTTGTTAAGTCGTGGAGGTTTCCAGCTTCAGAAATGGTCCAGCAATAGTGAAGAGTTATTTAATAAAATCAAAGATGGTTCATCAAATGAAAACTTGGAATTTAAAACGGATACAGTTATGAAAATTTTGGGTTTAACCTGGGATAGAAATACTGATCATTTTAAATACACTGTCCACCTTCCTTCACTTGAAGCTCCAGTGACCAAACGTAAGGTGATTTCTGACATTGCCCGTTTATACGATCCTCTTGGTTGGCTTGCTCCAGTTATTATTACAGCTAAAATGTTCATCCAACGTTTATGGCTTGCAGGCATCAATTGGGACGATGAACTTCCAGATCACCTTTTGAAAGATTGGCTTCAGTATAGAAACAACCTTCACAACCTCAGTAATTTTCAGTTACCTCGATGGATTCACACAAGTCAACACGATACTCTTCGAGAACTACAGGGATTTTGCGATGCTTCCAACAACGCCTACGCGGCTGTTGTCTATATTAGATCTGTCGATTCGAACGGTCAGGTTCATAACAGTCTAGTAGCATCCAAAACGAAGGTGGCCCCTGTCAAACAGGTTTCCATACCTCGTTTGGAATTATGTGGTGCTGTACTTCTCTCAAAACTTCTTTGTGAAATCTCGGACACCTTAGAAATTGCGAAAGAAAATGTACATGCCTGGACTGACTCTTCAGTGGTACTCGCTTGGTTGAGTAGCCACCCAAGTCAATGGAAGACATTTGTCGGAAACAGAGTTTCTGAAATACTCAACTTCATGGACAATGATCAATGGTCGCACGTTCAGTCTAAGGAGAATCCTGCAGATTGTGCGTCGCGAGGAGTAAACCCTTCCGAATGTGCAGAGCTTGAATTGTGGGTGCAGGGACCTAGTTGGCTAAAAAATAAAACTATAGATTATAGCAAAAAGGAATTTAAGAAAACTAATCTAGAAGAAAGGAAGATGTTAGATATTGTCTGTAATACTGTAGTGAAAGAACAAGAAGAAAATAAAATAATGGTCAAATATTCATCTCTTAGGAAGCTAACTAGAGTCATTGCATATTGTAGAAGATTTCTTAAATCAACAAATAAAGAATCTCCTACAATTTATTTAAACTTTTCAGAAATTTATCAAGCATTACTTACATGCATTAAATTATGTCAAAAGGAACACTTTAAGGAAGAAATATATAGTTTAAAAATAAAAGCAAAAATAGATAAAAAAGGTATACTTACCTCACTCAATCCTTACTTAGATCAAAAAGATATTTTGAGAGTTGGTGGAAGATTAAATAGAGCAAACATTCATGAAGACATGAAAAATCCTATAATCATTCCACACAAGTCCCACTTGACACACCTTTTGATAGCTGATGCTCACGAACGTACGTTGCATGGTGGACCTCAATTAGTTCTTAATTATTTAAGATCCAAATACTGGATCATCGGTGCGAAGAGTGTCATAAGACAATATGTACGCAAGTGTGTGACTTGTATCCGTCATTCCGCTAGACCTGTAGCACCATTAATGGGTCAGTTGCCAGCTGCTAGAGTTAATGCTAACCGACCTTTCTTTAAAAGTGGCGTGGATTATGCCGGTCCTATTAGTATCAGACCCACAAAGGGTCGCGGTTATCATTCCACCAAAGGCTACATTTGTTTATTTGTTTGCATGGCAACTCGGGCCTTGCATTTAGAAGTCGTAAGCGATATGACATCGCAAGCCTTTTTAGCCGCCTTCAAACGTTTTACAGCGAGAAGGGGCCATTGTGGTGAGATGTGGAGCGACAACGGCACTACCTTTGTGGGAGCCAACCGAGAATTAAGAACATTGTTCACCCACGAAAGATCTGGTGTAGCACCGGACATTGCTGAGTGGTTGGCAACCAATGGTACAAGTTGGTATTTTATTCCACCCCATTCGCCTAACTTTGGAGGGCTTTGGGAGGCTGCAGTAAAGTCCAGCAAACACCACCTCAAACGAGTGATAGGCAACAGCACTCTCACTTTTGAAGAGTTAACGACAGTTTTAGCTCAAATTGAAGCCTGTCTGAATTCCAGGCCAATATCAACGATAAGTAGTAATGCGGAAGACCCTTGTCCTCTGACACCGGGGCATTTTTTAATAGGCGAACCTTTGCTGCTCGTGCCGGAATCCAATTATGAATCGTCAAATATTAGCAGTTTAAAGAGGTGGCATTTGACTCAACGTATGGTCCAAGATTTTTGGCGTAAATGGTCCCGTGAATATCTGGTTCAGTTCCATCAAAGGAACAAATGGTCTCATCAAACTGCAGAACCAAACGTGGGTGACGTGGCATTGGTAATAGAGGATGATTTGCCTCCTGCAAGATGGCTTTATGGTCTCATTACTGAAAAGCATACTGGCTCGGACAATATCACTCGAGTTGTTTCATTGCGTTGTAAGGATTCAATTATAAAAAGACCTGTGTCAAAGTTAATATTGCTTCCTGTCACTACTTGATAAGTTAATAGTATGATAATTGTGTTGTTTTTTTACTTTGTTGATAATTAACTAAGAATAGTGGTTAATTTGTTATTAATGTTTAGTTTTAAATGTCATTTCAACCTATAGTTTTACATTTGTAAGTACTTTATACAGTCCACTAAATTTTTTTTGTCCTCTCATCTATTTTTGTGTGTTGTTTCATGGTGGGCGGATAATTTATATTCATTATTGTTTTTGAAATAATGGTTTCAGTTTTGGACATTCTGTCCATGGTGGGCGGGATGTTTGAGTGAAAGCTTCCTCAAAGCTCGATAGATGGCGTTGTACCATTTTCTAAATCTCGCTGTTAAGATTTTCCTCAAATGTGTTGTAGTGAATCGTTTTTCTAATACATATGGTACTCGCTGAAACTTTGTTTTATTTTGGTCTATTGGGCAGCTGTCGGGTGCACTAACTATTAAAAATATAAATATTATATTATTTTTGATATATATTAATGATATAATTTTCACTTTTTTTTTTAATTTTAATTTTTGCGCCTGTGACAGAAAAGTTGAAAGGAAATCGTTTGGCCTGGTATGGGCATGTGATGAGGAGAGAAGAAACGCATGTGACTAAAAGAGTAATGAATATAAATGTTGATGGATGGAGCGGGAGAGGAAGACCAAAGCAAAAGATGGAAGGATTGTATGAGGAATGATATGAAAGAGAAGGGAGTGAATGATAGCGTGACGGTTGATAGGGGAGAGTGGAAAAAGAAAACGTGTGCGCCAACCCCACGTAACGTGGGTCAAGGGCAGGAAAATGATTAATTATATAATTTTATTATCATTACTTAAGTTAAATTTTTTATTACATTTATTATTTAATTAATCATTAAGTTTATAATAGCTTTATTGGTCATAAATCTTCAATAATATGTTTTTAATTACACATATTAATTTAAAAAAAAATGATTTATGATCAATAAAGTTCTAAACGGAGGTTTAAAACACGTAGCACTTTACAAAAACTTATATTAATTCTTAAAACAAATCACATAATCTAACGCATCTCACGGCTTGCGAGCCATAATGCCGGGGGAGTCCCTCCCTTCCTCCCACTTCACTGCCAACGTAGTTTCAGTTTCCGGTCACGCCTATTTCCCGCATAGGCGTGAGTTATGTATGTAAATAATTATTAAAATCAAATATTTTCTTTCCAGGCAGAACATGTACCCACACCCTGCTGTTTGCTCAGCTGATCACACCCGACGGCACCAACCATGGTCTACACGGGTTCCTGGTGCCCATCCGCAACCCTGAGACCCTGGAGACATATCCTGGACTGATCGTGGGTGATATGGGGGAGAAGATCGGAGTCAATGGTATTGATAATGGGTAAGGGATGATTTTAAATCTCTGCATCAAATTGTAATTTTTTCCCTAGTTTGCGGCGCGTTTTCAGCTTGAGGCATTGTTGTCGACAAATGAAATTTTTGGAATTATATTATTCAGAAATACATTTATACTTTCCCCCTTATTTATTTAAGTAATGTAGCGCTTGTTCATCCATACATTTTGACGTTTATACGTCGTAAGAGGGAAAACCCTCTTATTCATAAAACCACTGTTTTCTTATGTCGTTAATGAAACGAAGATAGAGATCTCTGTATTTAGGAACTAGCTTCTGCCCGTGACTTCTTCCGCGTGAAATTTCGGCCACCGACCCATCGCGTTGCATCGCATTACATCACCTGCCTGCGCAATTACTTCGTTTTCGCTTAGCGGTCTTTTTGTAATTTTTATTAAAACCTCTAAGAGTCGTAGCATGATGTTAAATGGCCTATAACCTTCCTCAAGAATTGGGCTATCAAATGCAAAAAGAATCTTTCAAATCCGACTAGCAGTTCCAGAGATTAGCGCTTTCAAACAAACAAACTCTTCAGCTTTATTACATTACTAGCTTTTGTCCGCGGTTTCACCCGCGTAAGTCTCGATCCTGTAGGAATATCGGGATAAAAAGTATCCTATGTGTTAATCCAGGTTATAAACTATCTGTGTGCCGACGATTTTCGAACCGTTTCCTTTAGTTGTGCTGTGAGAACTTGCTTCTTGCCAAACATGATTCTAGATCAACGGGAAGTATCCTGTAGGTGTGCAGGTTTTGATTTATTTGCGAGTATAAAAATATCCTAAACTATTAAATCAAATCACATCATTTCTTTGGAAACATAGGTAAATTTGTACATAGGTGTTGTCATAAAGTTCTGCCCATGTTCTGCCGTCACATGAGCATGCAAATCAAATCAATTAATTAATATCATTTTAATCACATTAGAAAATATTGTCATAACTACAAATTTTACAGAGTAATGTCAAAATTTCATCCTAATTGGTCCAGCCGTTTGAGCGTGAAGAAGAGACAAACATACACACACACTAACAAACTTTGCCTTTATAATATTAGTGTTTTAAGCATAGATGAGGTAATTGTTTAAAATTAAGTTATTTTATGAAGAAAATTGCGAAGTGGTGTTTTTATCGTGCTTCACCTATACTTTTGCAATGCAGTAGTAGGTCAAATCACCTCACCATTAGGTATAATCTCTCTTTTCTTACACATGTCACGCACAATTATGACAAAATAAAGTCCCAAGACGTGTTTTCATGCATGTAACAATGATACACGAAGAAACAAATACAATACAAACTGCAATGCTCAATAAAAGGAAAAAACATAAATACCTATAAATAAAATGAAGTTTAATTATAGTGTAGCATTTTATCGTGGCGTTATTGTCTTAAAATAGTTCCTAGTAGCTACAGGGCAGTAATGGGGAAGACCATGTATATATATTTAATAATTTATAACATACTCCGTGGGGAGACCCAAATGATTTCTAAAATATTTTTGCCTGCAATTTATATAAAGCTAGCTGCTTCCCCCGCTTGTAACCTAATTTTTTTTTTCTAAAATAAAAGTAAGCCTAATTTTCTCCTGTTAGTTCAATATTAGATATCTGCCAGTGAAAGTCCCGTCAAAATCGGTCCAGCCGTTTCGAAGATTAGCCGGAACGAATAGACAAACAACATTTCATTTTCATTTATTTTTTGTTATAATTACCGTTGATACTTTAATATGCATTTAGTGAAAAGCTGTTATTTTGACATTACAAACAGACACTTAAATTTTATTTATTTGTATAAATTGTATACTACTAAAATGAAACAGATTCAACTACGTATTCACATGCTTTAGGGGATTGCCTTTTGTAATAGCAATGTTTAAAATAGAGTGAATGAAATATTCTCGTTAGTTATCAGTAGATTTTTTACATAATCAGTTATATAAAAGATAATGTATTACAAATTTAATATAACTTATTAATTTTATTATAATACCTTTATCGCATTCCTCGCCATTCTTGTATTACTCATTACTTTACCACGCCTGTTTATCTTCTGACTCGCTCAATAATGGGTGTATCCCACTGAAGACAATTGTCGGTGCAACGCGGCCCCTATGCGACTATGCGTGTGCGCATCCTGTCTCCTGTCTGAGTCGTTAACCCCGCGGCATATGATTGGGGGCAATTGGGAGTTATATTAAAGAATAAAATAAACTTAAAACATCTTGTGATGTGGGTTTTTGAAGTGAAAACTTCTTTAGGCGCGTTGGGCATTTTTGAGATGGGACTAAACCATTGATTTCGCGACACTGTAACGACACCTCATTTTTGTAAACGCGATTGTGATCTTTATTTATAAAGCGTTACGGATCAATGTTCTACGCAAGTATTTTTACTTTAAAGGTTTTTTAAACGCGATTATGATATTTATTTATACGGATTGGAGTTTTTATAGTCCACTTTATTTTTATTTGTTTGATCTTGTTTAGATACTTTATGGCATTAGATTTCGATATCGATTAGATGTCGATACCATCTCGTCTGCGCGGTTTTGCAGATTTAATTTCACCTTGTATAATAAGAGGGATGATCACAATTTTTTGTCCGACAGGTTATAAAAAATATTGGACATGTATTTTTTCCTTTTTTTACATAATCAAAAGATTACGGCGATACATTGAGTTAAAATGTGCCATGACGTCACGAGTATGTAGATTTTCTTACTTGTGACGTAGCGACCCCCATTCCCCAACTTTAATGCGTTTTTATGTAAGTCATTTTTTATTAATATGATAAAGCAAAAAATACGTGTCTAATATTTTTTTATTGTCTGACTGACGGACTAATTAGAAGATCTTTTTTTTTTAAAGTGAAACTTTTATTACATCGTCTCAAACTTTTTCGTCTGTGTGTTGCATGTCGCGTGACGGTCGGCTGCGGAGTGGGGATAAAGTGAAAGGCGCTCGTCAGAGCAGCCAAGGCCAATATGGCGGCGCCTATAGAAGTTTCATTTTTACCATGGTTTCATAAAACCACACAATCCTTTTTTATTCAAGTATCATCCCTATTTTCTAAAATCAATATCCTAGATCATAGGCTTATTACTAACTGGCACACGGTCGTTCTTAACTTTGATATGTACCGTTTTACTTTCCACAATATCGTTTGATAAAAAGATCAAAGAGATCTTCAGATATTTTCAGGAATTTTATGATATCTTCGTCATTAAAGCGTATTCTTATCAAAATACTGAGAAAATTTTACTCGTACGATGTAACTATTTTGTAATGAGAACACTATTACTGTATAATTTGTACATTGCTGACTTAAGTCTAAGCGCAAAGCACAGCATGCACTACATTATGCGCAGATAATAACATAATTAATTAATTAAAACAAGTAATACATAGTTATAGTTAGTTGGTTGGTTAGTTAGTTGGTTGGTTTGTTAGTTAGTTGGTTAGTTATATGTTCCCGAAGATGTTTGAAACTTAAGCTTGAGGAAAGTTACGAAGAAAGAACAATTGTTACTTTTATTTGATACATTTGTAATTAAATGTACCTATCTAAGGTAACTACTACCTACAATGTAAGTAAGTAGCTCTTTGCTTATTATTAATTCTTCGCCAGATATAACTGTCGGGACACGGCAATAGCCCAATTTTATAAGGTCTCAAGCGAGCGAGAATTCGAGATTTCTAACTTTGAACCCCATCGGTTGCACTAGGCGTTTTTTGCGCGTAACCGATACACTATGAGCCAGTACATTCCGTCCACGTGCACGTAAAACGCCTAAAACGCCTTATCAGGATATGCAATTGGCATGAATGTACGTCTAGAATAGGAAAACTAACTGAGTTATCACTAATAGGTACACGTAACGTGATATCATGGCATGATATCCACATTGCCGGTCATACCAAAACTCTAGATTCAAAGTCCAAAATCCAAAGATACAAATATAATTAGATGATTCATATTCGTTCAAAGTCCAATATTTTTTTATGAATTAATTATTTTATAGTCTGAGGCTGCTGAGAGCAGTCTGTGTCAGTGGAAAACACACTGTTGGATTTTCAACACTCGGCGCTAAGCAGAGCGTTGAAAATCAAGTGCACGAAAAAAAATCGCCGCGATTTTATTACGTCCGTGCGTACGTCGGCTTGGTCGTAAATTCTTTATAGGTTCCCACTACCAAGGCTGTATGTTCTAAAATAACACGTGTTTATTTTTATCGGTTTCAACGTATTTTTTACAATCATTGTTATAATCACTTATCTGTAATGATACCTTATGTAAACGTCGCGATACGTTACAGGGTCGTATATGAGTCAGTGGGAATCGTATGATAATTACATATTGGCAAGAATGGTTCTAGAAAATTGTTTTTTTTTTTAATGTGAAAACTTCTTTAGGCGCGTTGGGTATTTTTGAGATGGGAAAAAACAATTGATCTCGCGACACCGTTACCGACACCTAATTTTTGTAAACGCGATTGTGCTCTTTATTTATATTACGTTACGGATGTTCTATGCAAGTATTTTTACTTAAAAAGGTTTTGGAAGTATTTTTTTTAATTGTTCAAGTTTTCACTTCTGTCGGCACTCCCGAAGTGCCACTGATTTTTTTAAATGTGAATCTGTGGGAGTAATTTCGTGAAAAGGGACGGAAGTGTGTAACAGAGTAACAGGAAGCCGGGGAAGCGCGCGCTGTTTGATTTGACTAATGAGCGCGCGCGGTGCTAGAGTTGGCCATCAGATGGTACCAACTCATTTTCCGAGAGGTTGGTACTGTCAGCTAAAATGTCAGATGTTACACGTCATATTCGGCTACTGTAAGGTTCGCCACTAAGACTATTTTTCTGGTTTATTAAAACCTTGTAATAGAATTCTATTCTAAACTTAATTATATTTAAATGAGCAAAATATTAAGGCTTCTGAAAGTAAGAAAATTCAGATACCAAAAGCATCGCATTTCCAGAGATTCTAGTTCAGACGGCTGACCTAAATTCTAATAGAGGCTCGAGATATGAAGTTGGATTGGCACTTACACCTCGGTCCACTTTTCCCACATAGTGTCTTAAGTGTATTTCGACTTTATTTCAACGTAGGTACAATCACGAGCATTTTGTTTTCTCCTAAAGTATTGATCGATATTTTATGGTGTTACGAACTTAGTATTGCCGAAATCATACCTTAAAAACATTTCCAAAAAAAAAAACCGACTTCCAAAAAAAAAAACACTACAAAGTGAAAAATAACTTTAATTTCGAAAGTCGGTGTCGGTTTAGAATTTTCTTTTTTGCCACCGACTTCCGAAAATAAAGTTATTTTTCACTTTGTATTGTTTTTTTTTGGAAGACGGTTGTTTTTTTTGTATTTTTTTTATTTTTATTTTTCACTTTTTAGTTGTGATACCTACCCCACACAAATTCGAATACCAATACCTGCTATGTAAATAACAGTGACAGGAACTTATATCATCCACATACGAAAAAAATACGTATTATTGAAACTAACTCAAAAACTATCCAAGCATGAACCTCGAGAGCATACACTTTTACAAGTAGCAACCTTGTGTAGGTACCTACACAAGGTTGCTACTTGTTTGACAGTGAAAATAGGGCTTGATTTGCCTGGTGTGCGCTAGCCTTTACAAGGTGTAAAGTGCCTGATTGACTGCACGTAATACTCATTCAATATTAACACTTCTGACTCACAAAAAATACGTAATAAAAGTATAATCTTATGAATAAAGGTACATTTATAATTTAATCAGTTTAACAATATGCTTTACATATTGACATACGACAGGAAGGCCGTCCCTTTTAATGCTTTTAATGATAACATTTTGTAAAGTAAAGTAAAGTCAAAATTTATTTGCATAGATTGCAGGTACAGTAAATAAGATCATAAAAAATAAAGGGGTCATTTGTCTTTGACCAGCCCCTGATCTAGAATTTTTTGAGGCGAAGCAAATTCTGCCGTCTGCCGCCCCTCGCCAACTTTTTATGGGGATGCACTAAGTTAGCCCCCGCAAAATTAAAATTTTCTCAAAATGAAAATTTTGGCAGCAACATATTAATTAAATTGTATCGATCGATAATGCGCCAATTCAACAGGGACGCCAAAACTGTTGTAAAAAAGAAAAAAACTAGAAAGATTATAAATGTGCAGCGCGTCTCATTTATTGCAAAGTTGCGGTGTGCTGGGTGGTGCACTTGTCTGCTAAGCTTGAATTTGTCGCCCCCTGAAGTTGGCGCCCAGGGCACGGCAAGCTTGCCCCCTCCTCGATGCGGAGCTGTCTTTGACCGATACAGAAAAATTACAGGTAATGGGGAACTCAGAAGCTACAGAGCGTCATCTGCTCAAAATTCAAAATATTTTATTTCACACTAGCGGACCTGACAGACGTTGTCCTGACCGAATACCGCCACCTATCGGGTCCGATTGTGAATCTAAACCATTCCCAGATCCCCTTGAACACACACAAAAAATTTCATCAAAATCGGTCCAGTCGTTTGAGAGAAGTTCAGTGACATACACACTCACAGAAGAATTATATATATAAAGATAAACCTACATGGGCACTTATGAAACGTCAGAAGCTAGGTGCACGGTTCCAATTGGTCGTTTCCTATGGAGTCTCCGGCAAGAAACTCCACGGGAACTGCTATGATCCTTACATACTCCTTTTGCTTCGTACTGGATTGTACTGACTGGAAAATATTGAAAGGAAATCTGAGCCCTAATTGCGTAAACACACGATCAATCACAATTTGAATCATTTTGAGAGTTTAACAACAACAAGTTCAAGCAATTAAGGTGCTGGTCGATCTGAAATCACCAAAACGGAAAACAAGCGTCGTGACTGGTGACTAATACTCGTTCATTTTTTGTATGAGGAAATGGTTTTGCTCTGCAGGGGGAAAATTACAGTTAAATACACACGTAGACTCTTAAAATAATCAATCGTATGATTTATAAGATATCAGTAATGACTGTCTCGTAAGTTGTTGATAAGAGGATTTGTCATAGACTTGATTGGAATGAATAATAATATGATATTAGCTCTGAGGTACGAGGGAAATCACGCGATTGTGTTATATTGTCACGTGTACAAAAATAGCCGGAACGGTGGGCCCAAATGTAATAAGTCAAGATATGATCTAAAAAATTTGTCATATTTTTTATTCTTGAATATCAAAAATCAGCTCGATTCTCCATCTGGAAGCGAAGAAATATGATAAAGATAATTTCATGAAGTTATCGATTAAAGTAATCGATTACAAAGAACACCTACCCACTAGGTGACACTAGATAATATAATTGATTCAAAGTAATTAAATGCACTATACTTTTAAACAATATAGTGCATTTAATTTAAATAAAACATCATTAATTACTGAAAAACCAAAATAATGATTATCAATTTCATATCGATTAAAATCAGTCGTATATTTTTCGTTTATGTCATTGGCAGTGCATGTTCTGCACTGGCATGAGCTGACTGACATTGACACTAGACATTAGTGGTGGGTCGTTGTCGAATTATTGACGGACGAAACCGTTTTCCCGACGACGAAAACGGTTGCAGAAAACGGCTAAAGGACGAAACTTATCCAACATGGAATATAATTGCGTTTTTGTTGCACATAGTTTCTTACAACTATCAACGATTTAAAGTGTATGAAATGGTTTTATCGCATCACGAACGACAGCATTGACAACTGGTAACATTAAAGACTGTATTTCATTGACAAAGAGTTCACTTTTTATTGGAAAGACTGTTTTACGAGTGTGATAGATAGTTGAATCATTTTACCCGACTGTATTTTCAAAGATGTAAAATAAAAAATGTCACCACGTAATTCGAAGACTGGTTTGTGCAATGAAGACTGTTTGAAGTTGAACCCAGGACGTAAAACGGTTTCATGATCACAAAACGGTCTTTGTAAACGGTTCGTTGTCGCAACGCCCACCCCTACTAGACACCTGCCACTAGTTTCGGGTTTTTCGATGCGTTTTGAGTGCTTTCTCGATAATTTTTAATTTTCAACGACCACTGCTTTGTTTTTTACGGATTCTAACCCTGCCTACCTTGTACGACCCTTGTTTTCACAGTGGACACCGAAGATCGCTCACACAATTGTCTTGTAATTGTTATTTTAAATTTTACCGCCGCTTTGTGGATTGGATATTGTTGAAACTATGGATCGCTGTGTGAATTGTGGGATAGCAACTAGTCACTGCAATAAACTAATACATGTTTGAATCTATAAATTCACAACATTTTCATCTCGTTACATCCAGGCCCAAGAATGTATGTAATTGTTTCCGTCTCCTTTTCTTAAGTTTTTTCTTTTTCAATTTGCAGGTTTTGAATAATGATCAAAATATGATTCGTGACAATAAAGAATTATAACCATTAAAATCATCAATACAACTCTACATTATAAACAACATTTATATACAGGCTGTTTTTTTTTTTTCATTTTTACTTTGTTATTGTTTTGTTGACAATTGAAATAAAATGCAACTATTGTTGCTGCTTGTTCCAGGTTCATAATGTTCAACCAGTACCGGATACCGAGAGAGAACCTTCTCAACCGCACCGCTGATGTCACGGAGGAGGGAATCTACGAGTCCTCCTTCTCAGATCCCTCCAAGATATTGGGGGCGGCGCTCGAGAACCTTTCAGCAGGTGTGTTGTAGAGATATAAAAATATTATCTAACGAAAGTTTCATGTGATCTGGGATCTGTTTGAAAACTTCAGGGAAGATTTTATTTAGATCGCTGTTACTTCAACTACAAGTATTCACGACTTTCTTAAGAAATATATATTTGAATGACTGATGTATCTGGACAGCAAGATATCATGTGCTATCAGCTGTCACAAAGCCGAGACCCAGTTTGAGTTGTACATTATCCATTGTTAGAAATAGACCTTCCGCTTCCGATCTCATCACCATCATTTCAGCCGAAAGACGTCCACTGCTGGACATAGGCCTCCTCCAAGCACTGCCACTTCGACCGATTCTGTGCTTCCCGAATCCAGCGGATTCCTGCGGCCTTCACCAGGTCATCGGTCCACCTTGTGGGATGCCTTCTTTTGGATTTTTCGGTCCCATCGACCATCTGTTTTGCGAGCAATTTGCCTTGCCCATTGCCACTTAAGTTTGGCAATTCTTCGGGCTATGTCGGCTACCTTGGTTCTCCTGCGGATCTCTTAATTTCTGATTCGATCACGTAAGGAAACTTCCAATCTACTTCACGTTTATCAGGTCATTGGATATCTTGGAAGAATTATTTTTGATTCATAAAAACCACACATATTTTTTTCTAAAACACGTGTTAATCTTTGCAGGTCGCATCGGCATAATGCAAGAGAGCTGCCACTCAATAGCGAGCGCGGTCACCATCGCGATCCGGTACGCGGCCACGCGAGCACAGTTCGGAGAGAGAGACAACGAGATCTCCCTCATCGAATACGAGCTACATGTTAGTTGACAATTATGTTATAGTTTAACCTGACGGTCTAAAAAAGCATTTATTTAAATTCAACCTTTATAAACACTAAGCCGTTGGTCCCGGCTGTCATTTTTGGATCTTTGACAGTCGTTACGGGATGTCAGAAGCCTGAAAGTTTGACCAAGGGGTATCATGGTACTCAGAAACCTAGCAGAGCCTAGGCAGATGATGAAAAAATTATTCCACCCATCCACGGACTGACCGCAGCAAGCGTAGCTTAACCTGATCGATCGACCCGTGCGGCTTCGCTTAAATTGTCCTGCATCGCGCAAGCAGGGTTTACCGCGCGATCAACATATATATAACTTCCCGACATCAATCATTGGGTAGTTACCCACCAGACACGACACCCGTCTGGCCGGAGGATCCTCCCTTTCCTATAGAGGATGAGTGAACTTTACACCCTGTTCCTCATATGTTTATAACTAAACCACGAGCCCCTCAATTTGTTCAAAATTAGTTATTGTTATTTCTTTCCCACAGCAATGGCGCTTATTCGGTTATGTAGCGGCCGCAGTCGTCTTCAGGATGTACATAGACAACTTTAGCAGAGTATACTTAAGTATCGTCGAGAAATCCAATGCAGGAATGAAAGTAGATAATTTGGTATGTAAAAGTAATATGTATTCAGAGAATCTTTATTTCTCGCTTTATTATTAATACAAAATTCAAAAGTCATTTATTCAAAGCAGGAGTTTGAAATTTCTATAATAACATTTTGCATAAATAGGTACTATTGTATAGAATCAAGTTTTTCTAACTGAACAGACAGCTGTGCTGCTGGGGAGTTTGTTGCGCCACTTCTTCTTCCCAGCGAAAGGCACTAGGAAGTGGTGAAGGGTGGGCGTTTTGGGGGACTGCCTTATGTAATTTTGACGTTCGAAAACTGCTGATTAATCAGCCTAGTTTGAATAAATGAATTTTGATATGGCGTGCGAAAACTATATCACCACAATAATAATGTTGTCTTACAGAGTGAGGCAGTATCAGAGATCCACGCGATGGTATCATGCAGTAAGCCACTGCTGACGTGGACCGTACTGTCAGCAGCACAGCAGTGCCGCGAGGCGTGTGGTGGACATGGATACTTAAAAGTGAGTTTAATGTATTGAAATGGCTGAAAGGAAAAGACGAAAGAATCTTTTCTTGCATGTATCGTTACAGTAAGCGAACCATGCGTCCTCACATCCGCTCAGTTGATTTATAAAAGATAAAAAAAAAAAAAATAGTGTTGCTAGACTTGTCTTGGATTTGAACTTTTCTCGACAAAACGCCTCTAGTGCGGGCTATCGAAAGGAATTCTAAAAACAGACATAGAACTGTCTAATCAGTCATTTAACGTACCGTAACGTAGAACCTCATGGTTATGCGAGGCGACGACCATATTTATGACCACCGTTTAGAAAGACTTGAGTCCAAAAATAAGAAACTTTTTTCTGAATAAAGGTCTGTTAAAATACTTGAATTTGATAACCCTAAAACCAACAAACTTTTTTCTCCCCAGTGCGCAAATCTAGGCGACATCCGCAGCAACCACGAAGCAACTGTCACGTACGAAGGCGACAACAACGTCCTTTCCCAACAGACCGGCAACTGGTTGCTCAGACAGTTCCAGTCAGCCCGCTCCGGAGGGACTGTGGACTCGCCCCTTAATACCGTGACGTTCCTGAAGGATTGGGAGAGGTGGATCGCAGTGAGGTTCCGGTGTAGCAGGACTGATGAACTGAAGACTAGAGAGTGTGAGTTGGATTTGATTTTTGTAATAGTTTATTAAATGGTTTTGGTATGTTAGATGATCTTGGTGAAGCGTTTGATTGTGGTCATCATAATGGGTTGACTTGGAAACTTGGGTTTTCATGGAGTTTTGATAATGGTTCATTCGTTATTATTTACGGCAAGATTGTAAAGGAATAATGTATTTAAATTGACATCGAAACATTTTTCGGAAAAACTGTTTCATTTGGGGTTACCGCAAGGTTCAATCTTAGGCCCATTTTTTTGTGTTTGATAAAGTTCAGACGATTCATTAGATTGCTATCTTATGGCCAAAACTAAGTGATAAGAAATGCATTTACGTTTTCTAAATTAGAAATTATTTTTTTGTTCCACAGTCATAACAACAACCTACAGATGGCTAATATGCTACCTACTAAAGCAGACACACGAAAAATACGAATCAGAGATCGCCAAAGGCTTGTCAAAGTTCGAGGCACGTGCGAAGTCACAAGTATACAAATGGAGGGAACTTACAAAGACATATGCTGAATACTTGGCGATTATATTCTTCCTGGAGTCTTTGGATAAGAAGGAGCAGAGCCTCCAGCCGGTACTGACGAAACTGTTCTGTCTGTATGGGTTATGGTCGCTTGATCAGCATCTGGTCGAGTTGTATCAAGGAGGGTTTGCACAGGTGTGTGTATAAAATTTTATTAATTTTTAACTTCATGATCATGCATGATTGTGATCTTCTAGAGACTCTTAAGTTATTTGTTTTATATAATTCTGCATAAACTTTAGAAAAACTAAAGCATAAAAAAACTTTTACAAAAAAAAAACAACCGACCTCCAAAAAAACACTACAAAGTGAAAAATAACTTTATTTTCGGAAGTCGGTGTCTTGGGTTTTGTATTTTCGTTTTTTGACACCGACTTCCGAAATTAAAGTTATTTTTCACTTTGTAGTGTTTTTTTGGAGGTCGGTTGTTTTTTTTTTGTAAAAAGTTTTTATTTTTCACTTTTTAGTTGTGGTACCTACCCCACACACATTCGAATACCACTACCTGCTACCAGTGACAGAAACTTATCATATCATCTACATACTAAGTGGGAAAAAAATACGTATTTTGTAGCTAACTCAAAAACTATCCAAGCAAAGTTAATAAAATTTATATGGGACCAATTCGAGAGCACACCCTTTCAAACAAAAAAAGAATTTTCAAAATCGGTCCACAATTGACGGAGAAATCGGTGGACATACATAAAAAAAAAAAAAAACAAACATACGCGACGAACATATAACGTCCTCCTTTTTGGAAGTCGGTTAAAAAGAGGGAGTGACAGTACAGTGTTACCCGCAGGTCCTTGTTTACCATTTATCATGTTATTTCTTGACGACATCGGATAGGCATTTAAATTACAAATTCAAGAGCATGATTATCATTATAGTACTTGAGCTGATAAACTAAACTTGGTTTGTTAATATTTTATCCTTTGAATTTCTCAGGGTGAATCACTAGCACGATTACTGCGGGAGGCAGTGTTAGAGCTGTGTAATGAACTGAAGGGAGAAATTGTGAGCGTCGTGGATGCGCTCGCGCCCACAGACTACGTGCTTAACTCCGTGCTCGGCAAGAGCGATGGCAATGTGAGTGTTTACAGAACTGTTTAACTATTTATACATAGTTCTATCATGCATGACCATTGGGGTCTTTTCACCGATGATTCTAGATTTTTTGAGCGAGTTTAGATTATTGTTCTTGGTATGTTTTTTTTTTTACTTGGCTCCTTTTCGCAAATTTTAGACTATTAAAGATCATGATAAATTAAAGAATAGTCTCAAAGCCTTCAAAAGTAAGCAATCTGGGGCCCAAGTCTGCTATTTTTATAAATTCGTCATTTCAACACGATCCCATTGTCATTTTGCTAAAAGTTCGTAATCTGCTAAATTCATAATAGTCGATCATTGGTCGGTCAATGGTCTCGTAATAGAATTGTGTTATACTGGCATTGTCGTACAATACGACCAATGATACCGCTTAAGTCAGTCATTCATTTGTCATTATACAGTACGAGATTACAATTATGTGCCATTTCTTTCAATGGAGTGTCAGTGGCTGACCATTGGAAAGTCATAATGACTCTATTATATTAGTAGATTACCAAACTTGTCAAAATCAACAATTATGAAATCAATGATAGACCATTCTGACACTATTGTAATAGCAGACTTAAGGCCCTGATCTGTTTCCATCTTGCTGACTGACTTGCGGCCTCCAGACTCACAATAGTCTCGCAAGAAGACAAAATCAATGACAAAGAGACGGCGAGAAATTGCTCACATTCACGTTTCTCGGGTGATCTCGGGGGGTAAGACCCCAGTTTAAAGACCGAATTATACAGGGTGGCAGGGACATAGACGCGAAAACTGTTACCATGAAATCGGTACATGATTCTGAAAAATTCCGAATGACATTAAGCAATTTAAGTTTAATTTATTTAAGACAACACTTAAAAAACTGCCTACTGATAATAGACAAATTTTGAATTTTATTGTTGATTTGATTTTATTATAACATAATATTTACTCTGTAATTAATATTGGTTACTTTTTGTACTGACTACAGTGTGAGTCTTCATAATGTGCACATATCGAAATGAGGAAATCTATGCTTAATTTTAACGACAGAAAAAATATTTAAAAAATCTAAATATTGTTTTTTATACTTTTTATGAAATTAAAAAAAAATTGTAACAAAACTGTGTAACTTTTAAACTGAATCAGCTATCGCGATGAAACAAACTCCATAATGATTGAAAGTAAGTAGCCGTCCACATAAAATTAAAATTGAGAAAAAAACTACCCTCAATTGAAAATAAACATGTTTTTTTAGTAAAAATCTGTATTTTTTTCTTCAATTTTTAATTGTAAAATTTATAAATAAGATAATAATAAAAAGAGAGCAAAAAAAAATTTTTAAAAAAACAATTTTTTTGTAAATTTTTTTTTTTTTTTTTTAAACTAAAAAAAAAAATTACCATTTTTTCCGTCGATAAAATTAAGCATAGACTCCCTCATTTCGATATGTGCACATTATGAAGACTCACACTGTATAATTGTATATTTAATTATTGACTATATTTTGCACTCGACTCTAATTTTATAAAAGAAACTGTCATTAATAATTAATTTATAATTGCCAAGTGTACGCCGAGTGAGGCAAAACATGTTGGACCGGTAAAAATAATTTTTCCATCTAAATGTGCATATTCATGTAACATGTTACACTTGTTTGAACAAATGCTGCGTTAAAATTTTTCGTCGGTTATTAAAAAAAAAAATGCTGTTTCGTATAAAAGTGCAATTAAATACTACGCGGTCAAAATTAATGGAACAGTACAGCAGTTTAAAAAAAAATAACCGACGAAAAATTTCAACGCAACGTTTAGAATCATGTACTGAATCCATGGTAACAGTTTCCGCGTCGATGTCCCTGTCACCCTGTATATGAGTCGTTCTCATTTACTTTATGTTAATACAAGTGTTGCAGAAGAAGCCTACAAGAATATAGTATTAAATGTCATTTTCCTTTGCAGCTTTACCAAAATATCCAGAAAGCGTTCTTCAGTCACCCCGGAGCGTTCGAGCGCGCACCGTGGTGGCGCGAGGTGGTCACTATACCGAAATCTAAGATATAATAGTTCAATGTAGCTCAAAACCAAATGTTCGTAGGTTATTTATGTCGAGTTTTGTGATGGCGAATCCAGGTTGTAGGGACTTTTCAGTCATTATTCTTCGTCGTGACGATGGCGTTATTTTAGGAGATTTTCGTATGATTTAATTTTGTCAAATGACTGTCAAAGGCTGTCATGTAGAATATGGTAGTTTCCTAGGTAAAAAATTTAAATTCTATTTAGTCCGTCTTTCAGATAATAAAAAATTATAAGACACGTATTATTTGCTTTATCATATTAATCAAAAATAACTTAGAAAACACGCATTAAAGTTGGGGAGTGGGGGCTCGCTATGTCACAACGTCGTATAAAATCTAGCACGGCGTGACGTCATGCCACATTTTAATTTAATGTATCGCCGTAATCTTTTGATTACGTCAAAAAATAAAAAATACGTGTCCAATAATTTTTTTATATTCTGAAAGACGGATTAAAAAAAAAAGTTGGACACAGGCCTATTATTCGAATCTTTTCACTATGTCTGATCTACAATTTATGCAAATATGACTTACATTGTATTGATATGTCATATTCACTATACATTTGTAGCGGTTACACCGCCACATACAAACTACGCATCAAAGACATGACGTCACACAAATCCTGCATCGCGCAGTTATAGTTTACCGAGCGATAGACAATACAAGATTTCAACTTCAAACCGAGGGGCAGTTGCCCGCCAGACACAACACCCGTCTGGTCGGAGGATCCTCCCTTTTCTATGGTGGATGAGTAAACTTTACACCCTGTCCCTCATACCACTAAACATTCTTCACATATTATTTTTCTTTACTGGATTCGCCTAAGTTTTAAAATTGATGTTATCTCGTATTTAATCGGGATGTTACTGTGTTGAAAAAGAAAATCTTGAGACGATGCATTTAGTTTGCGTTTATCGTACAAATATGTTCGGATAATTACTAATCGGCTAATATGGCAGTAATAGAGGTCATAATAGATATTTTTATCATCATGTGAAATAATACACTGCCGGACTAATAAATTGAGCCTCTATGCATTTCCATTTTAGGTATAAAACCCTACAACATCAAAATAGTGTTAAGTCGAAGAAAAAGTTTTGTTGCAGTTTTGAAGCCGAAATACTGGCCATCAGTATTCCAAATTTGAATTCACAACCATTTAAAAAGTTATAAAACTTATTATAAAAAATTTGGAAGTCGGTTTTTGTTTTTGAAAATCGGTCCATAATTGATAAAATTTATCGATGAACATATAAAAAAAGAAATATACTGACGAATTGAGAACCTCTTTTTTTAAGAAGTCGGTTAAAAAGCAAGGCTCGGTTTAAAAGTCCGGGAGTGCATGTTTAGTTTTAAAGCACTGGGTGCTCATAGAATTACTTAAAAGTTATAAAATCGTTTTTTCAGTGCACTATAGTTTTGATGTTTTATTAGAATTTGACAACAATTTTAATTGATATATTAAATATTTTTGTCGACTATTTTGTGTATAGAAATTGTATTTTTGACGTTCCTCTCGGTTTCTTGCAATCAAAATCTAAATTATCAAATCTGGGGGAGTAGTTTCGTGAAAAGGGACGGAAATGAGTCACAGGAAGCCGGGGAAGCGCGCGCTATTTGATTTAACCAATGAGCGCGCGCGGTGCTAGAGTTGGCCGTCAGAAACGACCTTGACGAGTCCCCGCCCCTCTTAATGTCGCTTATTACCAAGGCGAGATTTCAGATATTACATATCATATGTAGGCTCGCACGTTTTTTTTTGTCTTTTAAAATATCGTGTACTGCAGAAGCGAAGTTTATCACACAAAATGATATATATTTCAAGTGACGTTACCTTGGTATAGTATTATATTATTAATATTGAAACACTAACCAGTACTTCTAGATTAAGGCCATTTCTCAACTGTTATCGCTACATTAGTTGATTTTAATTCTAAGCACATTATTATTATTTTATTACTTAAATTGAAAATCACAGTTATTCTTTCAATGTTTACTGAATGGATTATACAATTTATTTTATGGTAATAATTGTTTTTGATAGTTGAATGTTGTTTTATTATTTTTAAGGCTAATGTTCAGGATCATATATTTTTATTTTTGTGGTATATTAAGTTCATACGGCTTGGTGGACACTTGTCTCACGTTATTACGTGCTTGCGGAAAATGGAGATATGTTTTTAATTAAGAGTTATATTTATTGAGATTCAAAATCATTGAAATTGTAACTACCAATACTTGAGATTTAGTTGATTGTATTTAGTCTTTATTTATAAATAAACTTAAGGTCATTTTGATTGATCCTTGTAATCTATATTTACTTATTTCAATCGTTTCCATACCGTATGAACTTCAATCTTAGTTTTGATAAGTGTATTTTTAAAGTAAATTATTGATATTGATGATATACTAAGCTAACGAAGACCTCAATAATATGTCAATGAAGAGAGTTTCTTTAATTCCATTTTAATTAATGCTTAGCATCATAACTGGCATTTTTTTGTGTTTACAGTACAAATTATGTTTATAATTTTTTTTTTGGGCAGTCATTTAATGTAATTTTAAATCAACAATTTTCCTATTCATAGAATTTCAATAAAATGAACAGGGTGGCGGAAAGAATGGCCAGTTCTAATCCAACTGCAAAAAAGTTTAATGTTTTTTAACATTAAGACTTGGATGCGCTTGCGCAGTGTCTGTTATTTATTGTATTTATAATTCTTAAAGAAAGTAGAAGTAGTATTGCAGTATTTAACTACCATTACGATTGTTATAATCTTGTAGTTTTAATAATAGAGTCACATATTATTATCATGTAGTTTTAGCCAAGGTCTAAACTACATTCCATTTCCATACCTCATGTTCATCATAGAAACATCTTATTTATGTAAATAAAACATAGTTTACCCATGTTTGTAAGGTTACATAAAATTCTATAAAAAATTTAGTCTTTGTCTAAGCAAGCGTTTTGCGATATTTGGATGCAGGAATTGACTGTTTGGTATGTCGATTCTCGCTCTCAGCCACCCGATTTCTTTAAAAAAAAATGGGGCGAAACGTATTTTAAAATCCTGTCTGTAGATAAATTCCAACCGCCCGGCTAGTTTGTGGCCATTTTATCGTCAACGAAATGTGTTTAGTGTACCTTACTTGTAGAAGTGCCTTCCTCTCTGTAACCCTCGTGATGTTATGTAATCGTGTAAGCTATTGTTTATATGGGAACGTTGATAATATCAGATGTCAAATATATTATGTGGAGTAAAGAATAACTTGTTTTTTTTTTATGGACCTTCCTTTTATCTCTACCTACTATTTTATTTTCTCGAGTGCCCCAGAAAGCGACCAAATATCTTTGATCGAAGGCCCTTAGAGCGTTTGTCCACTGCAGCCGTCACCAGGACATCACCGAGAAATGAGATTGTTCGAACTGAACGTGACGTCCCGGTGACGGCGATCGTGTGTCTATCGCGACCGCACTCTGCATGTGAAAGATAAAATAATAGACAGGCGAACGGCGCGATGCAACGTAAATGTAGACAAGATCTGTTTTACATTGCCGAGACATCGGCCCGTCACAATCTCGGGCCGAGTACTAACTGTCGCGCCAAACTACTCGAAACTTCGGCGGGATGAAGTTGCTCGGGTGATGAACGTTCGGTGGACACGCGGCCATAGTATGTCATTTATCATGTTTTGTATTACCGGGCCGTCTCGGTGACATCTTGGTGACGGCAGTGTTGCACATACGCCCTAAGGGTAAGATACAAGAGACGAAAATCAGTGCATTTTGGCGTTATTTGGACTTTGGACAGATAAAAGCGTAAGGCTTTGGTCTCTTATTTTATGCTATATGCGACGTTCGACTCCAGCGTCAATATTCCGATCGACGTGTGTACGCAACAAGACGTCAACGTGTGAGAGACCACAACAGTACTTTTCTATAGTAAGCATCGTCACGCTGTAAGCAGCTGACGACGTTTATAGGAGATCATAGCCTTAGTTTACGGTACGTTTCGACTAGGTATCTATATAGCGTACTTTGACTTTACTCAAGCTAAAAGCGTTCATAAAAATATCAACATTAACATAATACGAATAAGGTTCATTTTCAAATAAAACACTACTGTATTTAGCATGAGTAATGTCTAAGTTCGGTCTATCATCCCTGCTTACAAGCAGCGCCGCCGTTACTGTGAAAAAGTACTCTGTGCATTCACCTAAAACATGTTGAAATCTCTACTTCCTATCAAACATTGTATGGAATATTGACAGAAAATAGAGATTTCAACATGTTTCTAACTATGTGAATGTTTCGCCAGTGCAAACGCACAGTTACGTTTACAAAGATGTTTGCTAGACTTATTGCCCGTTTTCACCAACAACTAAGTGATATTTGAACGATAAGTGCATTGTTGGATTTTCAACTCTCAGCACTGAGCTTAGCGTAGAAAATCCAACAGTGCACTTTTATTTAGGGATTAATTTAAGTGTTACTTAGTGAAACTGAAAACGGGCATAATAAAGCCGCGATTCCATAAGGCAAGTCTTGCATGCAAAGTATGACGTCACACTTGTGTGCAAGTGATATGAATTGAAAACACGAATTTGTTCAACTTGCAGTTTACATACAAGATTTTATTGGCATACAAGTTTTTCTAGTTGTACCTACAGTGTTCATCATGAGTAGAAGACGTGCTGTGGTTACCGCTGCGTGCAGAGTTGTACGCGAAATAATTATACATATAGTAAATAACAAAAAAAAACTTCGACGTCGACCAATTCAGTGGGTTAGAAACTGCGCTTGCAACTTGTATGCAAATGAGCTGATTTACTGCTGTTACTTGTTTGCAAGCTGTGGTTTCCACTATACAAATAGCATGCAACTTGCAACTTGTATGCAAGTCATTTGCATAATGGGAACGCGGCTTAATATCAATGTAAGCACTGTACTTTATAGGATTGGCGGTCTTTGTTCGCTCGCTTACTAAACCCCGCCATCCCCTTCGAACCTGAACGGAAAACGCAACAACCTGGGAGTGAAATTCGTACATTATCTGTGCTAAAATGACAATTTTATTACGTATTTAAAGTGATTTTTTTTTTCTCAAAAACTTAACTTATACAGTGGAGATATATTGACCTCGCTAGAAAGGCAAATAAATAAAACATCAATAATTTAGAACAATTTTTATTGAAAACACGTAGAGTGGAATTTAATTTTGATTACGAACATACAGATTTGATTACTATGTGTACAACATTTATGTGAGAACTCTGAAAGTGCGACACAATACCAAAGGTGCTTTTAGTGAACACTGTGAACAGACAAACGATACATCTTTGAATTGCTTTAGGATGCTGTTAATTTCAATCGATTTTTGCACCTATTTTTTTTAACTAGAATTATTTAAAACCACAAACAGGGGTAAAAGTTGTCGTGGTGAAAAATATTGGTGAATGAAAAACAGCTATTCCACATACAAAATTGTCTGTTATTCAGTATGTAGCCAATGATTCACATTTAGTATGAAAATGTTTGACTCTTGTTTCTCTCAATAGGCTAAATTATGCCTGCAGATACACATATTATCATATATTCTGGGAGACACATTTTATACGCTGCCGTGCTATCAATATTATTAAATAAGTAACCTAATGTCATCTTAAAATATAAATAATTTTATTCTTACACGTTCAAGTGACAATGAGTCCTAACCGTCACAACATAACTCATGTTATAGTTGTCACCGTTTTAGCGTGGCAATAACGGTCATTGCCCTTTGCATAATATCTCTCCGTAGGAACCCAAACAATAAACTATGTAGAGTTTTTCGTTATTGGAACATGTTGAAGATCACGATAGATATTAGATTCAGGACGTTAACGAACTTTTTTTCAGTTTTTTAAATAAAAAATGCTTGAAAATGTAGGTGGGTCAATGACCACTCTTGCCATGCTAAAACGCGACAACAAGTCAATAATAATAAATTAATTAAACGGTTTAAATGTTAGTTTTAAAGCCATATTGGTACAATCCCACTTTGCTTTGAAAGTATTGAACCAATAAAAAAACCTGATTAGTAGAAACCCATTGCCACAAACTCACTCGATTTTCGTAAATGCATCACCTTAAAATAATTCTGCTGACGTTAAAAACATATTTTTATTATTCTTAAACTTATGAGTATGTTAGCGAACCCTCATCGTGTTATTTTTATATAATTTTCATTAAAAAATCATACAAATATAATTAATTGTTTTAGCTCTACAACCGTCATAAGTACCAACCTCATCCAGTCTTGTTTGGGCAAATTTATTTTATTTTAATGAATATGTTAATGAGAAATGAAGGCACTGTAAAGATGTTATGTTTGTTTGAACCACGCTTTACATTGATAATTTTATATAATGATGCTATTTCAATTAAGCCTACGATGTCAAAAATAATAAGTAGTCTGCAAGTTGTTATATAGCATATAAAGCTCCATTCATAGTATATTTATCACTGTGTTAAATGACAAGTCAGAAAAATATCCAAATCAGACACTGAGTAAAGTTTAAAGGATTGTCAATCACATTCTAAACCCTATATCTTGACTCCAACCGTACCAACAAGCTCAGTACGACAAAATTTTGCCGCCAGAATTTCTCGCGCCACAACGAGGCATGACTAGGCGTAACAAGTCTTCTCTCTATTCAAACAACCACTCCGAGCTTATTATTCAATCTAGCTTCAAATCCTTCGATATAAAAGTGTTTATAAAACCTCGAATACAAAATAGGCGAAAGCCCTTTCAATTCATGAATCTTTGCCATTCGTGAACTGTGCTTAAAACCTTTGAAGCGTGTGCCTCGAAACTAGTAGAAGAAAGATTGTCAATGATGGTGTCCTAACTAAAGCTATCGTCGCGATGCGACCATAATAATAAAATTAATTAGTTAATTTTCAAAGGGTAGTAGTTTTTCTAACAAATGAGTGACATATGAACGCGTCGATCGTGAATTCTCGCGAACGATCGCTTTGGTTAAGACACGGGGTGAAGGTTTTTATATTATTCGTTCACTATGCTTCCTTATCAGATAGTTAAATCTTCCACAAGGTCATAGGCCATAGCAGGGATGTTACGGAGCTTCGGTTCCGGTTCCGAAAGGTCGGAACTTCTGATTAATTTTACACCTCCGATAATTTTGAATCGGAGTTATACCGAAGTTCGAAACGCAGCGATGCACGTAACTAGAGCGCGTACAAACAAGTTTTAACTCGTCGCCAGTGTAATTTTAGTTTATTTTATACACGCTCGCGCTCGAAGTCTCAGTTTATTGTTTTGTTTGTGGATGTTATCGCTAATATTTAAATGATTAAAGAGACTGAATTACATTTCAATTGTTTCATTAAGCCTTCCCATAATCCTAACTGCCGCAGGAGGAGACGCACAGGGCGTCGGGAATCGCGAGCCGATTTCCGGCCACCGTAGGCCCGGGCTTGCGGACGGTGAGCAATGGGTAGCTCACGGCCCGATAAGGACCAGGCCCGGGTCGACGGTGCGTTGTGTTCCACGCGCGCCTCAGAGATGTCAGCTGAATGGACGGCGTCCGCTAGGGCCGATGCCTGCCGGGGTTGCGAATAAGGCTGAAAGGGAAATCGTGGCCCCCAGCAACATGGCAACTGAAGGAATACGGGTAGGTTTTAGTCAGTAAGAGTCTAACACGCCCTCCCGCTCCACCCAGAGCGGGAGAAGTTATTTGATAATTTCTAAAACCATAAAAAAATCCTTCCCATAATACGTCTTTCTTCTACTTTTACCTTCGGCTCCGTCAAATCAAATTTAAAACCTCCGATTCCGGTAAAACGACTTCCACAACATCCCTGGGCCATAGATTTACGAAAGTTTAATATTATACGATTTAAAAATAAGTTATTATTTGTGAGCTATAGTCGGTGGACTGGTATGGCTCATAAGTGAACTAAAGTGTCATAATCTAACATTTATTTCTAATAGTGCGTTCACACGGGCAACTAAAATTGTGCAATTTCTAAGTAAATTTCTCGGAATTGCCAAGTCGTAAAGGTCTCAATAGCCAAGAATTGAGCAATTAATTGTCCGTGTGAGCACAGCTTGAGACCCGTATTGCAACAACTATCCTCAAACATGAATCTTACAATCTCGATTCAAAACTGTCAGAGTATTTCTACCAAAATCTTGTTTTAATTAAAATAGAGATTAATGTATGAGCATCGTTTAAGAACACGGGCCTAAAAGTGTGACAGCTATAACTAAAGTAGTCGGTCTCGTAAATATGATTTCACAATAAAATGTTAAGTATAACAAAGAGAGCGCGCCGGATACTAAATGTTACAATGACAAAAAATCAATGGGCAACATGGTCCTAGCGTCAAAATATACAAAAGTCTTAATGTATATGAATGTGCAAATGACAAAAAATAATTGTGATATAATGCGTAAGGGTCTAATTGTTAGATTGTCAAAATGTACAAAAGATAAAACATAATTGTGCCAAAATGCATCGTGGTCCAACTGTAACACAGTCAGGATTCGAACCCGCAACCCTGGGCGGAAGGCGGCGCAACGAAAGGAATCTAAATATCAAGATGCCCTGATAATGAAGTAACTCTTTGAAAATAAGAAAAGAAAGAAGCGCGATATATTATTTGATGAAAAATATAAAAAGTTACTGATGCAGTTACAAAATAATGAAATACCCGTTATGCATTTCTTGAAATCCATTGTACGCTTGCGAGCACAATGTAACCGGGGCACAATGTTCTCTATGTGATAAAGTTGTTCCGGAGGATGGGCTCTTAAATTAAATATGTTACACACCTAGGAGGAATTTAAGTACACTTAATAATAAGTAGAAGTCTTGTTTTGTTTAACGTTAAAATAAAAATAAAACATTTTTTTAAATTTTGTTACTATTTTTCAAACAATAGCTCAGAGCAGATAGCTCAGTCTGACAATCCGTGCATTAATAAATACACTATGGAACCCTGTCATATTAAACAACTTTACCTCCAACCAGTATAATTTTGAATGAAATCTTATTAACTTATTAATAAGGTCCCAAAGTGCAGGCGAGATGTGCATTTACATATATATTTATGCACGTGACTGTACTTATGACATTTTTACCTTATATCAATTATACATTACAACTTTAATGTATTCTATCACAGCGGTATTTGGGCAAAATGACATTTTGGCACTAGGCAATTTGTACATTTTGACACTAGGACTATGTTGCCCATTGATTTTTTGTCATTGTAACATTTAGTATCCGGCGCGAAAGAGAGTGAAATTATAATACTGTTGAAGACTGAAAAAGTAATTTGGTATTTTGCATACAGTGACATAATATGCCATTACCAGAATGGCATTTATGAACAACTTTTTATTTGATATGTCGCTTATACTGATATCGTATATCGTTACGGGTCATCAGAAGCCCGAAAGTCTGACAACCAGTCTTACCAAGAGGTATCGTATTACCCAGTTACTGGGTTGTGGAGGTCAGACAGTCGCTCCATGTAAAATACTGGTATTCAGCTGCATGCAGTTAGACTGGAAGCCGACCCCAACATAGTTGGGAAAAGGCTAGGCAGATGATGACTGACATCGTATATTACATGAAATTATTTTACGAAACCAACTGTCCTAAATCACTCATAAGACTTTATAATCTAAGAACGTGCTAAAACAGTGCTAGAATTTTTATCGAAGACCTTACAATGCACTATTTCGCAACCAAGAAATTACAATATTATGACAATAATGATTATGATTTTTTGCAATCAACGGTACAGTAATGCATTATAATTTTGCAAGTAATTATGATAAAAAAAATGAGTATTTCTGGAACACAATACACTTTAATTACGAAATACAGTGTGAGTAATGGCTTATGAAAACGACTGATGGGTATGCATTAATAATTATCTTGTGTGAAACTGCATGTCATAAGTCTAATTGAGTATTTTAAAATCAGTATCTTTTCATTGATAAAAATACTAGCATTGTCGTCAAAACATCAATACGAAAATCATTTTACCAATTTTTATTAGCTTTTCAAGTTTACTAGAAAAACATCTAACATTTAAAAATTGACGTCCAATATTGGAAAGATTGCATTTTAGTCATGATTAAATAAACTACACACGATCAACATTAAAAATAAACGAAAATCAAATTAAAGCATTTTTCACGAACTAAATTAAACCGATTTTTCTAAAAAAAACGGCACAACTATTTTTTCTGTTATATTTTTTTTTTTAATTAGTAAAATTTCCACAACCAATTAAAGAAATCTATACTTTTCCAACGACCGTGTGTCTGTCTCGTCATATTTAGCTGTTGTCACTATCAGAGACAGTGGAACTGGTCATCCTGATAACTGGGTTCTGGTTGGAATCACTGGAGTCACATTCCACCATCAATATTTCATCTGGAGTATCATTCCTGTCCGAATTACTTTCCGTATACGTCCCTGTTGGGGACTTGTCTTCGATCACCGCTTTCAGGTACGATTCCCTGTCCAACATATTGGTGTCTCTTGCTAGAGCAAGTACGTCTAAAGACATCATGCTTTTAGACTTCTCTGTCTTACTAATCGGTGGGTTAGTATGCTCGTAGACAACATCCTTGCTTACAGATTTCGTCCTTGTCAGGTTTGTCTCAGTTTTCCAGCTATCGCTCGGTGGATGGGTGTATTTCCCCGAGTTAGTACTCGTAGATGGCGCGCTAGAATTCCTAGGAGAGCTAGCTGTGAATTTGGATCGTTTCTGCTGATTATTTTCCTTCATCATTAGTAACTGGTCTAGTTTGTTAATAGTCTCGTTCAGCTCTAAAGCCCACGCTTCGTCAGTTTCTATGTCTTTCTCAATAGGTTTAGAAGCAAGTTCTCTAACTCGCATTCTTAGTTCTTGAAGACTGGAGTCTTCATCTTTCTCATGTTCAGCTTTTGCTGTGTCTTCGTCATGTATGGCGTCTCTTTCTGCTCCAACTCCTGGTTCTCTGGGTCCTACAGGGATGGTGTCCTTGTCTGGTGGATATTCTCCTCTCATTCTATGAATTTCTTCAGATATCTTTTCAAGGGCTTTTAGAGATTTGGAGTATCGGAACTTAGCGTCAGCGATCAGGCGTTGTAGCTTCTCAATTTTCTGATTTTGTGTTTGTAACTGTTCGTCGCATAGTTTCTTCTCTTCGAAGTAAACTCGTGATTTGATAATATTACGCTTAAGATTCTCCTCTAGTTGTGTCACCTGGAGATAATAGATTTCTATTATTAACTGTTCCATTATGTGTTTTCGTTTAACATATCTCGGCGTCTCATTACTATGCGACGCGCATATCTTTAAATGCGTCATGGTAGGTATTTACTTAAAAATTTTAATGGAAAACAGAACGTCATGTACACACGGCTCCACATCAAGCTATACATTTCCAGTTAATGTTGATCTCGCATTGCATAGGATTTCAGTGCAATGCGAGGTCAGCTTATACTGGACATTCTGTGGGCACTGATCTACCCGACATGGTCAACACGGTAGAACTTAGTAGTTTATTTTGTATTATAAACAATATTAATTCAAGAATATCAATGTATTTACCTACATTCATTGCAAATAAATGATTGATTGATTTTACCTTTTTCTCGGCTGCGATGTACGCGGCCGCTCTCTTCTGATGCTCTCGTCCGCTTTCCGCCTTTCGTTTCTCAGCATCCATAACCTGAAAAAGTAACACAAATGAAACATTAGTAGGTAATAGGTATCCTATGATAGACTACACAGACCACATAACTTATTTCAGTTGGTTGTACTGACTCTTACCTGACAGCGGCGTAGCCAAAAAAGGAGGTTTCATGTGTTTGAGAGTTTGACCTGTATGTATTATGTATGTCCGTCCCCATGTTCCCTCGTAACTACTAAACGGCTGAACAAATTTTGATGAATAATTGAATGATAATGATATGTCTTTAGATTCGTTTTTTATTGTGCGAGTGCCACTGGATATATTAAAATTATAAATAATGAAAGCGGCGAAAACAAATTCTCCCAGACCTATCGAGAGGGGTATCAAAATTAAGGGTTTTTAAATGTAATTTGGAATGAGAAATCATCAAATAACTAAAAAGTGTAAAATAAAAAAGGAAATTATTTATTATACATATATTTTTTTGGTTATTGGGTTTTTCTATCTGAAATTTCTCAGTAGCAGCCCGGAGTCTGGATTTGTGCCCGGTTGATGGCAATAGGCTCGCCCTCTATTACATGGGACTTAAACATAACTGGCGAAATGTGTACCTGCTACAGGGACACCTCTGCCCTACCCTTCGGGGAAACAAGAAGTGATGTTATGTTATTTTTATAAAAAAAGGAAATAAAAATCTAAAACCCGACTGCGTAAAAAGTAAAATTTAAAAAAGATAGAAACAACATGACCTATTTCTGTTTCTAATTCAAGTGGAATTGGAGAATACTATAAACAATCTCATGCAGTCGCGAAGCAATAGGTCTTTATTATTAAATTTAATAAGATGCCGGCAGCTCACCTTAATGATGGCATGGTTGAGCACCTCCTGCCAGTTGCTGTCAAACTGCCACTCGTCCTGCTTGCTCACGAACCGCTGCTCTGCAAGTGTGACCGTCTCTTTGGCGGCTGCATGTAGCTCTGGAAAAGAATGCGAACTATTAAAACTAAATTCAACAAGAAGCAGCATTTCAAGTAAGACCTTAACTGTCATTATTACAGAATGAGTTCTAATCATCATCATCATTTCAGCCAAAAGACGTCCACTGCTGGAGTTCTAATAGTCCAAGCTTAAATCATCGAGCCAGTTATTTTGAACTTTATTTTACGGAAAGTAAAGTTCTTAATACAAAATTGACAACTTAAATAAATTTTTGTGATGGGAACTTTAGCTTTGTTTAAAATGTTAAAATAAAAAATGGCTTATAAACCTCATTTTGTAATAAGGCCGTAAGATATTGGAACGGGAATACAAGACGTTTTGATGAGATTTGTTTTTATTAAAGTTAACTTCTTAAACTGTTTCCTGGTATTATTTTAAGACCAAAGTCGTCATTCTGCTGATCCAACGTTAAACGAAGATTTGCTCCGAAAAAATACCCATTTAAAACCGAAATCTCGATAAAAGATCTAACAAAAATAAACAGTATAATTAATGTTATTCACTATTCAGAATTTTATAATGCAAACAAGGTCGCAGTACCGGTGTTACACGTCGCATCACATTACAGATACATTATCTAATCACATGTTGGCATAGAACTCATTTTTGTCATCACGGATTATTCCATAGTTAAAATAAATAATGAAAACTAGATAGAGTAGTGAACAAGCGTAATTTACGCTTGTTATGGCCGGAGTCCCATACAAAAATGAAACGTCTCCTTTAAAAGGAGACGTTTCATTTTTGTATGGGACTCCGGCCATAACATGTACATTTCAGAAACCTGAGAAACGAACTCCTAAATACAATAAAGACTGTTTTTTTCCATAATATCTAATACTTTTTAGGCACAAAATAAAAACCGAAAATATTTGACGTTTGTCAGGAGAAATACGACCATCGACAGCTAGCCATTTTCGTCCAGAAGTACCTACAAATCTACAATCCACAAAAGCAGTTTTTTATTTTTATGATGAAACACACTTTCTAATTAATCAAAAAAGTTGTATAAGATAGCTATCTTAATATAGTACAGAAATACATGCCTTTCATATTTATTTAAATGACGTCTACGTGATATTATTATGTTAAAATGTAACATGATTTCTGGACGAAAGCAGTATGCAAGTAAAACGATGCCATGATGAATAGAATATGGCAATAATTTGTTAAACTATTATTTTTTGTGCCGAAGTAATCAGGGGAATAAACAGGAAAGAATATTTTTCCTCAATTCGTGGAATTTTTTCCTTTTTTTACATTAACGTACACTTTATGGCCGAAAATGAAACATCTCCTTTGAAATTAAAAAACCCTGACACAAACATTTCCTCATTTCTCTTTCCTACTCCATCACCAGACCCTGTTCACCAACTATCTATAACCTATTCATTGAGACCATTCCAATGAGCCCAAACACGATACCCGTGCTGTAAGTTGCTAAGGTAGTTGGGTCTCCTGCAAATTTCAGGCGATGCTGCAACATCAGTTCAAGGTTACTATGTTCTTCTAATACCATTGAAGTAAAAGAATACCAAATTTCAAATCAATCAGACCTGTCGAAGATACTCACATCCATTCATCAACAAGAAAAGAGCTGATAATCTTCAAACGGCTGAACCGATTTTCTTGAACACTCTCGATCAAATCACCTTTCAAACAAAAAAAAAAGCAATCGGTCCAGCCGTTTGGGAGCTACGATGGCGCAGATAGACAAACAGATACGTTAAACTTATAACACCCCTCTTTTTCCGTCGTGGGTTAAAAACGGGGAAAAGAGAAGAAAAATTATTTAAGTAAATAGGTATCCATTAGCAACTCGTCGTCCTCAAGGACTGCCTCGTTGGTCTAGTGGTCGTAAGCGCTATTGCTGAGCATGAGGTCCTATACTCCGTTTGAAATAAGATTAGACATTTAAACAAACCTTTTTACAGTCCGTTCAACCGATTTTGACTTCTATACCGTAGGCATAAGGATGGCATTAAAAGCAAAAAAAGTGGTTACAAACCAACTGTTTACTGCAGCTGCCATTTGTCATGCCACCAACGCAATAGAAGTCAAAATCGGTTGAACGGACTGTAAAAAAGGTTTAGTTAAATGTCTAATCTTATTTCAAACGGAGTATAGGTTCGATTTCCGGGGGTCGGCTGAACTGTTATTGGGTTTTCTGGATTTTTTCAATAGCAGTTTGGAGTCGGTATTGTGCTCGGTTGATGGCAATAGGACATAACTGGTGAAATGTGGGTGTACTATACGTATAGGTACCTACAGCTCTGCCTAACCCGTCGCCGTATATGCAAAGTTTTTTCTTCAAGAGACTATAACCTCCTTCATTTTGATAAGCTCAAAATGCCACGCTTCTTGTATACTAGCTGTTGTCCACGCATATGTGCGATCCAGGATAAAAAGTAGCTAATGTCCTTCTCCAGCTTCCAGGCTACCTAATCTGTCTAAAGCTGGCCGTCACATAACGGCCGTAGTGACATGAAAATTATACCACGGTTTGACTATATGGTGTCAAAAAATTCTCTCTAAGAAAACACACCAACTTACTTTTATAAATAACGTTTCCCTCTGCGTTCAGCTCTCGGTGTGGCAACACGACGTGTTCGGGTTCGCGACAAGTCAATCGTCATCCTCAGGATGCCTCGTTGAGAGGTGAAACACGTGTCGATTTCTTTCAGGAGTGTTTTAGGGTTCTTTAGAAATAGCTAAGCGGAACAGGTTACTAAATATATCCACGTCCATGGTTTTAAATAACGTTTCAGTAACGTAATTCGACGGTGAATGTCGGACGCTATATGACGGCCGCCGCAGTCATAAGAAACCCTAGCTTTATTTTCATAACGATCGGTTCAGTCGTTTAGGCATGAAAAGGTATCAGACAGACAGACAGAATTACTTTTGAATTAATTAACACAATATTAAGTATTAATCAAAGTAAAGATTACTAATCAAAGTAAGCCCATAAGCTCAAAAGCTTAGATGAAGTACTTACCTTTTTATCAATAATTCATAACTCTACGCATATTTTGAACAAAGACTAGCTATTTAATGTTTAATTCTGCTTAGAATATTGCCAGATCTTCGTAATATACAGGGTGGCAGGGACATCGACGTGAAAACTGAAACCATGGATTCAGTACATGATTCTGAACGCCCCTGCATTGAAATTATTCGTCGGTTATTTAAAAAAAAATCTGCTGTTTCATAGAAAAATGCAATACCTACGCGGTCAAAATGTATGGAACAGCAGATTTTTTTTCGGTCGATGGTTTCAGTTTTCGCGTCGATGTCCCTGCCACCCTGTAACTCATGCATATTTATGAATCTTCTTAGTAAATATTGTATCGACATGGCTCGCCAACTATACTCCATTTGAAATAAGATTAGACATTTAACTAAACCTTTTTTACAGTTCGTTCAACCGATTTTGACTTCTATTGCGTTGGTGGTATGACAAATGGCAGCTGCAATAAACATTGGTATTGTAACCACTTTTTTTGCTTTTAATGCCATCCTTATGCCTACGGTATAGAAGTCAAAATCGGTTGAACGGACTGTAAAAAAGGTTTGTTTAAATGTCTAATCTTATTTCAAACGGAATATAGCTCGTTCATTACGGATCAATGTCAATCAATTCTAGCGTACCTAATTAATGCTGTGCTGAGTTAATTGATATGCGTTGTTATCGTCAACCTACCTACAAATTAAATATTTTATTATAGATTTTTTACTAAATACACAAGTTGGGTTGCCAGATTCAATCACCAGATGTTGTGGAAAATTGAGATGCTTGAAAACAATGATAATATTTAATTCAATACACATGCCATAAATAGAGATATTCTGTATCAATAAATCTCATTCAAAAATCTGCCTAGCCTTTTCCCAACTATGTTGGGGTCGGCTTCCAGTCTAACCGGATGCAGCTGAATACCAGTATTTTACATGGAGCGACTGCTTATCTGACCTCCACAACCCAGTAACTGGGTAATACAACAACCCTTGGTAAGACTGGTTGTCAGACTTTCAGGCTTCTGACGACCCGTAACGACTGTCAAAGATCCACTAATGACAGCCGGGACCAACGGTTTAACGTGCTTTCCCAGGCACGGAGGAGCCTCGGTATGTAAAGATGGTCACCCATCAACGGACCAACCCGGGCAAGCGTAGTTTAGCCTGATGGATCGGCCCATGCGGCTGTTATTACTTAGCCAGACTTCCTCAATAAAAATCAAATAAATCTCATTATCATCATGATTTCAGCCATTCTCTACGATAGTGTACGCCAATCAGAGTTACCAGGTGTAAATAATCTATGCGGTTATAATTAATGTTTTCATTTGAATTTATTATCTTAAGTTGCTAATTATAAAGCTCCCACTTCATTGAAGTTGAGATTTTAATACTTAAGTCAAGAGCTCAGAGCAGGACATCTAATCTAAACTAATATGATAAAAACAAACAATTTGATTTTTAGGGTTCCGTTGCCAAATGGCAAAAAGCGGAACCCTTATAGATTCGTCATGTCTGTCTGTCTGTCTGTCCGTCCGTATGTCACAGCCACTTTTTTCCGAAACTATGAGAGCTATGCTGTTGAAACTTGGTAAGTAGATGTATTCTGTGAACCGCATTAAGATTTTCACACAAAAATAGAAAAAAAAACAAATAATTTTGGAGTTCCCCATACATAGAACTGAAACTCAAAAATTTTTTTTTCAGCAATCCTATACGTGTATCTATAGATAGGTCTTTAAAAATGATATTGAGGTTTCTAATATCATTTTTTTCTAAACTGAATAATTTGCGCGAGAGACACTTCCAAAGTGGTAAAATGTGTGTCCCCCTCCCTGTAATTTCTAAAATAAGAGAATGATAAAACTAAAAAAAATATATGATGTACATTACCATGTAAACTTCCACCGAAAATTGGTTTGAACGAGATCTAGCAAAGTAGTTTTTTTTTAATACGTCATAAATCGTAAACCGCAATTTACCTTTCATTCAATGTTACTTGCTGCTACGGAACCCTTCATGGGCGAGTACGACTCGCACTTGGCCACTTTTTTTGTATGTTTGTAATGAATAAACTCAAAAACAACTGGACCGATTTTAAAAATTATTTCACGAGTAGAATGCTATATTATCACCAGTGATCGGAGTAGGTAGATTGATTTGGGGTCAATGAACTGGCTTATTAAAATTAGTATGGATATGTCTCCGGGATTCCGGGATTATTAAGATTTTTTAAGGAATTTCAAATGTTGTAATGTGTAGAATAAAGAATACATCAATATGAATAAGAAATGTTTAACCCTTTTGCTGTCTTTTTAATAGTATATAGGTGATCAGACTCCAAGAAAAGGATAGGTATACTATAAAAACAATATAATAATATAAAATATTTTAAATGTATCGTCCCTTCGCTGGTGAAGGCAGATTAGCTCTAAACAATATTATTATTTTTAAATGAAGCAGCAAAGAAACTCCTCTATGTAGGCCATATTTTATTACAATCGTTGTGCCAACCGAAAATGTTAGATATCGGCAGTACTGCCAACTTAACGACGCTGCGAATTATCCTTTGAAGACGTTCGGAAACGTGCGCGCTACATTCTCCTCCTCCAAGTCACGACATCGGCCCGAGAGTGATTTGGCATAAAACTAAGAGCGCGCTTTCTTTTGGGCTTTAGGCGGTCGTCCTCGTAGACGGCGAGGTTGGACCGGCTCTACCGGCTCTATAGTGCCAGCCTGGTTACTAATGAGAGATACAAGGTCCGAAACATGAAAACGACCTAACATCTGACCCTGACTATCGATCAACTCGTAGGTCGTGGGGCTAATAGCTTTATTGATGGTGTACGGTCCATCTCTCTGAGGCATAAACTTTCGGGTCAAACCCTTTGATGCATTACTTAGAGAATGAGTGGTTAGCAATACTTGGTCACCAACCTGGAAAACTGGAGATTGGCGTCGGGAAGCGTCAGCATACTGTTTTCGAAGGTCTTGGCGCCTTTCAACTCGATCTCGTATTTCCTTCAAAGAGTCGATGAATTTTGACAAGTACGGCGTAGCCTGAGGTACATACGTTTCCTTATCCAGGATTGCACGCATATCGTGCTGTGCATCGAATGGTGTCCGCATTTCGCGGCCATACGTCATGTATGCTGGTGTTAATCCTGTGGTCGAACAAGTAGCAGTGTTGAGAGAGAAACGTACCTGTGATAAGAATTGGGGCCAAATGCGATGCTCATTCTTGACCAGCATTGCCAGTTGGATCTTCAAGTCCCGATTCTTCCTTTCGGCCGGGTTGGCCTCAGGATGATAGAGCGGTATCAGGTTCTGCTTGACACCGAATAGAAACATGCATTGTTGCATCACTGCAGATATGAACTGCACTCCATTATCAGAAATGACACGCCTGGGAAAACCGTATCGAAGGAAATACTCTTCAATCATAATTTTGGCACATACCTCAGCTGTAGCCTCCTTAAGGGCGTATAACTCCACCCATCGAGTGGCAGTATCCTCGACAAGAAATACCCATTTTTCTCCGGTTTCGGCTTCGGGTAGGGGGCCGAACAGATCAACAGCCAGTACTTCACCCCTTTGATGTAGAATAGGTGTCTGCAAAAGACCGGTGGGCTTTTGATTGGAGAACTTATACCTTTGACAGTCGATACAATTCTTTAAATAGTCGGTAACGTATTTACGCATACCTGTGAAGTAATATCGCTGTCTGATGCGATCAATTGTACGATCCACACCCTGGTGACCAGCAGTAGGGGCGTTATGGAATTCATCCATAACGTCATTAAGCATGGATATGGGAATGACTAATTGCGGCTCCTCGGATTCCGAGTCAGGAGCGAGACGATAGAGGACACCCTGGTCCATAAGGTAACCGCGCTCTAACCAGCGAGTAGAAGACAGAAGGTCAGTGGTGTTTTCTATATCTTTGATGATCTTGCTCACCTCAGGATCATCTAGCTGAGCAGATCGCAGGTCAGCTGGGCTCTTGCGTGGTACATCTATAATCACCGAACAGACCCCGCAGCTTTCTTGTGAAGACTCATTGCAGTTAGGTCGGCTAAGTGCGTCCGCAATGACATTTACCTTACCAGGAGTATACTCATATTTGATGTCGAAAGCTTGCAATTTCAGGGCCCAGCGCATCAACCTGCCACTGGGAGACTTTAAGGTTAATAACCACCTCAGTGGTTGATGGTCACTACGTAAAATTACTGGATGACCCTCAATGTATGGGCGATATTTCTCTACGGCCCAGACTACGGCGAGGGCTTCTCGCTCTGTAGTTGAGTACTTACGTTCTGCAGAAGTCAGCAAACGACTTGAGTATTCGATGGGGTGCACGTCTTTACCTTCACCTTGCAAGAGGACGGCACCCAGTGCGTAATTACTGGCATCTGTATGAATAATAAAAGGTTTACTGTGGTCCGCCTGTACGAGGACTGGTGCTGTAATGAGCCTCTGCTTCAATTCATTGAAGGCTCGCCGCTGGTCTTCGGTCCAAGCCCATGGTTCATTTTTCTTAGTAAGCTTTGTCAGTGGTTGAGCTATTTCGGAAAACCCTGGCACAAACTTCCTAAACCACGAACAGGTCTGTAGGAAGGATTTCAGGTGTTTGAGGTTGGTTGGCTCATTCATCTGCTGAATAGCTTGCACCTTGGACTCATCGGGCATTATACCCGTGGGGGTAATAAGATGGCCTAAGTACTTAACTTGGTTACAGGCAAAGTTGCACTTGTCCCTGTTGGCACGCAACCCAAAAACACGGAGGCGGTTGAACACAGCGTCCAGGTCTTCCAGGTGTTTCTGGAATGGCCCCTCTGACAGGACCAGCAGATCATCTAAATAGACTAATAGCGTAACGTCCTTCAAGGCACTTCCAGATCGAAATCGGTCCATTAACCTCTGGAAAGTGGCGGGAGCGTTCTTGAGGCCGAACGGCATACGAATAAAACGGTACGTACCAAAAGGCGACACGAATGCTGTCTTGTCCCGGTCTGCAGCTGATACAGTCACTTGCCAGTAGCCTGACCGGAGATCTATGGTACTCATGTACCCTTCCCTCTTGGTAGCGTGAAGAAGGTCCTCGATGACCGGCAAAGGGTAAGTGTCGCTTTTAGTAACAGCATTCAGTCGACGATAGTCGACGCAGAACCTAGTCGAGCCATCCTTTTTAGGGACGAGGAGAGCGGGTGCGGCCCATGCTGACTCACACTCCTCAATAATACCATCGTCCAGCATTTTGTTGATCTCGGCTTCCATTGCGGCCCTTTTCGCGGGCGTGAGGCGGTAAGGAGGCACTGCAATAGGCGCATGACCTTGCGTATCAATATGATGCTCGGCGAAACGAGTAGCCTCTCCTCCTAGACGGAAGGCGTCTTCATGGTGCTGAAGTAAATCAGTAAGCTGCTGTCGTTGATCAGCGGTAAGCAACAAACCTTCGTCAGCCCTCAACGACATAGAAGACACAGAGATTGGGTTGGGCTGTGGCATTGGTTCACCCTCATACTCGAGCGGGTAAGTCTGCGTGCACCCAGAGAAGTGCCAGGAAGAAGCAGAAAAATCAAGAACCATACCTGCAGCGTTAAGGAAGTCGATACCAAGAAGAGTATCGTTGTTATCAGCTTCCGGAAAAATCACGAAGTCCACACGAACACTTCTGTCCACAGAGATGACGACGTCAACGCTCGCCACCAGAACTTCGCGGGAACGGACGACACCGTCAGCCAGCTTCACATTAACCTGCTTGGAAGCAAAGGTAAGTCCCTTTTCCTTAAATATTTTATAAAGTGTATGTCCCGCTATGGAGCACCTAGCGGCTGTATCAATGAGAGCCATGCCCCGTAGACCAAGAACCTGGATACTGAGCACTGGCCTCTGCTGCTTTGAACGTGCGGTCGTCGTCAGCAGAACGTGTGACGCAGAGAGAGAGACCGTAGACGTAACATCACCCCAGGTAGTAGTCGCTGTAGTGTCAGCGCAAAATTCAGAAACTACTGAAGGCGTGTCAGACTGGTCGACGTTTAAGCAGCACAACCCACGAGTCGAGACGATAACAGGTGAGTTTACCCTAACAGGTGAGTGACTATGATTATTAACGATAACAGGCACATCTACCCTATCAGGTGAGTAACTATCATAATTATCGAAAATAGGAACATCTACCCTATCAGGTGAGTTACTATCATAATTATCGAAAATAGGAACATCTACCCTATCAGGTGAGTTACTATCATAATGAACGATAACAGGCACGTCTACCCTATCAGGTGAGTAACTATTATTATTACCGATAACAGGAACATCTACCCTATCAGGTGAGTTACTATCATAATGAACGTTAACAGGCACGTCTACCCTATCAGGTGAGTAACTATCATAATTATCGAAAATAGGAACATCTACCCTATGAGATAAGTCGATAAGAGTACCTGAGATCGGTTGATTAGTTAATACTGGAACTTCCGAACGTAAATTTTCACAAAAACACGGATAACATTCACCTGACTTACATGAAATATTACGAGTTCGACAATCGCAACAGAAATTATTATTATTAATGCGTTCGCATGGTTGCGATTGTAAACACGGCGATCTACGACAACTATTAGAATGCACATCGCGGTTTTGTTTATTTAGATAAACGCTATTACTACGACTACGGGCAATGTTATGACTTGGAGTGTTATCTGAGAATGTAGGAGGAATAATATCTTTGTAATCGCTTACCAAATCTGACGAATAAGTTTCGATTGTAACAGATGAAAATGACATGTTATTGTTACATTTAGCACATTGCGACCTCATTACTCCTTTCGCTCCGCAACCATAACAATTTAGAGACTTATCATTACCACGGCTCTTATTAATTAATTTATTACACTCGTCACGCACGTGTCCATATTGTTTACAATAAACACATCTAGGTTTCGCATGTTGATTCGACGCGTTATCGTTAACATCCGTATTCGACGACGCTGTTGCTGCTGCGCTGCCCGCGCTCGGCGTTGTTGGCGCGGTGGAGCGGCGCGGCTGCGGCGCGGGCGCCCGCACTGTGCTGCCGTTGCGGTTGGCGGGGCCGGCGCTGGCGCTCGTCGACTTTGTGGAGCGGCCGCTGGATGTCGGGCCAGGCTGCGGCTGCGTCTGAGTACGTGTTTCAAGGTCAATGGAACGGGCGAGGCGAAGCATACCCGAGAAATTCGTAAAATCCTCCCTCCTCAAGTGTTTTCGTATCCGTGCGTCGAGTAGGCCGTATACCATATCGACTTGCGCTTTATCGGATATTTCGTTGGCGGGAATTTTTGAAAGTAACGCACGGCATTTAGCGACGAACACGTCCGTATTTTGATTGCCTTGTCTTTGTTCGAACAATTCAATATAAATACGGTGCGGGGGTCTTTTATCACCGTAGGTGTTGATTAACAATTCTATGGCATCGTTCCATGTATGAATCTCTTTCTTCACTCCCTGGTACCAAATTGCGGCGTTGTTCGTGAGCACCATAGAAAGGCCCCTGAGGGCATTTTCCTCTGAGACATTTGCGCAGTCCTTGTAGCTCTGGATGGCGTCTATGAAGGCGTCCACGGACTCGTCGGCGTCACCGCCGAACCGGGCGGTGCAGTGCGTGAAGGTGCCGCTGCCGACGGCCGGTGATACAGACGCAGAGTTTGGAACTGGGGATGGCGGTTGGCGGCTGATAACTTTTTCCAACAGGCGCTCGAACGCTTCCGTTTGGGATTGCTGCATGGCGGCCATCATGGCGGCCACTTGTCCTGATGAAAAACTTGCGTTTTCATTGTCGCCGTCGATCTCAGTTTCATCACCTGAGAGCGCTGCCGCCCGATCTCCGCGCGTCCGCGGCATGGTGATGGCGAATACACGCGAATAACGCAGTTAATACGAAAATATTGAGTTCGAACGAGCACTTATTACCACTCGCGGCACGTTGGGCAGCCACTTATCGTCCCTTCGCTGGTGAAGGCAGATTAGCTCTAAACAATATTATTATTTTTAAATGAAGCAGCAAAGAAACTCCTCTATGTAGGCCATATTTTATTACAATCGTTGTGCCAACCGAAAATGTTAGATATCGGCAGTACTGCCAACTTAACGACGCTGCGAATTATCCTTTGAAGACGTTCGGAAACGTGCGCGCTACAAATGTTTATCTATCGCTTCTATAAATTTCTAATGTAGTTGTTTAAAAATCCTTACTTTAACAATATTTGATTCAATCCCGTAAGTACCAAAATCCCGGAAAAAGGCTAATCCATGTTATGATTTCTATGACTATTCATGATGCGAGTACGTCAAATCAATCTACCTACTCCGATCACTGATTATCACTAAGTAACATAGGCTATAATTTATAATACCACGCGGGTGAAGCCGCTGGCGCAAGCTAGTCAACAATAAATAAAGTTCCACGTGGAAAATATAATACATAAAGAAAACTCGTACGCATAGGACACAGCTATTGAATCTTGCCATAACTGGCCGCAACGAGTGTTAAAATTGAACACAATTGTATTAGCTGATAAAACGTACTGATAAGCGATTTCCTGTCAACATATGTCACTACACCGTTATTTGCATACAAACATACGTTGACAAGTATCTTGTTGTTTGGTTATAGATTTTACTACAACCTTGTAAAGCTTCAGGTTTTTTTTAAAGAACCTAAATAGGTACAGTAGGTCACACGTCAGTGGTAACGATACCAGTTTAAGATGGCCTCTTGCATAATCAGCCTATAATGTTCCCACTGCTGGAACACAGGCAGGGCCTGATTAACCCTTAGGCTAATTAGGCTCCAGCCTAGGGCGCGAGGATCGCGTGGGGCGCGCTGAAATCGTGTCTTCGCATGCACTAATCTAGCATCGTTGCATCTACCCTACATATTTCAACTAGACCGAGACAAAACACTAAAACTAAATGCACCCTAAGATTGAATGTCATGCAGATTAAAGAACAACGTTAGTTTCGCTTGCAGATCGATCTGAAAACTTTTATAGGTAGTATGAACCATGTTAAAATTTTCACACTACTACTTTACTCACTTACCTAATACTTTTTAGGCCGTCCGTACCTAACACACCTGGCGGGGGCGCGTCCTCATAATTAGCCTAGGGCGGTCAGAACTCTTGATCAGTCGCTGGACACAGGCCTCCTCTCTTCGAGAAGGAGTGGGCTGTAATCTACCACGCGGGCTCAGTGCGGGTTGGTAGATGTCACATGTCTTCAAATTTTTGGTTCTAGGACATGCCGGTTTCCTCACGATGTTTTCTTCCACCGTTTTGAGAGCACTGGTGATGGAATTATATACCTACTGTTTGGAGTTACGTTGCTATCGTAATGTTCATCTAGGAACTAAGTACCTGGCAACTCCTTCTTAAAGAAATTAATGCGAGACGGAGATCTATGACGATCATCCAGTAATGATCTGCACGTTTATCGAAAAAATCTTTGTGTTCACAAAATTGATAATTAGTGATCGATGGGAAAAATACATATCAAGACGTTTCTAGCATCGCATTGAATATTATATTATCTATGATTCTGTGTTGTTATTGATTGCTAAGAATTATTCAAGGCATTTCTATGATTGCATTATTATTGACCAATAGATGTCGTTAGTCAGATCTCCAAAAGAAAACCGCTTGTCTGCAGAAGATGTCAGGTTGTTAGCGGCAGAGAAAAATGGGTCACTGAGGCACTCTTGCGACGCAGCTAATTATGCTGTTTTGTTCTGAGCTTTACACCTACATCTTTTTAACCGACTTCAAAAAAAAGGACGAGGTTCTCAATTCATCGGAATATTTTTTTTTTTTTATGTATGTTCCCCGATTACTCGAAAACGGCTGGACCGATTTGAAAAATTCTTTTTTTGTTTGAAAGGGTATACTTTCAAGTTGGTCCCATTGTCATTTGGTCACGATCTGATGATGGGATCTTGGAGAAATCGAGGGAACTCTTCTAATATTAATGTCTGTAATTTTTATGGTGTACATAATAAAGAATATTCTATCTATCTATCTATCTATAGCGATTTGGGTATTTTTGATGAACAGTTGACATAAGGCTATTGTAACTTAGATAAATTAGAAACCAACCCACTAAAAAGTGAAAAAAAAAAAAACTTTTTTACAAAAAACACAACCGACTTCCAAACCACAAAGTGAAAAATAAGTAGTATGGAAGTCGGTTGTGTTTTTTGTTGTGGTTGGGCATCTCGTAGTTGACCTCTGAGATCATGACTACTCAACCGGGCTTTCCTGTGAGTGCCTTAAGCTACTACACTTAAAACCTCCAGCCAGGGGTTATTCAACTATGCTAATTAAAACTAGGTGAACGCTCGCTAAGGGCACCCCCTGTGGGGTACGAACATCGGCTTAGGGCGTCAACCGGAGGGAGGACATTAAGGATGGGACGGGCTGGATCAAAGTTTTAATCATGATTATTAGTCGGGGAATTTAAAGCTACGTGCTCAGCTGCAACAACTGCAGGCACCTCGTTATCGAGCAAGGGTCGGGGGGGTATCATTTACTCGGGGACGCGGTCGCGATCGCAAAGGACCTCGACGGCGAGGTCGGAATGACGGGAGGCGTCTGTTTTTGTACACTGTGCTGGTTTCCCTACTGCTCTAATGGGGTCGTCAGGGTCGGTAAGGATTCGCTTAGGGCGACGAGTTCGATTGATACTAGAGGGAGTGTAACTAGCGGCCTCGACAACCAGAGGGTTACACCTACATCCATCACATACATTATGTAAGTCATAAATTATTGTAGGTATATGTAAATCAATATGAATGATTGTTCAATATTATAATAATGCATGTGAAGGTAGGCAGGAGAAATAGATGTGAACGATGTACAATAAACTAGTCTTTGCTCGACCGCTGAGTTTGAATACTGTCTCCCTGTCTCCCAACATAACAATTATGACTTGTGAAGATGAGGTTACCACTAATTTTTTTTTGTCGTTATTAAACATTTTTTTTTTCATTATTGTATTTTAAGTTAAGGTAGGTAAGTACACTTCTACCTTTCCTTCGTAGATTATAGGCGTGATGATATGTCATGGTGTGCTTACAATCAAAATGAATACTTAAGTATATGATGTCAAAAGCGAATTTTAATTTATTTTATAAAATCCCAGATCTAACAATGCTTCGACTACAGCCTACAGTGCTTATATTTAGTACGTAAGGAAAAGTATTATCAAGTAAAAATTGGTTTTTTATAATATTTTTATAAGTTTTAACCGGAAGCAGGAAAACCACAATGCCTAAATGACATACTTAATTTAAAAATGCTCTTATCAACACAATCGGCAACAGAGTCCTATTGTTCAGTCATGCCTAAGTACTGTTTGTATTAATACAATGTCAAGTTACCTAAATGAACTGACGAAACTTCACACACATGGTCGATATCTAATCTATACCTCCTCCTTTTTTAACCGACTTCAAAAAAAAGGAGGAGGTTCTCAATTCGTCGGGATATTTTTTTTTTTTTTATGTATGTTCCCCGACTACTCGAAGACGGCTGGACCGATTTGAAAAATTCTTTTTTTGTTTGAAAGGGTATACTTTCAAGTTGGTCCCATTGTCATTTGGTCACGATCTGATGATGGGATCTTGGAGAAATCGAGGGAACTCTTCAAATATTAAAGGCACATCTATAGTGATTTGGGTGTTTTTGATGAGCAGTTGACATAAGGCTATTGTAACTTAGATAAATTACAAACCAACCCACTAAAAAGTGAAAAAAAAAACTTTTTTACAAAAAACACAACCGACTTCCAAACTACAAAGTGAAAAATAACTTTAATTTCGGAAGTCGGTGTTAGAAAACTAAAATACTGATCTGATCCAAAGACACCGACTTCCGAAATTAAAGTTATTTTTCACTTTGTAGTTTGGAAGTCGGTTGTGTTTTTTGTAAAAAAGTTTTTTTATAAAGTCGCTTTTCGTGTGTCCCTGTGTGATCGCGTTGTTCTTCTAAACCACGCAACGTAATAATATCATTTAGAATTTTAGAGAATTCGTTCCGAAAGGTTTAATCAAACCTTATACATTTTGAATACATTAATATTAAACGTGCATATTATAAAACAACCCTACAACCCGCACTGAGCCCGCGTGGTGGATAACGGTCCACTCCTTCTCACGGAGAGGAGGCCTGTGTCCCAGCAGTGGGAACATTATAGGCTAATTACGTTATGCTTATACTATTTAAAAATCTCGATGTTTTATTTAGTCGAAAAAAACCGTGCGAAGAATAAATTAAAAAAAAACGTGTGGCACTCGGGGACTGCCGCGGTAAAGCTATTGCATAGCACTTGTAACCTCCATACTTCGTATTTGTCAACGCTACACTTGGGATGATGACGTGATGACATAAAACAAAAATTACGTTCCCATGACAACATCACGTTGTCATGGGAACCGTCATTACATGGTAGGCGGAGTAGGGGGTGATAGGTTTTATTTTCGTTACGTTACGGAATTTCTTGATTCGGTCGCCGCGCTCAAAGCCCGCGATAAAAGCTATGCAATAGCTTAAAAACTCATAATAATTTCAAGTTAACCCCGTAATCAGCTATAATTACTTGAAATTATGGCTTCGTTCATACTCATCCGTAGTGCGAACTCGCCCGCTTTTTATATGGCTATCAGCTGCAAAGGTACAACGGACCGGACGAGTTCGAACTAGGGATGAGTATGAACGAAGCCGAAAATATGAGTTGTTTTTATCATTATACAGGATGGCAGGGACATCGACAAAACTTTTACCATGTACATGTACATGATTCTGAACGCCCCTACGTTGAAATTTTTCGTCGGTTATTTAAAAAAAAATCTGCTGTTTTATAGAAAGGGAGCGTTCAAGAATTACGTAAATTTTTGACCCCCATGTAACGCGCCGTAACGTTTTTCTTTACCCCCCCCCCCTCCCCCTAGTAAAACGTTACGTAACCACCACCAAGTGTCCATTTTTACCTGAAAGTCACAATTATGTGGCGTAAAGTACAAGCTGTTGATAAATATATTTATTGCTTGTAAAGCAAGCAAGATATTTTGTAAATGTAAAAAAAATGTCAAGTAGTCATTCCATTTGAAATTTTGAGAAAAAAAAAACGTTTTAAAAAATGCGTGAGAAAAAAATCTCTACGTGACCGTTCTGAAGGGTTAAAACAATGTTACCTAACGCGTAGTTCAAACCCTCCTCCCACTCCCGTAACGCATCGTAACGTTTCAGAAGACCCCCCTCCCCCCAAATTGCATTTCAGAATCATGTACCGAATCCATGGTATAAGTTTTTGCGTCGATGTCCCTGAAACCCTGTATACCCATTAAATCTGTGAAATTTTGCCAGCTAATTTTATTTAACCTAGTATTATACACGCATAATGAAAATCATTTAAGCCAGGTTTAGCAGATAATGGTATGTACACGAGTAATCAGGAACCGCGCCATGCGAGCGCTAATTGTAACGAATTGTAGGATCACGTTACTGTACTGTTTGTCTGACATACCTATGGATATGATTATCATCACGTTTGGGTGGAGTGTTGTGCTAAATTTTATGTAGATTATTACCTATTTAACAGAAGAATCTGTGTAATTCTGCTCTTTTTATAACTTTCTTGGTTGATGCGGTTTACGCTTTTGTGGATCCACGGACCCTGCTGTAGGTAACTTTTGATTACTTATAATATTCTTCACTTGTGGAGTGACGAAAATGGATAAAGTAAGAAATGGGTATATAAGGGGAAGTTTGAAAACAGCGCCAGTGACAGAAAAGTTGAAAGGAAATCGTTTGGTTTCGTATGGGCATTGATGAGGATAGGAAACGCATGTGACTAAAAAAGTGATGAATATAAATTATGTTGATGGATGAGCGGGAGAGGAAGGCCAAAGAAAAGATGGATGGATTGTGTGAGGAATGATATGAAAGAGAAGGGACTGGATGATAGTGTGACGGTTGACAGGGGAGAGTGGAAAGAGAAAACGTGTGCGCCAACCCCACGTACCATGGGTCAAGGACTAGACGATGATGATGATTCTCCACATCTCCTTTTAAATCCTGGCTTAAATAATTGTATCAAATAAGTATAATTTGGGTAACCCTCCTTTACGCTTATAGGGCAGGATCCATAATTTTTTTGCCAACAAATTTAATTGCCGGTGCAAATGATGCCAGAATACAATTCAAAACTGCCGGATTTTCGCAAAATATATCCTATTTCCTGAAGAATTCAGTGATCAGCTCAATAATGAGGAAGTACCAATGGAAAAATAACTTTACATCCGAGAAACAACCAATACCCCTAGTGTGAGAATTAGTCCAGTTATGCGAATTACTTCATTTCATTCACTAACAGCTATTACGTGCTATGAATCAGCGTTTATCAACGATTTGCGATTATTATGTCATTGCAATCTGTCCTACGCCTTGAACAGCTGTCATGACCGCTTTTTATGTATCTACACTTATTTTAATCATAGCAATGATAAATAAGCTAACAGATGGTATTAACTCAGGCATTTATAATTTATATGCCTTTATGAAGAAAGTATTGTAAGTACACAGGTGGCCTTAATATCATACATTTCCTGGCCTATTCGTACAGCTTCGCAATTATTGAAACGAAGTTCCTTAAGACGCAGATATATGCCAGTGACCTTGAGTGGTTAGCTTGCCTGTTCTATACTGAGCTCACACAACGCGTCGTACGTCCAGCCAGTAACAGGACTCGCCCATCAAGGAGCGCTGTCCCGAATTAGACGCATTATTATTTTATTATACATAAAACAAAAGGTATTTGAATAAAATACGTATACTAAAAGATCAATAATTAAATTATCTTTAAATTGGTGAAGATTTCAGAAAAATACGCTTAATAGGTTTTGCGTGATTCTCAGTTTTTTATCCGCGTTAGATAATTTTACAAATTAATTTCACTATGCAATATAAAATCCTAAATATTCCTATATTAAGTTATTAAGAAAATGCTTTAATTTAACGTATTTTTTTTCCAAATAATTAATACTACTCGTTTAGACGTGATCTTCAGTATAAAATCATTAAAAGTCGGTTATCATCCCCTTAAACGCAGCTTGCGGTTGGAATTGACTGGTAGAAATCGTCACGCAAGAAAAAAGCGTTATACCCCCCTCAAAGCGACTTTCTCTCTCTCTGTCTCTTTTTATAATTTTCAATTTACATCTTCACTTTTATGACTATTCCAATTTGACCACCAAGTCGATTACGTACTTGAACTGACTACAACACCTTGAACTCCCAGTACACGTTGGGCGAGCCGAGAAAATCCACGCAAATAGGCCCAGTATAAGTTGGGCGAGCGACGGGCTCGCCCAACGTGTACTGGGGGGTTTATGTGAATTTCGAAGTCCTATAAAATATATATTTAATGATTTTTCTTTTTGGTTTGACGATTACGTCACGGCTTCTTTGATCTGGGGCCACAATAACTGTTAAAACGTTTTATTTGACTTGCAAATTCCAATTAGTGTAAAAATATTCCGTCATCGTAGTATTTAAACGACCTTGAACGCCAAGAATAGTATATTTTTTTATATCAACAGTTTTTAACGTTCGTAGATCTTTGACAGTCGTTACGGGTAGTCAGAAGCCCAAAAGTCTGAAGATAGGCAGTCGCTCCATGTAAAATATTGGTATTCAGCTGCATTCGGTTAGACTGGAAGCCGACCACAAATATAGTTGGGAAAAAGCTACACGGATTGAACCGTTTTAAGGCTATAAAAAAGGGCTTTTATAATAAAAATCACGCTTTCCACGCTGATCCGTGGTCGGATTTCCGGTTCCCGATTTACGTGTAGCCCGGCCGATATTCGTTCATCTCTACCCTCCCCTAATGGGAATTTAGTCCATGAAAGGGGACATTTATTTTGGTAAACCTTTTAAAATACGATCTTTATTTTCCATTTTTAATGAAAAATATTTGTCCTTATGGGCCTGTTTCCACAATGAGGAACGTGCTCTTTATAAACCACACTACCTACTTATAATGTCGGTTATGATGAAGAAATATGACTATTATCACCACACTTGCTTAATAGGTCACGTTTTGTAATCTATGCCATGCCAGGAAGAAACTGCTGCCTTTACTCTTGATATAATCCCTATCTATTCATCTTTGACGACATCCACATCTCCTCTTGTATAAAGTTCTATTTCTATAGCTATAGAATATTATGATTTAAACATTGTACCTATTGTGTTTTTTGTGAGTTGTTGACGTAGGTATCTTTTTATTATTATTTTTAACATTTCTTGCATGCTGACCATTACGCTTGTTTGAGCAATAAATGATTATCTTATCTTACCAATTTTTTTTTTTGAAGTGAAAACTTCTTAAATGCGTTGGGCTTTTTTGAGATGGGAAAAAAAAAACAAATTTAACTCGCGACACCGTTACCGACACCTTATTTTTGTGAACGCGATTGTGCTCTTTTTATATTACGTTACGGATCAATGTTCTATGCAAGTATTTTTACTTTAAAGGTTTTGGAAGTATTTTTTGTAAACGCGATTGTGCTCTTTATTTAGATAAGGTTACGGACCAATGTTCTATACAAGTATTTTTCTTCCACCAAGGCGATCTTGTTCAAGTTTTCACTTCTGTCGGCACTCCCGGAGTGCCACTGCCATTTTTTTTGTTTACATATTCTTTAGTATGAAATTGACAGATTTCAAGAACGTATTCTGTCAATGGCCGGACTGTAGCTCTATTTTGCTTGAAGAGTAACACATACATATGCAACTATGTCAAAATTATGACATATAACATTCACATGCTAGCAAAAGATGTGCACATAAATAACCTTTCACATACCACTATGACCTTTGCCACTTTACCTAATTACGTTCGCAATGAGGCTTGCAACAATGCGCGCCCACCATACACATTTCAATTAAATTCAACTCGTTTTGCAATAGTTACTGACTATCTACAAATACGTGTACTTCGGCTTATTTGTGGACAGTACAAATTTTGATTTTTTTTTTTTCTAAAAGAAATTTTTGTGACCTTCCCTTCACCGTAGCTAGAGGGTGTTGTGCAAGAAAGCTTAGTTATATTATCTTGAACAAACTCGTTGCTGAAATCTGGGCCCACTTTTTTTTTTTGGGTGGGATATTATCAAATAACTTCTCCCGCTCTGGGTGGAGCGTCAGACTCTTACTGACTAAAACCCACCCGTGTTCCTTCGGTTGCCCTGTTGCCGGGGGCCACGATGTCCCTATCGGTTTTCTTCGAATCCCCGGCAGGCATTGGCCCTAGCGGACCCCGTCAATTCTGCTGAAATCTCTTTGAGGCGCGCGTGGAACACAACGCGCCGTCGACCCGGGCTTGGTCCTTATCGGACGGCGAGCTACCCATTGCTCACCGTCCGCAAGCCCGCGCCTACGGTGGCCGGAAATCGGCTCGCGATTCCCGCCCCGGGCGTCTCCTCCTGCGGCGGTTAGGGGCGTGAGGGCGCGAAATTTGCCTCTCCCTCACGCGTTCCGCCTTCTCCTTCGCGAGCATTACCGCTTCGCAGAAGGAGGTGACGGCCTGCCATTTCCTCTCGCTCCGTACCATGGCCTGAACCAGGGCCGGACGCGAGAGATCACCGCCGCCGATCGCCTCTACGAGGACACGGCGTTGCTCCGCCCAAGCCGGGCCCACTCAATTTATATTTCCATCGACAGTTAACACGCTAAGAAGAAGAAAATATTAGTTAGTTTTTTATTAATTACAATTAAACTACTTTGAATAAAAGAGCCATTTTCAATAGGGTTCCTCCTATGGCTGAAAAGAAACTATTTAAAAAAAAATTGACTCAATTAATTTATTTTCTAGCAAGCTACAACGTTTTCAGGTTTTATACATTGATTGACGGGTTTTTTTTTAAAACTATTTTGATGTGTTTTTTTCGTTTCTGCTACATTAAATCAATTTGTGAAAGTACAGTATTAATCTGCATTAAATTATCTATACAATAGTATATAAATTAAGTAGATTATTTGTACTAGCAGGAGTGTAACAATAAAAACAGTTGCAGAAAGGAGGCAAAACAATTTTTTCGATCGGAGAGCACTCTCTAATGCTTCGAGAGTTGTGCAATATCAATAATAAAAGAATACATCTCTATGATCATCAGTTACTTTGATAAGAGTGTCAACTCATTGGTGCCGATTCCCTTGTTCACAAACTAAACTAAATTTAAGTTCAGTGCATCTTTTTCTTTCTATTTCATTAAGAAAAGGACAGAAGATAAATTTTAGTTCTAGTCCTGTCAAATTAATCAGCGCTTGACGTAAATTGACGTAATTTTAGTCGGCATGTTTTTAATCACGTCTAAACTTGTATGGAGAGTGACAGGCGCTGATTAATTTGACAGGACTAAACTAAAATTTATCTTCTGTCCTTTTCTTAATGATATAGAAAGAAAAAGATGCACTGAACTTAAATTTTGTTTAGTTTGTGAACAAGGGAATCGGCACCATTGTCAGAATTGGCCGGTCTATCAGAAATATTCAGGGACCCCTTGTTGATGATCACTTGTTTTTCTATGACGCACCTAGACATACTGGCAACGCAAAATGGATCATAACAAAACCATTACCTATATGAATACAACGGAATGGAATAACGTACATTCACATTAATGAATAAAGATGTATATCTAAGTCATCAGCACTAGATATTAATAACCTACACGTAGATAAAATTCCAATTACTTCCACTAATATAAATTATCACATTAATCCGAATTACTGAAGTGACCTTCGTTTAGGGCGCAAGGCAATTAGCACGTTGGACCTTCAAACATGATCAAATATTCAAGGGCCTTGAACTGCCGGACTGCCGGCCTCGCGCCCGCCTGATGGCGGATGTCGGCTTGATAAGAGTGCAAGCGATTTGTGCCAATTTATCTATTGATGCACCGATCAAAATGTTTGGTATGCCAATTGGTATGACTGTAAAGGTTATTGCTGTGCAAGTTGTATTACGGCAGTCGATATTTCGTTTTATTTCAGGGAGATAGTGATCTCAAACTCAAGTATTATTCAGTGTAAAATTCCCTAGTAGGTACGCAATATTAGAAACGTGAAAGTTTGGAAGATTTTCGTGACAAAATCTCTCATAAACGGCTGAATGAATTTGAATTAAATTCGGCACTCTGAACTATGGTGGTTAAAAACATACGGCACATTTTTAGCCGGGTACAGGAAGTAGTTTCTTCAGAATGCGAGTGACACCGTAAACAACAACACACTTAAATAAGTTGGACCAAATTGCTACGTTTTGTAGAATATTGAACTACATTTATATTGGTTAGTGGATGTTATGTCACAAACTCATCTCTGTCCAAGTTTTTCTGGCGTGATGCCAGTTATGGATTTGCTTTAGTAAGGTACTGGAGGAAATTATACGGCCAATTTCTGAATCAATGGTATGGAGAGATTTTAGTATCACATTGAGGAAAATACTTTGTATCCTTTGCCACAGTTTTTGCATAAATGAGGGTATTACAAGGTTTTAGCGTAAAGATACGATATACATATTACTCAAAAAAAAAGATAGAATATGACTAATAAAATACAATAGACGTTGATACATTTAGTAACCTGTTCCGCTTAGCTATGTCTAAAGAGCCATAAAAAAAACCCCTGAAAGAAATCGACACGTGTTTCACCTACTAACGAGGCATCCTCAGGATGACGATTGACTTGGCGTAAACCCGAACACAGCGTGTTGCCACACCGAGCGCTGAACGCAGAGGTCACGCCTGTATCAATTAACTGTCTTAATACTATCATTATTGTTGTTTATAACAAATTACTCGTTTAAAACGTTTTCAAGCTTTATCTACTGAACAGAATTTCATTATATTTGGCAGATGTAATTTAATGAAAATGCCTAAAGTCAAATAATTTATTTCAATTAGGCACAAAAAGGCACTTTTGAACGTGAAGGAGAAAGGATAATTATGCTTTTTATCCAGGAATTCTAAAGTTTCCACGTGGTAAGAGCCGTGGGCATACCTAAATGATATTGTTACATATTTCTCATTAGAGAATTCCTAGCAATTTCTCTGACAATGAACACAAATTATTATTATGATTTTCATTTATAACATCAAAGGAAAACAAGGTAATTATAATAGAAGTAATAATATCTATTCATTCCGAGAGGAAAATGTGTGGTATTTGAGTCAAAGAAATTACGTATCATGTCTTGTTATATGACAGGAGAAAGTGGGTGCTTACTGAGTAGAAATAAAAATGTAATGAGATTGGTTGCTAGGTATATGAAATTAAATTATTTATTCTATAGGGTGTGACGGATACTTAAACACGTGACATAATCTTGGTCAGATCATGCGAGGACCATGCAGATTAGTATCAAAGACGGTATTTTGAGGAAAGAACCACACAGATTTGAGTGGACCTGTCCAGTCAGTGCAAGCATTTGTCATTAATCGTGGAGCTGAACTCAGAACTTGAGGAGCTCAAAGCTATGTTTTTTAGGGTTCTGTAGAAAACAAGGAACCCTTATAGTTTCGTCATGTCCCTCTGTCTGTCTGTCCGCGGTCTAGCTCCGAGACCCTTAGTACTAGAAAGTTGTAATTTGGCATAGATATACATATTAATTACGTCGAAAATTATGAAAAACAATTTTTTTTTAGGGTACCTCTCATACACGTAAAGTGGTAATGTTTATTTTTTTACCCCACTCCGTCTCGCTCTCACTCAGTCCGCGAGCAGTATGGTGCGAGCGAGATAAAAAGTGGATTTGAGCTGAGGTAGTATGGGCTCTTAAGAAGGTCAACCAAAAATATAAAATATGATGATAAAGAGGGGGTATCCTCGTCCGTGCATTCTAAATATTTCGACCTAAAGTTACTTCGAATCCTGGATCAAATAAATCTATTTTCTTTCTTTCTTTAAAATCCTTTTCCAATTGATGTAATTTCCACTTAAAGAATTATTAACTTTATGCAAGTGTAAATGATTTCAGAATTACTAGTACCTATCTATTTAAAAAGACATAAAAATAATTGAAATTGTAGCGCAAACAGAATTTGAAGTTGTTTTTCTAAAAACACAATTTGTTTACGTGTTCGGAAACTAAATCGCGAACGCAGTTTACTATGAATTTTTTATGGGATTTCGCAAACCTCACAGGAAAACAGTAATTATGTTATTACCCATTGTAAATTAAAAAGTTGGCACAGCACATGACCATTAAATACTTTCTAAATATCCATTAATTCCATACAAGTAAGTCCAGGGGGATTGTACCACATGAAATGACAGACATTAACACTTCATGCAGTATTATAATTTCCTAGTACATAGTTAGTGTGAGTGCCATTTTTTGCGCGAATTAAGGTGAACGCCCGAATAAATGACATAAATATGGTATTAATTGACGAAGTAGTGTCCGACAGATTCTGGTTTTTACGACCGAAACCGAAACCGAATTTCGGCAACAGTCTCAGTTTCGGCCGAAACCTAAACCGAAACTTCCTTACAAGGATCATGTTTTGAAGGAAAAATAAAGAAAACGTTATTATAATCAGTCCGTCTTTATTTTTTTTTAATAAATCACTAAAATCACACGAAAACTCACAACAAATAAAACGAACTGCAAACACAACCCAGTCACAACATGATTGGGCACGTCACGTGGACGCGGCAAAATGTCTTCGTCGCTTACTCGCTTGGATGGAATTTAACGTGCCGAACATGATCGATCACAGCGCGAGAACTCCCGAATGCAAGTTCGGTTTCGGTCGTAGTTTCGGCAGGTTTGCCGCCGAAATTAAACCGAAACTCGTTTTTTTGTAGAAACTCGACCGAAACCGAAACCGAACTTTCGGTCGGACACTACAACGAAGTAAAATGTAATTAACTAACTAAATATTATCAAGAACCTTGGCACATTCAGTTTAGTTCGTATTTGTCGCTACTTTCGCTTTAATTTGGTGTCAGTGAACCTATATCATTGCATGATATGAGCAAATCCAGTAATGAATTTGTATTCGTAAAAAACGATGTCACAAGAATGTTTTGACAGAACATTATGATACCGGAAAAATACGTAGGTATGTACGGTTGCTGAGCGTAGATACCTACGTATTTTTCCGGTTTTTCCAAAGACGAAGTCATAGACGAAGATTTATTTGCAGATAAATATGGTAACAAAGTTCTTGCAATGGTAGTGTGATAGTAGCTTAACATATCACTACATAGTATAAAACAAAGTCGCTTTCTCTGTCCCTATATCCTTATGTATGCTTAAATCTTTAAAACTACGCAACGGATTTTGATGCGGTTTTTTTTAATAGATAGAGTGATTGAAGAGGAAGGTTTATATGTATAATAACCCGGTTTATACCCTTGCTAAGCCGGGGCGGGTCGCTAGTTTAATCATAACATAATGACATGCAAATTGTTGGTACACAATTAAATACATTATTTTAATTTAGATTGAAGGAATTCTCAATTAACCAGCTGCGTAAAGCCCTTCTGAAGCGGACCATTGGGAGTTCTTTAATTTGGTTAGGAATCTTGTTATAAATCTGAACACACATAGGATAGCAACATCGCCCATATATTTCCGTTTTCATTCTAGGAATAATTAATCTATTAGGATATCTAGTTTTGAACTTACATTTATCTCCCAGTTTTCCAAACATTTCAGGGTGAGATTTGGTAAATTTACATACTTCCTCAATATAAATACCAGTTAATGTATTCTAAGTTAAAGAAAGTTAGTTAATAAAATCTTTATTATTGATCAAAATATTACTAAAAAATTTGAACTGATATAAAATTTAAGGAGTAGGTTAGATATTACACAAAATACTGATTTATTTTATTTTTTATTATTATAATTTATTGTTTATTGATTTGACAATTTATACTAGCATTCATTATTATTATATTTTATTGGAATGTTTTTATTGTGTTGACAATTTGAATGAGAATTATTTAATAATGTGTGATAAGGTGATAACTGATAATTGTTTGATAATTTATTACAATCAGCATGTTTGTACCAAGATAATATTTGAGATAATATGTGCGGTTCACAGAATACATCTACTTACCAAGTTTCAACAGCATAGTTCTTATAGTTTCGGAAAAAAGTGGCTGTGACATACGGACGGACAGACAGACAGACATGACGAATCCATAAAGGTTCTGTTTTTTGCCATTTGGCTACGGAACCCTAAAAATACCGAGACCCCTCCGTGCTTCGGAAAGCGCGCCCGGCTGTCATTCGTGGATCTTTGACACTCGTTACGGGTAGTCAGAAGCCCGAAAGTCTAACAACCAGTCTTGCCAAGGGGTATCGTGCTACCTAGTAACTGGGTTGTGGAGGTCAGATAGGCAGTCGCTCCATGTAAAATACTGGTATTCAGCTGCATCCGGTTAAACTGGAAACCGACTCCAACATAGTTGGGAAGAGGCTAGGCAGATTGAATTTGTCAGTTTGACTTTACATACGTACATAGCCTGTTTTCAACCACAAATGTTCAGGTTCTAAACCTAAAGATGCCCCTCGCCGAGAGCATTCGCCTGTAATGTAACGTTCAGAGGCGAGCATTACATCAGTAAGGGAGGAGAACCGAGCATTACAGTGCGCAACCTGTAATGATACAATTCGAGCATAACATCAGGAAGGAAGGAGAACCGAGCATTACAGTGCGCAACCTGTAATGATACAATTCGAGCATTACATCAGTAAGGGAGGAGAACCGAGCATTACAGTGCGCAACCTGTAATGATACAATTCGAGCATTACATCAGTGAGGGAGGAGAACCGAGCATTACAGTGCGCAATGTCTGTAATATTAATCTGAAATGTTACATTACAAGCGAATGCTCGTCAGTCAGGGACGCAGTTTTTTACCGTAATGCTCAAAATCGAATCTGTAACGTTACATTACAGGCGAATTCTCTCGATGAGGGAGCAACATTACACTAATCTGGGCTTATCCTTATACCGGTCACAATCACTGTAATTAAGGGTTAAGCCGGATTTATTAAGGACATAATCGTTTTAGTTAATGACATGACGTCAACGTTGATGGTATATAGTTGCTCATTTTATCTTATAATGATTTATTTTTTTCCAAGTGGTATTGGGTTTTTCCATCAGGTATTGCCCAGTAGCAGCTCGGAGTCTGGATTTGTGCCCGGTTGATGGCAATAGGCTCGCCCCCTATTACAAGGGCTTTAAGACGCAGATACATGACAGTGACCTTGAGTGGTTAGCTTGCGTGTTCTGTATTGAGCTCACGCAACGCGTCGTACGTCCAGCCAGTAATAGGACTCGCCCATCAAGGAGCGCTGTCCCAAATTTAGACGCATTATTAATTTATTATACGTAAAACAAAAGGTATTTTAATAAAACACGTATACTAAAAGATCAATAATTAAATTATCTTTAAAATGGTAAAGGTTTCAGAAAAATACGCTTGATAGATTTTGCGTCATTCTCAGTTTTTTATCCGCGTTAGACGTAACTTTACAAATTAATTTCACTATGTAATATAAACAAATAATCCAAAATATGCCTATATTAAAATATTAAGAAAATGCTCTAATTTAACATATATTTTTTCCAAATCATTAACACGTTTAGACGTCATCTTCAGTATAAAATCATTAAAAGTCGGTTATCGTCGGCTTAAATATAACTGGTGAAATGTGGGTGTACTATAGGTATAATACCTCTGCCTAACCCTCGTGGCAAACAGGCGCGATGTTATGTTACTTAATTCTTCTAAAAGACACGCCTTCTAAGGCATTACGAAGTAGTTAAGAAACAAACTTAGTTTCGCATTTAAATATTAGAGACTAGTACCCTAATTGCGTAACTTATTTTCGTAAACAATTATGACAAATTTGTTTCATTTTGACAGTTCAACAACATTCATTGCGTTATTTACGTTGTTGAGCAGATTTTATTTTCCAACTTATGAAGCAATGGATTAGCAATCTGTTTCAAATCGAAACAGATTGTGATTGTGTTGTATTTCGCAATTAGGGTACTGTACCCTAATTGCGCAACTTATTTTCGTAAACAATTATGACAAATTTGTTTCATTTTGACAGTTCAACAACATTCATTGCATTTTTTACGTTGTTGAGCAGATTTTTTTCCAACTTATGAAGCAATGGATTAACAATCTGTGTCAAATCGAAACAGATTGTGATTGTGTTGTATTACGCAATTAGGGTACTGTACCCTAATTGCGCAACTTATTTTCGTAAACAATTATGACTAATTTGTTTCATTTTGACAGTTCAACAACATTCATTGCGTTTTTTACGTTGTTGAGCCGATTTTTTTCCAACTTATGAAGCAATGGATTAGCAATCTGTTTCAAATCGAAACAGATTGTGATTGATCGTGTATTACGCAATTAGGGTACTGAACACCCGCGAAATTTCGCGATGTTACTTACTTTTTAATTAGTTGAGATTTTTAATTCATATTCTTTATGGCACCTATTTAGGTCACGAGCTATGCAAATATCAAAAAAAAAAAAAACGTGTGGCACTCGGGGACTGCCGCGGTAAAGCTATTGCATAGCATTTGTAACCTCCATACTTCCTATTTGTCAACGCTACACTTGGGATGATGACGTGATGACATAAAACAAAAATTACGTTCCCATGACAACATCACGTTGTCATGGGAACCGTCATTACATGGTAGGCGGAGTGTGGTGGGTGTTAGGTTTTATTTTCGTTACGTTACGGAATTTCTTGATTCGGTCGCCGCGCTCAAAGCCCGCGATAAAAGCTATGCAATAGCTTAAAAATATTTGGCCTAGGTCTTAAAGGGGAGACGTGAAAATTGATAAGCTGTTACAATGTTAGTAGATAAGTTTTTTTAGAAAATGTTACATAAAACTAAGGTCTGACCAAAACATGGATATCGGAAATTGCGCGGTATGAAGCGACCGAAACGGAAATTGAAAAAGTGAAAAAGATGAACGAGAAAGATTACAGAGTAAAGGTTAGAAATTCAAAGGTCAGATATAATATCGTGCCTGTATTCCACGAAGTTGTCAGTTTTGTTTTGACTTATGTAAGTGGTCGGCAAACTCATTAGTCAATAGAGCCAAATATCGTATTTCGACTAACATTTTTTATAAGAGCCAATACTTTTTAACCAATTTCGAAAAAGGAGAAGGTTATATTATGTTCGTAGCGAATGCTTTTTTTTATGTTTCGTCATTTGTGGACCGATTTTGAAAATTATTTTTTTGTTTGAAAGGGTATGCTCTCAAATTGGTCCCATATAAATTTTATTAACTTTGCTTGGATAGTTTTTGAGTTAGCTACAAAATACGTTTTTTTTTTTCCCCACTTAGTATGTAGATGATACGATAAGTTCCTGTCACTGGTAGCAGGTACTGGTATTCGAATGTGTACGGGGTAGGTATCACAACTAAAAAGTAAAAATAAAAACTTTTTACAAAAAAAAAACAACCGACTTTCAAAAAAAAAATCCCTACAAAGTGAAAAAAGAACTTTAATTTCGGAAGTCGGTGTGACTTCCGAAATTAAAGTTCTTTTTCACTTTGTAGTGTTTTTTTTTTGGAAGTCGGTTGGTTTTTTTTTGTAATAAGTTTTTTCTATGTCCAAACTGTCTCAATACACTTTTCTTAATCCTTAAAACTCCCATCCTCTTTCACTCCACAACGCTCCCTAAAATTAACTTGCTAACAAGTAGGATGCCTTCATCATCATCATATCGGCTGATAATAATATATGATGAAGGCATCTCACTTATTAACAAGTTAAACTTTGAAAGGTACAGAAAAATAAAAAACTTTGAAATATGTTTAGTTTGAATTTTGAATAAAACTTGATATCTTGATAATGACCGAAACCCCGACCCCCGCGCGTATCTATCTACGCTCGCAGTCATCGACATTTTGTACAGAGCCGCACTCTATCGGTTTGCCGACCACTGACCTGTTTTTTGATTCAGGCGTGACCTTGCGGGAAATACATTATAAAATACAATAGACGTGGATATATTTAGTAACCTGTTCCGATTAGCTATTTCTAAAGAGCCATAAAAAAACTCCTGAAAGAAATCGACACGTGTTTCACCTCTCAACGAGGCATCCTCAAGATGACGATTGTCTTACCGCGATCCCGAACACGGCGTGTTGCCACACCGCGCTCTGAAGACGCAGACTGTTTTTTTTTTTTGCGACAAGCCTGCGTCCATTAACCTGCCACAAATCTAGATTCTGGGGTGTTACTGAGAATTATATAACAACATAATTATAATAACATAACATCACGCTAGTATTCCCCGAAGGGTTAGGCAGAGGTGTATCTATAGTACACCCACATTTCGCCAGTTATGTTTAAGTCCCATGTAATAGGGGGCGAGCCTATTGCCATCAATCGGGCACAAATCTGGACTCCGGGCTGCTACTGAGAAATACCTGACAGAAAACCCCAATAACACTTTGAACCTCATGCTCAGCAGTAGCGGTTGCGACCACTAGACAAACGAGGTAGTCAACTAATTTATTCTTTCTTACACTTCCCGACTGGAGATAAACTCAGGACCCCATGTCAAGAATAAAGTTTGTGGAAACCGGTTTCGAAATACCGGTTTTGTTAATATTGTTCAAAAACCGTTACAATAACGTTCATCGATTAACTGGTTAATTACCAAAACGGGTTAGACTAAACGTAAATAATTCTGATTACCAGTTATTACACAGGATAGAATTTTAAAACTCGCGCCAACCTGAATAAACCGGTTTTACGGAGACGCACGCCCGCCGCAACCGTTTTGTCACATTAATTTGCGTATTCGTTGGCGTAGAGCGTGAGCTTTGTTATTGTGAGATGGCGTAGTATGTAGAACTCGTTTATACCGCAGAAACTCAAATTGACCGGTTGATTTCGCTTAACAGTAACGGAATTTGTAAAAAACGGTAACCGAAACCTAAACCCAATCGTTTTTGGTGCGAGGTCAGCGACCAAAACCGGATGGAAAATTAACCGGTTTCCGATACCTGGCTTGTGACGACTAGACCAAATATTAATTCAATTAAAATAAGTAACCAATTTAATTAAGACAAATTAAGATACAACCAAATAAGCAATAAAGAGAAATGTGGCCTTATTTGGTATGTTATAAGTTATAACTGCTTAGAAGTTGGCAGCGTTGCCAAGTCGTTGATTTTTGTCGTATATAGTTCCGACAGGACGTTACTCGATGAAAGAATCTAGTCGCCATGTTAGTTTTATTTCGGTTCAGGTTATGCCATTGCCAAATTACAGATTTGATCTACGATTTATGTAAAATATAATTTCTTATCTCGTTCCGGACTACGCAAGATGGCATAACAAAAATAATATTTCAGAAATGTCAATTTCTTTAATGCGATTGGTTAATTAATTTCCAGTTACTGGAATACTTTGAATTTATTGTCAAAATCTCATTTATCTTTCAGATAAACATTGTATCTATCGTAAGAACGTACGTAATAATCGATAAAATTATTTTGATTTGCAATACTTACTGTTAATATTATGAACAAGACCTCAGACTACAAATCTTACGATGACCTTTTTTAGGTAAGGCATTTCGTAGTTGACTTCTGAGATCATGACTACTTAACCGGGCTTTCCTGTGGGTGCCTTAAGCTACTACACTTAAAATCTCCAGCCAGGGGTTATTCAACTATGCTAATTAAAACTAGGTGAACGCTCGCTAAGGGCACCCCTGTGGGGTACGAACCTCGGCTTAGGGCGTCAACCGGAGGGAGCTACGATAACCATTGACCCCCAGATCCTACATGCAAATAGATGCGTTAAAAATCCGTAGAAAACAATAGAAAGAAAAGATCACCAACCTTACTTCTACCATAGATGAATACAGATTATTCACTCCGCAAAATCATTTAAACAAAAAGCGACTATTGCTACGACACAATAAAGTGCAATTCAGATCGCACAGCGCTCATTAGCATTACCTACAGTTACATTCACCTAGAACAGTGGTCGGTCAATAGAGCCAAAATCAATCCTATAACCAATAAGATTTCTTATGAGAGCCAATCCTTTCTGTGTGTGAAAACTGTCTCAATACACTTTTCTTAATCCTTAAAACTACCATCCTCTTTCACTCCACAAATCTTCCTAAAATTACTTACTAAGAAGTAGAATGCCTTCATCATCATCATATCGGCTGATATTATGATGATGGCATCTTACTTATTAACAAGTTAAGCTTGGAATACTTTGAAAGGTACAGTAAATGATTAATTAGTTTTTGGTGAAAATACTTCGGAAATAAATTTTTGAAATATAATATACTAGCGGACCTGACAGACGTTGTCCTGACCGAATACCGCCACCTATCGGGTCCGATTGTGAATCTAAACCATTCCCAGATCCCCTTGAACACACACAAAAAATTTCATCAAAATCGGTCCAGTCGTTTGAGAGAAGTTCAGTGACATACACACTCACAGAAGAATTATATATATAAAGATTTCAAAAATTTATTTCCGAAGTATTTTAAAAGTTTTAAAATACATATTATGTATTTTAAAGCTCAATTTCCGTAACTTCGACCCCCGCGCGTATCTATTTACGCTCGCATACATCGACATTTATATAGAGCCGTACCGCCGTACTCTATAGGTCAAAGAGCCGCATGCGGCTCGAGAGCAGCGGTTTGCCGACTACTGACCTAGAAGTTGCCTCTCTTTCTAACGCACTCTCTTTGTAACTCTTATATCTTCTGACTACATTACGCTCACTGAATTGGCCCGACGAGACGGGCCCGCCGTTTACTTGTAGCTTTATACCTAAAATGCGGAGATCTGTATTTATCTGTGCTTCGAACCACGCAGATGCTGACTTATCTAACCAGAAAAGATTTCAAAGCCACCTCGTATCTAGCCTTACGAAGATAGTACACCTTTTTTTTTTTTGTAGGGAATTCCTCATGAATACCCTCCGGCTGGGGAGAACGGGGGGTTATGTCCGACAGTACAATGATTCGGGGGCTTGGTATCTGATACATTCGAAGCACCCCTGACTGGTGACTGGTGGAAGTGCGGCCTATGCCACGAATTCACGGATGCTAAGCTGGTATACCTAGGATCCACTATAAAAATGTGTAAACCTTCAAGTAACTTACCGCTAGCCCTCTGGAACTGCACAGCAGCTTTCTGGCACTCCTGCCTGGCAGTAGTGGCGATCCCCACAGCATCATAGTAAGGCCTGGACTTGTCCACACAGGTCCCTAGTCGCTTCGTCCAAGCCTGTAGCCGTCGCGAAGTCTCGTTTAGCAGCAGGTGGAATGTTTTCATGGATTCCTGGGGATTGAGGGGGATTATGAATAATGTGGATAGGTTCTAACTTCACTACGTAATAGGTACGGTTTCCAGAAGATAGGTGCGGATAGATTTCTTGTACACAAACGATTAGTTGATTACGTTGAAGCTAAGCAGAGGGATATCAAAATAATACAAGCTTATTGGTTGTACAAAACATCTCTTCGCATCGATGGATACCAGAATCAAAGTTCACAAGACAAGCTACCTACCTACGAGTCCCTCTCTTTAATAAATTTTTATTTTGTTTTGGCACTTTCTTTTTTTGCGAACAGCGAAACCTTCCTAGTTTTAGAAATCCGAACTGGTCTTGCCTTTTAAGATTCGCGCAACAATTTGCTCTATTAAACACAACATAATAAACGTAAAATGCTACAAGTATTGCGCGTTACATCACACTCACTAGAAACATGAGGTGGTGTCATACGTCGGGGCCGCTGTAATTGACCTAATCTACGCTAGTTGCGCCCGCGCCGACCTCCGTCGTATCGCTCGTTGACGCACCTTGTGTACTCTGATATACGGCGCTGTTGAATTGCGATCGTTCTTTTCTTTAGCAGACGCAGAAAGAGATTTAACAAAGATATTGATGACTTAAATAAGACTGGTTAAGATTTGAAGTTTAGAGAAAATTCTGTCTGATCTTCAAGGCCATTTTAAGTCTTAGAATATCACCGATGAATATTTTGGAAAGGGAAAGATGCCAACATCGTTACATTATAGAATAATTTGTCACAAAAGATGACAACTGCGTTACGAACCACCACATTCAGTTCATCAACTCAGTTCACATTGTGGAATGCATTAAACATATTGAGTTTACCGAACGGTGCGACATCAAACTCTTAAAGATGTAAATCAAACGCCATTGCTCCAGGATAGAAGAATGTGGTACTATTCGGTCATTGACATCTGTCGCCACCTGCGCCCATATTTCGACTCGCTCCTAGCCGTTAGAGCGTTTAAATGTCCCAATATAAAAAGGGGCGGAAACGATCGTAAAAAATTAAATTAAAAGTAGGAACTCCATCCGTTTGAATGACAGAAAACACTAAATAAACAATGTAGTAAAAACAACAAAAAACTAAACTGCATAGAGGTCTGCAGTTTCCTATCACCTTGAAGATATTTTTTATAATGTCAATTGATTGGCATTTGTGATATTGCAACATTCTTCTTGGCCAGCCGTATTGGTGTAAACGAGGGCCAGCCAATATGGACTGTACGTGATTGATAATATGGAATACTGACGTAAGAATGAGCAACTGGAACAAATCCGTCGTGCTTTGAGTAAACTGAAGCAGTAATAAGGTACTTTGATATATATCTTTGTTTTTTAATTGTTTCTGTAACTATACTATCTACAGTATTTATGGCACCGCCGTTCCACAGCAGCTCACGTATAAACTACGCATGTGTACGCATACTGGGTTTCGCTTTTTATGGAAATGTGGAATCGCTTACTGCGGCTGCAGCTGGCAAACAAATGGACAATGGAAATTAAGAAAAAGTATACATATAAGGGGAATTTTGAAACTGACGTCAGCAACAGAAAAGTTGAAAGGAAATCGTTTGGCTTGGTTATGGGCATGTGACGAGGAGGGAGGAAAAGCATGTTTATGGATGGAGAGGGAGAGGAAGGTCGAAGAAAAAATGGATGGATTGTGTGAGGAATGATATGAAAGAGAAGGGAGTGAATGATAGTGTGACGGTTGACAGGGGAGAGTGGAAGATGATGAGCTAACGTGATAAACCGCTCCCTGTACATCCTACGTAACAGTGAACGAGCGACTTTATCAGATAATTTAACTTTATTAATTAATGTAAAGAGTAATTCAATTGGAAAACGTTGCGAACCGTAACGACAATCCAATGCTGATTCAATTATTATTTATGATGCTGATTTAATTGAATCGCAGCTCAGTTATGTACCTACCCATTGTGCCAATATTATTAACGGATGCAGTTCCATTTACATCAAAGGACTTTAAATTCTAAATCGGTCACTAATAATATGCTACAAAGATAAAAATTGCATTATCATAAGATATCAAAACAAAGATCATATACCAAAACAAATCATAAATCTTGGATTTACATGATTGAACTTTTTTATTGGGTCTTTACACATATTGCCAGTGTTTGCAATCATGGCCACAGTTTTTATTGGAAGCCTCAAACAAATAAATTAATGTTAACTAAAGCAGCAAGTAAACCTTGTAAAAACAAAGCCTAGTTAACGGGGCTGTCGCGCTAAACTACGAAGTGGAACGCATATAACAGGATTTCTTTCATCTTGTTTGTTACGCGACACGACTTAACTATAGGTACTCCTGCTTTGGCCTGGTGAATTTGTGCAAAGATGTTTTTTTTTTTTTACTAGGTGCGTCCCACGGTATCGGGGTATAAAGTATCCTAAAACAATCCCACTTTTGCATTTATCCTAAAGCCGGGTCTCATGTGCGTGTTTTTTCGAAACATTACACAAAAACATCGCAACAAAAAGTCGTGGCCATTTGTGTATGCAAATACGACGTTTTGTATGAAAACAAATGTTTATGTGTATGGTTTTTTGTGTTGGGCATGCCACAATTGCGGCGATAAGACCCCTCTTTGAGGAGTGGCTTGAGAGGCGCCACGGCGTCCTCACCTTCCGCCTGACGCAGGTCCTCACCGGACACGGCTGCTTCGGAAGGTTCCTGTTCAGGATAAGGCGGCAGGAAACACCCGGGTGTCACCATTGTGTGGATCGGCCTGAGGACACGGTGGAGCATACGGTGGAGGTCTGCCCGGCTTGAGCGGAGCAACGCCATGTCTTCGTAGAGGCAATCAGCGTGATCTCTCGCGTCCGGCCCTGGTTTAGGCCATGGTACGGAGCGAGAGGAAATGGCAGGCCGTCACCTCCTTCTGCGAAGAGGTAATACTCGCGAGGGAGGAGGCGGAACGCGTGAGGGAGAGGCAAATTTCGCGCCCTCACGCCCCTAACCGCCGCAGGAGGAGACGCCTGGGGCGGGAATCACGAGCCGATTTCCGGCCACCGTAGGCGCGGGCTTGCGGACGGTGAGCAATGGGTAGCTCGCCGTCCGATAAGGACCAAGCCCGGGTCGACGGCGCGTTGTGTTCCACGCGCGCCTCAAAGAGATGTCAGCAGAATTGACGGGGTACGCTAGGGCCAATGCCTGCCGGGGGTTCGAAGAAAACCGATAAGGAAATCGTGACCCCCGGCAACAGGACAACCGAAGGAACACGGGTGGGTTTTAGTCAGTAAAAGTCTGACACGCCCTCCCGCTCCACCCAGAGCGGGAGAAGTTATTTGATAATTTCCAAACCAAAAAAAAAGGTTTTTTGTGTAATGTTTAACTAATATTACTAATGCGAAAGTGAGGTTGTTTGTTTGTTCATTTGTTATGCTTTCACGCTAAAACGGTTGAACGGATTTGGATGAAAATTGGCACATGGGTAGCCCATGACCTGGGTTAGGACATAGGATACTTTTTATCCCGATATTCCCACGGGATCGAGATTTATGGAAATCGAGATTTATTTTCTTTTTCGTCCCACATACCACAGTGTCTCAAGATGAAAGTCTTTGACCAGTGCGTGTTGCCAGTGATGACCTATGGTACTGAAACGTGGTCGCTCACAATGGGCCTTATCAGAAGGCTAAAAGTCACCCAAAGGGCAATGGAGAGCTATGCTTGCTTGAGAATGGCTATGCTTGGAGTTTCCCTACGTGATCGAATCAGAAATGAGGAGATCCGCAGGAGAACAAAGGTAACCGACATAGCCCGAAGAATTGCCAAACTTAAGTGGCAATGGGCAGTGCACATTGCTCGCAGAACGGATGGCCGATGGGGCCGAAAGGTTCTGGAGTGGTGACCGCGTACCGGAAGACGTAGCTTTGAAAGGCCTCCCACAAGATGGACCGATGACCGATGGCCGCAGTAATCCGCTGGATGCGGAAAGCACAGATTCGGTCGAAGTGGAGGTGCTTGGGGGAGGCCTATGTTCAGCAGTAGACGTCTTTCGGCTGAAATGATGATTATGATGATGATTTTAATAAGACTAGCAACTCAAGAAACATTAAACGGAACATTAAGCAGATTAAATGTCGCTTCCAACATTTAAAAGAGACTAGACTAGAACATACCAAGAAATAAATAGCCTTCAGTAAATCGATTTACGCCGAGTAAATTACCAAAAACTAATTCAGAGTTCCGTTTCATTTAGTTAAATTTAACGGGGACATCGGTAATATTTTAGGAAGTCGTTACCATCGATTATTCAGAGTTTCGGAAGTTGGTTTATGAATTTTAATGTTCAATGTTTACCGAGCGCTGCGGTGGATAGTAAAATTATGGAGCGGAACAATTTTGCGGCCAAATCTGTTTTTAATTTCCTTATGGGGTAAATATGGCTCCGTACTGACAACCAGTCTTACCAAGGGGAGTCGTGTTACCCAGTAACTGGGTTATGGAGGTCAGATAGGCAGTCGCTCTATGTAAAATACTGGTATTCAGCTGCATCTTGTTAGACTGGGAGCCGACCCGAACATAAAAAAAGGCTAGCCAGATGAAAGTTAAATAACAATGTTGGAAAAGAAAAAACGCTTGGCGGTATTTCATATTACTTTTGCGACAGCCAAAAAAATCTGGAATTCAATTTCGCCAAGATATGAAGAGTAAATTAAGTTACAGTCGGTATTCTACATTCGTCGCAAGGCCAATCTAAAATTAGATATAAAAGGGCCTCTCTGGAGACATAAGGCTTCTGCAGTATGCCCGTGAAATATTTGTGAGGTGACAGTTCAACTACTACTATAAGACGATCGATTGTAGTCAATTACGTGTGGGTGGACGAAGACCGGTGCCCATTCGGGTGGAAAAGCCATGTATTTTTAACCGACTTCAAAAGGAGGAGGTTCTCAGTTCGACTGTATGTTTTTTTTTAAATGAAAACTTCTTTAGACGCGTTGGGCATTTTTGAGATGGGAAAAAAACAATTGAACTTGCGACACCGTTACCGACACCACATTTTTGTAAACGCGATTGTGCTCTTTATTTATATTACGTTACACATTAATGTTCTATGCAAGTATTAAGTATTTTTAATTTAAAGGTTTTGGAAGTATTTTTTTTTTTGTAAACGCGATTGTGCTCTTTATTTAGATAAGGTTACAGACCAATATTCTATACAAGTATTTTTCATCCACCAAGGCGATCTTGTTCAAGTTTTCACTTCTGTCGGCACTCCCGGAGTGTTTTAAACTTGCCTTTTTTTTGTATGTTTGTTACGCGATTACTCCGCTAATTATGAATTGATTTTGATGATTATTTTTTTGTTTGGTAGGTCGTACCTCAGAGGTGGTCCCATATAAATTTTATTAACTTTGTAGTTTTTAAGTTAGCTTGAATAATACGTATTTTTCCCTCTTACTCTATGTGGATGATGTTATAGTTTCTGTCACTGTTATTTACTTATCAGGTAGAGGTATTAGAATTTGTGTGGGGCAGGTACCACAGTACCACAACTAAAAAATATAAACTTTTTACAAAAAACAAAAGCTTGTCGGTTGGCTTTTTTTTTTTTGTAAAAAGTTTTTATCGTATATTTGTTTTTCATGTGGTGGTTTTAAAAATGTTTTTTTTTTTTTACGTCATCTTATGAAAATGAATCTTGAATAACTTTTGATTAGCTAGAGCCTTAACCTTAACGGCATCATAACTAACTAAACCATTCTAGTTTCAGTAAGATATTACATATTTTTGAAAAATTAATGTAGTTAAGTACAGATAATAATTGATGCAAATTTTATTGAGTCCTATCCCTTTGACCACTTATCTCCATTTCTCGTAGTTATAATCTCTGCCGAGAAGATTTATGTCAAAAACACGCCTTTATTACAAAAAAAAGGATAATTTTATTTCATAAGACAATGCCTTTTGGCTCATCAGCGTCCTCAACACCCAGGAAGCAATGCTTTTAGCATTGCCTTCAAATTCGACAACAAAACACAATCAATCATTCCTGACGCGGCCTGAATTCAGAAATACAATAGTGCATGAAAATATCTTCTACTAAACGCCATGACAGTGTGAAAAAGCTTCCAAGAGACCTTGTTTTGTTCATAAATCATTAATAGGTACACTCGACCGAGTTGGCGTTTGACCACTTTTACCCCCACAATCGCTCTTGGACTTGACTTTTCTAAATTAGCGTTTCATTCGAATATGAATCTTATTTTCCAGCTGAAATAAGGTTGATATCCGTATGAAATGCTTGCTCACATTCGCTTACACGAATATGAACATTATTGCCTTGGAAATAAGGTTTACATTTATATAAAACGTTAAATTTACTTAACCAAAGTGCGATCTATGAATCGGAATAAGGTGGAAAGTGGTCAACCGCGAATTTTGCCGGCTGTACCTTTATCTAGGCCAGATATATTTGGATATAAATTGTTTTATCGATCACACGGTTTGTTTTTCTATTATTATCTTTTCACAACATCTTTTAAATGGTTTTGTGTCAATTTCGTTGTTTTATGTGTGGGAAAGAACAAGAAAGTGCAGTTGTTAATTACAGTGCTAAAGTTGCTAATAAGCTTGGACTCCGACAGACAGGCTATTTTTAAGTCTGTTGTTATTCTGTTTTTGTCTAGCACACATTTAGAGGACTATAGTTAAAGCTAGGACCATGTCATCTAATTATTGAGATTCTAGAAAAATATTATTTTACAAAGGTTTCATTTATATAGATGTCTGTATGTATGTTCCGGATTACCGTAAAAATGGCTGAACGGATTTGGATGGATAGTTTATAATATTGATTAAATACTTTTAATCCCGGTAATATGTTCTCATGGAATATTTTGCGACAACTAAGCGGGTGAAGGGGGATCTACGAGGGTAAAAAAAACTAGTTCTAAATAAAAACAGGAAGAAATAAATTGTGTGTTCAGGATTCCTCCCCCGATTTTCCTCCTTAAAATCTTTAAAGAAAATGCTATCTCAAGATACGTTCTTTATTAAGTACATTTCCTCATACGTTCTTAGATAAAGATGCGGAATTCTCTCTTTACACAAAGTAATAACTAAATATTCATGCTATGCGTATGATGACTCAATGAACATTCTGAGCAATAGGTTGGTAGGGCTGTCCGTCAGGTTTGCGTTTTTGTCCGAAAGGGTTACCGCGGCCCCTGGCAATACAGGCAACCGAAGGAACACGGGTGGGTTTTAGTCAGTAAGAGTCTGACACGCCCTCCCGCTCCACCCAGAGCGGGAGAAGTTATTTGAAAATTTCCCAACCAAAAAGAAAAGAAAAAAAAGGGCTATCCGTCAGGTAAATTGTTAAAAAATATTAGACACATTTTTTCTTATTTTACATTATTAAAAGATTACGGCGATACATTTAGTTAAAATGTGCAATGACGTCACGAGTATGTAGATTCTATAATTGTGACGTAGCGACGCCCACTCCCCAACTTTAATGCGTTTAAGTATTTTTTATTAATATGATAAAGCAAAAAATACGTGTCTAATATTTTTTTATTATCTGACTGACGGACTAAATAGTTTTTTTTTTTGACCCAGGTATCATCCCCATTGCATGTTATTTTTTTTTTTAATATTATGTACGTTTACACCCGGTTATAAGAAACTGTCAAATACTTATCGTATTACATAACATAACGATAACAAAACAAGAGTCAACAGGCATCTTCTGGGCTTTTCCGCCAGGCGACATTGAGGTCAAGAGATGGAGCTGGCCTAAGGCAGTTGTCCCACGAGAAGCGAGTAGAGCTATAGTTTAGTAGATGCATAGTTCCGATAGTTTTGTCGCTGGGCTATCAGCGAGTGTCAGAGTGCGACGGGCGATTACTCGCACCACTCGCTCTGGGCGAAATTACCGCTGTTAAATCTCTCGGCGTGAGTTCTGACCGCCTCGCTGAGCAAGTATCGCTGGGCGAGTATTATCTTTGATAGCTCTTGTCGCTCAGCGACAAACTAGCCGAGCGAGTCCTCGCCGCCGGTGTGAACAGTCAGCGATCAACTATTAATATTATGCATCTCTTTTGTTTACCCGGAATGAATATCTATTGTACGTTTCTTGAGTGAGAAAATAGCTGATAGTTAGTCGCTTCCTCGCCGGCGGTGGGACAACTGCCTAGAGGGCAATAAAAAATACGCCTTGTTTCCCCGAAGGGTTGGGCAGAGGTGTACACCATTTCGCCAGTTATGTTTAAGCACCATGTAATAGGGGGCGAGCCTATTGCCATCAACCTGGTACAAATCCAGACTCCGGGCGGCTACTGAGAAATTCCAAATAGAAAAACCCAATAACACTTTGCCCGAACTGCGAGTCGAACCTAAGACCTCATGCTCAGCAGTAGCGCTTGCGGACACTAGATCAACGAGGCAGTCGTATTAAGTGCCGCTTAAAAGCCAATAATAGTTATGCAACTGTTGTATTATAAGGGGTATTAAAACACGAATGTGGGTGATAATAGTATCACATGAGTGTTTTAATACCTAATTATAACAGTTGCATACAAGACTTTATCTACACCCATGATATGAATCCTCTATAAAAGTTTCTGAAACCATTGGGTGTTTGTAATTCAAGATCAAGAATAAAGAAATTCCCACAAAATTCAGTACATATGTATATCGCCTGCAGCAGCACATCACACACACATGCGTGCAGCGGGTGCTGCTGTCCCCCGTTTGAACATTGAAACGAGTTGCAAAATGAAAATTGGTACAACATTATAACACTCGTTTGGATGATGTAATAATGGTTATATGACACTGGCTGTTATAATGTTGCCAATAAGCTAACTGTTTCAGAAACTTTTATAGAGGTTTTATTGACATTAATTTTAATGAATTTAAAGAATGTAAATTATTTTAATGATTTGAATTAATTTAAAGATTTTTATGAAACTTATTAATTAATTTTACAATTTGATTTTATGTACCTATTTCAATTTCTATGTAGTTATTTATTTTGGTTATAATAATAATTGTTATTGTGGCATGTATTTTTGATTAAATACTAACGTAATTTTTAAGTAGGTATACTAATATAAATATGTATCTGATTTAAATAAATAAATTAAAATTAAATAGCACGGGTGTAGATAAAATAACTTATCTTCAGTTTGAGAGCCTATCAGCAAGTTTTTTATGTTGGTTAGCTTTTCCGAATCTGTGGACAAGTGTCTTTACTTTTTGACCTACTAAAATGAGTTCACGAAAATAGTTTACCAGGTCAGACGAAAAAGCTAAGCTTGCCAAAAAGCTAAGCTTGCTTGTTGAAAGGCGATAACAATACGTTTCAACTTTACAACAGCGGATACCTACTTTAACTTTAAACCCGAAGTTACGCTCTAAGCGCTGCCAAGTTGTAAAATTCCAAAAATATATAGACTCCATTTTTTTTTTGTTTTTACGACTGCCATTAACCAGAATATGCTTATTCGTGAGTCTCACGACATTTGAATATAAAATTGTAAGTGGGTCAATTATATTTCCTAGTACTTAATTAGCCTAGTTAGTGAACGTTACTAACTAAATAAGCAACGAAAAGGTAATGTCACGAGCCTTTTATATACGTTGACTATTTTTAAAACGTTTAATAATTTATAATTTTTTAAATATTTTTAAATGTTAGATGTGTTGCATCACTGATACAGTGCTAAAATTATTTTTATATGTTAAATTAAAATAAATGGATTTACGCAATTTGTAACATTTTATTTTATTTAGTTAGTACGAAACCTATTTATTTATTTTATGATTACCAACGGGAGATACGCTACAATTATCATGTTAAAATACCTATGAGCTTAACAGAGATAGCGTGCTATCCCGGAATGCAAACTCAATTACTCATTTAATTGTTAATTAATTTCGGTGTACAATAAAGCATTTCTACCTTTACAGATAGGCTACAGGTAACCACAATAAACACCTGCAGTCCGCCCATCGAGACAATGCGTTTTTGACACCTGTCAGATGGACAATTTCTAGTAGTAATAAGGATCAAATTCGCAAAACACAATTCGGTAGTATAAAACTGGCAGGTGTCACGACGGCCGGACTGTAATTCACCCTACATCTTAGCCCACTCCCACACTAAAATAAATACAAAAATTGCACTTACATCTAGCTCTAATTCCAGCTTATTGATCTCATCTGTAGCAGCATTCAGCTTCTCCAACTCCACCTGAAAATGTTTGAAGAACTTGAGACAATCGCACGGTACACGCACATGGTACTCCCAAACGAAAGGCAACAGCAAGCAACATGTAGAGACGGGAAACATCCGAGACATTACTATAGATTCATCAGGTTTTATCACTAAACTAATATTTATCACTAGTCTAGATAAACGGCACAATATCACAATTTATCTCTGTTAGGCCCTTTGCACACACACGTTTTTCTTATCGAGAAAATGTAGTTTTGCCGTGAAAATGTACTGTTTTGCCGTGAAAATGTACGGTTTTGTCGTGAAAATGTACGGTTTTGCCGTGAAAAACTACGGTTTATTCTCCGTGTGTAAGCACGGTCGTCAGTGTTGTATGGATCACTATGGAAGCTTATTGATGACACATCGGCACTATGGCACGGCGCCGTCGCCGTATGTGCGTACAACAAGCTCACTCGATTATTTTACGGAGCGGTCAGCGCGCCGTGCTGTAAAGAAACCGTGCCGTGTACAAAGGGCCTTACTGTACCTTATACGACGAACGTTTCCTGTCCCTACAACAAAAGCGAACTAAAAGTATTACTTACATAGTTTACGCCCATTTTATTTAACAACGGCTTGGTTTTTTACACTAATAAAATAACTACATAAATGCTAAATTACATTTTATTTAAAATTAACATAGTTTTACATTATAATTAGAATCATACATGCGATAAATTTTACGTTACAAAAATATTTTATTACGCATTTAGCAAATTTTTTTATCTAATTTTTATAAAATGAAAAGAGATTTTTAATACGTTTTTAAATTAATTCAGCCGAATAGCTACGCACCTTTATGTGTAAAAATAATAATTTGTGATACATAATAAAATAAAATAATACTTAATTATGAGACAATAATAATATATTAATGGAATGGTTCAGTTGTAGGTACTATTATATTATGGTTTGACCTTTATTTATAATAACTCGTATTTTTATGAACACTAAACTTTTGGTAAAGTCAGTCACTTAATATTTTCGTAACTCATATTAGGCCGCTGGGATATTTAAAGGATTTTTATATAAAATTACAATATGAGATTACATATAAATGAGTTAAAATTATATGATAAGTTACTTTTCATTATAGTAAGTATTGCGAACATAAAAAAAAATATAATAATTTTTTTAAACTTCTCCGGTGGTCGAAATCTAAATGCTGACTACAAAAATACAACATCAACATAAAGGTTAAATAATTCTATGTTGAAAATGATAAAAAAAAAACAATGACAATACAATATGCTACTTCGAGATTCAATGAATCTTACTTGCAACAATAATGTAAATATGCATAATTATTAAAAAAGTTACATTTATCAATGAAAATAATGTTCCATTTATGTGACATTTGACCCAGTTGTTTATAACTTAAATAATTTTGGTTTTACTGAAACCCTATCAGTTATCTCATTGGTTTTTAATTTTGGATTGGTTAAATGTTACTGGTTTGGCAAACGGCAGGCTGTATTATTCAGATTATTGTTTAAGACTGTGCAATAATAGGTACACCTTACTGGTCCATTTATGGGTAAATCATTGCCAAAATCCCAAACCTGCTGGTGACAAGTAGTGTGGCTTGGAGCTAAAGTTAAATTACATTGCTACAAGATTTTTTTTTACTTTATTTTTTTTATAAAAAATATAAGTTGTTTAATATTGATCTTATAGTCTGTTTGAGACAATATACAAAAAAAAATATACCTGAAAGTGAATAAAATAGCAATGTATGTAAGAAATATAAATATGTAGCATGATTTATGCCATTATTAGAATAAAACCTCACATAAATGAAACAAAGAAGTAAATATAATTATTTATATTAGAGATTTGTGGCCTTATAGTTCTCAATTGTTGCATTATTTAGGCCTCTATAAAAATATAACAGACACTATCTAAAAACACAATTGTACAAACAAAGTTTTGGTTTTTAACTTTAAAAAAATACACAGTTACTTGTTTACTCTAAAAGAAATTATGTTATCATTTATTGACCTCAGAATTCTTAAAAACATTATTTTAAGTGATAATAACTTCTTACAACACATCCAATTTATGTGACATATTATTGCTTTAAAGCTTTTATTATATCCTGGGGTTATAAAACTACAAAATAAAATTCAAAGGATTGAATTACTTAGTTAATCTGCTCAGCAGTAGATAAACAAAACAACATTGAAAATATTGCTAATTCTTGACAATAAAGATTGATGAGAAAAAGATCGTATTTCCAATCAATATAAAATGTGATGCATCATTTATTTAAAAAAATAGGCTGAGTACCCACTTAATAGTAATGTGAAAAAAATATTGTGTCTATTATTTGTGTGTGTTCTAGTGCAACAGTCAGTACTCGTGTGTAAATTTACAAAATACAGTATATAAAATGGCACATTATCTATTCTGAAAAATAAGTTAGTAGATGTGAAACATACCTAATCAATAAGTAATACAATTTCCAAATTAACAACTAACAATTTATCTTGAAAATTGACAAACAATGTTGTGATACATTATTGTAAATTATTTTTATGTGGACAGGAAACAGTCCTATAAGGTACCAAAACATATACACATAAGAAACATGTAGTGTAGAAACCTACTCATCCCATACACACTGAATATACGACAACAAGATCTAACAAACATGTGTATTCCGTAAGTGTTTTGGACCAATCAGTTCAAATCACTATCACAAATGTATTTGCCGGAGACGAACCGCCGCTTGACGAGGGACAGGCGGTACCCGCTGCCTATTAGTTCGAATTCAATGCCGGAGAGGGTCGCGCCCTCGCAGTTGAATTGCGCCGAGATGGTCGCTTTGTCAGATGGACCTTTACCGAGCTCGAAGCGCGCCTTCAGCGAGCCCACGCCGCGGTCCTCCGAGTGCTGCGACAGTTCTGTGAAGCGCCACATCGCCTGCTCGCTCTCGCCACTCCACGCGGTTTTCGGCATCGCGATCACATTCGTCACCGCCCCATTCATGGGCACGCAAACCGACACGTTCAGCAGAGGAGACGGCGGGCTCATCGCGTGCAGGTTATATTTATAATCCACCTTCAAGTCAGTGTGGTCCTCCTCACACTTCCAATAAGATACCATTTGGAGTGGACATGATGCCGCGCCGGTTTTAGGTCGTACTTGGTATTTAAGTATATCCACGTTGAAGTACTGCGCAGTCGGATTCTTTTCCGACTGCCGTTTCAGGAGCGATGTTAAAGCTGGCATGTTAAACTCGACTACCGTGTTATCGCGCGTCGACATCATCGCGTTGATACTTATCAATTGTTTATTTGGTAGGACATTATCCAATCTATGTATGTTTTTCAGTCTGAAACATAATTTAGCTGGGTTCGGATTGTTGGCCAATACGCCAACGATACCGGTGGGAAAGGAGAGCATCATATCTCCTGACATTTTGACTTGGCACTTCGACTCTTCCGTACCACGGAAATAGGAATGAATAATCTCGTGGAACGCGACAGCTAACGGTATAGTATCCGCCATGCCTATTGTGAGAGGCGAAGGACCGCGCGACCCCGAGGAGCCGGCAGTGCGGAAGTCTCCTTCAGATCGCCTCGAAGGCGGTCGAGGGAGCGAGATCGATGACATCGTAGGGGTGGAAGTTCGGATGGTCGACTGCCCCATCTCACCCACTTCAGAAAATAGATCGCCTACATCGGGATTAGAAACAGGAGTAGGGCTTTCGAGCAAATGTGACTGATTGCCCTGCAAAGGCGCGTAAGGATTGGAGACGTTGCCGTGTGGCGACGCGGGGTTGCTGACTGTGGGGCTTTGGAAGAAGTTCAAGTCTAATAAGTCACTGCTTGCTTTGCTGGTGTTGGCGTTCGAGCCGCGCCTGGTCGTGCCGATTTTGTACAGGGAAATATTCTCAACTGTAGCTCTGAGCTCATCCACACTAGCTGATATGGGATTAACACCATTGCTTATAGGTTTGATCTCCACATGGATCTTCTGTTCCCTCTCCTCCTCTGAATCTGAATCCGTGGAGGAGTACACACTACCTTTCTCATCTTTCGGTCTAATGCAGTAACCTTCCTCATCAACTTCTGGGGAATTCATAAAATCATCTTTTGTCTGTACTTCTTCCTCTTTTTCCTCTAAATCAGACTTTTCGCCAGGGTTCGAGTTTTCTGAAATCTCATCTTTCTTCTTTTTGGCTTTTTTCAGCTTAGGCTTAGTTCTCCTGCTACGTAAGAACCATTTGGATTCTCTGAGCGTAGTGCGGCCCATATCGGCATCCTTATCAGGTGCCACTGGGGTTGCTGGTGTTCCACTGGGGCTGGACGGCGCCGAGCATGGCGCCGCACCTTCGATGCTTCCACTTGGCTCCTCCTTGCTTTGGAAATTAGGTGTAAACAAATTCAAAAGTGAGGTAGTTCTCCTTGAAGTCTTAGTTGCAAAAGATGGCTCCTTCTTTGGTGCCTTAGCTGGTTGTGCAGGTTTGTGTGACCCATTTGAGACAGTTGATATCTGGTCAGCTTCCGATATGGAATTATTAGCTGACCCTGGCTTAGGTAATGAAAGAGGTAGTTCCACTAAAACTGCCTTCTCTATAGCGTTGTATTTCTCTATGAGGAACTGTTCCAGCAGTTTCTCGGCAGTTAATTCCAGGCATTGGTGTTTGAAATCTCTATGCACTTGCCCCATGAGATCATGGTTGTTCTGAATGATATCAGCATATGAATTCACAAACTGTTTCATCTGTTTGAGATGTGCTTCCTCTACATCTTGGAAGTGTTTGCATGTTTGGGTCATTTTCTTTTCAAAGTCTTGTTTCACCAGGTTGTACTTCTCAGCTAACTGTTTATAGTCTTCATGGAGCTTCTTAATCTTAACCTCAGCCTTCTCAATATCTTTAGCAGATGCATTATCTTTCCTCAGCTTCTCTAGCTCAGCTGACTTACTTGTGTACACATCTTTAGCCTTCTGTAAGGCCTGCTTAGTGTTCTGTATCAACAACACTACTTCTAAAGTGTTAGACTCAGAGTCTTTGACAGCCTTGTGCTTCTTGTGAAGCTCTTCTGCATACCTAGCAACATCTTTAACCAGTTCACTTAGCTTCTGGAACATGTGTTGATGTAAATTCGATAGTTTCTCGGCGGAACATTTCAATACGCCCCAAAAGGGTGCGAACGTGCCCTGCGCACAGTTACTATTCGCTTGTTTCGCTAATTTAGCTAACGATTTCGAATTAGTCTCTTCTATATTCGACCTTTCCCTAAGGTACTCTGAGAGCTCTTTGCTTGCTATAAGTCCGTATTTCATGTTTTGATATAAAATATCGTATCCATTGTGCTCGTTGGCGAAATAATCTACAAAGTTGACACTCATCTTTGCAGTTACAAGGGCCTACCATAACAGTTACTCAGTACATTATTTTTCACTCACTGACCTGTATTCTAGGGTCGAGCTCAGTATCACCATTGTCGTCGGCCGGGATCGTGAATGAGGACTCTTCCATTGTAGTTAGTACTTAGGACTAGGAAGCCACCCAATCACCTAAATTACATCACCGACACAATAGCGTATAGCGTCACCTTCACTCCCTACAAACACACAGAACTGATATCGATTGAACACATCACAGGCAACGTTGTTTAATTTAATCGTTTAACACTGAATATAGCTCCGCGTTACGTGTTTAATTTAGCAAAATAAATAATAAAATAAGAATTTTTCATTCAAGATGACGTCCACCTTCGTGACGTCAAATCATAACAATAGACAAATAAACTTTTTTTTGCCGTACTCATCGCAATCGCAACGCAACGTTCAGCAGAAGACATATTTTTAGTTTAGTAAGGTTTATTAGTCGATTTTTTTAAGTGAAAACTTTTTTAGCATCGTTGTGATTTGAAAGTCGATGAAACGAAACAGCGACAGTAAAAAGAGACAGACACAAATTCATAAGATTTAACGTGGGAGAAAATGAGATAGGAAGCATTATACAGTGTTTCTTATGTACAGACGCCAGCACATCAAGCTACCCGAAACTGTCAAATTTTCCCAATCAACTTTGAATCTTAGACATCAGCGGTAAAGTTGAAAATCTATTAAATAAATTTGACAGATTGTAGTAGCTTGATGTGCTGGCGTCTGTACGTGGTTCTCTGAAGCTGAAGAGTTTGTTTGTTTGCTTGAACGCGCTAATCTCAGCAACTACTGGTCCGATTTGCAAAATTCTTTCAGTGTTAGATAGCCCATTTATTGAGGAAGGCTATAGGCTATTTATATCATCACGCTAAGACCAAAAGGACTGGAGCACCAATGAAGAATGTTTCAAAATTGGGGGGTTTTATTTTCCCTTTGAGAGCTTCCGCTGCGTGCGCTGCGTAAACGGTTAGAGTTTCGCAAAAATCATGTAGGACAGAATTGTTTCCCTTTAAAAGTTCTAAAAACAAGTCCGCGACAGTATAATATGTTTATCTTTTAAGGTTGGCTCACTATAACCTTTTTTATGCTAACCAAATTTGTTCTAAAATAATGCATTATTTCCGAAGGTATTTTTATAAACATGATCCTTATCCAAATAAATATATTATTCATCACAAGTATTTAATTTAAAACCAAATTGCCCTTTTCATCATTCGATTTCAATGAATATCTTAGGAGATATCGCAGTTTTAAAATAACATCGCAGCAAAATAATGATCAAGTACTGCGCGCGCATTTATGATGTGCATGAGGGGAAAGGGCGTGATATTATATTATTATATCACACTAATATTATAAAGGTGAAAGTTTGTGAGTGTGTGTGTATGTTTGTGTCTTCTTCACGCTCAAACGGCTGGACAGATTTGGATGAAATTTGGCACACAGAGAGGTAATATATACGAATAAAATGTAAAATAATTATCAAACTTTGTATCACTATGATCATTACTAAAACCTCTAATCCTCTTCCCGAAATTTTTACTATCTCAGAGCCAAATTTTTTTAAGGTTTTACTTCTACCACGTGTGAATTGCACACATGTTTTGTTTTTTTATCTAAGTCGGACTTGAGATATCCAACTCTACAATCAGAGACGAGTTATTATTTTTCTGTTCAGTGTGTTGAGTTTTTTCAAAGCAGTGGCAACATGACATAGGCTTTCAGGCTTTAGAAATCAATGGGGACCAGCATAAAGAAACACTACAAATGCAAAATAATTATATTTTGTTACTGAAACTTTTTGCAGAGTTCAAAAAAAGGAGGAGGTTGGTTACTAGACCGATTTTCGTGAATCTTTTTTCTATAGAAGTCTGGTCCTATTCTAATTTCATTCACTTTGCTTGAGTGTTTTTGAGTTAGCATCAATAATCGAGTTTCAACCGTGTTAAAAAAAGAGACTAGCAAAGTGAATACCAAAATGAAAAATAATTTTTGATTTAGAAGTCGGCAGCAAGTTATACAAAGCCAAGCGATTTTCAAAAATATAATTAATTTTCAATTTGGAGTCACTTTCTTTTTTAAATCATTTTTTTGATTTGTCCATTGTTTTTTTTCTATTTTATACGTTATTTTGTGTTTGTTGATTAAGTTCATTTTTTGTTAAAGACTGGAGGCGTACGATAGAAATAATCTGATCAGAGTTGAAAACTAACTCGGGCATGATCTTCCTGACTGAAAAATCTCAGAGATATCACTTCTAGCACTGATCTAATATGATAATATAAAAACACACATACTTTATTATAATTTACATAATGTCACATCACAAGTGCCTGTATGTAATGAAAACAGACTTAGTTCTCTTGGAAGCATCACCTATAAACCACTTTCTCCCATAAAAGGCTCAAAGGATAGCACATCGTCTCGACGAAATATCGGATTCAAATTTTTTTCGGAGAGCTATAGCATATACATGGGTCCCCGTATTTTTGCAGTAAACAGCTGCGCAACTGGGCTCAATAATTAATTATGCGTAAAAGAAGTCGTTTGTTTACAAAAACGTATGGCCAGCTGTCAAATTATGAGACGCCGGATATCAGCGCCATCTGAAGTGAGCAAGTGGCACTTTTTATGAGGACATGAATCGGAATATGTAACTCGATTCAGAATATTTCATAGGCGATCTTTCACAAATTAGCTATATTGTTTATGGTTCCAATGCAGTCATGCTAATAATAACCTGCAAACAACGAAACAATCGGGTCTCTCTTTTACTCTTAGGTTTTTGTGAGCTTCACTAGCGCCACATCACGGTTATCTTGTTGATCTTTATGTTTTGAAAGGTTTACATGATGCTTTTTGTCCAGTTTGACGTAAAACAGCTTCAATTTGCTTTGCTCCAATTTCATTTTTTCATCGAAGTGGATTTTATGTTAAATTCTTTATATGAGTGACATAACTGGTAATTGCCATTTGTTGCTCGTGTCACTGTCGGTGTTACTCGTTGTCAGAGTTTGTTTCTGAGACGGTGATCGCACCCAATCTGTATGCAACTATTACGCGTCGCCTCTACTATGTCTTGCCAAGGATCATATTCGGGCCCCGGGGACGAGTATGACTTCGAGGACGATGGGTACGACGACCTGGACGAATACAGGGATAGAGACGACACTTTACCACCAGTGCCGCCCGTCGAGGACAGTGATGAAGGTATGTTTTGTTTACGATCTTTGTCTAACCCTGTTTTGGTATCTTATTTCACCTATCTTTGCTATACCTAAGTATATGTTTCCCTATAGAGTCGTAGATGACATGTAAACATTGGTTATGTAATTACAACAAGGTTATTTATATACAATGTTGACCATACTGTTGCATTCCCGCCTATTTCTTACCAACCTGTTTGGTGACGTAATTGGTTCGTTTTGATGTCACTTTCTCCATAAAAAATCTCATTTGTATAAATAGTAGCAAGTGGCCAACTTTCTTGGTCAAACATTTGGTCCCATGTGACTTTAAAGAGTCATGATAACGTTCCTTTATTATTATCAGGAAACAATTATCAACTTTTTCAAAATACTGCTATAATCATGACCTTATCATATCTGGAAACATGGCCATCAAACTGTCCAAATTAGCCACCTGCTATGGCTTCTGACCTTCTATACTTAGTATTCAATATTGTACCTAGTATCCATCCTGGAATGATAACCCTCTCATACCACAAAATCATGAAAACATTGCAATAAAACATCATTATATTTTGCATTGTAAACAAGGTGTTGCTAAATAAATATCATGTCAAGGACATATATATTTTTTTGTTTTCACATCAACAAAAATGGTTATTACTTAAGTAATATTCCACATCACTTCAAACTCAATTCTCAATCATCTATCTTAATTTTAAATCAGTATCCAAAAATATAGTGGAAATTATGTCTATGTATTTACTATAATTTGTTTTGTAAACATGTCTTATTTACTTACTTGTAAAGTGACTTGATAAGAAATAAGACAGAAAATGCTTATATTGAAGAAATATAATTATAAAGTTATGGGAGTTTGGGAATATATTGTTAAGTTAGATGCATCTGCAATGCAATTTTGCAGATTATATTTGTGAAAACCAGTTTTTTTTTTTTGTTTATGTCTGCCTTCAGAATACAAACAAAAAGACAGTAATTTGGGTGCTCTTTACCAATAACATTAAAATGAAAGATTTCAACAAGTTCTTACATCAAAAAAATCCAAGCCAATAAAAACATTTAAATAGTTGTAAAAGCCAATCATAATAGAAATGGCCTGAATATTGCCTTGGAACATTCCTGTTCTTTAATTGATAAAAACTGGGAATAATTCCTTGAAAATATTATTTTGAAAACAGCAGTAAACAACATTTTTGTCTATGAGAAATATGTCAACATTATTTAGGTCAGGACTGGTCCGCACTTGCCCAAAATTGAGAAGAATGGAATGAAGAAAAGGAGGTTTTTATCCTACAGTGGGACAACACAGGCCAAAAGTAAAATAATAAATATTTAAAATGTATAACATTACTTAGGATTTCTTATTTATTACAGATACGGAAGAAGCCAGTGAAACAGACATACCCAACAATGATGAGCCACTTGAAGTCAAGGAACAGTATGTTTACATTTTTAAATAATAATATTATAAAATATTTCTTTTTATTCTTCTGACACAGAAAGGAACAAAGGTTTACTGACAGGAATAAAGAACTCCCTTAGAAACTGCACAGTTTTCAGACCATAAAAAACGTACACTTATGCAAGATACTTATGAAAAAGAAAAACAAAATGGTGAAGGAAAACATCTTGTGAGGAAACCGGCATGGCTAAGAACCAAAAATTCAAAGACATGTGACATCTATCAATCCGCAAAAAGAGATTTAGCTAATGTTACACTATCCTACTTATCTCTTTAGGCATTTAATTTTTATTCTTCTGTCAATAAAAAGAGAATAAAAAATAAAACATAACACACAGTATTATGATTATGAACCTTACTTTCCATGAATAAAGAGACAAACCTTATAACTAAAATAGCTGCAGCCCGCGGTAGCCTAAGTTACTTCTTATAACATCAGCTATCTGCTAGTGAAAGTCCCACCAAAATCGGTCCAGTCGTTTTGGATATTAGCTGGAACAAACAGACAGAAAGAAAGATAAAAAAATAGATTTTTTGTTATCAGTACCTTATATACTTTCTTAGGCGTTTAGTAAAAAAGCTGCTATTTTGACATTACAGACAGACACTTCAACTTCAATTTTATTTATTTGTATAGATGTATACAATATATTTTCCAACTACAATTTTACCCAGCAATTAGCCTCTGACCTTTTTGAAGGAAAATTGTAAAATAAAGGTGTGATAATTTCAGATTATACCAAGACAAATTGGCAAACCTGAAGAAACAGTTGCAGCAGCTAGAAGATGGCATTCACCCCGAGTTTCTGAGGAGAGTCAAGAGACTAGAGCACCAACTGCATGAGAGACTCAGGATAAATAAAATATATAGGTGAGATTTGATTACCCACTATGCCTTGAAATTTTCACTATGTTAAAAGATAAATAAATCCATTTTGATGGAGTGTTTAACATCTCATCCATTATTTATACAATAAAACTTTTTATAAAAATAATATTTACTAGATCGTTCTAAAATCGCAGGGAACACATGTACGACGTAGTAGAAAGAGAGTACATAGCAGAGAAAAAAGCAGCAGCTAAAGAGTTTGAAGAGAAGAAGATAGAGTTGAGGGAAAACCTGCTCAATGACTTTGAGGACAAGAGGAAAATGATTGAGAGTGAGAGGCACAGCATGGAACTCAATGGAGATTCTATGGAGGTAAGAAAATCCTCTTAAATTGGTGGAATATTCGTACAGTCAGACAGACGGGATGCTCTACCTAGCGAGTTTCTCTTAGAGCGGTTACGCACTACGTCCAATCCGAATTCAAGTTCCAAATTCAATCCGAATTGGAAATGTTCTAAATTTGGACGGACAAAGATCAGATCTAGTGCGCAACCCCTCATACAAATAGTACTACGGCTACTTCAAACCGACATTTCTCAGATTTGGATCAGACGTAGTGCGAAACCGCTCTTAGTCTACAAAGTTTATTTTTCTAGAACTCAACATGCAATACTAACGGTCATATATTGCAATGCTGTGGCTGAACCTTACTTATTTAATGGAAGTTTTCAAATGGTTACTGTTCATAACAGTTGTTTTATAGCTAAGTATTAAGGAATTCCGCTGATAACAGGCAATGTTCAGTAACTACAATTTTTATAGCACAGAAGTGATTTTTCAACCGATTAAAAAAAAAGGAGGAGGTTCTCAGTTCCTCAGATTTAATTTTTTATGTATGTTCCCCGATTACTCGAAGACGGCTGGACCGATTTGAAAAATTCTTTTTTTTGTTAAAAGGGTATACTTTCAAGTTGGTCCCATTGTCATTTGGTCACGACCTGATGATGGGATCTTGGAGAAATAGAGGGAACTCTTCTAATATTATAGGCACATCTATAGCGATTTGAGTATTTTTGATGAGCAGTTGACATAAGGCTATTGTAACTTAGATAAATTACAAACCAAAATACAAAAAAGTGAAAATACAACCGACTTCCAAACTACAAAATGAAAAATAACTTTAATTTCGGAAGTCAGTGTCAAAAAACTTTGTTGTTGTATTTTTTGTAAAAAAGTTTTTATCATTTATTTTGCAACATCTTTCTCACGGCTGGTTGTGGTCGATGTTCGTTTTATTAGTAATTGCGACAATCTTAACTAACTATGATTTTTTTACACTTCTGCCTTATCTTTCGGGGCAGGCGTAATGTTGTTTTAACAAAAAGATAGTAAAAGTTCCTGAATAGTGAGTAACGTAAAGTCAATACAGTCTGACTATTTTCTTGAATGTCCCTCGGGAATCATCGCATTTACGAATACAAACGAATGCTAATTTCCATGTCTATCAATTATTAGATTTATCGTGTATAATAATTTGAATTCAGAACTAAGTAGTTTATTGTTGTTTTGTTTTGTTTTGATTTCCGTGTGAACTATATAGAGCTGTAAAATTATTTTTGTGCCTGCGACTAGCAGCTTTCTTCCCATTTTTTAAATCAATTACATTCAGTTAAAAAATTATTAACAACTCTATACATTTCCAAGTCGATTGAGAGCGTCCGGTCTGCACCAAGTGCAAAGGGCAACTGATGGAAATTCGACGACTGACGAAACACGAAGTTTGCCGAGGGACATTAAGAAAATACCTATACTTAGTGTGTGATTGTGTTATATTTATGTGCTTGTACTACGTATAATCCTCAGGTAAAACCAGTAATGAAACGCATCCTACGACGGCGCGCGAACGAGCCTGCGCCGGCGCCGGAAAAGCGGCGGAAGCCCCTAGCAACCACGCTGACGTTTCAACTGGACGAGCGAGACATCGAGGCCGACTTGCGCGCCATCTCGCGGCACTCGCCGCCACCCAGGACACACCATGCGCCCGCGCATAACTCCACGCAGCCCAGGAAGCATTTGAATTCTAGTAGTTGTGAGTATTTATTTCAATGTAAAGATATCGTCCCGGTTTATGAAAACATGTTTTATTTAACTAACTAATGTGAATTATGCATTTATTATCAGTCTTTTCTAAGATGCATCTTGCTTGCTCTTTTATTTTGTAATGATTAACCTCATTAGACCTGTTTGTCAATTATGGTGATTACCTCATGACCATTTATGATAGCAGGCTATGGAAAGATTATAACAACCTCTAAAAATATAGTAAAGTAATCAAAAGCAAAGAATATGAAACTTTCTTGTGTTAGGGTGAAATTGAATTCATAGGCATCCTCTTAAGGGGTCATTGTAATCATAATTATCATTTATTGCATTCATGTAGTTTACAAGTTTAAATAGGTTTCATACGTGAACCCTGCTAGGGCACAGCAATATACATAGTTGAATGTGCTACAGTGTCACAATATTAAAACCACTGTGCTTAATCAATAACCTAATACTAATTTTACATGGTTTTAGATGTCCATCATTTATCATTCAAATATAATATAAATAAGTTACTGTCATGATATAATATAGGATAGGGTAAGAACAATTAATTTGTCATCATTTCCATTCATAAATTAAAATAAGATAAAAAAAAAGCAAATAGCGATAACAAACACAATGTACCTACTCATCATTATGAAAAAAATGTCTCTCACGACAAAAAAAAAAAAACAGCTGTTACCTACATTTTGCAGAGTTATGCGAACATTATATTATGAAGGGGAACAGCTGTTTTTAAAGTGAAAACTTCTTTAGGCGCGTTGGGCATTTTTGAGATGGGAAAAAACAATTGAACTCGCGACACCGTTACCGACACCTCATTTTTGTAAACGCGATTGTGCTCTTTATTTAGATAAGGTTGCGGACCAATGTTCAATACAAGTATTTTTCTTCCACCAAGGCGATCTTGTTCAAGTTTTCACTTCTGTCGGCAGTCCCGGAGTGCTACTGTTTTTTTAAATTGTGATTTCGGTGTTGGTCCCATAGTGAAAGTTGTTCATAATGATTAGTTCAATGACTCATTTAGAAAATGCCCATGAATCCAATTAGGACATGCTCCACCTTTTGAATTACATCAAATCGATTATTGTAGACATAAATAAATATACAGGATTGGTGAAATATTAGGTATTGTGCCTGGTTTCGGCACCAATATTTAATTTTCTTTGTGCATTGGCTAGAGCCAATGAATAATAATTGATAGAAAAATTATTCATAGTCAAAAGTTTCTTCCACAGGTGAGTCCCCAGTACGGGACAGTGGAGAGACGACTGATACCCGTGTAGAAGACGGCAAGTTACTGTACGAGCGTCGCTGGTACCACCGGGGACAGAGTGTGTCCGTGGAGGGACGGGACATGCCCAAATTCCCCGGACACATACACGCCATCACCGACGAGGCGGTTAGTAAACTTTTATTTTTTATGGCGGCTCGCGTAGAAGACTGCAAGTTACTGTACGAGGGCCGCAGGTACCATCGGGGACAGAATGTATCCGTGGAGGGATGGGACATGCCCAAATTCCCCGGACACATACACGCCATTACTGACGACATGGTCAGTCATTAATTTAATTGAAAAATATATAAAACTAGTTTCTGTCCGAGACTTTGTCCACGTGGACGAAATATACCCTATGGAACCCAGCGTGTAGCTGCCCAAAAGTGTAGATCAATGAAGATTTTTTTGAAGTGAAAACTTTAGGCGCGTTGGGCATTTTTGAAATGGGAAAAAACAATTGAACTCGCGATACCGTTACCGACACCTCATTTTTAGGGTTCCGTAGTAAACAAGGAACCCTTATAGTTTCGTCATGTCCGTCTGTCTGTCCGCGGTCTAGCTCCGAGACTCTTAGTACTAGAAAGCTGTAATTTGACATAGGTATACATATTAATTACGCCGACAAAGTGGTAAAACAAAATTATGAAAAACTTTTTTTTAGGGTACCACCTCCCATACACGTAAAGTGGTGATGTTTTATTTTTTATTTTTTTATCCCATAGTGTGGGGTATCATTGGAAAGGTCTTACAAAAATATTGAGAGTTTGTGAAAACCATTTTTGGATTCAGGGATTCGTTTGCGAAATATTAAGCTTTAAAGTGCTAATTTTTGTTAGAGTCAAGTGTCTCCCCCCCCCTGCCAGCTAAATGGTTGGTTTTGGATGTGTGAAAAAAATCACAGCAGTAGTTTATATAACGAAATTAAAAGGAAAACTATCACATCTAAGTAGGCTTTACTAGTTATCGAGTAATAATCGACCAACTTAACTTTGCAGTTGCTAAAACATGTTTTCCCATACATTCCGTATGGGAGAACATGTTTATCAACTACAAAGTTAAGTTTGTTTTTGGGATAAATTCATCCCAACTACGGAACCCTTCATTGTGCGTGGTCCGACACGCACTTGGCCGGTTTTTGTAAACGTGATTGTGCTCTTTATTTAAGTATATTACGTTACGGATCAATGTTCTATGCAAGTATTTTTACTTTAAAGGTTTTGGAAGTTTTTTTTTTTCGTAAACGCGACTGTGCTCTTTATTTAGATAAGGTTACGGACCAATGTTCTATAAAAGTATTTTCTTCCACCAAGGCGATCTTGTTCAAGTTTTCACTTCCGTCGACACTCCCGCCACTGTTTTTTTTAAATTGGATCAGTTTGTCCAGAGATTACCTCTTACAAAGAAATAAACAACTTTACAAGATTAGTTTAGATTGGGAATTAATGATGAGGAAGATTACCTATGATTAGATATTTTTTCGATCAACGAATGTGAAGGCGAACCGCATTTAAATGGACTTACATCAACGACTAGTGATCGGTTCCTATAAACAAAAACCGGCCAAGCGCGTGTCGGACCACGCACAATGAAAGGTTCCGTAGTTGGGATGAATTTATCCCAAAAACAAACTTAACTTTGTAGTTGAAAAACATGTTCTCCCATACGAAATGTATGGGAAAACATGTTTTTGCAACTGCAAATATAAGTTGGTTGATTATTACTCGTTAACTTGTAGAGCCTACTTAGCTGTGATAGTTTTCCTTTTAATTTCGTTATACAGGTTGTTTGGCAGAACGTTGACCATACGAAAATGGTGGATAGGTGGGGTCATCTGCTACTTATTCAGCCCTAATTTATTTGGCCCTGGCCCCCTGGATATTTTTTTTTTAATGCAAGTTGTTATTAAGATTTAAGTATTTTTTATATCTTTCTGTAAGTTTGAGGACTCATAACTTTTTTTCTAGCTAACATCTCAATAAAGCAATAATTTTATAAGAATCTGCCAACATTAAAGATTAAAAAAAAATAACAAAAATATTGCCTGTTTTACCCATTTTTAATAAAAATTACACTTTAACGTTCAGAAAGTGGTAAAACTAGAAGAAAGCAAAAAAAATTTTTTTTACATATCCAGTGTGCCAGGGCCAAATAAATTAGGGCTAAGTAAGTAGCAGATGACCCCACCTGTCCACCATTTTCATATGTTCAACGTTCTGCCAAACAGCCTGTATAAACTACCCATGATTTTTCACACATCCAAAACCAACCATTTAGCTGGCAGGGGGGACACTTGCGATTTTTATTTAATGTTCTCTGATGTTGTGGTGATTAACTCTTAATATTTATCCCTAAAACAAGTTTCAATTGCAGAACAAATAGCCTGTGCATTTTTGTTAATGCATAAATAATAAACATAACTATTTCCTTGTTCCAGATATGGGTAAAGAAAACCAACCTAGAGCGGGTACGGATATACATATCACAGTTGGCCCGCGGTAAGATAACGTTAAAACGGCGGGCGTCATAGACTACACAAACGCATAGACAAGACAGAGTGTTCGTGTTACTAGTGCAAACGCTAGAGTGTGGTGTGCTCAAATGTGGCCGGATGTGCAGCTGCGCAGGAGTGGGACGACGGTACATGTCATGTCAATTTGTGAGAGTTGTGTGCAGACTAAACTGGAAAGTATTGCTATCTTTTACTAGCAGGTTGAGTGTGAAAGAGAGAGGTTTTAAATGGAAGTGTTATTCTTGTATGGAATTTTAGATTAACCTTTATTTTCCAGATCTGTCTCATTCATCTAAGAGTAAAAGATAGCAATAATTTAAGTCTAGTTTAGTTCACAATGAAAATAGAATTATTAGTAATGCTGAGTACATACCGGCTAATGGACCTATCTTTGGCGTTTGTCGATTTACGTTTTTTGAAGTGAAAACTTCTTTAGGCTCGTTGGGCATTTTTGAGATGGGAAAAACCATTGAACTCGCGACCTATTACCGACACCGTGGAGTAAAAGACATCAACGCGTTAAAGTTTTCACTTCTGTCGGCACTCCCGGAGTGCGTTTTGGCCTTATAAGCTTTACTTTTGCTGGCGTGGTGTGTACAAAGCATAATAGAATTGAACTTTCAATGCCAATGACAATTCTACTAAAAGGCTTGTGAATATTCAATTGGGATATTCCTCGATAATTAATATAATAAAGGCTAATTCACACAAGTAGAGTTTCCCACGAGGCGAGAATGACCATGTCGATTTCTTAGGCGAAAGTCGCCAGGCGACTCATAAGATTCATCGCAATTGGCGTTGAAAGTTCTCTAATATCACATTGAAATTTAAATTACTTGTGAAACAATCAAATCTGTACATTATTATCGCGGAAAAACAATTGACATTATTGTTTTAAGATTTTTTTGTTTTAACACCCAAAACTGATTAGAAGTATGTATTTAAAAATGTCTATAATAATCTGAAGTTTATTTTATTTGTTTATTTATTCCAAACACATACAACTGTGATTTTTAATCAATTTTCCTATTGGTTGACTGTAAATCACATTAAATTGTTTAAATATGAAATGTTTTGTTAAATACACTCCAATAAAGCAATATATTTGTGGATTTAGTTGAGCTAAGCTGTTGCGTAGCATAGGCGATGCACTATGATAGCCGGCGAAATTAAATTTTCTTAGGTTTTTTGTAATATGCAGGTTGGTGTCCGGTTGTAAGTTGATCAAAATATGATTTAAATATGAGATAGTTGTATTAATGATTATAATTCTGTAAATACATATATTATGTTACGGTCGCGAATCATATTTTGATCAACATACAACCAACACTGACCTGTAAATTGCAAAAACCGAACTGCTCAGCGACACGACGCCGCACAGTGGGAAAAAAATTACTTTTTTTTTGTTCAAAAATCTGTCAACACCACAATTTTTGACGTGTCGCTGCTTTTTTTTATACACTCCTGAGATAACGTACTTTGGTGTGTCACTGCCACTTTTCCTTAAAAGTCAATACTATAACCTCAAAAAATCGGGAAAGGAGCAAAAAACAATAAAAAAAAATATTTTAACAAAAATCAGTTTCCAGGAATTTATTGTCTGTTTATAAAAAATCAAAACGGCGAATACAAAAAGGCGGCCCAAAAAAAAAATTTGATTAATTTCCCGATATTTAAAAGATTTTTTTTTAAAGTAATTTCGATTTTAGAAAAGTGGCAGTGACACACCAAAGTGTGTTATCGCAGGAGTGTATAAAAAAAATTGCAGCTATACGTCAAAAATTGTAGTGTAGGCGGATTTTTAAACAAAAAAAGTATTTTTTTTCCACTGTGCGCCGTCGCCGCGCCGCCACCGCGCCGCCACCGCGCCGCCGCCGCGCCTCTAAGCTGTGTATACGCAACGGTGGCGGCGTTGCTACGGCGTCCTGTCCCTGAGCACTAAGAAGGGCTACCCTGGGGCTTTCGCCTTAACCCGATTGCTTGGTCGGTATAAAAGTCGGCCTTCATGTAATCAATACTTCAGAATTGCCAGTATATATGTATCCTATGCTACGCCATAGACTAATAAGCAATTTATAATGTGAATACCTTAGGCACTGTGCAGACCAAAGAGGAGTGCAGAGCAGAGATTTTTTGAAGTGAAAACTTATTTTGGCGCGTTGAGCGATTTTTGGTAGGATAAACTTATGGATTCGCGTCACCGAAATGCTCGTGCCGTAGTTCAGACTATAGAAGCTAGATGGCGCTAATGCCAGTTTTATGTTTTCACTTATTTCAGCAGTCCCCATGACTGCCTATGTTTTTACTACATTGGATAATAAATTTTACGATGAGTGTCTTAAAGAGCAAACGAGCGAGCTCAAAGACGCCTTAGGAAATGTTAGAAGGCTAATGTCTGTGTTTAGTACAACTTTGCACTTTGAACACTGGTTATAAAGTCAATTTTCCAATTTCATCAGAATTTTTTTCTGTTCAGCGCCTCGTTTTTGTCTGCAATCTAAATTCCTGTCTCTCGCACATGAGTCCATAGATCTCATTCCTTTTTTCGAATTTATGGTACGACACTACTGGGTCTAAGATTGACTATGATCTCAAAACTTAAGCACAATGTATGGTACGAATTATTGTTTGTATATAATTTGTATAAAGGTAGTTCGCTGGTAGATTTTGTCTTGTGGAGGTCTATAATATAGCATAATATGCTGATGTAAAGCTTGTCCACTCTGAAATGACGTGCCCCACTATCGCATTGAAAGAAAAAGAAAGAAAATAAATTTATTTGACCTAAGTTATTTTTTTAATGCGGTGTGAACAAGCTGTGCAGTCAAAAGCCCGTCAGTTGTAAGACTGAACTGTAAAAACTGCCTTTACTGCTAAGGAATTAAGGTGCCGTGAAAGTCAAACTGTTACTATAGGCGTGCGGTAGACTGTATAGTCGACCTCGTAATAGCTTTATCACTTTTGACAACAATTTCCAGTAAGGTTCAACACTACAAGGTTCTTTTGGCGCGTGACAAAATCGGAAGTAACGCCGCTATCTTGTTTTGGCAATACAATTTCTGTGACTATTTCACAAATGTTTACCAACAACAACGCGCCCTGTCAATGTCCAAATGTAGCACTCAAATGCTAACGCTACATTGTCGCGATAAGGCGAACTACACTTCGCGCGCTCTCTCTGGCACACCGCTCGAAGTCTTTTTTTTTTTTTTTGGAAATTTTCAAATAATTTCTCCCCACTCTGAGCGGAGCGGGAGGGCGTGTCAGACTATTACTGACTAAAACCCACCCGTGTTCCTTCAGTTGCCATGTTGCCGAGGGCCACGGTATCCCTTTCGGACTTTTCCGCGACCCCGGCAGGCTTCGGTCCTAACCGCTCGATGTCTCGAGAGGTGAAGTCTATAAGAGAGAGACAGAGAGCGCGCGAAGTCTATAACTCCATAGGTTTAGGTAGTTAAATAAAGGTAAACAAAAAATACCACGTGACGAGACAGCTGTCAAGTAACCGACTAAATGTAATATCTGTCACTTCAGTTGTCATGCTACGTCACAGTTGTACTCTTCAATTTAGCAACGTTATAATTCGTTGACGTTTATAGTTTGTGCTCTTTACAGTAGACAGATTACAAAATATTTTATTATTAGTATAAATCTAACTAGAAAAATGTGCTCAAGCAGTTACATTTACGAATAGAAGTTTAATAATAAATGATAAAGTTTAACATACATTAATATAAGAGGAAACTATTGTAAAAATCTAAAATAAATTTAATTTGGTTTTATCGTATTTCTGAACATGAAAGCGTCATCTATAAAAACGCTTTTAACCATTTGTTTACCTTTATTTAACTACCTAAACTTTTGGAGTATCTCTTTATCGCGTTTATGTACCCGTAGCTTATCAAGTTTGAAGTTATCTAACATAAAGTCCCCGTCACGAGAAGCTATAAATTTTGTAAACACACATTCAGGGGTTTGCAATCTTTGGGTACTTAAAATAAAATAAAAACAGTTTTGTACTATTTTTTACAGGGATATAATTATATTAACACACACATCTAATTACAAACAAACAATATAACCTAATCCGCGAAAACACCACAAACAAACAGACGCATTCGAAACTCGAAAGACAGCAGAGACAACGTCAGCGTGAACTTACTTCAAAATCGTGGCTCAAATGTTTACGTTCCATGAATCAGATGCGTTCCAGTACCACAAAACCTTAGACGACAGCGCTTTATATCGCTAAAATATAACCCGATCAAGTGAAATTGCTCATTAGTTTCGTATAACACGTACGTTACTTTGACTTCATTGAATTTGGGATTATTTGTTGTTGATTAAATTGTCGCTACGTAACTTGGTAGAAGTTCTTTATTTACAAAAATTATAGCTTCTCGTGACGGGTACTTTAGAAAAAAAGACCTTGTTGTTTTATGACCTGCAAGTGTGACGTTCAACCTTAGGTTGATAAAGTAATTACGAGGTTCACTATGCAGGGTAAATTTAAATTAGCGAAACGCGATGGGTATAAATATCTAAACATGATAAAACAAAAAATGTTTCGATGATAGTTTTTTTCGGGTCAACGACCCTGGGTGATGCAGTTACTTGAAAACTCAGTTTAAAAATTAGAGTTTTTTTATGGAATCTTAATAGACTGAATGGGAATCTAAACACGATAAAACTGTTTTTCTTAACAAATACTTCAAGTAACGATACACCAGGGCGTTGTATAGCAGTGATAGCCACTAAGCTGTGACCGTTGGACTGCCTAGTCATAAACTCAACTCAACTCAAAACTTCAAGCATTTATTTCAAATAAACCAATTACTTTTGAATTGTCAAGGGGTCGGTCAGTCAGTAGTTGCCCATTCCAAAGCGTAGTAGGTACCTATGGAGAAGAACGAACAAGAAATTCCACTCTTTTAAATCAAAATATGGTTACAAAATATTGGTTGCATCATTCATGTGAGAACGACGCAAAACGTTAAAAGCGTCCGTAATAAAAAATAAAACAATTGAAAAATTAAAATAAGCCGTGGCAGCTAAGATGATCAGTCCCTACTGACGGCGCCCGTTCACGAACATGACGCATGGATTAGCATCATTCAGCTCAACCATTTTGAAGGGAGCTAAATTATCCAAAACACGCGCCACCATCAGCGAGACATTAGAGTGAGCATGACATACTCTCGGCCGCACATTAAGTTTAATGCTCCAATTAGATAATAATGATTTTCTTACTTTTTGGTAGTAAAATTCTATTAATTTCTTAAATACATTGTAAACTATAGTTTTGTATAAATTAGAAGCATTTTTTGATTTTTTGTAAATGTGAGTACCATGGAGCTGTTTATTATGTTATTAAGACGTATGTTGACTTGAAAGAGCATGGCAGTTGAGAGATTGTCAAGCTCACTAAAATGTCTCGCTGATGGTGGCGAGTGTGTTGGATCATTCGGTTCCCTACAAAATGGTTGAGCTGGATGGTGCTGATCCACGCGTCATGTTCGTGAACGGGCGCCGTCAGTTGAGACTGGTCATCTCTTATCTGCCAGGGCTTATTTTGAATCTTATATTTTTCAATTGTTTTAATTATTTTTTGTACATTGTTCTCACATATAGAAGCAACCAGAATAATGTACCCAGAATTTTGTAATATCTATATTTAAAAGAGTGGCCTTGGAGTTTCTTGCCCGTTCTTCTCCATAGAGATCTACGTTTTGGAATGGGCAACTAGCTTCAACTTTCTGACTAACTGACCGATTCTTTGACAGTTCAAAAGTGCCTATAAATGGTTTAATTGAAATAAATGCTTTGAGTTTGAGTTGAGTTTGAATTAAAGTCAATGAATGTCATAGGTCTCGAGTGCGAACCCAAGGCACGCACCTCTGACTGTTCAGATTCATGTGCGTATTGTATAATTATCACTTGCTTCAAAAACGGTGAAGGAAAACATCGTGAGAAAACCGACATGCCTGAGAGATATTTCTCGACGGCATGTAAAGTCAAGTTAAAGGCCTATGGCCGGCTTTAAAACTCTGACACCAGGTTAGTCACTAACCACACAAAAAAAAGAAAGGGCGTTTTAATTTTATTGTGTTTAGATATCGAACTTGATGCGTAGTTTCGCAAGTTTATTTAATTTGAGCCTGTATACAAGTAGACCTCCAATGGCTGATGTGTTAATGATTTAATTTGTCAATGTAAAAAAGATGTACATAATTTAGAAACATATAATTATGTTTATAGTTTTAGACCCAGTGAAGGAATCCATTGACAATGTCTACGACTCAAAATGCAGTATTGAATGTAAATAATGTACATTTTATGTAGTATATGATCAAATGAGGTTCTTTGTAAACGAGGAGATTTTGTACTGTCCCCTTTATTTCAGATTGTTTTTTTTATATTTTTGTGATTTATTACTATTGTAAATGAGTTGTGAATTGAGATTGTAAATAGTATGAGAAGTTTTTACGTATGTAAATGATATTGAGACAAGATCTTTTAATTATATTATGTATTATAAGTGAGTTTTTTGTTTTATTTTCAAGTGTTTCTTACCAAAATAATGAAGCGATGAAGTGGGTTGTAGCGTCGTAATGTCGCCTCGCTGCCGCGGTGTCTGAAGCCGCTCTTATAGCAGAACGAATATTCAAGCTAACTTATCCAAGGTCAAGCAAAGCTATTTTATTATTATAGAAAACAGTAGCGTCTTGCCTTAGAAAAGGGTTTTTTTATTTAATAATAGTTACCCGCGTGTGCCCTAATTCTGTTTCCAAAATAAAAGTAGCCTTACTTACACTTTCTTACATTGGCTATCTGCCAAAAGCGGTCCAGCCGTTTCGGAGATTAGCCGGAAAAAATAAACAAAAAAAAAAATTTTTTGTTATAATTACCTTATATACTTTATGCATTTAGTAAAAAGCTGGCGTGGTAATTCCTGGCCGCGTCACAGTCAAACACAAATTCCATGCACTTATTAGAGATAAAAATATGTTTTGCCCCCATTGCCAATATCTCCGCCCCCGTCCATTTGGGGTCCATTCGGACGGTACGGGGGGGGGTTTGGTATCACTTTAAGAGCCGGATTACCATTCGCCTCTCCGATAAAATTTTACGTGCCATTAACTAATATATTGCGATTCAGAAAAAGAATGTGCGTATAAAATAAAAGGATAAACCGTCCAGCAAATTGCGAATTCTCCCGTTGCTTATCATTAACATACAAATGGAATCAAGTCTTGTTGCAAATTGAACGAAACCAGTTATCCCGTATTTACTTTCCGTTATCCAAAAAATTAAGAGGTAACTTTACAACAAACACCTTTAACAACTTACTTCGTAACTTTTTTGAAATGTCAGATTACAGTAATACAGTGTGAGTCCTTTATAATGTGCACATATCGAAATGAGGGAATTTATGCTTAATTTTATCGACGGAAAAAATATTTAAAAAAGTCTAAATATTTCTTACTAGCTGCGCCCCGCGGTTTCACCCGCATAATCTCGATCCCGTGGGAATATCGGGATAAAAAGTATCCTATGTGTTAAACTAGCACCCTAAGTGCGTAATACAACACAATCACAATTTGTTTCGATTTGAAACAGATTTCTAATCGATTGCTTTATAAGTTGGAAAAAAATCTGTTCAACAACGTAAATAACGCAATGAATGTTGTTGAAATGTCAAAATGAAACAAATTTCGCGAAATTGTTTACGAAAATGAGTTACGCGATTAGGCTACAGGTTATAAACTATCTGTGTGCCAAATTTCATCCAAATCCGTTCAGCCGTTTGAGCGTGACGAAGAGACAAACATACACACAAACTCACAAACTTTCGCCTTTATAACAGTAGCAAGGAATTAAAAAAAAATTGTTCTCTTCGTTGACCTCAGTGTAAACAAAACAGTGTAACTTTTAATCTCAATGATCTATCGCGATGAAACAAACTCCATAATGATTGGAAGTACCTAATTAGGCGTCCTCATAAAATGAAAATAGTGGGAAAAAACTACCCTCAATTGAAAATAAACATGTTTCTTTAGCAAAAATATGATTTAAAAAAAACCGTCAATAAAATTAAGCATAGATTCCCTCATTTCGATTAGGTACATTCAAGAATCCATATAAAATGGTTTCGATTAGACATTTCATTTGTTTTAGGTAAACATTACGATTTTACGTACCTAGCTCACGTTTTGTCAGTTTCGCTCTCCGAACAAGATAATCCGGCTGATTTGCATATATTTCGGCTGTGGTACAAGGTACGGGCTGATTTATAGCATTCATTTGCTTATAATGCTCACGCGCAGGTATTCCAATGCAAGTGACGCAAGTTCACGGCTGCATTCTTTACCTTTCTAAAGTGTTCGGTAATTTTGGTAACGGATTTTGTTTGTTTGGTCAATTTCACTGAGGTTTCACAATTTGCATGTTTGTTGTATTACTTTTGTATCGCCATATAAAAAGCCAGGACGTTGAAGACTGGATGGTTGGTATTAGATCCCTTGTATACGTTATTAGCTTTAGTCTTGTGGCTATCCAATTCAGTTTGAACCTCAATTTATACCTATAGGTCTTCTCGTGTCGATGGCAATCTAAATGAACTCTGTCCAAAATTCGAGTAGGTACAGTATTTCTATTGTTTTAATGTCCATCGGGAATTAACGCATTTCCGAATACAAACGAATACTAATTTCCATGTCCATCAATTATTACATGTTTCTTGCTTGTATAATAATTTGAATTCAGAACAAAGTACTTTATTGTTGTTTTGTTTTGATTTTCGTGTGAACTATATAGAGCTGTAAAACTATTTTCCTATCTGTCGTGCCTGCGACTTTAGCAGCTTTCCTACCATTTTTTAAATAAATTACATTAAGTTAAAAGAGTATTAATAACTCTATATATACTTCTAAGTCGATTGAGAGCGTCCGGTCTGCACCATGTGCAAAGGGCAACTGATAGAAATCCGACGACTGATGAAACACGAGGTTTGCCGAGGACTGTACCCACATGTTTGGCGCCATCACTAGCGTCCATGAGTTCATGTAACGTGCAGCTGACAGGACATGCAGGACATGATAATAAGTGTCCCATCGTTTGGTGGAACAGCACCACACTTACACTCCAAGGCGGAGTCGTCTATGAATCTCCACTTCAACAGGCTTTCCTTGTTTCGGCCAACTTGGGTCCAAGTTTTAAAGACTTCCAGGTTATGTCTTCGGCCCATCTTGCTGGCTGTTCAAACTTTTACCTAGCATTCTTGGCTACCTCTATATCTATGTGTTACCTTACTGCACTCGTTGTCATCCTCCTAGCAGCACGCTTAGCATAACTTCAATAAAAACGGGTTTTGTCGACGGAAGAATAGACAAAATGACAGATAAACAATCACAATCTGTCATTTTGTCTATTCTTCTGTCGACAAAACCCGTAGAAAACCCGTTTCTATGGTTGTCCAGCTACGCGTGCTGTAGTCATATACATCCTGCTCAAGTCTTCCTGAAATCCAGGCCAGCAGATATGTTGAACGAGGCGTATTATAGCTGTGTAGATTGAGTACCTGAGTCCTGACTACCATTGTTTATCAAATTAATTTATGCAACATTATGTCCAAACATTGCGCAATGGGCGAATGTTTGCACTTGTGCCAACAATCTGCAGCTTATTAGGTTACTGGATTGTTATATACTTGATCTCAATACATAATTGATTAAGGTCGATTATCTTGTATATTTTCATGTCTTCTGAGAAAAAATATTGATAATCCGCCATAGTAATTTAAAATCAGCAAGGGATGTCTTTATGGGCGGTAGCCTAAAATCTGTAAGTATTCGAGGATCTTGAAAATTATTTTTATATATTGCACAACGTAATACCTACACATAATAATTACAGGCTATGACTAACCTAAAATGAGTACATTACCCTGTTAGGGCACTTTTAACTTACGTATAGCTAGGTTAACATTAAATATTGCATACTCTTATTCTTTTACTAACACAGGTTAGACATCAAATCAGACCACAAAACACTACAGACTCGATGTACGTGCCCAGGTGTTGTACTGGGCTATGTACCTACGTAACCATAGAGGCACTTCTACAGTGTCTTTCTAAGATTCAAGGCGCCTCTCTTCAACGGAAAATTCTAACGTCTTCCGCGTTTTTGTTTCTACTTTCGTAAGTTTCATAATACGGTTAAATTCCATTTTTTTTTGTCCATCTTTCAGATAATAAAAAAATATTAGACACATTATCATATTAATCAAAAATAACTTAGAAAACACGCATTAAAGTTGTGGAGTGTGGGCTCGCTACGTCACAACGCAGTACTAACGCAAGGCGTGACGTCATGCCACATTTTAACTCAATGTATCGCCGTAATCTTTTGATGATGCCAAAAAAGAAAAAAATACGTGTTCAATATTTTTTAATAATCTAAAAGACGGAAAAAAATTTTTTTGGACACAGGCCTATTATACTTTTAAGTACTTACCTATTACCTTCATTGATGACATACATCAATACATGTCAGTGTTTGATAGTTTTTCCCACGGAGTTCCTTAGTTCTCTTATTTCTATAATTAACGTCCGTCATTATTTTCTTGTCCCATTACATTAGTTCAGCGTTCTTCAATGCTAGCTAATAACCGCTTCATTCTTAAAACTTGTCCCAAACACATCAAGAATCACCAGTAGATTACTGTCATTAGATTTATTAAGTCGCTTCTTTTATTTCCCCAATCTTCTCGTCTATGCTCTACAAGTGGATAAAGTGTTTTAAAGTTCATTCGTGTATTTATGATTAAGATAAAAAGTTGTTAACCGTCATGAATAATCTCAGAGCTTTGTATTGATGATTAAAATAGATGCGGCATTTTTTGCAGTTTGCAAATCCGGTAGGTGTGAAGAGTTTTTCATAGTCGCACTTAGAGTAATTTATTGAGCTTTGTAGCTATTCGAACCGATGACCGGTATTCAGTTGCATCCGGTTAGACTGGAAGCCGACCCCAACATAGTTGGGAAAAGGCTAGGCGGATGATGATAGCCCATAATTAATTTTAGTCCATACCGTATGGAGCCTAGGGGTCGCGATATGTAGGTAATAGACGGACCCATCCAAGAACTGACCGCGGCAAAGTAGCTCATCCTTTGATCGGCCCGTACGGCGTTGCCGTTACCTTATAATAAATAAAATAATAAAATGAAAATCATTTATTTCAGACAAAAAAGTCCATAGGCAAGGCAATTTGAGGTTGTTAGTGACAATAATTTCGCTTATGACTAATGTTAGTAACTAAAATAAAAAGAAGAAACTAGACACACCGTCTACCCCTGCACAGTAGGCTCATCGGTCTCGCAAAACATGGAGTTCAGTAAACCTACTGAGCAGAACAGTATCGGTTCTCTCGCCAATCATCCTCAGGACGCTATTCGTGCTCCCCCGTACTCGTCGCACCACCGACGCAACTTTTTTACGCATTATTGCGTAGAAGTCATCTACGCTGGCGTCAGCAAACATGCCGGATGCACTGCAGCATCGAGGGAGCCGAAACAGCGCCCTGAACACATTATTATACTGAACGCGCAAGGAATTGTAGGCTTTTTGTGTAAAGTTTGCCCACAGGCCACTCGTGTAGAACGTCTGGCAGAATGCCTTGAACATTGTTATCTTAACAGGAGCAGTACACCGAGCAAACCTGTGTGCCAACATATTACCGCGCACCGACAACGCCCTGCGCTCCCTCTCAATGTCTAATTCGCCACACAAATTCTCAGTCACAATGTGTCCCAGATATTTAAACTGTGCAGCACGACTCAGAGGTACACCATTAAGTAATATAGGTGGTATAAAGACAAAGTTTTTATTTTTACATTTAAATAACATGAACTCACTTTTACTTTCGTTGTACCTCAGGCCATGCTCCACAGCATAAACCTCACATACCTTTAACAGCTGTCTCAGACCCCCAATTGAGGGGCTCAGCAGCACCATATCATCGGCATAACTCAAATTATTGACACATAAATGTCATCAATATGGCATCCAACATGCATGCTACTGAGCTCCTCAATCAGATGGTTAACGTACATATTAAAGAGCCGTGGCGAAGTCAACCCGCCCTGCCTAACGCCACACTCTAAAGAATATTCATCTGAGTATACATTTCCCCACCTTACTATATTAAGCTGCTCACTGTACCAGTAGGCGAGGATATTCACAGGATCGGCTGGGACACTTGCACTTCTTAATTTTGTCCAAAGCTTATTATATGACACCAGATCAAAAGCTTTGGAAAAATCCAAGAAGCACGCATACACTGGAGTTTGCCTTTTTACATAATAATCAACAGTGTGTTTCAGAGACAGTATTGCACTTTCAGTTGACAATCCCTCTCTGAAACCGAACTGTGTATCCTGTAATGTTACAAAACGATCAAGTTTTCTATCCAATAACCCATCAAACACTTTTGCAATTATAGTAGCTAAAGAAATCGGCCTATAGTTACTTCTATCAGAGATATCAGCTTATGATAGCCACGAATCCCACAAAAAAAAAAAACATTAAATTATGGCCTAATTGGATTGAATTTGGTTCTTTAGTTCTGATTTCTAATTCACAGAACGAGAGTAGGTAAATTTGCCGATTTTTACATTTGAGCAGATGACAACTGCGAAATTTTTAAGTTTTGCGTCAATCAGGAATACAGTTTCAATTTTTCTTAGTTTTAAAACTAGTTCTGGACAGACAGTTTGCATGTCTGTCTGTACTAAGGATATTTTCCTAAGTACTTCTGTGGTCATGACTCATACCACTTCACTTCTTGACCACTTGATTGTTTACCAACTTACCGTCATTGACCACTGAAGTGCGGTAGTTGGTATAGAATTAAGTGGTTTATGGTAAGCAGTGTAAGCACATGTGCTTTGTTAGTGAGTACAAATATTTGTTCAACAGATTAGTGGTGCTTTCAAATTAAGATGTTGTAGGTTGGTAGGAAATTGGTGGTACCGTTTAAGCGTGGCATTTTGAGTGTACGAGTTCAAACACATTATGAATTAATTAAAGCGACGTGTTTGACAGATAAGTAGATAAAAAAATTAAAAGAAATTGGTTGTCTGTAAAGTCGGTTTCCGGACGATAATTTTATGTGATAACGTCACAAGCCGAACGCTTAGGCCGATCGTGCCTCTCTATCGCTTGTTCCGCGCTCTCGCTTGCACGCTCGGCTCAGGCGGAACGTGACACTTTTCCGCGCGTGCAGCCGGCGTTCATCGATTTATAAGACGTTATCACGTCAATAAAATACAATAATAAAAAAAACCTCTTTATTTCATGCAAACTTTTTATATAGTGCAGACAGGTAGATAGAGCCCCTAATGATTTACCTTTTAGAACATTTTTTAAAAGCGTCTTAATGCGACCTTACTTCAATTTTCAGGATTAGAAAGAACGAAGCCTGTTTTTATCCATAAGGTGAAAGGGGAAATATATGTCGGATTCCAAACAATTTAAACACTATTACCCCTGCATGACGTATTCCCAGGCAGTGGGTGAAGTCATGCTGTGAATGATGATAAAGAAAATAAAGAAAGAAAATAGTCATTTGATTTAATGATGATGATTCCTCCTGCTACCGAGAGTCGAGAACACGGGGTATTATGCTTGCACATGCTCAGCATCAACAACGTAGACTTCCAGACGGCAAGTTATATTATTATCTCTTACAAATGCGTACACTGACTGGACAAGTCAAATATGTGTGGATTTTTCCTCAAAAGACCATCTGCATGGTCCTCATCTGATCTCCAATGGCCTATATGGAAAGCCCTCAATCGATTGCGTACCCAAGTAGGCTGGAGATACAATTTGTAGAAGTGGGGGATCACTAAACCATCCAACAACCAGTGCGAGTGCGGTGATTCTGATCAGACTATGCCCCACTTGCTGGAGTGTCCTATGTGCCCGTTCACCTGCACCTCGGAAGACCTAAAGAATGCTACTGATGCCGCAATCAATGTGGCCACCTACTGGGCTCATATAATATAAAATAATATAATTATAAAGAAGAGTACCATCGACACGAAAAGAAGAAGAAGATGGTCCTCATATGCCCTGAAGAATATTACATAAGTCTTGACTTTGAAAGAGACTGTGACGTGTGTTTATTTTGGTGTTTCTTCTCGGAATAGTCGGATAGAAAACACTGACCTCATCATCATTTATTTTTGACGTGAAGAAAGTGTTTTTAATAGTAGATTGTTATACGAGGGGTTAAAATAACCCATCGTAACGAGGTTGTTTTACTCCCGCGCTTTAGCGAGGGCACAGATATAATGCGAGGGAGTAAATAGAAACCGAACTCTCTACTTTTCACTACGATTGTGAGAAAATAAAATAATCCAATACAACATTAAATAGTTTATTTAATTTAAATGTACAATTCTGGATATTTAACGAGATGTTTTTTTCCGGCAACTTAATTTCAGTCCTCTGTGAAGATGTTCTCACTAGATGATGACATTTTCACTGTTGTAAATTATATTACGGTCACCAATTCAATTCGTAAGTAATTAGAGAAAAATTCTAAATATTTCGCGCCAATGCCTTTTTTATTTCTTCTGTAGCCGCAACGCAATGCACGCATTCTACTGAAGAGATAGCCGCATTTAGTTCCATTTTCAAAAATAAAATGTTCTTCTTTTTTTTGTGAACCAATAATAAGTCGAGTCCATAATCATGATTATTCTACATAAGAATAAAGACTTTTTCGTTTTTCAAGGCACGTTGGAACAGACAAAAATTAAAAAATAATAAGTCGAGTCCATAATCATGATTATTCTACATAAGAATAAAGACTTTTTCGTTTTTCAAGGCACGTTGGAACAGACAAAAATTAAAAAGAAGTTACTTTTCCCCTAGAGCAAGAAATGCTATTTTTTCCCTGCTCTGGCCCTGCTCTGGGAGGTACAGCAGAAATAAATCAACACATCTATGAAATTAATAGATGGCAACAGTGCATCGGGAATACAGGGATTCTATCGAATGATGTAGGCACGGAGGTATCTATGATGTAATGAATAGTCTTTGAAAGCCTCTTTACAGTCGCACACATTCGTTAATTAGTTTGATTAACTTGTAAAGACCGGCTTTTTCCCATATTTACATTCAGTTAGAGGTGTTACATACGCAACTAGCTACATAATGTTTATACCAATTCAACGAAACAAAAAGTGATAATTACCTTATAATAGGTGCCAGAGCAATCTTTAGACGAGTTTTAAAACCATTAATTAACGATAGTATTCTAATTAATTAGTAAGGGCATCGAAGAGACATCATGCCGAATATACAGCGAGGTACAGTTACGTCGTGTTGGACAAAATCAATTTATAAAGTCGATGTCCTGCCGCTTTGTTAGCCAGTCTCGGATGTACAGCGGCCCGCCGCGCCATTCAAAACCTCGCCACCGATGCGACACTACCGTTCTCAAAATTTCGAAAAATTCGATTTTGGTCCCCATCATTATTACTATTCTACACACATTTAGTGCCTAGGCCGTCCGCCGCGACGCGCCACTGACACATTTCTGTGGTTTCGCGCGCCGTTTGAATTTAGAATAGATTTTCATTTGTTTTTTTTTACGATTCGGTGTTTTTGACAATTATTGTGCCAGTACCACGTGCAACACGGTCGGGATTATAGTGAATACAAGGCTGTGTGATTTGTTTCCTTGGAGTTTTCTAACAAGGTGAGTTTAGAAATAACGCATGTATCTTCGATGAACTTATCGAGCTTGCCAAGACAATAAAGTTTATGCATTCTTAAGTATACGCAGCTACTTATTTATGTGCTTAAAAATTAATTTAAATGCACCGCGGTGAGCGATGAACTCCGGGCATTTTAAAGGCACGTCGACTATTATCTTGTCACTCACTTATTTAATGTTGTACAATTTTATAAAGTGAAAATAAGGATATTAAACTGCGATTCAGTCATAAGAGCTGTATATCTGATTAATATAATCAACGTGGAAATGCGAGAGCTTTACCTCCGACTCTAAAATTTTATTGAACCATAAATAATTTCGCGATGTCTATTTTTATTCGAGTCCAACCATACGTGTCTTGATTTAAATGTCTTTAATATGCATATTTAACTAGCTTATAAAGTTTACCGTTTATAAAAAAAGTCAAGAGCCGATTAAGTACCGGGACTGGGTGTGTTAACAGTTAATAAACAAAAGAAAACACAACTGAATTGCCAAACAAACGGGGACTGGTAATAATATTAAAACAACTTATAGTGGCTGACATTTTCATTTAAAAAAAAGATGATGTGCCGTCCGTTTCATGTGATGTGATACCTATCAGGTAGGGCTGGCACGTAATGGCGCCAGGACCTTGTTCCACGTGCCCAGTGATTTTGTCATCTCATTCGTACGATGGCTGAATAGATAATTGTCATTTAGAAATAACGATCGCAGAATCAAGAACTAAAAAAACTGATGACGTGTCTATGAAAAAAAATTGACACACCCAAAAATATCGTTTAACAATATTTAGAATATTTCAGCAACGGTCAATTTAGAAACTAGGTACATCCCTGAAAGTTCGTATCATCAGTCTAGGGTAATAAGCCACTGCCATCATAGGCCCAAAGTCACACAATAACACGACAAACTTTTCAAAACCAATTTCAAGTTTAACGACAAGTTTATTTTTGTCATAGTGAATGGTAGACTCGACCGACATGCAAGACCCGTCTAAAAATGATCAATTTCCGCAAACACCTATGCGAAAATCAACCAAGAAAAACTATATTTTGCTTATTACATTATTAGATTCAAACAAGATAATATTTACATATCTAATATTATAAGCTAAAAGTCTTAAAATAATATGTATAAAAAAGGAGGGGAAAGAATCACAGGGCATCAAAAACTTCATCCACATCGATGGCAATGCTGATTCTTTGGCAAAAAAAATTGTTGCTGAGGTATCCAAATCTAGGCATACTGACTAGTGCGTAGTACCTAGGTAGGTGCGAAATAAGATCCAGGGCCATAGTTTCGGAACTAGTGGGTTCGAAATTGCTCACAGTTCCGTGTTGCAGTGGATGTTAAGCCCACATGTCAGTACATATTGCACCCACGCTTCTAGTTATTATGCTCGTGTCATTTGGAGTTATGTCACTCATTGTTATGGCAAACAGCGAAGCACCTTCGAGCGGGGCCGTCTTTAACCTATTCACAGAGTACAGAGACGCTTCAATACTTCGAAGTGCTTATTTTTATTTGTAACTATGACACCTTTTTTCATAATTTTTAATATTACTAGTACTATTTCTTTGCACGGTTTTCACGACTTAAAAAACCTCGACATTTCTTTATTATAATATAATTTATTAAAAATATATTAATTATTAAACTTATATAAGTTTAATATTTATGTAACTAGGGGCACGGCAGTGCTCCCGTCAAGTAGATTACTTATACACATAAAACTTTCCGAAATAAATTCTTTAAATAATAATGAAAACAACATCAAAACCAGACAAATAAAGATACGAAAAGTTACGTTAATTTATTAAAATGTATAGTTATAAATATATATAGGAGACAGAGTTTAAGGGTTAATGTAATGTACATAACCTTAATAAAATAAATTACTCTGTCAAGTCCTGTAAGTTCTGTTTTCAAATGTTTTTGTTCATGTAGTCCTGTACCTACCTACATAGTCAAATCTACACTATAAAAAGCATTTTTATTAAACGGAGTTTGTTCAGGGATTCTCTGAAATTGTTAGTGTCATCCCTAATAACGAGAAAGACCGGCAGATGGTAATTTTACGCTTTGTAATGTAAATTTCGTTCGCCATGTTTGGCAGCCGCGAAGTGCCCGCGATATTCTCAATACATTAGTGTCTTACTTTTTTAAATCTTATTTTACCAATTTATTTTCTATTCTCTAGATCGAGAATTTTAATTTTATGGTTGTTGACCTTTTCTCGATTTACCTATTCTAAAATCGATAAGTTATACTCAATCAGGATTATTATAATAGTGTTTGAAAAAAAACCTAGGATTTTATGTTTTATTTTGTAATAAATTTTGATGGATCGAGTTATTAATCGATTATATGGAGATATTTGTCATATAGATCAACGGATCTTGAATAGGGCGGCGCTCATGTGGTGTTATGGTGATTGATCATTGACCTCAGCGGCGCGAGTTGTGATGACAAGTGTTAATTTGTGAACTAATGATTAATTCTCATCGGATATTTTTTGCAACGTAGGTTCGTGTCTAATGAACTGCAAAATAAATATTTTCTAATGATTATGAAATAATTATTCAGCTGCATTCGGTTAGACTGGAAGCTGACCCCAAAATAGTTCAGAAAAGGATAAACAGATGATGAGATGATGATTTTGAAGACCTACCCAATGTTATACATTTAGTTTTACTAATCATTTGTGACATAAAATTCAGAGCGTTCAATCGTTAAAAATCGTTCTAACTAAGCAAACTTTATTTATAAATTTGCTGCGCTCCGGGGTTTCACCCGCATAAGTCTCGATCCCGTAGGAATATCGGGGTAAAAAGTAACCTATGTCCTAACCCAGTTCATGGTCTACCCATGTGAAAAATTTCATCCATATCCGTTCAGCCGTTTTAGCGTGAAGGCGAAAACAAACAAACATACAAACATTTAAAAAAACATATTACCTATTTCTCTTTATAATATTATAAATTTAGACTAGTGACCAGCCTGCTTCGCACGGTGTTTGCGACTTCAAAAAACATAGACATTTCTTTATTATAATTATGTTAGTTTAATATTAATGTTTTTTACACAAAACCTTCCGGAATAAATTCTCTAAATGACAGACACGAAAAGCGACTTTTATTTATAAAATGTATAGATTTGAAGCCCATTAAACACATGGCACACTTTTAAATATAAAAATAAATATATTTATGCAGAAATTAGCATTAATCTCGGCATAATAAAGAAAACGGTTAATTTGTGCCTGTTTGTGTCAAAAATCCCGTTTTAACGACAAACGATAAATATTAAGAAATACTCACTGGGTTTGGTGAAATTTATTATTTTGTATGATTTTTTCCTTTTTTGGGTTACACCTGTTTCATTATGTGATACGTCGTTAAGATTTTTGCAAAATGTGGAATGTCTACTAAAATTCTTAAATACGGAATAAAAATATGTAGAGTCTTTATTTTTAGAGCGAAGCTGGAACATTGACCCAGAGTTTGAATGAAAAAACACTTTAATTTATGTTCTGCTCTTAATTAAAGTGGTTGAATTTTTCAATAACCATTATTTCCGATCCAAAACCAATAAATACCCTTTTCCGACGTATGAGGCAAAGAGGTGTCATTATTTAATTCGGCATCTTCGTTTATTTTTCATACGCATTTGGCAGTCAAAGTGTCCAAAGATGCATTTGTTTTTTTTTTTTGATAATTGGCCCCTCGGCAGAATTACATCAGCCACAAATATTTTTAGCATTGGCCTAAATCATAGTTCTTTTTTTAAATTTCGCGAAGTGATTCTAGTTTAAAAGTCTTATTACACTTTTTACGCAAATTCATGATTTTTGACGTTGTAATTTTTTTAATTATTTGATTGTAAGTTGGAGTTATAGATTTTAATTTTTCTTTTCGTGTAATTAACTGTACATATTTTACGAGCTCAGTTTAGAAGAAAATTCGTCGGTGATGAAACTTTGACGCTCAAATTCACATTGTTCCATTCAATTCTAATAAAAGCTAAAACTAAAAGATAAGTTGAATGTTTTACTTGTTTATTGGAGTTCTAGAATTTCTTTAAATTCCTGGAGTTTTCACGGAAAAATTGCAGTGTCCATTATATTCCAAATAAAAAACATTTTATCAAATAAACTAATATGATATAAAACTTCTATCTACAATGAATACGTTTTATTAGTTTTCGTTTCTCAATATACCTAATAAGACAAAATTACAATAAATAAAATTAAAGTACTATATATTCCGCGTCAATTCAGCAAATCTCTTGAAAAGAACGTGTAACTCCAACTTACAAGAAAGAGAATGGCACTCTCGTTATTATAATCAAATAATTAAAATATAATATTTATATTATTTTATAATATTAAAATATTATACTGTTGCTGAAAATTACAACGTCAAAAATCATGAATTTCCGTAAAAAAATGTAATAGGACTTTTAAATTGCCATGCAATGATTACCAAAATTGTTGGAAATGATTACTCTCTTAAGGATTCATGATTATTTTAATTACTTATAAAACATTTATCATGAATTATCATTAATAGCAGAGCAGAAATACAGAGTAGGTTCCAGTTTTTTCTCTGTTGTCATTATTGGAAAGGTCAAGCTAGAATTGGAGCGAATATGGAGCAAGTTTGTATAGTGGACGTACAAAAAAATGTGTGGAATTGAATCCAGTCTTCCAACATCTCAAGTTCAACGTTATTTTTTTTATTCGACACGAAAAACAGAATTCGTTTGTGCTGTGTCTCGCCGTATTAATTACGAATTAAGCGCCGTATAATCTTGCGTGTTGTTAAAGTCGACACGCTTTGTTGGTTTGATAGCTTTGTTTGGGGTTCCGAGTTCGATTCCCGGGTCGGGCAAAGTTTTATTGGGTTTTTCGATTAAGTTTTATTTTTGTAACAGCCCCGAGTTGGAAGTTGGCGGTCTGATACCCCCGTGCTTCGGAAAGCACATTATGCCGTTGGTCCTGCGCCTGATCTCGCCTCGGAAAGCACGTTATTCCTGCACCTGATCTCTCCGGTCGTGTCTGATTGCCGTCCCATCGGACTATGAGAGTGAGGGAAGAGAGAGTGCACCTGTGTCTGCGCACACACACCTGCACTATAATATCTCCCGCGCCGATGGCTAGTCTCCGCTGATATTGGTCGCCATGGCCGAAATTCGGCTTGAAGGACTATTATTATACTGTACTTAGCTTGTTTTTCCGGAGTTCTTAGGTTTATGCCACATTATGGTTACTTAATAAAATAATAACAACAGCACACACGACGTGTCTGTTTAACAAAGGTCGATGTGCTGTGTCCGCATTAGGTAAAATTTGCATAACTACGACCTTCCTACTTATTTTTGAGCTTATTAGCGTAGGTGACAGGTGTAAAGGATATTGTTTTGTTTTCTCACGCACGTGACATGTAGTTCACGTTTAAGGCCCGGCCCTAGCCGCCGCAATAGGAGGAGACGCCCGGGGCGGGAATCGCGAGCCGATTTCCGGCCACCGTAGGCGCGGGCTTGCGGACGGTGAGCAATGGGTAGCTCGCCGTCCGATAAGGACCAAGCCCGGGTCGACGGCGCGTTGTGTTCCACGCGCGCCTCAAAGAGATGTCAGCAGAAATGACGGGGTCCGCTAGGGCCAATGCCTGCCGGGGGTTCGAAGAAAACCGAGCGCCGGCGAGCGCTACTTCTAAGTTGCTCGCAGCCAGGCAGGCTATTTAATATTAGCGCAAGGTGGTTGGATACCAGTTCACAATTTGTCGGTTTCCCATGGAAAGATTATAAACTAGCGAAAAATAATGCGTTAAATTGTAAACGGTTCGTTGCAGTTCACAATTTTTCGACAGTTTATAATTTAACGGAAATAATACCGATAGATTATAAACTAACGAAGTTCATAATTATACGGTGACATATCCACCGGAGCTGTGCGGAGATGCGTATTGGCTATATTGACTGGAGCGGAGATGTGTGATGGCTAGAGAGGAACTGTTACGGCGCGCTCACTGCACGCCGCTCACATGACTCACATCTCTTCTCGTCTCCGCTGCGCGCCGTCTCGCCAGCTTGCGACGCACAGCTCTCCGCCTTGATCGCCCCATACAAATATGATACATCTCCGCTGAGTGGTATCCACTGAAGCTGAGTGGACACGAGATGTGTGAATAACGAAATTCTATTGGTTGTTTAAAACACATCTCCTCTCCTCTTGTCTCCGCTTTGGTGGAGGCCGGGCCTAAATACTTTAAAAGAATCGACAACTTGTTTTGAGATATACTACCAGTACCAATAATATAATTAATTACTTCGCAGAATCGTCTGCCTTTATTATTTATGGGCCAAAAGTATTTAAACAAAATTGTCGACACCTCATAAATCTGACAATGGAATATTGAGGGCCATATACGAGGTTAATTATTTCTTCGTATATGGCAATTAATATTCCAGCTAAAATAATACTTTACTAATAATTTTTTGTATTTTTTTATTGTTTTATAATAATGTATAAATTGTATTAATTAATTGAATTTGTAATCTGTCGTGAATTTCATATGGGTGTATTCCTGAAATAAATTATTTTGAATTTTTTTTTGAATTTGAATAAAACCCGCCATGGTATATTATAGCGGATTTTATCGATGTGTGAGGTGAACACAGAATAGGCTTCGATTTCGATGTCAGCAGAATTGACGGGGTCCGCTAGGGCCGATGCCTGCCGGGGGTGCGAAGAAAACCGATAGGGAAATCGTGGCCCCCGGCAACAGGACAACCGAAGGAACACGGGTGGGTTTTAGGCGATGAGAGACTGACATGCCCTCCCGCTCCACTCAGAGCGGGAGAAGTTATTTGATAATTCCCCACAAAAAAAAAAAGGCTTCTATTCTTAGCCTACCTTATATCTTTATACCTTAAATTATTGTTACGCGTTAACGCAACAAGATGAGTAGATATAAAGGCCAGGCGGAACGGCGCGGCATGGCATGGCAAAAGTTTCGTAAACGGAAATGAATTTGAATCTTATGTTCATATCCTTAGCACTCGCATTTCGTTAATACCGTCACAAAGGGACTTGAGTATACCGAAGGAAGGTGTGGTATGTCGCAGAAGGCTTCGGCCATACAAATGCTTCGCCGTCCCATGCCGCGTCGTGCCGATAGTGAGCGCTGGTCAAGTACGGAGAAACAATCGGATATCAGATCCCTTTTCTTCAGTATATTTATGGCTTCACAGTGCTAAAAGGCGATTTTATTGACAAATTAACGTTCGCTTTCAATTTGTTCAAACTTGGACGATTGCTCGTATTTTAGTGTCTTGTTCCTTCTCGGGTAATTTAAGATGGAGCAGTCGCAGTGGTTTATTTTTTTTTGGAAGTAGTTTTTTATCTTTTTATAGGGATTTGGTAATATATTAAGTTGTCCTTATAAATTGCCACTTATTTTTAACCGACTTCCAAAAAGGAGGAGGTTCTATGTTCGTAGCGTATGTATTTTTTTTATGCATGTCCACCGATTTCTCCATCAATTGTGAACCGATTTTGAAAATTATTTTTAGGATATGCTCTCGAGGTGGTTCCATATAAACGTTATATTAACTTTGCTTGGATAGTTTTTGAGTTAGCTTCATTAAATACGTATTTTTTCCCAGTTAATATGTGGATGATATGATAAGTTCCTGTCACTGTTATTTACATAGCAGGTAGTGGTATTAGAATTTGTGAAAAAAGTGAAAAAGAAAAACTTTTTCCAAAAATAAAAAAACAACCGACTTCCAATTAAAACACTTCAAAGTGAAAAATAACTTTAATTTCGGAAGTCGGTGTTTTTGGTATTGAATTTTCGGTTTTGCGACCGACTTCCGAAATTAAATTAAAGTTATTTGTTAGTGTTGTTTTTTTTTTGTATTGTTGTGTTTTCTGATGATTCTTCTCTTATGTACTTACCTACCTGATAGTGTATCGAATGGATAGCTATATTTTTTTTTTTTTTTTTAACTGTCACATGGTCCATCATACGTTGCCGCTGGTCGAGTCAGCCATTCTGGAAAAGCTGAGTGTCTACCTACTCATAGAATACCGATCAGTTTAGTTAATAATTTCAATGTTTCACTAGCCACTATAGATGTAACTTGAGCAGTGGTAACGGCCCCGACTTTCGGTCTTGGGTTCAAACTCAAGCAGGCGCATTAATTTGTGTAAATCATTTCATCACCACTGCTCTCGAAACGGTGAAGGAAAACATCGTGAGGAAACCGGCATGACCTAGAACCGAAAATTCGAACATATGTGACATCTACCAACCAGCACTGGGCCCGCGTGATAGAATACAGCCCACTTCCTCTCGAAGAGAGGCTTGTGTCCCAGCAGTGGGAACATTATAGGCTGCTGATTATACTCAAAATCAAAATATTTTATTTCACATAAACCTACAAGGGCACTTATGAAACGTTAGAAGCTAGGTGCACGGTTCCAATTAGTCGCTTCCTATGGAGAAGAGTCGGCAAGAAACTCCACGGTTACTCTTTTCAAAATAAATTGTTTCTACAATGTTTCCAAATTACAGTTTTAATAGGTATGGGAGGACAGTGTAGGTCTATCAATAAGTACCAGGTACTTAGTAAAATAGAAAATGGTCCACAAGTCTACAGCCTACAACGTTCTCACATTTACAAAATCTAAAAGAAAAGAATCTATATAAAAGATAAACAAAATAATAAAAATAAGGACCTATTTAAACCAAATGACATGATTGCCTAGTGGCATGATACAGCTGTAGTCAGCTGTAACAAATCTAATTTGATTCAACTACGACTAGCCACTGTCAATCACGTTTAACTTATCGATATTGTTAAATAATTACCTACCTATAGACTATTATAGATAACTACTTGGAACAAATCATTTTAATATTCGATAAATGAATACATATTTGCTCGCACTTAAGTCTTAACAATATTGATACGCTGCACGACGCGCGGCGCGGCGGCTCCGTTGCATTCCTGTCCCAATATATTCTCTGTAATGGCTTCCTTCATTGATTATGGGCACTCGCCGAACTAAAAAGTGGACGATCCACATGAAATATTACCACCTTTTTAAGTCAATGGGCATATTAAAAAAAAAACGGCCTAGTGCAAGTCGAACTCGCACACGAAGGGATCCGTAACATTGTTTTTAAAATTAAAAAAAACGCCGAAAAAAACATGTTTCTTTTATGGAAACCCCCTAATATTTTTAACTTCAATTTATTTTGTGTTGTTATAGCGGTTTTAGTAGTTATAAAAAAATAAAATAAAATTCATTTAAGTCAGACTATTTTCGTCCATATTTTGTTAGTACCTATTACATTCTCTTAAAACTATGTTAGTAATGACGAGATCAATTAATTCATTTAAGTAACATAATATAACACTCGAAATAAATAATTGAATGTAAATTAAAATAATTGAAAATGAATTAAAATAAATTATTGAAAATAAATTGTTAATCACACTCAATTGTTATGACACATTCTCTGAAAACTGTCAAGTTTCTACCTACCCATTACGCTTCAAAAGATACAGTCTTGTGACAGACGGACGGACAGCGGAGCCTTATTAATATAGCACCCTTCTCGTACGGAACCCCAAAACATTGCTCAGTTCGACGAGTAAATACAAAATTACGGCAATGATTCGATGTTTTGAGATATAACGATCAGTTTTGTTCCCCTCAAGATATATAGCCTGGCTGTTATGAATTATGGTTGAAGGATACTCCTCATGTTTTATTCATATTCACAACCTTTGCGCTTTTATAAATGGAATAATTTTCGGCCATTATGTATTCGAGAAGTGCCATTTTGATGAGTGATACAAATATGATGGCATATGTAAATGATAAATGAGAATACTAACTGTCAGTAATAAGTTTATATGACCTAGTGGTTGAGACCCCGCTTGTGAGCTTGCGAGGAGCTTGTGGCTAAGAAATAACAGCCGCACGGGTCGATCCATCAGGTTAAGGTACGCTTGCCGGGGTTGGTCCGTGGATGGGGATAAACGATATAGAGTCATTTAATTAAATAATTCATTTTACATACAATGCCAGAGTGAACGGTAAAATTACATATTTTTAAGTATAATGATGCTTGTTTTACAAAACAATTTACTTGACCAAAAAGGGTTGCAATTAAAAAAAATCGTAATTGAAAAGTCCTTGGGATCAAGTGGAGATTCCGCGATTGTTTTAACGAAACCGGTTAATAGTATGGTACTGTAATATTAACTTCATCTTGATTTTTTTTAAATAATTAATATTAAGCATACATGCTATACTTGTACTTACTTACTAATTACTATATTGACTACTTTTAAACTGAAAAAAAAAAAAAACAGTGGCACTCCGGGAGTGCCGACAGAAGTGAAAACTTGAACAAGATCGCCTTGGTGGAAGAAAAATACTTGTATAGAACATTGGTCCATAACCAACTAAATAAAGAACACAATCGCGTTTAAAAAAAAAAATACTTCCAAAACCTTTAAAGTAAAAATACTTGCCAAGAACATTGATCCGTAACCTTATCTAAATAAAGAGCACAATCGCGTTTACAAAAATGAGGTATCGGTAATGGTGTCACGAGTTCAATTGTTTTATCCCATCTCAAAAATGCCCAACGCGCCTAAAGAAGTTTTCATTTCAAAAACTTAATTATGTAGGTACAATCACCTGCTTTTTGGACTTAAAATCGTTGACCTCAAGTATAGTTGATATAGAAAGAATACGAAACCGTTTAAATATCCCACGGGAACATACTACCGGGACTAAAAGTACCCTATGTATTATCCATGTGTTTTTCTATATTTATATACATTTTTTTTGCGCGGTACCCTAATTATTTTTTTAAAATAGAAGTAACCTAGGTTAACATCAGCTATCTGCCAGTGAAAGCCCCGTCAAAATCGCTCCAGCCGTTTCGGAGATTAGCCGGAACAAACAAATACAGACAAAAATTGATTTTTTTATAAGTACCGTATATATTTTCATATGCATTTAGTAAAACGCTGTTATATTTATTATAGTATATGTGTATAAAGATTGTAAACTCCAAAGGTTTAGGTAGTTAAAAAAAGGTAAACAAAAAAAACCACGTGACGAGACAGCTGTCAAGTAACCAACTAAACGTAATACCTGTCACTTCAGTTCTTATGCTACGTCACAGTTGAACTCTTCAAATTAGCAACGTTATATTTCGTTGACGTTTAGAAATTGGGCTCTTTACAATAGACAGATTACAAAATCTTATAAATCAGACAAAAAAAAATTGTGCACAAGCAGTTACATCTACGAAAAGTAGTGAAGAATAAACGATAAAGTTTAACATACATTAATAAAAGAGGAAACTATAGATAAACACTAAAATAAATTTTATTTAGTTTTATTGTTTTTTTAACAAGAAAGTGTCATCTATAAAAACCCTTTTTACGATTTGTTTACCTTTTTTTAACTACCTAAACCTATGGAGTATAGGTACGTATAAATATAAAACTGAAATTATAAATTGCTTCCACTCCGAAAATGGACGCCATAACTAAGTAATGGCTGCTGTAAACACATGTTTCATTACTATCGCGTAATCCGATCGCGAATACTTGTTGAGAGTGACGGTTATTTGTTAAAACAGCATTTCTTTAAAATTATGTTTATAGTGGTTTATGGTCGCAACGAAGATGGCGGTACGAACTGGACGAAATAAACGACCAGTGGTCCACATTAGTACTGGATCATAAGCACTGGAAGTAAAAAGAAAAGAAAGAAAATACGTTTATTTTAAACATGACGCAAATCACATCCACGCAAAACGGCCATCGCTCAGCATAATGCTGCGACCCTATGCGAGACAGAGCCCCAGCGCTGGTTTTCAGCGACAGCCGGCGCTGACGTTATGACGTCAACCGGGATACCTAACAACACCCACACGGATCGGGCAGCGTTTTTTTTACATGTTATATAACGGGTTATAACGGGTGTCGAAACCGAGACCCGAGAGACACTTGTTCTTCCCGTTGTAATGTTTTTTTTTTGTACTGGACCATATCTGGGAATCTGGGAAAAATATGCGCAGACGCACATACATAATTTAAGAATCAATGACAGCGATAAGGGTCGTAGACTCGTAGCACCCGTAGTGCTACAAGGGATGTGCTTTCTAAACTAGTGCTACGAGCTACGACCGCTACGGGCTACGGGACTACGCCATAACTATTCCGTAATCTGTGTCTACGATTTTATTTGTATACCTCTGTAATATAGATTATTTAATTACTCATTAAGGTTGCACTAGTCGACGACTCGAACTAACGCTATTTAGTGTAGTTATTTATTTATTTATCTAGTTTTTATTGATTTGGTTCATTATTAGCTTTATGTTTCATTATTCAAATTTTAACTATATATTATACAGCTAATATTGAAATAGCATTCTATAGAGTAAATTATATTTGTCGAAATGTTTATAACAAAAACGAGCGCGTAAAATTTCATGCACATACCTTTGGGCGTATAGGTATAATGGAAAAACTACGTGATGTATCTACTCAAAATAAAATTATTTGAACTTTTGAATAAGTTATCTATCATTGTACGGTTTCTATTTTGCCATTTTCATACTACATAAGTTATTTATTTACGCCTAAAGATGAGTTAACATTATTGTTGGAATATGGAAGTTTCGACGCTCATAACTTCCAAACCAATATTTTTTTTTTTCAATTCTGCTTTCATGCAGGGCTAGATAATGACAAGAAAAATGGATATAATTTTTAGTTTTGCCCGTACACTGTCAAACGACCGTACAACGTTACGAGTGATCACCATACTACGTTTGAATGAAAGAATGACCGACTAGCATAACCTTAAGTACTACTGATTATTATTTCTGTATCCAATTCAATTTGTTTTCAAATCCTTTTTTGTTTGGCCCTTGTCCCTCTTGATTGTTTGGGTTAAACCAGCAGCCAACATATTTTACAGCAGGGATTCCTTATTTATATGCAGAGACCAGATTTCCAGAAACTGGACGAGTCATCTAAAAAGCTTTTATTAAGTCCATACCTAAGTGAATACGGTTCAATTAGTCCCATCTTTTGGCATGACAAAAAGGTTTATTTATTTGCAAAGGTAATATAATTGAAGGCAAATATTTTGATACCAATTCGTTCGATACTTTTTTCTTAATTCGCAACCGATGGGCAAAAAAATTGCCTCGTAATGATTACAAGTGTATCTGTTATTATGACCACTTCTTTTATACTTGTGACAAACGCGTGACAATGGCAACAAAAGGCTCTGATTGATTTAATTGATATTTAAATACAGTTTTGAGATCTTTTTTCTTCTTTTCGAGGCTAAGCAAATAAGGGCCAAAAACAAATAATTAAAAAAAAAAAGTTTTTCTTAACTGATTAGTTTTTATTTATGTACTAGCGGACGTCACGCGGTTTCACCAGCGTAGTTCCCGTTCCAGTGGGAGTATGGGGATAAAATATAGCCTATGTTACTCGCTGATAATGTAGCTATCCATTGCTGAAAGAATTTTTCAAATCGGTCCAGTAGTTTTTAAGTTTATTCGTTACATACAAAAATACAAATCTTTCCTCTTTATAATATAACTAGCTGCGCCTCGCGGTTTCACCCGCATAAGTCTCGACCCCGTGGGAAAAAAAAAAGTATCCTATGTTCTTTTCCAGGGCATCATCTATATATGTGCCAAATTTCATCCAAATCCGTTCAACCGGTTTAGCGTGAAGGCGTAACAAACAAACTTACTTTCGCATTTATAATATTAAGGATAATATATTATTATAATATAGATTATCCTACTCTCGAGAGTAGGTTAATAAATAAATAAAAACTCTATTCAGTTCAGAAAAACACGGTAAAATATTAAAAAAATAGTAGTAGATGGTATAACCTTGCTAGATTTTTACAAATTCCTAGGATTCCCAGTGTCTGAGTTTTTTTCGGCTTTTTTTCTTAGAGTAGTCAGATAGGAAACGCTGAACTCATCTAGCTTATTTTTAATATGACGTGTAAAAGTGATTCCGATATCCTATTTACAGAATAAACATTTAATTTAATTTCATTTCGTGGGGTCCAGTCTGTTCCCAAGTTAGGCAGGTATGTTGTTCCTACATATAACCAAAGTTGTTTTGACTGAATTTTATATTTCTAAAGAAAAATCATGCCAGTAATGTATACTCCATACAAAATTACCTACAGTATAGTCTTTACGAGGTGCAAAACCATACAAATTACTTTATCCATAATATATTTTCAAGATAAAATCGTGGGTCTTTTCTCTCAAGTCTTCCAATTATTTACAACAAGTATAACCCGACAGAGATAACTTGTACTCAATATTGATTGGTTAACAGGCTCAGTTTACACTTGTTGCAAGATAATTGGTTGAAATTACAATACGCCATCGATCATAACACCACCATTTAACTTTGCCGTGTAATAATTGGCGAAAAACAATCTTGATTGAGGCCTATAAAAGTTGATGGATGTCTTTCAACATATCAAGTCGTCAGTTTGTATGGAAAAGTTTTTTTTTAATACTACATTGTTTTTTATTAATATTAACCTACGGAAGGCTTGTTATTATGGTGGTCTGTTGTTGTATAGTAAGTTTATAATATGCACATATTGAAATGAGGAAATCTATGCTTAATTTTATCGACGAAAAAAATAATTGAAAAATCTAAAAAAAAAATTTTTGTAACATAACGGTGTAACTTTTAAACTAAATGATCTATAGCGATGAAACAAACTCCATAATGATTGGAAGTAATTAGGCATTCTAATAAAATGAAAATTGTGGAAAAAAAATTACTCTCAATTGAAAATAAAGATTTTTTTTTTAGCAAAAATTTGTTTTTTTCATACATTTTTACAATAATCGTATAATTTCTCAATAAGACGCCGAACAGAACCACGAAAAAAGTTGTTGATAAAAAAACCTGTATAAAATTAAGCATAGATTCCCTTATTTCGATATATGTGCACATTATAAAGACTCGCACTGTATATCTGAACCGAGCAACAAAATTCACAGCCATAATCGAATCGAATCCTGTGCTACGGAAAATACCAAAAAGATTCACGGAAATAAAAACATGTATATTTATCCGTCAGTGATTGGTAGGCACAGACAGAGGGTAACCTTTTTATCGTTTCAGCCCGGAATCACCCATTTCTGGCTGTAAGGCACCTTTTTCCTGAAACAATTATGTGTAGGTTACCTTTTGAAAAACTGAACCTCCCCCCTTCTCTCTTTCCTTCGTTTTTGGCGAAATGTGGGTGTACTATTGGTACAACTCTGCCTAACTCTTTGGAGGGGGCGACTAGAATCAATTCTATTTTTTGTTTTTGACGTTCAAAAGTGCCTTTTTGTGCCTAATTGAAATAAATTATTTGACTTTGACTTTGGAGATTAAAGCCGTTCTTTCTTTCTTTTTTTCTTCTTTAGAACGAAAAAGCATCACAAGTTTTAAGTACCATTCTTAAGACGTAGATATATGACAGTGACCTTGAATGGTTAGCTTGCGTGTTCTGTACTGAGTTCAAGCAACGCGTCGTACGTCCAGCCAGTAATAGGACTCGCCCATCAAGGAGCGCTGTCCCAAATTAGACACATTATTAATTTATTACACGTAAAACAAAAAGTATTTTAATAAAACAAGTATACTAAAAGATCAATAATTTAATTATCTTTAAAATGGTGAAGTTTTCAGAAAAATACGCTCGATAGATTTTGCGTCATTCTCAGTTTTTTATCCGCGTTAGACATAACTTTATAAATTAATTTCACTATGTAATATATAAACATAATCAAAAATATGCCTATATTAAAATATTAGGAAAATGCTTTAATTTAACATATATTTTTTTCAAATCACTAACACTACTCGTTTAGACGTCATCTTCAGTATAAAATCATCAAAAGTCGGTTATCGTCCCCTTAAGGTGAACGCACACTTATCCGAGCCGAACGCGTCGAACGAAACGAATTTTAGAATTCTGAAATTCTATGAAACGTTCTCACGTTCTTGTTGATTTCGATTCGTGCGACGCGTTCGGTTCGGATAAATGTATCACCTTTATAGAACATTCTCTCAGAGTCCTACAGTTGAACAAAAGCTTTTATGCAAATACCACGTCTGAGTTGGGAGATTTGCGTACGGATAATTTTAAAGAAAAGCAACTTTTTACAAAAAAAAAATAACAACCGACATAAAAAAAAAAAACACTACAAAGTGAAAAATAACTTTAATTTCGGAAGTCGGTGTCTTTGGTTTTGAATTTTCGTTCTTTGTCACAGACTTCCGAAATTAAAGTTATTTTTCACTTTGTAGTGCTTGTTTTGAAGTCGGTTGTTTTTTTGTAAAAAGTTTTTTTTTCACTTTTTAGTTGTGATACCTACCCCACACAAATTCGAATACCACTACCTGCTATGTAAATAACAGTGACAGGAAGTTATCATATCATCCACATACTAAGTGGGGAATAAATACGTATTATTGAAGCTAACTCAAAAACTAGCCAAGCAAAGTTAATAAAATTTTTATGGGACCACCTCTGAAGTATGATCTACCAAACAAAAAAAGAATCATCAAAGTCAATTCATAATTGACGGAGTAATCGCGTAACAAACATACGAAAAAAAAAACATACAGTCGAATTGAGAACCTCCTCCTTTTGGAAGTCGGTTAAAAAGAAAGATGCTGACTTTTTTTTAATTATCTTAAATATATTTAGCACACATCTGATTGCATAAATTAATTAAATCCTTATCTCCCCAACTGTATATCGAAACCAGAGTCGTATTAAATATTCATAAAATATCAAGTTTATTTAATAAAATGCGAAATAATGAGATCAATGAACTTCACATTTTCGTATTCCTGTATAATTAATCAAAGAAACAGAAGTCCAATTATTGTGATATCTTAACCTGAACGAAATCGAAGGTAATAAATAAAACTGGACAGGTTAATACTTTTATTACTTTTAATTTAATATAACAAGTGTGGCGGGTGTACTGCGACCAATTAATCTTGAGCGTTCATGATAGCGCTACTTTCCAAGGAAAATGTCAAATTCCGCATTTTTTTAATACCTATACCATAGGCAAAATTACATAAAATTATGCCAGTTTCCTTGAAGGGTTAGCAGAAAAAGGTGGGGTGTACTATAGATACACCCACATTTCTCCAGTTCTGTTAATGTCCCCTGTAATAGGAGGCGAGCCTATTGCCATCAACCGGGCACAAATCCAGACTCCGGGCTGCTACTGAGAAATTCTTAATAGAAAAAAAACACAATAAAACTTTGCCCGATCTAGCCCAATTAGGCAGTCTTCTTAAATATTTTTCGCCGTATCTCAAGATATGATGGACATACGAGTATTTCAAAAGGGACTGTTTTGCGAAGTGTTAAACTGTCCATTGTGTTTTCGAAATGTGTTTTGTTATGGTAGCATAAAAATATTTAACCGTGGCTAATTTTGGAGTCTGGAATGTAATTTTAAGCACAATGGAGCAAGAAGTGTGACTGGTTGCAGCTTGAAGAATGTTTTTGATTCTGTTATGGGCTGAGATAAGTCCCCAAAGAGCAGTAATTGGTCGGAAACAATTGTTAAAAATTTAGTTAGTGTTGTTCATTGTTGTGTGGTTGTGTTGTTGTTATTTTTTTTTGTTGTGTGTTTTGTTGTAATTGTGTTGTTGTTGTTGTTATGTTGTAGTTTGTTACCCTCTTTTTGCATCGAAATGCTCTTGAATACCTCATCATGGGGACTATCATGGAGCTTAATTTTTATAAATATCTATGAAAGTAGGTAACTCATTCGTTATTGAGATCCTAATTCCTTACGTCATAAGTCTTTGGCACGTGTATTAGTAGAGGCAATATATTCAACCAATTAATTTATAATACCAAATGGAATTAGGTTGGTAGTTAACTCCATTTAAAATAATTAATAGTCTCGATAGATTAAGATTAGTTTGAGCAAAAAGTAGCGCTGAACTGTTTTAAATGGTTTTAGTCATTAGATAAAATGTTTTTTATACATTACGACGAAAATCCATTATTTTGTGATTAAAAAATTACTAAAATGATGAAAGAATTTGTTTTTTAACCGAATTCAAAAAGAAGGAGGTTCTTAATTCGATTGTATGTTTTTTTTTTCTATATTTGTTACGCGATGACGTCGTCAATGATGAATTGATTTTGATGATTTTTTTTTTTTTTGGTATTTGGTCATACTTCAGATGTGGACCCCATATAAAAAAATTAACTTTGCTTGGGTAGTTTTTGAGTTAGCTTCAATAATACGTATTTTTCCCCACTTAGTCTATGTGGATAATATAATAATACGTTCCTGTCACTGTTATTTTTCATTGACTTGTTTACCTTGAAATGCACTAGCAATATTTTGGTTCAAACAAGCTTTCAACTCACGGCTATGTTTACAGGAAAATATTACAACAAAATCATAAAAGTTTTTCAGGGTAGGTATCATCTTTTCCTTCATGCTATGCCTTTTTAACGGAACCATTTCAGCTTGGCTCTTGTAGGCACTTACCTATGTAAATGAGAGGTTGGGTTCTGCCCAACGCATCGCGAGTTCAATTCATGCACGAAGCCTATTTTAGCCAATATTTGAATGGCCTAAGTATATGTGTACAGTTATTATTCATGCAAGCTATTATTTGTACTTATGGCCTAAGTATTGTGAGCTGTTCCGGGTCTAGCGGTGGTATTCTGTAAAAAACTCACTTAAATGAAGTGAGTTGTCAATTCCTAGCATTAGGTGGAATGACAGCTGATTTGAAGCTCACTTCACAACATAGGTGAACATGCTAAGATTTTCTAGAAAGTGTGTGTGAGATTTGTGTCTGTTAGCACTCACAATACGGAAGAAATTCTATAAATTAATTCTGTGTGTGTGTGTGGTGTGTGTGTGTGGTGTGTATGGTGTGTGTGTTAGTGTTGTGTTGTATGTGTCATGTGTGTATACCATGTTTTACGCAAATAAATTATCTTATCTTAGCATTCTAAAAGTCTTAATTTCTTCAATCGAAGTCTGGCTTTGACATGCTCAACGGGGGCCATCTTTAATGAATTTTGGCAGCTGATGGATGATTAATTTTTCTTCCTAACGTGTCGATGGCAAATATAATTTAAATTTCCTATTTGGCCCAGAACTCGACAACGCTAACTACATTCGCTGACGCAGACATAAATAAGGTACGTGTACGGGTGACAGGGCAGAAGGGAGGAGAAGAATAGCCATGATTACGACATTTCTCGCAATTGAACGATTAAATTCTCGATACGAATTTGAATTAAGTAAGTTGATTATAACAATGATTGATTCGGATTTCTCTGTTATTTACTGTATGAACACTGATTAAAGGCTCTTACAAACAGGCGCGACACAAAGGCACCGCTCGTCGCGCGACGAGCGGTGCCTTTGTGTCGCGTCGCGTATCGCGCCTGTTTGTAAGAGCCTTAACACCTTCAAATTAAGACGCAGATATATGACAGTGACCTTGAATGGTTAGCTTGCGTGTTCTGTACTGAGCTCAAGCAACGCGTCGTACGTCCAGCCAGTAATAGGACTCGCCCATCAAGGAGCGCTGTCCCAAATTAGACGCATTATTAATTTATTACACGTAAAAAAAAGGTATTTTAATAAAATACGTATACTAAAAGATTAATAATTTAATCATCTTTAAAATGGTGAAGTTTTTAGAAAAATACGCTCGATGGATTTTGCGTCATTCTCAGTTTTTTATCCGCGTTAGACATCACTTGGCAAATTAATTTTACTATGTAATATAAACCTAATCAAAAATAAGCCTATATTTAAATATTTAAAAAATGCTCTAATTTAACATATATTTTTTCCAAATCACTAACACTACTCGTTCAGACGTCATCTTCAGTATAAAATCATTAAAAGTCAGCTATCGTCCCCTTAACAGAACTTAAAAGGCATTCAAAACTCGTCATGCCAGCTGTCGGGACGGGTCAACTCAGAGCTGCAATGGTTCTTTCTTCAAAAGTCCCTGCATTTAGACTCACATACAATCTTGATAATATAAGGTTTGAAAGAAAGAAAAATAGGTTTATTTAAAACCTCCCCGCCGGCATCTTCCCTCCTCGGTTTGGACTTTAAAAGAGACCTCTAAGTTTGTGTCGGCAATCGGCATTTTTTCTCAGGGATCACTCAGCGAGGAAATGTCAGCATCATCTAGTTTTGTATATGTACGTGTAAAACTGTCTTTTAAAAGATATAAGTACTTATGGAAATAAACAGAATTTTATCATTTAATTTCATTATCCATCTTTACAAGGCAAAGGGTTATTACTGAGAAGTGAGAACATTTCTTACCATTTACGGAACACTCAAATAAGAAAACTAATTTATATTTCATCATTTATATCTTTCTCATTTGTTTTGTTGGACTTTCTGTGAAAATGAACCTCATGAGCTTGTGTTACGGTTGGTTTTTCCTTGTAACTGTTTTCCTTTTGAGAGCCCCTTGTAGTGATCGCGTGTCGATTAATTTGAGCAAATAATAATGTTGCTGTGAGATTATAAATAAATAAGTACTTAAACTGCGTTCGCGATTTAATTTCCAAAAATGTAAACAAAAATGTGTTTTTGGAAAAACCAATTTAATATTCAGTTTCCGCTACAACTTCTTTTTTATGACTTTTTCAAAAGTAATTAGTAATTTATTCTGGTATAAAGTTGATATTCGTTTAAATGAAAATACCAGCAATTGGAAAAAAGGATTTTATTAGACTTTAGATACTTAGGTATATCTTTTCAGTGAAAGGGCTTTACGATTAATCGTAAAAAATTAAGATATTCGTGGTTTCTTAAAGGCTGCTCCATGATCCACAAAACGTTAATTTGTATAAACATATTCAACCCGGGTAATTAATTTTAGAGACTGAATTGTAATTATGAACACAATGAGCAAGAATAAAAAATGATTGGATAATTAACTAGTATTTATCCAATGGAGAGCAATGGAAAACTCCAAGCATAGCCCTCTCCATACTTTCCCTACGTGATCGAATCAGAAATGAAGAGATCCGCAGGAGAATCAAGGTAACCGACATAGCCCGAAGAATTGCCAAAATTAAGTGGCAATGGGCAGGGCTCGTAGAACTGATGGCCGATGGGGCCGAAAGGTTCTGGAGTGGCAACCGCGTACAGGAAGACGTAGCGTTGGAAGGCCTCCCACAAGGTGGGCCGATGACCTTTTGAAGGCTGCAGGAATCTGCTGGATGCGAGAAGCACAGAACCGGTCGAAGTGGTGGTGCTTGGGGGAGGCCTATGTCCAGCAGTGGACGTCTTTCGGCTGAAATGATGATGATGATGATGATGATTAATCCAATTATTTCATACAAAAGCAGTTCACGTCAAAACCGACAATCAGCAATCTCTATACCCAGAATATAGATAAGGTATCGATTGGTCGGACCAAAAGTATAAGGCCTCCTTAGTACAAAACTTGTGTTGCTTGTCAATGTCACGTCAGATTTCCCATCGACAAAAATGTCGATCTTCCATACTTCTATCCCCTATTTAACCCCCTTAGTGCTCAAAATTTAATGCTTCTAGACCCAGCGGATTAGGCTGTACCTACGTTGTAATGACTTTGAGATTTTTATTAAGTAAAAGATTATTTTGGTACTTTTACAAAATTCCCAACTGCATCATCTCCCCGTAACGCGTATACCTACTCGTAACTTACAATTCGACGGCGTGTATTGGTGTCGGTAATTGGCAATGCTCACGCGCACACCGCCCGCCGCCGTCGTCTGTTTAACAATGAGGGTTAAGCAATGCTTATGTAATGTTATCGATCTTCGGTATCGGTGATAGTGTTATGTACCGGGACATAAGGGAAAAATGTGTTCGAAATTGGGCTACGGGTGTATCCGAACTAATTAAATATGTTCATGGTTTAATTTAAGAGCGGCCTTGCCACTTAGCCTACTCTGAACTTAGGATATATCGAAAATGAATAAATTTTTTATACTTTCGACTTGAGCTGGGACATATTGTATGTACACATGGCTACACATCAAGTTATACATTTCCAGTATAAGCTTACCTCGCATTGTACGCAAATCCTATTCGATACGAGATCAGCTTAAGCTGGAAATAATAGCTTGATGTGTAGTACTCTGATCGTAATTCATAAAAAAACCAGTCGGAGTCGAATTGATCGATGTATAAACGATTATTCCTTTGTATGGCGAGAAAATAAATTCTCAGTACTTCACTGAAGCCATGAATAAAATATAACCCTTTATAATTCACATATTGGCATAACCCAGAAGCAAAACGACTCGAGGGGCTTGTGGCTAAGTAACAACAGCTGCACGGGTCGATCGATCAGGTTTAGCTACACTTGCCGTGGTTGGTCTGTGGATGGGTGACCATCTTTACATACCACCCCACCCCCCCTCCGTGCCTCGGAAAGCACGTTAAGCCGTTGGCCATCTTTGACAGTCGTTACAGGTAGTTATAAGGCCAAAAAGTCTGACAACCAGTCTTACCAAGGGGTATCGTGTTACCTAGTAACTGGGTTGTGGAGGTCAGATAGGCAGTCGCTCCATGTAAAATACTGGTATTCAGTTGCATCCGGTTAGACTGGAAGCTGACCCCAACATAGTTGGGAAAAGGCTAGGTAGATGACACGGCTACACATCAAGCTATACATTTCTAGTATAAGCTTACCTCGCATTGTACGCAAATCCTATTCGATACGAGATCAGCTTAAACTGGAAATAATAGCTTGATGTGTAGTACTCTGATCGTAATTCATAAAAAAATCAGTCGGAGTCGAATTGATCGATGTATAAACGTTTATTCCTTTGTATGGCGAGAAAATAAATTCTCAGTACTTCACTGAAGCCATGAATAAAATATAACCCTTTATAATTCACATATTGGCATAACCCAGAAGCGAAACGACTCAAAAAAGAATTTAAAGTAAAAAAAAAAACAAAAAGCGGCCAAGTGCGAGTCGTACTCGCCCATGAAGGGTTCCGTAGCAGCAAGTAACATTGAATGAAAGGTAAATTGCGGTTTACGATTTATGGCGTATTAAAAAAAAACTACTTGCTAGATCTCGTTCAAACCAATTTTCGGTGGAAGTTTACATGGTAATGTACATCTTATATTTTTTTTAGTTTTATTATTCTCTTATTTTAGAAGTTACAGGGGGGGGGACACACATTTTACCACTTTGGAAGTGTCTCTCGCGCAAACTATTCAGTTTAGAAAAAATGATATTAGAAACTTCAACATCATTTTTAAAGACCTATTCATAGATACCCCACACGTATGGGATTGATGAAAAATTTTTTTTTGAGTTTCAGTTCTAAGTATGGGGAACTCCAAAATTATTTGTTTTTTTTCTATTTTTGTGTGAAAATCTTAATGCGGTTCACAGAATACATCTACTTACCAAGTTTCAACAGCATAGCTCTTATAGTTTCGGAAAAAAGTGGCTGTGACATACGGACGGACAGACAGACAGACAGACAGACATGACGAATCTATAAGGGTTCCGTTTTTTGCCATTTGGCAACGGAACCCTAAAAATGTAAACTATTAATTTTGGGTGCCCACAAAACAGTTGTATCATGTCCTCTAATCATAACAGCATTCCTCAATTGATTTATATATTGAATATGAGTGACACCTACGGATTGGCTGGCAGAATGTCAAGCGGGACCTGTTAGCTGGCGACCCTGACATTACCATCACTATTCGGAGTAGCATCGGTTCCGCGAGCTAATACAAAGAACTCAATTTGGATGGCTGGACCAATAATAGCCTCTTGGGGATTGATGCTCTATTTTGAGCGGTATATCTGCTGATCGAAATCGGTAAGTCACGATTGTGTGGCGAATTGAAGGTCTTTCTTTATTCATGGGAAGCAATGTTCTAGAGTGCGAAAAATCTAGGCTGTCGATCAAACGATCTCCATAGAAAACTTTTTTTTTTCTGGGTGGGAAATTATCAAATAACTTCTCCCGCTCTGGGCGGAGCAGGCATGTCAGATTCTTACTGACTAAAACCCACCCGTGTTCCTTCAGTTGCCATATTGCCGGGGGCCACGATATCCCTTTCGGACTTCTTCGCAACCCCGGCAGGCATCGGCCCTAGCGGACCCCGTCAAAACCCTGACATTACCATTACTTTTCCGAACATCATCAGTTCCGCGACCTAATTCGAAGAAGGCTGTACCAATAATAAGCTTTGGAGCTTTAGTGGTCTCATCGGAATCTATATGTCACGATTGTGTAGCTAATTGAAGGTCCTGTTTCACAATCTAAGCATTGTCATCACTCTTTTCTTCTATCTTATAACAGAGAGATGTCTTGCTGGTTACCATTGAAGTCTTACCAATGGGTATCGTGTTTTCAGTAACTGGGTTGTGGAGATCAGATAGGCAGTCGCTCCATGTAAAATACTGGTATTTAGCTGCATCCGGTAAGACTGAAAGCCGACCCCAACATAGTTGGGCAAAAGCTAGGCAGATAGTTTGATGTGTTGCTCGGGAGTTTGGAGAGCCACTTTTTCTTCCCAGCTTGAACACTAGGAAGGGGTAAAGGGTGAGCGTTTTCGGGGACTCTCTTCTGTAATTTTTACGCTCAAAAGTGCTGATTCTCAGCCTAATGTTAATAAATGATTTTTGAAATGAAAACTTCTTTAGGCGCGTTGGGCATTTTTGAGATAGGACTAAATCATTGATTTCGCGACCTGTTACCGACACCGTGGAGCAGCCCCGGATCTAGAAGGGGCAAGCCGGGGCCCGTGCCCCGGGCGCCAACTTCAGGGGGCGACAAATTCAAGCGTAGCAGACAAGTGCACCACCCAGCATACAGCAACTTTGCAAATCAAAAAATCAAATCAAATCAAATCATTTATAAAAAAAAAACAAAAAAAAAAAAAATGCAATAAATGAGATGCGCAGCACATTTATAATCTTTCTATTTTTTCCTATTCAACAACAGTTTCGGCGCCCCTGTTGAATTGGCGCATTATCGATCGATACAATTTGATTAATATGTTGCTGCCAAAATTTTCATTTTGAGAAAATTTTAGTTTCTTGGGGGCTAACTTAGCGCATCTCCATAAAAGATTGGCGGGGGGCGGCAAACGGCAGTTTTTGCCCCGCATCAAAAATTTCTAGATCCGGGGCGGCCGTGGAGTAAAAGACATCAACGCGTTGATTACCGCGGTGCCAATTTTTTTCAAGTTTTCACTTCTGTCGGCACTCCCGGAGTGCCACTGTTTTTTTTATTTTGATTTCCAATGTTCTACTGTGGAAAATCTCGAATGCCAATAGGAGCTCTATTATCGGTTATGCACCTATAGATCTCAAAATAAACAAAAATATTAATGATTTTCTACGTCATGAAGTTTATAGCACACCTTTTATTGAAGCGATTTGCTAACTGCGTAGTACGTAGGCTGTACAACATTCTTTCCTTAATATCGATCTATTTTAAGGCATTATACCTACATACCTACAATAACAGTCGCTACCTCCCCGGTCGAGTGCATGTTCAACATTAAATATGAGCAAATTTAAATCATATATTCATTGACATCATAATGAAGATCTTCCTTACAAGCTACGCGCTCAAAAAAGCGGAATGCGTATAAAATTCATGGTTATTTAATAAATAAACGGGGAAGGCAGTTTATTGGCATCTATGGAAAGGGGAGTCAATGGATTCGGACAGGCATTCGGACCAGCATCTTTTGAAATTTTCAAACAAGTTTATCTTTATACATATAATTCTTCTGTGAGTGTGTATGTCACTGAACTTCTCTTAAACGACTGGACCGATTTTGATGAAATTTTTTGTGTGTGTTCAAGGGGATCTGGGAATGGTTTAGATTCACAATTTTGTCCGCTGGACAATGTTTTGACAGGACAACGTCTGTCGGGTCCGCTAGTAAACCAATAAAAAACAACCGACTTCCAAAAAAAAACACTACAAAGTGAAAAATTACTTTAATTTCGGAAGTCGGTGTCTTTGGTATTGAATTTTCATTTTTTGCCACCGACTTATTAAGTTATTTTTCACTTTGTAGTGTTTTTTCGGAAGTCGGTTGTTTTATTTTTGTAAAAAGTTTTAAGTTTTACTTTTTAGTTGTGGTACCTACCCCACACAAATTCGAAAACTACTACCTGCTACCAATGACAGGAATTTATCATATCATCCACATACTAAGTGGAAAAAAAAAGTATTTTTGAAGCTAACTCAAAAACTGTCGAAGCAAAGTTATTAAAATTTATATGGGACCACCTCGAGAGCATACTCTTTCAAACAATAAAATAATTTTCAAAATTCGGTCCACAATTGACGGAGAATTCGGTGGACATACATAAAAAAAACAACGTCCGCCATAAACATATTTATAACCTCCTCCTTTTTGGAAGTCGGTTAAAAAATATATTATAGCAATATCTTTCCCAGTCATGGCAAAAATTGACATTTGGAAGTTAAGCTTTGTAAGCCAACTGGATGATTTCGTTGTTATGACTATCCACAATGAAGGCAAAAAGGCTTATACAACTCATATGCCACTGCTGGACAGAACGAAAATCTATCTGACAGTGATTTAAAAAAAGCCGCCATCTTGGATTTACATTTTGACCTCACTGTTGACTTTAGCACCCTCGAAAACTATGAAAACGACACCCACGAGTGCAATTTCATCCCACGACACTGTAATCACTATACTCTTTTTTTTTCAAGCGTTCTCTCTCTCTCTCTATCTTTCTCTTTGAATTAGAAGAAGACAGTCGCAAGTATTAACACGTTTTAGCGTGAAAATTTCTGAAAGTTTACAATCCGTGTTAAAGAACTTCGTTCCAAAAATGTCTGGTCAACATCCAAGTTTTGTAAATAAAAAGGTTTGGTAAACAAAAAGTGAAGAAATAAATCGTACTGTTAATAATGATTATTCATTAATATTTTATTACGTGCAGATCGAGCTTATTTAATGGATGTAATAAATATAATTGGTTATCAATATCGCTATGAAAAACAATCTTATTTATTGTGACTTTTATTTTCGTATCTGGGAGTGGTAAATGGCAAAGGGCGTAGTTGGCACAATTTTTAAAGGATGTGAACTTTTCGTCTCCTACATAATTGAGGATCATTCCGTCCCTGTTATTTTTAAAGAGATCTATATTCCCTTCAGGGCCTCAAGTCTGCTATTACAATAGTGTCAGAATGGTCTATCATTGATTTCATAATTGTTGATTTTGACAAGTTTGGTAATCTGCTAATATAATGGCGTCATTATGATTTTCTAATGGTCAGCCACTGACACTCCATTGAAAAAAATGGCACTTGTTGGTAATCTCGTACATAATGACAAATGAATAAGAATAAATTTATTGAGCAAAGTTTACATTCAGGTGGATTGAATGACTGACTTAGGCAGTATCATTGGTCGTATTGTACGACAATACCATTATAACACAATTCTATTACGAGACCATTGATTGACCAATGATCGACCATTATGAATTTAGCAGATTACGAACTTTTAACAAAATGACAATGGGATCGTGTTGGAATGACGAATTTATAAAAATAGCAGACTTGGGCCCCAGGTCTCTTTAATGAATCCTTCACATTCTTGACATAATATATAAGCAATTCGTGTAAATACGCGATCGTTGCGTTCATAAGTCGGAACTCATTTGTTCGAAAAACCGGAAGGTCTCTGTCGACAATACCACGCGTTCAAGTTCACCGAACAAAACTAAATGCGACGATTGCATACTCGCACACGATCGCGTTGGTTAGGACGTGGCTTTTTAGTGGTATGAGGAACAGGGTGTAAAGTTCACTCATCCACCATAGAAAACGGAGGATCCTCTGACCAGACGGGTTTTGTGTCTGGCGGGCAACTGCCCATCGGTTTGAAGTTGAAATCTTGTATGTATGTCGATCGCTTGGTAAACTCTAACTGCGCGATGCAGGATTTGTGTGACGTCATGTCTATGATGCGTAGTTCGTATGTGGCGGTGTAACCGCTACAGCCTCACTCATTTTTCCGAAAATCTAACTATCGACGATTGTGTATTCGCATGACGATGGCGTATTCGCGCGACCATCGCGTATTTTTGCAACGTTAGCTTCCCATTAGGACACGTGGTTAATTCCAAACATAAATATAGTTCGGTGTGTGTGATCGACAGTTGGTCACTCGTTATTTATCCGTCCGTAATGTATCTGTCACAGTAAGATGGTTATATACTGTCGAAGTGCCCTAATTTTGTTACTGCGACCAATTTCGACGTCGCGCTCGCCGTCCGCTGCCGCGGCACCGCTCTCTTCGCTCGCTCGGCTCGCGCGTATTTGGTCACAGTTCTAACCTAACCTATTTGGTCTGAGTGCCCTAATAGTTATATTCATATATCGTGCTCGTATCATAGTTATATTGTTAGTAAGACAGTTATGAACCGCTTTCATATAACTATGTATATTACGGTATATCTATATCCCTAGGGATATAACTATATCACGGATATAACCATATTACTGCGACATATCAACTGCATATTCTGTATACTCTTATCGGACACCGTGAAAGGTTGCTGTCCATTATTTCACCGGCTACCGAAAGATTGACCTTTAATGAGAGGTTTTTAATGTATACCGATATGGCTGGACGCAGAGTTGTGAGGGGCATGGTTTTATGTAAGCTTTTGATAAGGTTAATGTGTTTAAATCAATTTGTAGGGTATTTATTGTACTTTATTTATATTGGAATTAAGGAAACATCGTAATTTACTTACGGGTCGAGTGAGTGATGGTGTCATTACTTTAGATAGACTTTTTATAGCTTGTCTTTCAAGTAAGAAAGCGATAAAGCGGAAAAGTGGTACTTAGTACCTTTTCAATTCTCCAATCAAGTTTACTTAAGGCGCTGATAAGATGCAAATGTTAAAAGTAGGCTTGTCTTAAAACAAAAAATTTTACAAATCTAGATAGTTTGTGGTAGCGGAAAAAATATATGTCAATCTTGAACATATTTCTCAGAACATGGTTGTACCAAAAACACATTTTGAAAAAAAATCTCGATACAATTATAACGGTAAACTAACCTTTTACCGTTCCAATCTTAAATATCTGTATTAAATATCAACGTACGTTGGTATTTTAATTAATAACAAGAACGTCTTATTTAAATGTAGAACTTGGTTATTTTTTATTTTCAATTACTCAACTAATTTTTGAGTAAAAGACAATTGCTTCATATTTTGCAATAAATTACAAGCATTGTGTCCGACAGTGACCGCGGTTTAGCTCTTGTCAGCGTCTTAACCGAAGATATTATGCGGTTTATGCGGCTATATTCTTCAGGAAGTTTCAAGTTCAAATCCAGCATTTATTTTCGGAGCTAGCTCAGTTCATGTTTGGATATTTTATAGCCTCTCTCTCTCATGTAACAAACAAAGCAAAAACTTGAATTTCCTTTTGTGTTCCTCAAATGTTTATTTTCTTAGATGTGCAATAATTATAACATTGCAGAAATAAGCTGTTTAATAGATTTTCATGATTTGGCCAATTTTGACTGGTTTAAAATTCATGATTTATTTATGAGGTCGAAGCAAGTAAAATCTGTTCGGGTGGAGATTCATAGACGACTCCGCCTTAAATGTGGTGTAGTTTCTCAAATGATGGGACACTTAGGCTAAGCGTATGCTTAGACGCAGCTGACGCAGGGCAGGGCAGAGCAGATTTTGAACGAACGATGAACGTACTGAGAGCTGCGTACGCTGCGGCGCAGGCGCGTGCGACGCAGACATGTGTCTGTCCTGCTCTGCGTCTCGTTGTAGTGCCGGCACAGATTTCTGCGCGACGTGTGTAGGTCGTCACGTGTTTTTCCCCCCACGTGTATTGTTTGTACTAGCTAGGACGTGAATATGTCTGTGTAGCTGCGTCGCAGCATACGCTCGCGGCCTATGTCTGCTTCGCCTGCCTTACCCTGCAAAATCTGTACTGTGCTGACCTAAGTCCCCTGCGTCTCAGCTTACGCTTAGCCTTTTTTAATGTCTTGCGTGTCCTGTCAGCTGCACGTTACAGGAAATGATAGACGTTAGTGATGGTGCCAAAGACGTGGCTGATTTCTGAGCAGAGTCCATTTAGATTGCCACCGACACGCTAAGAAGAAGAAGAAGAATTGTAAACTGAATCCAGAAGGTCTTCAAGCGGTCTTTTCCACTGTAGAACTAGAAACGATGGATGGTGTGAAAGATGATACCTATGACTGAAAAGAGGGTGAATTGAATACCTACTGAGAGGAGAGAAGAATGATTTTGACTTTGACCGACTTTAGAGAAGGATGATGATGCGGTCAAATGATATTTAAAAACTAGATAAGGTCGGTATGTACAAAACATAAATCATATTAGTGATCAATTATAGCAGATTCATAACATGAATTTTATATCAACAGATCACGTAATGTCCGAATGCATTTTTAACATATTTTTAATGTCAAACAAGAGCAACAAAATTTATAAGTCACCAAATAATAGGTTTTTCTATTATATATATAAATCAGCATTTTATCGCTCGATTAATAAATAACAAGGTACTCAATGTATTCAAATTAAATTACCTATATACTTTTATGATCGGTAAAGTCCCTTTCACATTCCTTGAAGCAAAAAATCAACAAAAAAGTACATGATACAGGATATTGTTAAATTGTCAATGTACCTACCTACTAATAATTATATCTGAGGCTATATTGTTTTTATACGGGTTTAAAAGTATTTAAAACTTAATAAACCTGAAGTACTAGCTACCTATATATGTCACAGTAAAATGGTTATAGCCGTGACATAGTTATATCCCTAGGGATATAGCTGTATGCCGTAATATTGTTGTATGTAAGCGGCTCACAACTATCTTGCTAGGAATATAACTATGATACGAGCACGATCTAGTAATATAACTATTAAGGCACTCCGACTAAATAGGTTAGGTTAGACATGTGACAAATAACGCGCGAGCCGAGCGAGCGAAGCGACGATGGTGTCGCGGCAGCGGCCGGCGAGCGCTACGTCGAAATTGGTCGCAGTAACAAAATTAGAACACTCCGACAGTTATGAACCGCTTTCATATAACTATATTACGGTATATACCTATATCCCTAGGGATATCACTATATCACGGCTTCAACCATCTTACTGTGACATACATGATACACCACTACCTGCAGTATTGTACCTATCTCCTTCTCCCTTTAAATTCATCCAAAGGTTATCTTTAAAAGCATAGATTGATTTTAGCGAAAAGACGGCCTATTGTGTCACCCTATGTCAAATTTCCACATTTACATTATCTGTAATTCGCATGTTGTAGGTACTAATACCTAAAGAGTATCAATACTTTGGACCCTTACCATACATCGTTCACTAAAGGCTTATTCTACTTGAAACAACTATAGAATACAAACAAACAAAAAAACCAGACGTCCTTGCGCCACAAAAGACCAAAAAACAAAACGGATTGTCCTTTCAACGACAAGAACCTCCGTGTCTTCAAACAATTGACAACTACCCGCCTGCGTCCGCGCATGTAAATCAAACACCTTCACTGCAAGGTGACACGGGAGTCGTGACTTGTCCACTTGTCATCTTGTCACTTGAAAGTGTGACTTGGGGCCTCTAAAGGTGACAGATGCTCGATGTTTTCTATTCGATATCCAGGCCCTATGACGATACTACGATGCGACATATTAAAAAAATACAAAAATGTTACACATTTTCATGACAGTTGCAGTTTAATCAGTTTTATATAGAAAGTGGGCAAAGTCGCAAATAGCTGTCAATTATTTCACTATTTTGATTAATTTGGCAATATTACTGTATGGAAATAAGAAATATGGCTAACTAGTGAACTACAATATTAATTAATAATGAATTGCAATTGTAACACTGAATTTGATGTTGTAACAGTTTTAGGTGTAAAAAAGGCATTTGGAAAGTTTCCAATTGAAAACTAAATATTCGGTGTTACGATATTAATTATTGCATTTCATAATCAACATTTTAGTTCACTAGTTAGCCACATTTCTTATTTCAGATTCAGATTATTTATTTGTAAACATAGGTAACAGATACACAGGTGTGTGAAATGTTACATTTTTTCCATACAGTAATATTGCCAAATTAATTAAAACAGCGAAATAATTGACAGCTATTTGCGACGTTGTTCACTTATAGGTACGCTCTTAAAAAAGACCTCTAGCTTTTTGTTCCATTACTATCCACCTCTAGCAAAATAGAAAACTAAAGGTTGAATAAAAAAAAACGTGTAGCACTCGGGGACTGCCGCGGTAAAGCTATTGCATAGCATTTGTAACCACCATACTTCCTATTTGTCAACGCTACACTTGGGATGATGACGTGATGACATAAAACAAAAATTACGTTCCCATGACAACGTCACGTTGTCATGGGAACCGTCATTACATGGTAGGCGGAGTGGGGGGTGTTAGGTTTTTTTCGTTACGGAATTTCTTGATTCGGTCGCCGCGCTCAAAGCCCGCGATAAAAGCTATGCAATAGTTTAAAAATAAAATAAGTTTACTGTACAAAGAGAAAACACAAAAAGTTAGTCATACACTAAACATGATTGTACAAGTGGAGGTCAAAATCAGGTAGACTAGCTGGCTCCTGAACTAAGTAAACATATACTTGTGTCTCAGGAGACAAAGTTCCTCACAAATATTGATTATTATGCTAAAATGCAATCAGGTTAAAGTGACTCAGTAATTACAGGTTGTATCAGTATTGAGTGAACATTTGAGGGACTTCAGGATGAAGGTATAGACTGTCAGAAGTACCTAGAACAAAACTTACGTAACCACTGAAGTGAGAACTTATTTTTCTTTCTTTCTTTTTTTTCCTCATCTGCCTAGCCTTTTCCCAACTATGTTGGGGTCGGCTTCCAGTCTAACCGGATGTAACTGAATACCAGTATTTTACATGGAGCGACTGCATATCTGACTTCTACAACCTAGTTACCAGGTAATACGATACCCCTTGGTAAGACTGGTTGTCAGACTTTTGGGCTTCTAACTATCCGACTGTCAAAGATCTACAAATGATAGCCAGGACCAACGGCTTAACGTGCTTTCCGAAGCACGGAGGAGTCTTGGTATGTAAAGATGGTCACCCGTCCACGGACCAACCGCGGCAAGCGTAGCTTAACCTGATCAATCGACCCGTGCGGCTGTTAGGTATTACTTATTCTTTCTTTTCTTTCATCATCAGCCTGTAAATGTTCCCACTGCTGGGACACAGGCCTCCTCTCTGTGAGAGGGAGTGGGCCGTAATCCACCACGCGGGCCCAGTGCGGGTTGGTAGATGTCACATGTCTTCGATTTTTTGGTTCTAGGACATGCCGGTTTCCTCACGACGTTTTCCTTCACCGTTTTGAAAGCAGTGGCGATGAAATTATTTAGACAAAGTAAAGAGCCTGTCTGGGTTCGAACCTACGACCTACAACTCGTAAGTCGCGGCCGGTACCACTGGGCCACCACTGCTCTTCTTTAAAAGTCGTAAAAGAAAACAGGACCTAGATTTTGGAGGCGACTATTATTGCAATGAAGCAAACAACTCCCTAAGTTACTTATGTTAGTATTATTTAGTTTGAGATGGTATCGAAGATGAGAGGTCAACGAACATCGACTTAATTCACAAAAAAAAATCATCCGTAATAAGGCACGGTTTAGTGCAAACTTTTATGAATATTTAAATCATATCAAATGAACTTCCATTTTATGTAAACTTCGTAAAATGTTTAAAAAAAAAACACGTGGCACTCAAGAATTTAAATATTTAAGTATTAAAAAGCAAATAAAGTCAATAAAATAAATGCATTTAAAAGAAAAACACGCAGATATCCAAATATTTATAAGTTTTAAGAGTCCACGGATAGGTTAACGACCCCGGCGGGTATTTTTCCTTTTCTATGTATTTTATAGACCATTTGTCACGCATTATGTACATAAGCGGATAAATTATGCAAATTCTGTTTGACAATCAACTGTTATGAGCGAAATTCATCGGTTTAAAAGCGTGATTTACTTCCAAAAAAATGGCCAAGTGCGAGTCGGATCCGCACACGAAGCTTCCGTACTACCGAACAATATTTAGCAAAAAACATCGAAAAAACACGTGTCTTGTATGGTCTATCTTCTAATTACGGTTCGGTCGTTATCGAAGCAATAATTTTTTTTTGTCTTCGTTTTCTTACAATTTGTCACTATAATAGGAAATTCAGTAATTTTTATGATGAGCTATTATTGTCTTGCTTGGTATGCGTCCTATGACGCATCCTAGTATTCATGAAGCAACAAGTAATTTTGTCCGATTAAATCCTGTGGAAGGGCGAGTTATTCTTTCTTTATACGACTTTATATAGCTTTTTATTTCCTCTTTGACTGTCGGTATTTTCAGATCATGGTGTAGAGCTTCATTTGGTACAAACCATGTGGCGTTTGTGATTGTTCTTAGAAGCTTGTTCTGAAATCGCTGGATGATCTCTATGTTAGAGTGTGATGCTGTTCCCCATAGCTGAATGCCATAGGTCCATATAGGCTTGATTATAGCTTTGTATAATATTGTTTTATTTTCCAAGTGAAGCAATTATTAGAGTTCAATGAAAATAACAGCACCTTAAGAGATCTGTATCGTCAAAAATATTTAAAAATATACTATTCGAATGCGTATATACTAAAAAAATAGTAAATTGACAGAATTTGTGATAAAATAAGTGTTTTGGATGCAAATAATAGGATAACTGTCTACACTGATACAGGGATCTTTTGGACCTCGAATGACGTTGACAGCTTAGGGCACTGTAAGTAAATGTAAACATTTTTGTGCAATGGTTTTGTGAAATATATTATTAAAAAACCGGCCAGGTTCTAGTCACCGTACAATATTTATCATAATATTTAAAAAAAATACTTACTTTATTAAAAAAAAAAATGTGTTTCTTGTATGGTAATATACAAGAAACACATAATAAAGTTCAAAATTAAAGGGGGATTCATTTTGTAACTTTATTTTATTTGACTGCCTCGTTGGTCTAGTGGTCGCAAGCGCTACTGCTGAGCATGAGGTCCTGGGTTCGATTCCCGGGTCGGGCAAAGTGTTATTGGGTTTTTCTATCTGAAATTTCTTAGTAGCAGCTCGGAGTCTGGATTTGTGCCCAGTTGATGGCAATAGGCTCGCCCTCTATTACATGGGACTTAAACACAACTGGCGAAATGTGGGAGTACCTGCTACAGGGACACCTCTGCCTAACCCGTCGGGGAAACAAGAAGTGATGTTATGTATGTTTTTTTATGTTTTATTTTATTTGTTGCTATAGCGGCAATAGAAACACATAATCCGTGAAAATGTCAACTGTCTTCCTTTTACGGTTCATGAGATACAGTCCTCTGTCAGACAGACGGACGGACAGTGAAGGCTTAGCAATAGGGTTCCGATTAGCACCCTTCGGGTACGGAATCCCAAAAAAAAGATGGCGGCGTAAATTCCGATTTTGGCCATACCTACGCCAAACGATCCTTGTACGGCTATATTTAGTTATTTTGTATTTGAGAAAACATACACATCCCTGACTTCGTTTAAGAGCGTTTATTCTGAAAGTGGGCAACGTCACAAATAGATGTCAAATATTTCGCTGTTTTGATTAATTTGGCAATATTACTGTATGGAAATAAGAAATGTGGCTAACTAGTGAACTAGAATATTAATAATGAATTGCAATTATAACATTGAATTTGATGTTGTAACTGTTTTAGGTGTAAAAAGGCATTTGGAAAGTTTCATAATACTTTTTTTTTTGCATCTAAAACTAAATATTCGGTGTTACGATATTAATTAATGCATTTCGTAATCAATATTTTAGTTCCCTAGTTAGCCACATTTCTTAATTCCATACAGTAATATTGCCGAATTAATCAAAACAGGTAAATATATGACAGCTATTTACGACGTTGCCAACTTTTAGGATAAACCCTCTTAAAACTTGTGACAGTTTTATCTTTAAGTTGGGTCGCTCTCAGATTCAAAGCACAGATTTAATTCTGGTTATTTTCGTGTTGTCAATTGGTTTTGGTTTTCGTGGTGGGATAAACAACTGCTGAAGAATCGAGAAACATTTTCAATTACCTCGATAGCATTAAGGAGAACCTCTTCTCTCACGAAGAGGTTCTCACAGAGTGGTCTAACGCTGAGATCCATAAACGTTACTTAGCTCGCGTGTAAAATAGAGGCCGGAACATGTCTTAGCAAAAGCACACGCGAAGTGACACAATAAGTAGGTGCAAAGATGGTTCTTAAATTGTAAGTCTCGTGTGGTCCATCCATGCCCTAGTTTAGCATGGCAATAGTTAAGTATATAATTTCATGCCTATTTTAAAATTCGTTCAGAAAAAACGATGATTAGTATATTACTAGGTTTGGTGAATTTTACACCAAAATTCTTCCCCATCCATGAATCACTCCGTCCATTGGTGAAAACCGTTTGAAAATCCGTTCCGTAGTGTTTGAGTTTATCGCTGTCAGACAGTCAGACAGACGCGGCGGGGGACTTCGTTTTATAATATGTATAAGGATTACATGAAAACATGACATTTGTAGTCAGTTAACGTTGTAAATCGATTATAGTTGATTGTAATCTTTCGAATACATTCCACATTATGTGAGCACTGGGTAGGTACAGACAGCCACAAAAAGTTGTACACATCGACTAGAATTCTTTTAATTGTCTACAATCTTTGTTCCAGAATATTTTATTAATTTATAGCCACAAAACATATTACCCATTGTAACTGTAGAATGTTATAATATCCTTGTCGATGTATACCTATATCTTTTTCAGGCTGACTGTACCCATTCAGTCGCGTGGGAGACCGAGATTATAATCTAACATTATTGTCATTAATATTGATGTAATCGTTCCGATGGGATCAATGTCTTCACGACCATTTAAAAAACGGATAAATTAATTTAATCATACAAATCAGTGACTGAATCATCCTTTGTTTTTCAAATAAAAATAAAACCAGAGCAATAAAATATTTAAAAAGCCGTTGACATTTCGAAAGCATCGTTATATTTTAGGAACTAATTAATCTGTCAACTTTAATGTTAGGAGTGTTTTTGGATTGTAGTTTATTTGTGAATGTTGATGCACTGTTAAAAATATTCATCTAAATATAGCAACTAAAGCCCCGAAAGCCGACATTGCGAAGAAATCCGAAAGGGAGATCGTTGCCCCGGCAATATGGCAACTGAAGGAACACGGGTGGGTTTTAGTCAGTAAGAGTCTGACACGCCCTCCCGCTCCGCCCAGAGCGGGAGAAGTTATTTGATAATTACCGACCCAAAAAAAAACCCCGTTTACATAACTCATTATCTGTGACGATGCCTCATTGAGGTGGATAACAATTAAAATTCTATTGTGTCTCGTTAAAAACAGTTGCAAGTTTTTAACATACAATAAAATAGGGATGATGGCTGGGTCAAAAAAAAAACCTATTTAGTCCGTCAATCAGATAATTAAAAAATATTTGACACGTATTTTTTGCTTTATCATATCAATAAATAAATACTTAGATAAAACGTATTAAATTTGGGGGTCGCTACGTCACAAGTAAGTATAAAATCTACATAGTCGTGACGTCTTGGCATCTTTAGATAACGTAAAAAAAGAAAAAGTAGGTATCCAGTATTTATTAATAAACTACTTGAAAGTAAAAAAAAAATAGTGTCAATCCGGGAGTGCAGACATAAATGAAAACTTGAAAAAAAAATCGGCACCGCGGTAATCAACGCGTTAATGTCTTTTTAATGGTCAAAAGCTGGTGTCGTCACAGTGTCGTGAAATCAATGGTTTAGTCCCATCTCAAAAATGCCTAACGCGCATAAAGAAGCTTTATGCACAAAAAAAAAAACATTGTCCCTGTTGAAGCAATAGATGACTTGCATCGTCTAAATACTGTTTTGTTTATTTTTAGGTACTTCAACATATGGCATGCAACAGGCAATTTATTTGTACCGTGTAAATTGATACATCTAATAAAATTATTTTGAATTATCCTGACAAATCAAGTTATTATTTTTGATTTCTTCAAAGGTATAGATACAAAACTGGTTCAATCTAGCACAGGCTAGCACTCGATTAGTATTCTACTTACATTAATTTCTCATTCATCATCTGGAATTAATTAATGAAACATTAATTACTAGCTGCTGCCCGCGTCTTCACCCTAATTATTTTTTCTGAAATGAAAGTAGCCTATGTGACTCTTTATAACATCATCTATCTGCCAGTGAAAGTCCCGTCAAAATCGGTCCAGCCGTTTCGGAGATTAGCCGGAACAAACAGACACAGTCAGATTTTTTTTTATTTCTTTGCATGTATAAAGGTACTGCAGTAACACTACCAAAAACTATTTTCTTTTTAAATTATTATTGAAAAAAAAAAGTTTTTGCCATTTAAAGTTCACATTTTTTGTACCCAAAAGTTACCCCAAATCCATTAAAATTAGAAATTTTTCAACAGGGGTGATCTGATAAGTTATGACATGTAGACCCGTCAAACGACGGCCGCCCGCGTCCCATGTAATACACGGTAAAATTTCCCATTGAAAAAAAATATGGCGATTATTTTTTTCTTTAAAATTACCATATAAATAAATTCTCAGTACGATATCTAACAACACCCTAATGGATTGGACAGAGTTTTTTTTACATGTTGTATAATACAAACAGATACTTAAATTTTATTTTATTAAACTTCAAGCTAACGTAAGTTGGCGTGTCTTTTATCAAGCAATATTAACTGCAACAAAAACTTGGAACTTGTATACAAGGAAGAAACACGCGTTTTGGAGGCGCGGTGATCGGAATCTGTGAATGTAAGATTAACCAATTATTTATACCTCCTGCTGTACGTAAATAAAGTGAACCAGTTTGGATTATTTTACTTCAGTGCCGGTATTCTGCTCCAGTTTTTGGTCAGTAGACCTAGGAATCGTGCGATAAGTACATTGCGTGAAATTTTTGATGGCCGGTAGTAAAGTCTATTCCTAAAGTATCATACGACAATATAAACAATTGGATCAGAAAAACGTACATTGGATGCCAATTTTTTGTGCCACTTTATAATTTGAGTGCTTTGATTTGATTATTTAAATTCTTACCCGAAATTCTATTTTTTTTTTAAATCATCTTAAAGATGTTTTCCACGTGACGATTCAGAGGAAAATTTTATAACTTTCGTCGATAATTTTTCAATTACAACGTATTTTCGTTATTCAAACAATAATTATATTGTTGGAAGAATTGGTGAGACATAAAATGGAAATCTTCCAAACACAGATGAATGTGTTTACTAATCTCTTTTAGTGAGTAATTGCGTAAGAATTTAACCTGGGTTTGTTTACACTTTCATCAGATACTAAAGGAACAAACCATAGAGGAACCATCATTATAATTATACCTATAGTTTGACCGAGACCGAGGAAAGCGCGATGAGACGGGGGGCAGCGTTGACCAATGAGCAGTGGGACGGCGTGAGCGTTGATGAATGAGCGGCCTCAACTGCACTGCCTGACTAGCCGCGCACATACCTAAGACGTGGAACAGCAGTGTCGGTCAAACTATACCACGACATTTAAAGTTTCAGCAAAATTTTGACTTGTGGGTAAATCATCAGTTGTTTCTATGTAAGTTCGGTTATATAAGCTTTCCTCGAAAACTGCACGTAGTGACTATCGAAAATTACCATCTAAATTGAACTTGAAATTTAAATATAGCTGTAATTTTTGTTTACCTACGTGTTAGGTATAATGCTAATAATGTAAATGAGTTTAAATATTAAATAAGTAGGTATAATGCATAACATTAACATATGAAAAATTATATATTCAAGAAACCAGATTTTCTAAGATGAGGTCAGAACTATTTATAGGTTAGTATTTTCTATTTATGTTAATTTTAGACCACAATAGAAAAGTGATACACTTGAGGTACATCATTGGAAAAATCAACCCTCTTTCGAGATCTAACCTAAGAGGAGGTAAAAAAGAATGCGGTCAGATTCAAGTCCACTCTAGCCGAATGTGCCCATAAAATAAACTGAAATTGATATTTACTTTGATTATAATAAGGATGATTTTACCAAATAGCGATTTAAAAATAAGTAGGTAGTGTACTATGTTTTTCACATATAATCCAGCACTCTAATTGCCTACGATCAATCACAATCTGAATGATTTTGAAGGATATTAATCCATTGCTTCATAAGTTCGAAAAATTTGTCTGCACCACAGCGTAAGTAACGCAACAAAATGAAAGCCATTACTATTGTATGTGTGTTACGCAATTACCCCGTAGTTTTGATGATTTAATTAAGTCCTTAAGTTGTGAGTTGAGCTCACGATGATTGACAAATGCGTGCACTGGTTCATTCATATCTTTGTGGTTATTTCCTCAAAAGACCATCGCAGACATTAATCTACATGATCCTCATATGGTCTAAACTTTAAAAGAGACATTGGTGCCGATTCCCTTGTTCACAAACTAAACTAAATTTAAGTTCATTGCATCTTTTTCTTTCTATTTCATTATGAAAAGGACAGAAGAAAAATTTTAGTTTAGTCCTGTCAAATTAATCAGCGCCTGTCACTCTCCATACAAGTTTAGACGTGATTAAAAACTTGCCTACTAAAATTACCTCAATTTACGTCAAGCGCTGATTAATTTGACAGGACTAAACTAAAATTTATCTTCTGTCCTTTTCTTAATGAAATAGAAAGAAAAAGATGCACTGAACTTAAATTTAGTTTAGTTTGTGAACAAGAGAATTGGCACCACTGAGTTTATTTTGGTCTTTCTTCTCAGAGTATTCAGTTAGGAAACCCTGAACTCATCTAGTTTTATAACAACAAAACACTACGTAAACATTTTTTTGGACCAATTTACAGAAATAAATATCATATACATCTGACTATACGTACACGGAAAAATAACAGTTCTTTTGAATGAAGAATTTGATTGAATTATAATTTGCGTCTGCAATGTGTCATGGTAATCATAAAATGTTCCTTATACAACAATGGGTTCATTAAATAAAAGTAACGGGTTCCATTTGGTAACGGTATAATGCCTTCGGTAACAGTTCTAGAGCAGCTGCAACCACGCATGTTAATCAACGCATTGTCTTACTTTGATTGACATTTTTATTATAACATTGTGGACGGTCGATTTCTGAGAGCTCTCGCCTTTTTTTTTTTGGGTGGGAAATTATCAAATAACTTCTCCCGCTCTGGGCGGAGCGGAAGGGCGTGTCAGACTCTTACTGACTAAAACCCGTCCGTGTTCCTTCGGTTGCCCTGTTGCCGGGGGCCACGATGTCCCATCGGTTTTCTTCGAACCCCCGGCAGGCACTGGCCCTAGCGGACCCCGTTAATTCTGCTGACATCTCTTTGAGGCGCGCGTGGAATACAACGCGCCGTCGCACTGTGGGAAAGCCCCATACAAAGCCGTCTCAAAACCGTTTTACGTGAAAGTCGTTGTAATGGAATAAAATTAATAAATTAATGTAGTCTAATAAGTAAGCTTTCTTTTCGCAATTTTTTCGTTTTTTTAAATTTAATCATAATGTATATAAATAGGCATCAAAGGTAACTCATGTTCAATGAGGTAATTTAAACGCAATACGTTACTATAATTCAACGCCACATTACTCAAAAGTTTTAGATATTAATGTACAAGTATTATACAGTTTTGGAATGCTTATAATGTCCTCATAACGTTTAGTAAATAATATTATATACATTGGTTAATAAAATAAAATAAACCAATATAATTTAAGATGGTATATTTTTTGTGTATTTTTTAGTTTTAACGAGACTTTTTCCCTTTACCGCTGCTTGCCGCTGTCGAGATATTTGTTGTATTAAGATCTTTATACATTATTATATACAAGGAGAAAATAAAAATTTGCGCATACTTGCGCTTTTTCTGACACGGGATCAAAACATATTGCGAGATAAAATTATATTTTTTTTTCATTTTCGTTTTATTTCTCATAAAATTATTTTTTATCTATTAAGGTCAATATGATAAAAAGTTAATTACAGTGATGAGTATTATAAATGGTTTTTTTGTGGTTTTAATACAGTTTTGACCACCTTACTTGATAAAATATGGCCAATTATCTATTAGGGTCGAATTAAAAACAGGTTGGTTATGGGAAGAGTGCAAATTATCAGTTTCTTATCTTTTTGCACATTGCACTATTTCATTGGTCAATAAAAGGAAGGCGAACCCTGAAACATTCACAGTTGTTGGTCAGATATTCAGTTGCCCTAAAAAGCAGTTATTGCTTATTTTAAAATATTCGCAGAAGTTGACTGATTTGAAAAATGGGTGAATTTGTTTGTAGTAAACGAGAGTTGTGCAATTTGTTGATAAATGGGCATAATGTAGAAGACTACTTACAAGAAAATTTCAATTTGTCACCAGAGGATATGGCTACTGTGGTCTCCTACATTCAAATAAACTTATTACTATAGTACTGTACGTAAATAATTATAACGTATTATATGCCTTCCTCTGTGCATAAAATACTTATTTACGGCGAAAAAATCATTGAGTACTATGCTATTTTACCTATCGGACAATTGTGCGAAGACGCGCAAGATACCCGAAATAAGGATTACAAAAAATTTTTACTTCATCATTCTAGAAAGTGTTCAAGAGCGGCTACCAATGAAGACGTGTTCCATACCTTATTGTACACTTCTGATCCATATATATCAAGTTTGAGAAATATCTCAGAAACAATATCGAAAGAACTTTTAGATGAAGCCAAGTCCCTTCTTGTTGTCAATGAAAATCTGTAGGAGCTTGTTAAATTGTGTACATATTTTGTTTTCTCGTTTGGCACTATGTATATTCCGTTTTATGTAAATTAAACAAATATATATTGTATTTTTTTTCATAAAAAATGCATGTATTTTTTTAAGTTTAATTTTAAAATCTATAATAAACAGAATTTTTAAAATCAAAATTATTTCCATTAAACTTTATACATCCAAGTATATGTGTGCAAAATTACAGCTCATTTAGTTTTGAAACAACTGAGATACAGAGTTTTGAGACGAAACATACGCGATTTTCCCACTGTGCGTCGACCCGGGCTTGGTCCTTATCGGACGGCGAGCTACCCATTGCTCACCGTCCGCAAGCCCGCGCCTAAGATGGCCGGAAATCGGCTCTCGGCTCAGTTGAGGTTCCGTTCACACGGCGTTGATCACTACGATATTTTACTGTATAATTTTTGGATCTCATGGCAGTTTCATACTGCACATGTTTGCGGCCGCCCGCACACGGGAGACCCGTATGGGTAACGCCCGCAGTGCTCTGAAACGAGGGAGTTAGTACGATACGGTTGCTAGCGTTGTACGGGCTCTACCCGGAGTGGGTCGCGTATGGACCAATCCGCGTCGCTGTGAAGCAATGTTCTAGCGCCTCACGTGTCTCCAATACGGGGTCCCGTACGGGCGGCCCGCACGGGTTTCCCGGACAGCTGTGAAACCAGCCTTAAACCGTATGAAGAGTAGGATGTTGACGTGTGATCCCAAATTTTTACCGGAAAAGCCGCGGACTTGCCAACTACCCTATAATACAGACGGTCTTTAGACGTGTCTGTTTATTCAAGAACCCAAAACAATTTACGATAAGGGAGTAGAGGCAATAGAAACTGTTGTGGACTATTTTTTGTGAGCGGGGTAACAAAAATGTCGCGCCTCGGGGAGTGTCGGGGTCTCGACAGATGTTGACGTCATAGTTGCGCGGGCCTTGAGCGGAAGTGGGTATTTGTATTACCTACACGCCTTTCCGCAGTTTCCGGTATCTATCAAAAATATTGTAATGTTAGCAGCCACTCTATTTGTGCTTTATTTAGAACACTCGTGTGACTTTTTTGGTAAATACAACGTCAGAAAAAAAGTACTTGATAGTTATTCAAACACGAAAAATTGTCCTCGTTCTTAATTTTTTTTACATATACAAGTTAATTCTGATGATGTGATCGTTCGAGTACTGTCCCTCGTCTATTTGCTTAGTGAGTCTGTACGCTATCGATATAAACGCGACAGACAAACCTCCGAGCAATGTCGCACAGTGAATGCCAAGGGCGGGTGCGACGACTCCCCACGACGAGAGGCATACACACTGCTAATTATTGACAGTGTCCACATACCGCACGTTCCATGAACTGTCAAATTATAGACGGAGCACTGTTGACACTGATAAATTCCTGATTTAAGCCTGGGCTCACCACAAATTGATGTTTACTCAGAGTATTGTTTGAACTGTGGGACAACAGTTTTTTTTTTCTGAAAGGTGTTTGTACTGCCTTGGAACTGTCGGTGGTCCAATCTTAAAGCAGGAAAAAAGATTTATCGACGGCTTGATTCTGAGAAGTGTTGTTACCTATTGAAAGCAATGTCTTCATCCTGAAACATCAATTTAAGTTTTACTGAGAAGCGGTAGAGTACTTTGTCGAGTTATTTTCCTATAGAACGGCTGCAAATGATGCGCTGAAGTCCAAAATTGGGTGACTCACTCCAAAAGCAACCGTTTTTAGAATTTTTTATGAAAGTACCTAGCAGGAAATTCGAAGTAACTGAACAAACATTACATTGAGTTGTCGGCGCCTAGTCAGAAATTGTTGGTTTTCCTGATTATTAAGTAGGTGGTAAGCTGGTAACTAAATAAGAAACTGTTTTACTAACAGTAGTGTCAGTTCTGTTGTCACTAATAACACGTGTGAACAAAGTAAGTACTTAAACTGATACAAGAATCTGTTGGCGCCTAAATGACGTTCACAGGGAGCGCTGTTGCAATTGTTTTGTGAAATGTCATCAAATGTCACTTGAAATGTATTCAAAAACAAGATGGCGGCCTTAGTTCCGACTTTGATTACGCGCTAAAAGTTCCATAAACCATTGTAAGTAAAGTTGGCAAAAATGTCGGAAACGTGTGGAATGTAGCGATGCAGCTTGATATTGTTTGCTCTTGTTTTACTTCATTACCTGAATACGTCAAGTGCGGAGCATTTTCTATTAATTGCTTTAACTGGTCCATCCACTACCTAGTTGATGTAAATGCCAGCAGGCCCGGACGTTTTGTCCAATGGACAGACGACCCTTAAATAATCCATACTTAATTTATGTTTGCAACAAATCTGATATTGAACCAAAATAACTGCCACAAACTGCATCAGACTGCTTTTAAACTTTTTAGTTACAACCGGGTTTTGTAAACTTTCAGAAATCATCACGCTAAAAAGTGTTAATACTTACGACTGTTTTCTTCTAATTCAAAGAGAAAGAAAGAAAAAGAGAGAGAGAACGCCGGCAGAAAAAAAACAAAAGAAAAGAGTAAAGTGATTACAGTGTTGTAGGATAAAATTGTACACATCGGCCCGAGTACACTGCATGCCGAGGAGTGAGAAAGTGTGAATTTGGTCAAAATGTAAATCCAAGATGGCGGCTCTGAAAATTTTCAAATTTTTCGCCCTGGGTATCGTTTTCATGGTTTTCGATGGTGTTAAAGCCGATAGTGGGGTCAAAATGTAAATCCAAGATGGCGGCTCTAAATATTTTCGAATTTTTCGTCATGGGTATCGTTTTCATGGGTTTCAAGGGCGTTAAAGCCGATAGTGGAGTCAAAATGTAAATCCAAGATGGCGGCTGCGAACATTTTCAAAATTTTCATCATGGGTGTCGTTTTCATAGTTATCGAGGGTGCTAAAGCCGATATGAGATCAAAATGTAAATTTAAGATGGGGCTGCAAAAATTTTGTTTTTGTTTTAAATCACACGTGAGAAAGAACTTCGTTTCTGACGGGGGTCCACCGACCGCACACATTTTTTTTGTTTATTTGGGTAATTTTTTTTCGAACATTCCTTTACCGCAATGCTACATCAGGAACTTTATTGGAACCAAGCGCAGGCAAGCAGTTTATCTGCGCTTATCAAAGCCACTTTTTCAAGACACCTGCCACTTCTTGTAGCAATAGGTATTAATTTTACTGATAACGACGTAGTTTTACTGTCTACACCGTCCATATAGTGGATTTTTTAATAAGCGTGTTTGATACTTTGCGTTATACAGGGTTATATTTCGGCAATCCATTTAAGGGGATGTAAGAGAGGTCATTTACAACCAAATGACCCTTTTCACTCCTATGAAAATGTCAACCATTTTCGAGTAATTTGATTAAAATGTATGTATTGAGATGTATGATTGAAATGTATGTGTTAAGAGCAGTGGTGGCCCAGTTGTAACGGCCGCGACTTACGAGTTGTAGGTCGTAGGTTCGAACCCAGACAGGCGCTTTACTTTGTGTAAATTATTTCATCAACACTGCTCTTAAAACGGTGAAGGAAAACATCGTGAGGAAACCGGCATGTCCTAGAACCAAAAATTCGAAGACATGTGACATCTACCAACCCGCACTGGACCCGCGTGGTGGATTACGGCCCACTCCCTCTCACAGAGAGGAGGCCTGTGTCCCAGCAGTGGGAACATTATAGGCTGATGATGATGATGATGATGATGTATGTATTGATGAGCTCGTGGCTAAGTACTAACAGCCTCACGGGTCGATCCATCAGGTTAAGCTACACTTGCCGGGGTTGGTCCGTGGATGAGTGACCAGTTCTACATACCGAGACTCCTTCGTGCCTCGGAAAGCATGTTAAGCCGTTGGTCCCGGCTGTCATTCGTGGATCTTTGACAGTCGTTACGGGTCGTCGTCAGAAGCCCGAAAGTCTGACAAACAGTCTTACCAAGGGGTACCATATTATCTAAGTCAGATAGGTAGTTGCTCCATGTAAAATACTTATATACAGCTGTATCCGATAAGACTGGGAGCCGACCCCTATATAGTTGGGAAAAGGCTAGGCAGATTGATATTTTAAAATGTATGAAATAAAAATATAAAATGTCAAATGTCTCGAAAATTGTTGTTGTATGGCATGGGGGTCATTAGAGGTCATTTGGTTGCAAATGACCTCTCCTAAATACCCCTAACAGATCGCCGACATATAAATCAATAACGTGTATTATACGACTAGCTTAATAATAGTGCTAAATCGCTGACGTCACCCAAAAAGCAGGCAAGCTCAAGTGGGACTGGGCCGGACACGTTTGCTGCATGTCGGATGCATTGTGGGCTAACACCACTACAACATGGGTTCCTGAAAACGTCCAGCGGCATCGTGGAAGACCCAGGCGTAGATGGCGGGACGAACTTGATGCTTTAAGGAGGGATTGGTCCATATTGGCTCAGGATCGAGTTGAGTGGAAAAAGGAAAGGGAGCCTTTGCCCTGCAGTGGGACAATACGGGCTAATTATTATTATTATACGACTAGCTTCTGTCCGCGACTTCGTTCATGTGGATTTCGTATTGTCCCCTACTGAACTCGACACCCACTCCGCCCCCTTTAAAAGGTAACTATCGAAAATTAATAATGATGCCCTTTATTAATTTCGGCCCCCGATACACCGCTATTATTTCGTTTGCACTTAGCGTTCTCTCCAACTTTTTTCTTTTGCTCGGCTCCTAATGGTAAAGTTCCTATAAGTATCCTTTAACCTTTATCAAGAATTAGCCTGTAACTTCCCCCAAGAAAAGGGGGATCAAACGCAAAAAAAAACAAATCCGATTGGTACAGAGATAATTCTTCATCTTTATTAGTATAGAAGCAGGGGCGTAGCTACCGCCGTATCTGCCGTATCAATTATACGGGGCCCTCAGGCCACGGGGGCCCGACGTGCGTAAGCAAAAATTAATAAAAACTTGCCAAATTCATCATCAGCTATAAATGATTTAATAAATCAGTTTGCCGAAAAAAAGGAAAAGAATCGTTTGTAAAATTTTTGGAAAAAGTGACAGATAGATAATTATGATGAATAAATAGTTCTTTTAATTTTATGCAAACATTTTTTTTTTTGTGAGAAATCTTTACCCTTCATAAGGGACCCTAAACAAATTTTTATACGGGGCCCCACCAAGGCACGCTACGCCACTGTATAGAAGTATAGATTGTCGGAGGTAGTTTATGGCTCTTGAGCAAAAAACTAGTCGCTGTCAGTTCCGACTAGTCGTGTTTGTCGTAATGAACGTCCTTGACATTTGAATGCGATTAGTCGCTCATTGTGCAGTGTACGCTGGCTCTTAAGACTCTCCCTGCTTAGCATGTCGATGGCAATCTAAATCGAGTCGGCCCTGAATTTAGCTACGATTTTAGCGCTTTCATTAGCGTCATCAATTCCTGTAACGTCGACGGCGTCCATCAATGGGGATGACTTCTAAAAATCGTTTTTGTCCGTCAGTTAGATTATAAAAAGATATTGAACACGTATTTTTTCTTTTTTAAGTAATCAAAAGATTACGGCAATATATTGAGTTAAATGTGTCATAACGTCACGAGTATGTAGATTTTATACCCCACTCCTCAACTTTAATGGCGTCGAGTAAAAGACATCAACGCGTTGATTACCGGGTGCCGATTTTTTTTCAATTGTTCACTTTTGTCAGAGTGCCACTGTTTTTTTTTTTTTACCTAGGCATCATCCCTGTTCAGACAACGGTACACGAAGTCAAGTGTTCCATCGTTTGTGGAATACTGGTGCCGATTCTCTTGTACACCGAACTAAACTAACTAAACAATCACTAAAATTCCTTACTTTTGACTATAAGAATCTCAAAGCTATTCAACAAAATAAATTCTCTAAATTTAAAAATAATTTTGACACACCTAAATCGAATTTGACAATCGCGACTCCACACGTGATACCTCCACAACGTGATCTTTTTAGAGCCGGAGGCGCGCAGCCTCGATGTTTTTTAAAGGGAATTTTTCACTTGTGTATGGAAAATAAGAAAATAAATTACCTACATGTAGAGTGTTAGGGGTTTAAGGAATTTATAAAGGGGGTCGAAATTTTCATTATTTTTGCGATTGGACACACTGTTTTCGAGATATAAATAAAAGAAAAAAAAAAAAAGATTCAGTACTGTTTTTGCATCTAAAGTCGAGGTGTTGGTGTGAATTTAAAGTTCGTGACAACCAATTTAAATTAATCAGCGCCTGTCACTACTCCATACAAGTTTAGACGTGATTAAAAACTTGCCTACTAAAATTACGTCAATTTATGTCAAGCGCTGATTAATTTGACAGGACTAAACTAAAATTTATCTTCTGTCCTTTACTTAATGAAATAGAAAGAAAAAGATGCACTAAACTTAAATTTAGTTTAGTTTGTGAACAAGGAAATCGGCACCATTATCAATACTAATCCATACTTTTATCCTAACTTAATATCATAAATACGAAAGTGAGTTTATTTGTTTGTTACGCTTTCACGCTAAAACGGCTGAACGGATTTGGATGATATTTGGCTCATGGGTAAACCATGACCTGGGTTAGGACACAAGATACTTTTTATCCCGATATTCCCACGGGATCGAGACTTATGCGGGTAAAACCGCGGGCAAAAGCTAGTGGAACATAATTTCGAAATTACGTTTTGTTAGGATATTGTTACATTCAGCATTGTGTTTCGATTTCGACTAATGACGTGCTTATGGTAAGGAAAACCCGCCTAATGTGAAATTAATTAGCAGGTCAAACAACTGATGTTGACCTGACCGAATTTTTGTCCAGAACCTTTTTTACAACGCATAAAAAATCTTCCTTTTTTGCGTTTAATAAACAAGATGGTGTGGTATCGACGCACGTAGTTTACGATGGGCCCTCCTGCTCGATGGGATCGCCGTCCTCCGTTATATTTATCGCATTACCTCCCAGACTCCCATATCATCTTACGACCAGCTCGAGGGCATCGTTCGTAGGATTAATTTGTAGGTATAATACCTATGTATGTATGTGTGTGTAACCACTTTTTTGGACGTAATAAATGTCGTTATTTCATTAATTTTTTTTGCATAGTTGTAAAGTATTGTGTGGTTTTATAAAATACTTTTGAAGGAACTTGTCACACTGGGTGCGTTCTGCGTGCTACGGTCCGATCAAATCGAACATAATATAACATTTAAAATGTTCGAGTTGACCGGACTGTAGGAAGCAGAACGCATCCAACGGTGAAGGAAAACATCACTTTAAATTATTTACACAATTTAAAGCGCCTGAGTTTGAATCCAACACCGACTCTTAAGGGGGAAGCGTCAGGGTAGCCCGCGAAATTCAAATTTTCTTACGTTTTTTGGATTTTGCAGGTCAGTGTCAGGTTTTATGTTGATTAAAATATGATTCGCGGTCGTAACAAATATGGCTTTACTCAATTATAATCATTACAATCAGCAATACAACTCAGCAAAGGTGTCAAATGTCATGATTTGATTGGAATCATGACATTTGACACCTTTATCTTCTTCTTAATCACTATTGCTGATTGTAATGATTATAATTCCCCCTTAAGTCGGGGCCGTTACCACTGGGCCACCACTGCTCCTTCAATAAATAGGCCAATTTAATTTGCTACAAGACGTAACATTCACCAAAAAAAACAACAGTGGCACTCCGGGAGTGCTGACAGAAGTGAAAAATTGAACAATTTTAATGTGCAGGAAATGCTTTTCTTTTAAGAAGTCGGTAAAAAAAGAGAAATGTCAATCATGTCATTGTCATGTCTCAATGTTTGGAATGTCTATAATCCCAAAGAAAATGTATCGCGCGTTGATGTCTTTTTAATAGTCAAAAGCTGGTGTCGGTAACAGTGTCGCAAGTTCAATTGTTTTTCCCATCTCAAAAATGCCCAACGCGCCTAAAGAAGTTTTCACTTCGAAAACACTAAGAATTTACACTCAATGCATGTAAATTAATTTGTTAACAACATAATATTCATCATAAAACGCAACAACTCAAGTAAATTCCTCTGAAATACTTCGTAAGCCGGTATTTCCCCTTATGTAGGTCAATGTGAATTTTTAAGGCAATTCTTCGTAATTTACACGCAATTACAGTTTCTGGTCACTAGTTGTTAATGATGTAATTAAAATTAACTTGATGACATTATCGTCGACTGTCAATTGTTTGTTGCTATTGCGATATAAGTGGGTATTGTTATTGTCTGCGGGATAATTGCGTAGGTAACACACAATTCCTTTCATTTTGAAAAATCAACAACATTCATTAGGTGATTTACGTTGTCGAACAAACGAATTTTTAAACATATGAAGCAAGCAATGGATTAGCAATTTCCTTCAAAATCGTGAAACTGTGTTACGCAATGGGGACTATTGTTTTTGTGCTCACTAGTTGGCGCCACTGGCGAGTAAGGTCTTGTAAGGTCTTGTCAGTACTTTTATTTGCTATGTTTAGAATAGGTATGTTTAAGTACCCGTTACCTACTTTAATATAAAATGTTTATTATAATACATAATGTTCCTAAAATTGGTAAGCATGAAGCAGACAAATATTAGGTATTCGTTTTCCAAGTGTTATCAAATTAGACCCTAAGTTGTTACTTAAAATCTTAAGTCTTAATTAATCAGAACTGGCATTATTTTTACAAAAAAATATTAATAATAATACTATTCATATTTTTTGTATATTAATTAATCCATTTATGTAAAAATTCGCGATAGAAAATCTCGCAAACAGTGAACGTTCAATGACATTTAATATTTCTAGAGACCTCACTCTACACTAGCGCCTCTAGCGGCGAATTCAAGCGCGTCGCGATGTCGTAAGATGCCACAATATATAAAATAACAGCCAAATTTTTTTTTAAACTGCACTATTTACTACAATTGTAGTTTTGGTCTAAGTTTCAGAAGCCAAATTTTTCTGTGTAGTTTTAATTCTGCAATTATGACCGTGTTACTCAACGAGTTTGTAACACCGTGCTGCGACCATAATCAACATTTTATTGCTTCAGGACATACTATTCGGTAATTATATTGTCATTATTACTGATGTGTCAATTAAAACATGCTTTCGACTGTATTCGGTGGCTTTAAGTTCTTCGAATCGGTTTTTAAGAAACGCAATAAAAATTGTCGTTATTCCCACCTACTTTACTTAAATAAACCGACTGCGACTGCCGACACACAGAAACTTCAGAATCCACACGCTTATATATTTTTTTAAATTCATACCTCTGTTATATGGAGTGCCACCCCAAATTATTATTTTTGTTATTTCACTACACCATTGTTTATCGGTGCACAGAATACCTACATTTTAATTTTCATCGAAATGGTGTAAAATTGTAAAAAGTCTCTGAGTAAAATGACTGTGTGACTTCCGGACAGACAGGATATGAGTCTTATAATTGAAACAAACAAAAACGGTCATACGGACAGACGGATATGATAAGGGTTCCGTATCCCAATTTATTTTGAGGTCGACGCAACATCTTTCCTTTTCCTGCCATACTTGTCTATCAGTCGTCATTTCTGTAGTCCCCCCTTTCCAGCCATATCATCTTCCACACAGTCCATCCATCGTTTTTTAGATCTTCCCCTACCAAGATTCTAAAATTATCTCGAAGCAGCGTAGCACGACAAGAAAGTACATATAATAAGTATGACAAGTGTCGTGATTTCTTTGATTTAATTTAAAAAATGTATTATTTTTATATCGATTTATAATATCTACTGTGGCAACACTATCAAAATACAAATTTTAATATTAACAGAAACTTCTAAATGTAATTTCATTATGGCAATTGAAGGTATTGTTTTACTTTGGCAACACTTAGAAATGACGGTTATTATAGTATCATTATTTCTGGGTGGGGCAAAAGTCGTTAAAAAAGTCGGTAAAATGTAATGCATGGTTAGTCGTCGTTTGATTGTGAAATAGTACAGTAGTGTGGATTAAAAGTATTAGCAAGAAAAGAGTGTTTTCTTTATACAAGTGAAAGAAAGAAAGAAAAATGGGTGTATTTGTCACAGAAACACGTGCATACATAAAAGACAAGAGTAATCAGAGAACAACACAAAGTACATAATAAATCACGAGCATAGAACAGAAATTAATCGGCAGCTGCACGACATGACTGTGACAAGAAGGCTTCCACTCAGCATGAGCAATGAGCATTGCAAGTGGCAATCGCTTTCAAAGCGAGTATTTCTACAGCACTTTTCAACTGGATTGATATAAGCTTTTCGGTAGCTCTTGCATTCTGTATATTTTTGGCTTTTCCATCTTCGTTATCGTTGATATAATGTTACTTTGTCTGAACCTCTGAACCAGTGTGACAACCAGATTAAATCAAGTTTCCGTATAGCTTCCGTATTTCAAGGTTAAAACTTCTGTTCCATTCCCTACCTACCTTAATTTTACCTCTACATAATTCCACGTAACAATGCTTGATCTTTTCAATAAAATCTGGACAATTTTACCTTATTTACAAGGTGGGGCTCGCGCCAAATTAATGAAGATCACGATTCGACCATCCATTCTGTTAAATTATCGCTTACAAACCAAAAGTAATTGTAATCCATTTATCTTGACGTTGTGTACAATGTAACCACAGAAGTGAGGAATTATACTACCATCATCATCTGTCTAGTTTTTTCCCAACTATGTTGGGGTCAGCTTCCAGTCTAACCTGATGCAACTGAACACCAGTATTTTACGTGAAGCGACTGCCTATCTGACCTCCACAACCCAGTTACTGGGTATCATGATACCCCTTGGTAAGGCTGGTTGTCAGACTTTTGTAACTACCCGTAATGACTGTCAAAGATCTACAAATGACAGCCGAGACCAACGGCTTAACGTGATTTTCGAGGGACGGTCTTCATATCATCTTTATTACGAGCTATCATCGTCAGAAGCGGCGTTAGGGTAGGACGCGGATGGACGACCGCCCAGGGCGCCGGATATGAAGAGGCGCCCAACGCGAATCACGCCTTTTATTTCTCTATCTTTATTGTTATTTAACTCTTTTTTTACCCGACTGCGGGACAGCAAAGACAGATTTATGTTTTTCTCTAACTTTTCTGTACAAGTCAACAAAATTTAGGTACCATCATAATATAAATGGGCCAAAGAAAAGACGCAGCGGGGTGCTAAAAAAATTGAGTTCGCTCTTGCACCCTGCGTTCTTTGAAGTCTGAATTCTCAAACTTTTCAACATAAAAGAAATCCTAAGTTTCCGTGGCGAGGTGCTGAATTTATTGAGGTCGCTTTAGCATCCTGAATTTTTCTATTCCTCAAACTAGAAAAAAAGCTAAAATTTTCGCCTCTCTACCTACTCTCCAAGAGTAGTGAGGGGCGCCACAGAAAACTCGCCCGGGGCGCCGGTATTGCTAAAACCGGCACTGGCTATCATAATCATCAAATTCATAAATAAATACTTTACTATCCTCAGTTTTAATTAAATATACCAGACGAACAGTCATGACAAAATTACACACTCCGACAAGTGGGTATCACTGGTATCACGAACAATTACTCGATATTTATTGATAGTAGGTAAATAAAATATGTTGTGTAATTCTGCCTTCTCGTATATTATCATTAATATGACATACTCAATTACTCGTCATTATGTTAATTTTTCAACGGATGAACTTCCAATTACTTCGTGAAAAGATAATGAGAAAAGTTATGAACATTTTCGAATTAATTTTGAAGATATTTTACTTATATTAAAAATTAATTTTAAGTATCTTGTTAATATGAGGCAATAATAATGTTAACAGCAGAAAATCGATGGTTTCGAAAATCAGCTTCCCTTTGTTTTTTCTACGTGGTTTTAGCAAAGATACAAATATGTTTTGATAGACAGTCAAAGCTGTGAACTCGTCGAAAAAATAGCGTCTAACTGTTAGCCGCTAAATGCACGCACACTAGAAAAGCACAATGGCGTGGCACGAGTGTAAGACGTAGATGTTGCGTACACCACCATAAAGTTGGCCTGTTTGCTTTAAGCCTCGTGCAGATTGGCGCGACGCGACGGCGATTTATTTAAACTCCGACGACTTATGCACTAGTAAACTACAAGATAATAAAAATAATTCGTATACGATTATGGTCAATCTGTCACTTATATAAATAAAAAAGCTTTGTTCATAAAAAAATTGTTTACACGGTTCATAGATACTTACATGTAGTGACATATGTATAAGATACTAAAAAGATAGACCGATAGTACAAGAAAAAATGTAATTTACAAAAACAAATTACAGTACTTATAACTATTTTCTTAACATAACATAACATAACATCACGCCTTGTTTCCCCGAAGGGTTGGGCAGAGGTGTCCCTGTAGTAGGTACACCCACATTTCGCCAGTTATGTTTAAGTCCCATGTAATAGGGGGCGAGCCTATTGCCATCAACCGGGCACGCATCCAGACTCCAGGCTGCTACTGAGAAATTCCAGATAGAAAAACCCAATAACACTTTGCCCGACCCGGGAATCGAACCCAGGACCTCATGCTCAGCAGTAGCGCTTGCGACCACTAGACCAACGAGGCAGCTATTTTCTTAAATCGTAAGAAAATTTTAATTTCGCGGCTACAACTGCGGATTCACCTTAACATTATCATAACATCACGCCTGTAATTCCCCGAAGGTTTAGGCAGAGGTTTATGTACACCCACATTTCGCCATTTTCAATTACCTAAATACATACAAGGTGAAATATAATTTGATAGTAGGCAGGTAGGTACCGTTACAATTTGCAGAGTAACTTAAGCATTTAAATCTTAAACTTAATAATTAAATCACTATTCATTAAACAATAATTAATTAATATGTGTATATGTAGGATAATGAACACCCCGCTGACATAATGAGCAAATCGCCAAAAAATGCGCACACGCATCTAAGCCGGCTGTCAAGGCCGCGAGGATCTTGACCTACACGCCTACTAACAATGCTGGCCTGTCAACGCCCTAAGTTCAGGTCATGGTGTGAGTCATACATTTGGTAAAGCTTTAAACTGCCGGCAGCTTAAAGTTACAGTGCAAAAATGCGGAGGTAAAAAAAAAAAAATTTTTATTTAGTCCGTTGCGTCAGTTAGATAGTACAAAAATATTAGACCCTTATTTATGCTTTATCATATTAATAAAAATTGACTTAGATAAAACGAATTAAAGTTGGGGAGTGGGGGTAGCTACGTCACAAGTAAGTATAAAAACTAAATACTCGTGACGTCATGGCACGTTTTAACTCAATGTATCGCCGTAATCTTTTGATGAATTAAAAAAAAATATATGTTCAATATTTTTTTACAAACTACAAGACGGATAAAAAAAAAAAATTGTCATCCCTATTGTGCCCATATAGCGAAAAGCAACCGGGCAACTCATATAATACAAGTAAGACATAAATTCCATCCACTAGAAAAGAAGAAGTGTAAAGGCCGTGTCCTAACCGAAAGCGATCGGCGCACTCTTTTAGTTAAAAATGGTCAACAGTGAATCACTTTTTTTTTGACGCTACGATTATAATACAAAAACTTATAGTCAGAATTGTAGAAACATTGCTGGAGAATCATTAATATAGAAACCTTTATAATATTATTGGCTATTCTGATCATATCAGTGTACAATAAGAAATATGTTTTTTTATACCTCCTGGTACACCTCCTTGCGGTCCTCACTGGATCACCCCTTTCTTTCATCTACTCTATTCCTCGGCATTTCTGTAAAGACAAACTTCCATTAAGCCTCATGCAGACTAGCGTGACAAAACTTCACGGAACAACAATTACTGGTGTCGCGTCGCGCCAGTCTGCACGAAGCTTTAAGTTCCCAAGTTAATAGTTCTTTAAGTGAGGGTATACTCTGGATCTCACAATCCATAGTGTACACAGTCAATCAATCCACTGTTAACCGTATTTTCACTACAGAATTCGAAATTAAACTTTTCAATAACCACAAAAATTGCGTAAATTTCATATCACTCAATCATACTACATGAATCTACACAAAAAATTAGAATAAACAATATAGGAAGACGGCTTTACTATAAGATATTATAATTCAAGTCACTTTATAGGTAGTTTTTACTCCCGAAAACTAAATAGCGTGCTTTCGCGTTTAATTGGAGAGCGCGTCCGCGTAGCGTCTGCTGGCGGGAGTTCGCAAACGAGGCACGATTACATATTTGTTTTACACTTACATTGATAAATAGCGCAGGTGTGTATGTGATCATCTGTGCACCACTGATCCACTGTTGACCATGTGACCTATATGAATATGACATTGGTACTCGCGCGATCAATCAAGTTGCGTATGTGCGTACGTCAGTTTTCAGGTAAACAATCGCGCGTAATCGCGTATACGCGTGACATTCGCGTTCGGTTAGGACCCAGGGTCAAGCACTCTCAAAAACAATTGTTTGCGTTTTGACAGTTCGTCAACATCCATTGTGCTTTACAAGACAACTCTACTCTCTGTTTTACGCATCAACAGCAAAGAAGATAAAACAGAAATTTCCCCACTAACGCTTATTCTGTTCCTTTGTACCAGATATTTTACAACCCATCTTCCTGACACTGCCAAATGAAACCCAACTTTATTTTTGACACATTTGATGCTAAATTAGTTTTTTTAAACTAGCTGCGCCCCACGGTTTCAAACCGCATAAGGCTTGATCCCATAGGAATATCGGGATAAAAAGTATCCTATGTCCTAACCCAGGTCATGGTCTACCCTTGTGCCAAATTTCATCCAAATTCGTTCAGCCGTTTTAACGTAGAAGCGTAACAAACAAACTCACTTTCGCATTTTTATAATACTAGCTGCGCCCCGCGGTTTCACCCGCATAAGTCTCGATCCCGTGGGAAAAAAAAAAGTATCCTATGTTCTTTTCCAGGGCATCATCTATATATGTGCCAAATTTCATCCAAATCCGTTCAACCGTTTTAGCGTGAAGGCGTAACAAACAAACTTACTTTCGCATTTATAAAATTAAGGATATATTATAGTTAGGATTGCTATTGAGTCGTTGAGGTCACAATTCATTATCCATTGTATGCAAATGATTCGCGGTAAGCAATCGTGTTGATGAATTTCATGTGAAAATGGATAAGACGATGACTGTTATGGTTTGCGGTCGGGAACTTAGGACAGACTTTTATACTTTTTATGGTTCCGTACCCGAAGGGTGCCAACGGGACCCTATTACTAAGACTCCGCTGTCCGTCTGTCCGTCAGTCTATCATAGGGCTGTATCTTTTGAACCTTTGAACCGTAATAAAAAGACAGTTAAAATTTTCACAAAGTGTGTATGGCTGTGTCGAAAGTGTGTCTGTACATACGGCTACACATCAAGCTATAATTTTCCATTTTATGCTAATCTCGCATTGTATAGGATTTCCGTACAATTCGAGGTCAGCTTATACTGGACGTGTATAGCTTGATGTGTAGCCGTGTGTACTTGTCTATGGCCGCTTTAACAACAAATAAAATAATAAAAATAAAATAAAGTTAAAAATTAAACGGGGTCATAGTAAGTTATTTTCGGCGTTTTTTTGCTCGATTTGCGTGGTACGGAACCCTTCGCGTGCGAACCCGACTCGCACTCGGCCGCTTTTTTATTGTCTGACATTATCTTAAACCATAAAATTCAATCAGGATTACAAGGAATCGAAATTGAAGCAATTCCTATATAAAAACAATCGCACCTTTAATAAGTTCTTTTTTTTTTGCAACTTGCTTTATATTAACGAACATCTTTGCTAGTTTACATAGTATTTTTAACCGACTTCGAAAAAGGAGGAGGTTATATGTACGTAGCGTATGTTTGTTTGTTTTTTTTTTTGTTTTTGTATGTCCGTCGATTGCTCCGTCATTTGTGGACCGATTTTGAAAATTCTTTTTTTTTGAAAGGGTATGCTTTCAAATTGGTTCCATATAAATTTTATTAACTTTACTTGAGTAGTTTTTGAGTTAGCTACAACATACGTATTTTTTTCCCACTTAGTATGTAGATGATATGATAAGTTCCTGTCACTGGTAGCAGGTGGTATTCGAATGTGTGTGGGGTAGGTACCACAACTAAAAAGTGATAAATAAAAACTTTTTACAAAAAAAATACAACCGACTTCCAAAAAAACCTCCTTTTTTTTGTAAAAAGTTTTTAGCATGTTTATTCAGCGTGGTAATTGCGTAACAAAAATAAAACACTACAAAGTGAAAAAATAGCTTTAATTTTGGAAGTGTGGGTGTGGTGGGTGTCTTTGGTTTTGAATTTTCGTTTTTTGCCACTAACTTCCGAAATTAAAGTTATTTTTGTTTATTTATGGAAGTATCCACCCTAGGGTGGCTGTTTTAGAGTGGACAAACAGAAGAACCGGAATAATGTAGGTTTTTAAAGTCAATAAAAACAGTACAAAATGCTAATAATTCAAGTTGGAGGCTTTCTTGTTAGACTTTCAAATTCAACTATGAAATAAGACATTAATATTGAATCAACAATATATTGAGATCTTTAAAGATATAAATCTATGACAATAATTCATTTTAAATTTGTTAAATCATTAATTTTAATTAATTCACGATTTGTGCCCGTTGTGTGGCTAAAAAATAAATTACCTTTTATCTCCAAAACCCCGTTTAGGCGACACCAAAAAGCGATAAAATCACATTTTATAATACTTACAAAACGGCAGGACAATTCAGGACACTATCAAATTTCTCCGTGTAGGTAGATATCGCTGTATTAAAAATAATCTATTGGTTTTACGACGTGACCAAGTTGGTCGCATTCCTGCACAGCTGCAAAAGAACGGTTATTTAATTTTAATAAAAATAAGACAGAATCTGCAGGTGTGTAACTGTTTTCCAGCATGCGACTTACTGTGGAATTGTCATTATCATAAATGACGATAAAAATACTTTTAAAATAATGAAAAAACCTGGTTCTCGACTCGAGCATCAGACACAAAAATATCCGCCAAATGTTTTGTCAGTAATTACAGGGTGGCAGGGACATCGACGCGAAAACTGTTACCATGGATTCAGTACATAATTCTGAACACTCCTGCCTTGAAATTTTTCAACGGTTATTTAAAAAAAAAAAACAGCTGATTCATAGAAAAGTGTCAAAATGTATAGAACAGCAGATTTTTTTTATAACCTACGAATAATTTCAACCCAGGAGTAATCAGAATCATGTATTGAATCCATGGTAACAGTTTTCGCGTCGATGTCCCTGCCACCCTGTATAAGTCAATGTCATATCTACAAGGTATAATTGACATAACTGAAACCAGTACCCTAATTGCGTAACTTATTTTCGTAAACAATTATGCATAATTTGTTTCATTTTGACAGTTCATCAACATTCATTGCGTTATTTACGTTGTTGAGCAGATTTTCTTTTCCAAATTATGAAGCAATGGATTAGCAGTCTGTTTCAAATCGAAACAGATTGTGATTGTGTTGTATTACGCAATTAGGTTATACAAAAACAATTTATAACAATTTCAGAAAAATGTATAAACAAAAAAGAAGACCTGTTCTTTTTTGTTTATACATTTTTCTGAAATTGTTATTGTTTTTGTATAACTTTCTTAGTTTTAATGTTGCATTTCCTGTACGTGTCCCAAATAAAAAAAAAACTTTCTTTCTTTATTTCAAGCCCGAAATCGCGATACAAAAATGTGTTGCTCTATACATAGTCCATACGTTTACTTTCGCATAACACGACAAAATTAATGAACGAACAGCTGATGTGTTTTCTCGATTTCAGGATTGGTCTCATAGTAAAAGTTGTACCTATATACTAATTATGAATACAATGTTCTATTTTGCACCCTATTTGCGAACCACACTTTCAATCACAATCCGAGAGTTTTGGAAGGATATTGCCAAACCATTGCTTCATAGGTTTGAAAAATTCGTCTGCTTAACAACTTTAATAACGCAATGAACGTGGGGGAACTGTCAAAATAAAATCCATTGCTATCAATAGGCCTGTGCCGAAATTTTTTTCTTAAAAAAAAACTATTTAGTCCGTCTTTCAGATAATAAAAAAATATTGAACACGTATTTTTTCTTTTTTGAGGTAATCAAAAGATTACGACCATATATTGAGTTAAAATGTGGCATGACGCACACCTTGCTAGATTTTATACTGAGTTGTGGCGTAGCGAGCTCTCACTCCCCAACTTTAATGCGTGTTTTCTAAGTTATTTTTGATTAATATGATAAAGCAAAAAACACGTGTCTAATATTTTTTTATTATTTGAAAGATGGACTAAATAGTTTTTTTTTTTCAGTTACTTTGATAGCACCTTGTGTGTATATCAAAATAACTAAGCTTTGCTCCCCCTACCTACCTACATTTGACAAGCCTGTCTCTCGAGCCCGATAGAAACTTTTCGTAGAAAGAACTCTTCCCACTCTTGAAAGCAGAAGGAAAGAAAATTTATAAAAGGTCTTTTTTTTCAGATGGAACTGAGGAGGCACAGCTCCAGATCGGGTGGGACGTCTTTCCTCACATTCTGGATATTCTTGCTACAGGTGCGTTGATCCTTATTCTATTGATTTAAGAGCGTTCATTCTAAAAGTTGGCAACGTCGCAAATAGCTGTCAAATATTATTTGGCAATATTATTTTAAGTAAATATCGCTAACCAAGTAACTAGTGAACTAGGATATTAATAATTAATTGCAATTGTAACACTGAATTTGATGTTGTAACCGTTTTAGGTGTAAAAAAGGCATTTGGAAAGTTTCCAAATACTTTTGTTACATCTAAAAATTAATATTTCGTGTTACGATTATTGCATTTCATAAATCAATCTGCCTAGCCTTTTCTCAACTATGTTGGGGTTGGCTTCCAGTCTAATCGGATGCAGCTGAATACCGTATTTTACATGGAGCGACTGCCTATCTGACCTCTACAATCCAGCAACTGGGTAATACGATACCCCTTGGTAAGACTGGTTGTCAGACTTTCGGGCTTCTGACGACCCGTAACGACTGTCAAAGATCCACGAATGATAGCCGGGACCAACGGCTTAACGTGCTTTCCAAGGCACGGAGGAGCCTCGGTATGTTAAGATGGTCACAATGGTCACGATTATTGCATTTCATAATCAATATTAATTTTAGTTCACTAGTTAGACATAATTTCCCCCGGTTCTATCTCCACACTTTAACCGGGTCACAGCACAGCTGAATAAAAGGTGCGGTGTTGATTATTTCATCAAAGAAATTTCAAATGGCGGCTCTTATAGAGGTAGGTATGAGGAACAGGGTGTAAAGTAAAAGACAAGAGAGGATCCTCCGACCAGACGGGTATCGTGTCTGGTATGCTATATTGTCGGACGATTGCAGCGTATTTATAAACGTTGCTTAAAGTTAAGTGACGTTCAAACGTCAAAAATGTATGGTTAAACAGTCGCTAATCATTACTTAAGTATAATCGTAACTTTACGAACAAGGAAATAGCGTTTAAAGCCCAAAAGAGGTGTATTCGGGCTATGTTTAGGTTACAATAGACAAATTATTAACTTTACCATCTCTATTTATATTTTTGAAGTAGCATCGTTTGTAAAATGTAACCCCCAACTCTTTCCACGACAATCTGACTCTTTTCCACGCAATAGACGTCACAATAGCCAACTTTGCTTGCACTCGGTAAAAACTGCCCTCATGGGAAAAAGCTTTTTTGTATAGCCCCCAAAATATACAACAAACTACCATAGTCATATAGATAGAGCTGTGACAACAAATCAGTTTAAAAACAAGATTCGAAATCTATTTCAGACAAGTGCTACTCGTATTATAATATATAACTTTTTGACAGATACCTTTTGACATGCTTGAACTTTATATTATTATTTCTATAGTAGGTATTATTATTCTCATAAAATTTAATAATGAATGTTAGTGAACCAGTCTTTAGTTTTTGGTGTATTGAATTAATTATTTGTTTGTTATATAAAAAAAATTACGCCTCGTCAGGCAAAACATGTACGGACTTTTTACCTATTTAAGATCTTGCACGCTCGACTTGTATGTAAACACATGTTTGACAAATAAATTATCTTTTATCTCTCAAAAGCAACGTTTATGAATAAACCCCATTATTTTCGTTGGCATGAAACTGATAGGTGTCAAAAACGCATTCTCTCGACGACCGGACTGTATCTTAATAAGTACACACGGCTACACATCAAGCTGTACATCTCCAGTATAAGCTGATCTCGCATTGTATAGGATTTTATGTGAATATATAGCTTGATGTGTAGCCGTGCGTACTTTACATAGCTTTTATTTAAACTGTTTTAGTTGACCTTTATGTTTTTGCTACAATCGTTTCGTTGAATATTGATTGTGGATTAAGTTTTCTTTTGCCCCTTTTTTCATTCCTTACAATTACAACCTAATTATTTATATTTGAGTTTGATTATAATTTATTGAAATTGCTTTGTTGTGATTTCCATTGCAATAAACGGCTGAAAAAATTAAAAAAACAATAATATATTACCAATTTATTCAAAGTCCATTATTATAATTCGTGATTAAATCATTCCGGGATTTCAGAAGGCGTAATTATCCACTCTGCGTTACAACTTGTACTTACTTCCTTGAAGTTTAGGCAAATAATGAACTCTACCTATAAATTCTCGCTTATTAGATAACTTAGATTCATTTTCTACCTTCTGTATTCCAGATGTTAGGCAGCGCACGCCGCGGAGCCGAGGGTCACGGTAGATTGATGGACCCACCAGCGCGCAACTCCATGTGGCGGTTCGGATTCCCCAACCCTGTCAACTACAATGACAACGAGCTCTTCTGTGGAGGGTATGCAGGTAATCAAACTACCTTCTTTACATGGGTTGATTTAATTGCCTGTAGCATACCATAAGTTGAAGCAACTAAAAAGGTTGCACCGTCTAAACAGTGCTTAAACCATACAAGTCATATTTTGTTGCTTCAATTTTATTGTTTGTTGTATGCCACAAGCAAGAAGTTTGCATCGTGTAAATGGGGGCCTGAAGCTCGATCTTTACGAAGACTGTTTAAGCTGCAGTCCCGAAGCGTTCGGGGGAATGGTGGTGTGATACCAACTTCAAGAGCTTACCCAATTGCTGAGCGTTGAGATGTAGACGTATGGAAAAATATAAGCAAGCATTTTGAAGTGTCCGTTGTGAGGAGTATGAGGCATTTTATGGCCTCATTTATTTATATCACCATTGTTTGCTGCAATTACAGTAAACACATAAGCCCGCAACAAGCCAACAACATGACATTTAAGTAAAAAACTTCATGCAAACATTAAACACAGCATTAGAAGTACCTACTTACCTATCCACTTTTTTATAAGATGTCGATTAATGTCAATTTATATGTTAATTTGGAGTAAAAGCAATACGTAACGAGACACTTCCGTATCAATTTGTTCATGTAATCAAATATTTAAATTAAAGTTACTTACCTAAATTTTGTGTATGTATCTACCTAAAATAATAATTGTGGCCGCACCCGCCTTAACCCGTAAATGTCAGTGTAATGTCAGAATTGTACAAAATGTCATTGAGGTACTTACATAAGTATTAAAAAAAACATAAACTAAATATCAAACAGATTAACAAATTCTAAGCATGTATCTAAAAGAGCAATATACTTACCTATTTAATGTCGTGTAATATATGGAATTAGTGGATTAAATCAATAAACATGACAAACACGCGCCAAACTCAGAGTGACTTTTAAATAAGCTGTCAATTTAACTGTCAACAAATTACATAAAATATTGTAAATCATTTTAAAAGAGTAACGGTGGAGTTTCTTGCCCATTCTTCGCCATAAGTGCCTTTTGGAACGGGGAACTAGAATCAGTTCTATTTCTTTAAACTTCTTTAGGCGCGTTGGTCATTTTTGAGATAGGACTAAACCATTGATTTCGCGACCTGTTACCGACACCGTGGAGTAAAAGACGTCAACGCGTTGATTACCGCTGTGCCGATTTTCTTTCAAGTTTTAACTACTATCGGCATTCCCGGAGAGCCACTGTTTTTTTTTTTGTAAATTTTGATATTGAAAGGGCCTTTTATGTTCCCATTTGAAACAAATGATTTGACTTTGATCTTTGACAGTCGTTACGGGTAGTTAGAAGCCCAAAAGTCTGACAACCAGACTTATCAAGGGGTATCGTGTTACCCAGTTATAGAGGTCAGATATGCAGTCGTTCCATGTAAAATACTGGTATTCAGCTGCATCCTGTTAGACTGGAAGCTGATCCCAACATAGTTGGGAAAAGACTAGGCAGTTTAATTTATAATTTAATCACATATTGGTGCCGATTCCCTTGTACACCGAACTAAACTAACTAAACTATCACTAAAATTACTTACTTTTAACTATGAGAATCTCAAAGCTATTCTGCGAAATAAATTCTCTAAATTTAAAAATAATTTTGACACATCTAAATAGAATTTGACAATCGCGACTCCACACGTGGTACCTAACCACGTGAATCTTTTTAGAGCCGAAGGCGCGCAGGAGGGGGGGCAGCCTCGACGTGTTTTATATAGAATTTTTCACTTTTTGTATGGAAAATAAGAAAAAATATTACCTACATGTAGAGTTTTAGGGATTTAAGGGTTTCATGAAGGGGTTCGAAATTTTCATTATTTTTGCGATTGGACACACCGTTTTCGATATATAAGCAAAAGAAAAAAAAAAGATTCATTACTGTTTTTGCATCTGAAGTCGAGGTGTTGGTGTGAATTTTAAAGTTCATGACAACCAATTTTATTCCACACGTTTTTAGTCGCGATTAAAAATAGTCAGATTTAGTTTTTTTTTTTTGCTTTTACAATTTATATTTCAGAAATAACAATTTATAATGGTCATTCAACTTAAAAATAAAGATTTAGTTAGAAAATCTGAATTTTAGGTGAAAAACGTTAAATTCAGAATAGCAAAATTGCCATTATTTTCACTAAACTAATATCTCAGTACCACCTTAGTGCTGCCAAACTAAAATATAGTTAAGTTGTGTCATTTTAGTCTATTTCAGAATGGGAAATCGTCGTTTGACAGGATTAAACTAAATTTTGGTGATTTTTAGTCTAGTTTAGAGGCATTTGTGACAAGAGAATCGACACCAATATCCGCATTGAATCTCTAGACAGGGCATTATCCTTACGTTCGCTTTGAACATTACCGCAAACAATTTTTTTTTATCTTAGTCTATTGATTCCACTAATGATGCGAGGAGCTAATGTACGGAAAATGAAGTTCAACGACCTATCAATAAAAGCCTCCAAGGTGAAGTCTATTTCATTTGTTAATTTACAAAATACTTAGTGAATGCGAGCCACGTTCGTGTAAATCGGGCTCTATATTCTTATCTAAAGAGTCTGACCATTGAGAATGGTCAAAGTCAATGAAACAAATCCCTCTGGCTTATTTTTACCGATTGCGGCGTAGCCAAAAAGGAGGGTTATGTGTTTGACCTGTATGTATGTGTGTGTGTGTATGTCCGTCTCTATGTGAACTTGTAACTACTAAACGGCTGAATCGAGCGAGAGTGTTACTGGGTATATTAAAATTTAAAAAATCAAAATGGCGGGTTTTCAGGGCCAAAATGTATGTTTAAAAAATTTAAAAAAACTTCCAAACCTATCGAGTGGGGTATTCAAATGAAGGATTTTAAAAGGTGATTACAAACATTTACACAAATTATATGTTTAAATGTACCTAATTTGGAATAAAGAAATGATAAAAAGCTGAAAATAAAAAAACTTATTAAAAAAACTGAAAATCCGACTGCAAAAAAAAAAGAGAAAAACAAGCATTAAAATAAAACTATATCCATAGAATTTTGGTATCGGAGGCGGGAAGAAACCAATAACCTGAAATTTGGTGTAACTTTTGTTTGTTGGCCTGCGATACCAAAATTCTATTGATTATAATGCTTGTTTTTCTCTTTTCAGTTTGTTTTTGCAGTCGGATTTATTAGATTTATAATAAAAAAATTATAAAAAAAACTAACCCGACGAAGAAAGAGAGAGCGAAGCGAGCTCGAAAATTTTACACCCTGCCCCCGCCCCGGATAGGTCAGTTTTTCTTTTGACCATTCATACACCAATAGGAATTACATTGTCGATTTACGCAGAGAATTCTAAGAAAAAGAGAATGTTTAGGTTACAAGAGCGAGCGCAGCGAGCTCGAAATTTTTGCACCCTACGTTTATATTTAGCGTAGTCCCTGAGACCCTGCGCAGACCCTTAAAGGTGTTGGAATCCTTTCATCTTTTCATAATTCTTAAAACATTTCAGTCCAATGGGAGCAGAACGAAGGCAAATGTGGGGTTTGTGGAGACGCGCACCACGTACCTGAACCACGGCCTCATGAAGCTGGTGGTATGTACGGCAAAGGTATCGTCACCAGGCACTACAGCGTCGGACAGGTCAGTGTTCACAAATATCGTTGTTTTGATGGGAATCAGGTAACCAGAATGAGTTAATGACTTTCTCGTCAGCATTGGGTTCAGAAGTTCAGATACTGGGGACGACTTATCACAGGTTGATTAGCTACCATTCTACTTATGATAGTGTTGCCAGCAATAAAGCCTTCATTCCGAATTCCCAAAGTATAGAATCAGGCTAAGAGTTAGCGTCTAAGAATTTCGGCGATGTCTGAAATTTAATATTATAAATGCGAAAGTGAATTTGTATATTTAATTGTTACGCTTTCACGTTAAAACTGAACGGATTTAGATGAAATTTGGCACATGGGTAGATCATGGCCTGGAAAACGACATAGGATACCTTTTTTCCTGATATTCTTACGGGATCGAGACTTACGCGGGTGAAACCGCAGGGCGCAGCCTAAATCTAAACTAATATTAGAAGAGAAAAGATTTGATTTTTTGTTTGTTTGTAATGAATAAACTCAAAAACTACTGGACCGATTTAAAAAACTCTTTCACCAATAGAATGCTATATTATTACTGAGTGACACAGGATATAATTTGTAAAGATATCACGCGGGCGAAGCCGCTGGCGGAAGCTAGTATATTATAAATTTAAAATTAACAAAGAATAATTACCTAGTGGTAACGGTCGCGACTTACGAGTTATAGGTCGTGAGTTCAAACCCAGGCAGGCACTTTACTTTGTGTAAATTATTTAATCTCCACAAAACAGTGAAGGAAAACATCGAGAGGAAGCCAGCATGTCTTAGGACCAAAAAATTAGAAGATATATGGCATCCACCAACCCACACTGGGCCAGCGTGGTGGATTACGGCCCATTCCCTCTCACAGAGAGAAGGCCTGTGTCCCCGCAGTGGGAACATTATAGGCTGCTATGATGACTTACACTGTACATTTGGCATTAAGTACAGTGCAGTTAAGTAGGAAACTAATTCAATTTAACAGGAAATCGAAGTGGAAGTGGAGTTGACAGCAAACCATCTCGGAACGTTCGTAATGAAGCTATGTCCGAACAATAACCCGAAGCAAGAAGCCACACAGGAATGCTTTGACAGGTTAGTAATCATATCTGCCAGGCTATTTTATAAAAATCTCGCCATGAAAACTTCGGTGAAGAGAGCTGTTAAATGTCTTGATCTTTAGCATCAGGTGGAATGACAGCTCTCTTCACTATTTTTAGGGTTCAGGAAAAAACGGAACCCTTATAGGATCACTCGTGTGTCTGTCTGACCGTCTGTCACAGTCAATTTGCTCTAAATCTAATGCACCGATTAAGTTAATTTGGTGCACATATGTATTTCTGTGACCTAAACACGGACGTGTAACGTACATAAATGAATTTTGAATATGGAGGTAACTTTTGGGGGGCAAATAAGAAAATATATAAAAAGTTTTGTAAACTAAACCGTGTGACATAACAAATGAAAGAACTTATTGCGAGGATCTCAAATATTTATGAAACAATTTTAAAATAAATAAATTTAAAGATATTTAAGAAAATGTATGAAAATGTAACATTCCCCACCCTTATCTCCGAAACTAAAAAAAAATGAAAAAATACAGAGATTGGTTCTTTACCCATAGATTATAGGAAAACCTATAAGAAGTTTATGGTCTTAAAATAACATGGTAAATCTCTCAATATTGTGCATACAAACTTACCTCTGCAGTTGGAATGTATGGGAGAACATGTGTTTTTCAACTACAATGTTTTAGTTTTGTATTTGGGATAAATTCATCCCAACTACGGAATCCTTTACGTGGTCCGACACGTAATTGTTATTGAATAGATTTGGTTGATTTTAGCCCTTATTTCACCCTACGTGAGTTGAGTAGAATTTAAAGTTTGCTATAGTCCGCGCGACTGCTAGTCACCGCCTGAGGTATGTGAGCGGTGAGACGGGGGAGTTAGACGTCGGCCGCTAACTCTGACTATTTTTTCAATGGCGCCCTCCCCCGTCTCACCGCTCACCAGGGCCGGATTTAGGGGTCCAGAGGCCTCGGGGCAACAAAGGAATGGAGGCCCCCTTGCCCCAAATTATTTTCCAAATAAAATGAACAATTTTTTTCAGTCGAGTTTTTCAATAAATAATTTATTGTGAAACCAAGTAGATTCGTCTTAGTATTTAACGAACACATATAAATATAATCGGAAACAAGAATTATTTGAAATTAAATTTTAGTGTTAACGAACGGAACCTTTCGAGCTTTTTTTGCCGAAAAATCGTTGATGATTTCGCTGAAATCCAGTTCTCGGAGTAAATCGCTTTCAATGCTCAGGAGAGAAAGCTTTGATAGACGGTTTTGTCCCATCGTGGTACGAAGCCTATTTTTTATAATTTTCATTTTTGAAAATGAGCGCTCTCCAGTGCAATTTGATACCATCAAAACCAAATACATTCTCAATGCAATTTCGAGGTTTGGGAATGTAGCTCTGAAATTTTGATCTTCGAGAATTTGGTAGTAAAATAGTTCCGGCGATTGATCTTTTCCATAGTCCTTTTTGTATGAATCAATCAAAGTCACAAATTGAACCAACTCATTACCAAGACTAGGCTCTAAATCATCCGTATACACTTTCACCAATGCCTCTGCTGCAGCGTGCAAATTTTCAGCATCCATCTTCTCGATGTGATTCAGAAATCCAAATCTCGAACGTACAGCTTCATAGGCATGCAATCTTTCAGTAAGAGAAACAGATAGCTGGTCAACAACTGGGATGAAGGCGGATACTTTGTATTTCTCCTTGGGTGACAGATTTGCGTTTTGTGCTTTCCCGTAATCGAGTGGATTCAACCTCACGTTTCTCGTTCTAGTGCGGGTGCGTGATTGTACATATTCATCAGTATGGGATATTTTTTTGGCTGCTTCCTCGTATTTATCGAAATCATTTCGTTTGGATTCCACAAATGATTTCAATGATTCTATTGCACGCATTGCTGATTCAAGAATCATTTTCGGGTCTTGCAACATCTTGTTTGTAGCGTTGAATCGTTCCAAGATATCGTTCCAAAATGTTGCAAACAAAGCGGTTTCGAGACCACTCATCTTCTGTAGAAGGTGCGTTGCTTCATTCCTCACGATGTCTTTTTGCTCTTTATCGGAAGATATGCTGGTTAGAGCTTCTTCGATTTCTGAATAGCCGTTGACTAAGGCTTTCGTAGCTTCAGCTCGACAAGACCAACGAGTGTCGCTGAGCTTTTTCAACACTAAAAACTGGCCGCTTTTTTTCTCCGATAATTTCTCGATCAGAATTCGGTGTCGCTCTGTACTGGCTGTGAAAAACGTGTACAAATTCTGCACGAAATCAAAGAATTGAACAGCCGATGGACAAGAGTTAGCAGCTGCCTTTCCCACTAAATTCAGAGAATGACCACAACAAGGTACAAACGCCGATAAATGATTTTTCTCCAAAATAAGAGCCTGCATCCCCTTGTATTTGCCACTCATGTTTGCAGCATTGTCATATGATTGACCGCGGCAATCCATGATGTCTATTTGATGGTCACCTAAAAATTTGAGCAGAGCGTTTGCTGTGGCTTCGCCAGTATGACCGCAGTTTGGTAAAAAGGTGAGAAACCTTTCTTTTGACGTCGATCCTTCCATATATCGAACAACTATAGTTAGTTGATCGATGTGAGCTTCGTCGGGAGTAGAGTCCACTGATACGGAATAATATTTCGATTTTTTAATCCTGGATACTATTTCAGTTAGTACCTTATCACCCATAGAACCGATCAGTTCTTCGCAAATCGTAGACGAAAGGTAACTGACATGACCACTCCCTTTGTTTGCATGCTCTTTCAAATGGGTTGCCAGGATTGGTTCATACTCGGCTAGCAATTCCAAAATTCCCAGAAAATTTCCATTTCTTGGTGAGCCAACAATTTCATTGTCACCTCGAAAGGCTAATCCACGTTCAGCAATGAATTTGATGGTACTAACGATAATTCTCAGGATTTTTCGCCAATACTCGATTTGATTAGCTTCTTGCATCGCTAGCTCTTGATCGATGCGTCCTGTGACTTTTCCCCGTTGCACTAAACTCATTACTGATTCCAAATGAGTTTTCGAAATCTCATGTTCATAGAGACGATCGGATGCATGCTTCCAGTCACTGAAGCCTTCTCCACTGAGTTTGTTGTTTTGAGGGGACATCAATTTACACGCATAACAATATATTTTCCCCGTAGTTGGAGAAAAGCAAAGCCAGAATCGATTGACGGTCTCTTGATTTTTATTGCGGCGTGTAAACATGTTCTTCGTACATTTCCGAACAAAGTTGGAATTATCTCGCGGCTGATCTTGATGAACCGAATTTTGCAGAGATACTTGATCGCAATTTTGAAGTTCTGTGGAACTTTTTTTCGCCCAATATTCGATCATTTCCTTTGTTATTTTAGCAGGCCAAAGACCGATGTCATTTTCGAGACCGCAAAATTTTGCTTCCTCTTGGGTCTGATATTCGCTTATAGAAAATTGTGTGGTGTTGCCTGATGAAACCTCAGCCTCAAGATGATCTTGAATACTATCGACGACATCTCCATCTACTGTTGAATCTCCTGCTGTTTTGTTAGGATCTTCAGAGATTTCTTCTTTATTTGACGACGTAAAAAAACTGGTCAATTTGGGTGTTTTAGCTAAAGTTTCTTCGGATTTCTTCATACGTTCTGCTTGCAATTTCCTCTTCTGAGAGCCACTAGCAAAAACTCGAGGAGTTTTGTGACGATCACTCATGATTCCGCTGTAAAATTAATTAAGAAAACATGCACCTGAAAAAGCCCTTCACCAATACGAACATAGTCGTGGAGCTGATAGTCGAGAAAAATAATATATTCGCAGAAACACCAAAAAGAGTTACGAGCAGTGCACATGAAAAAAGAAAAGAATAGAGAAGCTGCAAGCAATGTACTGAAACCTGTCCAGTTATGTGTATGCACTCAAAAAATAAGAGACAAAAACAGAAGTGAGTTGAGAAAAAATTATTTCAAAATTAAATTAGGAAACGTCAATTTACCTATTAAATATTAGGATGTTACATGTTATGATATTTCAGTCGCCTCATTGATTAAATAATTAACTTACGCAGAACCAAACAAACGCATGATAAACAATAAATCATAACCTCTCCGTAACCGTTTTTTATGTTCTTTTGTTCTCTGCATATATTCCATATATTCTATTATATGTTAAGAAAAAAAAACACGTTTTCGTAATTGCAAAATCAAATATGACATTCGGTTTATATTGTAGATTACAAGATAACGATGAAAATACTTACGTCTTAACGTCTGTGGTCTATCCGTAAAAATTCGAAATGATTTACATTTGTTGCACAATGTTCGCAAGTTCGTAGCTTCTCAGACGCACGAGAATGTATCAAATTCTGGGATTCCCTGCTACAAGCACGCCACTCAGCGGACACTCGTCAACGCTGCGACAGGTCGTACACTCGTATAGACAAAAAACGGGGGAAACAGGTACCGTCGGTGCCGTCGTATCTCGTATCGATACGCAAATACGAAAAATAGGCTGAATAGGCTTGTAAAATCCGCAGAATATACTATAAATTCCCCATCCAAACTGGCAATTTTTATTCTATCGTATTCACATGGACAGGCAGAGGGCACAAAAAACTCACACTCGCTCGCTGGTTGAAGAAAATTATGCTTTTGGAAAAATATATTAATAAAAGAATAGACAACTACATGAAGACGAAATTACGCACGGAAACTTCAATGGACACATTCTTTCCTCGATCATGACTCATGACTCGATTGTTAATGTTAGCGTTCGACTCCTTGTCACGATGAGGTGGGTTTTGTATGACAATCGAAATCGATATTCTTCAATAATTATACAAATAAATTATTATTGATCGACTATGATTTTTCGCAATTTCTTGCATATGCAGTAAAGTTCGTGAATAATTGATGGCATTTAATTGTGTCACAATAATAATTATTTGCCTATCAAACTGCATACCTTGCTGCATAAAAAAATATGAAAAAAAAAAATTACCAATTAGTCAATAATAATTGATTTGTTTTCATTTAAGAATTGAAGAACACCAATTGTTCACATACTGCAATTAATTTATATGTATATATATATATGTATATATATGTATATTTTTTTTTTTAATGGTCGAGACACGGAGTGAACAAATATAGATCAATGATTTCTGTTTCTGTTAATATTTAAGATTGATATAATCAAATAATCATGTATGTATAAAGTACTTTAGGCTGTAGGTAAAGGTAAAAGCGAAAAAAAAATATCAAAGGAAAAGATGTTTACTAGGTTTACTAGTTGAAATTTGAAAGATTTTTTTTTCCGAAGTCTCTATTGTGGAGGCCCCCTGCTTGTGGAGGCCCCGGGGCTTTCGCCCCGGTTGCCCCCCCCTAAATCCGGCCCTGCCGCTCACGTACCTCAGGCGGTGACTACCAGCCGCGCACGGACTATATAATGATCATTTCCATCATATTCTTAGCCCTTCTAGCTCTAGACAACGATTTTATTACTATGAGTCTTAAGAGCGTTTATTCTAAAAGTTGGCAACGTCGAAAATAGTTGTCAAATATTTAGGTACAGACGCCAGCACATCAAGCTACCCGAAACTGTCAAATTTTCCCAATCAACTTTGAACCTTATTTTTCAGCGATAAAGTTGAAAATCTATTAAATAAAGACAGATTGTAGTAGCCTGATGTGCTGGCGTCTGTACCTGTTTTGATTAATTTGGCAATATTACTGTATGGAAATATGAAATGTGGCTTACTAGCGAATTAAAATATTGATTATGAAATACAATAATTATATCGTAACACATAGTATTTAGTTTTAGATGTAAAAAAATAATAAACTTTCCAAATGACAAATTTACACCTAAAACGGTTACAACGTCAAATTCATTTCTATAATTGCAATTCATTATTGATATTCTAGTTCGCTAGTTATCCACATTTCATATTTCCATACAGTAATATTGCCAAATTAATCAAAACAGCGAAATATTTGACGTCTATTTGCGATGTTGCCCACAATTTTATACTAATTTATAATGAACGATAGGATCTATATAGCCTGAGAAGAAATATCCTTAAAAGATTTAATTTCATAATTTCCAGGTTCCCATTGTACATATCCGAGACGAGAGAAGACAGGTTCCTGATTCCACTGGACACTGCTAAGAAGGAGATCTTCAGGTACAGGGTGCGGCTGCCGCCCTACATAACATGTACCCAGTGTGTCTTGCAATGGACTTATTATACTGGTGAGATAAACTAACTATTGAAGAAAAAGAGAATATATTCCCAGGCACTTCATCATCACCGCTTAACTTTATCCCATAAGTATGTTGAGGTCGGCTTCTAGTCTAACCAGATGCAGCTGAATAACAGTATTTCTATTTTCTTAATGTCCCTCGGGAATCATCGCATTTCCGAATATAAACGAATGCAAATTTCCATGTCCATCAATTATTAGATTTATCGTGTATAATAATTTGAATCCAGAACTGAGTACTTTATTGTTGTTTTGTTTTGATTTTCGTGTGTTTCTGTAAAACTATTTTCCTATCTGTGGTGCCTGCGACTTTAGCAGCTTTCCTACTATTTTTTAAATGCATTACATTAATTTAAAGAGTATTAACAACTCTACATATATACTTCCAAATCGATTGAGAGCGTCCGGTCTGCACCAAGTGCAAAGGGCAACTGATAGAAATCCGACGACTGACGAAATACGAGGTTAGCCGAGGGATATAATAAGAACATATTTGTACTGTACATGGAGCAACTGCCTATCTGACCGAGTTACCGGGAAACTGGAAGATATGATGAAGATAATAAATAATCCCAGAGGCACTTCTTGAGTATCTTTTAAATAGGGCAGGTCGAGAGAACTAAAGTAACCTAATTTTTCCACGTAATAAGTTATTAAATGATCTCGAAAAAATTAACACTCGATTATTCAAAAATAAAGTTTACGAATCAGTGTTAAAGATTTTATTGACAATTTTTTAAATGTAAGTTCTCTAGATCTACTGAAAAATTTGCATGACGATTATTATATTGGCAAAACATGTTTTGTTATCTTTTATACCGTGTTTTTATGCAAATAAATATATTCTTATTCAGGAAATATGTGGGGAGTATGTTCTAACGGCACAGAGGCCGTTGGGTGTGGTCGCTCGGAGACCTTCAGGAACTGCGCTGACGTTAGCGTGATCACCAGCACCGGTGGTCTACCGCCTGCCTTCGCCGGAGACCTCAGGAGGGACTATCCCTTCCTCCTCTACTACAGGGACTTTAACATGCCCAGAAATGTCTACCCTCTTGTCGTCAGGTTCGATAATACTATCTACAAATTTGCTCATCCCATGTATCATTTTTGTCTATATCTTTTGTCACATTATTATTTGTTATATCTTTGTACGTATCTCACTATTTATGTAAGTACCTATATGTATCTTGTGGCTTCATTATTTCAGACAAAGACTGAAGGATATCCGAAAGGAATCGTACGTAATTAGGTAAAATCATAAATATGTATGTGTAATGTATAAAATTATGTTTGCTGTCAATAACGTGCACTATAATATTGATCGTTTTCTTTCAGCAATGCTATTGATACAGATTCTGTGGAGGACTTTGTTCCACCGATAATTAGGTATACTTTGACATGTCCTTGGAATGATTTAAAGGTTTTGGCTGACGACGTGGTGGTGCCTTTGTGAATAAATTTTCCACCTCTCTTGAATGTTATGTGTCGTAGTTTAGTTCTCATGTTTGTGTTCAACTTAAGAGCGTGCATTCTGAAAGTGGGCAACGTCGCAAATAAATGTCAAATATTTCGCTGTTTTGATTAATTTGGTAATATTACTGTATGAAAATGTGAAATATGGCTAACTAGTGAACTAAAATATTGATTATGAAATGCAATAATGAATATCGTAATACCGAATAAGTTTTAGATGCTAAAAAAGTGTTTGGAAACTTTCCAAATGCCTTTTTTACACCTAAAACTGTTACAACATCAAATTCAGTGTTATAATTGCAATTCATTATTAATTAATATTGTAGTTCGCTAGTTAGCCATATTTCTTATTTCCATACAGTAATATTGCCAAATTAATCAAAACAAAACAGGTAAATATTTGACAGCTATTTGCGACGTTGCCAACTTTTAGAATAAACGCTCATATGACGTAACTAACAAGCTGTCAAACCCCCAAATCTCTTTTCTTCGTATATTAAGAAATGTACAGTTGTATAAAGCCTTAGTTGTGACTAACATGATCCTGTGTTGCAAGATTGTACAGAAAACCTTTGTATTTTACCTGTTTAGAGTAGATGCTTAATTTCTAGGCTTTGTGATAGAAATTAATGTCCTTGTGATGAATCTTAAGTTTTCAGGAACGGTTGACTAAAATGACGTATCAACCTTTCACGAAACCGATCTTCAGCAACTTTATTCCCCTAATTGTAGATGCATTAAGACTATGCTACATGTAGATGCGTTGAAATACCCAAGCTTCTTTATTGAAATGAAATTGTTTATTCTGTAAATAGGATATCGGAATCACTTTTACACGTCATATTAAAAAATAAATAAAAATAAGCTAGATAGGTTCGGCGTTTCCTATCTGACTACTCTGAGAAGAAAGGCCGAAACAAACTCAGAGGTCGCAGTCTCTTTTAAAGTCCAGACATAATCTTGCTCAGGCTATATGAGGACCATGTAGATTAGTGTCTGAAAAGGTCTTTTGAGGAAAGAACCACACAGATTTGAGTGGACTTGTCTAGTCAATGCAAGCATTTGTCAGTAGCCGTGGAGCAAAACCAAATTCGATCTAAAGAAAAGCGACCACATTCCTCTAGATCGTATTTTGTTGCTTTGTGTCTCAATGTGAAACTTTATAAAAGGTATTAAAAAATTCTAGACGCGCTTACCGAGGGTCCTTATTAGCCGTTATTCATAGTTCCTTCGCAGTCACGATAATACTTTTTTAAAGGAGTGGCGCTAGTGGACCATTGGGCGCCCTCTTAAGGAGCTCAACTCGCGCGCAAAACTTATAACCTATTATTTTCTTTAATTCTTACATCAAAATTTCTATCATGTAGGTATTCTTGCTTAGGTGTACGGTAATAATGTGAGATGAAACTCGTTTCCATTAGTTTCTAGTTTATTGTCACCAACTGAACAGGTTTCAAACAACCTGGCTGTTGGCTGTGTAAATAAAAATGACAAATGTGCCACATTTAGGCTAACTATAATAGATTACGTTAACTTTCCAGGGACCAAGTGTGTGTGCCGACTAAAACTTTCCGAAGACTTCCGGGCATGCTGAGCTGGTGTCAGACCAACTGTCTGCGGTACCCGCCCAACTGTCCTGAAGACTTGTGTACTTGCCCGTGAGTATCATCGGTGTTTCGTTGCCAATAAAATAAAAACTTAAATAGTATCTATCTTGAGTTTGCAATTCAGTTTCCAAAAATGTAAATAGATATGTGTTTTTGGAAATGTAACTTTATGAGCGTGCACTCTGAAAGTGAGCAACGTCGCAAATAGCTGTCAAATATTTGGCAGTTTGGTTTAATTTGGCAATATTACTGTATGGAAATATGAAATATCTCTCTATAGTGAACTTAAATATTGATTATGAAATGCAATAAATAATATCGTAACACTGAATATTTAGTTTTAGATGTAAAAAAAAAGTATTTGGAAACTTTCCAAATGCCCTTTTTACACCTAAAACGGTTACAACATCAAATTCAGTGTTATAATTGCAATTCATTATTAATATTTTAGATCAGTATAGAGCGATATTTCATATTCCATACAGTGATATTAACAAATTAATAAAAAGAGATAAATATTTGATAGCTACCTGAAGTGTACTTATAATCTCGTGGATCAATGAAATAAAAATGTTTTCATGACTAGATTCAAAACACCTTTTATTAAAATTGATCCTGCCTCCTTGGCGGTTTATAAAAAATGGTTGTTAGTTCCATAGATAATCAATTTTGTTGCCACACTTAAACCTAAATATACTACACTACCTATTTGCGGCGTTGCGAGCTTTTAGAATGCACACTCTTAAAACTCACACAAAAATTCAGGTTGCTCAACAAATTTTCAAAAGTAACAACGTGGTACCTACTGATCATTCTGATAATAACTTAATTGATATTTGTATAAGTGGAAATGACATCAATTAATATTGGAAATAAGAATTTGAATATGAAATACATAAAAAATTCATAGTGCCAACTGTGGCATGAATCTTTTTTTTTTTATATTGTAATATTTTCTTGTGATTATTTCCAGGCAAGAATGCGATGCTGTGGGCGAGCTGGAAGGTCGCGAGGGCGCTGATGTGTACTGCATGGACCAGTGCATCGTGTACCCGCCACATTGCCCCGCCAAACGGTGCAGCTGTTACTAGGGCGCCTAGTCTTTTCACAGCTATTTTACCTCTGATAGCTGCAACCCAACAGCAGCCTTATTGTAATGACAATAAAGATCACTGTGATTTTAACAGTGATGCATAACCAAAGGTAAAATTACTGTGAAACGATTTTATTGAGCTACTTTCGAAGCCATTGAAGCAAAATAAAAATGTTGTAATAAAAAAATACACGTGTGTGTACAGACGCCAGCACATCAAGCTACCCGAAACTGTCAAATTTTCCCAATCAACTTTGAACCATATGATTCAGCGATAAAGTTGAAAATCTATTAAATAAATTTGACAGATTGTAGTAGCTTGAAGTGCTGGTGTCTGTACATCCCAGTTCATATTATATATATAAAAGGATTATATAGAAAAAAAGGATAAATAGATTATTAATTGTGTAATATCTTTCCTCTTGGTTTCTTGCAATTTGTGCACAGAACATAATTATGCCTTAAAAATCTGTGGGAGTGATTTCGTGAAAAGGGACGGAAGTGTGTCACAGGTAACCGGGGAAGCGCGCGCTATTTGATTTTACCAATGAGCGCGCGCAGTGTTAGAGTTGGCCTTCAGAAACGACCTTGACGAGGCCCCGCCCGTTTAACCCCCCTTTACCATATTTTTGCTTATTACCAAGGTGAGATGTCAAATGCTACACATCTAAACGACTACTGTAAGGTTCGCTGGTTTTTTTTTATTAAAAAACGACACAGTTCTTTTATTTTCTCGAAGTAGCTCATATTCTGTATACATTTGTATAATATTATAAGTAATTAACTATACTGTTATGATACTTGACTGCCTCGTTGGTCTAGTGGTCGCAAGGGCTACTGCTGAGCATGAGGTCCTAGGTTCCCGGGCCGGGTAGTGTTATTGGGTTTTACTATTTGGAATTTCTCAGTAGCAGCCCGGAGTCTGAGATTTGTGCTCGGTTCATGACAATGGGTCTTACTGGCTAAATGTGGATGTACCTACTATAGGTACAGTTCTGCCCAACTTATCGGGGAAAAAAGGCGTGATGTTATGTAATTAACTATAAGTTTACTGTTCAATAATATTTCAAAAGTTGAATCCCTCACTTGTCAGAAAGATTTTGACAGCTGAGTGATTGACTATGTATAATAAGGTATAATTATTTATGTATAAGTAATTGAATTTCCTCAACATGGCGTTTGAGGGTTATTGGTTTTAAAACGTCGATTTTCAAAATGTAGGGATTTTGATGATTATAATCTTAATTTTATGCTTGTCAATAAACCTGCGGGATAATTGTGTAACACATACAATTATAATGTCTGTCATTTTGACATATCAATAATATTCATTGTTGCGTTATTTACGTTGCCGAGCAGACGAATGTTTTAAACATATTATGAAGCAATGGATTTTGATACAAAGTGTGTTACGCAGTTGAGGGCTCTGTTTTTTTTAAATATATTTTTTTTGCAATTCGAATTTGCAATACTGTAGGTACTTAATTATAAACTGAGCAATTACGTTAATGTATGTAATTATTTTATATTGTATTTATAAATAAAATACACTGTACAGTTTTTAGGATATTATTTAAGTGCATTTTTGTCAATACTAAGTGCGTAAGCAAAAATAGTGAATGTACTAGGTGGTATGGAATATTTACCGGTTTAAATAATTTTTTGCCATATTTTGATAACTTGTGCCAGAAAGTAGAAAGTAAGACTTTAGATTTTTTTTATTTAGTTCCAATCATTTTTGTAAAATAAATAAATATTTTGTATTAACTGTTGTTTTAATATCTATAGGTAATACCTACTTATGTGCTTCCAGCTGCTTCCTACAAATAAAAGTATGTAGATAGCTAACTTACAATACTTTCTGTATTTCAGTATCAAAGTCAAAAGTTAAATCTTCAACAATATTCCAAAAGAAATACCCAAGGGAACTCCCTCTAAAACATTTTAAATCCAAACTACACAAATGGCTTATTGGTAATTGTTTTATAGTGTAAAAGAATTTTTTGACAAAAAGTAACAGATAAATATAAGATAAAACAATGAAGTTTAAGTATATTACTTTAAACATCTGCTATTGTTAAGTGTTTAAATAGATACGAAACCGTAATAACCAATGTTATTAGACATATTATGCCAATAAAAAAAATAATGTGTTGTACAAAATTTATACATTTAACATGTTTAAATATTTGTATGCCAGTCCATGGCGAAACATGTAAGATCATAACTATATTATAAGACCTTAATGTACCATGTTTTAAAACAAATAAATATTGCTTTCTATTAATTATTGCATTTCATCCGAACTAATGTTATAAATGCAAAAGTGAGTTTGTTTGTTTGTTACGCTTTCACGGTAAAACGGCTGAATGGATTTGGATGAAATTTGGCACATGTGTAGACTATGGTCTACGCATGTGCCAAATTTGAAAAATTACCTCGGTTAGGACATAGGATACTTTTTATCCCGATATTCCCACGGGGTCGAGACTTATGTATGTGAAACCGCGGGGCGCAGCCAATAATCAATATTTTAGATCACCAGTTAGCCATATTTCCATATAATAATATTGCCAAATTAATCAATACAGCGAAATATTTGACAGCTATTTGCGACGTTGCCCACTTTCAGTATGGAAAAGAATGGGCAAGAATTTTCATAGTTATGTAGGTACTCTTTTAAAATGTCAAAGAAACTTTAGAAGTAATTTAGTCTCTAACAGAAAAACTCGGGAAGTACCTAAATGGAATTAATTTACCTACCAAGCGTTAGTGGGTGCGTGGATCGCTAAATTGATTCGAAACTGTAAGAAACTTAAATAATACAAAAAACATCACAAAAATATGAAATGCGAGAGAGGACTACAACACTGCCCTGCTAAGCCCAAAGGCGGTATCTCTGAGATACTCCCTTTTCGTATTTTTTGTACCGTTCAATAGCTTTAAAAATTTCCCATCTAATGGTATAAGCGAAATAGCGCTATCTAACTTAAAACATTTAAAAAAAACACTAAGAAGTTTTTTATATCTCCATTTTTCCATACATTACAATTTACAAAAAGTCAATTTTCTCGAAATTTACTGCGGTTGAGATACCGCCTTTGAACAACTCAGGGAAACCAAACTTTTTGAAATATTGGAAAACTTATAAAATCCCGCCATTGGCAGTATTCTCCGTTTAGTTCTACTTTTTTATATTTGATTAATAAAAAAAAATTATAACCTTCAGATTAAGCTTAGTACAATTATGATTGTTTATAACGTAGACATGTCTACGTTTTATAACTGTTTTGTTTAATCGATTCAAGAAAGTGTAACACGACACAAAAAATAATCATAGCGTTGGCGTTGAAACGAAACGCATTTGACACTGACGTAACTTATCAGTCCGTCGGTCGATTATTTTATTTACGCAGAGCAGTTATTAATAAAAAAGAAAACAGTGCTTAGAATAAAGAAAACTACATAAATACAGGATGAGTGACTTGCAAGATGAAGACTTGGAGTTCCGCGGCGGTACCCTGCAGCTGTCGACGGATACCACCGTGGCGGAGAGCTCAGAAAGTAATCGCAATAATACTACGGATAAATCAGCGAAAAGGAAACCCCCGACTAGTGTTAATCCCTCGGTGTTGTCTGGTGAAAATTCCTTGACCTCTTCCACATCTTCCTTTGCCGGTATGTTTTAATATTATGCCATAGCACCTTCCATGTCGGATGTTTTTTTCTGTGGCTCACAGTGAGGTAAAAATAAACTTAGTCTCTTTAAAAATATATTTAACGTAGGTATGATATATATGGCGCGAAGGTGAGCATTATAATTGGTGTAGGTAACTATTAAATTCCCGATATGGAATAGAACTAATCCATTACCTATATACAAAGAACGGGTACCTACTTATTTGAATAAAACATGGTTTAGTTTGATTAGAATTTATCCATTTTCATACTATCATCGAAGAACTTTTCTGCAATATGAATGTAGACTACAGTATGTCATCTCATACTACAGATGCCAGAGCATCCGAGGATCAAACAAACCCTCCAGTGACAGCAGCTGCAGCTACACCAACAGGCATACAGGCAGTATTCCCTCGTTACGATGTGCCATTTGACAAGGAAAACATTAAAGACTTCTTCACATTCCGCAAGGGAGTTGTGGAGACTGCTATACAGGAATGTATTACGGGATTATTGTTCCCTGAAGATGGGGAGTACTTGGGATCCTGGCTGTTGACGGAGTAAGCAAATTGTCAACAAACTTTATTACAGTCAAGGAAAATAATTGTTAAGCAATTTGACTAACAACTTAAATTGCCCATATGCAAAATGGTAGGGACATTGACGCACAGCATGTTACCACAAATGATTCTGGACTCCCCTGCGTTGAAATTAATTATTGGATTAAAAAAGTTGTTTCCTAAAAAAGTGCAATACCCAGGGGGGTTCAGAATCATGCACTGAATCCGTAGTATCAGGTTGTGCGTCGATGCCTCAGCCACCTGTACATATAAAAAACACAACTATCATTTAATGTCATTTCATGCAACTGTCAAATAATGACTGTTGTGCTTTGAATATTCGGACAATTTGAGTTGGTCAATTTACTTAACAATTAATTTCTGCAACTAAATTTTTATGTATATGCACTATCACGGTACATCAAGTGGGCTTTACTAAACTAAAGGATAACCACAGCAGTTTTTTTTTAAATCAATGATTGTCATTTGGCAATGTTGACAAGATCAGACAATCAAATATTCATTAGATCAGTAATTTACAAATTTTTGATGAGGTTATTATATCAACAATTTGTTATTACTGTTGTTATGAGCAATGTTGTTATCTTATCTGACAAATATTTATTAATTCAATCTTCTGTTAGCTTAAAAAAATCTGATTGGAACATTTTTCCTTATTTTCTATGCTCTGATCAAACTGAGGCGAATCGACGACTGCATGCGTTCATTATTTTAATGATTAGGAATAGTTAAAGCAATGGCACATTTTAATCGGAGAGGCAACCAGATGGCGAGTGGTAATCTGGGCATTGAAGTGATACTGAGCCCCCCCGTACCGTCCGAATGGACCCTAAATGGACGGGGGCAGAAATATGGGGATGGGGAAGTAACTTTTTTTTTTTTGACTTTGCACTCAAAATTTAAGCTCTGTTATGTGCAAGGAATTTGTGTGTATTAATGCCATCCGGTTACTACCCTCCAACATCGTTATAATTGAAATAATGTGTATAATTCTTGAAACTCTTTATCAATGATTTATCACTGAAAATGAGGGTTAATTTTATCAAAACCAGAGGGAGATTTTATCACTTCAAGACCCAGATTACCACTCGCCATCCGGTTGCTTCTCTGATAAAATTTTATGTCTACAACTAATACACGTCGTCTTGAATACAAGTCGTCTTGAATACAAGTCACACGTCTACAACTAACTTGTATGGTGGCCATACAAATTAGTTGACACAATCGGCGCGACCGAATTTCGTATCGCACCGCGCGAGCGATTCGCCTCAGTTGTACCAGAGCTTTAAAACCTCTCTCTCACCCAATTTTTTTTAATGACTTTCCAGGATAACTCTATGGGATAATGAGAAGGAGAGGATTATACTCCTCACTTCTAGATTGGTCATGACTATCAAGTATGACTTCATTGCCATGAAGCAGCTTGAATTCAAGAAGACGTACTTGGATGACCTGGATACTATTGTAATCGGGGAGCTGGTCTACCCACCTTCATCTTTAGTACCGTAAGTTTGAACTTTTTACAGAGATAAATATTGGCAAGTAATTTAATAAATAAAAATACTGTTGAAAAAATATTAGAAAAGAGAGAAGTATTTTAGTATTTTGAAACTCAAACTGAAAACATTTATTTCAAATAAACCAATTACAGGCATTTTTGAATTGTCAAGGGGTTGGTCACTCAGAAAGATGAAGCTAGTTACCCATTCCAAACCGTAATAGGATCTTATGGAGAAGAACAAGCAAAAAACTCCAATTCTCATATAAATTAAATGTATTTAAATTGCTAAAGGAGGAACAAAAAACGTTTGAAACATAATTGAGGCTAATGCAAACAGGAAACATACCTAATATAGAGGAAAACTTGTTTTAACACCCATACAAAATAAGCAACAAAAAAATACTTGATAGCTCTTGCCTAAGAATTGTTTTATTATTAGCCAATAACTGGTTTTTCTTGTGATTTTGTGATAGATTAGAAAACAACATCGTTATTTGTATTGGCCACAAGCTTTTATAAAAACCTATAGAATAGAATAATATTTATTTACAAAAATTCCAACTGCAGTAATGACCAGTGATCGGAGTAGGTAGATTGATTTGGGGTCAATGAACTGGCACGTATACATTAGTATGGATATGCCTCCGGGATTCCGGGATTTTGAAATTATTAAGATTTTTTTAAGGAATTTCGAATGTTGTAATGTATAGAATAAAGAATTCATCAATATGTTTACCCTTTTGCTGTCTTTTTAATAGTATATAGGTGATCGGACTTCAAGAAAAGGATAGGTATACTATAAAATCAATATACTTAATATAATATATTTTAAATGTTTATCTATCGCATTCTATAAATTTCTAATGTAGTAGTTTAAAAATCCTTACTTTAACAATATTTGATTCAATCCCGTAAGTACCAAAATGAAATCCCGGAAAAAAAGCTTATCTATGTTATGATTTCTATGACTATTCATAATGCGAGTACGTAAAATCAATCTACCTACTCCGATCATTGGTAATGACTAATATACATAATTTATTTAATTAATTTTTATTATAACTAAAGATGGCAAATTTTATACAGGATTATTGGTTATAATTATGTTAGCAATCCATTAAGGGGATGTAGGAAAGGTTATTTACAATCAAATTATCATTTTTATCTCCTATGCAAATTTCAACAATTTTCGAGTCATTGACTTTGAAATTTTATTTATTTATTTATAGGAGAAGCAACAGCTATAACAAATGGATAACAGTTGTTTAAGAAATATAGAGCCAATTACAGGTTCTCACGGGTAACAACAGAAAAAGTAGTAGAAATCTTAGGATCACTAACAAGCACGATAAAAAAGATTAAGTATACATATTATTATATATAAGGTACAATAAGCACTATACACTTTTGAAAAAGTCAGCGTTCAGCCGAGCGCGAATTATGGTTTTGGGGCAATCGGTGAGGTTGAATATAAAGTTTTTATAAGTTATGAGACTTCACTACATAGTATAAAACAAAGTCGCTTTCTCTGTCCCTATGTCCCTATGTATGCTTAAATCTTTAAAACTACGCAACGGATTTTGATGCGGTTTTTTTTAATAGATAGAGTGATTGAAGAGGAAGGTTTATATGTATAATAACCCGGTTTATATCCGTGCGAAGCCGGGACGGGTCGCTAGTTATTTTATAAAAGGTCACATGTCGGTACAAGTATCTAGCTTAAAGTTTTGAACGCGAATAAGTGTCTGTCATTGCATGTGCATACGACACGGCCCACATACCTAGGTACACTGCACTCACACAAACGAGGATAATACGCGTGCAGAATAGGTTTTGGTGATAAATGGGTCAAATGAGAACTCTTTACATACTCGCTCGCACCATGTATTTTTGCCATATTTTATTTTGCCATATTTATTTTATATTTTTATTTCATTCATTTTAAATAAATAATGTCAAATTACTCGAAAATGGTTGACATTGGCATAGGGGTCATGAGGGGTCATTTGGTTGCAAATGACCTATCCTACATCGCCTTCACGGATTGCCGACATAAAACCAATAACCCTGTATACAATGTAACTCTAAATTAAATGACTAACTATATAAATAAATACGAAATTAAAAGTAAACTTGGACGTCGAAGTACTCGTCCACATCGTGCATCGCTGTCATCCGGAGTTTTCTGGGCAATGCTAATTCTTTGGCGAAAGAACGAGCCAGCTCTCTGGTCACGTGAAGTGATTTATTAAATTGTTAATTCAAGCTGGTATCTCATGTTTGCTTGTGTGAATTATTATTTTAATAAACACATGACTAAGCTAGAGACTCGGTAATCCCATTATTTCTTTAGGAAAATTTAAATGATTATAATATTGCAGACTTATCTTGTTATCTATATGTAATCTCTGTAGGTAACAATAAATTCAGACAAGACAACGTATTGCATATGATTATTTCATTGATATAATCTGTCACGGACCTATTACAATAGATAACATATTAACAATCTTTGTTCTTGAACTTTATATTTTAAGAAATTGGTAAGGATTTCTTTAGAACCATGTTAAAAAAAATAATAATATAAAAGACGTTGATATATTTAGTAACCTGTTCCGCTTAACTATTCTTAAAGAGCCGAACACGGCGTGTTGCCACACCGAGCGCTGGTCGCAGAGCGCTCTGCGATCAGTACTTGGTATGGCAAAACGCCGTGTTCGGGTTCGCGACAAGTCAATCGTCATCCTGAGGATGCCTTACAGGGTTTTTTTATGACTCTTTAGGAATAGTTAAGCGGAACAGGTTACTAAATAAATAAATCAATGTCTATTGTATTTTATTTATATTGGATTTCCGCAAGGTCACACCTGAATCAATTGACTATCTTATACGCAGTACGCACAGGTCCTATTAAGTTCTTAACCCATGTGTTGCTACACAGTCGCCTGAACGGCATCGCTTCCGGCGTCTCAACGGTCGTGAAAGACTGCGTCATAGACCGGTTGTGCCGCCGACCCTCGCACGAAGACGTGGACCACCAGAACAGTAAACTGTTCGATCCCAAGTATTTTGAACCTAGGTACCTTTCAGTTGCTGTAGGATACACTAAACGTTGCTAGCTTCTTTTGGGTTAATTTTGTATTTTGATGTATATTTGCGTAGCTTGATGTAGAGAATGTATGTGGCAAAATAGTGTAAGTTTTTATCACTTCAGGCTTATAATGTTTGCGTTTATTTATAGTCTTAATTTTAGAAACTGACATTAGAACTTCTGGGTTAAAACCTAACATGGACTAAATTGCTAATCGCTCGTCTCTTATTACCACCTGGCGAAATGTCACTCGCAGATAATATCACTCGAACGTAAATTACTCCTTTTCGATCAAAATTTTTGTATCTTGAAATAATGATAGGAAGATGATTATTTTACTTATGTCTGAAAGAAAAACCGCGTGAAAAAAAAAAAAAAGGTGGTCCCCATAATACTTTCAAGAAATTAAATAACTTGAGAGGTGTCAAGGGATACCCGGATGGAACGAAGTTCCTTTCGATTAATTAGTGAAGAAATTGTATTTTTTTTTTAAGTTATAATAATATTTTTTTGCTTTCTATGAGAGAGAGAGAGAGAGACAGACAGAGAAACACGTGCACGCCGCACGGCTTACAACTATAGCAAAAAGTGTCGTTCCAACTTTTGGTCTTAATTTTTTCCGTCTAGCCCCCTTTCGCAACGCGCGATAAGGAACTTCGTTCCAAAAAGAAATATATTATTCGTAAACTAACAAGAATCGCCGAACATACATGGGGTATTTTCGGACACCTCTGGGCATTTAGAATATTTTTTATCACGTCACTATTTGGACCACCCTCAGTCTAACTTTTTGGGGAAATCAGCAGATTTTATGTTCTAAATTGTGTAGACAGAATGCAGAGCGACTATAATATAAACATAAAGTCTGCAAATAAATTAATTTACTAATAGGTTTTCTGTTATGCCTGGCTGTTCACATTTGTTTGTGGTTTCTTCATTAGGTTAACTTAAGAAATATTCTAAGTGGGGAATTATTAACAATCAAGAGGTAATTGCAATTGTAAATGAGTTTTCTCGCCTTGCTGATCACAAACAAATTATTTACCTCTTTTATAGAATATTATGTTCATTATGTACACACAGCTACACATCTAGCTATACTATTCCAGTTTATGCTGATCTCGTATTGTATAAGATTTCCGTACACTGTGAGGTCAGCTTATACTGGAAATGTATAGCTTGATGTGTAGCCATGTGTACTAGTTTGAAGTAATTAAAATAAATTCTTATAACATAACTACGCTTTTGTAATATTTTGATGTTGTAAAGTTAGAAAGTAACAGTAGTGTCTGTGTATTTGCGAGGCATCCAGAAGCTTGACGCTCGACATATTTGGTGACATTACAACACGTTGCAACAACAACTCATGTTGTTGCCAGGTGGAACGCAAGCGCAACAGGACCTGCGCTTTGAAGTTGCACACACAACGTTGCTAAACAAAAGTTTATCTCTGTTCAGCGTCATGCCCCCTTATTTATAAACGTTGCATAAAGTTAAGAAACGTTTAAACGTCAAAAAATTATGATAAAGCAGACGCTTATCTACCTACTTAACTTTAAAATAAGGGGGTATGACGCAGAACAAAGATAACCTTATCTATGATGCGCCACTAATGCCCGTTTTCACAGAAAAGTGCACTATTGGATTTTCAACGCTAGGCTCAGCGCTGAGAGTTGAAAATCCAATTGCACATTTATTTAGGGATTAACTAGACATTAGTAGTGAATACATGTCTTCATTCATTGTCATAAACAAAAGTTTTTACCCAACTGCTGATAAAAGTTACTTTTTTCGCTCGTATCTTTTTATCTATTAAAATCTAGCCAATGGTATTTTTGCCATTCTATCTAAAGCATGTATCATTTTCAAAATGGCTATCAGAACACTAAACAGCAATAAGATTATTACATCTGAATCACTTTATTAATATTATTTACACATCAACTTTTCATAATATATTGTAAAACATGCATGTTTCTAGTTGTATTAGTTTAGCTTCTTATCCACAAAAATATTTTTAGCATTACTAAATAGTTTTATTCGCCTTTGTAAGTATTTTCCCAGATGAGTTGTCGTGAAGAAAGAAAACGACATCGCTTTTATGCTCACAGCATTATGATGCGAAAACAGGGGACTTTTGGCTGTCCGGCCGGCCGCGCCGTCCACTGGTTAAGAGTTTATAATACCTCAAATTGCTTACCATGATCCTCCGTTATATAAAAAATCCTGCAGCATTCATTTTGAAATAAATATATGGTAAAGTTGAGGATTAATGTTAAGTACTATGTTTGACGAAAACACGATTCCATAAAAAATTTCCTATAGAAAAAAAAAAAAACACAAAGTTACCTCGAAACCGAACAATAAACCGGCTGTGTTCAAAAAGTAAGAACTTCAAATTAGATCATGAAACTTTGCATAATAACTGAACTAACTATAAAGCAGATGTTATATTTATTACCATTATTTTCGCCCTAAAAAGAAATTACTTACCTAACCTATTGGCGCCTAGGAGTCTTACCACCGCCGCTCAGTCTCGCTCTCACTCAGTCCGCGAGCAGTATCGTGCGAGCGAGATAAGGAGTGAATTTGAGCTGAGGTATTATGGAGTCTTAACGGAAATTATTCTTTCATTTTACGGAATGACAGCTTCCGAAAAAGAAAAAGATTCCGCTTAACGACCGGCACTCCTTTTACTCTTAACAAACCCAATGAACAAACTCACCCGGGGTTAATGAAGTTCTTCTTACCCAATTATTAAAGAAAAGATTGCTAATAACAATAATATTGACTACAGAGAGCGCCACCTCCGCGGCGTGCGACTGATGTGGAACAAAGGAGAGCCAGTTCCCCTGAAGACGGTGTGGAATCCATTCAGTCAAGATGTGCCTTTCCTTACGTACGCCTCGCATCCCATCTTCTGGCATAAAGGTGAAGGTGATATGTACATACAACTTTTTTATTATATGTGTTTTTTGTATGTGTGTTTTTAGCTCGGGTTCTTACCCAGTAACTGGGTTGTGGAGATCAGATCGCTCGATGGAAAATACTGGTATTCAGCTACATCCGGTAAGACTTGAAGCCGACTATAATACAGGGTGGCAGGGACATCGACGCGAAAACTGTTACCATGGATTCAGTACATGATTCCAAACCCCCCTGCGTTGACATTTTTCGTCGGTTACTATATGATAATTTCAACGCAAGGGGGTTCAGAATCATGTACTGAATCCATGGTAATAGTTTTCGCGTCGATGTCCCTGTCACCCTGTATAAGAAAGTCTAGGTAGATGATGACGGAGGGTTCGTAGCCTGGGTTAAGCTCAGCAATCGTGACTTCGGCTTGTTTCTGGTTCAATCCCCATTCTTTGGTTTTATATTTAGGAATTTGTATCGCTGCCCGGAGCCAGGGTTTTTGGTTTTTTTGATTTTTGGTGATAAAATCACGCCTGTTCGAGCATACATAACAGAAATCAATAATCGGCCGTTAATAATAGAACTTGTTACGGTAATAGAATAAGGTAGGTACCTAAATCGAGTTGAATTTCCGTTTTTTTTAGCCGAAAACGAAATTGGTCGCTAATTGCCGAAAACCGAAAACGAAATTCGGTCGGATTCTACATAATATTGGTGGGGAACAGTGGTGGCCCAGTGGTAATGGGAGAGCTGTGGTGATCCAGTGGTAATGGCCGCGGCTTACGAGTTGTAGGTCGTAGGTTCGAATCCAGACAGGCGCTTTACTTTGTGTAAATTATTTCACATCACCACTGCTCTCAAAACGGTGAAAGAAAACATCGTGAGGAAACCGGCATGTCCTAAAACCAAACATTCGAAGACATGTGAAATCTATCAATCCGCACTGGTCCCGCGTAGTAGATTACAGTCCACTCCCTCTCATGTAGAGCAGGCTTGTGTCCCAGCAGTGGGAACGTTATAGGCTGATTATGCTTATGCTACATAATATAACATTTATATTCACCTCAGCCGTAATTATTTTCAGAGGGAACAGCAGAAGAAAAATCGACCTACGACATGGAAACATTCGCCCTAAAGATACAAAGAGCAATAGAACACATGACGTCATCGGCGTGCTGCATACACCACTCCCCCATAGTCATCCAGAGCTATGTAGGAGTGACGTCACTACTCCACAACAAGACTGGCATGGGATTTTTCAAGGTCAGGGGGAAGTTCAGCTTCTAATTTGAAGGTACAACCCTTTGTTAAGGTATATCGTTATGTTGAGTGACGGTTGAAATAGGCAATGTTATAAATCTGGAGGTAGTTAGATAATAAAGGCTGGGACTTTGTTATGTTTGTAAGCTAGTTATTTATAAAAGAACGCGTAACCGCAGATGAACACGGATGGTTCACTCCGCATTTTAGTTATGAAGCTACAACTATGTACGCGGCGGTCTCGACTTGTCGAATCAGTGGGCTTAACGTAGTCAGAAGATATACAGGGTGTTTGGCAGAACGTTGAACATACAAAAATGGTGGATAGGTGGGGTCATCTGCTACTTACTCAGCCCTAATTTATTTGGCCCTGGCCCCCTGGATATTTTTTTTTAATGCAGGTTGAAATTAGGATTTAAGTATTTTTTACATCTTTCTGTTATAAGAATCTGCCAATATTAAAGATTTAAAAAAAAAATGCCTGTTTTACACATTTTTTAAATAAAAATTACACTTGAAAGTTAAGAAAGTTGTGAAACTAGAAGAAAGCAAAAATAAAAAAAATTAATATCCAGAGCGCCAGGGCCAAATAAATTAGGGCTGAGTAAGTAGCAGATGACCCCACCTATCCACCATTTTCGTATGTTCAACGTTCTGCCAAACACCCTGTATAAGAGTAACTCGTAGATAATTAGCGCTGTGCGACCTGAATTGCACTTTATTGTGTTGTAGCAAGATTCGCTTATTACTTAAATGATTTTGCGGAGTGGAGCATCTGTACTAACTAATCGGTGGCATGACGTAGATGGCCTGGATATTATTATTATGAATACCTAGTGTGGAATTTTTATTGTTCGAACTTCGGTATTCTAGATCGCTTTGAGATGTAATTAAATGTTTCGATAGAAAAAGTCATAAATAAATAAAAGAGGTCGTTCTTTAAATCTATGTGTGATTGAAAAGCTGATAAAGGTCTTCAGAAGTGTTTTATGTGGGGGCTATACTTTTTAATTTTCTAGAATTTTTTGCAATTAGCAATTTTATTGAAACGCCACTGAGCCTAACTCATCATATTCAAATTCAAAGTATTGATTTCAAATAAATCGATAACAGGCACTTTTGAATTGTCAAGGGGTCGGTCAGCCAAAAAGATGAAGCTAGTTGCCCATTTCAAAGCGTAGTATAGTCCGTGCAATCCATGACGACGCGCCCCACTCCGCGATTAATGTACTGTAAGCTGAACTCTAGTACGGCGCGGAGCGGAGTGGGGCGCGTCTTCGTGGATTGCACGGACTGTAGGTGCCTATGGAGAAGAACGGGCAAGAAACTTCACTCTTTTAAATAATAAAATATTGTTACAAAAATCTAACATAATAAAATATTTTTACTTTTGCCATTGACTCGAAAAGAATGAAAGAAGGTTAATTTTGATATATAATAGACGTTGATATATTTAGTAACCTGTTCCGCTTAACTATTCCTAAAGAGCCATAAAAAACCCTGTAAGAAATCGACACGTGTTTCACCTCTCAATAAGGCATCCTCAGGATGACGATTGACTTGTCGCGAACCCGAACACGGCGGGTTGCCACACCGAGCGTTGAACGCTGAGTCAGTAATCAAGTGGAATGTTCCACTTGATTACTGACTCAACGTTACTAAAAATATATCAACGTCTATTGTATTTTATAATGGATTTCCGCAAGGTCACGCCTGATTCAATTAAGTATTTGATATGTAACTACAATTAAAATAAAGTGAATATAGCAAGGTTCCAGTTTACGAGTACTTAATAAATAATAATAATATTGTTAAATTACTTACATAAAGATTCGTATGTTCTAAGCCTTATGATAATATATTTATAAATTACTGGAAGCGATGTAGCTTGAGACTGGTTTAATGCGCGTTTGTAGGATAAGCCTTGCGTATTCGAAGCTCATGTTAGGCAGAGATGGGGGTAGAATTGAAAAGAGATATAAAATGGTTTTAGGCATCTTTTTCACCGCAAACGAGGAAGCGAGTAAATGATACTCCCCCCCCGACCCTTGTTCGATAACGAGGTACCAGCAGTTGTTGCAGTTGAGCATGTAGCTTTAAATTCCTCGACTAATAATCATGATCAAAACTTTGATCCAGCCCGTCCCATCCTAGATGTCCTCCCTCTGGTTGACGCCCTGAGCCGGGGTTCGTACCCCACAGGGGGTGCCCTTAGCGAGCGTTCACCTAGTTTTAATTATCATAGTTGAATAACCCCTGGCTGGAGGTTTGAAGTGTAGTAGCTTAAGGCACCCACAGAAAAGCCCGGTTAAGGAGTCATGATCTCAGAGGTCAACTAAGAGATGTTCTACCTAAAAAAAAAAGTAAAAAGTTGACAGTTCACACCGGCCGGCGAGTACTCCTTTGTCGTAGCGACAAGAGTTAGCCGACGTACGCATGGACATAATAAAATCGCGGCGGTATTTAATCGCGCACTGGATTTTCAACTCTCAGTGTTAAGCCGAGCGTTGAGAATCCAACGCGCTGGGATGCACTCTCGTCCTAGCGCGTTGAAAAAACACACTATTTGATTTTCAACTCTCGGCGCTAAGCAGAGCGTTGAAAATCAAGTGCACGAAAAAAATTCGCCGAGATTTTATTACGTCTGTGCGAATGTGGGCTTATCATAGAGAGTACTCGCTCAATGTCGCTTGCCTGGCGGCCAGAACACTCGCTGAGACTCACGCTTGGTAAATACGCATACCAGCGAGCAATCGCCGTCGCGCACTTGCTGCTCGTTGCTCGCTAACTCGTTTTTAGTTGCTAGTTCTACTCGCTCCTCGTTGATCGGCGGCAGTAGGACAGGTGCGTTAGAATAGGAGATCAAGACGCGATGACCTGCGCCTAAGGAGTTCCGATTTCGCACCTTGCGTTAATCGTATTATGGATGCATGCATCAAAAATAAAAGTTATAAAAACTAAAACCCAACTACGAAAAAAAGTCAACTGAAAAGGTATAAACAAGACATCACAGACAGACAAATTAAAAATCCGGAGTCACTCGTATTAGGGCATAAATCAAACAGATTGCGTGTGTATAGCGATTTAATGTGACGTCACATAGCCTATAACCAGCAGACAATCAAGACGCTTCCAACGATACCTCATTTGTGAAATTATGATGAGGAGTTCAGAAGTTATGAGGGAACAGATGAACATACATATATACCGGTCAAAATCACAACCTCCTTTTTGCTTCGCCGTAGTTGGGTAAAAATTTTCGGTGGCAGCAACTGTGGTTGGACGTTGCTGCTAGTCGAATTGAGCTATATTCCGATAACTATATTAAAAATCTAGTATATGGATGACTTTTAAACATGCACCATCGTCGATGGCATCATTGCTTACAAGTAGCTGATGGCTGATTGTAACCAATGAAGTCAATAAGTCTAAGCGCCCAAAGAAACACACGGCTGCGTAATACACTAATCGGGACCGCAGCGGGATAAATATTTATTCCTCAATTCTCGCTATTGCACCTGCCACTGTTTGTCTCAGTATCACCCAAAGGTTGACAGGTAGAAAATGCCTTTGGCATTAAGTCCGCCTCTGCACATTTGTGTGCTTGAAGTATTAAATAATAAATAAATAAAAAAAGGCGTCGGCAATTCTTGGTCTTAGGACATTACCTACTTGCTTGTGATAATTTTAAATATTTTAGCCACATAAAAAAAAAAATAAGTTGTTTTTTCACTGATTATGTTGTGTAAATACACTGTGTGTTTGGTTTTTAACAACTTTTTAAATGTAGTCGACTAATAGTAAAAAATATGTATTTTTTTTAATCACAAATATAAATCCAATTTGATAGACATCGGAAAATAATATTAAAATCTTGAATATAATAATATCCATCATATAAAAATACATTTCCTATTACTAAATTGTCTTTCAAGTATGTAATTTATTTTAAATGAGAATACTAGAGTTCTATAGAGTGTTAAGCTTGTTCATGGTTATTATAAAATATTCGTAAATCGGTTACAAAATGTTGCATATGAGTAAGTGATAATAAATTAGTCTCAAAATATAATAACAAAGTGATTGACATTAGAAAGAGAATATTGAATAGCGTATCGTAGCTTTTGTATATATCAAATAATAATTATACATACTTTATATTTTATTTATTATAATAATATTAAATTATGTTTATTACCAAAAGTTTGTTGTTACAGTCCATATATGTATACATAGGTCATCTAGGTGGCTAATATTACATCATAATATACTATGTATTTATAAAAATTATAAAAAGATATCCTAAAATAAAGCAGAAATAGTATTAGTCTGATGATAATTACTGGAATATTAAAGAAAATTACTAAGTTGTACACACGGCTACACATCAAGCTATACATTTCCAGTTTATGTTGATCTCGTATAGTATAGGATTACCGTACAATGCGAGATCAGCATATACTGGAAATGTATAAGCTTGATGTGTAGCCGTGTGTACTAGCTGGCTTTAAGGAATTGGGTTAGTGCTGTTCGTAAGTCGACAAGTTATAGCTTTGTTAATATTGATTGATAGCACTGTGAATTAATTCAAATATTAAATAAGTACGGTACTTACCTGTTTATTTAATAATTTTATATATATTATAAAACAACTCTATTACTTGTAGTTTTGTTAAATTAGAGATTCAATTGCATTTATTCATTTTGCTCATAAAATAGTTATAGAATTTTCCATTATATCACAGCTTCTAATAACAATTTCATTATCATAACACTAACAGTTAGGAATATGTTATTTAATTTAGTATCTGCTGTACCTAGTGTAAGTTGTGCTCAGAAATAATGTGATTATTGTGTATAAATATCTTGTTTTCTTTTTTTAAATAAAAATATATAATTATAATACTGAGAGCATAGGCTCGTCGCATAGGTCCTACAACAATACTATCATTCGTTTGTAATTTTTACTTCATTCAAAGGTATTTTGGCCTCCATTTTAAGACATTTATTTATAAAAATTGCAATATTTTATTTATTAAACTGTTTCTTTCTTGTAGTTTATAATTATATAGTTATATTTTTGTGAGAACACATAGTTTGATAAAATGTACCTGCTTCCATATTTACCATTAGGTTATGTGCTTACAGATTATGTTAATATACTTTATTTAGAATATATTTAGTTGATGTTATACTTAATTATGTGCTGTGTATATAAATATAATTTGTAATAAAGGCTGTTGAAGGTCTGAAGTTAATAAATTAGATACTTACATTGATATATTTACATATTTTTGGAATTTGTTAGTGCAGTTATTAATTATTATTAGTACCTACCTATTAGATTGCAGTGTGCTGGTAACAATAATGTAATTTCCACTCTGATTCCGTTGAAATAACCATAAAAGATTGGATGAATGGTTTGAATAGAAAGCAAGTTCATATATAAATGGGCTCGAAGTTTATTAAGATTGCCTAAAGGAAATGAAATAGGTTTTAATTGAGTAGCTTTAACCTGCGAAATTTCGCGGATTTATATATATTATCTGTTTATTATAACATTATATTATATGAGTTAGCGCTGCTTTTATATATTTTTTGTATTAATAAAGCGACATTTAAGTAGGTATCATTAAAACACGGCTTGGTCTGTGAATTCAAATATATTGAAATATGGGTGAAGGTGAAAAAAATATTACAGTATATTTTGAAAAATACTCTTTACATATCTGGTTTAAGGTAATAATTAATAAAATAAATGTTTATAAAAATACTATTGAAATGTTTTTCAAGTTCCATGTCACAAAATCACGATTTAACGGTGTTGCATAACAATGTTATTGATGAATGTGTTTCACGTCGTTGCATAAATTATGTGCTTGTGATGATAATAATAATAAGTCTGTTGAAATACTTATTTCTGTTAATGAATGGTAATTATGCAGAATTCACTGTTCCGTTGAATATATTCTTACCATACCCTATAAGAACGGAACAGAATCAAATGTACTTTTAAAACAATTTCCTTTTTTTAAGTGTTCTGTGTTTTGAGTACAAGTTGTGAATAATAATTACTTACATTGAAAAACGGTTGAATGCTAGGATTAGCAATCAACATTGGCAAATGTGGTCGAGTTAGATCAGCGATATAAAATAATTGAATTAATAATAATAACACCAACACAATAATTTTAAGTGCGTTCATGTTTTGCAGGCCTACACTAAAATAATGGTTCTAATGCTGGCACTCCACGGCATGATTGTCTTAATATTTCGTTAATTAGCCAATACAACATAATACCCTATCTTTACTCATATAAGGTCTTTTATACGTAATGCCGCGAATTTTTGCCAATATGCCAAGTGAAGTGTCGCCATAACAATAACATAGAGGAACAGTAATGTTAACACATCAAGACTATGCAAACAGATATTATATTTACATACAATATTAAAATAGTATACAAATTATATTATGTTGCTATTTGTGTACTCCTATAGTTTGACCTTCGTGTCATTGAAGTTTGTCTTATTATCTTTACCTATTAAATATTTGAATCATAATTTTATGTAGTTTTATTGACAACACACACACCTACATCACCAGAAGAATAGAAGTCGTTTGGAAAGTATGAGTAAACTGCGAATATAAATCACAGTAACAGCAGCATACATAAAAGTATAGTTTGACCGAGACTGCTGTTCCGTGCCATAGGTATGTGCGCGGCGAGATGGGGGGCAGTACAGGCCGCTTATTCGTCAATGCTCAAGGCGCGTGGCGTCCCGCCCGCCGCTCATTCGTCAACGCTGCCCCCCGCCTCACCGCGCAAACCTAAGGCACGGTACAGCAGTCCCGGTCAAACTATAGTTAAGAGAAGTTTCAATGTAAAAAAATATGGCTAAGCACACGTTACCCTCCAACGGTAGATATCTTTTATCCGTGAAATGAAATGGATGTCGAGACAATTTTTTTTATAAAAAATTGTTAAACATTCAAAATTATTCCTTAGATAAAGGCAGCTTTTTTTTTTTGGGTGGGAAATTATCAAATAACTTCTCCCGCTCTGGGTGGAGCGGGACGGCATGTCAGACTCTTACTGACTAAAACCCACCCGTGTTCCTTCGGTTGTCCTGTTGCCGGGGGCCACGATGTCCCTATCGGTTTTCTTCGAACCCCCGGCAGGCATTGGCCCTAGCGGACTCCGTCCATGCTACTGACATCTCTTTGAGGCAGCTGGAGTTGGAAAAATCAACTCTGATGTAGGTAAATAGAAACACAACACAACCTCAATTTGGATGATGGACCATACAGGACGAGAACACAAATTGAAAACAGGAAGTACATTGAAATAATTTTAATATAACAAATCAAAACATTACAGAAATTCATCGTCACCCCAGTTAGCGGGTAAGTAATAATTATCCCAAAAAGATTCTTCTAAATTAAGTGTAGGATCATTTTCATCGACTTTTATTTCCCTGACGTATCTTATATTTTCTATCCATGATAGATCGTTGATCACATTTTCATTGTAAATCGGTATACTTTTGTTTTTTTCCGAATTAGTAAAAGTATTCTTTTTATTTAAGTACTTTTTGGGAGGTTGATATACTCTTTTATTTTTAGGGGTTTTTTCCTTTTCTTCTACAGTTTTCTTCTTACGAGATCTTTTCTTTTTAATAGTTGTATTATCATCTTGTACGATAGCTGTATTATTAGTAAGTCCTCTTGAATTTCCAGCAGCTTTGATTGGTTGGTTTTCTTTCTCAGCTGCATTAAAAGTATTTGTTGAAATATTAACGGCAAAGTTCGCTGCATTTTTACCTATGATTGGGTTCACAGCTTTATAAATATGTGCTGACTGTGTTGAGTTATTAGCATCTTTCAATGTATGGCTGGAATCATTTATTGTACAAGTTTTGTTCGAATCATACCAAGTCTGTCTTTGACTGTCAGTAATGTCATTGGTAGCGGGATAAAATGATGGTACTTGGGATAAGAAATTTTCTTTTTGATTGGAAGTCATTGTTAGACTGTTATTGTTCTCTTCAATTTGTACGACAGTTTTGTATATTAAATTACTTTTAGTATTACGAATAATATTTGGCTTATTTGAGGCAATACTAGTTTTCATGGTTTTATTAGGCTCAATTATAAAAGTGGTCTTCTTGTTCGGTATATTACCAACTGTAGTGTTGCCACCAGCCTGCATTACGTGTTTAGCTTTTCCTTCGTCGGCTACATTACCCACTAATCCACCAGCAACTGCTCCTTGAGAAACTATAATAATTTCATTCTGCTGTATTTGATCTACGCCTTCAAAGTTATTGAGTATACTTTGGGAACAATTTACATCAGATGTTATATTAAATGGAGCTTCTACATCTCTCAGAGAAAGACTAGACATACCTCTATGTAAATCCACTTCAACAGTTATTTTAGAACCTGCATTATCTGCTGTTGAGGTACTAGTTTCATTATGAATTAAATCATTATCATCGTCAATGTTGGAGAGGTCTATTATTTCAACATCTTTATTTGCTATATTGAGTATACTTTGGGAACAATTTACATCAGATGTTATATTAAATGGAGCTTCTACATCTCTCAGACAAAAACTAGACATACCTCTATGTATATCCACTTCAACAGTTATTTTAGAACTTGCATTATCTGCTGTTGCGGTACTAGTTTCATTATGAATTAAATCATTATCATCGTCAATGTTGGAGAAGTCGATTATTTCAACTTCTTTATTTGCTACCGTGACGTCTATAGATGTTGCTTCAGCTATTTGAGTTAGTTGAGTCCTGTCTTCATCAGGTAAAGAGTATACTGGTGATATCGACCTTGCAGGATCACCACCGTCTGCGATAGAACTGACATTGTTTTCGCTATGAATGTTAGGCCTTAGTTCATGATGATCTAAAATTATAGCTTTCATGCAGCGAGTTAGTTTCTCAATAACCTGAAAAAAGGGAACGCAGTAAATAAAATGTATTTTTAGTTAGACCTGAAGTTGATAATTATATTTTCAATAATAGGTCAGCAGGACATTCTTATCTTAAAAAAAAAAAATGTTTGAACAAAACAGTTGGATGCTGTAATTTTTCAACTGATTTTGCAATCAGTAACCTTATCAGTCCTATGGGTAAACAACGCGTCATGAAATTGATTAAAATACGTAGAAAAACTAAGTACAATCGTTATCAATTAACGCAATTAGCTGTAAAATGAATAGGAAAAATTAATAATATGCATAATTCCAAGAAGATCTAGATATCTACGCCCCTGAGTTTCCGTTCGGAAGCAGCGCCGGCGCTGTGGGTATCACATCCCATGTCCTATGTCAAAAGGGTTATTCTAAAGTCAAAAGGGTATGTTTTAAATATCAATATTATTTTCTTAAGCTTTTAATGTAGGGGAGGAACTGAAGAAGATCAAAGCTGGAAAAAATGGTGACCGCGTAGAAACATGCTTGACTGATAAAACTGCTATTGAAATCATAGTAAAAGAAAACTTCTTTGCAGTTGGGTAAAAATAATAAGTATTTTATCGAACTTTTAATCACTTTGATAAGATATTATGTAAGGGTTATTTTAAAGAAGGTCGTGATATGAAAGCTGTGCTCGGTAGGTTTATTCAGGGACAGTACTGGTACCGCTACTGACTGTCAGTCAAACTATGTGTCACCGCTGTTTATCTAAACCTAAACTTAATCATTTATGGCACTGTTGCTAAGTTCAAATTTGAATTTATTTTTAGTACTTTGTAACGGATAAGGTTTAGTCTGGTTTACGTTGATAAGCTTTAAAATAAACTGTTTGAGGTCAGACAAAACAATGTGTTGCCTACCGACTAATGATTTTATTTTATGTTATTAGGTGGTGATAAGGCTCATGTGGTGGTAAGTAGTTCGCGCCTATATGGTAACCTACAGTACAAAAGATATCGCAGGTGCGTTGCCATCGTTGAGGACTGCTTAAGTGCCCCCGTAGTCCCCGGTGCAAGTGTGCAAGGAAACACGGGGTGGTTTTAGTCAGTAGAAGTCTGACAGACCCCTCCGTCCGCCCCAGGACGGAGGACATCCATGAGGATTTCCACCCCGTTAAAAAAAAAAGGTGCGTTGCCATGCCAGAGACAGAGCTAAAATGTCTTGTGTCTATTTATTACACCGGCACCTTCATAAGAGAACCTGCTTCTTGGCGTCAGAAATAAGAAGGTATGGTAGGAATATTATGGCAAAATTTACCGACGAGTACTGGTGGTATGGCAAAATGTGGGTGTACTGTAGGAACACGTACACCTCTGCCTAACCCTTTCCGGGATTAGGTACAGGCGTGATGTTAGGCAGTATTTCTACCACACACATAACAATGTGTGTGGTAGAAATACTGGCTAGACCAGTAGAGGCGGCGTAAGGCGTGGGCGACGTGGGCCACCGCCTACGGCCTCGCGGTCCGAGGGGCCTCGCACCTCGAAGGTTTATGCATAACATAAAAGGCGTGAACGCGTCGAAAAAAATTACTCGTTTTAAAACGATAAATATTTTGACACGAGCCCTCCAGGAGGGTTCTCGGCACTGAACGTGTTAAAGCTTAATTTTACGCAAACGGGTCCCTGAATAGAAAAATGGTTTTCACAGACCCGAAATATTTTTAAACAGCCTATCCTATAACTCGACCTATACCTAAAAATTTAACAACTGTTCAACAGTTTTTTTTTTTCGTCTTCTTGCGCCCCTAGAGAGCCTCACGAAATGTACCTCGCCCACATCAAATTTTGATCTTGCCCCGCCACTGTAGACCAGCAACTTCATTAAAAGCTGTGAACTAAAGAACTGTCCCAGGATTATATTTTAAGCACATAGATGAGTAATGACAGTCCTGGAGTCGGACGATAACCCGAAGACGCGAGTGCACCTGGGTTTGCCGCACACACTTTTGCACTATTACACACAGATTGGAAGGGACATCGACGCGAAAACTTACCAAGGATTCAGTAGATGATTCAGAAACTTTTCATCGGTTATTAAAAAAAAAAAACAGCTTTTCCATACATTTTGACCTCGTAGCTATTGTACTTTTATATGAAATAGCAGATTTTTTTTAAAATAACCGTTTAGAAATTTCAACGCAGGGGTGTTCAGAATCATGTATTGAATCCATGGTAACAGTTTTCGCGTCGATGTCCCTGCCACCCTGTATCATCTGCTGTGTTATTGGCTAGTACTGTTAACCGACGATCGAACTTGGTCCTGGCCAGACAGAGGAAAGGGTCTGCTCCATATAAAACCTGTTCGTCTAGATCAATCGGGCGACATTTTTTTTTTTTTTGTTTAGCCTTTACTGTCACACTGCCTCCAGTCTCCAGGCTCCTGTTCTTCCAGGAACTCTTTTTCCCGCGCCAACTCGAACCAGCCCTCGCGGCTGTAAGGCTCAAATGGGATTGGGTAGGTCATATCAACCGCTTGCACGACGACCGCTGGGCAAAAGGTCTCCAGACAATGAGTGCCTGAAGATGAACGGCGCCGCCGAGGCCAGCTAGAAAGAGGTGGCGAGGTGACTTGGACATGTATTATTATTAAGTAAGACGGACAAATTTCGTACGGACGTTCGAACCGGATCCCCTGTACGGCCCGTACCAAGTTATATCGTGTGTTAATTGTATAGACTATTGTCTGATATGCCAGTACAAAAAATACGTGGTTGCAGTACACGGACTACACCCCGACCAAATGGTTAGGCTAGAAACAGTGCCGGATTCAACCGTAGCGCTCCCCGGGGCACTAAAATTTGCATAAAATGATGAACTGTACCTAATTGCTTAATAAAAAAATATGTACTTAATTACGTATTTTTAAAATGCAAACAAATACTTTAAAATGGAAAAAATATGTATTAAAAAAAAATTTGGACGATAAAAAAGCATTTTCGATAGCGCGAAGATTATTTTTCTCACGATCCGAATTTTGCCGCTCCTGAAAATTTGCTGCCCTGAGCACTAGCCCCGAGTGCCCCTAGTGTAAATCCAGCGCAGTTACAACTGTGACCAACCACTACTTCCATAGTAGATTTCTTATGGTTCCCCGAAACGATCAATTACAATTGTCAATTTCTACGTGATTGATACACATTGATGCGCAATTAATTGATCGTCTACCAAATGCATTCAATTGCATTTGAATGATGCGATTTCGAATGCGATTGACAACATTACTATAATTGTAATTGATTCCAATTTAAATATTTGTTATTGTTAGACTCATTTTTAGGGTTCCGTAGTAAACAAGGAACCCTTATAGTTTCGTCATGTCCGTCTGTCTGTCTGTCTGTCCGCGGTCTAGCTCCGAGACCCTTAGTACTAGAAAGCTGTAATTTGGCATAGGTATACATATTAATTACGTCGACAAAGTGGTAAAACAAAATTATGAAAAACATTTTTTTTAAGGTATCTCTCATACACGTAAAGTGGTGATGTTTATTTTTTTATTTTTTTACCCCATGGTGACGGGTATCATTGGAAAGGTCCTTCAAAAATATTGTGAGTTTGTGAAAACTATTTTTGGATTCAGGGATTCGTTTGCGAAATATTAAGCTTTAAAGTGCTAATTTTTGTTAGAGTCAAGTGTCCCCCCCCCCTGCCGGCTAAATGGTTAGTTTTGGGTGTGTGAAAAAATCACAACAGTAGTTTATATAACGAAATTAAAAAGAAAACTATCACAGCTAAGTAGGCTCTACAGGTTAACGAGTAATAATCAACCAACTTAACTTTGCAGTTGCAAAAACATGTTTTCCCATACATTCCGTATGGGAGAACATATTTTTCAACTACAAAGTTAAGTTTGTTTTTGGGATAAATTCATCCCTCTCTCTTGGCTATGCTCTCAGGTCACGTTCACACGTACTATCCATGTCGGTTGTAATAATAATTGCCATTACTTAATAAAGCTAACTAGAATGTAACCAGCGTATTACTTAGCGTGCAATCCTCAAGACCCAAGACGTAATACTACGGAACCCTTCATTGTGTGTGTTCCGACACGCACTTGGCCGGTTTTTATTTAGATTACTGCAATTTTTTTTACCGCCGAACTTGCTAATGAACATGCATATTGTAAAAAAAAAATTAAGTACTCAGAATAAACCGCTGCCTCTTTAAATCAGTACCATCATTAATTACCTATAATTAGTAAGAAAAAGTTGTATTCTTACCTGCAGGGATCGCTCGTCTTGATTACATTGTGTTTTGTAGGAGTTTACCTCTCTCAAGTATTGTTGTGCTTCACATACTGAGATCAGCTTGTGTTTGTAAACGTAATCATCTATTTTGAGGCTTATTTGAATCAGCCTTGCAGTTATGATTTGTTTCTGTAACAAGTTAAGATAAAATGATGTAAGTAGTAGATGAGGACCCCTGTTATATGGGACTTAAACATAACTAGCGAAATGTGGGTGTACCGTGTACCTACTATAGGTACCTACACCTCTGCCTAAACCTTCGGGGTATAGGTATAGGGCGTGATGTTATGTTATGTATATGAATACCTACTAGGTAGGTAATAGGTAGGTATAGTAGCTCTCGTACCTAATTCCTTTACCTCTTTTGACAACACTTCCCAGTCATTTGAAACTTCTCTAAAGTTGAACCATCTAACTGTCACACAGATTTTGTCGTGACGTGCAAATAATATTCAACCTTAGGGTTGATAAGCAATTAAGTCGACTATACCTATCTACTAAGGGAGGAAAAATGTATCATGTGGAATCGAGCCATGCTTGCTACAGTCATTTCGTTATAGTACATTACTGTCGCGGCCAGCAATTACTTAGGGCATTGATGGACGAAGCCTCGGCACACATACGTGAGTCCACCAATGCCTGGTTGCGGCTAAAGAAGCGTTAGTACTTTTCTCAAACAATGCGCGGAAATTTAAACTGAGTAAATTAATTATAAATTCCAGAATCAATGAGGAACAAATAATTTTTTTTACGCGCCAATATGTTCATTTGTTTCTTCTTTACTATAAACAGCTCTATTTGCTAAGCCAGTTCGATATTTAAATAAAATCTTTGATAAGTTACCTCCTTGGTTGCAAGCAAGAAAAAAATAAGTTTGTGGTGGCAGATGTCATAAGTATTACCTTGTTTTTTGCCACGATGAGCAGACAAAAACATGATGATTTCAATAAATATGTAGAGGTATATGCTTACGTGCTTACGTAACTAAAAATAATTAGGTAGGTACGCAAAATGATTTCCAGCACTATCAGAGTTACGAACATGAAAAAAAATAAGTTCCCTAAACCCTATATAGCGAGGAAAAGTGCCGAACGAATCATTACATACGTCTGGGGCTTTCCCTAGCTAGCTTTACCGCGAAAAGCTTAGTTGGACACACGTCGTCAACATCGTCGCTTCAAGCATAAGGTCTGCTGTCAGTTAGGCATCTACAAATTGCACAACAGATTGCTTTTCCAAATATTTTCCAATAGGTACTTGTAAAATATGTAAGTAATCAGTTCTTACCTCTTTCTTATTTCGGGACCAAGAGCTATTTCTTTTTTTCGGCATTTTATTTATTTCTTCCCAATAAAACTATTGATGTCACGAAATTACCTAAGCGCCTTTTTTGAAAAAAGAACGCTCTATGCTGCTCTTGTTTTGATATTAGTTTTTTTTTTAATTTTCTTTAAGAGATTGTTGATGCATATTCTTTCAGCATGAAACTCAGTTTCCTGTCGCCTGAAATTATTTTCATTTTACTCCTAAATCCTGCAATTGTTGATAATTTTTCAGTTATCAGGAGGATGATTTCCGAGTATCCTGTGTTATATAAACTGATGATAATTATATACCGCAAAACCATTCGGGAGTCAGTCTGCTCGTGTCATCTGACACGACAACTGTGGTTTATTAGATCTCTAATTCATGGATAATTAATTGTAATAAAATGTATTTGGTAACTCAAGCAATTATTTTATTACTAGCAACATATCTCAGCAATGCTGGATATGGGATACCGGCAACATCTGGCGATCATTATGGGTAAGTTTTTTTTATATTTTTGACTTGTGGCTGTATGTAACAATACCTAAGTACACATTTAGCCAATAATTTATTTTCGCGCCATTTTGTGTCAACCCGCCCAGATTTTCTTTTAGAAGACTGTTTGATTTTAATACATTTGACCGCGTTAGGGATTGTAAAAATTAAAAAAACAAAATTGGAATAGAGATATTTCGTTGATACCTCGGCCTTGGTAACATGTCAAACTTTATTTTTCTTAAAAATACAAATAAGTGATACCCAGATATAGAAGCATTTACCTATGTATTGTATTTCCATTGTTTTTGTAAAATGTGAGTTTCTAATGCGTAGTTGGTATACGGCCTTAGGGTAGCGGGCTAAATAGAAACTATTTTTAATAACCCTTATAACAATAGCCCCCTTATTTATAAATGTTGCTGCTTTGCCATAAATTTTCGACGCATAAAAGTCTTTTAACTATAAGCAACGTTTATAATTATGGGGGGATAGTCTCCAAATGTTTTTATAATGCAGTACCTAGTCGTTTATTAGAGCAGTGGTGACCCAGTAGTAACAGCCGCGACATACGAGTTGTACGTCATAGGTTCGAACCCTAACAGGCGCTATAATTTGTGTAAATTATTTTCATCACCACTGCTCTCTAAATGGTGAAGGAAAACATCGTGAGGAAACCGGCATGTCCTAGAACCAAAAATTCGAAGATATGTGACATGTACCAACCCGTACTGGGCCCTTGTGGTGGATTACGGCCCACGCCCTCCCACAGAGAGGAGCGTCGTGACCTAGCAGTGGGAAAATTATAGGTTGACTATGTTATATTATGCTAGGTCGCTGTGTGCTATCTAGCATTATAAAGAAACTCAGACTGCTTTATAAACTTTCTGTATAGCTGTCGGATAGAAAGTAAGCACCTGCACGGTTAGCATAATCACAATAGAAACGGGTTTTGTCGACGGAAGAATAGACAAAATGACAGGTCAACAATCACCATCTGTCATTTTGTCTATTCTTCCGTCGGAGTACCTCCACCTGTCTAAGTTGTACCTGCAGCGGCCCACCTGGCTTCTTGAAAGTGCTTTCTTGGATAAGCAAAATAACTGTTTTTTTTTAACTTTACAGACAATCGGACGTGCAAGCCCCGGAATACGTACCGTCGTATTTAAAGAACCAACGGTATGGATACGGAACCAAAACCGGTTACGGAGGAACTAAAACTGGTTATAGCGGCACTAAAACTGGTTATAGCGGGACTAAAACTGGTTATAGCGGGACTAAAACTGGTTATAGCGGGACTAAAACTGGGTATAGTGGAACGAAAACCGGTTATAGTGGTACTAAGTCCGGATATTCGGGCACAAAGAATGGGTATTCCGAGTCTAAAACTTGGTATTCTAACAATGGAGCTGCGTAAGTACCTTCTGTTATTAGTTTCAGTATTGTCTTCACTCTTATCTTGAGAAGGCTCTGTCGTGTTTTTTTAGTATAAATTCTGTCGAAAATTTATTAAACATACTTGCTTTAATAGCAAGAAACGCTCCTTGCTTTCTAAAAGTTTGCAACGTCGCAAATTAATCAAAATAGGTAAATATTTGACAGCTAGTCAAATGTTTACCTATTTTGATTAATTTGGCAATATTACTGTATGGAAATATGAAATATCGCTAACTAGCGAACTAGACTACCGTTAAGGGACGGCGGGTGGTCCGCGCCGTGACAGATTTACGACCGCACTTGAATAAACAAAAGCATCGAGTTTCATAATAACGTCTAAAGTGTTTTGTTTATGTTTTTTGCTACTCGAATAGATTAGAGATACATTGTAAATGGTTACAGTCTTTGTTATCAACGTTTACTAATCTTTATTACCCGTTTTTTTTGTGTTTTCTATGTTCTAATGTTTTTACGATTTCTAATAAAACTACCGTACCAATTCACACGAAATTTTGCAGGGTACATTATGGATAGATAAGTTATCTAATAAAAGCGTTTTTAGAGAAAAAAAATTTTTCAAAAAAATTCAAAAAATCTAGGTTTTTGCTGATCTAGAATTTCTAGTGCTTTCATAACTTTCTCCGTACCAAAAAAATATTTTTTATTTATATTTTTTTGTAAAAAAAATTTAAAACGCTGAAATATTTATTTTATAAAATAAATAAAACACTTACCGATCAGATCCATACAGAAAACTCACAAAATATCACAACTTTCACTTTCACGTGAACTTTCTCCTTCACGTTTGTTTACACTTTTTTTGGTTGGGTCAAAATAGGTATAATCTAATGTTATTTAGTGTGAATATTATCTAAAACGATGTAGTATTTACTTCAAAATGAAAATATCACCACTTTCCGACGATTTACACACTAAAACCATTAAAAAACGAATTATTACAGCGAACGCGCGCATCCCGGGAGTGACGTTTTTACTGTCATTTTGACCGCGCGGGAATGTCATTTTCAACATTTTTTTAAAATGTTGCCCATTTATATTTTTGCTTTTAGTCGATTTATTTGACGAGAATATCTATCCGACCATAGACTGCAAAAAATTTCAGACAAAAATATTGATTACAGCGAATACGATTACGAGTTGTAAGTCGTGTGGTGACTTGTTGTTGAACACAGAAATTGATGTTGTAACCGTTTTAATTCAAAAGTTCAAATTCAAAAGTCATTTATTCAAACTAGGCTGAGAATCAGCACTTTTCGAACGTCAAAATTACATATGACAGTCCCCCAAACCCCCCACCCTTCAAAAATGAAAAGTAAAAAAAAAATTTTTTTTAAAGTATTTGGAAAGTTTCCAATTACCTACTTTTATATATCTGAAACTAAATATTCGGCGTTACGATATTAATTATTGCATTTCATCTAAACTAATATTATAAAGAGAAAAGATTAGATTTTTTGTATGTTTGTTTGTAATGAATAAACTCAAAAACTACTGGACCGATTTAAAAAATTCTTTCAACAGTAGAATGCTATATTATCACTGAGTAACATAGGCTATAATTTATAAAGATATTACACGGGCGAAGCCGCTGACAGAAGCTGGTAATCAATATTTTAGTTGATTATTTAGCCTTATTTCATATTTCCATACAGAAATATTGCCAAATTAATCAAACCGATGAAATATTTGTCATCTATTTGCGACGGTGCCCACTTTAAGAATGCACAAGTATGACAGAGCCTAGCCTTCTCAAGATAAAGAGCGAAGACTCTGCTAAAGTGAAACCTTTTAAAATATTGTCATCATAACCACTATTATAATTTTTCAGGCCCAATTATTACGAATTCCACAACAACGCCAACCAGCCGTTCATGCGTAAGTAAAATTTTTGATCCGTACTTAATTTCATACACAGTGCACAGTTTTTTTCGTGCACTTGGTTTTCAACGCTTTGCTCAGCGCTGAGAGTTGAAAATCCAACAATGTGTTTTTTCAACGCCAAACGTTGAATTCTCAACACTCGGCTTAACACCGAGAGTTGAAAATCCAGTGCGCGTTATAATCCCACCGCGATTTTATTACGTCCGTGCGAACGTCGTCTAAAAGTATTTGAAATAATTTGTAATATCCCAGATTATTTATATTTAAGAGCCTTTTTGGATAGATTGACCTTAAATTATCTATGTTACCAAATCCTCTTTGGTCTAGGTATACTTAAAATAATTATCAGGTAAAGGTAAGCTGGAAAACCTGTAGCGGTTACACCGCCACATACAAACTACGCATCATAGACATGACGTCACACAAATCCTGCATCGCGCAGTTAGAGTTTACCGAGCGATCGACATACATACAAGATTTCAACTTCAAACCGATGGGCAGTTGCCCGCAAGACACAACACCCGTCTGGTCGGAGGATCCTCCCGTTTCTCTGGTGGATGAGTGAACTATTCCTATTCCTCATACCACTAAAAACCCATAAGTTCTCAAAGAGGACCAAAGTTCTCAAACGAACTTGAAACTAAAATCAAACTTAGTAACAACAGTTTTGATAAGATCAAAATAGACACAATACCTACCAGAGTAGGTATAAACGATTATCAAAGCGCGTGGGCACGTTATCTGTCCTAACGGAAGCGGCTCAAATCTAAGCCGACGCCCGGCGTTGCCGTCCGTCCGAATTGCAAATAATAAACTGCGACCTAATTTGTTACCAATGTCAGTGATAATGCAGGGAGTTGATGCAGTTCAGGTCAGGGTTGTGTCCTCTAGACTTATTTACGGTTTCAGGATAGTCCGACTGATGGCTTCAAACTCAAACTCGTGACTTGTGTTTGAGTTTGAGTTTGTTCCTTGATTTAGATAAGATCGATTGATTCTTGATAGCTCAAAGATTTTAAGCGGAAAATAGGCCTTTTTTACTGAAAACAATAGGTATAATGAGTCAATTTCAATAATCATAATTCACATTTTTAACAAACTCTACTTCTTTTGGCTCTGCCATAATTACACTTTTGGGAAAAGGATTTTCACAATTTTTCATTCTATTATTCAGGAGGCATCTATTCTAAAAACCTCTCATTTTGAATAGGATGTTTTAGTGATTTTTACATCATTTAATGTAATTTATTTAGCTTGTGCCTCCTGGAAAAGTCTTTGGGTTTATCTAAGTATATTCTATACCTACAGAATAAAAAAAAAACGTGTGGCACTCTGGGACTGCCGTGGTAAAGCTACAATTGCATAGCATTTGTAACCTCCATGACCACGTTGTCATGGGAACCGTCATTACATGGTAGGCGGAGTGGGGGGTGTTAGGTTTTATTTTCGTTACGTTACGGAATTTCTTGATTCGGTCGCCGCGCTCAAAGCCCGCGATAAAAGCTATGCAATAGCTTAAAAACTTAAAACAAAAAAAACTTATAGCTCTTCGCTGAATTATTTTCTTATTCAAGCCTGTATTTTCGGCTTAAAACTACACTTTAAAAATTATCTTTTAATCTCTAACAGCAAAATGCGAGCCCGGTTGCAAGAACTCAGGCATCTGCATCGACACGAACACCTGCGAGTGTCCCGCCAACTTCCACGGAAAGTACTGCGAGTTCGAGAAGAAGCCGTGTCTCTCCTACCCTCCTCTGCCAATGAACTCCGCGAGGAAATGCTCGCCTGAGTAAGTTGTTTTTATTTAAAATTCAATATGAGGCTCATTCCTATGTAAGTTTTTGAAGAAGAATTCCAGTGTCTTCGACCAGCTCCCCAATTGCGTCCTTCGTAATCCGAAGGATTTTGAAGGAAATTCCTAATCCATTGCTTCACAGGTTTGAAAAATTCATTTGCTCTACAACGTAAACAGCGCAATGAATGTTGTTGAACTGCCAACAAGAAAGTCATTGCCATCGTGTGTATACTCAGTTAGCAGGTTCTATTGTGCTGGGTATATTCGGTAAAAGTCTGATATCTACACAAAGTACATATCTAGAAGTAAAAAGTCTCTGTCCAAATCGCACTTCACCTAAACGAACTTAAAGATAGGCCATTGCGGAAAACTGGCGCTTTACTTTGTGTAAATTATTTCATAACCTCTCCTCTCAAAACATCGTGAGGAAACCGGCATGTCCTAGAACGAAAAATTTGAAGACATGTGACATCTACCAACCCGCACTGGGCCCGCGTGGTAGATTACGGCCCACTCCCTGTCACCGAGAGGAGGCCTGTGTCCCATCAGTGGGAACATTATAGGCTGAATAGGCTATAGCGGAAAATCTTTTCTGTGCCTGTCTACTCAATTGAAGAATCCTAGCGCTACCTGTTTCTAAAATCGGTATGATAAATTCAAAATCCTTTTTGGTCTTATAACAAAATTGTCATGCAAATCATCGAAGACGAAGTTTTAGACCTCGAATTGAATACGCCTGTGTCCAAATTTTTTTGTCCGTCTTGTAGATTATTAAAAAATATTGAACACGTATTTTTTTCTTTTTTGACGTAATCAAAAGATTACGGCGATACATTGACTTAAAATGTGGCATGACGTCACGCCTTGCTAGATTTAATACGACGTTGTGACGTAGCGTGCCCCCACTCCCCAACTTTAATGCGTGTTTTCTAAGTTATTTTTGATTAATATGATAAAGCAAAAAATACGTGTCTAATATTTTTTTTACTATCTGAAAGACGGACTAAATAGAATTTCTTTTTTTTTACCTAGGCAACTACCGTATTACTCTAGAACTACCTTTGAATCAAGAAAGAAAGAAAGAAAGAAAATTCGTTTATTTCCTACTAAAACAATGTTGTCCCATACAGAACCTGCACAATCACCTGCATAGAAGGCCATAAATTCATAGATGGGTCCACCGTCGCCAACATGCGTTGCACTGACGGCCAATGGCAGCCTACCCGAGCTGACTTCTCGACCATACCAGACTGTATGCCTGAGTGCAGCCCTCCTTGTACGAATGGAGGGGTTTGTTTATCAGTGAACATGTGCGAGTGCCCGGCTGAGTTTAGAGGGTCTCAGTGCCAGTACTGTGAGTATTTCAAATCAAGTCAATCAGTTTTTTTCAAACACGTTACACTGTAAAGGAAATTAATTGATTTAAAAAATTGACATCCTATGTCAATTTGCCATTTCATACAACTTTCAAAGAATAACAGTTGTGATTTGAATATACGGACAATTTAAGTTGATAGTCAATTTGTCTAACAAATAATTTCCTGACTTTACATAAATGAAATAGAATTAAAAGTTAAAATATTTAAAGTTGGTTTTTCTAGATGAATTTGAACCGATAGTTGAAACTTAACGGCTTACAACTTTCTTAATAGTTGATAATGACGATAAATGATAGCGCCAGTGAGTGGCGAACTTGAAACAACTTACCATTACTTTTAAGGATTAGTATTAATGTATGGATGGGAACTCAGGAAAAAAAAACCCAGCCTTCAATGCTATAATTGTTTTTATTTCATTTTTGTATGCTTTTGAGTGCAAACTATCGAAGAGTCAGTTATTGTTTGTATTCGTCACCTTACCCTACAATATTAAGGACCGCTTTTCATCGACAATTTTTACAGCTGTTAGTGAATGTGACGTCCGAAAGCTAGCGTTCAACGGCGCCTACGATTGCTTCGGCGACAGCGAGTCATCCAGCTGCATGTTGACGTGTCCATCCGGCAGTACTTACAGCTCTCCGGCCGCTGAGCTGTACACGTGCAAATACTCTACGGGAGTATTTGAGCCACAGCCGATACCGCACTGCGTTTACCGTGAGTTTAGTTATCATTATAATATCAGCCAAAAAACCTCCTCAGTGTGTTCAGTAATACAACAGCATCCACCTTAATAAAATGTCCTGCGCTGACGTTTCGCCTCAATAAAATGTCCTGCGCTGACGTTTTACCTCAATAAAATGTCCTGCGCTGACGTTTCACCTCAATAAAATGTCCTGCGCTGACGTTACACCTCAACAAAATGAGGTTTTAGGAATAAAGGTCTACCATCAATTTAATTTTTCTGTTATTTATTTGCAAAATATTGTTCTTATTGATTTTACTAATAATAATTTCTTTCTGACAGCTGAAGTCGTCGTTATCACTCCAGGAAGTCACAGATACAATAGCGTAAGTATTTTTAAATTATCCACCTATAAAGAAAGAAATCATTTATTTGCTGATAATGTAGGTATACATATAAGTTGGAATATTTATTAAGTGTCCCGATACATTTTACCTTATGGCATGCAAAATATTAGGTTTGAATAACATAAACTTAACAGCAAATCTCATTAATAAACTGTCGTTATTTTGGCGTACCTAATTCAATAAGTACTTTTTAGTAGTGACCGACCGAAGCTTCGTTTTCGTTTTCGGTTATTACCGACAAAAAATCATGATTCGTCCATATTTTCGTTTTCGGCCATAAACCAGCCGAAGCTTCGGCCAAGCCGAAAATCAGAAGTTCGTGAATTGTCGCGCGTCATTCGGCTTACTTCGTAAAGCTCAACAATATCAGGTGAATCAATACAACAAGAAATACACGATATTTTGTATCTTCTAATGAAATTATCGTGTTTTATTTATTTTAAAGAATATTTTTGCTATTTCTCTCCCCAGGTGTAAAAAAAATTCATTGTACAGCGGAAATATTAATGTTTTTTAATGTCTAAATCGTTTACGTTTTCGGCCGAAAATACGACTAAAGCCGAAATTTCTTTGTCGTTTTCGATCGGACATTACATTTTAGTGTTGTGTAGAATAATTTTCATCAAAATAATCTTTTATTTCATTTGAGAATATAGAGCCGTTGAGCTCGATCTTTTGCCACGCTCACCTAATTTTAGCCAGCCACCCATCGAAGATCGTACTTATCTAAAACTATAATCTTTCCCTACAGACCTACACCTACTATTCCGAAACGTCAAGCGAATCCCACGGGCACCAACAACAAGTCAGCGAGAGTCACACGCACCACTCCATGTCGGGCGGAAGCACGCACGGCTCGAGCTCATACGATGCGCACGCTTCGCACGGCACGCACGGCTCGCTCTCCACGTACGGCACGGGCCGGCCTATTATTGTAATGCAGGATATGACTCCCAAAGGAGGGACCTGTCTTAGCTGGGCTGGTGTGCATTATAAGACTTTTGATGGGAAAATTTATAGGTATGTATATATTAGGGATGTTGTTTATTTTGCCGAATTATTCAGTAAAGACATATGTAGGATGATTTTGTGAAACAGATTTTAACGTTTTTCAGAGTTTACTCCTTATGAATCGATTTGCATATAAGGCCCGGTGTGGAAATTTTATGGGGGTAGAAATTTATACAAGCGTTAACTTGATTTATTCCTAAATTGAAAAAAAAAAACATTTCGGTCTAGATATTTCGGCCGTATTTTTATTTTTTATGCGTTTATTTACCCTCTTTGCCTATTCAAAGACAATCGTATTAAGGAGTAAGCTCCAGTCGTGCATCTGAGCTGACACACACACACTTTTTGTTGTGTTTACTTTAGGTAGGTAGTTGGTCCTTGTTAATTCGAAAACAAGCCTTCACCCTTACTCCTTAGGCCCCTAAGGACCAAGAAGAAGTTTATTTGAATTTAACTATTCTTTTTGTTAACAATCTTAATTATTCAATTAAATGGCTGATAATCTGAACTATTTAATCATACTGGCATTTCTATAGTGTTCTTTGAATCTGGTCATAACTGTAAAATATTCTAAAAACATTACTTGAAAATTTGGAAACCGAACCAACATCAGAAGAATTATAAGTAAGTACTCTTTTTTGTTCATGAACTAAATAACATAATTTATCCTTAGCTTCCAATCCCCATGCCAACACATCTTGGTCCGCGACGCAAAGGAACATAAATACTCGGTAGAGGTCAAACACAGCGAGTGCAAGAACACGGCTCATTGTCCCAGCGAGCTGACGGTCTACCTCGATGAGAAGTTCTACGTTCTGTCTGTTGGAGGTAAGAGAAATTGTCTTGTTTAAATTGTATGAAAATCAACCTTGAGTTTAGTTTTATAAGGTTTAAATTGGAAAGTGTTTCCTAGCTCTCCAATGCAGTGTTAGCAGTTCAGCTCAGTTCAGCGTTTAACAGGCACTTTTATTTTGAATCGAAACTGACTCACACTTAATCTGTTGAATTCGGCAACTGAACTGTTGTTGACCAAAAGATTTGATTTTAAAATTGATCAAAAAACGTTATGTAACTTTTCCAATTTATATGTACGTTCTGAGTTTCTTGGACATTACTGACTTCGGTGGAGGAGGACATCGTTAGGAAACCTGGACTTAATATAATTTTGAAATCACCAACCCGTCTTGAGCAAGCGTGGTGATCAATGCTCGCGCCTTCTCTGTATGAGAAGAGGCCTTGCCCTGCAGTGGGACAGTAATAGCCTGGTATTATTATTAAAAATATTAAAGAAAGAATGTCAATTTATAATTTGGTCCCTGGCAATTTGAAATTGATCTTTTGAATCATTTTATGACTTGATTGCCAGGCCACAATAGGGATGACGCCTGGGTAAAAAAAAAAAGAAATTCTATTTAGTCAGATAGATGGTAAAAAAAAATTTGACATGTATTTTTTGCTTTAGCATATTAATAAAAATGACTTGAATAAAACGCATTAAAGTTGGGAAGTAGGGGTGTCTACGTCACAAGTAAATATAAAATCTACATACTCGTGACGTCATGGCACATTTTAACTCGATGTATCGCCGTAATCTTTAGATAACGTAAAAAAATATGTGTCCAATATTTTTTAATAATCAACATTTTTTAGTCATCATCCTTATTCTCAAATGTATTGTATCTTCACCAGAGGACGGCTCCGTACTCTTCCGTAACACAAAACGCCTGATCCCAATGCCGGCATCCCTCCCCGGGATCCGCGTGGCCATGCCCAGCGACTTCGTGCTCATCAACCTGGACGCTGTGGGCGTCACGATCAAATGGGATACCAATGTAAGGATATACTTTTCTTTATTTGTTCTCGTTAGGTTTGTGCTGATTTGTGCAGCTTGTCGTTAAAACAAAAAAACTTTACGTGGAGGAAGTAGGATAGTGGTCCTATGTGACCCTATTAGTAGTGATAAAAAAAAAGTTAGTAAGTACTAAATATTTTTAAGGTACAGATAACAGCACTTCAGTTGTAATGCTTGAACTACTAAAACGGCCTGAAATTAATGCAGTACAGGCAGTACTAAAAAAGCCTAGCCTTTTCCCAACTAAGTTGGAGTCGGCTTGCAGTCTAACCGGATGCAGCCGAATACCAGTATTTTACATGGAGCGACTGCCTATCTGACCTCCACAACCCAGTAACTGGGTAATACGATACCCCTTGGTAAGACTGGTTGTCAGATTTTCGGGCTTCTGACGACCCGTAACGACTGTCAAAGATCCACGAATGACAGCCGGGACCAACGGCTAAACATGCTTTCCGAGGCACGAAGAAGTCTCGGTATGTGGAGATGGTCACCCATCCATGGACCTACCCCGGCAAGCGTAGCTTAACCTGATGGATCGACCCGTGCGGCTGTAATTACTTAGTCACGAGCACCTCTTACAAGCAGTACTAAAATAATTTTTACGAAATTAAGGCAGTTTCAAGGTCAAACGGTTACCATTAAAGATTTACTATGTTCCTTCAAAAAGAGTGAAATATATAAGTTAATGTTAGGGTTAAGATTAAAATATTAAGGTCTTCATCAACCGATGAAGCTTGCATAGATAAGCTTAAGTCTAGTCTAGTTTCAACCCACGATTACTTTTGTAGTTATTTTTCTTTCATGTTATTTTATTTTGTTAAGTTATCAAAGTAATAATTATGTTTTAAGTATATACTATGTGTGTATTAATAAATAAGTATATAAGAAAAAATAAATGCAATTATACATATTATGTAATGAAAAAGTCTTTTGAGGGAATTTGTAACAGACATACACACAAACACACACATAATCTCTTACCCTAAATGCAATGTACCTAAAGGTACCATTCCGGAGCCGACCGCAGGCGGTAACTGCAGGCAACGTGTTTCCGCAACACGGTTTCTATGAATTTCTATGAAATACCTTCCGTAGCTAGCAAAACGTGCGTCGCCTTCATAAAAATAATTATATAAGAATATATAGAATCCAGTCGTGTCACGGCGACACGTCGCCTGCAGTTGCCACCTGCGGTCGACTACGGAATAGTCTTATCTATATTTTGATAAACAGCAGGTAAAATTTTAGCTAGGTACACCATGTTCATTCAATATTTACTCGATCCTAATTATTTGTGGTACCTATCCTATTTGAACACTTTTGGGATTTTATCAGAGTCTCGACCTGCCAGCCATCCTGTTGATGAATTCCAGCATCTTCATACTTTTAGGGTTTACAGGTTTAACTTCTGAAATAACTTGGTGCCTGCAAGTAGGGACACAAAAAAAGTATCGATACTTTGTGGTATCGAGTACATTTTCACTCGGTACCGATACTTTTGAACTCGATACTTTGCATTCGATACTTTTACTCAATTAGTACTTTTTGGCAGGTATCGTATCGAATAAGAAATTAAGTTTTAAATGGGTAATCTTAGAAATTACCCATTTAAAACTTGCGACCTTACAGTCTAGTCAGTTCAGTCTAGTTCACTCGATCTGAACCTTCTAAAACATTACATCGATCTTTGATCAAAATTGTTCCTTCCGTTCATAGTTAAATTCCTAACCTTTCCTCCATTCATTTACTGCACTAATCAATCACTCATTCGCTCACTCGTTCACCGTTGTCATTTGTTTTTTCATGTCCTGCCCTACTGAAGTTAAACTGACGTTATTTACTGACTGATATTGACCTATGCTCTATGCGCAATAGGCCCTAAGAAAAGTACTCGATACTTTGACGTATCGATACTTTTATGAGTACTATAATTTTTTTCGATACTGCTCATAAATACAGTATCGATATTTTCTATTCGATACCGTGTCCCTACCTGCAAGGGCAAAGTATACATAGACTTCACCCAGTTTTTGAAAGCATAATCAGTAAGAGGTTTATTTATAAACTTTGCTTAAAGTTAAGTAAAGATTAGAGGCTGTATAACCAAACATATTTGACTCACTTAATTTTAAGCAACGTTTATAAATAAACCCCAAAATCTTCTATCAGATCTAATGTAGTACTCTGTTTTGATTTGTTGTCGAAATAACAAAAGCTAATCAAATTAGTTAAATTAACTTTCAGAAACTCGGTGATAAGCTCTTCTATGACCAGCACCCTAATTGCGTAATACAACACAATCACAATTTGTTTCAATTTGAAACAGATTTCTAATCCATTGCTTCATAAGTTGGAAACGTAATCTGTTCAACAACGTAAATAACGCAATGAATGTTGTTGAAATGTCAAAATGAAACAAATTTCGCGAAATTGTTTACGAAAATGAGTTACGCAATTAGGGTACTGGTTAGGTCAACCACTTTACATTAAAGTTTATAATGTGTAGTGAAGTGTCAATGACATTAATCTAGTACATTTTCGGGGCATTTAGCTTATCGAATATCCGTTAATTAATATGTATTATTATGATCCTGGATAATCTGCATCCGCACCGTCTGCATCCTTTATATTATGATAATTTTGCATTTTTATTGAAATATAAATAAATACATATCTAAGCTGGGATTAAAGCCTTTTGTAATACTAAAATAAGCCAACTTTACCATTCCTTGTGAAAACAAAATAAAATTACTTTGTGTAAACTGGAAAAAATACTTACAAACCTATACATATACAAATTAAAGCCGCTTTTCGCGTTTGTCTGTATGACCGCGTTGTTCTTCTAAACCACGCAACAGATTTTGATGAGGTTTTCAGCATAATTTAGAACATTTATTCCGGAAGGTTTATGTGTTCATATTCATATTTATTTGAATTCCATAATGTAACAATGGCTTAAAGCTAAGGTACAATTACGGACCCCGTAGGGCACAGCAAAAAGTATAAAATTAATTCTTAAAATTAAAAAAAAACTATTTTAAATATTTATGTTCTTAACATTAATTCAGATAGTACAGACGCCAGCACATCAAGCTACCCGAAACTGTCAAATTTTCCCAATCAACTTTGAACCTTATTTTTCAGCGATAAAGTTGAAAATCTATTAAATAAATTTGACAGATTGTAGTAGCTTGAAGTGCTGGCGTCTGTACATAATAATAATTTGATAAGTTCAAACATAATATCACATTATAATATTTATCTATGTATGTATGAATGTATCTATACGACTAACTGTGTACGGTGTCTGTTTGAATTAGATATTTTTTTTTTATCATGTATGTATTCGGTTATTGTCTTTTGCTTTTTTAATTATTATTTGCTTGATCTTATTTATAAATGTCGTATCGCTAGTTTCATCTTTTGTTGCATCTGGTAGTTTATTAAATTTATGGACATTACGTAGGGGCTATTGGAATGTAGTTTCATGCGCGAAGAGAGTAACATTAACCTATTTTTATTTCTGACAAATCGGTCTTTATGTTTATCGACGCGGGTTGTTAAGAGTTCATGTATTTTCTAACAAATTTGCATATTTCTAGGATATAGATAGATGGTAAGGGGAGTATTTTATGTTTTATGAAAAAAGGGTTTACAGCTATCGGTATGTGTATAATACGTTACTATTAAAGTTACCTATAATTAAGAAATGTCGAAGTTTTGTCAAGTCGTAAAAACCGTGCGAAGCAGGAGCGGGTTGCTAGTTAATCCTTAATATTATAAATGTGAAAGTAAGTTTGTTTGTTACGCCTTCACGCTAAAACGGCTGAACGGATTTGGATGAAATTTGGCACATATATAGAGGATGCCCTGGAAAAGAACATAGGATACTTTTTTTATTCCCACGGGATCGAGACTTATGCGGGTGAAACCGCGGGGCTAGTTAAATATAAAACTTACAAAACTTATAAAAATACTTGAAACATTGCTACTTCTACAAGAATAAAACATGAAAAATAACTCCTTAAAAACAACGAATAGGTCTTGCTATCTCACAAATCACTAAGCTTTGGCTAACCCAGGTGGCTGGACATACATCCAGATTTGACTACAAACGATAACTTGTGATGAAACTACCTACCCTACATCTTTCAACCCGAGGCATAAATTAATACAGACGGTTCACTCTGCAAAATCATTTAAATAAAAAGCAACTTGCTACGATACAATAAAGTGCAATTTACAGTTATATTCACCTAGAAGTTGCCTCTCTTTCTATCGCGTAACTCTTATATCTTCTGACTACGTTACACTCACTGAATTGGCCCCACAAGACGGGCCCGCCGCGTACTTGTAGCTTCATACCTCAAACTCAAACTATTTATTTCAATTAAACCATTTATAAGCACTTTTGAATTGTCAAGGGGTCGGTCAGTCAGAAAGATGAAGCTAGTTGACCATTCCAAAGCGCAGTAGGTAGGTTCCTATGGAGAAGAACGGGCAAGAAACTCCACGGACACTCTTTTAAATCATACTATTGTTACAAAATATTGGTTATGTCATTCGTGTTGAATTTATACATGTGAGAACAATGTAGAAAGACGTGCACGTTAAAAGCGTCCGTAATAAAAATATAATAACAATTTAAAAATTCAAATAAGCCGTGGCAGCTATGAGATGACCAGTCCCTACTGACGGCGCCCTTTCACGAACATGACGCATGGACCTAAAATGCGCAGTGCGCCTTCTGTATTATTCTGTGCCCGAGTTGAATATGACACAATGAGTTTAATATGACACATTTATAAAGTTACTGCGTCAATCATTGCAATTTAAACCATATATCAATGACATAAAAGTCACATGAACTCTTGTCTTATAAATTCCCTTACTTATTACCGTTTTTCAGAACATAATCCTGGTGGAAGGTTCAGTTCTGCTGTGGAACAACACTGAAGGTCTATGTGGGACGTTGGACGGGAACCCTGAGAATGACTTTATGACAAGGGACAGAACTATCGCGAAGACCAAGTCGGTGCTGGCGTCATCGTGGCAGGTCAATAAGATTGGAGGTATGTTACTGCCACTTTTATAGGATTTTTTTTACATAACAATTGTTTTCTTCATAGAGACTCATCCATTCTAGTCCACACAAGGTCCACATGACTATCTTTACGAGTTACAGTAAAATATAGTGTGAAGAGGACTTTATTTATGTATATTTCATCTACTGAAGCCATTTTATCCCAACTAATATGATAAATGCGAAAGTGAGTTTGTTTGTTTTTTACGCTTTCACGCTAAAACGGCTGAACAGATTTGGATGAAATTTGGCACATGGGTAGACCATGACCTGGATTAGGACATAGGATACTTTTTATCCCGATATTCTCATGGGATCGATACTCTTGTGTTCTTAATAATTTCTATATTAACTGAACTACTCTTGATTTTTTTAAACTTAACATAACATAACATCACGCCTGTAATCCCCGAAGGGTTAGGTAGAGGTGTATCTATAGTACACCCACAATTCGCCAGCTATGTTTAAGTCCCATGTAATAGGGGGCAAGCTTATTGCCATCAACCGGGCACAAATCCAGACTCCGGGCTGCTACTGAGAAATTCCAAATGGAAAAACCCAATAACACTTTTCCTGACCCGGAAATCGATCCCAGAACCTCATATTCAGCAGTAGCGCTTGCGACCACTAGACCAACGAGGCAGTCAGGACGACGAAGCAACGAGGTGTTTTTTATACTTAATCTTTTATTTTGCAGATTTATGCGACAGCAAACCCACGGAGACCAGTGCTTGTGCTTCTAAATCTGATGATGACATGAAGAAAGCTCAGCAATTCTGCACAACGATCTTCGCTAAAGAAAAATTCAGGAAATGCTCTAAGGTAAGTGTCGAGAATCATACAAGAATGAGCTCAAAATTGAGGCACTTCTAGAATGTATAAGAGCGTTTATTCTGAAAGTGGGCAACGTCGCAAATAGAAGTCAGATATTTCGCTGTTTTGATTAATTTGGCAATATTACTGTATGGAAATATGAAATATCGCTAACTAGTGAACTAAAACTAGAACTAAATATTATTTACAAAACGGTTACAACATCAAATTCAATGTTATAATTGCAATTCATTATAATATTTTAGGTCACCAGTTAGCGATATTTCTTATTTCCATACAGTAATATTGCCTATTTAATCAAAACAGGTAAATATTTGACATCTATTTGCAACGTTGCCAACTTTTAGAATGAACGCTCATAAGTCAAAACCTTTTATTTTTCTCCGTACATACTTTGTCATCTACAATTTTTGCTATGTTCTATAGAGTTCTAGGTACTGATGTATATTATCTTATCTATGTTTTTTTTTAATAGGCTATGGATGTCACGCTTTTGCTTGACGCATGTCAATGGGACTTCTGCGCTTGCACCACCAGTTTGAGTGAGTTTCTATTAAATTATATACAGTTTTGAGTTTTAAGAATGTGAACATAACGAAATGAAAGATATAAAAATAATCTTTTTTTTTTTTTGTTTGTTCTATTTGGCGTCTTATTGAGAAATTTTACGATTAAAAAAACAGATTTATGCTAAAAAAAATGTTTATTTTCAATTGAGGATAGTTTTTTTTCACAATTTTCATTTTATGAGGACGCCTAATTACTTCCAATCATTATGGAGTTGTTTCATCGCGATAGTTCATTTAGTTTAAAAGTTACACCGTTTTGTTACATTATTTTTTTAAATTCCATAAAAAATATTTTGATTTTTTAAATATTTTTTCTGTCGATAAAATTAAGCGTAGATTCCCTCATTTCGATATGTGCACATTATAAAGACTGTATTTATTAAGACTAGGAAAAGGTATAATTCTAAACAAATCTGTTGTACTTTCTACAGGTCCTGAGGAATGTGCTTGCAGTACAGTGTCGGTGTACGCTAAGGAATGTTTGAGGCATGGAGTTGTAGAGATGAAGGACTGGCGCGACGCTGAGACCTGTCGTAAGTACTTACTTCTATTAACTTCTAGAGCTAATGGAACAAAAAAAAATCCCGTTGATTTTTATCCCGGCTGACCCACGTTTTTATGGGTTTTCAATGATAAAGTTGTTGCCAACAGCTAATTTGAAGACATCCCAGTCAAGCTTAACTGCGATTCTGCGGTTTTTATGTATCACATCTTTCCTCTCGCTTTCCTGCAATCTATGGAAGTGATTTCGTGAAAAGGAACGGAAGTGTGTAACAGGAAGCCGGGGAAGCGCGCTCTATTTGATTTGAGCAGTAGCGCGTGCGGTGCTAGAGTTAGCGTCAGATGGTACTGTAGCGGTTACACCGCCACATACGAACTACGCATCATAGATATGACGTCACATAAATCCTGCATCGCGCAATTAGAGTTTACCAAGCGATCGACATACATACAAGATTTTAACTTCAAACCGATGGGCAGTTGCCCGCCAGACACAACACCCGTCTGGTCGGAGGATCCTCCATTTTCTATGGTGGATGAGTGAACTTTACACCCTGTTCCTCGTACCACTAAAGTACCAACTCATTTTCCGAGAGGTTGGTACTACCAGCCAAGATGTCATATACGACTACTGTAAGGCTTGCTCGTTTTTTTTTTCTGGTTTCAAGTCCTCCATTTAACTATATTATGTTCAACCAACCACAGTTTTCAGAAACCGATGATACAACGTCTGTAACCCCTTCTTATTTCCATTTACTTTCCAAACAGCAATGAAGTGTCCCGAAGGCAAGATCTACAAGTCCTGCGGGCCCGACGCCCAACCCAGCTGTGCCTTCCCCCTGGTCCCAGCCAAGACTGGCAACAGCTCCTGCGTAGAAGGATGCTTCTGTCCCGAAGGGTTGCTGCTAGAGGGCGGCAAATGTGTGCCCAAGACTGAGTGTCCTTGTAGGTTGAGGAATAAGAACTTTAAACCAGGGGCAACGATACGGAAGGATTGTAATACTTGGTGAGTGTTTGGATTTTGTTTAAGGTGTGTTTCTAGTTTATTCGATTTTATACTCTGGACCTGGATGATAGATAACAAGGTTTTACAATATATGAAAGAAAGAAAAATCGATTTATTTGTCACAGAAACACATGCATACAAAGACAAGAGTAGGTAAGCAGAAAACAAAATAAAACAAGAGACAATGAGTGTAAAACAGAAATAGTCGGCAGCTGCACGTCATGTAATGTACATGATTACAATACATTACATTCCATTTATTGATTCATTTATTTGATTAAAGGAGACGTTTCATTTTTGTATGGGACTCCGGCCATAACATGTACACTTTAGAAAACCTGGGAAACGAACTCCTAAATACAATGAAGACTGTTTTTTCCATAATATCTAATACTTTTTGGGCACAAAATAAAAACCGAAAATGTTTGACGTTTGTCAGGAGAAATACGATTATCGACAGCTAGCCATTTTCGTCCAGAAGTACCTACAAATCTACAATCCACAAAAGCAGTTTTTTTATTTTTATGATGAATCATACTTTCTAATTAATCAAAAAAGTTGTATAAGATAGCTATCTTATTGTAGTACAGAAATACACGCCTTTCATATTTATTTGAATAACGTCTACATGATATTATTTTGTTAAAATGTAACATGATTTCTGGACGAAAGCAGTATGCAAGTAAAACGACGCCATGATGAATAAAATATGGCAATAATTTGTTAAACTATTATTTTTTGTGCCGAAGTAATCAGAGGAATAAACAGGAAAGCATATTTTTCCTCAATTCGTGGATATTTTTCCTTTTTTTTCATTAACGTACACTTTATGGCCGAAAATGAAACATCTCCTTTCGTTTATTCATTCTGGTTCTTATTAAGTTACATTTTTAAATATTTCTTAAAATAAAAGAATTAAAAAAACATTTAAAAATATAAAAAAATAGAGGTCCGCCGGTGTCGGGAGCAGGGTCCAAGCTACCGGTGGTTAGGGCTGCAGAGACAGGAACCTCCTCACAATGCGAGCCGTATCGAGGAGTACTGCCTTCTGAATCAGGCGCTTGATCCAACCGCCTAACGAAAGCCTCAAGAGATGTTGGTCGAGGCTTTCGGCTATCAGGCTATTTGCCGTTACGACAATCGGCACAATGATAGCCGAGCTCACATTCCACATGTCAACAACCTCGTGTGCTAAGTCGAGATATTTTATTTGTTTCTCTTACTCAGCTTTCACGAGGTTCTCGTCATGTGGAATGGTAACATCGATTAAATTTATTATTGTCTTTAATTATTGTCTTTTGTTATTGTGTTTAAATTATTGTCTTTTCGGGAACAAGTAATATCTATATTAAACCAGTCATTGGCTCCTTGGCTTGTGGGCTTGTGGTTAAGTGATAACAGCCACACGGATCGATCAGGTTAAGCTACGCTTGCCGTGGTTGATCCGTAGATGGGTGATTATCTTAACATACCAAGATCCCTCCCTCCGTGCTTCGGAAAGTACGTTAAGCCGTTGGTCCCGGCTATCATTCGTGGATCTTTGACAGTCGTTACGGGTCATCAGAAACCCGAAAGTCTGACAACCAGTCTTACCAAGGGGTATCGTATTACTACGGTCAGATAGGCAGTCGCTCCATTTAAAATACTGGTATTCTGCTGCATCCGGTTAGATTGGGAGCCGACACCAACATAGTTGGGAAAAGGCTAGGCAGATGATGATAATTTCATTACATTTATCGAGATTTTAGAATTTGTTTAAGTCCAAAAGAAACCGAATCATGTTTTATATATTTTCAAATGAAATAGATCAAGAAAAGAAAGAAAGATAAACATATTTAACTTATATCTCTACAATGAATTGTCCAGAAATTTACTGCAGTTCATTTGATGTTATAGTATGTCAGATAACATATTTTCTGCCAAAGCCTAAAATACTTATTCGTTCACAACTAGCAAAATTGTACTTAGTCATTTTAAATTAATTTAGAATAGACAATTATAACTGCCTCGTTGGTCTAGTGGTCGCAAGCGCTACTGCTGAGCATGAGGTCCCGGGTTCGATTCCTGGGTCGGACAGTGTTATTGGGTTTTTCTATCTGGAATTTCTCAGTAGCAGCTCGGAGTCTGGATTTGTACCCGGTTGATGGCAATAGACTTGCCCCCTATTACATGGGACTTAAACATAACTGGCGAAATGTGGGTGTACCTGCTACAGGGTTACCTCTGCCCAACCCTTCGGGGAAACAAGGCGTGATGTTATGTTATGTAATTATAACATACCCCTTTTTCTCCAACCAGCACTTGCCAATCAGGCGAATGGACATGCACTAAAGTAGCATGCGGTGCCCGATGCGGGGCAGTAGGTGACCCGCACTACTCCACGTTCGACGGCTTGCGGTACGACTTCATGGGCCACTGCACCTACACCATGCTGCAAGCCAACAACCTGACTATCGAGGTCGAAAATGTGGCGTGTTCTGGAGCTATTACTGAGGTAAGAAATTGCAGAAAATAATTGTTTCTATATTATTTTCCATCTCTAAGATATCTCTTTATCAGGATCACCGCAAACCATCGAAGGTTTAAACCTGCTGCCTGCTAGCTCAGCTGTGCACTGCTTGTAATAAAGTTGAATTTTAATTGAATATTGATAGACTCCAAACCGTAGATTTGGCCAAAATCTATACAGATTTCATGTAGCGGCTAAACGGCCCGTCAAGTTTTCAAGCTTAGCTGAATTTTTGCAACAATATAACTTGATACAATTATGCAAACTTTAAGAGCGTTCATTCTAAAAGTTGGGAACTCGCAAATAGCTGTCTAATATTTAGCTGTTTTGATTAAATAGGCAATATTACTGTATGGAAATATCGCTTACTAGTGACCTAAAACAAAATAATGAATTGCAATTTTATTATACACTGAATTTGATGTTGTACCCGTTTTAGGTGTAAAAAAGGCATTTGGAAAGTTTCCAAATACTTTTTGTACATCTGAAACTAAATATTCGGTGTTACGATATTAATTATTGTATTTCATCTAAAGTAGTATTGTAAAGAGAAAAGATTTGATTTTTTGGTAGACCATGACCTAGGTAAGGACATAGGATACTTTTTATCCCGATATTCTTACGGAATTGAGACTTATGCGGGTAAAGTTGAGAGCAGTGGTGGCCTAGTGAGAGCAGTGGTGGCCCAGTGGTAACGACCGCGACTTACGAGTTGTAGGTCGTAGGTTCGAACCCAGACAGGCGCTTTACTTTGTGTAAATTATTTCATCACCACTGCTGTCAAAACGGTGAAGGAAAACATCGTGAAGAAACCGGCATGTCCTAGAACTGAAAATTCGAAGACATGTGACATCTACCAACCCGCACTGGGCCCGCGTGGTGGATTATGGCCCACTCCCTCTCACAGAGAGGAGGCCTGTGTCCCAGCAGTGGGAACATTTATAGGCTGATGATGATGATGACGGGTAAAACCGCGGGGCGCATAATCAATATTTTAGTTCACTAGTTAGCGATATTTCATATTTCCATACAGTAATATTGCCAAATTAATCAAAACAGCGAAATATTTGACAGCTACGTTGCCCATTTTTAGAATGTGCGCTCTTAATGAATAATACACGCTATGAAATCCCTCGGCAACAAAAAGTTGCGAAAAAAAGTCCAGTTCCGTGCGTTCGGAAAAAATACTGTTCAAAGCTGGTAACTCGTAACAATAGACCATGCAAAATAAAATAAAAATTGTCCATCTTTTAAATACGTAATAAAATCCTTTCCCTTCTAGGCAATGAACCTAAGCCCCTACAAAGGCGAGGGCAAGCCATCCTGCACTAAAGCCGTCAACTTGAACTACGACGGAGCTGACGTGCACATGAAGCAAGGAGGCTTTATACTTGTCAACGGGAAAGAGGTTTCTACGCTACCTGTCATGGTGGGCGATGTTAGGATAAGAGCTGCTTCTTCTATGTTTATTATTGGTAAGTAAAAATTATATATATCGAATTACCGACCGGATACGGAACACGATACTGCGCTCTAAGACGCAAATCGCTGACGTCACCCAAAAAGCAGCCAAGCTCAAGTGACTGGGCCGGACACGTTTGCTGCATGTCGGATGCATTGTGGGCTAACACCACTACAACATGGGTTCCTGAAAACGTCCATCGGCATCGTAGAAGACCCAGGCGTAGATGGCGGGACGAACTTGACGCTTTTAGGAGGGATTGGTCCATATTGGCTCAGGATCGGATTGAGTGGAAAAAGGAAAGGGAAGCCTTTGCTCTGCAGTGGAAGAATACGGGAAAATTGTTATTATTTTATTATTTAATATAATATATATTATAATATTATCCTATAAAACTATTTTTTATGCGAAAGTAAGTTTATTTGTTACACTTTCAAAGTATTTGCAGAGCAGCTTAATTTTTTTTTGTTTGGGTGTTATTGTATAATAGGTAATAATTTTACAGCCGCGCCCTTACGCAGCACAGTCTCAGTTTTGCTTTTGCTTGTTTTTGACAATTTAAACATATTTATTTACTTAGACAATATGATATATATACGTATTTGTAAATGTGCTCGTCAAGCCTTTTAATTTGATGCTCAAAATGGAACTTTTTTTTAGTTCATGACTTTGTCTTCTAAAGGGCGTCATATCGCATTTAATGTAACGTCACGCATAAAGACGATCAAGACGCTTCCAATGATACCTCGTTTGTCAAATTATGATCGGTAGTTTAAAAGTTATGAGGTAAAAGATGAGCATACATACCGGTCAAAATCATAACCCTCCTTTTTGCTTCGTAGTCGGGTAGAAAAAGACATACGAGGACGTTTATTGTTGGACAATATGAGATTGTCGGTTACTAAACTTCAATACAGAATCTCAGATAATTATATTGCTAAGGAACAACAATCTCAACATCATACAAAACAAAGTTCAAAGTCCATTGCAACCAAAATTTTGTTTAGTACTTTTTTATTACAAATGGTCACACAAAAATCAACTTAGACTTTATAATGTTAAAGTTGATAATTGAGTAAGTGACATTGATGTAAATTATCTAAGGTTCTGAATCCAAGTATAGATGAGTTAATGTTTTTCTTTGATCTTAGTGCAACTACCCAACAAAGTTGACCTGTGGTGGGACGGCAATACTCGTGTTTTCATCGATGTGCCAGCCGAATTCCAAGGACAAACTAAGGTAATAATGAGCATCAGTCAAATCGACCTGAAAAGTCGATAATAAGACCTCCAAAAAATATATGAGAGAGATACGGACGATACGGTGATAAAAACCGGCCGAGTGCGACTCTGACTCGTACACGAAGAGTTCCGTATCGTATTAAGAGCGAGCAAAAAACGCTGAAAAAAAAAAACATGTTTTTTGTATGAGGAGGGAAAATCATGAGTAAAGGTTACTCGTGATTTTTTATTATTTGTTGTTATAGCGGCAATAGAAATACAAAATCTGTGAAAATTTCAACTGTCTAACTATCACGGTTCAGAGATACAGCCCGCTGACAGACAGACGGACAGCGGAGGCTTAGTAATAGGGTTCCGTTTGGCATCCTTCGTGTACGGAACCCTAAAAAGTAACCTGTGGTTGTCTATCTTCCATAGAGAGACAATTTTATGAATGCTGTGGTCTCTTTAGAGATAATGAAGATGATGATTACCACAATGATACATGCCATTCATCACCACTTACAAGAACCAAACTTAATTGTGAATGGTATTCCCATGCCATAATAGGGTTCCCTATGTCCGAATGAAAAAAAGGAACCCTTATAGGATCATTCGTGTTTCTGCCTAACTGGCTGGCTAGCTGTCCATCTGTCACAGCCAATTTGATCCGAATCTACTGGACCAATTTCGTTGAAGATCAATTTAGTCGAAGTTTGGTACACATATGAATTTCTGTGACTCAAACACGGACGTGTAAAGTAAATAAATTAATTTTGATTATGGGGGTCACTTTTCGGAGGCAAACTAGAAATTAAAAAAAAAAAAAAAGTTTTGCTAACTGTACCGTGTGATATATCAAATGGATGGGCTTGTTGTGAGGATATCAAATCTTTTTTAAAATAATTTTAAAATAAATACTTGTATATTTAAGAAAATTTATGAATATTGACCATCCCTTATCTCCGAAACTACTTAACCTAAAATTTTGAAAAAATATAGAGAATGTTTCTTTACTCATAGATTACAGGAAAACCTAAGAGAAGTCTATGGTCTTAAAATAACATGGTAAATCTCTCAATATTGTGCGTACAATCTTACACTTGCAGTTGGAATGTATGGAAGAACATGTTTTTCCACTTTGCCGGTTTTTTTTGGTTGCCTAGGCTTATTAATTTTATTCAATCTTTTTTCTTCAGGGTCTCTGCGGCACCTTCAACCTAAACCAAAAAGACGACTTCCTAACCCCAGAGAACGACATCGAACAATCAGCTCTAGCGTTCGCCAACAAGTGGAAGACCAGAGAGTTCTGTTCCGACATAGACACGAAGGAGCCCGAGCATCCTTGTAAGGCCAATATCGAGAACAAGGAGGCCGCTGAAAAGTACTGTAGTAAACTGAAGAGTAAGGTGTTTGAAGGTAAGTTCTATAACCAAGTATAGTCCGCGTAATCCACGAAGACGCGCCCCACTCCGCTCCGCGTCGTACTTAGAGTTCAGTTTACAGTACAGAAATCGTGGAGTGGGGCGCATCTTCGTGGATTGCACGGACTATACAGTACAACTATGTTCTTAATGTGCCTCGGCAAACCTCGTGTTTCGTCAGTCGTTGGATTTATATCAGTTGCCCTTTGCATTTGGTGTAGACCGGACGCTCTCAATCGACTTGGAAGTATATAAAGTTGTTAATACACTTTTAATTAATGTAATTTATTTAAAAAATGGTAGGAAAGCTGCTAAAGTCGCAGGCACGTCAGATAGGAAAATAGTTTTACAGCTCTATATAGTTCACACGGAAATCAAAACAAAACAACAATAAAGTATTTAGTTCTGAATTCAAATTATTATATACGATAAATATAATAATTGATGGACATGGAAATTAGCATTCGTTTGTATTCGGAAATGCGATGATTTCCGAGGGACATTAGGAAAATAAAAATGGGCAATTATTCATCTGCCTTATTACCAGTCTCATGCGGATGTTGGATTTTCCACTTTCGGCGCTGAACCGACCGTTGAAAATAAAACAGCGCGCTTTTATTTTGGAATTTATTTAGATAACGCCTACTGTTAGTGAAAATGGGCATCAGTAATCTATGTTACAATCCAGATACTGTTTGGGTATTAAAATTATTTTTCAAAGACAATTTTAGTGGAAGGTAAGGTTAGGATGGTTTTATAGATATGATCTTGCTTATAATAATTAATAGTTATAAGTCCACTGTATTTTCCAAAAGGGGTAAAACTTGACGAAGGAATGCATTAGTTTCCTGTTCCGGTAATAATTTTTGGCCTTTCGAATGCTAGGCTTGCATTTAATAACTTTAATATTATGATTTTCAAAATACTCTAAGAGTTAAAAAAAGAAAAATAAAAGGGTAGTTTGGAGGCGCCGGGTATCGATCCCGGTACCTCTCGCATGCTAAGCGAGCGCTCTACCATCTGAGCTACGCCCCCGTTGTTACTCTAGCTAAAATTAAACGCCACATTAAAGACATGTAAAAATAACCTTCGAATGTCACGTACCTTTCTCTTGAAACAATTTTGTAAGAATTGCATCGTCAGCTTAACCAGTGTGAAATGTTAACATTGTAATCGATATATGCATATATTGTTATTATTATTTATATTGTTGTTTTTGAAGTGAAAACTTCTTTAGGCGCGTTGGGCATTTTTGAGATGGGAAAAAACAATTGAACTTGCGACACCGTTACCGACACCTCATTTTTGTAAACGCGATTGTGCTCTTTATTTATATTACGTTACGGATCAATGTTCTATGCAAGTATTTTTACTTTAAAGGTTTTGGAAGTATTTTGATTGTAAACACGGTAGTGCTCTTTATTAAGATAAGGTTACAGACCAATGTTCTATACTAGTATTTTTCTTCCACCAAAGCGATCTTGTTCAAGTTTTCACTTCTGTCGGCACGCTCGGAGTGCCACTGTTTATTTATTTTTACTAATTCATCCATCCAAACATATCTGATAGACTGAAATAATCAAAAACTTAGGTTTAGGTAGGTTTGGGCTAGGGATGCAATGATACATAATTTGCCCGATACGATACCGATACCGATTATTATAGTAAATAATCGGCGTTTGTTTGAAGCGGAAGACAGAGTTTGAAGGAGATCATCAAAGTTATTTTGCTTATTAGAAAGTTGTTACTGAAAACTGAAAGTGATAAAACCTTTATGTACTCCTGATGGACACACATTGGTGGTATTTTAAATGCAAAAGCTGTTCTGATGCACCTACTTGCTATAAGTTATCAAAATTCTATCTTTAAAACGTTGTAACAGGTGAAAGAAAATATTAACTTATTAACTAATTTAATATTCTCCCCACAGCTTGCCACTGGTACGTGGACGTAGAACCATACTACGAGGCGTGCGTATACGATATGTGCGCATGCGGCTCTGACGTCACGCGCTGCCTGTGTCCCGTGCTGGGCGACTACGCCATGACCTGCGCTAAGGCGGGCGTCGTCATACAGTGGCGGTACAACGTGGAGGAGTGTGGTATGTATTCACAGAGACAAGTTTGATACTTTATGTTATCTGCAACCCATAGGGCATTAGAAATGATAATACTTGATCGTTAAGGCGAAAACTCCAGGATAGCCCGCGAAAATTTTCTTACGTTTTTTGCAATTAATATATGTTGATCATAATATTTGCGACCGTAACAAGTATGTATTAACAAAATTATTATCATTAAATCATCAATACAACTCTCTTAAGACCAAAATACCCAATTTAATGAGAATTTCATGAAATCATGTGGCAAATTCTAACTTCTTTCTAACACTCAGGTGCATTTTTGTTAAGGTCAAAGTTGTGCAAAGATTTTTGGAATTGCATAGAGTAGTTAATTTATAATTTTGTAGACATATTAATAAAAAATAGGCAAGCACTTCCATGGTTGTAACAGGTCTATATTAGACCGCATCATCGCGAATTCTTACCTCCGAAAATAGACGATGTTTCCCGAAGCGGATACTTTTCTATGGAAAGCTGTGTCCCCCGAATCCCCCCCCATTCGATTTGTTTTCAAGCGTCCATTACTACTGTTTTATCTAAACACTGTAATATTGTTTCTGATGCATTAGAATAGCGGTTGCGCATGCATTTCTGCCTATATAGTCCTCTTCACCGTATCCGGCGACAGCGACCCAGACTAATTTTCTTTTTTCCTTTCGTGAGCTCTCTGATGACTCATCATCATCATCATCAGCCTATAAATGTTCCCACTGCTGGGACACAGGCCTCCTCTCTGTGAGAGGACTCTGGTGACTAGCAAAACCAAATTTGGTCTTGAAAACCCGGTCACATCGTGTACAGAATTTTTTCTATTTCTGCCTTCTGCAGGTATAGATAGTGCAATCCACGAAGACGCGCCCCACTCCGCTCCGCTCCGTACTAAAGTACAGCTTACAGTACAGTAATCGCGGAGTGGGGCGCGTCTTCGTGGATTGAACAATCTGTACTTAATTTCTTTCTTTCTTTATTTTCTTTCTAAGTTAGTATTAATAGGTTAATAAATAGTTAATAATTTTGAAAATTTGTACAAAAATACTCCATTGCTAACTGTGGAGGCTTGTAAATGGCTTGTCGTCAATCACCTCACTGTTACTTCTGATAGCTGTAAGCCACCCAAACACAATAAAATAAATAAATAAAATATATCTTCTCCAGAACTACAATGCACGGGAGGACAAGAGTACACAGTGTGCGCCGACAGCTGCCTGCGCAAGTGCGCCGACATGTCGCTGGCCGCCGGCGGGACCTGCAAGCCGTGCTGCGTCGAGGGCTGCGCGTGTCCGCTGGGACAGGTACATATTACAGAATACAACAAAAAATATACATATACATATTATATAAAAAAATAAAAAAAACGTGGGTAAAGCATAGCATTTGTAACCTCCATACTTCCTATTTGTCAACACTACACTTGGGATGATGACGTGATGACATAAAACAAAAATTACGTTCCCATGACAACATCACGTTGTCATGGGAACCGTCATTACATGGTAGACGGAGTGGGGGGTGTTAGGTTTTTTTCGTTACGGAATTTCTTGATTCGGTCGCCGCGCTCAAAGCCCGCGATAAAAGCTATGCAATAGCTTAAAAAGAAATCTTTCTTATTAATACAGACGTAACCATAGGGCCGAATACCAGTATTTTACATGGAGCGACTACCTATTTGACCTCCACAACCCAGTTTCTGGGTAATACGATACCCCTTGGTAAGACTGGTTGTCCGACTTTCGGACTTCTGACGATCCGTAACGACTGTCAAAGATCCACGAATGACAGCCGGGACCAATGGCTTAACGTGCTTACTGAGGCACGGAGGGGTCTTGGTATGTAGAGATGGTCACCCATCCACGGACCAACCCCGGCAAGCGTAGCTGAACCTGATCGATCGACCCGTGCGGCTGTTATTACTTAGCCACAAGCCCCTATCTCTATAGTAACGCCTTAGAGTGAAAACCTCGTAAGTTTAAAATAAGTAAGTTTTCAGGAGGAAGAAAAAACTGCGTGCTGAAAAATTTTTGTACAGCGTCTTTTATGTTTAAAAAAGCGGCCAAGTGCGAGTCGTACTCGCCCATGAAGGGTTCCGTAGCAGCAAGTAACGATAAGTTTACGATTTATGACGTATAAAAAAAAACTACTTGCTAGATCTCGTTCAAACCAATTGTCGGTGGAAGTTTACATAGTAATGTACATTATATATTTTTTTTTAGTTTTATCATTCTCTTATTTTAGAAGTTACAGGGGGGGGGACACACATTTTACCACTTTGGAAGTGTCTCTCGCACAAACTATTCAGTTTAGAAAAAAATGATATTAGAAACCTCAATATCATTTTTGAAGACCTATCCATAGATACCCCACACGTATGGGATTGACGAAAAAAAAAAATTTGAGTTTCAGTTTTAAGTATGGGGAACTCCAAAATTATTTGTTTTTTTTTCTATTTTTGTGTGAAAATCTTAATGCGGTTCACAGAATACATCTACTTACCAAATTTCAACAGCATAGCTCTTATAGTTTCGGAAAAAAGTGGCTGTGACATACGGACGGACAGACAGACAGACAGACAGACAGACAGACAGACAGACAGACATGACGAATCTATAAGGGTTCCGTTTTTTAACGGAACCCTAAAAAAATTAATACGGAAATTTAACCCACTTTTATATACAGAACTGGAAACATAAAAGACGCCGTACAAAAATTTTAAGCACGAAGTTTTTTCTTCCTCCTGAAAAGTTACTTCTTTTACACTTACGAAGTTTTCACTCTAAGGTGTCGATATTTGGAGAGCTCTAGATTTGTATTGCCCTTTCTTTGAAAGATTGACAAAGGTAAACGTTGACACTAGGAAAGTACGTTCGCCTCAAATAATGTCATTAAAAAGTCTGGAGTTGTTTACTTGCCTAAAGTTTTCGCAGTATGAGATCGACCTTCTACAAAGTTGAGGTCGATATTTTACTCGGAACATTTGCTCTCCAATTTCTATATCCCAACCACTGAGAAATATTGACATTTGAAAACAAGACCAGTTGCTGACTTTGCGGTTCTTGGATACCTTTTGCACTTCCATTTTTAACTGACTTCCAAAAAGGAGGAGGTTATATGTTCGTAGCGTATGTATGTTTTTTATATTTTTTTTTTAATGTATATCCACCGATTTCTCTGTCAATTAGGCACTAAATTAAAAAATATTTTTTTGTTTATTAACTTTGCTTGGACAGTTTTTGAGTTAGCTTCAATAATACATATTTTTTTCCCATTTCGTATGTGGATGATATGATAATGTCCTGTTACTGATAATTACATAGCAGGTAGTGGTATTCGAATTTGTGTGGGGTAGGTACCACAACAAAAAAGTGAAAAATAAAAACTTTTTTCCAAAACAACCAATTTCCAAAAATTGCAAAAAATTAAAATTCTAAACCAAAGCCGACTTCCGAAATTAAAGTTATTTTTCACTTTGCAGAGTTTTTTTTGGAAGTCTGTTGTTTTTTTTTTTGTAAAAAGTTTTTTTATATTCCAAGAAAGTTTTCTTCAAACATACTGACTTGTATGGCTTGTTATCAGCTGTTAGATGACAACAACGTGTGCGTGCCGACCGGGCTGTGTCCGTGCTACCACAAAGGAATGCAATTCAATGCTGGCTACAAGGAAGTAAGGGCTGGAAGGCGAGAGAGGGAACTATGGTGAGTTCCTATTATTAGAAATACGAAATTAAATAGTAATTTATGACTCAAGATTGTTTGAAAACGATTTTCTCAAGTAATACAATGGTAGATATGAGACCTAGCTAGATCGATTTTCCGCCCCCGTAAACCCTTATATTGCAACTTTCATCGAAATCGTTGAGAGTCGTTTTCGAGAACCTGATTACAAATAGCCCTCTTCCACTCTCCTTATTTTGCTGTGCCCGACAGGGTCCATATTGATCTTTTACTTTGTTAAATCATCTATGTAATACATATGGAATCCAATAAAGACAAATATTGCTCATTTAATAGTATAGAATAAATTCTATTCGATTTTTAATTTATCTGGTCGACAGTGACGATACAGGAGTGTATCTAGAGTTCCGGACACTAGAAGCCGGGCCCTTACTGTATTATTATCCACTACTATTATATTTAAAAATAAAAACTAGGAAAAATAATTAAAAAGAAAATCTTTGGAGGCGCCGGGTATCGATCCCGGTACCTCTCGCATGCTAAGCGAGCGCTCTACCATCTGAGCTACGCCCCCGTTGTCAACCATATCGAAATTAATCTCCACTATGGTAGACATTACATAAAATATTCAAGTGCGTAAAACAAGCTTACCTTTCACTTCGCGTAGTAATTGCATAATTTTATTCATACCCGCAATCCACGAAACAAGTTTGTATATTAATGTTACAGACAGCAATAAAAGTCGGTGATCATTTTGCAATTTCGATTATTTCATAATAGGTCTGTGTCCAAAAAATTTTTTGTCCCTCAATACTCAATATCTTTATTGCTTTACCATAATGTGTACTTAGGTGGTAAGGTAATGATATAATTTAGATCATTATGGACCCTGTAGGGCACAGCAAAAAGGGTAGGAGAGAGGAAGCCCTGTTTTAGGAGATCATTGTTTTTGTAGGAACAAGTTTTAACATACATATTAATCAAAGTCAGGAGATCGCGAATAAGATACCTACTAACATTTCGCTTAACTATTATTATTTATGTTTTATCTGTAAAAAGTACTTAAATTTAGATTATTTTTATATACCTTTTATTTTTTATATATTATAATTCTGTTTATTCATATAAATAAATTGTTTTCTTTTGAATAATTATTATTGCTATATTATTTAATTATTATTGTTATATTATATTATTTATTGATTTTTATTATTTAATTTATTATTATTGCTATTTTATTTAATTATCACTGTTATATTTATTATAATAATTATTAATGATTACCGTAGTCTTAATATATTTTAAACATACCTATAAATTTGCCGCTTATCATCATTGTAATAATAATTGTAATACTACTATTATTTATGTTTATCATTTAAATATTCATCTACGGAGTAATAGCATTTGTTTATGAGTAATTTTTTAAGGTTTTTAATAAATATATTTAACTTTTCTTCTTTCTTTATTATGTCAGGTAGTTTGTTGTATATTTTTATAGACATTACGTAGGGACTTGTAGAATGCATTTTTAGCTTAGATGTTGGTATGTTTAGCCTAGATCGGTGCCTAAGTGTGAAGTGTGATTGGATATCTTCGCGTTTTGTGTAGAAGTCTTGGTGCTTACGGACAAATTTACATATTTCTAGAATGTAGATACTAGGGAGAGTTAGAATATTAAGCTTTAGAAAATAGGGTTTGCAGCTGTCAGTTTGATCAATGTTTACCAAGATTCTAAGTAATTTCTTTTGTAGGGTAAATAGTGTCAGTGCATCTGTACTATTTCCCCAGAGGGTTACGCCGTAGCTAAGCCATGCATTGGCATACGCATAATATGTGGTGAGGGCAGTTTTTAGATTGGTTGTTTTTTTAATTTCGCGGAGTGCATAAGAGAATTTTGAAAGTTTTGAACGGGTTTTTTGTATTTGTGTTTTCCAATTAATATGTTTATCTATTGTAAGTCCAAGCAATGTAAATTCATCAACAGTTTCCAATTTTGAGCCGTTAAAGTTGAAATTTAAGTATAGAGGAGCTTTTTGATAAGGGTGGAAAGTCATTAATTTAGTTTTTGTATAGTTAATTTCTAGATTATGTGAGGTCATCCAGTTACATGTTTTTGTGAGTATGGAACTGAGTTTTTCTTCAATGTTTATATTGTTTTGACATGAGACTAATAAAGATATGTCATCCGCGAATAAAACACATGGCCCCTGTATGGTTTTTGGTAAGTCGTTGATGTAAACGAGGAATAATAGGCCACCTATGACACTTCCTTGGGGGATGGAAGCGTTGGTTATTTTGCTTTTAGATCGTATTTTTTCTATTTCTCTACTATTGTGGTTATAGTGTTCGATTTCAACTACTTGTTCTCTATTTTTTAAGTATGACGTAAGCCATTCATGGGCTTTTCCGCGGATTCCTATTCCATACAGTTTATTAAGTAGTATTTTAAATTGTACCTTGTCGTACGCTTTGGTCATGTCCAATAATATCCCTACGGCGTATTCCTTGTTATTTATAATATTAAGGGCTTCTTGGATATATTTATAGACGGCTAATGTGGTCGAACGATTTTTCCGGAAACCGTTCTGACAATCGCTTAAAATGTTAAATTTTTCGCAAAAATTATAAATTCGATTACACATAGCTTTTTCGAAAATCTTGGAGGCTGAGGGCAAGATAGCTATTGGTCGATAATTATTTGGATCAGTTTTTGTGTTCTTTTTATGGATCGGTTTAATTAGTGATTTCTTTAACAATCCTCTTGTAGATTATTAAAATATATTGGACACGTATTTTTTCTTTTTTGACGTAATCAAAAGATTACGGCGATTTATTGAGTTAAAATGTGGCATGACGTCACGCCTTGCTAGATTTTATACTGAGTTGTGACGTAGCTTAGTGAGCCCCCCACTCCCCAACTTTAATGCATGTTTTCTAAGTTATTTTTGATAAATATCATAAAGCAAAAAATACGTGTTTAATAAAATTTTTTTATCTGAAAGACGGTCTAAATAGAATTTCTTTTTTTTTTACCTAGACATAATCTCTATTATCTTGGAATCGAATAACTGTTTTATTTAAATCTAGTCTTCAATGGCTTATATTCTCTTCTCTTTTATATTTTGTAAAAAAAATATATATATAAATCTCTTCTGAAATTTTGGATAGTGTCAGCCTACTTCTGTCGCTGACTGTACTATTAATATCTCCTTTGTAACACTTTAACTAAACCAATTACATTTTTAAATATTTTCAAAAAAGACAGAAAATATTATTTAATATTATTGTAGCCTTTAGGAATAATATAAAAATCTTACAATTAGTATTTAAGTAATTCAACAAAATCAGCAATAAATTAATGACTGACTGTATTATAATAGGTATTAATTAAATTAAATCCATTTGCTAGACGTAATAATGTGCATTATGACATCACAGAGAGTTCCTTTAGCAGAATATTTTTGAAATGCCATAATTCCCATTATTCCATCTTTTGACTTCTGCATAATTATCTAGTAAAATTAAACGAAAAAACAGAGCTGTGTTATCTAGTTTCAACTTCTTCTATAATATATGCTATTCCATATTAAAAACAAAAATTCTAACTAATATTATAAATGCGAAAATGAGTTTGTTCGTTTGTTACGCTTTCACGATAAAACGGCTTAACAGATTTGAATGAAATTTGCCACATGCGTTGACCATGACCTGGATTAGGACATAGGATGCTTTTTATCCCGATATTCCCACGAGATCGAAGGCTTATGCTGGTGAAACTGCGGGGCGGAGTTAGTACCAAATCAATAGGTCAACTCTATAAATACAATATGACATGTATTTTCTCCATTGATTGCCATGGACAGGTTTTATTTAAAAGAAAATAAAATTAATTTACTTCACTAGATTTTGAAGTCCCCGAAATGACACCTTTCTAACTCAGGGGTTGGAGCAACATGTATTCTACACCCGTAGTAACTATAAACCTATATTTCCCCAGCACATGCGTGGGTGCCCGCTGGGACTGCAAGCCCGCCACTCCGATGGAGATACAGAACTACCCGCCCGCTGAAGATCTGCGCAGTAACTGCAGCGCGTCTAACAACATGGAGTTTACCACCTGTGAGATTGCTGAGCCGCTCACTTGCAAGGTACGTTCAGAAAACATTCTTAATTAAGTACGAGAGTCGAGAATAGTTACGAATTAGGCGGCCATTTATTTATTTCTCTGACAAGAGCTTTAATACAACAACAAAAGATTTAAAAAAAAAAAATATGCTGGTGCCTTATAGGCGTGAAATGTTTCCTACATTTTGACGTGGCGTACGGCGAGACGCTGTATACCTTCACAAGGAATAATAGTGTTATACGCTGTATACAACCGATGGCGTTTAGAGACTTCACGAGATGAAAAAGATTAAAATGTGATTGGATCATTAACAATCAATCTACGTAGTCTTTTCCCAACTATGTTAGGGTCGGCTTCCAGTCTAACCGGATGCAGCTGAATACCAGTATTTTATATATATCGACGCTTGAAAGTCAACATTGACTAAGCGACATGGATTCCCATGTCGCTTAGTCAATGTTGCCTTTCAAGCGTCGATATATACCCCTTGGTAAGACTGGTTGTCAGACTTTCGGGCTCCTGACGACCCGTAACGACTGTCAAAGATCCACTAATGACTTAACGTACTTTCCGAGGCACGGAGGAGTCTCGGTATGTAAAGATGGTCACCCATCCACAGACCAACCCTGGCTAGCGTACTAAAACCTGATAGATCGGATCATTAACATGATATTTAATTTTTTCTGTACAGAACATGCATCTCCCGCCAACATCAACAACCGCCGAATGCCGTCCAGGCTGCCAATGCAAGAAAGGCTTCGTCCTAGACACCATGTCCAAGAAATGTTTGTCACCAGCTCAGTGCCCCTGCCACCACGGAGGACGGAGCTACCCTGATGGACATGTCATGCAGGAGGAGTGTAACAAATGGTATGTAATATACAAATACATATTATGTACAGATTTGTAAATAGATCCTTCCCTGGAAAGGTTTCCCGGGACATGTCAAAAGCGTAGCATAGAAGGAATCCCATAGCTACCTTAAAAATGTTCCAAGTCGTGAAGGTTTTAGTCAATCAATCAGTTTATTTGTGAAACATAGGTATTTACATAAATAGGGGTGCGCTATGTTTTGTCATAATTAAGACATACTTTATAAGTGACCCGTTGTGTCATTAGATTGTCATTAGAAAAAGTAATATTTTAAATTATTTAAATACATGAAAGAAAAGGATAAAAAAGAAACATCAAACACAATAAAATCAATAAATAGTCATAGTACTTATTATCAAAAGGTAAAAAATAAAATAAAAAAATGCATCATTATAATAATTGGTCGTTCAAAAATTTGTCTACAGTTTAATAACATTTGTCATTTAATAATTTAATGAGAGCATTTTTAAACTTATATAATGTCATGTTTTTTACAAAAAAAAAAACATTACATTATATAAGAGCAGTGGTGGCCCAGTGGTAACGGCCACGACTTACGAGTTGTAGGTCGTAGGTTCGAACCCAGACAGGCGCTTTACTTTGTGTAAATTATTTCATCACCACTGCTCTCAAAACGGTGAAGGAAAACATCGTGAGGAAACCGGCATGTCCTAGAACCGAAAATTCGAAGACATGTGACATCTACCAACTCGCACTGGGCCCGCGTGGTGGAGTACGGCCCACTCCCTCTCTCAGAGAGGAGGCCTGTGTCCCAGCAGTGGGAACACTATAGGCTGATGATGATGAATGTCATGATTTTTATGTCATCAGGAATTTTATTAAACATTTTAGGTGCTATATAAAAAAAAAACTTTTCGAGTCGGTATGTATGTCAGGGACCAAAAACCGTTATAAATTACGGTACAAGTATTGAAGGACTTTTGGTTACTTCTACGACTAAGGTTACCGCTATCTGGGTAAACAAGAAGAAGAAACATGTTACCTCTATTTAGGTTACCGTTTTAATACCGGTTATACACACACAAGCTATGTGCGCTCTTTAACTAATGGCCGACGGCACGTGTAATATAGAGGTTATTTTTATTTCGGTAATCGATATTAATAATGGTTTTATTCAATTTAAGGTAACCTTTATAAATACAAATATTGATCACACCAGTTACTCTTCATATTTCAAGGGGTTAGGTTAGGGTATTTCGAGTGAGTTCGCGTTATAATATTAAAGATCCCGGCCCATACAGTATTACAGAGGTTTAGAAGATCCACGTTAGTCTATTGTACGCAACCTGGTACTGTATCGTCGACCGTAGGTTCAATTGAGGTAAGGGACAAAATACGATTTTTCAGGAGAGGCCGACATAATTTTTTTCCGGACTAAATCGCCCATAACTTTTTTTCTTACTAACCTTTTTCGGGTCTGTTTTTTAAGTTAGAATTTTTTCATATTCACCATTCGATAGAGCGAGAAATTCTGAACAAAACTGTATACTCAATTCATTTTGGGTATTTTGTCCCTTAACTCAATTGAACCTACGGTCGACGAAATGTTGCATAAAAAAATCTAAAGATGCCATTGACTCTTTCAAAGGTTTAAAAAAAAACAACCAAATTAAAAAAATCGGTTTGGAGGCGCCGGGTATCGATCCCGGTACCTCTCGCATGCTAAGCGAGCGCTCTACCATCTGAGCTACGCCCCCGTTGTTATTCCGTTTCAAATAAAACAATACTTAGTGGACATTGCGTACATTTGTATGTATAATGCGTACGTACCTTTCACTTTCTTTGTAGAACGTGAGCCAAGGCGTTATCGATACTGCTTGGTCAGCATTGACACACAATTGGCTATCGGCAAACTGGTTTACCATACAAAAAAAAATACAGTTTAGTAAAAATATTGATAAAATTTTCTTTTTTTTTCTGTAAGTACCTAACTAACTAATCTGCTTCGATTTGAAACAGATTGCTAATCCATTGCTTCGTAAGTTGGAAAAAAAATCTGCTCAACAACGTAAATAACACAATGAATATTGTTGAACTGTCAAAATAAAACGAATTAGGCTAAATTGTTTACGAAAATAAGTTACGCAATTAGGATATTACAGATACATTTCAAAAATAGTATATATTATAATCTATAAAATAAAATATTCTCATTCTAATTATAAAGTTCTAATTATAATATAAAGCTAGTTCTAATTTTAATACTTCACTTCGATATTCGGAAGTAAATACCTAAAGAGTTAAATATCTACATCTACTGTACGTCCCTGGCATAACGCCAGTTCGGCTATAGGTATCGCAGTTTTACCGAAAACTCATTTTACACATTTGATCTACCCATAAAAAGTAGTTTTATCTTATGGGATAACAGCACTAGGCTTAATTAATGGGCCTAGAGATACCTAAGTTTTTGGATTCTTATTTATTATCGAAGATAACACGAACTACAATAAATAAACATTGATTATCTTAATTTAATTTATGATTTGATAAGACTTACTGAGATATTTGCCTGGTAAATATGTGTATTAATATTTCAATGTCTTTTTTCAATATCTATGCTATACCTTTTTTTTTAGCCCGTACTGTCCCGCTACTGGTGCCTCCCCTTCAAGTCCTTCCAGCACGCTTAGAATGACTACAATAGAAATTGTCGATGGAAGAATAGACAAAATGACAGATAAACAATCACAATCTGTCATTTTGTCTATTCTTCCGTCGACAAAACCCGTAGAAAACCCGTTTCTATGGTTTTCATGCTAAGCGTGCGGGAACTCTTTCTCGCGCCACCTCGAACCAGCAATATGCCTTTTAAAGAAGTTTAAACAAGACATGCATAACAGGGTTCGTTCCCACATATTTAAATGGTGTCTCCCTTGACAACATTTGAATATTTATCATTAACCTTTGGAAGATCAGAAAAGAGCTGGATGCTCTTTTAATTGTTATGAGTCCCATGAATTCCCAAAATATAATATTTCTGTGGCAAGGTATTAAAAAATATATTTAAATTAAAATATAAAAAGTAAATTCTACCATAAATCAAAAAGTAGTAAGTACTTACATCAAAATTACACAAAAAAAAACAATAATAAAAAAAAAAACGTAAACATTTTTTTAAATACACAAATTAATATAATATATATAATATGCATTTTACCTTTACATATTATAATTGATTAAGAAGTACATTACATAATGTTTTTTTTAATAAAAGTTACTAAAGCCTTCATTGACGGACGACAGGAATTTTCATTCGGAATTCATTTTATATTTTCATTTCTCTACACAGCGAATGCAAGAGCGGGAACTGGTCGTGCAGTCAACGCAAATGCGCCGGCGTGTGTTCAGCTTGGGGCGACTCGCATGTGGTCACCTTCGACGGCACAGACTACGACTTCGAAGGAGTCTGCACCTATCTGCTGGCTAAGGGCGTCATGGACAGCAAAGATGGGTTCGATGTGGAGATTCAGGTGAGGGGAAATGAGTTATTTGGCTAAAGTGTACTGCAATTTTCATTAAAAATTAAAGGGTCCGCAGTGACATTGTTCTGTAGTTGCGAAGCTGGTTGGCCAAATTGATCATGTTTACTGAAACAAACTGTATTCTGCAGTACAGTAATCTCCTAGTGTTGTTTATTTATGTCCGTAGGTGTGTCATCACAGAAGGTCCTATCGGAATACTAGCGCTGCGATATTTTTTTTTGTTTTTTTAAATATCGCAGCATTGTGCTGGGATAGGAGCCTTTTTGGCCTCAAACAGGTCATTATTATATTTTTTTGAAGTGAGAACTTTAGTCGGTGAACTTATGGATTCGCGTCACCGACGCACTGTAGTGCTTTACTATAGAGTATAGATGGCGTTAATACCAGTTTTAAGTTATCACTTCTGTCGGCAGTCCCCATTGACTGCCAATTGCCTACAACAGGGGAGAGCGCTGATGTCAGAAATACAGATATTATATATCTAGTTCAGACACAGATGTTCAAAATCTGTTCATAGAAACAAGTGTCATAGAGTGTATCACCATAATAATTAAACTGATCTCTTAAACACATCTTTGAAAAAAAAAAAATATTTTTTTATTTTTATTTTCGTTTATTCGAAAAATATGTTAGTTTTTTCTAACTGGAATTTCTCAGTAGCAGCTCGGAGTCTGGATTTGTGCCCAGTTGATGGCAATAGGCTCGCCTCCTATTACATGGGACTTAAACATGACTGGCGAAATGTGGGTGTACCTACTACAGGTACACCTCTGCGCAAACCTTCAGGGAAACAAGGCGTGATGTTATGTTATGTGTATGTTAGTTTTTTCCGTGTCCAAAATAAAATATTTTTCTTTCTTTCTTTAATAGCCTATCTATAAGAGCACTTACACTAAAAAGATACAAGAGCAACTTCTTACAAGTACACTTAGCAAAGAAGCTGGTTTACCCCAAGTAGAGAGCAACAAAGCCCCAGAGTTAACGCGCTGCTAAAGCAGTATTGTTTTTCTAGGAATTATTTTTCCTCTCAAACGTACATTTTACAACCTTAGTACATTATGATTGAACTAGAACGTATTGGTCAACCCTTCTTCTTCTTTTTGTGTGGTTAGAGACTAACCTGGTGTCAGAGTTTTAAAGCCGCCCATGAGCCTCTGACTTATGGCTTCACATGCCGAGAAATATCTCTCAGGCATGCCGGTTTCCTCACGATGTTTTCCTTCACCGTTTTTGAAGCAAATGATAATTTTACAATACGCACATGAATCCGAAAAATCAGAGGTGCGTGCCTTGGGTTCGAACTCGAGACCTATGACTTGACAGTCTGACGGTCACAGCACTGGACTATCACTCAAGAAATAAAAACTTTCTTGTCTTTCCTACAGAATGTCCCATGCGGCACGACAGGCGCCACATGCTCTAAGTCCGTGACTCTGAAGGTTGGCAGCGGTGGTAATGAAGAGATCGTCTCACTCACTAAGAATTCACCCATTCCGGATATATCGAAGTTAAAGAGGTAAGTCGTTACATAATTCTCAACATTAGATCCCTTCAATACCACACGGAACAGACTTAAAAAAGAAATTATCCACATCCTCCAATAAACACCAGATGCCCAGCGAACTCAGTAGTGCCAGTTTAGTAATCATCATCATCTGCCTAGCCTTTTCCCAACTATGTTGGGGTCGGCTTCCAGTCTAACCGGATGCAGCTGAATACCAGTATTTTACTTGGAGCGACTGCCTATCTGACCTCCACAACTCAGTAACTGGGTAATACGATACCCCTTGGTAAGACTGGTTGTCAGACTTTCGGGCTTCTGACGACCCGTAACGACTGTCAAAGATCCACGAATGACAGCCGGGACCAACAGCTTAACGTGCTTTCCGAGGCACGGAGGAGTCTCGGTATGTAAAGATGGTCACCCATCCACTGACCAACCCTGGCAAGCGTAGCTTAACCTGATGGATCAACCAGTGCGGCTGTTATTACTTAACCACGAGCTCCTCAGTGCCAGTTTAGTCATACGTACACAAAAATACACACACATTTACAACACCTACACTGCACAGATGTACGTCCGCACACACTATAAATATTAATAATTGTGTCACTCTGTATTTCATATTTTTCTGTGTACTTGTAATTGGCGTAATGTTTAGAATAATAATAATGTTGTACTTACGGTCAGCTGTGAAGCTACCTTATAATAAATAAATGAGACATTTTAAAATATCCAACTGTGATCATCAGGCTTGTGCTTGTGATCTTGCTCGTCGAGTTCCTTTGATCCCTCAGTCTATTGGATGACTAAATTGACCCAGCCTGTGTTAACTGCTATGTTCAGAAAGTTAAAGCTTTTTTGAACCGAGAATAAAATGTTTATTTTAACAATATTGCTTGACAATGAACTCATCCGGTTTCTTAATGTTCCGCTAGTCAACGGCTCGAACTCGTTGGTGGGCGTGGCTTATATACATGCTATTTCACCTAACATCGTATGAGAAAGTGAAATAGACGATGATTTATAACGAAAACGAGCGCGTAAAATTTCATGAACATACCTTTGGGCGTATAGATGTTATGAAAACAACTGGATGTATTTATTAAAAATTAAGTTGTTTGAATTCTTGAATATATTTGCTATTCTTGTACGGTAACAATTTTGCCATTTTCATACTCCGGGAGTTATTTATTTACGTTTCGACGCTCATAACTTTTTTTTTTATTCTGTTTCTGTACAGGGCTAGGTAATGACGAGACAAGTAGATTATAATTTTTATTTTTTTATGTACACAGTTAAACAGTGGAGTAAACTCCATACGACTGACGTTAGTATGAAAGAATGACTGACTAGCGTAACCTTAACAGAGAATTTCAAGTTAAGAACTTGTCAAACTCAACTTTAGTATTCAATTTCAAATAGCCTTTATTAGCAATCTTAAAACTAGTTTGACAGTTTATATAAATTGAAGGTCTAGCCATCAGAATTCAATGGGAGGCCGTCACCTCGTTCTGCGAAGCAGTAATGCTCGCGAAGGAGGAGACGGAGCGCGTGAGGGAGAGGCAAATTTCGCGCCCTCGCGCCCCTAACCGCCGCAGCAGGAGACGCCCTGGGCGTCGGGAGTCACGAGAGGATTTCCGGCCACCGTAGGCGCGGGCTTGCGGACGGTGAGCAATGGGTAGCTCGCCGTCCGATAAGGACCAAGCCCGGGTCGACGGCGCGTTGTGTTCCACGCGCGCCTCAAAGAGATGTCAGCAAAATTGACGGGGTCCGCTAGGGCCAATGCCTGCCGGGGGTTCGAAGAAAACCGATAGGGAAATCGTGGCCCCCTGGCAACACGGCAACTGAAGGAACACGGGTGGGTTTTAGTCAGTAAGAGTCTGACACGCCCTCCCGCTCCGCCTAGAGCGGGAGAAGTTATTTGATGATTTCCCACCCAAAAAAAAAAAAAAAGCCATCAGAATTCCAGACTCCTTTGCTCTTTAGCATAAAAAATTGTATGGAAAAGCCTGGGGGAGGCTCCTCCAGGCTTTTCCATAGCTCACGATCGTGAGTTTTTCTCCTCCATGTCCCTTCCGCAGTAGTTCTCAAATCGTCTTCCCATTTGAAATGGTCTTCCTCTTTTCCTTTTTCCTTCTCTGGGATACCATTCTGTTACTTCTCTGGCCCATCTTCCGTTTTTACCCCTGATAACGTGACCTGCCCACTTCCATTTTAGTTTTTGTTGTGTAAATCACGTCTGCTACGTTTGTTTTTCTTCTTATAAGATTGAGATTTACTTTGATTTTTAGGGTTCCGTAGTAAACAAGGAACCCTTATAGTTTCGTCATGTCCGTCTGTCTGTCTGTCTGTCTGTCTGTCTGTCCGCGGTCTAGCTCCGAGACCCGTAGTACTAGAAAGTTGTAATTTGGCATAGGTATACATATTAATTACGCCGACAAAGTGGTAAAACAAAATTATGAGAAACATTTTTTTTTAGGGTACCTCTCATACACGTAAAGTGGTAATGTTTATTTTTTTACCCCATGGTGAGGGGTATCATTGGAAAGGTCCTTCAAAAATATTGTGAGTTTGTGAAAACCATTTTTGGATTCAGGGATTCGTTTGCGAAATATTAAGCTTTAAAGTGCTAATTTTTGTTAGAGTCAAGTGTCCCCCCCCTGCCGGCTAAATGGTTGGTTTTGGGTGTGTGAAAAAAATCACAACAGTAGCTTATATAACGAAATTAAAAAGAAAACTATCACAGCTAAGTAGGCTCTACAGGTTAACGAGTAATAATCGACCAACTTAACTTTGCAGTTGCAAAAACATGTTTTCCCATACATTCCGTATGGGAGAACATATTTTTCAAGTACAAAGTTTGTTTTTGGGATAAATTCATCCCAACTACGGAACCCTTCATTGTGCGTGGTCCGACATGCACTTGGCCGGTTTTTTTCTTTATATTTAGCATACTCCTTTCTATGTTGTGTTGACATGTTTCCAATCTTTTTATGTTTTTTTTTTTTTTCGTAAAGGGCCACGTTTGGCAACCGTAGGTCATACTAGGAAGAATGCAGAAGTTAAATATGTGACTTTTTAGTCTGAGTGGTATTGATGGGTTTTTAGTATTACTTATGGTAATTCCTTCAATGTAGCCCTCGAAATTCGAAATTTCTATATTTTTTACTATAATAATTATGTTCATTACGTTGTCTAGGATCAAAATGCGTATGGCTGGTGCTTACGTTTTCCTGGATGTTCCAACACTTGGTATGAGTCTTCAATGGGACCGCGGAATGAGAGTCTACGTCAAAGTTGATTCTATCTGGCAAGGAAGGGTGAGTATTATTCTTAAAGGATTCCCTTTTATTTTCACTTTTCTGCGCGGTACAGGTGGTGATTTACATATTTTTTTCTGTTGAATTTTATTATGCTTTAATTGAACAAAAACCATAAAGTTTGCAAGAATGATAGAAATAAGTGATATTCACCGGAGATAAAACCAACGCATTTAAATAATTACCTACCTTTTATATTAGACTAGCTTTTTTCCGCGGCTAACCCAGGTCATGGTATACGCATCTGCTAAATTTCGGCCAAATTCGTTCAGCCGTTTCAGCGTGAAAGCGTAACAGACGAACAAGCAAATAAACAAACAAACTTACTTTCACATTTATAATATAAGTTTGGATTGGGTTTTTAGAATTATAGACTAGTACTTTCTGTATTCAGTGCAATATTATTGAAAACCAAGAAATACATCAATAATTTGGCTGTAGGCACAATTAATACAGATGGTTCACGCCGCAAAATCATTTAAATAAATAGCGACTTTCGCTACGACACAATAAAGTGCAATTCAGGTTGCACAGCGCTGATTACCTACAGTTATGTTCACCTAGAAGTTGCCTCTCTTTCTATCGCGTAACTCTTATATCTTCTGACTACGTTACGCTCACTGAATTGGCCCGACAAGACGGGCCCGCCGCGTATTTGTAGCTTCATACTTAAAATGCGGAGTGCGCCTTCTATACTATTCTGTGCAGTAGATGAATGATATATCCAGCGATGCTTCAACATCATTCTGTACCCTAATTGCGTAACTTATTTTCAAAAACTATTTTGCCTAATTTGTTTCATTTTGACAGTTCAACAACATTCATTGCATTATTTACGTTGTTGAGCAGATGTTTTCCAACTTATGAAGCAATGGATTAGCAATCTGTTTCAAATCGAAACAAATTGTGATTGTATTGTATTACGCAATTAGGGTACTGGTCCTTTGACTAGTACACTAACCAATCCATAATTCCAGGTGAAAGGTCTATGCGGTAACTACAACAGCGACAGACGCGACGACTTCCAGACGCCCTCTGGCGGTGGCATGGCTGAGTCTTCAGCACTCATCTTCGCTGACTCCTGGAAACTTAAGCCTACGTGTCCTAAACCGCAGCAGATTTTGGTAAGTTTGACATAATGCAGCTGTGACTTGTAGATAATCCCTGTTCCATAAAATCTTTTAACATACGCGCCCTCCTATCTTTCTTTTAAAATCACTATCGACATAAGCAGAAAAGCATAAGAATGTAAAGCGAGCAAAAGTGAGGTCGAAAATGTTTGCACCCCATTGGATTTGAGTGATGCCTACGAAGAAGTTATTTCGGATGTCAGTACACGAAAAGCGTGCGCAGCTCCCGCACCCGACCCGCGCACGCGTTTCGTATGCTGACATCATATAATACAGTGTGTGTTAAGTTTTAAATTCATTATAATAGCGACTTTGAATACCTATGTTCATATCAACACACAAAGCTCGGCCCGCCGTTCTATTACATTTTTTTACGAAAAATCATGAATTTTTGTAAAAAAATGTAATAGGACACTCAGTAAGGATTCATATTTCATTTTCTATATATATATTGTTTACATTTTTAAATATTACTATTAAAAATATACAATAGTAGCCCACTGACATCAGGAACAGGGTCTAAGCTGCCGGTGGTCAGGGCTCCAGAGAGAGGAAATTCTTGACAATGCGAGCCGTGTCCAGGAGTACCGCTTTCTGAATCAAGCCAACCAACGAGACCCTCCTTAGGTTTTGGTCGATACCGAAAGCAATTAAGCCATTGGCTGATAAGATTACCAGCACAATGATCACTGACTCCACATCTCACATGTTGACAACCTCGCGAGCTAAGTCAAGAACAAGATACTTGATTTGTTTATCTTTCTTGGCGTTCACGAGGTTCCCGTCATGCGGGACCGTTATGTCAATAATCACTGCGCACCAATATCATGTCAACAATCATTTTATTATTACTACAAAAAAAACCCGTATCACAGTAGCAAAACGAGATAGTTAAGGTTCATTTCTTGAACAGGATCACTGCAAACAACGTCCCGAACGAAAGGAATGGGCCTCCTCAATCTGCAGCACAATGAAGCAGTACCCGTTCACTCTCTGCCACGCGGAAGTGTCTCCCTCGCCGTACATCTCGCGCTGCACGCGCGACGCGTGCGCGTGCGACGCGGGCGCGGACTGCGAGTGTGCGTGCACGGCGCTGGCGGCGTACGCGCAGGCGTGTGCCGCGAGAGGCGTTACGTTCAAGTGGAGGACGCAGGCCACTTGTCGTGAGTATTGACTTGACTTGAAATATTGATGAAATCTGATATTATAGAAATTGTATCTGTAATAGTAAGTTTTTGGTGAAAATGACGATCGAACAAATATAACAACGATAGAAAGTATTATAACCTTTAACAAAGAAAATACCAAATAAACATATCATCGCTAAATCTATACATATTATAAACTAGCTGAACCGATAGAATAATTCGTACAAAATTCCCATTGAAAATGCACGCAATGCAGCGGGTAACACGATACTCCTTGATAAAACTGGTTTTCAGACTTTTGGGCTTCTAGCCAAGGACCGAAAACCTTTATAAATTACGGCCGACTGTACGTATAAGATAGAGGTAACTTTTATTTCGGGAACCGGTATTAATACTGGGTGGATTCAATTTAAGGTAACCTTTAAAAATACCTGTAAAAATATAAAGATCTACAAATTATCAACGGCTTAACGTGCTTTCCGAGGCAAGGAGGGGTCTCGGTATTGGATGGTCACCCATCACCTCGGCAAGCGTTGCTTAATCTTGAAGATCGTCCCGTGCAGCTGTTATTATTTAGCCACGATCCCTGATATATTGACATCTGCCCTGAAACTATAATATCTTTGTTGATTTGTCCACCAGCAATGCAATGCGATGAGGAATGCTCCAACTACGATGCGTGCTTATCTGCGTGTCCTGTGGAGACCTGCGACAACACCCTGTACTACCCTGAAATTAAGACCAACTGTGAACAGGACACTTGTGTTGAAGGTAAGTTTTCAAATAACTGCAAGGAACCTGTACAAATTAATAAAATTGAACTGTCTATCTGGAATTTCTCAGTAGCAGTCCGGAGTCTGGATTTGTGCTCGGTTGATGGCAATAAGCTCGCCCCCTATTACATGGGACTTAAACATAACTGGCGAAATGTGGGAGTACCTGCTACAGGTACACCTCTGCCCAACCCATCGGGGAAACAAGGCGTGATGTTATGTTATGTTATGAAGTGTCTGTTTGTAATGACATAATGGTTTTTACTAAATGTTTAAGCAAGTATATACAGGACGTATACAAAAAACCTTTTTTTTAATTTTTATCTGTCTGTTTGTTCCGGATAATCTCCGAAACGGCTGGACCGATTTTGACGGTACTTTCACTGGCAGATAGCTGATGTTATAAGGACTAAATAGACTACTTTTATTTTAGAATAAGAAAAGAATTAGGGTCCACGCGGGCGAAGCCGTTGGCAGCAGCCAGCATCAATAAAACGATTCAGGAAATGTAGTTAGAATTTTGCAATTTTGAATAGAGTCATGTGTTAATGAACTGTCAAAAAATCAGGTAAGGTTTACGTATTTTATAATGTCTTTAAATAATTAACTGCCGCTTTTTAAAGTTTCCAAAGAACGTAAAAAGTTCATGAATTCCTTTCTTACGCACGGTACAGAAAGCTCACACATTGAGCATGTCACAGCAAATAAATTAAATAAAACTATAAACTAGTCCTTATTTAATCAATCATAAGGTTCATATTAAAAATACACATTTAACAACATCCATTCATTACAGGTTGCAAACCCAAAAAATCATGCCCCGAAGGCCAAGTCTACAAGAACAGTACCCACAAGGACTGCGTGCCCCGCGCTAAGTGCAAGCCGGTGTGCATGACTCTAGCAGATGGACGGGAGGTCGCGGAGGGAGAGGTCATGGAGGAAGATGAGTGCCACACATGCCGCTGTTCTAAGAAGCAGAAGATTTGTACGGGCCAGCCTTGTACTACTATTGAGGCGGTGAGTTTTTATTTTACTGGTTAGATTAAAGTGGGATAAATTAACTACGGCTATCCCAAACTATGAAATAAAAGCCATAAAATATAAAAAAGTCTTAAAATATGTAACTTGGTCACGATACAGAAGAATAGTAGAGATGCCGCGAATACTCGCTATTATTCGGTATTCGGCATTACACGATTTTTTTTTTGTTATTCGTCAAATACCGAATAATAGTGCCTATTATTCGACATTCGGCGAATAGTTGTCTAAATAAAAATAAACTTTTAATGAACAGAAAAACTTAAAAATAATTAAACTTTTATTATACTTTAAAAATTAAAAAGTAAAAAATTGGTCATGTTGAAGTTAATTAGTTAGGCTTTTTAATTAATATTTTAATATTTTTAAAGACCAAAAAGGGCAGATTCTTTTTCTACACGATTGGGGTCAAGTCGGTTGCGCTTTTTTCATAAATCAAACTTGCCTCAGAAAAAGAATAAACTATATTATTATTTGAAAATAAATCAACTTTTTTATATTCCTTTTTTATGTCGAGTAATAATAGCGAGTATTCAACTATTCGCCATAGGGAATGGCGATAAATCGGTATTCGACTATTCGCTATAACAACTATTCGCGGTATCTCTAAAGAATAGGCATTATGAACGCTACTAGGGGTTAAAACTCCAAAAATAAGATCAGAGAAGTACGTATCAGCGATTCTATCAGTTTATCAATGAAGCGAGTTTTTTAATATAAAAATAAATCAAATGGATGCATACTTCTGCAAAATCAGAACACTATACTCTTCAGTGTTGATTCTGCTCTAAGAAATTCTTAATTCAGTTGTTATATGAACATTTGTTAGATTTATAGGTTATTTTTCTCTCACAGCCACAAGAAGTAACATCTCCGAAACCTCACGACGAGCCATTGAAGTGTATGACGGGCTGGACCTCTTGGATCAACCGAGGAGCGCCCGAGACAGGACCCAACGGAGAATCTATTGACAACGAGCCACTACCACGACCTAATGAACTGGTAAGAAACTATAATAATAATACATTTTATTTAGTATACAGCGTGGCGCTTTAATGGTGACATTAATTAAACACACGTATATGGATTAGCGTTTTCTTTTTGTAAAAATATTTTAATTTAGTTAAACGTTAATATTTATTGAAATAGCATCTTGGAGCAACCTGTACTTAACAACTGTAGCGCAGAGGTCATTTACCGGGATCACGGATCATAACATCGCATCAATGAAAATAAAACGAATAACGTGCAAAGAGAAGACGAATTGAAGGAAAGGGAGAGCCCTATGTCGACGAGCGTTTGAAATTTTTAATTTTTCAATTAATGAATTATTTTTTCTTATTACATTTTTATGATTACTGGCCACTAGCCCTACCCGTGTGTTAAATTAATGTCGCCATTGTAGCGGCACGTTGTATAGTGGTATGAGGAACAGGGTGTAAAGTTCGCTCATCCTCCATAGAAAAGGGAGGATCCTCTGACCAGACGGGTGTTGTGTCTGGCGGGCAACTGCCCGACGATTGATGTTGGGACGTTGTATATATTTCAGTCGCGCATTAAACACTGCTTGTGCGATGCAAGATTTGTGTAACGTCAGGTCTTTAATGAGTAGTTCGCACGTGGAGTTGTAGATGGCAAGACAAGTACATAAAAACCAAATAGTACAATGTATTGTCTTAAGAGGGCGCCCAATAGTCTCTTCTCCCACTCCTTCAACAAAATATTATCTCGTCACTGAGAGGGAATTATGAATAACGGCTAGTAAGGACCCTCGGTAAGTGTGTCTAAAATTTTCTAATACCTTTTTTAAAATTTCATATTGAGACACGAAGCAACAAAATATGATCTAGCTAGAGGAATGTGGCCGCTTTTCTTTAAAAACGTAAACGTTTTAAACGTAATTTTCTAAACTTCACAATGTACTTCCATGTTAGTTCGCTAGTTGGTAGACTATCAGAAAAGAAAATAATGCAAAGTTCTTCAAGCAATTTTCTCGGATAGCTGGAAACGCAAGTTTTATTTACTAAGACATTGACATTTTTGTCAGGCGAGGCGTTTCTCGCGTTTCGAGATGCGAATATCGTACTTCCCATAAAGATGAATCTGTGGCAATATATTCTTGGTGGGCGAGAAAGATTACTCGTGTTAATACGCTGTAGAATACAGAACAAGTGAACCAGTTTATTATCATCATCAGCCTATAAATGTTCCCACTGCTGGGACACAGGCCTCCTCTCTGTGAGAGGGAGTTACCAAGTAACCAGTTTATAACATTCAATAATATAAATATATTTTTCTCGTAAATAGGCAATCGGCACACCGATGTGTAAAGAAAGTATGATGAAGGAGATAGAATGCCGTACAGTGGGCGATCACAAGTCTCCCAAGGAAACGGGACTTGACGTGGAATGCAGCTTACAACGAGGACTGTACTGCAAGGAGGTCGGCAAGAAGTGTTTAGACTTCGAGATCAGAGTTTACTGCGAGTGTGAGGGTGAGTAATAATAATTACTGTAGAACAGCGGTTTTTAAACTTTTTTAGCCATGGAACCCTTTTGGAAAACTAAATATTTGACGGAGCCCTAAAATAATCAAAAACTGCATATATGAATATATGAATTATTCCACTTTGCCCCACCAGCACGCGTAGCATCACAACCATAGAAACAGGTTATGTCGACGCAAGAATAGACAAAATAATAGATTGTGATTGTTTATCTGTCATTTTGTCTATTCTTCCGTCGACAAAACCCGTTTCTATTGTTGTCATGCTAAGCTTTCTGCAGATTCTTAAACAACTCTTCGTAGATGTAACTATTTGAGCACAATTTTTTTGTTAGATTTATAATAATAATACAATATTTTGTAATCTGTCCATTGTAAAGAGCCCAAAAACGTCAACGAATTATAACGTTGCTAAATTAGGGAGCATAGTATGACAACTGAAGTGACAGGTATTACATTTAGTCGGTTACTTGACAGTTCTCTCGTCACGTGGTTTTTTTGTTTAGGTACCTTTATTTAACCATTCAACTGTCATTAACGAGACACAATAGAATTTAATTGTTATCCACCTTAATGAGGCGTCGTAACAGATGATGAGATAACTACCTAAACCAACGGAGTATATGTAGTGTGGAATAGACTACTCCCTTGATAAGTAAAGATCCAATTTACGATCATAAAATCTCAATCCTTTATAGTCTATTTATTCTTGTATTTTAGATTCACTTCAATTAATTCAAATCTAACAAACATGTCTCTTTACACAGAACCATCTCCTTGCGAGAATTCTGTCCGTCCCAACGAGCCGCACCCGACGGACTGCACGAAGTTTTACGAATGCGCCCCGAGCGGCGCCGTACTGAAGACGTGCGGACCTGGCACTATGTACAACAACGTTACTATGGTGTGCGACTGGCCTTACAATGTGGTCGTGATCAGGCCCGAGTGTGGGGGTACTACTGCTGGTAAGTGGAGTCAATTCTTTTTGATATAATTATATAAATATGTTTTAGCATAAAGCTAATATTTTTATGGTCCAGTACGGGAAAAATTTCCTTATACAAGTTCCGGGATACAAAACGACATCAACGCCTTTCTTGATAATAAATAGGACATCTTTTTTAATCGTGTTTCTCAAAAAGTCTAAAATGATAATTAAGAAATTTTACATCTTTGATCTCCATTCTGGGGGCCTACCACCAGCTCATAAAGCAGTATTATTTTAATATTACTGTAGTGGGAGAAAGAGATGGAGCTATATGTCCTGTAGAGCTTCATCTCTTTCCCACACTGAAGAACTGCACTAACGTTAATTTAAATTTTGTTTTAAGTTACATTGTGGACTTATTTCTTTATTAGTTCAACAATACTGTAATATTTAATTTATTGTAGGTGCTGTAAAAACGACCGTCTCGACGACACCCTCAACAGTCGCGCCAGGTACTTATCAACCAACCACAATCAATTTGTCATATTGCTTTGCAAAGTTCTCTCCAATATTCCATTCAACCTTTAAAATAAAACATTTTCACACTACCTGCTCGATAATGTAAATTCATATGCCACGCAAACCTTACCTAAAGTAAGTCATTATAGCCCTGGACTCTGGCCGGGCAATTATATTGTACTGAATTTTATTATAACTCACTGTCAATAATGTGATTTGAATTTGGAACCTCAACACAAAATTCGTATGTAAACTTTTACCAAAAACAATATGTGAAAATAGAATTGATTTTTATTATCGCGCAGAAGGTGTGAAAAGTAGAGTATTCTCCTCGGGGATAAAGTTGTATTCGTCTTAAGCGCCCGTGACATAAGACATTGCTTTATCTCCTTGATGTTTAATTTACTATTAAGTCTGAGCATAGACCAGAATATGAATCTTCTTAATCAACTGCAAACACACAGATTTTTATCGTGCAAACCACATACAGCGTGTAACGTTAAATGCGCAAAACATCAGACATCCCAACTGATTTTTAATTCAATTGACCTATTTCAGACAGAAAAAAAAATCATTAAAAAAATTGTCAAGGTTTTATGTGCTGTTTTAGTTCGTAAGATTCGTATTTACATTGAAATAAAAGCTATTATTATCGCGCGTATGAGAAAATTTAAATTGGTCGACAACAATTTGTGTTTGTTTACCTATTTTGGCGGATTTGTGCATGTGATGGCTTGACCTATTAATAAATAGACACGGCAACGTTTGAAATGAAGATTTTTTGAAAAATGTGACCTATATTAAAAAGTGGTTCAATTGATTCTGCTCGTTATTCTGATCAAACTATTTTCAGATTTTGCGCATTTAACTTTACACGTTGTATACTGTTAGAAGGATCTATTGCTGCTTGAGAGACGTTGAAAGAGGCTTTTGGTAAAAAAAAAGTGAAATGTATTTGGCAGCGTTAGTGCCGATTTTGGCCAAGGTACTTCTGCAGTAATACAATTGAACTCGTATCTATTCCTCTCCAGGAGTATCCCAGGAGTACAGCACTCCTACGGCGACTACGTCACGTTGTCCCCCCGGACAAGAGTTCAGCGCGTGCGCGTACCGCTGTGACAGACTGTGCGACTACTTCCGAAGGTCGCTCGTAGCTAAAGGACGCTGCGTCGGAGAGGTAAGAACATTAAGAACATCATGTATAGTATTTCTATTTTCTTACTATCTCTCGGGAATCATCGCATTTCCGAATACAAACGAATGCTAATTTCCATGTCCATCAATTGTTAGATTTATCTTGGATAATAATTTGAATTCAGAACTAAGTACTTTATTGTTGTTTTGTTTTGATTTCCGTGTGAACTATATAGAGCTGTAAAACTTTTTTATTTTTTTTTACCACATGGTGAGGGGTATCGTTGGAAAGGTCCTTCAAAAATATTGTGAGTTTGTGAAACCATTTTTGGATTCAGGGATTCATTTGCGAAATATTAAACTAAAGTGCTAATTTTTGTTAGAGTCAAGTGTGTGTGTCCCCTGCCGGCTAAATGGTTGGTTTTGGGTGTGTGAAAAAAATCACAACAGTAGTTTATATAATGAAATTAAAAGGAAAACTATCACAGCTAAGTAGGCTCTACAGGTTAACGAGTAATAATCAACCAACTTAACTTTGCAGTTGCAGGGACATGTTTTCCCATACATTCCGTATGGGAGAACATGTTTTTCAACTACAAAGTTAAGTTTGTTTTTGGGATAAATTCATCCCAACTACGGAACCCTTCATTGTGCGTGGTCCGACACGCACTTGGCCGATTTTTTTAAATAAATTACATTAATTAAAAGAGTATTAACAACTCTATATACTTCCAAGTCGATTGAGAGCGTCCGGTCTGCACTAAGTGCAAAGGTCAACTGATAGAAATCCGACGATTGACGAAATGCAAGGTTTGCCAAGGGACATTAAGAACATATTTGTACTGTACAGTACCCGGGAATAAGTGCGACAACATCGAACTTGAGAATGAGATATGTCATACAGGTATGAGTGACAGTCACGACGTTTTATAAAGCCGAACTTCGTCAAAAACACGATGTGATTTTTTCAATTTTTTCAGCATCATCAATGTGAGTCTTTATAATGTGCACATATCGAAATGAGGGAATGTATGCCTAATTTATCGACGAAAAAAATATTTAATACTATTACGAAATATTTTTTCTTATATATTTTTTTTATATTAAGTACGAAATATTTTTTGTTTTATGTTTTTTTTTAACTGAACGGTGTAACTTTTAAACTAAATGATCTATCGTGATGAAACAAAATCCACCTAATTACTCCATAATGATTGGAAGTAATTAGGTGTCCTTATAAAATTAAAATTGTGGAAAAACGTTTTCTTTTATGAAAAATCTCCTTTTTCATAAATTTACAATACTCGAAAAAAAAAATCAACAAGACGCCAAACAGAAAAAAAGTAAAAAAAAAAACTTTTAATTTTTATTTTTTTCCGTCGATAACATTAAGCATAGATTCCCTCATTTCGATATGTGAACATTATAAAGACTCGCACTGTATAACAGCTAAGAGTCAATATTCTTTTAATTCTACTTCTTTTTGCACGACTCATAATGCGAAGCATTAGAGAGTGCTCTGCGATCGAAAAATTTGTTTTGCCTCCTTTCTGCAAATATTTTTATTGTTACACTCCTGCTAGTACACAGAACCTACTTTATTTATATACCATTGTATAGATAATTTAATGGAGATTAATACTGTACTTTCACAAATTGATTGAATGCAGCAGAAACGAACAAAACATCAAAATAGTTTTAAAAAAAAATCCCGTCAATCAATTTATAAAACACACAGACATATAAAGAGTAGCAGACTAAACATTAATCCTTAGTTATATTTATATCTATGGACATGATTCTCTATCCTTTTTTTGCTAAGCGACAAGTCGTAAATTGTATCTCGTTCTGTCACCTGTTGTCACACTCACTCACACATAGACAAAATTTGACGCGTAGCTTGTCTGTACCATACCGCCATATTGCTAAGCAACATCATCTGCATCACGTTCTTTGTATCAACCGCTTTATTTATTTAGGGACGGATTTGGCAACAAAGACGATTTTTTTTTGTAAAATGTTTACCATTGAATTATCAAACAGAGCTTCAGTTTACTCTACGATTTTTTAAATCTTTTTGGTGACATTGTTCTAGCAGCAATACTGCAAAGTGCAGATTGTCAGTGTACACACATGCTTTTGTAATAAATTATAAAATGAATTATATTACCCTGTATCTGTGTGATGGAAAACATGAACATAGGCATAAGTATACATAAATAGTCTACTCACAAAACTTTGATACTCATTCGGCAGGTAATAATTGATTGATTGACTTTATTGCTAAGTAATTTACACTTCTTATACTCAGAGAATATAAATTTTCGCGGATTTTCAGTAAGTACCTATATCGGTTGTTTCAATATCGTTAGATAATACCGGCAACCGGCCCTAGTCCGGCCCTAGTCCGGCCCTGTATTGACAACATTCCCTAAGTGTGCGTAATGGCTACGCAATTTTTAGCGAATGTTTGGTCTGCTACTCTCTATACGTCTGTGATAAAACCTAAAAACATTGTAGCTTGCGAGAAAATTAATTAATTGAGTTTTTTTTTATAGATTCGTTTCAGCCATAAGAGGAAGCCTATTGAAAATGGCTCTTTTATAGTAGTAGTAGTTTAATTATAATTAATAAAAAACTAACTAATATCTACCTATAACTATATTTCCAACTTCGACCCTCTTCCGTTGCTCTAAGTAATAGTCTTTGACAGTACGTAAAGATTGCGAGGTGAGAAATTACCCATATTGATGGGTAAAAAAATAGTCAAAACATACGTACGTCGTGAAAAGTCGTTCAAATATTTTTCTGTTTTTGAATGAGCGTTATGACGCGTGCACTTTTGGATTTTCCGATTTTTTTTATTTTCCTCGTCCAACTAAACATTTAATTAAAATTGTGTTGAATATTTTTGTTTCTTTAAAGATGATGTGTGTTATGTTAAATCAACTTTTGTCACTAACCGTACCAAGTTCCTTGTTGCAAATAAATTACATTGAAATTCAATCGGTTTTGCAACCGGACCTCCACAAACCCTGAAGTAAAATAAAACAATAGATGCAGGCACTTTATATTATTACCCGACTACGGCGAAGCAAAAAGGAGAGTTATGATTTTGACTGGTATGTATATATGTGTATGTATGTATGTTCATCTGTTATCTCATAACTTCTAAACTACCGACCATAATTTGACAAATGAGGTATCATTGGAAGCGTCTTAATTGTCCATTGGTTATTGGGTATGTGACGTCACATTAAATGCAATATGGCGCCTTCTAGAGGACATAGACATATTTTTTTTTTGGATTGGAAATGATCAAATAACTTCTCCCGCTCTGGGTAGAGCGGGAGGGCGTGTCAGACTCTTACTGACTAAAACCTACCCGTGTTCCTTCAGTTGCCATGTTGCTTAAAGACATGAAAAAATAATTGTGCCATGTTGTTTTCTCTTATCTACAGATGTGCGTGGAAGGCTGCGTTGGTAAACCTTGCGATTCCAACTCCTACTGGCGTGACGAGAAGACCTGCGTGCCTAAGAAGGACTGCACCTGCTTCGCTGATGAAAAGATCATTAAGGTATGTCATAACACAGAAGCTGTTTTTTTTTTTAAGTTTAGCTCAGTCATTAAGAACATCAAACATCGCATGTAACTACGATTCTTTTATACAGGGTGGCTGGCACATCGACGCGAAAACTGTTACCATGGATACAGTACATGATTCTGAACCCCCGATCTGAAATTTTTCGTCGGTTATTTAAAAAATATCAGCTGTTTCATAGAAAAGTGCAATACCTACGCGGTCAAAATGTATGAAATAGATGATTTAAAAAAATAAAAATAACCTACGAATAATTTCAACGTAGGGGGTTACACAATCATGTATTGAATCCATGGCAACAGTTTTCGCGTCGGTGTCCCTGCTACCCTGTATGTTGTTAGGTTCCCTGAGAGTAGTTTATACCCAAGTTTGCAACTCTGAAAACCTTGTGCTACTTCTATGGTGGTGGCGATGGCCATTTAGCGTGGATGCATATTTTCCCCCAAATTGTTCTTTTCGTGTATTTGTTCTTTGTTTGCCTCATTTAAAAGTATTTTCTTTCTTTTCTTTTCTTTCTTTCTTTTCTTTCTTTTCTTTCTTTTCTTTCTTTCTTTTCTTTCTTTCTTTTCTTTCTTTCTTTCTTTCTTTCTTTTCTTTCTAACTAACGTCCATCTCTCCCAACAGCCGGGCGGCGTGGTAGTAGATGGCTGCATCAAATGCCAGTGCCTCAACAATGAGTACCACTGCGACTCCAGCGAGTGCGTGGTCATCAGTACTCCGCTAGAAGGCTCCACTCACCAGCCCATCATCGAGCCTCACATCCTGCCCACACCCAGTACTAAGAAGACGCATAGACGCACAACTACTACGGAGAAGCCAACAACGGTCGTGAAGCCGCCTGAATGTAATCCGGATGAGTAAGGGACTATTTTTTTTCATATTTTGTCACACATATTATTACGCGTTTAATTCAATTGTTTTTAAGTCGGTGCTATGTCTTGTAAAAATATAATGAAATCGAAGGAATCGAATCGACTTTAAAAACGAGCAACATTATTTTACTCTTTTTATTTTTGTGATTATATTTTCATTGTCTTTTTATTTGCAAACACATGAGTTAAAAACTAACAGACTCAAAATAGTAATAATAATATGTACAAGTATATAAAAAAGGGGGGGAGGAAATAATCATAGAGCATCAAAAAATTCGTCCGCATCGCTATCAATAGGAAAAATGCCCGAAAGGTTGGCAGCATTGCCACGTTGTATGGCAATGCTGATTCTTTGGCCAAAGAATAGGCCAGCTCTCTGGTCATGTGAAGAGTCGACTAACTGTTTGGCGATGTCTTGAAAAACTAAGTGGGCACTCGGACCCCATGGCCCTAGTGTTTCAACCCCAAACGGCTCAAACATATCGTCGTCCTCCCCGCTAACTGTTGTATCTCACAAACTGACGTATCTGCACTGACATTACCTACGTGTTCAGAACTTTGTTTCGAAAAAGTTCTCTCTAATCGTCGTGTCTGTGTCGTTCACCGTTTAGAAGATAATCACGTATTTTGGTTTGCATGAGTTTTGTTTCAGGGAAAAAATATTCTCACCACCTGTCGTATATGCACACATCTACAGTTAGTGAGTTAAAGATTAATTCAAGAGCTATTTTTAAAAAGTTATTAATTCACTAATAAAGCCACAGCAACTATATTAACATGATTGTAGCGTTCGACCGAAAAACTGTTGCCCTGGAAAAATATCAATTGCTAGTTACGACAGTTAGCGGGGATGGCGACGATATAAGTCCCAACAAGATTGAGGTTTTCCGCACCTCGCAGCAGCAGCCCCAGCACAGCCCGCCGTGCTAGGAAGATGGGTTGGCACAAGAGTGTCGACACACGTTGCATCCCACACCAAAGGCCTACCTAAGCCATTAAGTTCTAAAACAGCTGACACCCCGGCGGTGAAAAGAGCACGACGGATGATGTCATTGATGCTGGCGTGCCGTGCTATCCGGCCTGCGCTCTTACTGCAGGACAGGCCATGGTGTCCGAGACAGTCGACACCTTCACCGCATTGATAGCGATGCGGAGCCACACAAGGAGCACCTAAACGCAGACAGGTAGCGAGCCGAAAGGTGGTATCACCCAGCATAGTGCCTATGTTGGGTGACGGTAGCGCCTGAAGCCAGAGGCCCGACTCCCACTCACCCACAGTCAGCAGGCAAGCACGCTCAGCAGTATTGGTGGACGTATTAATAAGATTGTTCCGTAGCAACCTGCAGAGCGGCTCATCCCAGTGCCTCTGGGAAGATGGGTTCACGGGCCGATCTGTATTCGTATATTATTTATATTTTAATCGTAACTTGAATTAAAACTATTGTCAAAAATATATTTTAGGTACCCTGAAAATACCTTCAATCTATCTTTACAGCTACATGGACCTTATGTGGGGTGATCAACCGTTGCCCGACTCCGCATTCTCCGCCAGTTCCATCGCCAGCGGACTGTTTGAGCCGCAGTACGCCATACTGAACGGACATCCTCTAGATGTCACAGGTAATTTTTATCAAAGTTAAAAATATTAATTTTATGATAACATTTGTAAAAAAAAAATACGCAAATTAATGATTTTTGACGTTGTAATTTTCAGCAGTAGTAAGATATTTTAATTTTTTAAGTTACACATTTTGACGCTACTTTTTACGAAAATTACTAAAAGATAAGTTGAATGTTTCTTTAAATTCCTTGAGTTTTCAAGGAAAAAATCGTAAAGAAAAGCAATAAATGTCTTGTTTCAGCGTCCATTATGTTGCAAATAAACACAATTTTATCAAATAAACTAATATGATATAAAACTTCTATCTACTATGAATACGTTTCATTTTTTTTCGTTTCTCAATATAATAAGACAAAATATACAATAAAAATTAAAGTACTATATATTCTGGGTCAATTCAGCAAATTACATGAAAATAATGTGTAATGGCACTATCGTTATTCATAATCAAATAATAAATTAAAATAATTACAGCGTCAAAAATCATGAATTTGCGTAAAAAATTAATAGGACTCTTAAAATCAAGCTCATGACTTCTTTAACCACTTAGATCTTCTTAATTTTTTTTTTCTCGACTGTATCTGTAGGGAGAAAAGCTCAGAAATTCACATTTATCGTCACAACTCTATGTCATAAAATTCTTAACAGCCGGCAGTTGGAACCCAGCAACTCAAGACACAAACCAGTACATCCAAGTGGTCCTGCCACACCCAGAGCCTATCTTCGGCGTGGTGATGCAGGGCAGCCCGCTTTTCGAACAGTACGTCACCAGCTACGAAGTCTTGTATGGAGATAGTCCTGATAAGTTGAACATCGTGAAGGGATTTGATGGGAAGCCCAAGGTATGAACTGATGGTTTATGGACTACTTGCTATGTCTCAGAAAATCATTTTGCGAAGCGTAGCGCTGTTAGATTTTGACTGCCAAAAGAATTGCAACCATGCTCCCGTTAGAAAAAAGTAAAAAAAAAACAAATCACAAATCCGCAAGAAGTTCAAGTTTATTTATTTTAGACTTTATTTCAACGTACGCAAAATTTATAAAAACCCCGCGAGTATCTAAGCTCGCACTCCGAAACCTCAAGGATTCGGTCACTAAGCGAGATATCAAGTTTTATCTAAAATTCTAATATATTTCAATAATCATTCCCAAGTATTTTCACCAAAAATTAACAGGACATCGAAAATTAATAATTTACCTTTCAAATGTTTCCAAGGTTAACTTGTTAATAAGTAAGGTGCCTTCATCATATTATTATCAGCCGATATGATGATGATGAAGGTATCCTACTTCTAAGCAAGTTAATTTTAGGGAGCGTTGTGGAGTGAAAGAGGATGGGAGTTTTAAGGATTATGAAAAGTGTATTGAAACAGTTTGGACACAGAAAGGATTGGCTCTCATAAGAAATATTAGTCGTTACAGTATTGATATTTGTCTCTATTGACTAACGAGTTTGCCAACCACTGCCCCAGATCTTAAAACTTCGAAATAAGTTTACATATTCTAAGTATTTCCTTCCACTCTCAGGTATTCGAAGGACCTTCAAACAACAACACTCCAAAGAAGCAGATGATAGAGCCTCCAATAGAAGCCAAGGTCTTGCGCATCCGTCCTCTGACATGGCACGAAGAGATCGCCGTCAGGTTCGAGCTCATTGGCTGCAAGGAACCAAGTAAGTGTGTGTGAATGTGAAGTATACAGGGTATTTTTTCAATAAGTTGATGAAACTTCAGATATTGGCGTCTAAGGGGCGCGATCAGCATAACAAAACCGCGTTCAAGAGCTATCAAAATTTAAAAAAAAAAACAAAATTCAAAATATTTTATTTCACATAAACCTACATGAGCACTTATGCAACGTCAGAAGCTAGGTGCACGGTTCCAATTGGTCGTTTCTTATAGAGAAGAGCCGGCAAGAAACTCCACGGCTACTCTTTTAAAAATAATTGGCTTTTACAATATTTTCAAATAACAGTGTTAATAGGTATGGGAGGACAGTGTGGGTCTTTCAATAAGAACCAGGTACTTAACAAAATAGAAAATGGTCAACAGATCTACAATCCACTAAGCCTATAGCATTCTCACATTCACAAAATAGAAAAGAATCTATACAAAAGATAAATAAATTAATAAAAATTAAAAACCTATTTGCGATTTGAGAGCAGTGGTGGCCCAGTGGTAACGGCCGCGACTTACGAATTGTAGGTCGTAGGTTCGAACCCAGACAGGCGCTTTACTTTGTGTAATTATTTCATCACCACTGCTCTCAAAACGGTGAAGGAAAACATCATGAGGAAACCGGCATGTCCTAGAACCAAACATTCGAAGACATGTGACATCTACCAACCCGCACTGGGCCCGCGTGGTGGATTACGGCCCACTCCCTCTCACAGAGAGGAGGCCTGTGTCTCAGCAGTGGGAACATTTATAGGCTGATGATGAAAAACCTATTTTAATTAAACGCAATTACATGATTGCTATTACAACTGTAATAAATCAGAATAATTATCATGTCCACAAAAGCCACTAATAAAGAGTTGAAATTAAATCGTAGGTATCTGTGTCATCATTGTTGTGGAATATTGGATCTGTTGATCGCGTTCAGTTTCATTTGTGAAATTCACACTAATAGCAATAAAACAAAAATAAAATTATTTGCTTAAATCACAACTTCAAGTAAATAGTCAAGTGTTGCAAACTAATTAAAAAAGTCTTTGAATATTATTGTTTTTATAGTTGAGTTACTGGCAAGAAATCGCTAAATGTCATAAGCAAGCATACATTGTATTTTTTATTATTATTTTTTCTTTTATTTGGTACGATACTACAGGGGGCTGTGTGTGTGAGGGATATGAGGGGCTTGTGGCTAAGTAATAACAGCTGTACGGGTCGATCGATCAGGTTAAGCTACGCTTCACGCGGTTGGTCCGTGGATGGGTGACCATCTTTACATACCAAGTCCCCTCCGTGCCTCGGAAAGCACGTTAAGCCGTTGGTCCCGGCTGTCATTTGTAGATCTTTGACAGTCGTTACGGGTAGTTAGAAGCCCAAAAGGCTGACAACCAGTCTTACCAAGGGGTATCATGTTACCTAGTCACTAGGTTGTGGAGGTCAGATAGGCAGTCGCTCCATGTAAAATACTGGTATTCAGCTGCATCCGGTTGGACTGGAAGCCGACCCCAACATAGTTGGGAAAAGGCTAGGCAGATGGATGGTACGATACTACAGTATTCTTTATGTAAATCTAACTAGCGTCAACCACCGAGGCTGAAGAGACTTCAGCATCTACGCACGCATCTCCAACTACGGAGTCAACGGTGACTACGCCGACTATTCCGACTACGCCGACTACGCCTACGACGCCGACTACGCCAAGTACGCCGCCTACGCCTAGGACTACGATTGCTGCTCCACTGATTATAACTAGTACTGTATCTCCGCCGCCTCAGTGTAATCCCGCCAGGTGAGGCTTTTTCTAAGGTTTAATTTTTTTAAATATTTAGTCTTGTTTCCCTTATTATTGCCATTTTGTATCAGTATTTATAATTTTATGTTTGAATCTACTTTTGTTAGAAAACTGAAATGCCGCTAAAACAAAGGGTTAATTATCCAGCAGCAAATTATTATTATTTTAATTAATTTAAAAAAAGCCCGAAGTCCTCGCCACTAGAGCAAAAAGTCTTATGTGAAGTTTTTTATAAAGTCTAAAGGTGATCGACGACTTTAGCTTATTACCCGACTGCGGCGAAGCCAAAAAAGGAGGGTTATGTGTTTTTTTGAACTAGCGACCCGTTCCTGCTTCGCCTGGTGCAATGTAATGTCAAAACATCGGGATCTGGAATCTGTGCTACGTCACAGTTAAATTTTTTTAAAAAATCTATTGATAAATTTAAAATCCTGTGCTGTCCCGTCCGTCAGTCTGCGCAGACCATAACAGTAACATTACAAGTTTATTTTTTCAATAACATAAACCTGCATTTCTCTTTACATAACAGCTACATGGACCTGATGTGGGGAGACCAGCCTCTCCCCGACTCCGCATTCTCCGCCAGTTCCGTCGCCAGCGGACTGTTTGAGCCGCAGTACGCCAAGCTCAATGGAAACCCACTAGATGTCACAGGTAAGAACGATTTAAATCATAATCAAAATCATTAATTTTAAGAAATGCTAATTTAAAAAAAAGGAAATATATTTGTATAATTGTTTTCTTTCTTTTTCTTGTGGTTTGTGACTAACCTGCTGTCAAAGTTTTAAAGCCGCCCATGAGCCTCTGACTTGGCTTCACATGATGAGAAATATCTCTCAGGCATGTCGGTTTCCTCACGATGTTTTCCTTCGCCGTTTTTGAAGCAAGTGATAATTATAAAATACGCACATGAATCCGAAAACTCAGAGGTGCCTTGGGTTTGAACTCGAGACCAATACTTAGTAGTCCAATGATCACACAGGCTATCACCATAGCTAAAAAGTGAAAAATAAAAATGGCAAAAAACTAAAATACAGAGCTGATTTTTCACTTTGTAGTAATTTTTTTGGAAGTCGGTTGTTTTTTTTTAAATTTCAAATATCAATATTATTTAGGCGGCAGCTGGAACCCAGCAACTCAAGATACGAACCAGTACATCCAAGTGCAGTTCCCTCGACGGGAGCCTGTGTATGGCATAGTGATGCAGGGCAGCCCGCTCTTCGACCAGTACGTCACCAGCTACCAGGTGTTATACGGAGACGATGGCAACACCTTCTCCACGGTTAATGGACCTGATGGCAAGCCGAAGGTGAGAAAGGAATTTACCTTTTATTGAATTTGTATGTTTCTAAACTTGAATTCAGAATCCTTACACAATATAAAACAAATTTCCCCGCCGCGTCTGCCTGTCTGTCTGAACGCGATAAACTCAAAAACTACCGAACGGATTTTCAAACGGTTTTCACCAATGGTCGGAATGATTCATGAGGAAGGTTTTGGTGTATAATTAAAATGTTGTATAATTAATTTTGTGTAAATTAGCTGAAATATGACGATTATTGTGTAAGATTTCGGAAAGAAATCATGCCGACTGGGAGCTTTATTAGCGTGCACCGCGTAAATCGTTATAGAGACAAAAAAATTATGTTCTGCTGATTTGTACATCTTAAAAATTAAAACAAAAAAGTCCGCGATGGCATGTCTATCGACGGCCTGTCTGTCTATTCGTGGCTATTTCATGGGACATAAACATAGCTAATGAAACGCGTATTTTTAATAAACGTTTGGTGTCTTCCTAAAAAACCTTAGACTCTTGTTTAACGTGTGTCTAATGTCAATCTTACATCAAACTCCATACATAAATGTTGTTTCTAAAAGGTGTTAGTCTAAACAACTTAGAAATACGGTTTCGTGGTAGTAAGATTATTTTTTATTTTTTTACTATCCTTTATTGCCTATTCCCCCAGGTTTTCCGCGGCCCAGTAGACCACAAGACCCCATCGAAGCAGATGATAGTGCCTCCAATAGAAGCCAAAGTGTACCGCGTGCAGCCTCTGACATGGCATGAAGAAATTTCCGTCAGGTTCGAGCTCATTGGATGCAGGCAACCTTCCAATATGGAGAGTACTATCACTACTGTTAAAGTAAGTTATAGTTATATGGAGGGCTAAATTCTATTATTACTAATTTTGCAGTAGCATCCCGGTGTCTGGATTTGTGTCCAGTTGATGGCAAATAGTCTTGCCTCCTATTACATGAGACTTAAGAGCGTTTATCCTAAAAGTTGGCAACGTCATAAATAGCTGTCAAATATATACCTGTTTTGATTAATTTAGTAATATTACCGTATGTATGGAAATAAGAAATGTGGCTAACTAGTTCCCTAGAACATTAATAATGAAATGCAATAATTAATATAGTAATACCGAATATTTAGTTTTAAATGTAAAAAAAGTATTTGGAAACTTTCCAAATGCCTTTTTTAGGGTTCCGTAGTAAACAAGGAACCCTTATAGTTTCGTCATGTCCGTTTGTCTGTCTGTTTGTCCGTGGTCTAGCTCCGAGACCCTTAGTACTAGAAAACTGTAATTTGGCATAGGTATATATTTTAATTACGCCGACAAAGTAGTAAAATAAAATTTATGAAAAACATTTTTTTTTAGGGTCTCATACAAGTAAAGTGGTGATGTTATTTTTTTTCTTTTTTTAACCCATAGTGAGGGGTATTATTGGAAAGGTCCTTTAAAAATATTGTGAGTTTGTGAAAACCATTTTTGGATTCAGGGATCCGTTTGCGAAATATTAAGCTTTAAAGTGCTAATTTTTGTTAGAGTCAAGTGTCCCCCCCCCCTGCCGGCTAAATGGTTGGTTTTGGGTGTGTGAAAAAAATTACAACAGTAGTTTAAATAACAAAATTAAAAGGAAAACTATCACAGCTAAGTAGACTCTACAAGTTACCGAGTAATAATTGACCAACTTTGCAGTTGCAAAAACATGTTTTCCCATACATTCCGTATGGGAGAACATATTTTTTAACTACAAAGTTAAGTTTGTTTTTAGGATTAATTCATCCCAATTACAGAACCCTTCATTGTGCGTGGTCCGACACGCACTTGGCCGGTTTTACACCTAAAATTGTTACAACATCAAATTCAGTGTTATAATTGCAATTCATTATTAATATTCTAGGGAACTAGTAAGCCACATTTTTTATTTCCATACTACATATTGCCAAATTAATCAAAACAGCGAAATATTATTTGCGACGTTGCCCACTTTTAGAATAAACGCTCTTAAACATAGCTGGCTAAATGAAACGTTCATTCGCCGTGACAACACCGAAATGAAGCAGGGGTTTCTGAAAGAACTTATGCTCGGTTCCTATAAACGAAAACGAATCGTTTTGCTTAACAATGGCAGCATTTTTAATGGCAAACCGGGCATATAAATTGTTTCGTACTCTTATTTTACTTGTGATATCTACTTCCATATGGGAAGGTCTACTATGCAAAGCTGTAAGGTCTTTGCTTCATTATTGGTAAAGATAAGTCTTCATTTTAACCACTAATGGTCCGTAAATTATAGGAATTGGCCATAAGTTTAGTACCTCGTAGGTCTGGTCGCAAGAGCAACTGGTTTGCGTGCGGTCCTCTGTTCGATTTCCTTGGCGAGTTAAGTGTTATTGAGTTTTACCTTTTGGAAATTCTTTGTCACAATCTGGAGTCTAACTTAGCTGGAAGGGATTGCTCCTTACTATACTATAGGCGTGTCTCTACCTACTTTTTTCGGGGAATACGGCGTTTTCGGCTGAAAATTGATTTACAGCCGAAAATTAAAACAAAAAAGAAGCTTCGGCTTTAGTCTTATTTTCGGCCGAAAACGAAGCCGAAAATAATTTTGACATTGAAAAATATTAATATTTCCGCTATGCACTGAAATCTTCTTTGTTTTTTTTTTAAATCTTGCGAGAGAAAGGTCAAATATAGGCTAAAAGAAATAAAACACGATAATTCCATTACAGAATACAAAATTTCGTGTATTTCTTGTTGCATTGATTCACCCGATATTGCCGAGCTTTACGAAGTAGGCCGAATGACGCGCGACAATTCAGGAACTTCCGATTTTCGGCTTGACCAAAATTTCGGCAAATTTATGGTTGAAATTGTTTATTTTTGATTGAAAACGAAACTTCAGTTGATCACTAAGTTACGGTGACTTAAAGTTGATTTGTGTTTAAGTATTCAACTAACAAACACATTTATATTGCAGAAAAATGTATGTAGTATTTTTAAAAAAACAATAAATAATAATATTCATTTATTCATGAATATGAGACAACCATACAGAGTAACTTAATAATAAGCACAGGATGGACCAAAAATCGTTTAAAGTTTTTTTGTCAATAATATTTAGGCAGGTCAACAGATGGAGAATGTGAAATGGCAGGATGTAAAAAAAAAATGGATTGTTTTTTATTGATTTTACTTCACCTACACCCACAAGTTATTTAGGCAAAGGCTACACTGAAAATGACTTGTTTTACAGCATTTTTGACGCTATCCAATCTTAGAAATAACTTTTCACATTTTTCCTATAGCCTCGACCCGAACGCTGCATGGAACCGCTCGGCTTAGGCGCTTACCTTCCAGTGGAGATGATCGAGGTCAGCTCCAACAATGACGCGAGACAGTTCTTCAAACTGGACGGAGAGAGGGGCTGGAGGCCGCTGTACAGTACTCCTGGGGAGTGGATTATGGTAAGAACTGTTCTAATTGGCCTATTTATATTAAAAAAAAAATCTTATTTTATCATTTATGTTTAAGTCCATTTGTTTAATATACACATGACTTAGAAACTAGTGTTAGTAGTTAAGATGGATCCGCAGTGGTCGCTCGCGAAATTCAAATTTACTTACGTTTACTTCCGTCATTCAGAGCTCTGGAGGACTCTTATGCGCTCTCTGAAGCAGCCAAGATGTATGCATAGATAAGGCTCTGAAATTGGGCGGTATTAAAAATGGAGGAAATTTTGGTTGATGTTTAAGTAACTTGAGTCCAATTCCATGACAACCCAACTGCATCTGCATATTAAACTGACTATTCGAGATTAAATATATTTGTCATTAAAACTTTTTGAACTTAAAAATAATATAGTTTGTTTAAAACTACACTCATTCGTTCTCAAGAATGGTTCCAGGCAGGTGACATGTCATAAAAAAAACTGTTCGCTCCATATTTTGATCTGTGTCTCTGAGATCAAAATTTGGAGCGAACAGTTTTTGGAGTGAAAACTTCTATAGGAGCGTTGGGCATTTTTGACATGGGACTACACAATTGATTTCGCGACACTGTTACGACACCAGCTTTTGACCATTAAAAAGACATCAACGCGCGATACATTATTTCCTGCGCAATAAAATTGTTCAAGTTTTCACTTCTGTCGGCACTCCCGGAGTGCCACTGGTTTTTTTATTGTATTTTTTTTTTTTTCAGTATGTTCTCGATACAAATCTTTAGCAATAATTTCCTTCCGCAGTTCAATTTCACCTCACCGCGCAACATAACAGGCATCAAAACTAAAGGTGGTCCCTACGGCTGGGTGTCCACCTTCAAGATAATGTACACCTCAGACTTGTCCACCTTCAACCCTGTAGTGGACAGCAAGGGAGCAGACCAGGTGTTCCCAGGGAACTACGACAGAGATAGTACTGAATTGACAGAGTTCTTTCCCCCGATACATGCGCAGTATTTGAAGGTGTTGCCTATTACTTGGAAGGATAATATTGAGATGAGGATCGAGCCTATTGGGTGCTTTGAGCCTTACCGTGAGTCTATTTTATTTTATTTTGGCTATTTAATGAAACTGAGGAGCTCGTGGCTAAGTACCAACAGCTGCACGGGTCGATCCATCAGGTTAAGCTACGCTTGCCGGGGTTGGTCCGTGGATGGGTGACCATTTCTATATACCGAGACTCCTCCGTGCCTCAGAAAGCACGTTAAGAGGGTTTATCCTAAAAGTTGGCAACGTTGTAAATAGCTGTCAAATATTTACCTGTTTTGATTAATTTGGTGATGTTACTGTATGGAATTAAAAAATGTGGCTAACTAGGGAACTAAAATATTGATTATGAAATGCAATAATTAATATCGTAACACCGAGTATTTAGTTTTAGATGCAAAAAAAGTATTTGGAAACTTTCCAAATGCCTTTTTTACGGTTACAACATCAAATCCAGTTTATAATTGCAATTAACTATTCATATTCTAGTTCGCTAGTTATTTTCACACAGTAATAATGACAAATTAATCAAAACAGCGAAATATTTGACATCTATTTGCAACTTTGCCCACTTTCAGAATAAACGCTCTTAAGCCGTTGGTCCCGGCTGTCATTCGTGGATCTTTGACTGTCGTTACGGGTCGTCAGAAGCCCGAAAGTCTGACAACCAGTCTTACCAAGGGGTATCATGTTACCCAGTTACTGGGTTGTGGAGGTCCGATAGGCAGTCGCTATATGTAAAATACTGGTATTCAGCTGCATCGGGTTAGACTGGAAGCCGACCCCAACATAGTTGGGAAAAGGCTAGGCACATGATAATTGGGCATATTTTACCTTTTTAAACTGATATACATATTCATACAAAGTGCGGAGTTGGAAAAATTATGTCTCATGCTTCTGAAAATTTACCTAAAACCTTTGCATTCCGCGTTGAATATGCCTGTATATATGAAAACGAGGTTAAATTATCATGATTATAAATCGAAAACCTTTTTCCTCTAGCCGTAACCAGGACGCTACTAGAAGTAACAACATCCCGCTACAGGGAGCCCATACTCACAGAGCGGACAACCTGCGAGATATGTCCCGGCGTGCAGAAGACTGAAGAAGACAATTGTGATTGCAAGGCACCTGCTAAGTATTATGACGGAGAGAACTGCGTGACCAGGGACCAGTGTCCCTGTATCGAGTCGTTCATGTCGTAAGTATAACGTTATCTACACTGTCCTTCCATACCTATTAACACCGTATCTATTATACAGGGTAAGTTTTTAACCAGTGCGCAAAATTAAACACGTGACTTTATTCATCATTATGAACAACTTTTACTATGGGACCAAACCTGAAATCGCGAAAAAAAATGAACTGTTCCCTACATTTATGTTCACATAACTCGCCAAAATGTAGGGAACAGCAAATTTTTTTTTCGCGATTTCAGGTTTGCGCCACTTTCACTGGCAGATAGCTGATATTATAAGGAGTACTTTTATTTTAAAATAATATTCATTTACATTCCGCTCACTTCCACGGCAGTGAGCAGGGAAGTGGGCAGGACGAGAATGTAAACACGATACTTCTCATTCTGCTGCCACCGCTACTCGCGCTGCCCAGTGCTCCCCAAATGAGCGGTTTTTTGTGCGGAAGTCAAAGGACGGGCAGCGCGAGCGGCAGTGTGTGTTTACATTCAGCTCCGTCGTTCACTTCTAGGGACACGGTATTGAATAGAAAGTATCGATACTGTACTCATGAGTAGTATCGAAAAAAAATATATCGTACTCATAAAAGTATCGAAACAAAAGTATCGATACTTCAAGGTATCGAGTACTTTTCTTAGGGCCTAATGCGCATAGAGCATAGGTCAATATCAGTCAGTAAATAACGTCAGTTTAACTTCAGTAGGACAAGACATGAAAAAACAATTGACAACGGTGAACGAGTGAGTGAATGAGCGATTGATTAGTGTAAAGTGATTGATTGAATGGTAAATGAATGAAGGAAAGGTTAGGAATTTAACTGTGAACGGAAGGAACAATTTCGAGCAAAGATCGATGTAATGTTTTAGAAGGTTCCGAACGAGTGAACTAGATGGCGTTGCCGTAAACATAAGCTGCAAGTTTTAAATGGGTAATTTCTAAGATTACCCATTTAAAACTTAATTTCTTATTCGATACGATACCTGCCAAAAGTACTCATTGAGTAAAAGTATCGAATGCGAAGTATTGAGTACAAAAGTATCGGTATCGAATGGAAATGTACTCGATACCACAAAGTATCGATACTTTTTTCGTTTCCCTATTCACTTCTCGCCGAGCGCTTAGACGAATTGGACGTGCGTGCCGCCTTGTTTTTTTACGATCTGCCAAAATGCGCTTCGACTGGAGTAATGAAAACACTGTAAAGTTTTTAGATCTGCTGGAATCCGAAAAAGCAATATGGGATTATAAACGACAAAAACACAAATTGTCATCCACCATCTTCTACGACGACTTCTTTTTTGGAATTTGATGTTTTTTTTTTTAATATTTAACAATTATGTATTGCAAGAAGACAAAGCGCGGACGCCGTAATTATTTCGACGTCTGCCATTGGCAAAAGTCGAAAGCGATGTGAGTGATAGGGCTGAATGTAAACACACACTTCTCTCGATCGTGCTATAGCAGTATTTAGGGAAGTATTGCCTGCAGCGCGAGGAGCAGCGGCAGGGGCTGAGTGTAAATGAGGCATATAAGAAAAAGAATTAGGGTCCACGCGGGTGAAGCCGCGGGTAGCCGCTAGTATTATCTATGAACTAATTTATCATGTTCTATTCATCAGATACCCGGTAGGGTCAACATTCCGTGGTGCAAACTGCGATGAGTGCGTGTGCAAGCTCGGAGGGATCACCGCCTGCGAGCCCGTTAAGAAATGTAAATGTGCACCGGTAAGTACATAATATTATCATCTGCCTAGCCTTTTTAACCGACTTCCAATAGGAGGAGGTTCTCAATTGGACTGTATGTTTTTTTTTTGTTACTTGATTACTCCGCCAATTATGAATTGATTTTGATGATTCTTTTTTGCTTGGTAAGTCATACTTCAGAGATGGTCCCATATAAATTTTATTAACTTTGCTTTGGTAGTTTTTGAGTTAGTTTCAATAATACGTATTTTTTCCATTTAGTCTACATGTAATGATGTTATAATAAGTTCTTGTCACAAGAGTGACAAGAACTTATTATAACATCATTACAAAAAATCGAATACACGTCGTGTCCTTCTAGTGCGCGAGATCCCTAACTTGGTTCTGGGGTTTATGTTTTTTTTTTTTTAATAATAATAAATTTCCTTTTATTCAAAAAGTGTTGTGTAAGGGGTATCCCCCTTGCTAAGACTGGTTGTTAGACTTTTACAGAATTACATACATCGGATACTACATATTTATCCGAGTGTTTCAAAGAGTTACGACGATTACTGACAAATGCTTGCACTGATTGGACAGGTCCATTCAAATCTGTGTGGTTCTTTCCTCAAAAGACCATTTTAGACACTAATCTACATGGTCCTCATATGGCCTGACCAAGATTATGTCTGGACTTTAAAAAAGACTGCAACCTCTGAGTTTGTTTCGGCCTTTCTTCTCAGAGTAGTCAGATAGGAAACGCCGGACTCATCTAGCTTTATTTTTTTTTATTAATATATGCCGTGTTTTATTGATTCCGATATCCCATTTACAGAATAAACAATTTCATTTATTTTTAATTATTTCTAGATTTTTAGAGTGCAAATAAACCCACAGACAATATCAAGTTCAACTATAAAATCCACATTTTTCTCTAGGACCTAGTACCAAAACTATCCCCATCGACCTGCGAGTGCGTCTGCGAGCCTTGTCCAGCTGGCACCAAGATCTGTCCCACGAGCAAGCTGTGCCTACCTCTAGAGAAGTGGTGCGACGGCCTGCAGGACTGCCCCGATGATGAGAAGGTCTGCACCACCAGCACGACCAGCACGCCACGGACCACGGTTGCTGAACCTGTTTTTGTGACTACTCAAACACCCCCTCCTGTTGCTGCTGCTGTTACTACGGCTAAACGTGAGTAGTTAAGGATAGAGTGGTTAGTTTTTCGTGTGGTTAGTGACTAACCTGGTGTCAGAGTTTTAAAGCCGCCCATGGGCCTCTGACTTAACCTCACATGCCGTCGAGAAATATCTCTCAGGTATGCCGCGGTTTCGGTCTCTGGTTTCCTCACGATGTTTGCCTTCACCGTTTTTGAAGCAAGTGATAATTATACAATACGCATATGAATCCGAAAAGTCAGAGGTGCGTACTTGGCAGTCCAATGGTCACACCACTAGGCTTTCACTGCTGAGTTAAATAGGAACAACATACAGCTACATTATGCTATATTAAATACAAAAAAAACATAAATAACTTAAGTAACAATGTAGCCCATCGTGCTGTTCACAGATAACCTTTAATAAATCAAACTTTAAAACCACCAGGAGGTAAACTGTTCATGCAAGACAATGACAGTTACTAAAATTAAAGTATGACTTTTAAATTATAATTTTTAATTAAAAAATAATACAACGAGCGGCCTTTCCTACGGATAAGAAAACAAAAATCAATCAATTTACTAAAAACTCTTTATAAATCACAGATGAATATAGAAGGGACACTCCGCAGTTTAGGTATGAAGCTACAAGTACGCGGCGGGCCCGTCTTGTGGGGCCAATTCAGTGAGTGTAACGTAGTAAGAAGATATAAGAGTCACGCGATAGAAAGAGAGGCAACTTCTAGGTGAATATAACAGTAGGTGATTAACGCTGTGCGACCTGAATTGCACTTTATTGTGTCGTAGCAAGAGTCGTTTTTTATTTAAATAATTTTGCAGAGTGTGTCATCTTGTATTAATCTGTGGTATAAGTTACACATCCATCTAACAAATTGACTGGACCGTGATGATGAAATCAAAATTCCAAAATTATGACGTATTAAATTGGCATTGACATGGACAAAAAACAATTATGTGTATATGGTTTTAGGGTACCCTTTCGCTGGCCGATCTCGGCCCAATACAAGAATGTTAGCATCCTCAAGAAGGAGATCTTCCCGATTTCGCCTCCACAAAACCAATGGGGATACTAAATTATTGTACCACAAAATAAATACTAAACCACGTGGTAAGGACTGATTATTACCATGAATTGAGTTTGAGCCGTTTTCAATGATTAAATTGGCGTCATTATTTTGCCATCAAGTCGCCAAGCAAACCTTGCACATGGCAGTCTCATCCTAGTAACAATTTCTGAGAGCAGTGGTGGCCCAGTGGTATAGGCTGCGACTTATGAGTTGTAGGTCGTAGGTTAGAACCCAGACAGGCGCTTTACTTTGTGTAAATTATTTCATCACCACTCTCTCAAAACGGTGAAGGAAAACATCGTGAGGAAACCGGCATGTCCTAGAACTAAAAATTCGAAGACATGTGACATCTCCAACCCGCACTGGGCCAGCGTGGTGCATTACAGCCCACTCCCTCTCACAGAGAAGAGGCCTGTGTCCCAGCAGTGGGAACATTATAGGCTGATTATGATGATGATGAACAATTTCCAAACAAAAACAGCTTCATCCATTTGCTTATTGCTAACGAGAGTTTGTTAATTAATATTTTCTAAACTCCTTGTTTATTAAGTCTATTTAATTTACGTTAATTTGAATTTGACCAAAAAATAGGGATTCCTTCGGGATATATTTACCACTGTAATAAGCCTAGCCGATCGATTTTCAATCGTCAGGATTTTTTTCTGAAGAATAAATATGTCGGTTTGACAGTTTTGTATAGAAAACATGTGCATAAAACTATGACTTAATTATTTAAATACGAAACGACGACTAACACCAAACGACTTCCTATTGGCAATTTGACTCCAAATTGATGACTTTGTTTATAACACAACTCAATATAACAATTAAACACTCAAAATTAACCAAAACTAAACAGTCCAACTAAAATCCTAACCTCCACAATTTCTTTCAGCTCTAGTATGTCCGAAGGTGGAATGTCCTCCTGGCTACAGCGTCCATTACACCACCACTGAACCCAGCTCCTCTCGACCTTCATACGGTTCTGCCACAGAACTGCCACCGCCAAGACCTAGGTACTCCTACCAGAGGTACCAGAGAGGAGGGTACTCGAAAGGAGGTTATTCTAAGGGCGGATATGCCAAGACTGGATTCTCGAAGGGTGGTTACTCTAAGGGAGGATATTCTAAAGGAGGTTATGGTAAGCGATGTTTTTATTCTTATATTCAGTCATTGTTGTGTTTCGGTAGTTAGAGGTAAGATAACCAGTTCCTCTGTGGTTGAGGATTTCGGGTGAAGCTCGCTTCCACCTTCGGCCTGATCATCACTTACCATCAAGTGAGATGCAGGCCAAGAGCTACACATTTGTGGGTAAAAAAAGAAGCAATTTGTCGGCAGTAGGTTCTCGTGGATTTTGCAAGAATCATTGCTAATCTAAACATAAAAATTAATCTAAGTTAAAACTAATGGCTCTGTAGGCAGACACTCCGTATATGAATACAAATTAGTTACCCACACATGCAGAATATTTAACCGTAGCTACCGTGTATTCTACCAACTTTTTAAAACAGTTTCCTAACATAATTTCTACAGGTCTACCACCACCATCTCGTCCAAACCAGGCCTTCTCCCTCGACAAACCTGACGTGAAGACAACGCCACAGACTCCCAAACAAGAATGCCAGCAGTTCAAGTGCATCCCGAAGCTTCCTCCCTACAAACCTGGAGTTGTGCCTCCTACTACCATCTGTTCTGTCGTCACGTGTCCAACTGGCTACTCACTGAAGTTGGATACCGCTGCTAAAGGATACAATAAATGTCCTCAGTAAGTAGACTGTGTAAACATTTTGAAATAACACTCTCTTATTAAATAGGGGCTTGTGGCTAAGTAATAACAGCCGCACGGGTCGATCGATCAGGTTAAGCTACGCTTGTCGCGGTTGGTCCGTGGATGGGTGACCCCCCTGTGCCTCGGAAAGCACATTAAGTCGTTGGTCCCGGCTGGCATATGTTGATCTTTGACAGTCGTTACGGGTAGTTAGAAGCCCAAAAGTTTGACAACCAGTCTTACCAAGGGGTATCGTGTTACCTAGTAACTAGGTCGTGGAGGTCAGATAGGCAGTCGCTCCATGTGAAATACTGGTATTCAGCTGTTTAGACTGGAAGCCGACCCCAACATAGCTGGGAAAACGCTAGGCAGATGATGACTCTCTTATTAAATAATAATCTGACCTGACCAAACCAACCCTAAATCCCTCCTAACCTGATAATAATAAAAAAATGGGTGCTCCATTTTTTTCTCAACAACTGTCGCCTGCAGGACTAGAGTCCGCGTCCCACACATTGGATCGAAAAAAGGCTCTCGAAGACAGAGGAGCTGTGTGGCAACAAATTTTTTTTTTTTGTCCGGAACCGAGAGAATAAATAGAATATCCTTGCACACGGTGGTTTTCCTATACTAACTAACTATTTATTTATGATTTTTTGACATACCTCATATAACGAGATTACGGGCGGTTTTTTTTTTTATCGCACTATATCTGAAAAAATCAAGTATGTCAAATATGTGTATGTAAAATCATAAATAAATAGTTACGTCACCGTGTGCAAGGATATTCTGGTTAATCTCTCGGTTCCAGAGATATTAGCTACATGTCCTTTATTTTGCAAAAATACGAAATTTAATTGCCTACCAGATTGTTTATGCATGATATTGGCTATTAGAAACAATTTCAAACAAAAACAGACACATTAAAATTTAAGCTCCTATGTCTTCGAGAGCCTATTTTCAATCCATAGTGCGCCACCAGTCAAGTCTGATATACGCAGCGCTAGTGTCTATGTCATTGCATCAAATTGCTATAAAAAAAAAATGTAGTTTACAATTTTCCGCTGGACTTCAATGATGGCGTGGACACTACTTCTTCTGAGCGACCGTACAGACAAACTATGTTCTGAATGTCCCTCGGCAAACCTCGTGTTTCGTCAGTCGTCGGATTTCCATCAGTTGCCCTTTGCACTTGGTGCAGACCGGACGCTCTCAATCGACTTGGAAGTATATATAGAGTAGTTAATACTCTTTTAACTTAATTTAATTTATTTTATAAATGGTAGGAAAACTGCTAAAATGCAGGCACGACAGATAGGAAAATAGTTTTACCGCTCTATATAGTTCACACGAAAATCAAAACAAAACAACAATAAAGTACTTAGTTCTGAGTTCAAATTATTATACACGATAAATCTAATAATCGATGAACATAGAAATTAGCATTCGTTTGTATTCGGAAATGCGATGATTCCCGAGGGACGTTAAGAAAACTGAAATATAGATTGTGCAATCCACGAAGACGCGCCCCACTTCGCGATTACTGTACTGTAAGTTGTACTTTAGTACGGAGCGGAGCGGAGTGGGGCGCGTCTTCGTGGATTGCACTATCTATACTGTACTATACTTTTGTTTTGACAATCCTGCTTCCTTATTCCTATTTATAAGCCAGAATCTACTGTGGCGACGAACCAGAAATGCGCCGAGACAGTAAAGCTCGGGGAGTTCCAAAGATGATTCAACTATCTTAAAACCGTCTTTGCGGGATTTAAGATAGGCATATAGTTGCTTATCTGCATAGTCTTCACTCAAAATTCATCCATCTACCATCACTTTCACCACAGTTCCTAAGCATTCATTTCTTCCACCGTCAGATACGAATGCGTGCCTCCACCTGAACGTCCTGTGTTCTGCAACGTGACAGGCCGCACGTTCAACACGTTTGATGGCACTGAGTACAAATACGACGCCTGCTTCCATATACTGGCCAGGGAGAACAGATTCGACGCATGGACTATCTTGGGTAAGTTCTTATTGCTTTTTTTCAGATTCAGATTCGTCTATTTGCAAAAACATGTGTAGATAATACGAGTATACATGGTATGATGCTTATTATAGGTGTAACAAAGTATTTTTTGGCTCAACCTGTTTGACCATGGCTGGTGTACAAATTTGGTCGAAAGACAATAGGATTTTAAAATTAAGATAGGTACAATGAACAATAATATAAATAAATGTCACGTTAATATCAAATGATTACAGAACAGCCCCGGATCAAGAAATTTTTTGAGGCGGGGCAAAAACTTCCGACTGCCGCCCCCCGCCAATATTTTATGGGGATGAACTAAGTTAGCCCCCGCGAAATTAAAATTTTCTCAAAATGAAAATTTTGGCAGCAACATATTAATCAAATTCTATCGATCGATAATGCGCCAAAACTGTAGTAAAAAAAAAAAATATTGAAAGATTATAAATGTGCTGCGCGTCTCATTTATTGTAAATTTGCTGTGTGCTATGTGGTGCACTTGTCTGCTACGCTTGAATTTGGCGCCCGGGGCATAGCTTACCCCCCCTAAATCCGGAACTGCAACAGAAACCACCAACCACCAATGTTAAACTTGGGTAACAGTCATCGTGAAAATCAGTTTTCAACCTATTTGGAAATGTAGCACTTTACTAGAAGATCATAGACAGATCCTATTGCTGATATCTTTCAAAAAGATCAGGCGAAAGTCACTCCCAACCGGTGCGTTCAGCAACACAAAAAAAAATCGCCGAAAAAACATTATGTTAAATAGTCTGTTTGTAATCGTCAAAGTTATACCCAATCATTGACAGAAAAAATTTATTTAACCTGGAAAACGATAAAGACTACTTTCAATCGCGATAACACACACACTTGAACTTATACAAACCATCATTCTCCCCACAGTCCGCAAGAAATGCCGCCTAGACGGCTGCCAAAACGAGCTCCTAATTCTCCAAGATGACCAGCTAATCCTCGTCAAACCGAACATGATGATAGAGTACGACAACTACGAGTACACGGTGGAACAGACCAGTAAGATCTGCTTCCAGAAGAACAGCTACAACGTGGACCGGCTGGGCAATGGCATCGCTATCAAGTCCAGGAAGTATAACTTCACCGTGCTGTACAGTTCTGAAGGAGATATTAAGATCGGGGTGAGTTTTAGTTTTCTTTTTAAATAACTTCAGACATTTGCAATATCATATTTTTCACCCGATTTTTGAAAGGATGGAAAAAGACGAGAAGCGCTGTGCATTAAATTATTATTTTACAGCATCAAATTCATATAATTTTTATTTTCTCTTCACAATCAATGGCATCTTATAATTTAGATAGACTTGAGAAACTGTGACAATAGTTTTGTGAGAGACTGGTGTCTTTTTGCGGTAGAAGAACTGCGTTGCAAGATTTGTTTTTTTAAGTTATATTTTTGATGGGATAGACAACGTAAAATAGAAATAATGCAATTCTCAAAATATCTATACTGACCAGGTCTTCAAAAGCAACATGGGTTCTGTGGACGGCCTCTGCGGTGCCTTCGACGGCGAACCCAACAACGACAGGCGCCTTCCCGACGGCAGGCTGGCGACCAGCATCGACGAGTTTGGCCGAGCGTGGGCCAAGCCTGGCCTGCCCGCTAATGCGTGCCAGACTAAGATTATTTCCGATCAGAAGCAGAGGAAGGCTTGGGAGCTGTGTGAAGTTATAACGTAAGCATAAGTTATTTCCACTTAAACAAACATCAACTTTATGCAAGTGTCAATAAAGTTGATTTAAGACTGACTAGTATTTGTTGAAAAAGTCATAAAAAATATGAAGTTGTAGCGCAAACTGAACCTTATGTGTCGGCATTACAGTTGTTTTTTCTAAAACTCGTAGCTCACGCCTTTATTTTTCTCGTGAGGGTAGGCAGAAACTACAGAACGCCACGTGCTACGATCCTTACATACTCCTTTTTACCCGACTACGGCAAAGCCAAAAGGAAGGGTTATGATTTTAGCAGTCTATGTATGTATGTTTGTATGTATTGTAGCAAAAAATATTATGTCTTCTTGCCACTTGTCCAACGCCACGCGGGAATCGAACCCGGGGCGTTGTAAGGATAAGAAATGAAAAGTATGATTGCGGTAAAACAACACTGTATATTTAAAAGGTAGACAAAAAAGAACACGGTAATAAAGATAAAAAATAAAAACAGGAATTAAGGAATTAAATAGCCAAAGGGTTTAGGACCATTGAAAAATGTAATTTAGGCGTTAGGCGATACGACGCGGATTTCCCGACAAATAGCTATTCGTCAAACACCGAGCCGTCGCAATGGGTAAAGCACGCGCACCGAAAAGTCGTGAAGAAAATAATTCCCAGATTTTTTTACATACGGTTAAATGGTGTATACTATGAACTAGAAATTTAAAAAGATTCAGGTTTTAAGATAACGTAACACGTAACACGTGTCCTACGGAAAATATATTAGTTTAAAAATGAGTGTGTGGTGAGGTTAAAGCCAATAAATTACGCCCAAATGTTTATACTAGAAGAAGTATTTTTTTGAATTTTGAAATACTATAATCTAAGAGTAAAAAAAAAGAAAACCAAAAACTACGTCCGCTGGAGGGTGGCTCTTCGCCGAGGACCGCTTAGTGCCGTTCGCCGTCCCGACGCCCGGCTAAGCACGATCGCGTTATCGTGCCAGGGACGCCTCGCCTGGACCGCTAACTCAGCCTGGACCGCTAACTGAGCCTGGACCGCTAACTAGGCCTGGACCGCTAACTCGGCCTGGATCGCTAACTCGGCCTGGATCGCTGACCGAACTGGGCCGCTAACTCGGCCTGGGTCGCCGACCGAACTCGGACGCCGAGGACCCTGGTGAGGAGTGCGACCGGCAGTCCGGCTCTGGCCCAGGGGGTGGGACCGAAAATCGGCCTTTGTATCTGGATAAATGAATCAACAAATGGGTATTAGGGGACAATATCCCCGACTGCTCCCGAGAACTGCCACAATCAAGACGTAGAAATTTTTACGCACAGCGAAACAATCAAATAGCTCTCACAACTCAACGCTCTGCTGACGACTGACGGTTGTCAACCAAGAAAAAATTCAATATTTCTCTTCCATTGCAAAAATTTTGAATTCGTGTCAAAATGAAAAAGGAAAAAATAAGACGGCCTATGTTCGCGTAAAAAAGGTTTATAATGCAGTGTAATGCTGCAGTACCCCCTTTCTAACAAAAAAAATCGATACTATCGATAAAAATTCCAAACAGTGTCGCATCACTAGAGTCAGATGATATCTCCGAGGGTATTATGAGAGGAGGCTGAACGATAAGTAACTACAAGATAAATAGAACCTAATCCTAGAGTAATAAAATAACCAAAGTAACCTACCGGACGACAATTGGAGTGCAACCGGTAAAGAATAACTTCGAACCGGATCGAACCTATACGTTACCGATGCGAGCTCCAGACGTATCCACTAAACCTACAAATAAATTAAACGCGCGAAAGTCTAAACACCCTATATCTAAGACAAGAATAAGTTACGAGATAAAACAAAGAGACTAACAAGAATAAGTTACGAGATAAAACAAAGAGACTAACAAGAATAAGTTACGAAATAAAACAAAGATACTAATAGCTAAGGTAAAGAAGAGGAAACATTAGCATAGAATAAAGAGAAGATGGAAAAAAGAAGTAACGATAAAAGAAGAAAACGATACCGATTGAAGTAAGGAAAAAAAATACAGACTCAGGTCAAAAGACGAGAACATTAAAGTCAAAAATTAGACCAAGTCCAAAAAAAGAGCATCAGGCTATGAAAATGAGCCTGAGTCCAAAAACTACCTCAGTCCAATCAAATACGAGACAATTAAGTTACCCTATCTGTAAGGTGTGCATCCTAGTCGACTTTCGGCCTAATTGGTGCCTAGAGTCTGACTAACAGGATGAGTGGTAACATGAGAGGGATGTTGTGCCTCTGGGGCATACCTAGAGGTCAACAACACCCTCTTTGTCGTAGTCAGGTAAGATGAAATCGGCGACAAGACACTACTGCCCTAGTACCGTGAAACCTGGTAACTTTGCCACTTTACGGTGGGTAAAAAAGTTTGAAAAAGTTTTTCTTAAAATTTTTCTATGATGTTATAAAAAGCAACCAATGAGATATGTAGTCAATTTTATGCATTATTGAAACACAATCTTATATCTATTGTTTTCTCATTCTATCATGATATTTTAGTCCAAAAACCTTTTATGGCAAAGTCAACTATCACTTGTGGTAAGATTGCCCTCCCAAAATTTAGGAAAAATTTAAAGAGTTACCATATAAAATCACAGTCATCATTACCGCATGCTTGGTCACAGTAAAAATATACTACAGTTGTATAATATTTTACACTGGTAATTGATTTTCCAAAATGTGGCAAATTCACCCGCCTTGTTTCGATTTTTTCAAATAAAATAGAAATAGCTGTCAGGGTTGCATCAGAAAAATTAGGGGTAGGTAAGTAGGAAAAAAAACTAAATAACCATATTTTAGTTTCTTTTTTGTGACAGCTCTAGCCTTTAAAAAAATATGGCAAAGTCGACATTACTAAAACTTTGCATTGGGTTGGTATATTTGCCAACAGTGATTTCTTAGGTTAAATTGGTTAAAGAGACGTAAATTATCATGGTTTTAATTAAAGAATATCATTAAGAACATGGTATTAAAGTTTGACTTATCTACACAAAGTATATCCCACTTATTTTCATTAAAGTTTTGGAGCTCTAAGTTACTCACAGTTAGCGCGGGAAAAAAGTAACCACAAAAAAATGACAGTTCTATGAGAGCTGGGTTGTATTATACAATAAAATGTTGCCAATCAAATATTCTAATTTGATTTAAGGGTATTACAAACGTTAAAAAAAATACCGTGAAACCTGGCAACTTTGCCACTTTACGGTGGGTAAAAAAGTTTGAAAAAGTTTTTCTTAAAAAAACTCTATGATGTTATAAAAAGCAACCAATGAGATATGTAGTAAATTTCATGCATTATTGAAACACAATCTTATATCTATTGTTTTCTCATTCTATAGTGATATTTTAGTCCAAAACCTTTTATGGCAAAGTCAACTATCACTTGTGGTAAAATTGCCATCACAAAATTTAGGATTTTTTTTAAAGAGTTACCATATAAAATCACAGTCATCATTACCGCATGCTTGGTCACAGTAAAAATATATTACAGTTGTATAATATTTTACACTGGTAATTGATTTTCCAAAATGTGGCAAATTCACCCGCCTTGTTTCGATTTTTTCAAATAAAATAGAAATAGCTGTCAGGGTTGCATCGGAAAAATTAGGGGTAGGTAAGTAGGAAAAAAAACTAAATAACAATATTTTAGTTTCTTTTTTGTGACAGCTCTAGCCTCTAAAAAAATATGGCAAAGTCGACATTAATAAAACTTTGCATTGTGTTGGTATATTTGCCAACAGTGATTTCTTAGGTTAAATTGGTTAAAGAGACGTAAATTATCATGGTTTTAATTAAAGAATATCATTAAGAACGTGGTATTAAAGTTTGACTTATCTACACAAAGTATATCCCACTTATTTTCATTAAAGTTTTGGAGCTCAAAGTCACTCACAGTTAGCGCGGGAAAAAAGTAACCGCCAAAAAATGACAGTTCTATGAGAGCTGGGTTGTATTGTACAATAAAAGGTTGCCAATCAAATATTCTAATTTGATGTAAGGGTATTACAAACGTTAAAAAAAATACAATTTTGACGTAACAAATTATTTTGCCTCGTAAGCCGGTATATGGCAAATTAAACAACCTTTGGCAAAGTTGCCAGGTTTCACGGTACAGTTTTGACGTAACAAATTATTTTGCCTCGTAAGCCGGTATATGGCAAATTAAACAACCTTTGGCAAAGTTGCCAGGTTTCACGGTAGAGGAAGAGAAGAAGCTCTGCAGCGTTCCGCGCCTAACATAGCGTAAATTGCCATTTTAAAACATATTATAAAGGGATCTGCTTACCACGTTTTGTCCTAGCGTGAAGCGTTTTATATTTTTATGTTTAGACAAATTTAATTTGTATAATTTCTGATAGAACGGTGACAGTTAGAATGTCAATGTAAAAAGAAGTAAAATGTTGTCAGAAAAAATAAGGCCGTATACTAAGACCGTTTGAAAATAGTTTGTAACCAGATTATTTTAGATAATTTTTATATTATAAAATTACGTAGTTTGAGAATAATTAGGGGTAAAACTGATATCTACGTTTGATTCATTTGAATTAGTTAACGCAAGTAGGAAATATATATACTCGTAAAGAAACAACGAATTTAGGGAAAGGAAGAACTGGAGCAAGTACAGAATGCCCAGTGTATTTTCAAATTGAGCGTTCTGTAAATTAATTTGGGGGTAAAATATAGACTGCCAAAAATCACGTTTTGCGCCAGGCAAGAAAAACCATTATTTCAGTATATCCTTAATATGATATGACCCAGAATGAACAGAATCGCAGTCCTGAAGGACATAGGTGGTTCTAGAAATAACCCTAGCCACCCGGCATTTTACAAAGCGAGGTGCAAGCTTGCCGGAGAAATAATCCGTCCCAGAGGACCTGGAGAAATTTCGTCTCCACACAGTGTCACCGACGTTGAGGGTGATAGCCGAACGGTTTGCGTTGTAAGACCGGGAATTGCGGAGAAAGGCTATAGAGAGATTATCGGCCACTTTAGCATAAACCTCGGTGAGGGAGGACAGATTGGACGCATGCCGAGACCGACTTTCAGCCAAATTGGCGCTTCGAGTCTGCCCCTGGGCATGGGTCAAATCCATAAGGACTTCCCTCCCAAACATAAGAAAGTTTGGAGTGAAACCTGTGGCTAAATTGATACATGAATTGAGATAAAGTTTAACTTTGGGTAGCAATTTCGATCAGTTTCTTTGATTTTCCCCGACTAAAATACTTAAGCAGGTAACAACACTTTGATTATAGCGTTCCACTGTGTTAGCTTGTGGAGTATAATAAGGCGTATAAATTGGGGGGCCAATGTGAAAAGACCTAAGAAAGTTTATAAATTAATTGCTACGGAAGACTGTAGCGTTATCGCAAAGAATAGCCCGTGGAACGCCGAAATTCAAAAATATTTCTGATTCTAGGGCTTTAACTACAGAAGCGGCATTCACCTTTTTTAAGGGAATCAGCCAAACATACTTTGAAAACACATCAACCATAGATAGGATATATTTATAACCGTAATAAGCGGTAGGTAGAGGACCAATCAAATCAATAGAAATTACTTGTAGGGGCAAAGAAACTTCTTTTGGGTAGCACATCTGGCCACGTGGCTGTGTGTTAGCGATCTTATACGCTTTGCAAATTTCGCATCGCTTTAGAGTTTCGGTAACATCCCGAAACATGTTCGGCCAATAGAAGCGCTCTTTAATCTTAAGGTAAGACTTCATAACCCCAGGGTGTATAGATGGGAAATTATTGTGAATCTCCCAGATGGCTAGAGGAATCTTCTCTGCTGGCAAAACAATTCGCCAAGGACCAGGTGACAGAGGACTAGCGACAGGCATGCGTCTCAAGAGGACGCCGTTTTGGATGGCGTATGCGGGAAACATCTGGGGTGAATCACGAGCACCCAAGTAAACCTTCTTGTACCATCTGTCGTTAGTCTGTTCGGGACCCTGGTCGAACGTTACAGGACTTGCGTAGATCCTGGATAGGGCATCTGGAACTACATGCTGTGATCCCTTGCGATGGACTATATCGAAAGTATACTGGGAGATGATAGTGGCCCATCGGGCCAAACGACCAGAAGGGTTGTTAAGCGTGAGAAGCCATTTCAAGGCCATATGGTCCGTTAAAACGGAAAACTACATTCCATCCAAATAACAGCGGAAATGCTTAATAGAATCCAGAACCGACAAAAGTTCCCGCTCGGTGGTACTGTAGTTGCGTTCTGCTTTGGAAAAGAGGCGGGAATAATAAGCAATGGGATGCTCCACACCATCAAATTTTTGGCAAAGAACGGAACCGAGACCAACAGCTGATGCATCGCATTGTAACAGGAATGGCTTGGAAAAATCTGGGCAAGCCATCACGGGAGTGTTAATTAATGCGGCCTTTAGCTTAACGAATGCTTGTTCGGCAGCATCGTCCCAGCTTATTGGGTCCCGACCCTTCTTTCTGCCAATAAGAGCAGTGAGAGGAGCTATTATAGAGGAGAAACCGTTAACAAAACGCCTATAATAAGAACACATCCCAATAAACCCGCGCAATGATTTAGCGGTGGTAGGAGTGGGATAGTCCTTAATAGCACCAAGCTTGCTAGGGTCGGTCTGAAGACCCTTCTCGTTTACAATATAACCCAGGTCCCTTAACTCACTTTTGCAAAATTCGCATTTTTTTAGGTTAATGGACAAACCAGCCTCCTTGAGGCGGCTTAGCACCTTCCTCAGGAGAGCGAGGTGGCTGTGGAAATCCTTGGAAATTAAAATGAGATCGTCGACGTAGCCGAAAACACAGTCGTTGCTAGTCGAAGTGAATTCGAAGTTGACAATCAGATCGGTAAGACGCTGCATTTCAGAGGCTGCGTTAGTGAGCCCAAATGGCATTCTGACGAACTCGAATAAGCCGCGTTGAGGGACTATAAATGCCGTCTTTTTGCAACTCTCATCGTCCGCGAGAGGAATCTGCCAGAAAGCACTCCTGAAATCGAGAGAGCTTATATATCTTGCGCCCCGAAGGTTGTCAAGAATATCTTGAATGCGGGGGAGAGGATACGAGTCTCTGATGGTCACACTATTCAACTTTCTGCTATCAACGCAAAAGCGGACGGAACCGTCTTTCTTGGTGACCATGACTACAGGACTAGCCCAAGGTGAACGAGATGGTCGGATAACACCCAATTCTAGCATCTTGTCAATCTCCTCATTGAGAACTTTTAATTTAACGGGTGAAAGAGGGTAAAACCTTTGCCTAATTGGCTGTCCTGTCGTGTTGATTTTGTGTGATAGCCAGGTAGTTTTTCCAAGCCCAACCTTGTCAGATGAGATGACTTCAAACTCATCAATGACCTGTTGTAAACTTCGCTCTTGGTCAGGTAATAAGACATTACGAGGATGAATGTATCGGGATTCGGTTACACAAGAAACCTGGGGAGAGGAATGACCGGTAGCAGGAATATACATGTTTCCTTTGATATTATTGTTAAATGCTTTACTAAAAACGGAGGTTAGACCAAATTTGTTCCAAAACTCTATTCCTAAGATAACTGGAGAAGACATACTACGCGCAACTAAAAATTCGTGAACAAAAGTAGTATCGTTGAATCGAACCGGAAGGTAAATAGTTCCCAAAATATCAATGGGCGAGTTATTAGCAGAAATGGCACGGGGACATGAACTGTTCGATGTCATAGAGATTCTTAGCTCGCGGGCCAAACTATCACTAATAAGGGACATCTGAGCTCCCGAGTCTAGTAATGCTTTAACCAAATGACCTTTCAACCAAATCTCAATAAACGGTCTATTATCGGAAGAGTCCGACGCTATCACCGGTGACACTGTACGAGAGAAATAGGCGGCGTGTCGCCGGTGGTTTATGCATTCTTTTGGATTACAATTTGGACAATCCCGGGTAATCACGCCAGGAGTCCGGCACTTGAAACAGAGTCTGCCAGGAAAATCTGGACAGACACGATAAGAGTGTCCGTTTTTTCTACACTTGGGACACAATCGAGCTTCGGAAGAGACGACCGAAACAGCTTTGGAGGATTTGGGTAAGAAATTTTCAAAATGCGAAGCAGTATCGATGAGTGCATCAAAGTCAGCAAATTTATGGACCGATAAACATGGGAAATATCTCGGGTGCATGTTATGGGTTACGATTTCCAACAAGTCGGGTTTACTAATCGGGCGTCTCAAAGTATCGTTCAAATAGGAAATTTGGATTATAAAATCTCTAACAGGTTGATCTGACTTCTGTTTATAGTTTCTGACCTCTTGTTCGGTTTTGTATTCAAAATCTGTCGGGCCGAATGTCCTAATGAACAATTGTTTAAGTTCTGGATAGGATAAGTCGGATCGGCGAATCGATCTAAAATATTTTAAGGCGGCCCCGGACAAAACCTCGTGAAACCGTTTAAGCAAATAGCAATCCGGTAAGTCATCCGCGTCTTTATGTTCATCGATGTTGGTGAAAAATTCGCGAACACATGTATTTCCCGAATAATCAATCTTCCATTTTGAAAGAGAGATTTGTTTTTTAAAATACGGTTGACAATCTTCCGATCTCATAGGAGATGGAATAACAGACGACGTTGAAGCTCTAGATGTTCTGGGTGGAATTGGAGGAGGCCTAGAAATTATGGGGCTGTTTCGGAATGGAGTTGAAGCAATAGGGAGATCTTCGTCTTCCATACTGATGCAAATTGACGAAACAAGACAAAAAAATAAAAAACACGATAAGATTGAAGACCCGAAGTACCACCGACCAACGTTTACAGAACCGAAGGCAATATATGAAAATGGTCAACGTCCTTTCAAATAGCACTAAAGTGAATGGTCATTCTCCTTTATATTTTGAACAATGTTTGTGATAACAAATATTTACGTAATTTGAAAACGTAAATTTTGTTAACGCAAATATTTCGCTATTACTATTATCCTAATCGAATCCCTGTAGATCGGTTTACAGACGCGGGGTTATTGGACCTAAGGTGGGAGAGTATTTGAAAGAAAGGTTTTCGATTGAAATTCGCCGTGTGTAGCCAAACCCTATATCCAATGTCCGAGCGAGACGACAGCAACAAAACGGCAATATAACGGAGTAGGTGGGACTAGCTACTAAAAAAACTAGATAACTAGCAAAATCACCACTCAAAAAGGCTTACCTTATGCTGCGCCCTAAACAATCGCACACCAAACACACACTACGGGGTACTAGCTACAACGATGTCTACAAGAGATGAATGAAATTCAGGGATCAATTATGTATTTGCGGGGACGAAATAAAAGGTCAATTCTTGAATATGGTTACATGAATTTGTTATTAAAACAGATTACATGAACAATCACACGACATTAAATATGTTCAACATAGAAGACACAGGCTGCGTCGATTGTCCTTCCAACAAGCTCCGAAGGGCTTCGTGTACGTCTCGTTACCTGAAAATATACCCAATCAAGTAGGTAGAAATTGAATTTGTGCTACTAGGGAGCACACCACATACGGAATAACGAAAAAAATATGTAAGTTATTATTCACAATTATCTTAAGTGTACTTACTTGTGTTCGGGCGCCAGTTTGTAGCAAAAAATATTATGTCTTCTTGCCACTTGTCCAACGCCACGCGGGAATCGAACCCGGGGCGTTGTAAGGATAAGAAATGAAAAGTATGATTGCGGTAAAACAACACTGTATATTTAAAAGGTAGACAAAAAAGAACACGGTAATAAAGATAAAAAATAAAAACAGGAATTAAGGAATTAAATAGCCAAAGGGTTTAGGACCATTGAAAAATGTAATTTAGGCGTTAGGCGATACGACGCGGATTTCCCGACAAATAGCTATTCGTCAAACACCGAGCCGTCGCAATGGGTAAAGCACGCGCACCGAAAAGTCGTGAAGAAAATAATTCCCAGATTTTTTTACATACGGTTAAATGGTGTATACTATGAACTAGAAATTTAAAAAGATTCAGGTTTTAAGATAACGTAACACGTAACACGTGTCCTACGGAAAATATATTAGTTTAAAAATGAGTGTGTGGTGAGGTTAAAGCCAATAAATTACGCCCAAATGTTTATACTAGAAGAAGTATTTTTTTGAATTTTGAAATACTATAATCTAAGAGTAAAAAAAAAGAAAACCAAAAACTACGTCCGCTGGAGGGTGGCTCTTCGCCGAGGACCGCTTAGTGCCGTTCGCCGTCCCGACGCCCGGCTAAGCACGATCGCGTTATCGTGCCAGGGACGCCTCGCCTGGACCGCTAACTCAGCCTGGACCGCTAACTGAGCCTGGACCGCTAACTAGGCCTGGACCGCTAACTCGGCCTGGATCGCTAACTCGGCCTGGATCGCTGACCGAACTGGGCCGCTAACTCGGCCTGGGTCGCCGACCGAACTCGGACGCCGAGGACCCTGGTGAGGAGTGCGACCGGCAGTCCGGCTCTGGCCCAGGGGGTGGGACCGAAAATCGGCCTTTGTATCTGGATAAATGAATCAACAAATGGGTATTAGGGGACAATATCCCCGACTGCTCCCGAGAACTGCCACAATCAAGACGTAGAAATTTTTACGCACAGCGAAACAATCAAATAGCTCTCACAACTCAACGCTCTGCTGACGACTGACGGTTGTCAACCAAAAAAAAATTCAATATTTCTCTTCCATTGCAAAAATTTTGAATTCGTGTCAAAATGAAAAAGGAAAAAATAAGACGGCCTATGTTCGCGTAAAAAAGGTTTATAATGCAGTGTAATGCTGCAGTATGTATGTTTGTATGTATGTATGCATGTATGTTTGTATGTATGTATGTTTGTTTTTACGTGTGTTCCACCGTAGCGCCTAAACTACTGAACCGATTTTGATGAATGAGGTATCAATAGATTTGTAATAATGGTTCGGGTGACATAGGCTATACAATTTTTCCCTAAATTTAATTTGGTGGACTTTACACGTAAATTTCTAACCTCGAAAAAAATTAAAATGGGATGATCATGACATGTTTGGTATCAAAAGAAAGGTCTTGACGAGCACATTTCAAATATGTATATAATATTATATTTTCAAAGTAAATAAATATGTTTTAATCGTTAAAAACAAGCAAAAGTGAGACTGCGCTACGTAGTAGGTATCGCAAGATGTTACCAACGTGCAGTTAATCAAATCTTAATAAATAGTAACGATTTGTAATTCCACTCTTATGAAGAAAAACAAGTACAACGAAATATTTATATTTTGAATTTCTTCGAAGCTCGATATCGATATAATTATTAGAGCGATTCATTTCAACGCCAACATCATATTATGATGTTGTGAACTGTACAACAAACAAGTCTTGTCAAAGTTCGATTGGATTTTGGTGTCCAAACGGAGGTCGATTTATTAAGAAAAACCGCAAAACCGAATGATGACATTTGTTTTATTGAAAAATAAAACTGAACGAAATGAAATAAAGCCGATAAAACTGGCAGGCCTGAACATAGGCACTAAGAGCTTTCGCGCATGCTCTCTCACTCACACTCGCCCCATGTCACCATTTAGTTCCTAAAAAATGTTATTGCGCAGCCTTCTGCGCGAAGTTCGGAACTGCCAAGTTATATCGGCTGCATTGTATCTTACACGCCCATAAATTTATATCTCCGACAGTTCGTAAACTAGTAGATCTTTAAAAAATACAATAGACGTTGATATATATATATTTAGTAACCTGTCCCGCTTAACTATTCCTAAAGAGCTATAAAAAACCCTGTAAGAAATCGACACGTGTTTCACCTCTTAACGAGGCATCCTCAAGATGAGGATTGACTTGTCGCGAACCCGAACACGGCGTGTTGCCACACCGAGCGCTGGACGCGGAGTGAGCCATACCGCCCGACAAACCCAACCATCCAGTAGATCTTTAACAAGACCGTATCCATTTTTACTTTTTCTCAACTTTACGTGTTTGCATTTCAAAACACTTATATTTTCTTTTGCCCTCTAGGAAAGAGCCCCTTTCCCAATGTGGCAACGTCCTAAACCTGCACAAATGGCGCAACATTTGCTTGGAGAAGATCTGCGAGTGTTCCCAAATGATCGTGAATGGAACCCATCGTACTGAGGAGGAATGTCGCTGTCTGCTGGTGGAACAGCTGGTGGCCGAGTGTCTCGCCGCCGACAAGAATGTAGACCTGTCCAACTGGAGGATGATGATGGACTGCCGTGAGTTATAGCTATGTTTAAAATAAAAAATCCAAGGCCAAAATGCAAGCAGCCCATCTAATGGTAATTTGTCCCTGACGGCTACGGACATCCTACTTAATATTATAAATGCAAAAGTTTGTGATGATGGATGGATGAATGTTTGTTACTCTTTCACTTAAAAACTACTGAACGGATTTAGATGAAATTTGGCACACGATAGTTTATATCCCGATATTCCCACGGGATCGAGTCTTAGCCGACGTTCGCACGGACGTAATAAAATCGCGGTGATTTTTTAGTGCACTGGATTTTCAACGCTCTGCTTAGCGCCGAGAGTTCAAAATCCAACACTGGAATTTTCAACGCGCTGGGACGAGTGTGCGTCCCAGCGCGTTGGATTCTCAACACTCGGCTTAACACCGAGAGTTAAAAATCCAGTGCGCGATAAAATCCCACCGCGATTTTATAACGTCCGTGCGAACGTTGACTTATGCGGGAGAAACCGCGGGGTGCTGCTAATCATCAATAACAAAAGAATCGCAGCTCACGGTAAGTTGCCAATTTGCCATCTTAGCAACTAAACTGAAAATCTCGCTTGAGCTTGTAATTTTACGCTGGTATCGCGAGCTAGCGACTTTACTCTGACTGCAGTAGGTGGAGAGGGGAATGGAATGCCCTGGCGACATGAAAGAAAGAAAAAAAAAGAAAGAAAGAAAAATTGTTTATTCTGCACAAAATAAACGCACATTACACAAAAAAATATAACATAAAATACACATTCACCAATAGCAAAAAGCCTCGTATCCAATTTTCGAAAACTAATAAAAAGTTCGACAAATTTTGTCTATTGCTTATGTCAAGGCCAGATACCAAAGACAATTTACAGTTTTGTTTGCATTAAAAAGCTCATGTAATTACGAGGGAATTTCATGCTGTTGCCCAGTAAATACAGTTCACAATCGCCATTAATACACAAGAGAGGGCCGCACGAAAGATTTCGCCTACGTCTGAAACAAAACTTCTTTACCTAAGATTTTTATACAATGATAGAATAGATAGAATATTCTTTACTATGTATAAAAATTACAGACATTAATTTAGAAATTTTACATTGGGTGACACAATGGGCGGTCTTATCGCTAAAAGCGATCTTTTACAGACAACCTTTGGATGGATTTAAATGGAAAAGGAGAGACAATACTGCAGGTTACCTATATAAATATTTATATATATATTAGATAAATAACAGATATACATAAAATTATAAACATGAAATAAGAGCAAGGAACTATATGTAATGATGATGTTTAATGTTACCCTTTATTCCCACAGCTGCCGACTGCCCAGCTCCCCTGGTCCACTACGACTGCTACCGCAAACAGTGCGAGCCGTCCTGCTCGCAGTTCGGCGCAGTCACCCACTCCTGCCCCACTGAAGATGGGCAGTGCTTCCCGGGCTGCTACTGTCCCGAGGGCAAGCTGAGGATGAACGACCAGTGTATACCGCCCACTGAGTGTCTAGATTGTGAGTATTCATGAAATATGATGAACAGGCTGAGAATCGGCACATTTTGCAGGTAGAAAGGTGCATAATCTCATGCACCAATCTGCATGATCTCCATATGACAAGAAAAGAGCCTATTACTTTATTTCGGTGCTTTTTATCCGACAAGGATAGGAAACACGGACTTCTAGTTTTAGAACATAATTTGTTTTTGACGTGTAATACATACATATTAACATAATGCCTTGTTTCCTCGAAGGATTGGGTAGAGGTGTACCTATAGTACACTCACATTTCGCCAGTTATGTTTAAGTCCCATGTAATAGGGGGCGAGCCTATTGCCATAATTATCAACCGGAACTTAGAGCAACCCCGTTCGTGTTTTTTTTTTTACTAATCAGAAATAAGACCCCCCCAAACGGGACTCCGACGACTACGCCGTATAATACCGCGTGCGGCTTTTTTAACCGACTTCCAAAAAGGAGGAGGTTATAATTATGTTCGTCGCGTATGTTTGTTTTTTTTTTTTATGTATGTCCACCGATTTCTCCGTCAATTGTGGACCGATTTTGAAAATTATTTTTGTGTTTGAAAGGGTGTGCTCTCGAATTGGTCCCATATAAATTTTATTAACTTTGCTTGGATAGTTTTTGAGTTAGCTACAAAATACGTATTTTTTTTTCCACTTAGTATGTAGATGATATGATAAGTTTCTGTCACTGGTAGCAGGTAGTGGTATTCGAATGTGTGTGGGGTAGGTACCACAACTAAAAAGTGAAAAATAAAAACTTTTTAGAAAAAAAAAAAACAACCAACCTCCAAAAAAAAACACTACAAAGTGAAAAATAACTTTAATTTCGGAAGTCGGTGGCAAAAAACGAAAATACAAAACCCAAGACACCGACTTCCGAAATTAAAGTTATTTTTCACTTTGTAGTGTTTTTTTTTTGGAGGTCGGTTGTTTTTTTTTTTTGTAAAAAGTTTTTAAAATGATGTACTACCGGTTATAGTGCCGTCAGCTTGCAGCATACTGCTGCAAGCTGACGGCACTATAACCGGTTTTGATACAATGTCGCTTGCGCTACTCTATACACTGCCAACAAAAAAAAAACAAAATATTAAATCTAAATATTTGCACGGCTGAAATGCCGAATATAGTGAAACCCATAGAACTTAAGAACATATGTACCTATATTCTTGCAAATAAATATATCATTCATTCATTCAAAATGCTTCAATGAAAACTCGAGATGGATTTCTTAATGTCCATAAATTCAATTCACATTAAAACCACTTTGATCACCACTATTTAAACACCTTCCACCTTTTCTTAGGCACCTGTAACGGCGTAGGAACACCAGCCAAGTACGTGACCTTCGAAGGTGACGACCTTCCATTCCTGGGCAACTGCACCTACTTAGCCTCAAGAGACAGGAACGAAAGTGGTCAGCACAAATACGAGGTGTACTCTACGAATGGGCCTTGTGAAGACAACGGTGACGTTGTCTGTACGAAGGTTGTACATCTGCTCTATGAGAAGAAGGTTATACATGTCAGCAAGAATGCGGAGACAAAGAAGGTGAGTTTGATGGTTTTTCATTGCTTTATGTATGAACCCTTAAAATTCATTCAATTACATAAGGTAAAGTTCCAAATACACTGACGAGAAATATAAAAAAAGCCACTTACTTATCATGAAATATTTCCGAAACCACGCAAGATAGCTTCTTGAAGTATAAAGCAACATTCAAGTGTATGTAATAGCGCATAAAAAACACCTATAAAACTGTTTTCAAGATTTTTTAGGGTTCCGTACCAAAATGGTAAAAAGGAACCCTTATGGTGTGACTCAGTCTGTCTGTCCGTCTGTCTGTCACAGCTGGATATCTCAAGCACTACTAATGCTATCAACTTGAAATTTGGAATAGTTTTAGATGACGTTTGCCCAACTATTTTGCAAATAAGAAAGAAATAAAAATGTACATATTTTTTTGCAACAGGGACTGAAGGGGGTCTTAAAAATTCGAAGTGGGGCTACTAGGGCATGTGGAGTATCATATGAAAGAGCGCTATTTGCACATTCTCAAGCATTTTTCTTTTTTTTAGGCTGCTTAGTTTTCGACTTGTGACGAAAAATTAAAAAAGAATGCCGTTCCCCCTTATCTCCGAAGTTTGCATAGAGAAACATCTGAAATTATTTTGTGTGGTAGAACTTTATGTAAAGATTACAGGAAAAATAAAACGATGTCTGTAAATAGTACACTTTTTCAGAAATCATCAACAAAAATTACATTATTTCCATTATCGGTCAAGAGATGGCGCTGACCTAAAACTGCAATATTATACACCGCAGTGTGCAGTGTTAAAATTCTCTGACGAATATAGGCCTCGCCGATGAAATTTTTTTTACTTCATGTAGCTAACTTGTGTGGTTTAGTTTTAGTACTTTGCAAGTGGCTTTTTTAAAACTAAATTTCCGCAACGAAACGAAAAATCAAAATACAATTTCTTCTTTTCTTTGTCGTTCCCTCAATGCTGAGGATCGAGACCACATACAACGCGTCTCCAAGCTATGCGGTCTCCTGCAGTGTGGACCGCTCGGTAAATGCTGCCTTCCAACAGCCTTCTTGATCGCGACTGACAGTCTTGTTGGTGCTCTGCCTTGAGCGCGTTTTTATTCCACCCGATCTAGTATCAATACAATTAAAGTCGAATACAATTTAAGGAGTAGAAAAATAATCATAATTTCCATTTCAACAGGATTTAAAATAATACTGTATTCGGCCTTACCCAAAACTTTCATCAAGCGATGGAACATTATTGTTTTAGTCCTTGCCCGATTTTTTTTATTGAAGTGAAAACTTCTTTAGACGCGTTGGGCATTTTTGAGATGGGAACAAACACTTGAACTCGCGACACCGTTCCGACACTTCATTTTTGTACACGCGATTGTGCTCTTTATTTATATTACGTTACGGATCAATGTTCTATGCAAGTATTTTTACTTTAAAGGTTTTAGTTTATTTTTATTTTTGTGAACGCGATTGTGCTGTTTATTTAGATAAGGTAACGGTTGGCCCAATCTATACAAGTATTTTTCTTCCACCAAGGCGATTTTGTTCCAGTTTTCACTTCTGTCGGCACTCCCGGAGTGCCACTGTTTTTTTAGATACTAGAAACTGCGGTTATCATAATACTTACTAATTACTTCCTTACAAGGGTACAACATAATTATCATATTTTGTATCACATTTACTACAAAAATATTTTTGTTTCGACAGTTGCTAACTACGATCGACGATGAGGCACTGTTCAAGTACCCAGTGAAGAAAGATTGGGTGACCATCAGTCAGGACAACGGACAAGACGTCACCATACTGCTACCGGATATACATGTTGAGGTAAGATGTTCAAAAAATACAATAGACGTGGATATATTTAGTAACCTGTTCCGCTTAGCTATTTCTAAAGAGCCATAAAAATGTCCTGAAAGAAATCGATACGTGTTTCACCTCTCAACGAGGCATCTTCAGGATGACGATTGACTTGTCGTGAACCCGAACACGGCGTGTTGCCACACCGAGCGCTGAACGCAGACTAAATATATCCACGTCTATTGTATTTTATAATGGATTTCCGCAAGGTCACGCCTGAATCTATTAACTATCGTAATATGTTCATAAAGATGCGGTAAAAATTAGCTATAAATTGTGGAAATAAGACTTATTATTATTGAAAACATTGCTTAGAAATTGATTTATGATAATCCTTAGAAATAGAGGTATCTGTTTTGTTCAAATGTTTTATTTTTGTGTGTTATGGAGGTTCGTGACGTCACTTCTGGCGTTCCTTTTGGAGTTCCCTCCACCAACCCTGTTTAGGACTCTCGTGGAGGGATAAAGAAATTTTTTATTATTGTCTTTAGTTCTTCTGTCTACATTACCATTTCCTTTGGATTGTCTCCGTCAAAAAACTTGTTTCCAAGGTATTTTTTGGATGCCAAAATCTTTTCTATATAGTACGATAACACAGTATTTTTAACCTTACTCAACAGTTAACAGTCCTCCAATCAAAGTTGGAGTTTAGAGTCCGCGTGCCTTCCTACGTGTACGCCAACAGGACGGAGGGTCTGTGCGGCGTGTGCGCCGGGTACCAGGAAGTGTTGCTCACCAGCAACGGCACGGAAACTGACGACTTTGAAGAGGTAAGATAAACAGGGTGCATTTTTTATGAGACATCAGGATGGAGACTTAATAAATCTGCCTTGCGGAGAGGAGATATTGAAAGTCAGTTTCAACTTTTATTTACTTTTTTCACGAAATCTAGTTTTAAATGTTATCAACTCGTGTTATGGAAATATTCTCCGTAACCAGAAGTTTCCTAATATTTGTTACGCAAATCCAAATAAAGCAAGCTATTGCGAGAGGCATATCTGCACATACTGCACCAGTACAAAAAAGTCACAATGTCGGAGAGTTTATGACTTTCGGCTTCGTTAAGCTTCATCTTACATCCGTTATTTAGGTACCTAAAATAATGTGTTATTTTATTTCACTCTTTCTGCGTGAATATAAACCACTAAATAGACCTAAAACCAGTTAATACGAGTGATACCTATTTCAAACGGCTAATACTAGTAATGTCAGCCATACGAACCATGGTCCGGATTTCACAAATAGAGAGCTGTCGGCCACACTTTATAAATTTAAAAATTCTTACTGTGCCCAGCCTCTATGTTTTAGTATTATTGGTGAATTTAAAAAAATACCTGCATAATTATGAAACAAATGAGGAGAGACAGTTGAGAGAAAATACGCGCAGGAAAGATTTACAAGTATAATAATACCCCAACTTAAGATTGTTCAACATAGTCCTCAATATCAAGCAGTGCGGATTTTTAACAGGTTGCCTTTGGACTTAAAAATTATAATTTATAAGAGCTCTTTTAAGTCAAGACTCAGAGCATTCCTATTGGAGAAATGTCTGTATTCAATAGACGATGACATATCCACGTTTAAAAAAATTGATATTAGTTAATGTGAGACACGGTAATATTTATCAATGAAGTAGCTTGTTATGTTATTGAATTGAATGTTTAATTTGTAATGTTATTGAATTTTTATTTTTTTGTTATTTTCTATAATTTATTGAACTTTGAATGTGTTAGTTTTATAATTTAAATGAATGTGTTTTTATTAATATTTATTTATGTTTTCAAACACAATGTTAATTGTTTCTGAAATAAATTGAATTGAATTGAATTGAATTTGTCGAAAAAAAACTATTTCGCATACTGTAGTTATGTGGAGAATAACCCTAGAGCCTTCATTTCACAGTAAAAGATGATAGCTGAATTGTTTACTGGCATAAAAAGCTATTACTATAATTAGATTACTGTTATTCTTTTAACTAAAATATACTGAAAACACTATTTTTCAAACTCGTTTAACAGCGCAGTGAATGGCCCTACAGATTTGATTCATTAGTAAAAAGTGAAGAGAATAACATGTTCTAACGGAATATAACTTTATTTTTGTTTGGCCGGCACTTTCACATTTAGCCCAAAAATGTATGGACCCAGAAATACTTTTAACTACTTTGCAAAAATACTATCCTGCATCATTCTATTGAGTCCATAAAATCTCAGCAAATTATAACTTTTATTTCACCCCACCAGTACGGCAAGTCCTGGCAAGCTACCCCTGCCACCCTGAAAACCCTGGACATCTCAGAACAAGCTCAGTGTGACCAGCCTCTTATACCAGAGTGTGTGTTACCGCCGCCCGAGTCGAACCCCTGCTACAACCTCTATAATGCTGATAGATTTGGAGCTGTAAGTATAACTCATAATTATTATTTACATTATTTTATCAGCCCATAATGTTCCCACTGCTGGGACACAGGCCTCCTCTCTGTGAGAGGGAGTGGGCCGTAATCCACCACGCGGGCCCAGTGCGGGTTGGTAGATGTCACATGTTTTCGAATTTTCGGTTCTAGGACATGCCGGTTTCCTCACGATGTTTTCCTTCACCGTTTTGAGAGCAGTGGTGATGAAATTATTTACATAAAGTAAAGCGCCTGCTTGGGCTACCTCTTAGTAATTTTGTTCGTTTCCGACTACATAACCAAACTTAGTTCTATTTTTTAAATTCATTCTCGCCCTAGAGAGGGAAGCAGTTACCATGAGTCTTTCCCGCTCAAGGGTGGGGAGCAGCATCTTCCACCCGCTAGTCGGATCAAACAAACACTACTTTCCGAGTATAAGAGTTGAAAAGTTTTTTACAATGAATGATGTTTGTTTAGTGCCACGCGCTAGTAGAACCGCAGTCATTCGTGGAAGCGTGTGAGGCGGATCTGTGCGCAAACGCAACGGACTTCTGTGTCGCGGCGGAGCGATACGTAGCAGAGTGCAGGAGACAAGGAGTTTGTCTGCAGGACTGGAGGACTGACCTCTGTCCGTTCCCTTGGTAAGTGACCGGCTCAAATAGCCAATTTTTTCTACTTTCTAGTAAATAAATTATTATTAATAATGAGCCTTTATTAAACAATCTTATAAAACACATATATCTTATATACTAAAATAAAGTATTTTACAAAGACACTAGTTTCGCGAAGATTGTCTTGCTATTCAGCATAGGCCTCCCCTAAAGCTTGCCATAAAGTGCGGTCTTCTGTCTTCCTTCTACATGTGGCGCCTGCTATTCTTTTTATGTCGTAAAGAAATTATTACTTTACTAGAAAGTAGAATAAATTGGTTAGTAAATTTTTAGTGAGCCATAAGTATTTAAAACAATATTCTGATACCAAACACTCTGCCTATTCAAACTAATTTTGTTTTATTACACGTGGGAGCCAAAAAAACATCATATCATAACGTTCCCAGCGAATGTTAAATCAATCTGCCTAGCCTTTTCCCAACTATGTTGGGGTCAGCTTCCAGTCTAACTGGATGCAGCTGAATACTAGTATTTTACATGAAGCGACTGCCTATCTGACCTCCACAACCCAGTAACTGGGTAATACGATACCCCTTGGCAAGATTGGTTGTTAGACTTTTGGGCTTGGGGTACTGTCAAAGATCTACACATGCCAGCCGGGACCAACGGCTTAACGTGCTTTCCGAGGCACGGAGGAGTCTCGGTATGTTAAGATGGTCACCTATCCACAGACCAACCCCGGCAAGCGTAGCTTAACAAGGTAGATCAAACCGTGCGGCTGTTATTACTTAGCCAGGAGCTCCTAGCGAATGTTAGATAAATAAAAATATTAAACGTGTAGCGGTTACACCGCCACATACGAACTACGCATCATAGACATGACGTCACACAAATCCTGCATCGCGCAGTTAGAGTTTACCGAGCGATCGACATACATACAAGATTTCAACTTCAAACTGATGGGCAGTTGCCCGCCAGACACAACACCCGTCTGGTCGGAGGATCTTCCTATTTTCTATGGTGGATGAATGAACTTTACACCTTGTACCTCATACCCCTAAAAACGTAACACGTAAACGTTGTAGAAGTAAAACTGCGCGTTTCTTACGCTCCAAAACGAGAATAATAGTGCGATTTTGTCGCATTTTTAGCAGACGTTCCTATACGCAGTCTCAGACCAAATAAAAAACCAAGTGTAAAATACAGTGAAGCATGCCAAAACTATACCTCCGCTCTGTGCATACACGCTCACACGCACACGTTTACAACCATTTACAATAACACTACAATCAAACTACACCTCACTAAGTGCACACATGTTTACGAAACCGGCCTCACGTCACTGTTGACAGCGCTATATCTTGTTTTTTTATTTGGTCTGAGTACGCAGTACTTATTTTTTGTCTATACTATTGTAAAGATTTCTCTAACTCGAAGTTAAAGACTTTTTAACTTCGAGCCTTTCTTAAACAAATCGATATTGTTTTTAGTGACGAGCCTCTAGTGTACCGTACGTGTGTGAAATGTGAGATGACGTGCGAGAACAGTGACGAGCTGACCAAAAGCCCTGACAAGTGTGACAAACCAGCTGTAGAGGGATGCTTCTGTCCTGAAGGAAAGGTAATTCAAATTCATACTTATTTCGAGGCCTTTTACAAGCAATATACGGTGAACAAGAGAAACATTATCCTAAGTCACAGAGGAGATTTATAAAGGAATGCTCATTTAATACATAGTATAGGAAACTTCATACTAATTCCATGATAGTACATACTAATTCCATGCTGCCATAAACATAAACATAACATAAAATCTTAGAAATAATTTATAAAGGTATTAGAATGTTAGATGCCTGTACTAGGATAAACCTGTATCACAGGCGGCATGAGCTCACATTTTGGGAATCAATTGCTCAATTGTAGGACAATAAAATTCTTAACAATATTTAACATTAGAAGTCTTGAAATAATGACAAAATTTAATAACCTTATTCATTATTTTATACCTATACTCCGTTTGAAATAAGATTAGACATTTAAACAAACCTTTTTACAGTCCGTTCAACCGATTTTGACTTCTATTGCGTAGGCATAAGGATGGCATTAAAAGCAAAAAAAGTGGTCACAAACCAACTGTTTACTGCAGCTGCCATTTGTCATGCCGCCAACGCAATAGAAGTCAAAATCGGTTGAACGGACTGTAAAAAAGGTTTAGTTAAATGTCTAATCTTATTTCAAATGGAGTATAGTTTATTTAAATACTATTTATTTTAATGATAAAAATAAAAAAAATCTTATTTAGTTTGCGTAAAATAGTTTCTTGCACTTTATAACCTAGTTAAAAACACATGATATGATTTTGCGTCAGCAGAATTTGTAAGTGGGTTAAAAACAATGTTGCAAAAAATTAAATAACATTCAAGGCTATGTGTATATCGATTTTACTGCGGGCGATAAATGTGCTTAGACTTCAACAAAACCAAGGATTTGTAGGCCAGTGCAGTATTTTGTTGAGTCCTGATAGACAATAGGCATAATAGTCGGTACTTACTTATTCCATGCTGCTATGTCATAAGTCTAAGTTAGCCATCTTGTTCTAAACTTTGGGCGATCGAGCTCTGCTCGGGTGAAAATACGAAGAAAACGCATTTTCCCAGATATGAGACCCCCCTCAAGAGCAGTGGTAGCCCAGTGGTAACGGCCGCGACTTACGAGTTGTAGGTCGTAGGTTCGAACCCAGACAGGCGCTTTACTTTGTGTAAATTATTTCATCACCACTGCTCTCAAAACGGTGAAGGAAAACATCGTGAGGAAACCGGCATGTCCTAGAACCGAAAATTCGAAGACATGTGACATCTACCAAACCGCACTGGGCATGCGTGGTGGATTACGGCCCACTCCCTCTCACAGAGAGGAGGCCTGTGTCCCAGCAGTGGGAACATTTATAGGCTGATGATGATGATGATGATGAGACCCCTATACTGCAACTTTCATCGAAGTCTTTCGAGTCGTTTTCGAGAACGTGATTACAAATATATACAAATATTGCTCATTTATAGTATAGGATATTGAAAAGTAGAATTCACTTGAACTGTATTATATTTTTATAATAACAGTTTTTGGTTCTGTGATCTAAAATTATCAGAATTCAGAAATGATGGGCGATTTTCGTCGTTAGCGTTTGCAGTTTTATAAGCTTTTATAACTGGCCTATAAAACTGCAACTATATGAGAAATCTTTCAATGATGTTTTATTTCTAGGTGCGAGTGAACAATACATGTATCGAACCAACCAAATGCTTCCCATGCGACGCCAACAAGGAACACTACGCTGGTGACGAATGGCAGGTAAGAACTATTTTTACAACATTTTTTTTTTTATATACACTAAAACACGCGCGACACGCGGGGTTGCGACAATCGTCGATAGGATCCGGCAGCTGGGACTCGAAGTGGCCCTGCACAAGTCTGAGGCCATGGGTTTTCATGGTCCTCGGAATGCGCCACCATCGAGCTCCCAGGTAATGGCGGGAGGGGTTCACATCGGTGCACACTGTGTAATTTTGCTTCAATTGCGGTCACCTATATTTTATCCCTTCATCCTATATATCCTGCGAAGAACTAAAACTTCTGGGAAGAAACCGTGACTTTATTATGTTTAGTTTAGAAGTTATTTAAACTTATGCTGACGTCAGCAAAAAACTGTTTTTATTTGTACATTTCAAAATAATAATATGATTTACATAGATCATTGTTTCATTACAGTAGCAATACAATATCTAACTCCATACAAAGTTTAGGTATTGTATCTACGATGTACAAAGAGAAATCGTTTTTTTTTCTTTTTTCACTAAATTGCGGTTTTCTCCGTATTCCTATCGATTCCGTATCTGATTTTAATTCTGAGCATGCATAATATAGTTATTAATAACACAAAATAAAAAGCAAATAAGTTAGCAGTGGGACTTCGGAAATATCAAATTTCTAAAGTTTCCATAGAATTTCTATGGAAATAGGGTTGTCAAATCGCATATACCTATTTAATTATTTTATTTTATTCAAATAGAAAGATGTATTATTAAATCAAATTGTTAATGTTTAAGTCGTTAATTAACCGACTTCAAAAAAAGGAGGAGGTTACTCAATTCGACCGATTTTTAATTTTTTTTTATGTGTGTTGGCGGATAACTTCGTCGTTTATGAACCGATTTTGATGATTCTTTTTTTTTTTGGAAAGGAGATACCTATCCCAAGGGTAGTACCATGATAAGAAAGCCAGGATCTGATAATGGCATCCTAGAGAAATCGAGGGAACTCTTCAAATATTATAAGCATACCTTTAGTAATTTGGGTATTTTTTATAGTAACTCGTGCAGTTGCTCTTGAAAAGCATCATTTGGTGAAGTGGAACTGATTATGAAGACCACAGATGGCCACCGGAACTTCTCAATAGTCAATACTAAGTATTCCACGGGTTGCGATTCGATTACTTTAATATGGTTGTCAAGTAATTTATACTCGTTACTCCGAAATCAAAGGTAGTCGAAAGCCAAATATTGTTTTTCTTTATAAAATGTGACTGCTTTCTGTGACAATCCTTGTACTTCTTTTCACATTTGCTTAAGAATTTTGTCAGTGTATTTTGAACCTTTTTTAAGCTATTAAGCTATTGCTGATAATATCAGGAATGCCTTTCGGGTAAATGGCGTTCATGACAATTTCGGTTCGCTGAGTAACATCCAAATCTATTGGTCGAATTTTCGGGTCTTGCGACCAAGCATTTGATTCCAATATTTTTAAGACCTCAAGACGAGTCAACTTCAATGGATATACCATTGAAGTTGACTCGTTTTGAGGTCTCATCGTATACGTAGTACGCATTGCTGCGCTACTGTTTTCATTCTCGGTAGAATGATAGTCTGCCACTCGCTGACCAACATAAGGGTTGGCGCCCTCATGCCCCCCTAGCATTAAGTCCCCCGGTCGAGGCCCGGAAGAACATCCCCCCACAGAATGGGTCAGGTCCTGCGGAGGCAATGCAGCGCCATGGGTCTTTAACGGCTCCATGACGCCTCACCCCCGCTTCTCCAGACATCATGTAAAGATATTGGGTTTTAGCAATGCGCTTGACGAGGGCGGACCCCTTCCCAATATCACATGATGTCCTTCATCGAAGAAATTACATAAAACATGATTAAAACATCGATGATAATGTGTAACGTATCATTAAAAAGAATGTAGAATACCCTTTAATAGCTTTTTCCTATTCTACTTTTCAAATCTTACGTGACAAGAGTCCAACTTAAAATACTTAATTTTACACCAAAGAAAACCATTATATTTCATTTTACATCAAGACAGATAGTAAATTGCCAGTCAAACTTATCCAAGAATAGTTATAAAGTACATGGGTGACAGCCCTAACCTCAAAACAAAAAATTAAATAACTCGGAAGTCCCGCATTATCTATTTCTGATTTTTTTAAATAATATAGCTTATTATAATATAAAACTATTCATGTTAAAAAGAAATGCGGATACAATGAGACTAAATAAATAAAAATATTTATAATTTTTTGAAAAAACCAGATTTTTCCTTCTATTTACGATTATTAAAAATAAATAAAACCACTGATCTAGTAAATATAACAGTCCTTTTTAAGACCTCATCTATGACAATTGCTAAATCATATATTTGAGACGAAATAATGCATTTCTATGGTTTCCATGGAGTTTTCTCAAGGTTTCAAATAACTTCTAAACTAAACATAATAAAGTCATGGTTTCTTCCCAGAAGTTTTAGTTCTTGGCTGGATATATAGGATGAAGGGATAAAATATAGGTGACCGCAATTGAAGTAAAATTACACAGTGTGCGGTGTCGAGTCGACGATGAAGTATCTGGGACTCGTCCTCGACAGCCGGTGGAACTTCGTTTAACACTTCCGACGTTTGGCTCCCAGACTGGAGCGGGCCGGGGCTGCATTGAAGCGGCTCCTGCCCAATTAAGGGGACCCAAACGCCTCCTGCCGGAGGCTCTATGCGGGGATCGTGCGGTCCATGGCCCTTTACGGGGCGCCGGTGTGGGCGCGTTCATTGAGGCTGCCGCCAGCCCGCCGGTCATGGCCATCCGGCTGGCCCGAGGAAACCGCACGGTCTCCTGCGAGGCGGCGAGCCTCCTTGCCGGATTACCGCCATGGGATCTGGAGGCAAAAGTCCTCGCGCACATCTGGGAGTGGCGCGAGGAGGCGAAACGCCGGGGCTTAGCTCCGATGCCGCAGGAAATCGCGGCACAGCGGATAGAGCTCCGGCGGGATCTCATGGCGTCATGGAGAGTGCGATTTTCGCAACCCCGCGCTGGGCACGCCACAATTGCGGCGATAAGACCCTTCTTTGAGGAGTGGCTTGAGAGACGCCACGGCGTCCTCACCTTCCGCCTGACGCAGGTCCTCACCGGACACGGCTGCTTCGGGAGGTTCCTGTTCAGGATAAGGCGGGAGGAAACACCCGGGTGTCACCATTGTGTGGATCGGCCTGAGGACACGGTGGAGCATACGGTGGAGGTCTGTCCGGCTTGGGCGGAGCAACGCCGTGTCCTCGTAGAGGCGATCGGCGGCGGTGATCTCTCGCGTTCGGCCCTGGTTCAGGCCATGGTACAGAGCGAGAGGAAATGGCAGGCCGTCACCTCCTTCTGCGAAGCGGTAATGCTCGCGAAGGAGGAGGCGGAACGCGTGAGGGAGAGGCAAAGTTCGCGCCCTCACGCCCCTAACCGCCGCAGGAGGAGACGCCCGGGGCGGGAATCGCGAGCCGATTTCCGACCACCGTAGGCGCGGACTTGCGGACGGTGAGCAATGGGTAGCTCGCCGTCCGATAAGGACCAGGCCCGGGTCGACGACGCGTTGTGTTCCACGCGCGCCTTAAAGAGATGTCAGCAGAATTGACGGGGTCCGCTAGGACCAGTGCCTGCCGAGGGTTCGAAGAAAACTGGTAGGGAAATCGTGGCCCCCGGCAACACGAACAACCGAAGGAACACGGGTGGGTTTTAGTCAGAGTCTGACACATCTCAAAAATGTCCAACACGCCTAAAGAAGTTTTCACTAATTTTTTTTTTTTTTTGTAATTGTCCCTATTCTAGATAATACAATTGTCCTAATATGAAAGTAAACGTCATTAGTATTTTAAGTCGAAGCAACGGCAACGCGTTACATTTGTGTCCTCGCGAAGATACAGAAAATACTTACTTTTTCAAACTATCCGGACGTTCAAACAAAATTTCCATTAACAGGAGGATGCTTGCACAAAATGCACGTGCAGCAAACTATCGGGCGAGAACACAGCGCACGTGTCGTGCACTAAACAGACGTGTGTGGCGCCCGTGTGCTCACAGCTCGAGGACCTCATCACCAAGCCTGCCAAGCCTGGGGACTGCTGTGCTGACTACTTGTGTGGTAAGAGCATCTTCTTTAGAAATACAGAAAAAGCAGAAGAGAGGAGAAACACGGTCTGCTGTTGAACATGAACTTCCTAGACATCTGTGTGGCTACATGTGAACTAAGCATCAAAGACCTGACGTCACACAAATTCTGCATCACGCAAGAAAAGTTTACCGCGATCAACATATACAGGGTGGCAGGGACGTCGACGCGAAAACGTTACCATGGATATTATAGTACATATTCTGAACCAATTTAAATTTTTCGTCGGGTATTTAAAAAAAAATTTGCTGTTTCATAGAAAAGTGTATGGAACAGCAGATTTTTTTCTTTTAAATAACCGAAGAAAAATTTCAACAACGGAGCGTTCAGAATCCTGTACTGAATGCATGGCAACAGTTTTCGTGTCGAGGTCCTTGCATACCTGTATAACTTTCCGACATGAATCCTTGGGTAGTTGCCCGCGAGACACGACACCCGTCTGGTCGGAGCATCCTCCCTTTTCTATGGAAGATAAATGAATTCAGTCTATCCCAGATACCTTTTTAAGGCGGATGCGCTAAGATAGCCCGCAAAATTCCATTTTTCTATCGTTTTTTGCAATCTGCAGGTCAGTGTCAGGTTTGTACGTAGATCAAAATATGATTCGCGACTATAACAAATACGTATTTACATAAATACAACCATAAGAATCATCAATACATCTCTCTTAAGTTCAAAATAATCGATTTAATTATTTTAACTTCTAGTACCTAAACCGAAGAAGAACTGCACTGAAGCCAAGAAGATGGACTGCGGTTTTGGACAAGTCCTGAAGCAGAAGACTACGCCTGATGGATGCACGGAGTTTGCTTGTGGTAAGGCTAGGGGCTCTTTAAAACGTTAGACACTACCGACAGCGTGCGGTGACGTCATGACAGATGACCGACACGTTCGTTGCCGCGCAACTGTCCGTGTCCGTTGCGGGCGGCGTGCGAGTGAGATTGCGCCCGTAAGTTTACGAACATAGCATTCGGCCGTTGTCAGTGACGGATGGCTACAAGTCGTCGGTCGCGTTCGGCGCGGCGTGAGGTCAGATAGACCGCAGCCTAAGTGAATACAAACTTTTCAACTTGATATGTAAAAAAAAGGCAAAAAAAAAGTGGTGACACTCCGGGAGTGCCGACAGAAGTAAAAACTTGAACAAGATCGCCTTGGTAGAAGAAAAATACTTGTATAGAACATTGGTCCGTAACCTTATCTACATTAATAAAGAGCACAATAGTGTTTACAAAAAATAATACTTCCGAGACCTTTAAACTAAAAATACTTGTATAGAACATTGATCCGTAACGTAATATAAATAAAGAGCACAATTGCGTTTACAAAAATGAGGTGTCGTCATGGTGTCGCGAAATCAATGGTTTAGTCCCGTCTCAAAAATGCCCAACGCGCCTAAAGAAGTTTTCACTTCAAAAATGCTGTGCCTTAGAAACACTAATGGATGGACCATGGATGTATGCCCGAACAGGTGAACCAGAATATCGTCGGTAATGTTATGAATCTCGTGTAACTAGAAGCGAGCCGATTTTTCACCGTCATTTCAAATTAATTCATATTAAACGTGTTCATATTTTTAGGTCCTTTCATCGGCTCATAATATACCACTTTTCTGTTACATCTCGTGTTATAGTTACACAGCTAGTTTTGATACAGAAGAAATATAACAAACCTTCACCTTAAACTGTAAACCAAAATATGAACGAAAATTAAATGATTCGGCACTTTCAGAATGCATGCCAACTGACCAATGCGCCTCCCTCAACGACAAAGACGTGGAAGTATTCGAACCGGGGATGGAGCGAGTCGTAGACAACAGTGGGTGTTGTCCTCGTGTGCAGTACCTCTGTCGAGTGGAGACTTGTCCTAAACCTCCTGAGTGCCCCAAGTTCCAGGACTTGAAGACCAATAATGTTACTGGGAAGTGCTGCGCGGAGTATAAGTGTGGTAAGTGACAGAGAATATGCTAAAACTATTTTCAAAATTGTTGTGATCCAATCAGTAAGTATGGTTTGCTGCATTTTTTTTAATTTAAAATTTTGTGTGTTCTGCTACTTAGTGTCTTCACACTGAGTTTCTGTCCAGTATAGACATTGAAATCACATAGATGCTGCCTATGCGCATTTGCTGCGCTAGCGACTCAGGACATTCCGCGCGAACTTTAGCGCCTACGTTTGATGAACCACAATTTTTTATATTTGCAAGCCACTTTATGACGAAATGTGTCATTGCAGTGGGTGGCCGAGTGGTAACAGCCCGACGAGTTTTAGGTCGTGAGTTCGAACCCTGGCAGGCTCTGTGTAAAAAATTTCATCACCACTGCTCTCAAAACGGTGTTCTAGAACCAAAAATTCGAAGACATGACAACCCGCACTGGATTCGCGTGGTAGATTACAGCCTACACGAGGCATGTGTTTTACTACTGCTACTTTGAATGTGTGTATTTTATAAAAAAAAATGTAATGTGCGTTTTCTTTGTACATAATAAAAATTAAAAAAACTTTATTTCTTTCAAAGATTTTTTTTTTTTTTAGGGAACGATGAAATTCCAAATTGTTTTTATTTTTTTGTTTCAGAATTGCCTAAAGACAAATGTGTGGTAACATTGGAATGGGAAGCAGCATCTAAGGGTGGCGAGAAGTCCCGTACCACACCGCAAACTATTCTGAAAGATGTAAGATTTTTACCATATTAGCTAACGCATTTTATTCTAAGATTTAAAAACATTTGATTATGATACTATAAATTCTTGAAAGATACTTGGCGAACTATAATGATAATTATATAATGTTCCGCAAAAAACGCCTGATTTCTTAATTTAACTTTAAGATAGTTCAAAATCGAACAAAATTTTAACAACTTATCTAACACATAAGTTATATCCAGAACTTTTCCTACTATATTAAAACAGGCTATACACCTAACTCCAATTTTCTCCACCCAGATCGACGCCGTATGGCTGGACGGTCCGTGCCGCACGTGCCGCTGTGAGTCTACTACCCTGGGAGCATTCCCGCGCTGCACCGTGTCGGAGTGTCCCGCCGTGCTGAGCACGGAGCAGTTCGTTCTGGAGCCGCGCCCCGTTCCCTTCCAGTGCTGCCCGCAGCCGCAGCATGTCGCTTGTAGAGATGCGGATAACATTTACAAGGTATGAACATCATTATCATTATCCACTACTGGACATAACCCTCTCCAAAACATCGCCACATTGACCGGTCTGTGCTTCTCGCATTCAGCCGATTTCCAAGATCTTCAACAGATAAACGGCGCCAGGTGTAAGTAGATAGCGCTTGCGGCAGGCGCGGTCGCAGCCGAAGATTTTGGGGGGGGGTCACCATGGGTGCCGAGAAATATTCTTGTGCATATATCTCCAGCTCCACATTACTTATGCTATTCAAGGACGCAGTTTTTAAATGCAGGGGGGAGGGTAGTTGCGGGCAAATTAGTCACAGTAGCAGCACTTTTTGATAGATAGTAGGTATTACAACAGTAGATTATGAGAAAAGCGAGCAAAGCTAGCTTGACAATTTAAGCAACCAGCCTTGGATAGATTAGGTTGTGTTAGATATTTTGAACTGAATGCAGAATGCAAGAGCGAGCGAAGTGAGCTCGAAAATTTTGCACACACTAGGATAGGTTAGATTTTCTTTTGATTATTCAAAAAGAACTAGGAATTAGGCTTTGTCGACTTATGAAAAAAGCTCAAGAATTAAGAGAATGTAGAAGGCAAGAGCGAGCGAAGCGAGCCTGAAAATGTAACCCGTGACTGTAGTACAGTTTTAAAAGTTAGTAATACAAGTAAATCATTCAGCGTAAAAGATTTTGGGGGGGGTCATGACCCCCAAGACCCCCCCCTCGGACCGCGCCTGGCTTGCGGACGGTGAGCAATGGGTAGCTCGTCGTCCGATAAGGACCAAGCCCGGGTCGACGGCGTGTTGTGTTCCACGCGCGCCTCGAAGAGATGTCAGCAGAACTGACGGGATTCGCTAGGGCCGATGCCTGTCGGGGGTGCGAATAAGGCTGAAAGGGACATCGTGGCCCCCGGCAACATGGCAACTGAAGCAACACGGATGGATTTTAGTCAGTAAGAGTTTGACACGCCCTCCCGCTCCACCCAGACCGGGAGAAGTTATTTGATAATTTCACAACCAAAAAAAAAAGGTGTAAGTAGATATTATGTTTAATCAGAAAACAACAATTGAGTTTATATCGGGTGTTTCTTCTCAGAGTAATCGGTTTCTTCTTCTTCTTCTAGTGTGGTTAGTGACTAACCTGGTGTCAGAATTTAAAGCCGTCCATGGAACTCTGACTTGGCTTCACATGCTGTCGAAAAATATCTCTCAGGCATACCGGTTTCCTCACGATGTTTTTCTTCGCCGTTTTTGAAGCAAATGATAACTATACAATAGGCACATGAATCAGAAAAGTCAGAGGTGCGTGCTTTAGGTTTGAACTCGAGACCTATGACTTGGCAGTCTGACGGTCACACTACTAGACTATCACTACTCTGTTGAATAGGAAACACCGACCTCATCTTGTTTATAAAATTTTATTGACATGTAAAAAAAATAACAAATAATAATCATTATTTATTTCTACAGGTCGGCGAGAACTGGACGTCTCCAACAAATCCGTGCGAGAGCTACAAGTGCGAGCAGACCGACACGGGCGGCAAACTTGAGAAGATCACCACTGTACAACAATGCCATACTGAATGCCAGCTGGTAAGAATACTAACAAGATATCACGCTATGCCTAGCCAAAAATGTAGCATTGGATTCTATGCAATGCATCGGAGATTCAGAGCATTTTTCGATAGCGGCTATCATATGCCTTACCTAGGCCGTTGGTATTTCGAAGAGTTTTCTAACAACAAGGAACAACATGTAACGATGAAGAGGCATCGTTCATTTTACAAGAAAACCTACCTCTCAGGCTCAATAATAATTGGACTCCAGAAAACAGTTTTCAGTGACTTTTTCTCATAAGTGTCACAAAAACTGGCATTCCGATAGTGGCAACAGAAGTGAAAACTTGAAAAAAAATCCGCACCGCGATAATCAACGCGTTGATGTCTTTTGAATGGTCAAAAGCTGGTGTTGTAACAGTGTCGCGAAATCACTGATTTCGTCACGTCTCAAAAATGCCCAACGCGCCTAAAGAAGTTTTCACTTCAAAAAACTATCTACGCGTCCATTTTAATAAGAATTTAGCTGAGTTTACCCATTATTGTATTCTATTATTGGCTTTACCGTCTTGAAAAAAATACTCAATACTTTATTGCACAATGTATGTACATATGTGTATGAACGCGTGTGGGTAACGTATGTGTGTGTTTTCCGTCAATTATCAACCTACCCAAACCTTTTACAAACCTATCCTTCTCCTCCAGGGTTCGAAGTACTTCCCAGCAACTCCTGAAAGTAACGAATGCTGCGGAAACTGCAAACCTGTCGCATGTGTCGTTGATGGCAAGGAGCGAGCCATCGGAGAGAAGTGGACCTCCACAGATTTCTGTGCTAACTACACTTGTGTCGACCTGGACGGGACGGTGAGTAGTCTATAGAAAGATAGTTTTGTAAGTTACGGTAACGCGACCTACTAATGTTACTCCTTGTCTATACAGTTAACTGACATTTTTATTAAAATTTGTCAACTATGCAAAAAAAAAACGGAGAAGTTTTTTCTAAAAAAAAAACATGTTTAAAAAAAACACAAGTGTAAGTTCATAAAATAATAGGGAGGGATTTTGAAAAAAATAAAAAATAAATAAAAAGTCAAGATAGACCTTTTAAAGTTATTTTTCGATAATTTTTCATGGTCATTCAGAAAAATGCGGGCGGGCAGATGCCGATGGGGACATTGTATATTCATGTAATTTTTTATCATTTATTGTGCTTATGTGTGTCTTTTGTGTGCACTGAATAAATGTTTTATATAATATATATCTACATATCTATCTGTCTACTACTACAGATATTAAAAAAACAACCGACCTCCAAAAAAAACCACTACAAAGTGAAAAATAACTTTAATTTCGGAAGTCGGTGTCTTGGGTTTTGTATTTTCGTTTTTTGCCACCGACTTCCGAAATTAAAGTTATTTTTCACTTTGTAGTTGTGGTACCTACCCCACACATATTCGAATACCACTACCTGCTACCAGTGACAGAAACATGTACACACTAAGTAGGAAAAAAATACGTATTTTGTAGCTAACTCAAAAACTATCCAAGAAAAGTTAATAAAATTTATATGGGACCAATTCGAGAGCACACCCTTTCAAACAAAAAAAGAATTTTCAAAATCGGTCCACAATTGACGGAGAAATCGGTGGACATACATAAAAAAAAAACAAACAAACATACGCGACGAACATATAACCTCCTCCTTTTTGGAAGTCGGTTAAAAATAGATACAGAAGATTTTATCATTAGAATTTTGGAATTACAAGAAATCGGTACAATTTTTTACACTTATTTGAAATAAGATTAGACATTTAACAAAACCTTTTTTACGGTCTGTTCAACCGATTTTGACTTCTATTGCTTTGGTGGCATGACAAATGGCAGCTGCAGTAAACAGTTGGTATTGTAACCACTTTTAATGCCATCCTAATGCCTACGGTATAGAAGTCAGAATCGATTGAACGGACTGTAAAAAAGGTTTGTTTGAATGTCTAATCTTATTTCAAATGGAGAATAGTTTCAGTTGACCACTTGCAATCAGTCATACTTTTTAAGTTCAGTAACTTACGTATGGTAATGTAATTGGTCGCTATTATTCTTGACCGAATTTTTTGTAGACAAAAGTATGACTGATTCACCGACCGATCGAATCGATCGATTCGAATTCGATTTTCAGTTGAAATCGAGTTGGTTGTATTCATAAGAAACATTCTAAAATAACACGGCATGCACCAAAACATAAAAAAGAAAAAAAAAATAGATTCTTTTTCAAATCCAATATTTTCTTAACTACATTACTGCGAAAACTTGACCATCCTCATATTTCTCCTCACAGTTACAAGTACAATGCTCAAATGAGACGTGCACAGAAGTGTCGGACGCCACTAAGAAACAGTTCGTGCTGAACCAAGAGAAGCTGCCGGGCAAGTGTTGTCCTAACGAAGAGCCCGTCGCCTGCAGAGTTGGCAACAAGATCTATCAGGTAATCTTTATTTAAAAAAATTAAATATTTGTTTATTTATGGCAACTAGGCCCAATTATCAGCAACATTGTTCGTAAACAAATACAGAAACAAAAATAAAAATAAAACTGTAAGGTTAGCTGTGGGTGGGGTCTTCTGACCAACACCTCTACAGCGTGCGACAACCAAGGTGCGTTATTAACAACGTTTAAATTTAAGGTAAAACATGTAAACATGACGCAAAGAAAGAAAAAAAAAAGAACATGTTGGGGGAACATATGCGTCAACTCCACACAAAACGGCCATCGCTCAGCATAATGCTGAGACCTTATACGAGACAGAGCCCCAGCGCTGGTTTTCAGCGACAGCCGGCGCTGACGTTATGGCGTCGACCGGTGTAGCAGATCATTATTAATAGTATATTACTGCCGCGGTCTATAATGACTACTTTGCTGGTCGCGCTGATGATGGCCGACAGCGCAGCGTAGCGCAGCTCCAGGCCGACACAGCGCGGTCAGCCCTTGCTGTCCTCGCTGTGTCGGCCTCGACCTACGGCCTCGGCCTTTATCTCAGCTCGTCCATCAAGTGCTGCAATGATGGCCAAGCTGGAAGGCCTAGAGCGTAGCTAGGCTAGCTCGAGGCAATCATAGCGTGACCAGCGAAGCAGACATAGTGGGCCAAGGCTTGTATAGTGCTTTACTCAAAAATGCAAGTACCTAATCTAAATAAAACCAGCAAGTAAAGATTTAGATTTCCTACTGATTTTCCACTGCACAAATTTTTCATATGCAAGCTTATATTTTTCCTTTGACTTTCGCGGTATTAAATTTTCAACCACTAATTTAGCTTCATCTTTAATGTCTGGCGGTGTTAAACACATTGAATCGGAAGAATTTTCGCTTTGATAGCTCATTTTTAGCAAAAAGTCACTAAATAAAAATAAAATTTTCGCTAAACCGCGCCTTTGTTACAATGTTTTTTTTTTTACTATGGCAGTTGGAACTATACAGCCAAATATGGAATAAAATCTTTTTGTACCTATCTCTCTATAAATACAAACAGCTGTGTTTTAAATAAAATCTTTTTGCATTTGATTTTTTAAAACGTTGAAACGTCCAAATAGCGGCCGGCAATGTTTTGCTGGCCTGTAAGAGCGACCAGCGAAACTTTGCCGGCCGCTCCTTGAAACAGAACGGCAAGGTCGACTTTGCTCAAACAAGGTTGTCAAAATAATGACCACATTACATGCATTTTTGAGTAAAATCTTTTTGCATTTGATTTTTTAAAACGTTGAAACGTCAAAATAGCGGCCGGCAATGTTTTGCCGGCCTGTTAGAGCGACCAGCAAAACTTTGCCGGCCGCTCCTTGAAACAGAACGGCAAGGTCGACTTTGCTCAAACAAGGTTGTCAAAATAATGACCACATTACATGCATTTTTGAGTAAAGTAATTTTTAGCAGAAGACGTCCATTGCTGAAAATAGAGGGTCCTCTAAAAATCGCCATAAGAACCGATCTTGCGCTACTCGTATCTAGCAGCGGTATAATACCCCTTGACGATCCAAACGACTCACTGAGTCGTTTGTCAAAAACTGCCTTGTCGGTCTAAAGAGACAACCAAAAGCAAAAACTTACAATTTGTATTGAAAGATCAAAAGCAAAAGTTGATGGCAAAAAAAAATCCCATCAAAAATCTTACATGGTAAAAAAGCAAGTCTTGCAATGCAGTTCTTTTACCGCGTTGTGAGATCTAATGTAAAACCAAGTCGGTTAATTCATCAGTACCTATCTACGGGAGTATCTATCCAACAACTTTGTCATAACTTGTTATTTAATTAACATCATTTTATAATGACCGTATCGATGTTAGACATTGTTATTTCTTTAATATATTGAATGACTTGGCAATCACACACGGCAATAGAAATAATAGAATTTATATCCAACAAAATCTACCTAACATATCTTAATTGAGGCTTCTATCTTTATCCACAACGAAGTTACAGGGGGTCGAAAATGTACTGAATGGTTTCGAGAAAAGGATGGTATGGCTGTGCCTTTGTTTGTTTTTGCTCGACTTGGTAGAGAAGAATTACAGTATTTTCTCCAACTTTGCATTTTTGGTTCGATAGTCTTTACTAATATTTTATTTGATACCAGTTTTCCGATTTGGACACACAAGTTTTCCAATGTAGTCCCCCTTTATGATACATGTCGTCATTAGCACAAAGGTAGGGTTTGGACTTCTTACCCAACACTGCTCTTCTAACCATGTCCCCTCCACTCCCAGGAAGGACAAACCTGGCCCTCCCCCGGCGACCCGTGCAAGAACATCACGTGCGGCCGCGACTACAGCGGGCGCCTGGCGCACACCGAGCGAGTCGCGAGCTGCGAGCGGGACTGCAAGAAGGGCTGGACCTACCTGCCGCCGCCGCCGGGAGAGTGCTGCGGGCACTGCCAGCAGACTGCTTGTGTGCTCGATGACAAGACAATTGAGCCTGGTAAGACCTTCAGTAGACTATAATTTGCTATTTGGAAGAAGTCGGGGCAGATCACAACTTTACGCATTTGGAATAAGTTTGAAGGTAAGTTCAAATGAATTCATCATTTCGGAATTGCAAAAAAATATGTTTGCTACAACACCTATTCACACATTTACGAAAACTGAGTTAACTGAGTGAGCAGTGGTGGCCCAGTGGTAACGGCCGCGACTTGTAGGTCGTAGGTTCGAACCCAGACAGGTGCTTTACTTTGTGTAAATTATATCATCACCACTGCTCTCAAAACGGTGAAGGAAAACATCGTGAGGAAACCGACATGTCCTAGAACCGAAAATTCGAAGACATGTGACATCTACCAACCCGCACTGGGCCTGCGTGGTGGATTACGGCCCACTAGGGAGTGGGCCGTAATCCACTACGTCACAGAGAGGAGGCCTGTGTCTTAGTAGTGGAAACATTTATAGGCTGATGATGAGTTAACTGATAGCGGCAAGCATCAATCTGCCTAGACTTTTCCCAATTCTGTAAGAGTCAGTTTCCAGTCTAACCAGATGAAGATGAATACCAGTATTTTACATGGACTAACTGCCTATCTGACCTCCACAACCCAGTAATTGAGTAATACGATACCCCTTTGGTAAGACTGCTTGTCTGAATTTCGGGCTTCTGACGACCCGTAACGACTGTCAAAGATCCACGAATGACAGCCGGGACCAACGGCTTAACGTGCTTTCCGAGGCACGGAGGATTCTCGGTATGTAAAGATGATCACCTATCCACGGACCAACCGCGGAAAGCGTAGTTTCGATTGACCCGATTCGATTCAATTCGATTGATAGCGGGAAGCGATGGCAAAAGAACTATAATAATAATTTTTGTCAATGAAAACAATTCTCAAAATAAGCGATACGATTGACAAGATCGGGATCAGAAACGAGCAATAAACATAACATAACATCACGCCTTATTTCCCCGAAGGGTTGGGCAGAGGTGTCCCTGTAGCAGGTACACCCACATTTCGCCAGTTATGTTTAAGTTCCATGTAATAGGGGGCGAGCCTATTGCCATCAACCGGGCACAAATCCAGACTCCGGGCTGCTACTGAGAAGTTTCAGATAGAAAAACCCAATAACACTTTGCCCGACCCGGAATTCGAACCCAGGACCTCATGCTCCAAGCAATAAACTATTATAAAAACTACAAATTACCACCATTCACTTATCACCTTAATTCCATCATCTCCAGGCACAACATGGCATTCCGAGGACAACTGCACCACCTACTCCTGCGACAAGGCCGGCGATGAAGTATTCGTGACGTCATCTCGACAGTTCTGTCCCGACGTGTCGTCGTGCGCGCCCGAGAACATCGTGAACGACACTTGCTGTCAAGTGTGCGAGGAGCATCCTGAGGCTTTGAGTAAGTGGACCTTATATTATAGAATAGTGTCACTTTTACATACAGTGGTTCATTGTCCGTACATTTGAGTTGAGAAAATGTAAAAAAAAAAATCTCATACACACACGTCTTCATCACTTTCTTCATTTTCATCTTCTCTTCTTTAAATTTGTGGTCTTTTTTAATAAAATAAAATAGATCTTTAACAGCATTTTTTTTTAATTCCACACATTCGTACAAATGAGTATGATGTGGTTTATTACAGAAATTGCAAGCGGAATTATGTGTGATATTTTCGGTGCGTAAGAACGCAACCGATTTTTAAAATTAGATCCCTGTACCCTAATTTCGAAATACAACACAATCACAATCTGTTTCGATTTGAAACAGATTGCTAATCCATTGCTTCATAAGTGGGAAAAAAAATCTGCTCAACAACGTTAATAACGCAATGAATGTTGTTGAACTGTCACAATAAAACAAATTAGGCAAAATTGTTTACGAAAATAAGTTACGCAATTAGGGTACCTGGTCATTTTGGTGCGATGTATTTTGACAAATAGCAGTTGTTCGTTCAAGAATATTTATGTGATGATGTACGAAATCTACTTAATCATCACTTGTGGGTAGCTCTTTGGCGCGGATAGATCATTTAAACACTTGAACTAATTGCGGATGTAACTTCTTTAAAGCGAGGTAGGTAAAAATAAAATCGGATAAATCGTCTTTTGCAGCCCAAGATGAATTAAATGTTGAAATTGTCTATACTCCGTTTGAAATAAGATTAGACATTTAACTAAACCTTTTTTACAGTCTGTTCAACCGATTTTGACTTCTATTGCGTTGGTGGCATGACAAATGACAGCTGCAGTAAACAGTTGGTTTGAAACCACTTTTTTTGCTTTTAATGCCATTCTTATGTCTACGGCATAGAAGTCAAAATCGGTTGAACGGACTGTAAAAAAGGTTTGTTTAAATGTCTAATCTTATTTCAAACGGAGTATAGACTGTGATTATAGGGTCACCGAAAATTATCTCTTGGTATTGAATCTCCCCATTAACATGCCTTACCTTGCTAGATCATTTTAAGAAGTTTGACCTGTCGTCCTGATACAGTAACTTTACAATACGTGATAAAAATTGATGGTGTGGTGTGTGTGATGTGGTCACATTAAGAATCGTAGACAGCATCGGTGAAGGGTGGGCGTTTTGGGGGACTATCTTATGTAATTTTGTCGTTTGAAAAGTGCTAATTTTCAGCCTAGTTTGAATGTTTGACTTTTGAATTTTGCATCTGTTTCGTCGCGACGAAGAAGTCTTTTGAACGTCATCACCTTAGTAAAAAACGAAAAGCCGGCCGTTACTCAGAAGCGAAAACCTGCTGTAGAAATAAAACCTTACTCTGTGTACCAATGTTCAACAAAAAGAATTGAATTCCTTACATCGATGTTGTCGTTGTCATCGTATTGCACATTTCTACAGCTTTTTCTTCACTAGCCACAGAATACACTATAGTACAAGTACAGAAGATTCACTCGGCAAAATCATTTAAATAAATATCGACTCTTCCTACGCCACAATAAAGTGCAATTCTGGTCGCACAGCGCTAATTACCTACAGTTATATTCACCTAGAAGTTGCCTTTCTTTCTATCGCGTAACTCTTAAATCTTCTGACTACGTTACGCCCACTGGCCCGACAAGTCGAGCCCGCCGCGTACGGTATAGCTTCATACCTAAAATGCGGAGTGCGCCTGGCACGACATAACACACATTACATTGGCAATGGCAATACCAAGATTATTATTATTTTTGCGTTAAGCACTCCACGCTACATTTCAACAGTACACTATCTAACAATGGAATAGTTTAGAATCCAACAATAGTGTCGAAGGCACCGCTATAATAGACAAGGGTACATATAGCTCCAGTGGCGCAATTGGTTAGCGCACGGTACTTATAAGACAGTGTTCGTGAGCGATGCCGGGGTTGCGAGTTCGAGCCTCGCCTGGAGCAATATTTTACTGCTGTCGGGATAGTGTTTGAAAATATTAAAATGTCATAAATGTAGAAAAAAGTAGCGTTATTTTACTACCAACAACAGTGTAAAGTAAACAGTTTTCTTAATTTTAATGAGATTTTTTTTTTTTGGAATTTAAACGTTCTCCAAAACAGTCAGTTTTTACGTACACATATTATTATAGCCACATATTATTATTTTATTTGATAAGCATAGCTCTAGGCCTTCCAGCTTGGCCATCATTGCAGCCCTTGCTGTCCTCGCTGTAAAGGCCTCGACCTACGGCCTCGGCCTTTATCTCAGCTCGTCCATCAAGTGCTGCACGCTGACCGCGCTGTGTCGGCCTGGAGCTGCGCTACGCTGCGCTGTCGGCCATCATTAGCGCGACCAGCAAAGTAGTCATTATAGACCGCGGCAGTAATGTACTATTTCTCAAACATGCATGGAAATATTGTCATTATTTTCGAATAAAAAAATGAAGTTTAATAAAAAACTGTAACCCGACTACGGGAAAATAAAACAGATCTAAAAAGTACGAAACAAGCAAATATTTCAGACAGAAATCAAGATATAGGTACAAAAATGGTCAAGGTAAAGCCGTGGTCGCATGCCTGTATACCATGTTGGTGCCAGGAACACCTACAAAATTATAATGGCATGCGACGACGGCTTTACCTTGATCATTTTTGTACCTATATCTTGATTTCTGTCTGAAATATTTGCTTGTTTCGTACTTTTTAGATCTGTTTTATTTTCCCGTAGTCGGGTTACAGTTTTTTATTAAACTTAATTTTTTTATTTTATTCTTTTCCGTTTTTACACTTGATAAACGTAAATAAGAGTAATACAATAGTTCAGTAATTAACCTATTTTAAATTCCAATAGCAGTGCATAGTGCTTTGGACGAAACCATGGAGCGATTTATTTCGACGCCAACACCATATATCGATATCGAGCTTCGAAGAAATCCAAAATATAAATATTTCGTTGTACTTGTTTTTCTTCATAGGAGTGGAATTACAAATCGTTACTATTTATTAAGATTTGATTAACTGCACGTTGGTATCATCTTGCGATACTACATAGCGCAGTCTCACTTTTGCTTGTTTTTAACGATTTAAACATATTTATTTACTTTGAAAATACAATATTATATACATATTTGTAATGTGCTCGTCAAGACCTTTCTTATGATACCAAACATGTCATGATCATCCCATTTTAATTTTGTCGAGGTTAGAAATTTACGTGTAAAGTCCACCAAATTAAATTTAGGGAAAAATTATATAGCCTATGTCACCCGGACCATTATTACGAATTTATTGATACCTCATTCATCAAAATCGGTTTAGTAGTTTAGGCGCTACGGTGGAACACACGTAAAAACAAACATACATACATACATACATACAAACATACATACATAGACTGCTAAAATCATAACCCTTCCTTTTGGCTTTGCCGTAGTCGGGTAAAAAAGAACACGCGATGTATCGAATTTACGGTCAAAGAAAATCAAATCCACAATCAGGAGCGTTTTTTGAATTTGGAACATTACAACGCTCCAGCAAAACATTGCTGGAGCGTTGTAATGTTCCAAATTCAAAAAGCGCTGAAACGGTGTGCTGGGGTTATTAAATACTCTTTGATTGGATCTCTTTTATCATTCTTGGCATACCGAAGTAAGTCTCTTTGCTTAGTACAAATTGCGTTCACGTGGCTGTATAGCCATAAATGCGTTTGCCTTTCGGCACAGATGATAAATAGAAAATTGGCGGCAAAGCTGAAAATTCGTCTTGATTTGTTATTTACATACATAATAAACAAACATAAATTTACCGGGGAAATCAATAACATTTTCTTTTAGTAATTGCCCCAATATGACTAATGTAAACAATGATTAATTAAATTATATGTGTAATATCAAAAGTACGTTTTATTTCCCTGCATTCTTTTGAGAAAAGCACTATATATGCCTCGGCGGAAATGGCAATTGCCTGTCTCGTATCAGTGAAGTCCTCGCCTACAGCTCGGCCTTCAGACTCATACTCGACCTGCAATTGCCTATTTCACGGCCTTTGCAATAATTTACTATTTGTATTGGATAGCCCAATTCTCGAGGAAGGTTATAGGCTCGCGGACGAAGTCGCGGGAAGAACCTAGTTTCATATATAAATACCAATAATAGGCAATAACAGGCATACATATTAGTACACCTCTGCCCAACCCTTCGGGGAAACAAGGCGTGATGTTATGTTATATTTACTTTTATTATATTATTGTTATTTTAATTCTTTGTATGCACTGTTGTTGGTGTATCAAATAAATAAATAGTAAGTAAACTGCAACAAAACTCTCTTTTCCAGGTAAATGCGTGCCTACAAGCATAGCCCCCGCGGAGTCGGTGGGTCTGATCCGCATCCACCTGGGCGCGCACGGCCTGTGCGTCAACAAGCAGCCGCTCAAAGGGTTCAAGGAGTGTCGCGGTACTTGCGATTCGGGCACTCTTTATAATAACCGTAAGTATTAATTACTAGCAACCCTTCCCTTCATCGCATTATTATTTTAATTATTGTGAATGTGAGGACTATGTGGATATTATTTTTATTTCTCTGCTAGTTTTAATGATGGTCTGGCAGTTTGAATAGTTTATGCGGCCTACCCAAATGTCCTTTCTTTGGTATTGTTCGTCGAGTTGAGCTCCACGATTACTGACAAATGCTTGCACTGAGTGGACAGGTCCACTCAAATCTGTGTGGTTCTTTCCTCAAAAGACCATTTCATACACTTATCTACATGGTCCTCATATGGCCTGACCAAGATTATTTCTGGACTTTAAAAGACACTGAGACCTCTGAGTTTGTTTCGGCCTTTCTTCTCAGAGTAGTCAGATAGGAAGCGCTGAACTCGTCTAGCTTATTTTTTTTTATATGACGATTAAAAGTGATTCCGATATCCTATTTACAGAATAAACAATTTCATTTCATTTCACACCAGTGCAATGGCGACATGCTAACACATCAAGATTTCTGTGCTAAATCCTAGAATAATTATGTATTATAGGTACACATAAATCTTCCGAAGTAAATGCTCTGCACGATGTTGAAAACTGCAACATCCATTGTATATTTTAGAAGATCTCAGCGGTCACACCGACAAACACGAAAAGTGACTTTATAAAATGTAGTAGGACGCTCATGTTGTTTTTGAGCAAGTTCTGCACCTACACAATGCGAGATTACTAGTTTACTAGAATTATGGGTACTGATAGAAATTAATTCTAAATTAATACTTTGTTTTATAAAAGTATCAAAAATTTCAAGTTTTTTTAACATGTTCAACCATCTCATGTTAAACTACTTAGGAGATTATTATCTCTATTTTTAGTTGTTGACGACCAACTTTTTATCTATTTAATAATAATATGTTTTTCCTTCCCTTGTGTGTAATTGTAATTATAATTTTTCGACCTAAGTTTTAATAAAAATGTTAATTATTATTTTTAACAGTACTCAATCTTGACACTTTACCTGATGTTGTTTAACTTTTTGGACGAGACGATAAAATAGGTAATCGACTTTTTAATTTTCTGTTAGCCAGTTTCAAAATCGGTTTATTTTCTTCCAGAAACCGGTGTCCACGACTCCAAATGCGAGTGTTGCCAGGCGACTCAGTACGGCCCGCTCGACGTGACGCTGAGCTGCCAGGACGGCACGTCCCCGCCGCACCGCGTGGCGTCGCCGCTGGCCTGCGCCTGCGCCGCCTGCGGGGGGGGCGACAGGCCGCTGTTGCCCAGCAACACTAAACCAGGTAACGTGGAATACTATGACAATAGTATTGAAATATTATTATAATACCAGCCTATTATTGCCCCACTGCTTGTCCAGCTGCGCCCCACGGTTTCGCCCACATAAGTGTCTATTCCGTGGGAATATCGGGATAAAAAGTATCCTATATGCTAATCCAGGTCATGGTCTACCCATTTATTAAATCCAAATCTATTCAGCTGTTTTAGCTTGAAAGCGTAACAAACAAACAAACTCACTTTCGCATTTATAATACGTATATTAGTTAGGATTCTATGACCCGCTTGTATGAGTCAACTTCAAATTCTTGGCTAGAATGGGGTGATGATTTAAAGAAACATTTGAGCTAGTGTTGGTGCAAGCAAATCTCTCTATACGATTTTTTGGTGGAATGAAATCTGCGCTGAGCAAGATTTCTGTAACTTCTCTTGCACGTGCAAGAATTAATTTAAAAAAAATAATTAAATCAAAATTCACAATTTCAGCAACAAATTAATTTATCCTCTATTTAACTTTTACTATAATTTTAATTACAGGTTACGCTGGAGTGAAGACTCCTCCAAGACCACACAGTTACGACGAGGACATAATACCTGAGATATACCAACGATTTGGATCGTCCCCTCGCCCAATACGATAAACGATAATACTCCTTAATGCAACCCAATAAAGTTCAAATGAAATATGTAATCGCTCATATAGTTATATGTATATTTTTGTAAATAAGAAATACAGCAATGATTGAAAAATAATGATGGTTTAATTTATTAAATCTTTTCAGAAAAGTGACCAACATGTTATATATTCAAGGCAATGGCACGTAAAATTTTATCGGAGAGGCAACCGGATGGCGAGCGGTAATCTGGGTATTGAAGTGATACTGAACCTGGTACCATCCGAATGGACCCCAAATGGACGGGGGCGGAGATATGGGGGATGGGGGCCTAACAATCCCCCGTCTATGTAAATTATTAAATTGCTGCAGTGATCTTATTGATGTGCACTCTTAGTCACTTGGTAAGTTCCGAAGCATTATATGCAAAAATTTGTAAAATCATTTCAGTGTGGAAATTTCGATTTTAATTTTAATATTTGTTTTGATTTTATTTTTAGTATTGATTTAAATTTTATGTGATTTTAATTATGATTTTAATTTTTGTTTTAAATTTAATTATAGAATTTTGTTGAAAAAATTTACCTACGCATAGCATAATGTGGACGGGAGTTACTCTCAGTGAACCTCTAAAAAAGTCCAAACAAAGCGGCGACGCGACGGTTCGAAACTCAGATAATTTATTTATTTAGAAAAGTACTGCCACATCACATACATTAAAATATGTTCAAAGAATTGTTCATAATTTTCACTTTTATAATAGTGCTTCTTCGTCTACTTTTATAGTCGTCATGATAAAGCGATGTCGTACAACTTTCAAAGAATGACAATTTTGAATTTTAGTTTTGGTAGTAGTAACTTTTCTGTCAGTCGCCATTTTTAACTCTATTAGTATTGAAATTAAACTGCAAAATTCAGTTTTTTTTTTTTAGGTATGGCTTCTCGTAGTTGACTTCTGAGATCATGGCTACTTAACCGGACTTTCCTGTGGGTGCCTTAAGCTACTACACTTAAAACCTCTAGCCAGGGGTTATTCAACTATGTTAATTAAAACTAGGTGAACGCTCGCTAAAGGCACCCCCTGTGGGGTACGAACCTCGGCTTAGGGCGTCAACCGGAGGGAGGACATCAAGGATGGGACGGGCTGGATCAAAGTTTTGATCATGATTATTAGTCGGGGAATTTAAAGCTACGTGCTCAGCTGCAACAACTGCTGGCACCTCGTTATCGAGCAAGCGTCGGGGGGGAAGTATCATTTACTCGGGGACGCAGTCGCGATCGTAAAGGACCTCGGCGGCGAGGTCGGAATGACGGGAGACGTCTGTTTTTGTACATTGTGCTGGTTTCCCTACTGCTCTCCTGGAGGAGGGTAATGGGGTCGTCAGGGTCGGTAAGGATTCGCTTAGGGCAGCGAGTTCGATTGACACTAGAAGGAGTGTAATTAGCGGCTTCGACAACCAGAGGGTTGCGATGTTTGGTGGCAGTATAGAAGTAACGCTTGGAAGAGCGTTTGAGAAATTGGTGGATGGTGGGGATTTTTAGGTCGTGATGGAGGATCTCATTTATAACAAACCAGGGAGCTCCCGAGGCCTTCCGAAGGCAACGGTTCTGTAATGTCTGCATCTTATGGATGTGACTGGGTATCGCTTGTGCAAAAACAGCACCCACATAGGTCATGATTGGGTGAATGCACTTTGTGTAAATACGCAACTTGCACTGTAGTGACAATTTGCTACGTGCATTTAGGACATAGTGAAGCCTTCTAAGGACCCATGCGGCTCGCGCGCGGGCTTGGGTTATGTGCTCTTTAAAGGAGAGATGGTGGTCGAGGACTACACCTAAATACTTGGCTCGCTTCTTCCAAGGGATAGGCTTGCCTAGCATGGTGATGGGTCGGGGGAGACGGGGTTGGGTCTTTTTAAACGGTTTCGAAAAGAGAACCGCTTGGCTTTTGGCGGGATTGACTTCAAACTTCCATTTCCTGAACCAGGCGCCGAGTTTATCGACTGCGGTTTGGAGAATGGCGGCTATCGAGTCGGGGCCGAAGCCTCTGTAGTAAATGGCCGTATCGGCTGCGAACAGAGCCAACTGCGCCTTTTTACTTATAGGGATATCGCTGGTGAATAGCGTAAAAATAAAAGGGGACACTACGGATCCCTAAGAAACTCTGGCGCGAATGGGACGGGGGGAGGATAGAGCAGCAAAATTCAGTGCTACCAATCACTTCACGGGTCGTTATCATGAAATCACTGTATACGGACAATTAGTCCACGCTCGCACGGACATAAAAATATCGCGCACTGGATTTTCAACTCTCGGTGTTGAGCCGAACGTTGGGAATCCAACAGAGTGCATCCCAGCGTGTCGAAAAGACACGCTCTTGGATTTTCATCTCTCGGCGCTAAGCAGAGCGTTGAAAATCTAGTGTGCGTAAAAAAATCGTCCATGCTACCTGGGCAGATGGTAGCCAATTTACTTAACAATTTTTTTCCCTAAACTTCAACAGGAAGGCAATTCGCAAACAGGGGTTTTACGGTTATACACAGCTGTAATCTGGTCAAGTTTCGGCATGAACATTATTTTGTGCAAGCATACTTCAGCGTCTATGAAAATTATTTTGGGAAAACTTCTTGAAGACAATGAGTAATCGCTAATTCCATAGTTATTTCTGGAACGCAACTCGGGGTAATCAAAAGATTATGAAAGTTAAAGTATGATTCCGAAGCCCGCTGCATGCGGCAGTGCTGCCGCGTCACTACTGTACCCTAATTGCGTAACACATTTTCGTAAACAATTTCGCGAAATTTGTTTCATTTTGACGTTTCAACAACATTCATTGCGTTATTTACGTTGTTGAACAGATTTTTTTTTTCCAACTTATGAAGCAATGGATTAGAAATCTGTTTCAAATCGAAACAAATTGTGATTGTGTTGTATTACGCAATTAGGGTGCTGGTCTCCATATATTATCCTTTCAACTGTCATTAACGAGACACAATAGAATTTTAATTGTTATCGACCTCAATGAGGCGTCGTAACAAATGATGAGTTATCATCTATAGAGTTATATGAAATTATATTCCGAGCAATGTCGCGGCAATAAATGTATGATTAAAAAAAACATCCATAATTTCAATTTCAATACTTTATTCAGCGGTACCAAAACAAAAATCGGATACCATGACATAACATATTAAACTGATTCAATTTCATAAAATGTATATTGAACCTTATGTTTTACGTCATAAAGTTGTGAATCGTGTGTCGAGTTACAATTAGTGCCTATTCCTATATCACTCTTCGTCTTGTTGATCTTCTGTGATGACGTCACCTTCTGCGATCTGCTGAGCTTCTTCTTCTTCCTTCTGTTTCTGTTTTCTGACCATGTCTGATAGATATTTACACCTTTGCATGCATTCCTCCTGTAATTAGAATAATCTTATTTGTAACATCACATTGTTTTGTTTTTTTCTTGTATAACATTAATATGGCCAGTTCGTGAGTCTGGAAGAAATATAATGTCATTCATAAGCTGGAAAAATTATAGCGACGGAACGGAATGTTGCCATTGTAAATATCTATATATATATAATTCTCGTGTCACAATGTTAGTTGCCATACTCCTCCGAAACGGCTTGATCAATTTTTATGAAATTTTATATGTATATTTGGTAGGTCTGAGAATCGGTCGTAATCTATTTTTCATACCCCTAAGTGGTAAGGGTGGTCCACCCCAAACATTTATATGGCAACACAACGTTTGCCGGGTCAGCTAATTATATTTATAGAATTAAGTATTGTGTGTTTATTTTATTTTTTATTTCTCTTTTATATATCTCATTGTATGCTGCATCAGTCGACGTCATCACGTCAAGTAGACCGATGTCAATCTCGCATAGGGACACAGCATTATGCTGAGTGATGGCCGTTTTGGGTGGATGTGATGCACATTCTCCCACAACTTGTTTTTTTATTTTTATTTGTTTTCTCTGCGTCATGTTTACTACACATAAACGTGTTTTCATTCTTTATTTTGCCAGGATTAACCTTTACTTCATCTTTTCTCGTGTCATATCGGTCTTAACTATAAGTCCAGCAAGAATGCTAGAAGGATTGCCTAGAGTGAGCCGGACGTAAACGCGAAGTATCGATGTGAGCGCTGTGAGCGATTAAGACGTAACTCGGAATGCGGCCTTAGACGCGGCCATCGACAGAAGAAGATTGTAGGTACTTCTATTTGCGCTACGTACTTTGGTCTTCCCGGGCACAGTGTTGGCTATCTTCTGCCAACGGTCGCCGGCGCCGCCCTTGGGATGCTTGGCGAGCGCGTTCTCTAGCGCCTTCTGCTGCGTCTGCGACCAATTACCGCTACTCGTCTCCTCTGCTTTGCGCGTTTTTACCTGCAAATATGATGAACGATTTAGCATTCGTTTTTGTCTAGATTGGTCTGGTTAAAAAACATTTATTTATTGGCTAGTGATAAAGAAAAAGAAAATGTTACTCCGAGAGTGCCGACAGAAGTGAAAACTTTAAAAAAAGCGGCACCGCGGTAATCAACGCGCTGATGTCTTTTACTCCACGGTGTCAGAAAATTGCGTTACAGTGTCGCGAAATCAATGGTTTAGTCCCATCTCAAAAATGCCCAACGCGCCTAAAGAAATTTTCACTTCAAAAATTAGCCCACCCCCTATTACATGGAACTTAAGGGGGATGCGCTAGAGTAGTCCGCGAAATTCAAATTTTCTTACGTTTTTTGACATTTCCAGGTCAGTGTCCGGTTGCATCTTGATTAAAATATGATTCGCAACCGTAACAAATATGTCTTCACAAAATTATAATCATTAGAATCAGCAATACAACTCCTTATGTTAGAACAGGATAATAATTATGAACTTAAAAGAGTTGTATTGATGATTCTACTTCATCAACGAAGTTACACATAATATTTAAACTAACCTTCTTTGGCGCCTCCACCACTACCGGCACTTCAGGCTCCGCCCCTGGTATCTTATAGCAATTCTCCTTTAAAAAATAAAAAACATTTATTTGCGTAAATAAACTACAGAAAGTTCTTAAAGATTAGAAGAATTACATAGATTTCTTTCTCTTGCCGGGGTTGATCTGTGGATGGGTGGCCATCTTAATATACCGAGACTCCTCCGTGCCTCGGAAAGACATTAAGCCGTTAGTCCCGGCTGTCATTCGTGGATCTTTGACAGTCGTTACGGGTCGTCAGAAACCCGAAAGTCTGACAACCAGTCTTAACAAGGGGTATCATATTACCCAATTACTGGGTTGTGGAGGTCAGATAGGCAGTCGCTCCATGTAAAATACGGTATTTAGCTGCATTCGGTTAAAATGGAAGCCAACCCCAAAATACTTTGGAAAAGGATAGGCAGATTGCCTGTCTTATTCTGCCTATGACATAATTACTTAATTATTATAATTTTATCTCAGCAGCTCGGAGTCTGGAGTAGTGCCCGAATGATGGCAATAGGCTCGCCCCCTATTACATGGGACTTAAACATAACTGGCGAAATGTGGGTGTACTATTGGTACACTTCTGCCCAACCCTCTGGGCAAAACAGGCCTGACGTTAGTTACAGGGTGTATTATTTTAACAATTAATTTTAATACCTTCATTTTGGCGGCCATATGCGTCACTTCCGGCACACTACGGGACATGGCTTCCGCTATGCGTTCCCAGCGTTCCGCGGAGCCGCCCGGGTACTTCTTCACGAGGCGCACTAACTCGGCTAAGTCGTCGTCTGTCCAAAGACCACCGGTTACCAATGGGGTGGCGGGCTGGAAATTAAAAAAATAAAATAAATCCTTCAAGTCAACGTGCAGTGCAGAACTGTACTCACCACAATGAATGCCAGGTAATGATAAATTACATTTGTTTCTGTTAATTGTTATGTGTGATACAGTGTAAGGCTATCTGATCTCGATTCGATTTCCGTAGGTATAAATCTGGGATTTGGTTTTGTGAACAAAAAAGTTTTTCGCGCGAGAAATTATGCTGCCCATTACAGAACAAAATTTCGTTATCTCAGGGTAATTTGCAGGTAGTTACGAACAACGACTGTAAGTGAGACCTGATTTTTGTAACCACCACTAGATGATGAAATAGTTTACAGCCAATTGAAACTTATTTAAGAACGATATTTTCTGTGGCAGTTAGTATATACAAAACAAGTATGAATTATGAGAAAAAAACAAAAAAAGTATCAATTTGCAGCCATATTGAAAAGTTTCAAACTTAAAATGACCTGTTTAACACTTTCGACTCCACCCACTTTTTACAGAACTCATACTCCATGCCGCCATACATATTGGAAGTGAACCCTCCGGGAGGGTTGCCGGCATTACGTTTGCGTTAAAGTTAACCATCGCGGACGGTCTACGGCATTAGTTTTAAAACCGTGTTATAAAACACTATAAAACGAAGAAAATAGTGTTTTCAGGGGGACCATTAAAAATTTATTTGTAACCGTGAATAAAAAATAATAAAATGCTTGGACTTTAAAACCAACGCATATACTAATAAATCTTGATAAAATATATATCAATTTTATTATCACGGTTTGTAATGCTGTATTCGCTACGAAAAACCTACATATAAAACAAAATTAGTCCTCCGCAAGGGCTCCCGGCATCCTAAAATGCGACTAGGTGAACCATTCAAGAGGGCTCCCGGCACTGAACGTGTTAATAGCCATAACGACAAGTCTCCCTCTCAGGTTCATCAGCGGGGTCCAACAAAAAATCCGAAGCTCTTGTCGGAGAGACAAACCCGCGTCTCTTGCGCACGCCGAGTATTATTGAAGCCACTCCTTCTTCCCAGCTAAAGCACTAGGAAGTGGTGAAGAGCAAGCGTTTTGGGGGACTGTCTTATGAAATGTTGACGTTCAAAAAGTGCTGATTCTCAGCCTAATTTGAATAAATGATTTTTGAAGAATGTATTACCTGTTTAACAGCCACAACGACAGGTCCTTCAGGCTCGTCGGCAGGATCCAGCAAGCAGCCGGCGTCCCTGGCGGGCGGCACGAACCCGCGGCGCTTGCGCACGCCGCCGCCGGCCGCCCTGGCCTCCGCCGCGGCCGCCGCCTCGCGCTCCGCACGGGCTCGTTCGTCTTCTTCCCTGAGGATAATAGGGATTTATTTTATTTAATAAAACTGGGCAAAGTTAGATGGGCTATGAATCAATAGTGATGACGTAGTAAGTATTGTTTTAGACTTTTTTTTGTGACTACTATTCAGATATGCGGTAGTCCCACGACCTCATATCTGTATTTGTATTGTAGTATTAGGTGGGAGTTTTTTTCAGAAGTGAACACTTCTTTAGGCGCGTTGGGCATTTTTGAGATGGGACTAAACCATTGATTTCACGCCACCATGACGACCTCCTCATTTTTGTAAATGCGATTGTGCTCTTTATTTATATTACGTTACGGATCAATGATCTATGCAAGTATTTTTACTTTAAAGGTTTTGTAAACGCGATTGTGCTCTTTATTTAGATAAGATTACGGACCAATGTTCTATACAAGTATTTTTTTCCAACAAGGCGATCTTGTTCAAGTTTTCACTTCTGTCGGCACTCCCGGAGTGCCACCACTTTTTTTTTCTCACGGCTTTTCCCTGCAATTTTTACTAGCGATTTTTATGAAAATCTGATCAAGTTTGCGGGACCAACATGGTCAGAGAAGGCGCAAAACAGAAAGGTTTGCAAGGAAAAAAGTGAGGCTTTTGCCCAACAATATAATTTAAATTAATAACTTGTTACGTGCTTGTGTAATGTGTGTAAGTGTAATGCTCCACACAATACTAGAATCAATTGTATTTTTCTGTAAATTTTAACGTTCAAAGTACCTTTTATGTACCTATTTGAAATATTTGATTTGACTATAAAAGGGTTTATCCTAAAAGTTGGCAACTTCGCAAATAGCTGTCAAATATTTACGAGTTTTAATTAATTTGGCAATATTACTGTATGGAATTAAGAAATGTGGCTTATGAAATGCAATAATTAATATCGTAACACCGAATATTTAGTTTCAGATGTAAAAAAAGTATTTGGTATCTTTCCAAATGCCTTTTTTACACCTAAAATCATTCAGTGTTATAATTGCAATTCATTTTCAATATTCTAGTTCGCTAGTTAGCCACATTTCTTATTTCCATACAGTAATATGTCCAAATGAATCAAAACAGTGAAATATTTGACGTCTATTTGCGACGTTGCCCACTTTCAGAATAAACGCTATTAACAAAAACAGCAAACACACCTACACTTTTATCAAAGTAGTGATAAGCGCAAAAATAAAACATTTCTATACACAGTCATTTCAGTGGGGGCAAAACTTGAGTAAATTCTTCACGATACGCTTCGTTACACATTATGATACTAACGCAATTACCGTATTATACCCTTGACTAATCGTGAAATTTGCAATAGTTAGCCACCGTGTTGATTATCTAAATACAACTATAGTACATAATATTGCGTGGCTATTGTTACACAATATTTCAATTGTCTGCAATACTCCAACAAAAGTCATTCATGCGTCACTATAGAAACTATAGCAGTGCCGCAACCATTGAACAATCTCGACCCATTTTAAATAATTTTGTGCAATTTTAGCAACTTAATTTTGACGGCGACTTAAAATTGAGTTGTTTCATTGGTAACTATGAACAAAATAAACACATTCTGAGTTCGCAATTTGTTTTCCAAATATATTGTAAGTTAAAAAAATAAACTTTATTCCCCACTGATAAAGTTAAGTTTCCACTACTACTTAATTTTTTTTAATGATTGTTTTTATGTACTACTTAGTTAATTCTGAATTCAACCCAATGTACACTGGTTTAAAGTTGTTATTTGTGTGGCAATAACATGGATTCGGAAACACCAATTTGAATAAGGAATAGGTTAACCTCAAAAATAAATTATGTTTATAAAACATTGTACATACCTCTTTTTCTGTCTTTTAGCTTCTTCCTCTTGCTCTTTCAATCTTCTCCTAAGCTCTATGATTCCATAAGGTATGGCTGTCACCATCCACCATGCACATCTCGGTATTTGGAACGGCAATGTGTCTTTAACACTGGGTTTGGGCAACTGGTCTAAGATTTCAGACAAGCCCTGATCGAATCCCGCCTTTTTGGAGTGTTTCTTGCCTCTACTGTTTAGTATTTGCTCCTGGAAAATGTAATAACAATGTGATTAAACAGGAGATTTCAAATAATGTTTTTAAACAGTACATAACTTATCAAAATGGAGAAGGCATAGGCCTCGACCCTTGTTCTGTTGGCAGCCCTGCTGAGTATAGACTCAGTAGGTGGAACAAGGCTGCCAATGATGATGTGAAGAGTGTCTGTGGAGTTTCTTGCCCGTTCTTCTCCATAGGTACCTACTACGCTTTGGAATGGGCAACTAGCTTCATTTTTCTGACCGACCGACCCCTTGACAATTCAAAAGTGCCAATAATTGGTTTATTTGAAATAAATGCTTTGAGTTTTGATGACAATGATCACTAATCAACACTCTGATAAAATTGATCAAAAGATTGTGTGATTCAAGAAAAATAAAACCACTGCTTTTCTGTAGATTTGGCAAAATATTTTTAATAATGAGTATTATAACGGCTGAACTGAAGTATATGCTTTTCACCTTGCAACATTCTGTTTGTGAAAAATGGTGAAAGAATCAAATGCATCAAACAATAAATAGAAGTACTGTACTAGGAAAACCTTGTTCCACATTATAATCAGATTTTTAAAACGACTATGAGGATCCAAACATAACATAAACTATGAAAGTATACTATGCACTTACCGCAGTAAACCGTTTCTCAGCATAAGCAGCCCATCCAACAGCATACTGCCCAAATGTGATGATGATGAACAGGATGATGGAGCCTTCAGCCAAGCCCATCTTCCTCACATGGCGGTAGTAGTATATGGCGGAGCGCCAGTTTGGAAGACCATTCTTGAGCACCTCATTATACCTGAAGAGTTAAGATTGATAATATTTGAATATTGAGTTAATATTGATCTAAAAAATCAAAATAAATTGATTTATTTATTGAGTATTGCTTATTGGTAATGTTCTTCTGAAAGGCCAGGTGCGTAGTACTCGCAACCAGCGTGCGTGTATGACCAGATGTATGAACGTAAACGAGGCAAAAGGGATCGTAGCAGGTGGCGTTCTGTAGTTTCTACCTACCCCCATGGGAAGAAGGCGTGAGTTTATGTATGTATTTTTATGTTACATGTATGTATTTTTATGTTACATGTATGTATTTTTATGTATTTTTATGTTTTTATGTATTTATGTATTTTTATGTATGTATGTGGATTCTGGAAAAATCTTAGTATGAAAACTTAGGTAAACTGAGCTGTCATTTTGCTTGATGCCAGGGATTAACAGCTCACTTCACCTAAGGTTTTTTTTTTACTGTATAGCACTGTTGATCCTGAACTAAGCTGAACTGATTGTGATGGTGTTTTGCTCAGTGCCCATTCATTACGATGAAAAATATTTACAAAAATAATTTATGAGAGATTGATAGTGATACATGAAGTCATGGACAAGAAACAATGATAAAAAATACCATTGTCTGCCGAACAATGTTTTTGGTTATTTAAACAAAATTATATTTTTATCTCTACATTTGAAACACAAACTAATTATTGACTGTAATTTATTCAAATTACAATCTAGCCATTTTTAGCTACTAAGTAACTTTTAAAAACATCAATAGTTATTCAGTAAGTTTATTTTTATCAATCAACTCAGCCTATTTCAGTATACGCTGAGGGCATACAACGCCCTGCGTGTCCAATATAACAATGTGTTTAGGATGCTGTTGGGTCTACCACGCTTTTGTAGCGCTTCCGGGATGTTCACCGAGGCCAGGGTTGATGGTTTTCATGCCATTATACGGAAACGGTGCGCTTCTATTCTCGGTAGAATACGTGCTAGCTCTCACAGCATCCTGAGTGTACTGTGTGATAAGTAGGACAGCCCCATGCTGGCACACTGGATACGACTGCACACGTAGTGTCAGTCGTTTCAATTTTGTATATAGTGTGGTTTTTTACTAACATTAGGTTAAGACCTTTACTAACAATTTATGGATCGTGTAATTTGGTCTGAAATAAATATTATTATTATTATAGCAGCCAACTGCTGGACATAAGCCTCTCCTAAGATGTGCCACAACACCTTGCCCTCCGCCTTCTGCATCCTGTCCATCCCAGCCACTTTCTTAAGGTCATCGGTCCATCTAGCTGGAGGGTGTCCCACACTACGGTTGCCGTAAAATTTATTTTTATATACATTCTAAAATAACTTGAAACAACATACTTTTCTCTTTTCCCCGGGTCCTTGAGAATGTTGTGCACGGACACCAGGTTTCTGAATTGAACATCTGCATCGGGAGAGTCATTCTTATCCGGATGGAGTTTTAATGTGAGCTTCTTGAATGCAGACTTAATTTCTGATGGTGATGCATCCTGCAAATGTTTATTGAAATAATAATATTGTAAAATATGTCACACTTTGTTTTTTTTTTTCTAGCGTTGCTTTGACCAATTTATCGGTCTGGAACTTGTTCAGGCCCCCCTTGTTTCTACAAGGGGTGCTATGTGAGGACTATACATGTCTATTTGGCTTGTAGTAAATGAACGTTGGTTCGTTTATCAGTTTTATTGGGAAACAATGACATAATAAGTGTAGCAGCTAGCTGAACAATGTTAGGTATGAATCATAAACACCATTGTGATTAGGTATTTAAAAATCACCAAACTCTTTTTTTAATTAATACTTGGATTAAGATTTTAACTATCTTAAATAAGAATATTATCTATATCTAACGATAAGGACTAAATCTGCCGAAGGAAAACGAAACTTGCTAAAGTACCAGTTAGTTATTCCAACGTCTGAAACTCATCCATTATTATATTTGATTGGTTCATCCTATGTAAAATGAAGATTTGTAGTTACTTTGTGAAGCTTAACTTAGCTCTTACCTGTGCAACACCTAATAATTCGTAAAAGTTCTGGTTAACTTCTTCCACCACGTCGAACACTTCCAAGTCACCGTCATCCCAGGCCTTCGCGCCCAAAATTAGCGTACACAATACCAATAAACACCACCGCATGTTATAAAGCCTAGCTCAATCTATTTTTAATTTAAAAATCATGTTACTTTTGTGCAATATTGAGACAAAAGTACGGCGGTTTCTCTTTTTTTGACAGATTCACCACACATGAAATTGACAATGACAACTCACCAGCTGGCTGGACCATAGTGATGGAATCAAACACTAATAGTAATAAGTTTATAACGTGATAATTAATCGACTAATACGGTTTTCGCAGAATGATAAAATAATAAAACTTTCTTAGTATTATTTTATAATCCTCGAAAAGCGTAAACCATAGTGCAACTATACAACTCAAATAATAGGGCAATTTTGCTTATCTTAGGATAAATAACAAAAATCTAAGAACAAAAGTATTTAAACAGTTTTACATTTTTATTTGCAAGTAAATTTTTCTACTTTTCCAGACTACTTTTCTTGCTTGCATGTCACAAATGACAATGCTTCGGTATCATCTTTTCGGTTTTTATTACTGTGATGTAATCAAAGAAACAGGCTGTGCCATTATTTTAATATCCAAACATTGGCAATAAAAAATTTGTGCATTGTCCCTTCACTTTTCGATCGATAAATCTCTGATACTACCTATATTCCTTTTCGCTGCTGCTGCCCTTTGCATCGCGCTGCACCTTACAAAATATTAAAGGTAATTTATGTTAATTACTTTCAATATTTCTTTATTTTATTATCAAAAACATAAGTACTTACTGTTTTTGTTTTCCATCTTTGAATTCGGTTTTACTCCTCTTCTAATAAATTTTCCTCCTTTTATTTTATGCCCCATCCTTATCTACCTATCCATTAAATAAGTGCCATTATTTTATGATTTGTATAAAAATTTACGTGCTCAGCGATTTACAATTTATTTAGGAATCAGGTACTGGAACTACGTGAGATCTCATAGTATAAAGGCTAAAATTATTTAGCCGCCCATCCCCGCCCTCGGTAATATTTGTATATACGGCGGGCGGCCATTTGTGAAGGACTGGCCGAAAATGAACACAAAAATGTAAACTTCGATTATCGAACGAATTTGCATTATAATTTTATTGCTGCTTGTGATTTCTGACATTCTGAGGATAAAATCAAATTAAATGACCTCAAGACCTCAACTAATTTGAACATTTTCATTTGTATGGTTTTTTTTGCGATTTCTGTCTTTTGTAGGAGCTTGTCTATCCATCATAGAAAAGAAAGTTGGATACTCAATTTCCTACCATTATGTATGGGAAAAGTTTTTTACGATTCCGGACTTTTCTAGTACCTACTCAAACTTCAGTTGGTCTCCCAAAGAGTTTTTTGATACCTTTATGAAACAGGATCGATTGGCATCAAACATTTTTTTAATGAAAATTGCCCATTTTCTGGCTGTCTGTACTTTTTTTAAATCTGTGGATGCAGATCAAAATATCCCAAAAGTTAAGAACAGTCTCCTAGGACGGTTTTCCCGTAGCTACAACGGTTATGGTATACCTACCTGCTCTTACTGCTCCATTTTAAAAATCCACCCTGTATAGTAAATCCTAGGTACCAGCACTTCAGCAGGCTGCAGGTGCGGAGATACGGAAGCAAGGGTGGGTCCAGGGGGGGTCATGGGGGTCATGACCCCGCCTGGGCTGCGTTTAGGTCGACCACTGGTATTTTTTCAAATCTCATTGATAAATTTAATCAAATAAATACTTTGTATGATGTTGCCACGTAGGATGTTTGCCATTGCCACACATGCGAACGACATGCAAAATAAGACTATGTGCTGTTATTATAATTATGATGATTGACCGTGGAGTTTTCTGCCGGCTCTTTTCCATAGAAAACGACTAAGTAAAATGTAGGTTTATCTGAAGCTAGCAACTAGACGTAGAAATTAAATACCCCAGAATAGTGTCAAGACAAACCGCCCCGGCCCCAGTCCTGGCGGCCCCCTAAATCTTAAGAATTACTTTTTAATGATATCCCAAACACGGTCAACATAAATATTCAGTAAGAAGCAGTTTAGAGTTGGAGGCTGAGGATGAAAATTTTCGAGCTCGCTCCGCTCGCTACAATCTACATTCTCAAACTTTCTGCATAAATCGACAAAGGAACTCCTATTTATGTAAGACTTAAAAAAAACCTTATCTCCTACACAAGGCGGTGTGCTAAAATTTTCGAGCTCGCTCCACTCGCTCTTGAATTCTATAGGTATTTCTCTGACTCTCAAACTTTTCTGCATAAGTCGACAAAGCAATTCCTATTTCCGTTAGGATGTTTAATAAAAACCTTACCGAGAATTCCGAGACGAGGTGCAAAAAAATTCGAGCTCGCCTTGCTCGCGCTCCCCTACATATTTGCTTTTTGTATCCTATTGATGAGGAGACGAAAATGCACCTACCTGAAAAAAAAAAATCTCCTGCCTGTTACGAGGTCCATAGTGTGAGTTAGATTATAATTAGACACGTTATACTTGTTTTTTTTTGCTGTCATTATAATTTGTATTTTTTTGCGAAGAAATACCTACATAAACTGAGAAGACCGCCGCCGCCGCCGGCCTTATTTTGTTTTGCTCCCCTGGGCCCCCGACAGGCTTAGTCCGCCACTGATTGAAACCTGTCCTGACTGACCCCGACTATGTGACCCCCCCCTGACTCGAAGGCTGGATCCGCCCTTGTACGGAAGTCAGTTAATAGTTATTTATACAACTGTTGTATAATAAGGTCACAGTATAGATCAGGGAGCCTACCACAAGCTCATAAAGCAGTATTATTTTAATATTACTTCAGTGTGGGAAAGAGATGAAGCTCTACAGGACGTATAGATCCATCTCTTTCTCCCACTGAAGTAATATTAAAATAATACTGCTTTTGAGCTGGTGGTAGACCCCCGGTACAGGTCAGATAATAGTATCACGCTCATGTGATACTATTATACATTCGTGTTTTAATACCTAATTATGAACAATTGCATTCAAGACTTTATCTACACTCATGATATTATGAATCCTGTACAAAAGGTTCTGAAACCATACTTAGGGTGTTGACGTTGTACAATATTGTTTTCTCAACTTTTCTGTTAATAATTGATTAGAAATGTCCTTTTTCTGCATTATAAATATCTAGTGGTGTGTTTTCAAAGCTTGTACGAGTATCACTAATTTTTGTAAAGAACAAAGTAATGCAATTTTGCAATACTATTTTACATATAAGTATTTTTTTTTAAATTACGGCACTGTGGTAGTGAAACGCGCGTGCATGACAATGTTCTTTTTTTGAAATTCGAGTTTCATAATGAAATTTTGTACAACATTATAACACTCATTTGGATGATATAAACAGCCAGTGGCATAGTAACCATAACTATGCCACTGGCTGTTTTAATGTTGGCAATAAGCTAACGGTTTCAGAAACTTTTATAGAGGTTTTATAGCATGGGTGTAGGTAGATAAAGCTGTTATCTTTATACAAAAAAATTCGTAATTTGACTGACATAGAGACAGCCCGTTTAGTGTACTTTAGCTATTTTCATAGTGTTATGTCGTACGGTATTCTGTTGTGGGGAAATGCCGCCGACATTCAGACTATTTTTGTTTTGCAGAAAAGAGCTGTTCGATCAATTTATAAATTAAGTCCGAGACACTCTCTCAGAGATAAATTTAAGGAGATTAATGTAATGACTGTGCCTTCTCAGTATATTTTTGATAATCTTTTATATGCCCATAAAAATATAAAATTGTTTAAAAAATACAGTGATATCCATAACATAAATACTAGGAACAAACACAAAGGACATGTCCTAAAATGGTTTTTTATTATTCAATAATTCTAACCAGGATAAGTTAAATATATTTGGATAGACATCCCAAAAACTAGTGGTTCTAACTATATCATACATTTTTAAAGACCTCCAATTTTGAGAAAAATCGTTTTTTACTTTAATAAGAATTTACTCCTAAAACGAACAAACCTTTCTAATTATCTAGGATAATATAGTGAACACACCCCATAAAATAGTAAACTTGTCAAAATTGACATATTTTACTGTCATTACTGTCAATTCATTGACAGTACTGTGTCAATTTATGTCATATTGACATATTCAAATAGTAAACTTGTCAAAATTGACACATGTTACTGTCATCACTGTCAATTGATTGACAGTAATGACAGTACCATGTGTCAATTTATTTCATATTTGTAATAGTTGCCATCAACAAATAAAATAATTGTAGTTAAAATAGTTTATAATTTTTCTCTTAAATGGAGGGGTCTAAAAATATTATTTCAGTGGTTCCTAGTTCCATATTTTGTCGTTTTTATTTAGATGTAGTTTGATGCTGGTTAGATTTTTCTCGGAATAAAAAACCAACGTCCCTACAAAAAGCGGACATCTCCTTTGTTGTACCCCCAACAAGGCTCAAAAAAATAGGTGGATCGTTCAGATGTCAATGTATACGCTTTTATAATAAACTTCCAAGCCACGTACAAGATCTAAGCCTTAATAAATTCAAATCATTCATTAAACGTAAGTTGTGCCAGAAAGCTTTTTATACCGTTAAAGATTACATTGAGGACAAAAAGGCTTGGGATTGAGCTGCTCCAATTATTATTTTTATTTTTTACTTTTGTAACTTTGTTTATTTTGCAAACTTCAAAATTATATACACAATGACATGAATATTTACTTTGTTAAGTATAACATTATTATTATTTTAATTGTTGTGAATGTGAGGACTATGTAGCTCATGTATATATATTTATTTATTTTTCTCAGTTACTACTAATGATAATCTGGCAGTTTTGAGTACTTTATGCGGCCTACCCAAATGTCCTTTCTTTGGTATTGTTCGTCGAATCGTTGAGCTCCTTTTAAGTTCTGAGTTGAGCTGCACGATTACTGACAAATGCGTGCACTGACTGGACAGGTCTACTCAAATCTGTATGGTTCTTTCCTCAAAAGACCATTTCAGACACAACTCTACATGGTCCTCAAATGAAATGCTCTGACCAAGATTATTTCTGGGTTTTTTTTTTTGTATACACATTGACTTAATGATTTTTATATATACAATGACATGAATATTTACTTTTAAAGTATTATATTATTTTAATTATTGTGAATGTGAAGACTATATGGGTCATTCCTGTTTGTTTTGTTTTTAATTTTTTCTCAGTTAGTTTTAATCATGGTCTGACAGTTTGAGTAATTTATGTGGCCTACACAAATGTCCTTTTTTTGGTATTGTTCGTCGAATCGTTGAGCTCCTTAAATTCTGAGTTGAGCTACACGATAACTGACAAATGCGTGCACTGACTGGACAGACCCTCTCAATCTGTGTGATGCTTTCCTCTAAAGACCACTTCAGACACCAATCCACATGGCCTTCACATGATCTGACCAAGATTATGTCTGGACTTTAAAAGAGACTGTGACCTCTGAGTTTGTTTCGGCCTTTCTTCTCAGAGTAGTCAGATAGGAAACGCCGACCTCACCTAGTTTTTAAAATATGATTGACGTGTAAAAGTGTTTGTACAAACCTACTTACAGAAATAAAATCATTTATCATTTATCAAAACTAACTGCGCTAAGTCTCGATCCCGTGGGAATATCGGGACAAAAAGTATCCTATGTCCTAACCCAGGTCGTGATCTACCCTTGTTCCACATTTCATTCGAATCCGTTCAGCCGTTATAGCGTGAAAGCGTAACAAACAAACATACAAACTTACATACATACAAAAAATCAAATCTTTTGTCTTTATAATATACTAGCTTCTGCCCGCGACTTCGTCCGCGTGGAGTAGCTACTTTGGGCTAACGCTATCTTTAATCCGCGACTTCGTTTAAATAAAGGTGTTTTTTTTTTTTTAATAATGCGTACCTATGTTAGCTATTTTAGGTACCTACATCACGCTTTAATCAGTAAGCCGACGTTCGCACGGACGTAATAAAATCGCAGCGGGATTTTATCGCGCACTGTATTTTCAACTCTCGGTGTTAAGCCGAGCGTTGAGAATCCAACGCGCTGGAACGCACTCTCGTCCTAGCTCGTTGAAAAAACACACTATTGGATTTTCAACTCTCGGCGCTAAACAGAGCGTTGAAAATCAAGAGCACGAAAAAAAGAACCAGATCTCGATAGGGCAACATATAGTTTCCCGTGCGAAAAACACTCTAGGCGTAAATCTATTACTACGTGCTTAAATGTTTGCCCTTAAGGCTCCTGGCCGTGACTTCACTCGACAGAGTTTAGGTAAATTCTTGCGATGCTATGTTTGTGTGCACCGTTCACGCACACACGCCTAAACCTTCGAGCGTAGTGATCGCTTAAACAGTTTTGATCCTATAGACGGTATTTTGTTAAGTTACGTAGGTACGCTTATGAAATAAGTCTGGAATGTTTGTGTATATTCGTTTAGTATATTTATAACAATTCTGTTTTATATGGAATTTTATACTTTTTGTATGGAAAACATGAAAAATTATTACCTACATGTTGAGTTTTATGGGTTTATGGGTTTCATAAAGGGGGTCGAAATTTTCATTATTTTTGCGATAAGACACAATTTTCGAGATATAAGCAAAAGAACAGAAAAAAGATAAAGTACAGTTTTTGCAACTGAATGAGTTATTAATTTAGTGAAAATGAAAAATTCGCTATTGGTGCCGATTCTCTTGTATACCGAACTAAACTTACTAAACTATCACTAAAATTCCTTAATTTTGACTATGAGAATCTCAAAGCTATTCTGCAAAATAAATTCTCTAAATTTAAAAATAATTTTGACACATCTAAATCGAATTTGACAACCGCGACTCCACACGTGATACCTAACCACCTGAATCTTTTTAGAGCCGGAGGCGCGCAGGGGGGGCAGCCTCGACGTGTTTTATATGGATTTTTCACTTTTTGTGTGGAAAATAAGAAAAAATATTACCTACATGTAGAGTGTTAGAGGTTTAAGGGTTTTTAAAGGGTGTCGAAATTTTCATTATTTTTGCGATTGGACACACCGTTTTCGAGATATAAGCAAAAGAAAAAAAAAAATTCGGTACTGTTTTTTCATCTGAAGTCGAGGTGTTTGTGTGAATTTTAGTTCATGACAACCAATTTTATTCCACATGTTTTTAGTCACGATAAAAAATTGTCATATTTAGTTAGAAAATCTAAATTTTAGGTTAAAAACGTCAAATTCAGAATAGCAAAATTGCCATTTTCACTAAACTAATATCTCAGTGCCATCTTAGTGCTGTCAAACTAAAATATAGTTAAGTTGTGTCACTTTAGTCTATTTCAGAATGGGAAATCGTCGTTTGACAGGAATAAACTAAATTTTGGTGATTTTTAGTTTAGTTTAGAGGCATTTGTGACAAGAGAATCGGCACCAATCTGAATTTGACTTTTCTCACCTAAAATTTTGATTAGTGCCGATTCTCTTATACACCGAACTAAACTAACTAAACTATCACTAAAATTTCTTACTTTTGACTATGAGAATCTCAAAGCTATTGGTGCCGATTCCCTTGTTCACAAACTAAACTAAATTTAAGTTCAGTGCATCTTTTTCTTACAATTTTATTAAGAAAAGGACAGAAGATAAATTTTAGTTTAGTCCTGTCAAATTAATCACCACCCATACAAGTTTAGATGTGATTAAAAACTTGCCGACTAAAATTACGTCAATTAACGTCAAGCGCTGATTAATTTGACAGGACTAAACTAAAATTTATCTTCTGTCCTTTTCTTAATGAAATAGAAAGAAAAAGATGCACTTAAATTTAGTTTAGTTTGTGAACAAGGGAATCGGCACAATTATGCAAAATAAATTCTCTAAATTTAAGAAAATTTTTGACACATCTAAATCAAATTTGACAATCGCGACTCCACACGTGATACCTAACCATGTGAATCTTTTTAGAGCCGGAGGCGCGCACGCTCGACGTGTTTTATATGGAACTTTTCACTTTTTGTATGGAAAATAAGAAAAAATATTACCTACATGTAGAGTAAAAGGGGTTTAAGGGTTTTATAAAGGGAGTCGAAATTTTCATTATTTTTTGCGATTGGACACACCGTTTTCGAGATTAAGCAAAAGAAAAAAAAAGATTCAGTACTGTTTTTGCATGTGAAATCGAGGTGTTGGTGTGAATTTAAAGTTCATGACAATCAATTTTATTCCACACGTTTTTAATCGCGAAAAATAGTCAGATTCGGTTAGGAAATCTAAATTTTAAGTGAAAAACGTCAAATTCAGAATAGTAAAGTTGCTTTTTTCACTAAATGAAAATCTCAGTTCCATCTTAGTGCTGTCAAATTAAAATCTAGTTAAGTTGTGTCACTTTAGTCTATTTCAGAATGGGAAATCGATTGCCCATTCTGAAATAGATTAAAGTGACACAACTTAACTATATTTTAGTTTGACAGCACTAAGATGGCACTGAGATATTAGTTTAGTGAAAATGGCAATTTTGCTATTCTGAATTTGACGTTTTTAACCTAAAATTTAGATTTTCTAACTAAATATGACTATTTTTAATCGCGACTAAAAACATGTGGAATAAAATTCGTTGTCATGAACTAAAATTCACACCAACACCTCGACTTCAGATGAAAAAACAGTACTGAATTTTTTTTTTCTTTTGCTTATATCTCGAAAACGGTGTGTCCAATCGCAAAAATAATGAAAATTTCGACACCCTTTATAAAACCCTTAAACCCCTAACACTCTACAAGTAGGTAATATTTTTTCTTATTTTCCACACAAAAAGTGAAAAATCCATATAAAACACGTCGAGGCTGCCCCCCCTGCGCGCCTCCGTCTCTAAAAAGATTCACGTGGTTAGGTATCACGTGTGGAGTCGCGGTTGTCAAATTCGATTTAGATGTGTCAAAATTATTTTTAAATTTAGAAAATTTATTTTGCAGAATAGCTTTGAGATTCTCATAGTCAAAAATAAGGAATTTTAGTGATAGTTTAGTTAGTTTAGTTCGGTGTACAAGAGAATCGGCACCCATGTCTAACTAAATATGACTTTTTTTAATCGCGATTAAAAAGGTGCGGAATAAAATTAGTTATCTTGAACTAAAATTCACACCAACACCTCGCTTCAGGTGCAAAAAACAGTACTGTATCTTTTTTTTTTCTTTTGCATATATCTCGAAAACGGTGTGTCCAATCGCAAAAATAATGAGAATTTCGATCCCCTTTATAAAACCCTTAAACCCCTGACACTCTACATGTAGGTAATATTTTTTCTTATTTTCCTTACAAAAAGTAAAAATTCTATATAAAACGTCAAGGCTGCCCCCTGTGCGCCTCCAGCTCTAAAAAAAATTCACGGGGTAGGGCAAATAAGTACCACGTGGACTCGCGATTGTCAAATATAATTTTAGTGTGTCAAAATATATTTAAATTTAATTTAGAAAATTTTTGTTGCAGAATAGCTTCAAGATTTTCATAGCCAAAAGTAAGGAATTTTAGTGATAGTTTAGTAAGTTTAGTTCGGTATACAAGAGAATCGGCACCATATTGCCATCTTAGTGCTGTCAAAATAAAATATATTCTAAAATTATTTCACGATAGGAAATTATCGTTTGACAGGAATGAACGAAACTTTGGTGATTTTTAGTCTAGTTTTGAGGCATTAATTTGTGACAAGAGAATTGGCACCAGTATCCATAAAGGGATCTGAGACACTTGCGCGAAAGACATTTTCGCGAAAGACACTTGCGCGAACCCACTTGCGCGAAAAAGTTGCGGAAATGAGATTTCTTCATAACATCACGCCATCAATTTCAAAGGGCCCAACACTTTGAAATTGCTAGCGTGATGTTATGAAGAAATGTGAAAATTTTCGCAGCCGCCATCTTAGATTTACGTTTTGACATCAAAATCTGCTTTAGAATCCTCAAAAACTATGAAAAAGACACCTATGACGAAAAATCTGAATATTGTCACAGCCGCCATCTTGGATTTATATTTTGACCTCACTATCAGCTTTAGCATCCTCGAAAACTATGAAAACGATACCCATGACGAAATATTTTTAAATGTTCGCAGCCGTCATCTTGGATCTTTATTTTGACTTAAAGTAGTCTTCAGTAGCGTTAAAGAACTTCGTTCCAAAAATACTTCACTTATTGCTACAACAGCATATCGGCGCGGGCATATCGGTGACGCGAACCCATAACTTTTTCCCCTACCAAAAATCATTCAAAACTATGAAATCTAAAGTCAAAATATAACTAGTGAACCCAGCAGGCAGATGTTGTCCTGCGACAACAGCGCCACGCGAGTCCAACTATAGTTATGAACCATCCAAGTTACACAAAAAGAATTAAAAAAAAAAACATCTAAATCAGTCAAGCCGTTTAGGATAAGAAGAATTACGAACACACGTACACCGGTATTTTATTTATTGCCAGGCATGCAAAATTTTAATGTTCTTCAAAAACAAGCAAAGTACTTTAAAATAAAATGCGGATCAAAATGTGGTAGTCGACGTACAATTTCTGGAATATGTTAAGGCTCCGTGCCGCCGCACCGCACGAAATCACTGATTATGATCAATTTTGTTTATTCGTTGTGAGAAAGGGGACGAGAATTTAAACAAAATTATTTGTGATTTGAAAAGTCCAATTCTTCGTCTTGTACATAGGGGAAAGGGATTTTTGAAATAAATTAAGGATTCGTGGGAAATCACTAAAATTCGCAACAAGTTTTCCAAAAAATGACGCGAGACTGACGTTTGATCGTTTCGTTAGAAGAAACTGCTTTTGATGTTGAAAATTAAAAAATATCATTAACATCATTATATGGTCTACTTGTACATAGGGGAACCACTTTTTTCAACTTTCGTACAAAATATAGCAGAAAAAAAATGTTGAAATAACGTAACTTTCTCAAAACTTCAAGCCAAATAAATATTTTTTTCTAATACTTAGAAACACTTTTAAGAAATTTTAAAAATGATAAATTAATTTTAAGTTAATTTTTTAATAGAATCTAAATTTTATTTTATAAATAAACAATTACTTCATTACGTAAATAAATGGCAAAGTGAACTATATAAACGATCGCGGAAAATCTATTCCGTCAGTAGCGAACGGGCCTTCCCAGCGTGAGGACGTATCACTTTGCGTCGCAGCACGCACACACGCACGTACGTGTCCGATGTTAACATATTCCAGAAATTGTACGTCGACTACCACATTTTGATCCGCATTTTATTTTAAAGTACTTTGCTTGTTTTTGAAGAACATTAAAATTTTGCATGCCTGGCAATAAATAAAATACCGGTGTACGTGTGTTCGTAATTCTTCTTATCCTAAACGGCATGACTGATTTAAATGTTTTTTTTTTTTAATTCTTTTTGTGTAACTTGGATGGTTCATAACTATAGTTGGACTCGCGTGGCGCTGTTATCGCAGGACAACATCTGCCTGCTGGGTTCAATAGTTATATTTTGACTTTAGATTTCATAGTTTTGAATGATTTTTGGTAGGGGAAAAGTTATGGGTTCGCGTCACCGATATGCCCGCGCCGATATGCTGTTGTAGCAATAAGTGAAGTATTTTTGGAACGAAGTTCTTTAACGCTACTGAAGACTACCTTAAGTCAAAATAAAGATCCAAGATGACGGCTGCGAACATTTAAAAATATTTCGTCATGGGTATCGTTTTCATAGTTTTCGAGGATGCTAAAGCTGATAGTGAGGTCAAAATATAAATCCAAGATGGCGGCTGTGACAATATTCAGATTTTTCGTCATAGGTGTCTTTTTCATAGTTTTTGAGGATTCTAAAGCAGATTTTGATGTCAAAACGTAAATCTAAGATGGCGGCTGCGAAAATTTTCACATTTCTTCATAACATCACGCCATCAATTTCAAAGTGTTGGGCCCTTTGAAATTGATGGCGTGATGTTATGAAGAAATCTCATTTCCGCAACTTTTTCGCGCAAGTGGGTTCGCGCAAGTGTCTTTCGCGAAAATGTCTTTCGCGCAAGTGTCTCAGATCCCTTTATGGATACTGGTGCCAATTCTCTTGTCACAAATTAATGCCTCAAAACTAGACTAAAAATCACCAAAGTTTCGTTCATTCCTGTCAAACGATGATTTCCCATCGTGAAATAATTATAGAATATATTTTATTTTGACAGCACTAAGATGGCAATATGGTGCCGATTCTCTTGTATACCGAACTAAACTTACTAAACTATCACTAAAATTCCTTACTTTTGGCTATGAAAATCTTGAAGCTATTCTGCAACAAAAATTTTCTAAATTAAATTTAAATATATTTTGACACACTAAAATTATATTTGACAATCGCGAGTCCACGTGGTACTTGTTTGCCCTACCCCGTGAATTTTTTTTAGAGCTGGAGGCGCACAGGGGGCAGCCTTGACGTTTTATATAGAATTTTTACTTTTTGTGTGGAAAATAAAAAAAATATTACCTACATGTAGAGTGTCAGGGGTTTAAGGGTTTTATAAAGGGGATCTAAATTCTCATTATTTTTGCGATTGGACGCACCATTTTCGAGATATATGCAAAAGAAAAAAAAAAGATACAGTACTGTTTTTTGCACCTGAAGCGAGGTGTTGGTGTGAATTTTAGTTCAAGATAACTAATTTTATTCCGCACCTTTTTAATCGCGATTAAAAATAGTCAGATTTAGTTAGACATGGGTGCCGATTCTCTTGTACACCGAACTAAACTAACTAAACTATCACTAAAATTCCTTATTTTTGACTATGAGAATCTCAAAGCTATTCTGCAAAATAAATTCTCTAAATTTAAAAATAATTTTGACACATCTAAATCGAATTTGACAACCGCGACTCCACACGTGATACCTAACCACGTGAATCTTTTTAGAGACGGAGGCGCGCAGGGGGGGCAGCCTCGACGTGTTTTATATGGATTTTTCACTTTTTGTGTGGAAAATAAGAAAAAATATTACCTACATGTAGTGTTAGGGGTTTAAGGGCTTTATAAAGGGTGTCAAAATTTTAATTATTTTTGCGATTGGACACACCGTTTTCGAGATATAAGCAAAAGAAAAAAAAAATTCAGTACTGTTTTTTCATCTGAAGTCGAGGTGTTGGTGTGAATTTTAGTTCATGACAACCAATTTTATTCCACATGTTTTTAGTCGCGATTAAAAATAGTCATATTTAGTTAGAAAATCTAAATTTTAGGTTAAAAACGTCAAATTCAGAATAGCAAAATTGCCATTTTCACTAAACTAATATCTCAGTGCCATCTTAGTGCTGTCAAACTAAAATATAGTTAAGTTGTGTCACTTTAATCTATTTCAGAATGGGCAATCGTCGTTTGACAGGAATAAAACAAAATTTTGGACTAAAGTGACACAACTTAACTATATTTTAGTTTGACAGCACTAAGATGGCACTGAGATATTAGTTTAGTGAAAATGGCAATTTTGCTATTCTGAATTTGACGTTTTTAACCTAAAATTTAGATTTTCTAACTAAATATGACTATTTTTTTATCGTGACTAAAAACATGTGGAATAAAATTGGTTGTCATGAACTAAAATTCACACCAACACCTCGACTTCAGATGAAAAAACAGTACCGAATATTTTTTTTTTCTTTTGCTTATATCTCGAAAACGGTGTGTCCAATCGCAAAAATAATGAAAATTTCGACACCCTTTATAAAACCCTTAAACCTCTAACACTCTACATGTAGGTAATATTTTTTTTATTTTCCACACAAAAAGTGAAAAATCCATATAAAACACGTCGAGGCTGCCCCCCCTGCGCGCCTCCGGCTCTAAAAAGATTCACGTGGTTAGGTATCACGTGTGGAGTCGCGGTTTGTCAAATTCGATTTAGATGTGTCAAAATTATTTTTAAATTTAGAGAATTTATTTTGCAGAATAGCTTTGAGATTCTCATAGTCAAAATTAAGGAATTTTAGTGATAGTTTAGTAAGTTTAGTTCGGTATACAAGAGAATCGGCACCAATAGCGAATTTTTCATTTTCACTAAATTAATAACTCATTCAGTTGCAAAAACTGTACTTTATCTTTTTTCTGTTCTTTTGCTTATATCTCGAAAATTGTGTCTTATCGCAAAAATAATGAAAATTTCGACCCCCTTTATGAAACCCATAAACCCATAAAACTCAACATGTAGGTAATAATTTTTCATGTTTTCCATACAAAAAATATAAAATTCCATATAAAACAGAATTGTTATAAATATACTAAACGAATATACACAAACATTCCAGACTTATTTCATAAGCGTACCTACGTAACTTAAGAAAATACCGTCTATAGGATCAAAACTGTTTAAGCGATCACTACGCTCGATGTTTAGGCGTGTGTGTGTGAACGGTGCACACAAACATAGTATCGCAAGAATTTACCTAAACTCTGTCGAGTGAAGTCACAGCCAGGAGCCTTAACATCGGACACGTACGTGCGTGTGTGCGTGCTGCGACGCAAAGTGATACGTCCTCACGCTGGGAAGGCCCGTTCGCTACTGACGGAATAGATTTTCCGCGATCGTTTATATAGTTCACTTTGCCATTTATTTACGTAATGAAGTAATTGTTTATTTATAAAATAAAATTTAGATTCTATTAAACAATTAACTTAAAATTAATATATAATTTTTAAAATTTCTTAAAAGTGTTTCTAAGTATTAGAAAAAATATTTATTTGGCTTGAAGTTTTGAGAAAGTTACGTTATTTCAACATTTTTTTTCTGCTATATTTTGTATGAAAGTTGAAAAAAGTGGTTCCCCTATGTACAAGTAGACCATATAATGATGTTGATGATATTTTTTAATTTTCAACATCAAAAGCAGTTTCTTCTAACGAAACGATCAAACGTCAGTCTCGCGTCATTTTTTGGAAAACTTGTTGCGAATTTTAGTGATTTCCCACGAATCCTTAATTTATTTCAAAAATCCCTTTCCCCTATGTACAAGACGAAGAATTGGACTTTTCAAATCACAAATAATTTTGTTTAAATTCTCGTCCCCTTTCTCACAACGAATAAACAAAATTGATCAAAATCAGTGATTTCGTGCGGTGCGGCGGCACGGAGCCCCGGAAATCGCGCGCAGTACTTGATCATTATTTTGCTGCGATGTTATTTTAAAACTGCGATATCTCCTAATATTTATTGAAATCGAATGATGTAAACGGCAATTTTGTTTTAAATTAAATACTTGTGATGAATAACGTATTTATTTGGATAAGGATTAATGTCATGTTTATAAAAACACCTTCGTAAATAACGCATTACTTTTGAACAAATTTGGTTAGCATAAAAAAGGTTAGAGTGAGCCAACCTTAAAAGATAGACATATGCTGTCGCGGACTTTTTTTTAGAACTTTTAAAGGGGAACAATTCTGTCATACATGATTTTTGCGAAACTTTAACTGTTTACGCAGCGCACGCAGCGAAAGCTCTCAAAAGGAAAAAATTAATCCCGATTTTGAAACATTCTTCATTGGTGCTCCGCTCCTATTGGTCTTAGCGTGATGATATATAGCCTATAGCCTTCCTCGATAAATGGGCTATATAACACTGAAAGAATTTTTCAAATCGGATCTGTAGTTTCTGAGATTAGCGCGTTCAAGCAAACAAACAAACAAACTCTTCAGCTTTATATATTAGTATATAGATACTAGCTTCCGCCAGTGGCTTCGCCCGCGTGATTTCTTTATAAATTATAGCTTATGTTACTCAGTGATAATATAGCATTCTACTGGTGAAAGAATTTTTGAAATCGGTCCAGTAGTTTTTGAGTTTATTCAATACAAACAAATAAACATACAAACATACAAAAAATCTAATCTTTGCTCTTTATTTATAAAAAATACTAGCTGCGTCCCGCGGTTTCTACCCGCAGAAGTCTCGATCCCGTGGAAATGTCGGGATAAAAGTATCCTATGTGTTAATCCAGGTTATAAACTATCGGTGTGCCAAATTTCATTCAATTCCGTTCAGTAGTTTTTGCGTGAAGAAGAGACAAACATACACACATACTCACAAACTTTCGCCTTTATAATATTAGTGTGATGTGATTAGTTTAAATATACTTATAACTTATAGTTCTAATTGACAAAGAAACCATTTAAATCTTTTTCTTGCATTACTTCTAGATGGCCACTAAACCTGGACTCAGACCCAGACCCAAGCCGAAGGTGTCGGTATCTCAGCTACGCATATTGTTATCGGCAATCGAGAGCGACCCGTCGATGTACAATGCCTCAGAGTCCGACATGATCACATTCCTGAACATCCAGAAATGGTTGAAGCTTTCTGATACATTGAACGAATGTTTCGACGGTGCACTACTTAATACTCAGAGCTGGAAATATGTAAGTCTTTATAGCTTTACTGTCTATTTTGTCAAAAATGTGTTGAATTTTGCACATAGACGTGCATACAAATGTCTCATACAAACACAAATATTAATTTTCGTTGCGAGGATATTAGCCATTTACACCCTAAAACTTTTTCACTCCTCTTGCTCAAAAAGTCCGTCACTGTAGCGTACCAAAGCGAGGAAAAATAGCATATCTTGCTCCAGGGGAAAAAGTTTCCTTTTTTTTAATTTTTGTCTGTAACCAACGAGCCTACAAAAACGAAAAAGTCTTAATTCTTATGTAAAACTAGCTTCTTCCCGCGGCTCCGCACGTGTGGAAGTCGGAAATTATCCCATGGAAACGTACTACCGCATACCGGGATACACATTGTAACTCGGTTTCTATTTACTCACTAAAGCTTGGGAGTAAAACTACCTCGATAGAATGAGTTATTTTAGCCCCTCGTACAACAATCTACTATTATTTTATTCTGCAATTTTTACCAAGATTTAATAAAATGTAAGATTTTCCTTTCATTGATGTTCCCTTTATTTGTTTAATACTTCAAGCACTCAATGTACAGAGGCGGACTTAATGCCAAAGACATTTTCCACCAGTCAACCTTTCCCTTTCCCTTTCCCCCTGAAGCCCGAGAGTCTGACAACCAGTCTTACCAAGGGGTATCGTACTACCCAGTTACTGGGTTGTGGAGGTCAGATAGGCAGTCGCTCCATGTAAAATGCTGATATTCAGCTGCATCCGGTTAGGCTGGAAGCTGACCCCAATATAGTTGGGAAAAGGCTGGGCAGATTGATTGGACGCTGGATCGATATTGAACCAATGTAGGTACAAACACTTTACAATCCAGTCCAGCGATTGAATACCCGATGGCCGATCAAACGCGAATTCAAACGCTGGATAGAAAGAAATCTGGATATACTTGTACATTATAAATATTTTAGTGTTAGATTGTATATTGTATGCAATTCTGGATTAACTTAAATCAGCCTTTTTTTTGCTTTGGAAATTATCAAATAACTTCTCCCGTTCTGGGCGGAGCGGGAGGGTGTATCAGACTCTTACTGACTAAAACCCACCCGTGTTCCTTCGGTTGCCATGTTGCTAGGGGCCACGGTATCCCTTTCGGACTTTCCCGCAACCACGGCAGGCATCGGCCCTAGCAGACCCCGTCAGTTATGCTGACATCTCTTTGAGGCGCGCGTGGAACACAACGCGCCGTCGACCCGGGCCTGGTCCTTATCGGACGGCGAGCTACCCATTGCTCACCGTCCGAACTTAAATCAGCCTAAAATCGTAAAATTTGTACAACAGGTGCTGCGTTACTGGGCCGAAAATGTAAAGAAAGGAGTAAACGTAATGTCAAGAGAACGGCTTGCATTTAACAAGTCGAATCCAGCGCTTACCCTGAAAGAGGCGAAGGAGCTGACTCGCTTGGAGAGGCGGTTCTACAATTTCATGAAGAGGGAAGATGCCAAGGAAATTGTCGTAAGTTTATCTTTAGTTATACTGGGTAATGGCTGATCTTTGCGTTATGCTCGTGAACGGGTGCTGCTTGTGGTAACTGGTCGTCTTGCTGATCATGGTTTTGTTATTGTCCTAACTAATTAACTGTTTTTTTTTTGTACTCGATGGTCCTAGTTTATCATTTATAACTTCCAATTACAGCTTTAAATAGCTTTATGTAAGCGGGCACGCCCTTTATGCCTGGGCTTTTATTTAGATATTTAGTTCTGTTTACGTTTACTTTTTTATTTCTGCTTGAGTATTACTTATAGTTCTCGGTATGTTTTTGGTTGGTATATTGGCGTGTGCTAGCTGACATATGGCCAATAATTTATCATTTAAATTATGTTTTGTGTTGCGTAATGTAAATTATTTTGCATACTATTGTATAGAATCATTTTTTTTCTAACTTGAACAGACAGCTGTGCTGCTGGGGAGTTTGTTGCGCCATTTCTTCTTCCCAGCGAAAGGCACTAGGAAGTGGTGAAGGGTGGGCGTTTTGGGGGACTGTCTTATGTAATTTTGACGTTCAAAAAGTGCTGATTCTCAGTCTAGTAGGAATAAATGACTTTTGATTTGATTTGATATAATTTCAAGACTAAATCACAGTAAGGTCTTATTCTTTACTTACTTGAGTCGAGTCACTTAGTTTGGACAAAATAGTACTTATAAGCCGCTCAAATGTCCAATGGACAAAATGGAATGATGGAATGAAGTACCTGCGTGTTTTAAACCGCCTTTGGTCTAGTGGTTAGACCACCTGTCTCAGACCTAGAGGTCCTGGCGGGTTCGATTCCCAATGGGGGAAAAAAATCTGCTCGGTTTGGTTGGTGGTAGGGCTTGTTCTAAGTCCGCCTGGCTAGCTAACACCATCTTATCTAAATCTGTTGCCATAACAACAATGTTGTGTTTCGGCAGTTAGAGGTAAGATAGCCAGTTCCTCTGTGGTTGAGGATTCCGGGTGAAGCTCGCTTCTACCCTCGGCCTGATCATCACTTACTATCAGATGAGATGCAGAGCAAGAGCTTACCCGTTATGGATAAAAAATAAAACCGTCTAAAATATTTTACTACCCACGCAGACATTTTAGAGCCGATGAGAAATTATAGAAGCACACATCACAATTAATGTTATTTTTTGATGAGGCAGAAACTATTGCTATTAATGTGGGACCTTATCACGCCTAGGTAACAAGCTTAGGCAAACCTTCCATTATAATTCAGGATTTGTAACAGCTGGGCAGCCCCATACTTCCTTCACGGAAAAACCGATGCTCCTGAACTGCATTATGAACTATCCCATCTTTTTGCTCCGATAAACTATAACCGTGGAAGGAGGCATAGATTGTTCGCCGTGTCTCGGAGTCGAACCGTCGCTCGAGCCCCGTCTGAGTCCCTCGCACACTCTCTGCGCTCAACGCTCTCTTGGACGCTAAGCCTGACTGTGATGTGTTCGCGGATGAATGGAAGATCTTGTCAGTATGTCTGGAGTATTGTGAGATGAGCGTATGACTGTCGAGTAGTTGTATACTTTTGTTTACTGTACCTTAATAATCTTTTGTCTTTAATTAACTAATGTAATTGGCCTTGGCCGTTTTATGTTAAATAAATAAATACCTAGATATCTTTTTAAACAGCTCTAGCTTTATACAATTATGTAAAAAAAAACCTGTCCGATCCGAAAGGCGCACATAGGTGTACTGTAATAACATTACCAAAAAGTAATAATAGTAGTTTATGAAACTGTTGCATAATGAGGGGTATTAAAACATAACATAAACATAACATCACGCCTTGTTTCCCCGAAGGATTGAGATTGTCCCTGTAGCAGGTACACCCACATTTCGCCAGTTATGTTTAAGTCCTATGTAATAGGGGGCGAGCCTATTGCCATCAACCGGGTACAAATCCAGACTTGCTACTGAGAAATTTCAGATAGAAAAACCCAATAACACTGCCCGACCCGGGAATCGAAACCTCATGCTCAGCACTTGCGGCCACTAGACCAACGAGGCAGGTATTAAAACATGAATGTGTTTAATAGTATCACACGAATGTTTTAATATCTAGTTATGTGCAGTTTTATACACTAGGTACTTTATCTACTCTCATGCATTGGGATTGAACCCAATACTAAATAAAAGATCAAATATAAAGGTCAAGAAATTTGAAAAATCACACGAAATTCAGTACAACAAAACAAATGAATGTCGTCTGCACCAGCACATCACCGCACATGCGCTACAGCGGGTGCTGCTGTCCCCCGTTTAAACGTTCCAATGCAAAAGTTGATGGAAACTCCTTGGTGATATTAACTTCTTGGAATAGCTCTGTATCGTAATAGAATAAAAAAAATGTTTTATTGCATTATTTTGTTAGAGAAAAAATGTTAATATGATTCTATTTTTAAATTTCGGTATTGTGTTTCTAAAGTATGTCAATATAAACTCGTTTTGAATTTTATAATTCGAATATTACGCTATGAGAGTAGATAAAAATCTTAATTGAAAAAAAAAAGTTATTGCTATTTAAAATTCACATTTTTGGTAAGTACTAAAATTACCCCAAATCCATTTTAAATATTTGCAAATTTTCATCAGGGGTCTTGTAGACACACGCTAAACGACGGTCGCCTGTGCCCCATATAATTACCCGGTAAAATTACCCATTGAAAAAGTGGCAAGTTTTTTTTTTCTTTTTTCCCGAAAGTTACCACATAAATAGACTAGTTAGTACGATACCTCACAACACCCTCACGGATCAGACAAAGTTTTTTTTACATGTTGTAACAGTTTTCTAACATATTCTTTTCCAGGATGTGACCTACACAGGCAATTTCGGTGCAGAACAGCCCAAGCAAGACATCACTGGCGCATCAGATAATTGTATTAAGGTGAAGGTCCAGCTGATGAATGTATCGCAGGCTACGAATGACGAGAACGCCTGCCCAGATGGCCCTAAGAAGAGAACCCTTCACGTGAAGGAAGATGATCCTATTGGTAGAGATAAATTATTAATTAAAACCTTTCTTTCAATTAAGTTTTCCACTTTTAAAAACAATCCTATTCTTTGTGTTGGAAAGTTAAATACTAGCTCAATGTAATTAATTTGGTTTCAGACCCAGCTGATGTGACCAAGAAACTCAAGATCATTTTTAATGAAAATATTGGTAAGTACGAAACTAGGTACATAGGAGAAAAAAATACACTTAGTTACGCAAAATTCAACGATTACCTACAAACCTTGAGAAAAGACTTTATTTCATAACAGTATCCATATAAAAAAAAAACGGAAACCATACAAACACTCTCACCTCACACTAAATAAAAATAACAAAAGGCGACTTCTCTTCTAGATTATGTCATCTCATGACCGATCTCGTTTTAGGTTTATCAGACTATACCAATGTATCTGCAAGTACTGTCACGAGAATAGTAGGTACCTTACACTGGTGCAAGTTTGAAAAGCTATTGTATTGACATGATTTTTTGGATGGCGAGATACCTGCACTGCAGTGAGATTCTGCAAGACCTCATTCTAAACTTCGAATCTGAATCCGCTGTGAGTTTCTTGATTAGCATTCTAAAAACTCGGTTGATACACTAGCGCCACCCTTGCGAACGTGTCAGCGAGTTGAACTAAAGGACATGTCCTAAAATGGTTTTTTATTATTCAATAATTCTAACCAGGATAAGTTAAATATATTTGGATAGACATCCCAAAAACTAGTGGTTCTATGTTCTATGTTAAAGGGTTTGGTTTCCGCACTTAGTCCGTAAGGTGGACCATTGTGCGTGGGCCATAGCGGCCGTTTGGTAGTTATTCCAACCAGCCCACCTCCCTCCAGAAGCTAATTAAATCTCCTGGTCTGTTCAGAACATCTGTGTAGGATCTGGGTGACCCGAGGGTTTCTGTTCTAATCTGGGTGACGCCTGTGCATTCAAAGAGCACGTGCGCTACGGTTTCCTCAGCCTCCATGCACGCCCTGCACAGAGGACTGTCTGTTATGCCTATTGTATGGAAGTGTTTGTTTAGCGAGCAGTGCCCCGTGATGGTCCCCGTCACCAGGCGCAGGCCGTTCCTGTCCAGGCGTAATAAACGCCTGGTTAGCCTGCTATCCAAGGATGGCATAGCTTCCTTGGACTGCCTGCAACCCGGTGTCGAGGTCCACCAGTTCTCTGCTTGTGCGTGGGTGAACTCCTGTAGCCACCTGCGTATTTGGTTGAAGGGGATTGGCACGATAGGTTCGGGGCCACAGACTGCCGTGCCAGATCCTCTTCTAGCAAGTTCGTCAGCTGCGTCGTTACCTAGCGATCCGCTGTGTCCTTTTATCCATTGCAGTGTCACCGTGTTGCGGCTAGATACCGTTACTTGTTCTAGTGCATTGTGACATTCCAGTATTAACTTTGAAGTAGTATATTTTTTTCGTAAGGATTGGAGAACTGAGGCGCTATCGGAGAGTATGCGTATGTGGGTGTCCGTAACTCTCCTGGCTTCTATGGCATGGGCCGCTTGTATGATGCCCACACACTCCGCCTGATAGACGGTGTTGAACATTCCCAGCGGGCGGGATATATTTATGTTGAGGTCGTGTGAGAAGACTCCAACTCCGGTACCGAAGTCGGTCTTCGATCCGTCTGTGTATACTCTCAGCTCATTCGGGCCTGAGTAGTCACACTGTTCTTCTGTAAGTGTTATGTTGTAGTGCCGTTGAAAATGGTGTGATTTCGGGGCTTTGTCGCAGGGTGATGCCATCATTGATCGTCGTTTGATCGCATCTTCCTTTATACGTATGTGCTTAACTCTGGAATCTTTGCTAAGGGTTCCTGATAGATGAAGCCTAAAGGCGGCCAGGGCCGCCTCCTCCCGCACGATGAGGTGCAGAGGCGGTAGTCCAAGCATTGCCTGTAGGGCGGCAGTGGGTGTAGTTCTCATACTGCTAGTGATTGCAACACAAGCAAACCGCTGCAGTTTTTCGAGATCTCTTTGGGCTGTACTCAGGTCTGTCCTGGGCCACCAGACTAGTGAGCCGTATGTGATAATTGGTCGGATGACTGTGGTGTATAGCCAGTGCGTAACCTTGGGGCTAATGCCCCAATTCCTGCCAAGCAGTCGCTTGCACTGCCACAGGGATATGCTGGCTTTCGTGGTGATGTAGTTCGTATGTTTTGCCCAGTTCAGCTGTTTGTCCAAAAAGATGCCCAGGTATTTGGTTTCAGTTGAGAGGCTTAGGGTTGTTCCAAAGAATCGTGGTAGTTGTAGTGTGGTCAATTTCCTCTTTTTTGTGAAGAGGATTAGTTCGGTTTTTGCAGGGTTCACTGAGAGTTGGTGCTTGTTGCACCATTCCTCTACTATTTTCAGGGCTTGACGCATGAGATTGCATAAAGTGTTTTCGTGGGTCCCGTTTATTATTATGGTTATGTCATCGGCGTAGCCTACGGTGAAATAACCCTTGTCATTAAGTGTTTTGATGAGGCTGTCTGCTACCAGGTTCCATAGAAGCGGTGAGAGGACGCCCCCCTGCGGGCAGCCCTTCGCTACGATGGCCCTTGTAGTGTCATTTACTGTGACTTGTACAGCTCTCAATTTGAGCATGTTGGTGATCCAGCCACTCAGGGTCGAGTCTATGCTATGTCGGTCGAGGGCCGTTTTTATGCTGTTAAACATGGTTTTGTCAAAGGCGCCCTCAATGTCAATGAAGGCGGCCAGTGCTGAGCATTTGTGGTCCACTGCGCATTCAATTTTAGAAACCACGCTGTGCAGCGCTGATTCTGTTGATTTGCCTGTGGAGTACGCATGCTGTTGTTTGTGAAGTGGTTTAACCCGGAGAGGTCCGTCTCGGATGTGCCTGTCACAGAGTCTCTCGAGGGTTTTCAGTAAGAAGGATGTGAGGCTTATAGGCCTATACGCCTTGGCTTGTGTATAATCGGTCTTGCCAGGTTTGGGTATGAAAATGACTTTCACCTCGCGCCATGCGAGAGGTATGTGTCTGAGTGCTATGCAGGCTCGATAGATCTCCACCAGCCATGGTGTCAGATGATCTACCCCCCATTGCAGCAGGGCTGGGAAGATGCCATCCAGCCCTGCCGACTTGTATGGCTGAAAGGTGTTGATAGCCCACTTTATGCGGTCTTCTGTTACTATATTGCGGGCTCTTGACCAGTCTTGATCCGTTGGGGTCCATTCTGGTTCAGCCTCCCACGACCTGTCCTCCAGGATCTTACAGTCTGGGAAGTGAGTCTCAAGAAGGACCTTACTGGTTTCATAGTCAGTTAGTGTGTATGAGTTATCGGGTTTTTTCAGCGCGCCGAGAGTTCGGTCCTGATCAGTTGACAGGATTTTACGTACTCTTGCCGCTTCGTTGTTAGTTTCAATTGATTCACAGAATTTCCGCCATGCTTTTCTCCTGGCAGTTCTGATTTGCTTCTTGTATGTGTATTGGGTCTCTTTGTATACCTCCCAGTCCTCAGGAAGTCTGGTGTTTTTGGCTCTGTTGAATTGTTTACGTAGTGTTTCTCTGAGTTTACTAAGTTCAGCGTTCCACCAGGGATTTCTCTCACTCTTGGTTCGTGGCGCTCTTAGTTTGCAGCATGCATGGTATGCCTCAGTTAGGTATTGTGATAGTTTTGTTACGGTGTATTCTAATTGTGCCTTGTCTCGTAGGGTTACCCGTGATAGATGCCTCGCCAAAAGGGAAGCTAGCAGGCGTTTGTACCCGGGGACATCGGTGCGCCGCGGGTTTCGCCTCGGTGCGGGTTTCCTCGTGTTGGTAGTTAGTGTAAAGCGGATTCTTCTGTGGTCTGAGCAAGAAGGCTCATCCGATACGTGCCAGTTTGTGATTAGGTTTGTCGCGTTTTCTGTAGCAAGTGTTAAATCTATGATCGTTTGTCCCCGGACTGTGACCCAAGTGGGTTCTGAGCCGCGGTTAATAATATTGAGGTTAGTAGAGAATAAATAGGTGGATAGTACCTCTCCTCTGGAGTTCGGTGCGTCGCTGCCCCAAAGGGGGTGGTGGGCGTTCGAGTCGGTGCAGATGATCAGGTCCAGACTGACGCGCTCACAGTGTTGCACCAGGTCGGCCATCTCTTTAGGCGGGCAGTCTGCGCCCTCGCCTGGCATGTATACCGAGGCTAGTACAATATCTGGAGCGCTACCCTCAGTCAGGAGCCTGACAGCTGTCAGGTCTCTGGAACAGAATTGGGTGAGTGGCGTGATAGGAATTTCGTTGGGTATGTAGACACAGGTTCTTGGTTTGTCTGACGTGTGTGTGTTGAGAATTATCTTACCTCCGATGTTACCGAGGCCACATATTCTGTTGTTCCTGATCCACGGCTCTTGGATCAGTGCGATGGTTCGGGGCTTCACCTCCAGTGCCCTGCGTAAGCTAGCCGTGGCAGTCTGGCTATGCTGGAGGTTTGTTTGTATAAAATTTAGGGGTGGTGACGGCGGTGGAGTGGAGTTAGTCGGAGATGGATCCATCGGACAGTCTCTCCGGCTCCTCCACTCTGTACTGGTCGTCGTGTTGATCGCCCGGCGACGAAGCGAGAAGTTGCTCACTCCAGCCCGGTGATGTGGGCGGTATAGTGTCGACGTCGTCGGCCATTGCTGCTCGGGCCATGACCTCCTCGAGTTGGGCAATGTCAGTGTCGCTCGTCTGTGTCATAATCGGTAGTGCCGTCTTCCCGTCTGTGCTGTCAGTCTGGGTCTCAGAGGGTCGAGTCTGGGTGTCAGAGGGTCGGGTCGTGGGCCAGAAGCGTACGTATATCGATCCTAGCAGGTACGATATCCGACGCTCCCGTCCCAGGACCTTTACAGCTTCCTCCGGTGGCAGCCCTAGGGTCATGTAAGTACCACTATGGTCACCACCGACGGTAGTTGCCCTGTACAACGACCACCTAGTAATGTCATACCAAGTATTCTGACGGGTCAGAATGCTTTGGAGCTTGGCCACGTCACCTCTGTAACGAGGGACGAAAAGCGAGGCTCGGACACGGGTGGGCACGTCGGTCTGTTTCATCACTGTAAGTTTCTGGTCAGTGTCTGGGAGTCTAATCGTGGGCACATTCTGGGTCAGCCAGGTCAGAGCGTTTTCATCTTCACACCACATCTGCACTGTGCCTTCCGCTACCCGTGGGTATCCGCGGAAGGCCGGGAGTGGTGTCGACGAGTCTGTGTCCATCAGTAGGTTTTCGAGATCAGTCTTAACGTGCTCAGCCTCTTCCTTGGTCAGTTCTCTACCAGGGTGGGGAAAGCAGATTGCTACAGCCAGCCGCGCAGGAATATCCTTTGTGGCCCGCGCATAGGTTCTCCGTTCCCCCTGAGCGGAGTGGACCCTCACACGCTTGGCGTCCCCCTGAAGCGTACTTGGTGAAGCCGTGTCGTCAGGGCGCTCTCTCTTCGCCGGCCCTGTACCACTCGGTCCAGGCTGCGGCTCGGAGGTGCCTGGCAGGGTGTTGATTGCCGGCAACGCCTTGTGTGAGGCTCCAGACCGCTTGCCCCTGGTATGTCTGGGTCGAGGTCGGTCGTGGGTTATGTCAGTGTCTTGGGGTCGGCTGGCGGTCCCGGCAGACTCTGTCACGTGCGGAGGCGCTTCGCGCTGGGTTGCCCCTTCGCGTACCTGCCCCCGCCCGCTTGGTTCCGCGTCCGGCTGCATTTCGCGCTGGGTTACCCCTTCGCGTACTTGCAGCTGGTCGCGTGGCTCCGCGTCCGGCCACTTTGCGCGCTGGGTTTCCCCTGCGCGTACTCGTGGCTGGTCGCGTACCAACTCTTCAGCGTCCGATCGCGCTTCGCGCTGGCTATTGCCTTCGCGGGTATTGCACTTTCGGTCGCCTACTTTCTTCCTCTCCCGGGCCAAGATTTTTCCGCGCTTTCTCAGCGGGCGTACTCCATCAACTTCAACCGGGAGAGTGGTAGAGATGCCAGGTCTGTCATCCTTCCCTACGTTAGTCTGTTTGTGTTGGTCTTGGTCATTGTCTGAGTAAGTGGTGCTACTCCGCACGATACTCTGTTGCCAGATGCTCGCGGGAAGCACACTCCGTGTAGTCGGTATTGGCGCGAAGGTTGCAGCCGAGGTCGGGTTCATGGGCGCGGTAATCGCAGCCTGTGTAGTGGGCGCTAGATCAGCTGCCGGCCGCGCTGAAAAGCGCGGCATTAGGTTGTCCATTTTGCAGGTTGATGCCCCCCCCATATTACGTTGGGGGCTAACCGCCGGAGCGGTGTGGGATTCCCCGGCTTGGCCGGGACCCACCTGGGTAGATACTTTATCTCGCTGCATGTTCATGGTGTGGGGGGTGGGCTTTTTTGGAAACGAGGTTACTCTTCCTCTGGGACCGACGGGATAAAGGGATAGGGGGGAAGGTATTTGGTGGATGGAGGGTGTGGGTTTCTTGGGGGCCACCCTAGGCCTGGGAGTTGGCCTAGGGATTTAGGATCGACGGGAAAATGTATGGATGGGGAGGGATGGCTTTATTTGGTGATGGGTTAACATAGGAAGGGGTATATGGGTTACCCTAAGCCTGGGAATTGGCTTTTGGGAACTTCTCTTGTCCGGGATCTCTTTAGAAAGATGCTCCGAGTGTGGGATCGCCCACTAACGGTCAATATAACCGTTAGTGGTCGGTCCCGCAGCCGGAGTTGGGCTATCCGCAACCTGCCCACCCGCTCGGTTGCAGGAGAAGAAGTGCCTGGCAGTCTGGGTCGCCCCACCACGGATGTACGTATACATTCGCGTTGGAGCAATCCAGCCTCCCCCGAGAAAACTAGTGGTTCTAACTATATCATACATTTTTAAAGACCTCCAATTTTGAGAAAAGTTTTTTATTTTAGTAAGAATTTACTCCTAAAACGAACAAACCTTTGTAATTATCTAGGATAATATAGTGAACACACCCCATAAAATAGTAAACTTGTCAAAATTGACATATGTTACTGTCATTACTGTCAATTCATTGACAGTAATGACAGTACTATGTGTCAATTTATGTCATATTGACATATTCAAATAGTAAACTTGTCAAAATTGACACATGTTGCTGTCATCACTGTCAATTGATTGACAGTAATGACTGTACCATGTGTCAATTTATATCATATTTGTCATAGTTGCCATCAACAGATAAAATATTTGTACTTTAAATATTTTATAATTTTTCTCTTAAATGGAGGGGTCTAAAAATATTATTTCAGTGGTTCCTAGTTCCATATTTTGTCGTTTTTATTTAGATGTTTTTTTATGCTGGTTAGATTTTTCTCGGAATAAAAAACCAACGTCCCTACAAAAAGCGGACATCTTCTGTACCGTGAGATTTTGACAGATAAAGTATGAGATGACGTAAGAAGTGGTATTCAGTAAGGTAATTCCCCCGTCACTTGACGCTCACTTAGCACTCCAACCCGATTTAAAGTGTCAAATAAAAAGCATCTAACCATATTTTACGAGTGAAAATAGAAGAAGTCCTTTAAGAATAGCGTTAAAATAATATTTTTTATGTCACAGTGTTCAAAATTAGTACAATAACTATAAATTTGTGTCCGACTATTATGTCCGACCCATCCCAATCGCATTGCACGACATGCGAGAAATGCCAATTATTATTACTTATTTTGTCTCAATTTTCTATCTACAGATGATGGCGAGCCTCAGAAGCAAATCCTGGAGAACCAACTGGACCGTCTCCAGGTAGTGTCCCGTGAGCTCGAGGAGCACATTGCTACCATCCAGAGTCGCATTCACATGATTAAGGACTTGTGGATGCACCGCTGCGGCGACAACTAAGTAGTGGATGGATGAGGACGAACGAGGATGTGGGTGGATGGAGGAGGACGAGGGTGGATGAAGGAGGACGAGGGTGAATGTTTCGGACTGATCAGGGTGGATGATAAGGGTGGAATTTGTGTGATATAGAAATTGTTTTCAATGCAGAATGAATCACATTGAATGTGTTAATATTTCGGAATGAACGAGGTGGGATGTCGAATGATGTTGGTTATACTGATACAGGGGCGAAAGCCAAATATATTTAACCACATTTTAATCATATTATTATTATTGTCAGTGTTAGACATTACTCATCAATTCATTAATCAATGTTCATAGTGGATAAGGAAATCATGAAATCGTAATTAATTATAGGTTGTTTCATCTTCATATTAATTTAATTAATTATATTGTATTTTCGGGTCAGCTCTACACAAAACGTCTGTGGTTTTTTTCTTTTATACTTCTATTTACGTATTATTTAAATCATTCACTAATTATTAAGTAGTAAGTTAAACTTAAATATTAACGCATTTTAAATAGTGTAATAGGAAAGCCGACAGGCAATTTTGAAAGTATGAATGTTTAGATATAAATTTAATTATCGATGTACCCCGTAATTACCGAACTACCAATCTCGTTGTCAAGGAAGCAATTAACATCAAGGAAATAACTCAAAAAACAATTAATATTATTAAGTGAAATACTCATAACTTAAAAGTAATCTGTATTGTAGAACTTTGATGATCTCAATAAAGGCAACAAAAAAGAACTGTGTTGTTTTATATTTATACTAGCGGACCTGACAGACGTTGTCCTGACCGAATACCGCCACCTATCGGGTCCGATTGTGAATCTAAACCATTCCCAGATCCCCTTGAACACACACAAAAAATTTCATCAAAATCGGTCCAGTCGTTTGAGAGAAGTTCAGTGACATACACACTCACAGAAGAATTATATATATAAAGAATAAAGATATCACCTACCCAATTTATTGCTAACTTCAAATGAAAAGGGGTTTTTTTTTGCGTGGGAATTTATCAAATAACTTCTCTCGCTCTGGGTGGAGCGGGAGGGCGTATATTCTTACTGACTAAAACCCACCCGTGTTCCTCCAGGTGCTTGTATTACCAGAGGCCACGGTATCACTTTCGGACTTTCCCGCGACCTCGGCAAGCATCGGCCCTAGCGGACCCCGTCTATTCTGCTGACATCTCTTTGAGGCGCGCGTGGAACACAACGCGCCGTTGACCCGGGCTTGGTCCTTATCTGACGGCGAGCTACCTATTGTTCACCGTCCGCAAGCCCGCGCCTACGGTGGCCGGAAATCGGCCTGCAATTCCCGACGCCCAGGGCGTCTCCTGCGGCGGTTAGGTTAGGGTGTGAGCGAAGTTTGGCAGTTTGAGTTTGAAAAGAGGCCTTTTCAATACTACTATCGTTTGGCCAGTTTGATAAGTGTTCGAACAAGATGCTTTTAATGTAAGTACTCGCTCGTATAAAACCCAGGCAGAATAAATAATTATTTAAAGCTGAGCAAGCTATCTGCAGTTAGGTACACTTCTGCCAAAAAAGTAGTTATTATTTCTTGTAAATCAAAACTATATAAATAAAATTCTCGTGTCACAGTGTTAGTTGCCATACTCCTCCGAAACGGCTTGACCGATTTTTATGAAATTTTATATGTATATTTGGTAGGTCTGAGAATCAGTCGTAATCTATTTTTCAGACCTCTAAATGATAAATTCAAATTCAAAATATTTTATTTCCCATAAACCTACAAGGGCATTTATGAAACGTCAGAAGCTAGCACGGTTCCAATTGGTCGCTTCGGATAAGGGTGTTCCACCTCAAACATTTATATGGCAAAACAACGTTTGCCGGGTCAGCTAGTATTTAATAAAAAATCATTTCACTGACACACAATGCGCAGCTTAATATGTAATTTTGTACAAAAGTTCCTTAACTCATTATCTGTTACAACGCCTCATTGAGGTGGATAACAAATAAAATTCTATTGTGTCTCGTTAATGACAGTTGAAAGGATATATAGGGAAAGTGAGGAAGGATTTTTTAGGGTCCCAAAGGGTAAAACGGGACCCTATTACTAAGACTCCGCTGTCCGTCCGTCTGTCTGTCCGTCTGTCATCAGGCTGTATATCATGAACCGTTATAGTTAGACAGTTGAAATTTTCCCAGATGATGTATTTCTGTTGCCGCTATAACAACAAACACTAAAAAACAGAATAAAATAAATATTTAAGGGAGCTTCTATACAACAGACATGATTTTTTTGCCGTTTTTATAGATAATGGTACGGAACCCTTTGTGCGCAAGTCCGACTCGCACTTGGCCGGTTTTGTAAAATCAAAATCAAAAATTATGAATGGGAAGTTCATAATTTTTGCCGATGAGCAATCGAGCACACGGCTTATAACAGCATAGAAAATGAACATGGACAAGATAAAGGTCATGTCAAATGCCCATGTAACACCAACTCTCATGAAGATCGGAGACTGCACTCGAAGTTGTTAACGATCATTGGAAGTCACCCAAAGAGCAATGGTCTATGCTTAGAGTTTCGCGGAGGGACCGATTCAGAAATCTAAATAAGGCGCCATCTCAACTGTATATGGAGCAATCTCCACAAGGCAGAATAAGATGGCACGGCGAGACTATCGCCGCGATTCTCTCGCCCGTGAGATGGCGCCTAAGGTTACTACGGAGTCGGAGATATGCATTAATTTGCAACGAGAGTAGCTTCATACAAATATTATAAAAAATCTAACTCTTTTTGACTGGTTAATTAATACTTGAAGTACTATGGAGAACTGAAAATAAATAAAAGCATAATAAATAATATCCGTCTAGATTCTAGAATATCGTTGTTGCTACGCCGTAGCACAGGTGCTACGCCATTCGTAGCAAAGAGATTGAATTAAGAAAATCCATACTCAAAGTTATTTATTTTTATTTCTGGTATTATCTATTTAAACCTTCAACAGTCCAAAAAAAAACAATAGAATTTTAATTGTTATCAATCTCCAGGAGAGCACCGGACTGTCAAGAGGATTGCTGTTCGTTAGTCTCACTAAAACTCGAGAACGGCTAGCCCGATTTAGCAGATTTTGGTTTTGAAATGTTTGTCGTAGTCCAGGGAAGGTTTAAACGGTGAGAAAATATGGAAAAACTCACGAAAATAAATTATAAAGAAAATCCACGTTCTCATACATTTTGTGTGGTTCGGCTTTTTTGATATCTAGGTAGGGTAGGTAGGGTAGAAGTTTTAAAATCCTAAACATGCACAGGCGGAACGAAGTTTACTGGGTCAGCTAGTTATATATATTATTAAGTATTAGCTATGGTTGCTTCCCTGGCCGATTATATTTTTATGGACATCTAAAATGGGTGTGATATTTATCTTCACTACATAGTATAAAACAAAGTCGCTTTCTCTGTCCCTATATCCCTATGTATGCTTAAATCTTTAAAACTACGCAACGGATTTTGATGCGGTTTTTTTTAATAGATAGAGTGATTGAAGAGGAAGGTTTATATGTATAATAACCCGGTTTATACCCGTGCGAAGCCGGGGCGGGTCGCTAGTTATATATATAATTCTTCTGTGAGTGTGTATGTCACTGAACTTCTCTCAAACGACTGGACCGATTTTGATGAATTTTTTTGTGTGTGTTCAAGGGGATCTGGGAATGGTTTAGATTCACAATTTTGTCCGCTGGACAATGTTTTTTTGATTAATTTTTAATCATAACATTTGAATAATAATTTTCATCAAAATGGTCCAGAATGTTTTAGCTTATTAAAAAAAGTTTGAAATTTTCAAATTAAAGACGTGTAGACAGGACGACGTCTGTCGGGTCCGCTAGTTTATATATAATTCCTTTGAAAAAATAGATAAAAATAGAATATTAATAATTGTGTCACTCTCTGTATTTCATATTTTTCTGTGTACTTGTAATTGGCGTAATGTTTAGAATAATAATAATGTTAAACTTACTATCAGCTGTGACGCTACCTTATAATAAATAAATATATAATAAATACCAAACTGGGAGGTTATAAATAAATATTCTCCAAAAGTCACGATAACTCAGGCAGTGCTAAGTACATGTTGATACTTACTTGCACTGTAAAAAATATCTATACTCCGTTTGAAATAAGATTAGACATTTAACTAAACTTTTTAACAGTTCGTTCAACCGATTTTGACTTCTATTGCGTTAGTGGCATGACAAATGGCAGCTGTAGTAAACATTGGTATTGTAACCACTTGTTTGCTTTTAATGCCATCCTTATGCCTACGGTATAGAAGTCAAAATCGGTTGAACGGACTGTAAAAAAGGTTTGTTTATATGTCTAATCTTATTTCAAATGGAATATAGAAGACGAAGATAACTCATCCTTTTGAAAAAATTACGTCGACAAACCGTCAAAACCTATGGTTAGAATGGGATGTTTCTACACAGGGAACCTCGTGTATTCTGTTTTAAATAATTTTAAGTATGAAAAGATGATTACAAAAAAATATACAAATTATATGTATAAATGTAATTTAGAATGATAAATGATAAAAACTAAAAAGCTTAAAATTTAAAAAATAAACATCACCTTTGAAAGTATTTTTTTTTCTATTCCTTTTTTCTGTTGTCTGTTTATATGTGTGTACATAAACTATTAAATAAATAAGCTGAAAATATAAAAAGGAATTAAAAAAAAAACCCGATTGCAAGAACACATAACTACAGAGAATAAAAACAAACATTATAATTTCTTTTCACTTATGTTTTTTTGCAGTCAGGTTCTTTAATATTTTACTTTTTTATTTTCAGCTTATTTATTTAACAGTTTTTTTATTCAGTATAAAACTACGTAACATAGAAAGCCCCAATTTCCTTTAACAGTCAAACCTTCCATCTCAAGGGAATTGCCTCCTACTTTGGACATATTTTTTCCTACAAACTACTTATTGAATAAGTAATTCGGTAAGTTTACTGCGATGCTACGGTGCTACGAAAAACGCTACGCCGTAGCCAGTGCGGCGCCCGAATAAAATATTTTATGTATTTTATACGACTTTCATTGCGCCAAATTTAATTTGGGTCTGGCAGAGGTCAAGGTCAAGTTTGCAGACAACTGGGATAGTACGTAAATGTACGAGGACATCTGGTTTTATGGTAATACACTGAGAAGGAGTTTACGTACCTATTCGTAGCCCCACTATTTATTTTTTTGTGTGGTATTTTTCCTTGCATAGAAATATACTGACCATATTTAGTTAATTTGTGACATGTAAAATGGTAAATGAGTAATTTATTGTAGGTGTACAAGGTTTAAGGCCGCGGGCTCGAAGTTAGCGGGCAGCGGGGCGGTGGCGGCGGCGGCTTTTTTTTTTAACTTGTTCTTCTCTCACCTATGAGACCATGGCTGCTTAACCGGACTTTCCTGTGACTGCCTTAAGCTTCTACAGTTAAAGCCTCCAGCCAGGGGCATAAACTATTCTAAATTAAAACTAAGTGAACGCTCGCTAAGGGCAGCGTCTGTGGGGTACGAACCTCGGCTTAGGGCGTCGCTGAAGGAAGGACCAAAGAGGGACAGGCTGGATCAAACTTAGATTTTTATCTTGATTATTATTCGGGGTATTTAAAGCTACGTGCTCAGCAGCAACAACTGCTGGCACCTCGTTTTCGAGCAAGGGTCGGGGGGAGTTTCATTTACTCGGGGAAGCGGTCGCGATCGCGAAGGATCTCGTCGGCGGGGTTGGAATGAGCGGCGGCGGCGGGGCAATGCATAGTTTTATATGGAACCGCTAGCTCCCCGCGCCGCTGTTTTCGAGTCCGCGGCCTCAGACTCGCACAGACCAGGAAAGCATGGCACAAAAGGAAGAAGGCTTTATATACAACAGTAAGTGGAACAAATGATGGTGATGGTAGGTACAAGGTTTAGAAAACAAGTATTTATGATATTAAGATAATCCATTCTTTACAAAGCAGTTTGTAGCTAAGTACCTAATAACAGCTGCACGGGTCCATCGATCAGTTTAAGCTACGCTTGTCGCGGTAGATCCGTGGATGGGTGACCATCTTTACATACCAAGACCCCTCCGTGCTTCGGAAAGCACGTTAACGCGTTGGTCCCGGCTGTCATTCGTAGATCTTTGACAGTCGTTACGGGTAGTTAGAAGCCCAAAAGTCTGACAACCAGCCTTACCAAGGGCTGTTGTGTTACCTAGTAACTAGGTTGTGGAGGTCAGATAGGCAGTCGCTCCATGTAAAATTCTGGTATTCAGCTGCATCCGGTTAGACTGGAATCCGACCCCAAAATAGTTGAGAAAAGGCTACACAGATGATGAGTTCTTTACAAAGCCTCATCGTATTTTTCTGTTGAATTTTTCAACGAAATGAAGGTGTTATTTTCTAGTTAAAACATTGGTTAGATAAAGAAAGCCCGACGGGTGATGTCATATTTTTTTACCCGTACAAGGAAGCTCTGTCTGCATCTCACCTGATCTTAAGTGATGATCAAGCCGAAGGTGTTCACACGGAATCCTCAACCACAGAGGAACTGGCTATCTTACCTCTAACTGCCGAAACAACAATGCTGTTAACATTGTTGCTATGGCGACCGACTTAGATAAGATGTTGGTAGCTAGCTAGGCGGACTTAGAACAAGCGCTACCACCAAATAAACCGAGCAGAAATTTTTACCCCACTAGGAATCGGACCCGGGACCTCTGGGTCTGAGACAGGTGGTTTTAACACTAGACAATAGAGGCGGTTAAGTGCATAACTCCTTGCGTGCCATGCCAATCGACCAGCGCTCTTGCTGCAGGAAATGCCATGGTGTCCGAGTCGGTCAACAGCTTCACCGCTCTGACAGCAATGTGGAGTAATTAGCTCCTTGCAGAGGCAAGGAGCTAATGATAATATATTATTATTAAACTTGTGTACAAAACCTCTTAGAATTTTCAGTTTAATTTTTTCCCCTAAAGTAACATAATAATAACTTGTTCCCCACCCAACGCACCTATAGTAAACACGATAAAAACCAAAGACCGCAAACATTGTAATTTGTACGTGTAATTCCATCCTTTACGACTTTCCTAATGCGTCCTCCTTCGACCTTTATACCTTGCAAAACCTCCTTACCTACTCCGTATCAGTACCGAACACAACAATTTATTGCCTACCAAAAACAAACAGCCATAGAAGTACAGTTCGAAAAACAAGCTTGTTTTTACACTAAAGATATTTTGAACAATGCTCTCGCAACAAACAACTACTTAGAGGAAAGTTTTCTCTTTCCTAGCCGCAGATGTTATGTTGGAGGAAAGTAAGTGTCCAGTCCTATAGACCACGCATGTTCGCGGCAGCATCATACAACGAGGGTGGAAGGGGATGTATCGCACGCACCACTAGTAAATGGACACAGAAGGGCAACTTATATGCAAAGAGTACAGGGTGGCAGGGGGGACATCGACGCGAAAACTGTTACCATGGATTCAGTACATGATTCTGAACCTACGTTGAAATTTTTCGTCGGTTATTAAAAAAAAATCTGCTGTTTCATACATTTTGACCGCATAGGTATTGCACTTTTCTATAAACAGCTGATTTTTTTTAAATAACCGACTAAACATTTCAACGCAGGAGTATTCATGGTAACAGTTTTCATGTCAATGTCCCTGCTAACCTGTATACCTACCTTATAAGCACCGTTCACGACCGCGAGCTGTGCGACTTGCGACGCGACTTTCGTCAAGCGACGCGCGTGCTACAACTGTTTCCGTCCGTCGCTTCACAAATCGCGTCACGGTGACTTGTACTATGCTCTAGTCTAAACAACTTTTTTTATTTGTTTTCTCCGCAGTCGCAGTCTTAGGCTAAGCGCATGCTGACACGCAGTTGACGCATGAACGTACAGACAGCTGCGTACGCTGTGGTGCAGGCACTAGCGACGCAGACATGTGTCTGTCCTGCTCTGCGTCTCGTTGTAGAGCCGGCACAGATTTCTGCGTGCAGGTCGTCACTTGTTTTTTACCACTGAAAATAATTTTGTTTCAATGACAGATTGTTTGTACTAGCTAGGACGCGAATGTGTCTGTATAGCTGCGTCACAGCATGCGCTCGCGACCTATTTCAGCCTCGCCTGCCCTACCCTGTAAAATCTGTACCTACTGTGCTGTGCTGCGTCACCTGCGTCTCAGCATACCTTGCTTAGTCTCACTCTCGCTACATGCTCACGTCGCTTGAGAGTGAAGCTCATGGCCACTGATATAAGAATGAATAAGATCGCCGTAAAGTGAATTGACAGACAATTTGCGACTGTTTGTAATTTTAAACTAAGTCATTTTGCCTGTATTTGGCAAATAGGTTTGCTTCAGCTGTTTAATTGATCATACTGCAGCCTGTAACAAAATTCATGAGAAGGATGGGTCTATAAACTAAACTGTGAGACATATAGCGCTACAAGGTCCTTTTGGCGCGTAATCGGAATTAACACCGCCATATTGGTTTTTCAATACATTTCGCATAGCAATTCGCACAAATGTTTACCTACAGCCTACAGCGCCCCCCTGTCAATGTCATTTGAGCGCCAGAAGATCCTTGTAGTAGGTAATGTAACATTGGTCGGACTTGGCCTTCTCCGGCTCTGCATTTGATACAGTACTGGCGCGGCATAGCGGCAGAGAGAGCCAGCCAGTGGCACGCGCGCCCGCGGTTAGGACAGATGTCAATATGGCGACCAAAACATAGCTTTTACTGCCGCCCCGTGACTTAACTGTTAGTGCACACTGCACTTTCGTTCATTATAATTAATGATGTGATTAATTACTCCATGTCGTGCCAGAAATTGCTGCTCATTATATCCACAATGATTTTCGTCTTATATGCTTTTTCTATGATCGGGATTTTAATGACAAAACCTGCTCCTGTAAGTACCTATATTATTATTTTCAATTTTTCTTTTTTTTTGGTTTGGTTTTTAATAATAATAAACTACCTTTTAAAATGCAATGTTTTTACTGCAATACCTTTCAAAATCTCACACGTTCTACTAACAATATTAATAAATAAAATACCGTGAAACGAAGGCCCTCAGCGTCAATTCTCATACTAAGACAGTTTTTAAACTAACATGTCCTCGAAATACATAATAAATGAAATAAAAGCTAATTTTAGCTCAGATCTAGGTAACAAGGTTGTATTGAAGCACTTGTAGCTTTGTCTGGTTTGTTGGCGCGATCGATCGGTGGAAATCATGCGCGTTGCAGGCCGCCCGGTTTTCCCGCTAAAACTACCTACGTACAAAATATTTTTATCATTGGTCACCTGTATTATTAACAAGGATGCAACGGAGTATTGATTTATGGCTGTATGAACTATGCCCTTTGCCGCATTCCGTGTGGGGTGTGTTGAATGTGGGCGGAATGAAAACTATAGATGAAATAAGACTGTATAACCCTTTCAAATGAAGTCTTGCATCTCGCATTACGATGCATAGGATTTAAGAAGGCCATTTTATAAGTTCTCTCTGTATTTTTTTTTAAGTTTTAGAAATAAAAACATTCAACAAAACAATGATAATAGTAACTACAAACAACGTGCGTTGCCATGGCAACCAGTCGCTGCTAATAATGCACCCTTTCAATTACATTTTGAATTACTTTACGACATAGTTACATATATGAGAAATTCATGTATACGAAATCAACAATATTTTTATAAACTTTTTAATTAAAAACAATATTTATATTCTTATTCATTATTTTAAATTATATTCTATGCTTAATCAACAAATTTTCTTAATAATTATGAGGAACTAATCAGCAAGACGTGCAAAATTTCCCATACTACCCCATAGTCGGGGCAAAACAGGAAACACTAAGGGGCACAATGAGGATACAATTTAGTCAAGCAAACATTGTCCACAAATGTAATTATGTGCCTCGTCATCATCAAAATCTGACCTACTCTTTTTTTTTTTGGTGGGAAATTATCAAATAACTTCTCCCGCTCTGGGTGGAGCGGAAGGGCGTGTCAGACTCTTACTGACTAAAACCCACTCGTGTTCCTTCGGTTGCCCTGTTGCCGGGGGCCACGATGTCCCTATTGGATTTCTTCGAACCCCCGGCAGGCATTGGCCCTAGCGGACCCCGTCAATTCTGCTGACATCTCCTTGAGGCGCGCGTGGAACACAACGCGCCGTCGACCCGGGCTTGGTCCTTATCTGACCTACTCTGGCGCAGGAATTGTGTACTCAACCCGCACCAGAGCTATCAACCCTCATCTTGCGAATGCTTCTTTTCGTTTTTGTTTCCTCGCCTTTTTTTATTAGGTATTTGGTTTGGTTCGATATTTTTCTTTATTTCGTTCTTCTTATTTTTCGTAGTCTCCCTTGCATTATGTTCCTTAGCAAGCTATTTTTTTTTGGGGAATACGTATTGTAAAGTAGTTTTCCTACGTTTTCTCTTTTGTCTTTCCTTAGTTCTAATTCTTTGAGAATTGCCATAGTATTTTCCGGTGTAACTGCAAATGAACTTTTTTCTTTTAAAATTTGCCTTTCAGGAGTTTTCTCTTTAGCCCTTAAAATTGGACGCGAGAGGTTCAAATGCCTGTGGAGAAACTGAAACCATAAAATTAAATATTAAATTCAATTGACTCTGTGAAAAGGGGGCAAAATAGGATACCTACCTACCATCCCATTATGCCCCGTTTATTTTGCCCCAAACATTACTTTTTAAATCTACTCTGCCATTTTTAACTTCAATATCAAAAATGAATTAGTATTTGAATAGGTTAATACCACTCTCACTAACTTACTACAACTAAACTCTTTTCTTTTAAAATTTTCCTTTCAGGAGTTTTCTCTTTAGCCCTTAAAATTAGACGCGAGAGGTTCAAATGCCTGTAAAGAAACTGAAACCATATAAACATTAAATTAAATTGACTCTGTGAAAAAGGGCCAAAATGGGATACCATCTCGTGGTGGATCCCGGCCCGTTCTCTCTCACAGTGAGGAGGTTTGTGTCCCAACAGTGGGAACATTATAGGCTGCTATGATTCGCTATGGGTAAAAACCATGAGCCAAAACCTAGTCACTGCGTCATTCCTGTTCCATTTCCGAACAGCCGATCCATTTTGGTATTTTTGTTCGAAAATCAATTACAGAAAACTGAATTTGATAAATTGTTTATCCCAATTTCCCGCCTGATTTTCATTTCAATTCGATGTCGATATTTTAACGCAAATGAATTGGAAAACGCGGCGAACCCTCGTTGATTGATATGAAACTTTTAGCTCTCTGAATGGCGCACGAAGTAGGCTCTTACATCAGTGAATGTGGCCTATAAATATACGGTAGAATGCAGACCGGCTTTTCGTATTGAAAGCTATGCATTTTCTAAAAGATGCTTCAAGAGGTTGACTTCTTTGTGAGTGACTCTTCATGTGACCCAAAAGATTGTGGTTGTTTTCTCATTTGTGGCTTGTTTACTTTTCTTGGTTCTTTCGGTACCTATTTCTTTTTGGGTTTTGATGACCTTTATACAACGTGTTACTTTTGATGTCCCATATCTTTCAGGTAACATGCATTATGTAAAAATTTATTTATTTGGCACCTCAACGACTTGCTCACTTAAAAAATCACATACAGTTATATAAGTATTGTGAACTCGTCACTTACTGAAGTGCACAGCACTAGCAGAGAATTTAATGAATGCAGGAAGTTTTATTTATCGTTAGTTGAATTATTTACAAAATAAAATTAAAATTGATATTAATTATGGATATATTATGAATTATGTTCACAACTACGATGAAATATTTAACTAAATAACAAAAAAAAAAGACCCATGAAGAAGGAAATGGAAGTGGATACAATTTTATTAATAGACGGCTTGTGTCGTCCAGAGGTTTTGAGACACCGAGCTGGTTAAAAGTCTCGTACGGAATTGACGAAAAGGGTTAGAAAAGATGTCGATGTAAAAATGTGAAAAATAATACAAAAAGGTCCTAGAACACGTGTTCCAAAAATAGGTACTTACATAGTTTCGAAGATAACATAGGTACTTACGTCTCGATGTGTGTATATAAGTTTTATTGAGAAGTACGACTAGGTAAACCATTTTTATTCAAACCAATCATTCATATTTAAAGCTAAGAAAATGCGACATTGTATTTTTTATATGGACAAAAATAGAATAAAACTTTTTTAGGTGGCGAGCATATTAATGCCCACATCAGTTTGCAGCGATGACCTACTCATTCAGCAGAACCAAATATCTTAAAAAAGTCTAAAAGGCTTTGGTTTCCTATTTTATGCTATATGCGACGTCCCACTTCAGCGTCAACGTTCCGATCGACCGACGTCTGAACGCAACAAAAGAGACCACAACATTACATTTGACGCGGCGCACGGCTTGACGCAGTAAGCGGCCGACGCCGACCATAGTCTAACAAGTCCCGTTTTTTTCTAGTGCGTGTCTGAAGCGGAATGCAGGGAAGGGCATCTATGTCCACAACTCTGGGTGTGCTGCGACCTCGGTTGCTGCGAGATCAGCACCGGTATGGCAAAGCCGCGGCGCGTCAACATGACTCAGATACACCTCAACAACACTCCGCCCGAGCCGCTTCCGCGAGATGCCGACGATACACCGCTGAAAGAGCATAGCTTACCATACACTTATGCTTGGTATGCGCAGTGGTGAGAGTTTCAAATATTATAAAGAACAAAAAAAAAACTGACTTCATCAAATTCTTCTTTTTCGGAAATCGGTGGCAAATACCGTAAATACAAAACCAAAGACACCGACTTCGATGCAGGGACGTTAATCGTTGAGGAGTTCTCCTATTACTTACCATCAACTCCACTTCTCCATATGCATTGTAACGAGCATAAATTGCTTGGCAACCATAATAAAGTAATCGAATCGCAACCCGTGAAATATGTACTTATTATTGAGTAGTTCCAGTGGCCATCTGTGGTCATCAGTTCCACTTCACCAAATGGTGCTTTCCGAGAGCAACTTCACGAGTTACTATAAAAAATATCCAAATCGCTATACTTAGGTGTGCCTATAATATTTGAAGAGTTCCTTCGATTTCTCCAAGATCCTATCATTAGATCCTGACTTGATGACAATGGGACCATCTCGGAAGTATACCTACCCTTTAAAACTTTTTGCAAATCTGTCTATATATGACGGAGTTATGCCCGAACATACAGAAAAAAGAAAAAATATATTATGTATAAACATACAATTCGAATTGATAACCTCCTCCTTTTAGAAGTCGGTAAAAAAAATCCGGCTTTGTACGATAGTACTTATTAATTCCATGTTTTTGGCAGAATAAAATTTTGTCTTATGCTTCGTGATTGAGTAAAATTATAGGTGTTGACACGTTTTGAGAAATACCCTTTTTATGAGTAATCAAGTAATTTTATGCGCTTAAGTTATGTTTGCTGTTTGGACTTGGACCTGAGTTGACGCAAACTAAAATCAAATGCTAAATGTGGCACATACCTACCTCATGATATTTACCATGTAGTGACACAGTACCTGTCACACAGTCACCAGAGAACCGTATACCACATACCACCGAACCAGCTACCATATACCACTGAACCAGCTACCATATACCACATACCACTGAACCATTACCACGTTTTTGACAGTCCGCAAGAAATAGAGAAGCAATCGTCTTGATAAAGACGAGTAACGAGTATCTTAATAAAGAAACAAGATAATCGACGCAGCACGAGCGTTATCACAACGCCGCACTCGTTCGCCGGTTCGCTTCGAAAGAAGCGGTTTGTAAGCACAAGCAAATCAAGCAGAAGCACCAGCACCCTCCGTATCTTCACGCTTCGAGACCACGCAGATGGATATCTTCACTCGACGACGGCTCACGGCGAAAAGGACCGAGCTCTGCGCGCGACTTCTATTTATGCCTTCGCAGCGAATAATGCCGCGTGCAACGCAGCGCCCCGCGCCCCTCGCGCGGCGCGCCCTACGGCGCATCGCTATTGGTCGATTTATGGTTAAGTAACGTGCTAGTGCCTAAGAGTATCAATGTATGAATAGTATAAAATAAGGTGTTTTAGGAAATAAAATATAGTCTATCTGATTTCGTTCTTCTGTACAGTCTAGTTTTATTTACGACAGTAAGAGTACCCTAATACACTCTACCTAATTAGCGACCCCAAACGCTTAAAGTGGTGACCCCGTGAAGCTGAACACAATCCTGAAGCCGAAGCCTAAGTTCCTGCAACATAGAACTCCTGCAAGATCCCACTAGAATCTCAGAAGAACCATCATCATGCCGAACGATACCGACGGATTTAGCGATGCTCAGGGCATCACAACAGTGAAGAGCGACGTGGCATCAGTCTCACTTCCTGCATGTCTACCACCATTTTGGCGCCAAAATCCACGCCTGTGGTTCGCGCAATTTGAAGCTGCCGTTGCTGCCAGCAAGATAGGTGATGAGCAGAAATTCAACCTCGTCGTTCCGCTACTAGGCAACAGTGAACTAGAACAAATCGGAGACATAATATTACATCCACCGATCACCGGCAAGTACAGTGCGCTCAAGGACAGACTCATTTCTACGTACCAAGAGTCAGACCACCGGCAGTTACAGAAGCTACTCAGCGGCCTCGAACTCGGCGATAACAAGCCAAGCCAGCTGCTGCGTAAAATGCGAGACCTCAGTGGCAAGCTACTATCAGATGAAGCGTTGAAGGTTATGTGGCTCAACCAGCTGCCCACACAAGTTCGCGCCGTGCTCTCTGTCAACACCGAGTCATCGCTCGAAGTGCTAGCTGCGATGGCAGACAAAATGATGGAGCATTTTGAACCCGCTACAGTCGCCGCAGTCTCCACAGCAAAACCGCCGTCAACAAGTCCAACAGTCAATGAGGTACAACTAAACGCGATAACAACCCTTCAAATCAACATGCTTACGAAGCAAATAGAGAAATTGTCACTCGAAGTCGCCGAACTCCACAACCATCAGTATTCGTCGTATCGCCGTTCCCGCCAAAACTCCGCACAGCGTAGCCGCTCACGCACACAATCAAGACAGCGTACTGATAACGCCCGCAAGCCCGGCGATCCCGACTGGCTGTGCCGTTATCACTACCGATTCGGCAACGGGGCACGCAAATGTGAATCGCCATGTTCCTTCGTAAAGCGGGAAAACTAGAACGTACATCGATAGTGGCGGGTGTCGATGTAAACCAAACAAGTCGCCGCCTATGTGTGATCGACACCAACAACAGAGAAAAATTCCTTGTCGACACAGGAGCCGACATATCAGTATTAGCCGCTCGAAACCAGAAATATTCAAGGCCGGCGGAGAACGCAGGCTACAAACTTTTCGCGGCAAACGGAACAGAGATTCGTACCTACGGAGAGCGCACACTCGAGCTCAACCTAGGCTTACGAAGAAGTTTTAAGTGGACTTTCGTCGTCGCCAATGTGAAGACATCATTATTGGGTGCCGACTTTCTAGTGCATCATAAACTGTTAGTCGACTTGCACCAAAGAAAACTCATCGACCGTGTAACCGAGCTCAGTGTAAACGCCATCAAAGTAAACAGCAAAGAAGAATCGGTCTACATTATCAACCGCGACCACACTCATCACGACCTGCTGAAGAAATATCCAGATGTACTTCGACCAATGACATTAAAAACTCCAGCCAAGCATGACGTCACACATCACATCGAGACAGCTGGGCCGCCTATCTACTCACGGCCGCGCCCTCTACCGCCCGACAAATATAAAGCAGCTAAACTCGAATTTGAGCGAATGATCGAGATGGGAATTTGCAAGCCGTCAAACAGTCCGTGGGCGAGTCCACTTCACATCGTGAAAAAGAAAGACGGATCACTTCGAGTATGTGGCGATTATAGAAGACTAAACGCCGTCACCGTTCCCGACCGATACCCCATTCCACGAATTCAAGATTTTACATACCAACTCCACGGCAAGAAAATATTCTCGAAACTCGATTTGAAAATGGCATATTTCTGGATACCTATCGCTAAACAAGATGCTCAAAAAACAGCAATAATAACACCGTTCGGACTTTTCGAATTCACCTGCATGACGTTCGGCTTAAGAAACTCCGGTCAAACTTTTCAACGTTTCATGCACGAAGTTCTACGAGGACTAGATGAGAACGTATTCTGTTTCGTCGACGATCTGCTCGTACACTCGAGAAATAAGGAAGAACACCGCCGCCACTTAGAATTAGTACTCGAACGCCTAAATACCTACGGCGTCAGTCTAAACATCGACAAATGTGAGTTTGACAAGGAAAACATCGAGTTCCTCGGATACGAAGTGTCATCAGAAGGAATCAACCCCACTCAAGAACGAATACAAGCCATAGTAAACTATCCGAAACCACAAACAGTCCAAGAACTTAGAAGATTTTTGGGTATGATAAACTTCTACCGTAGTTGTTTACCCCATCAAGCCGAGTACCAACATGAATTGAACAAATACCTACACAACAGCAAGAAGAACGATAAAACTCCGATACAATGGTCTCAAGTTGCAGAACAAGCCTTTGAGAAATGCCGACAAAGCATTCTCGAGGCAACGACACTGACTCACCCGATACCTAACGCGCCGCTATGTTTATTTACCGACGCATCGAATACTAGCATCGGCGCCGTTTTACAACAAAAAGTGGACAACATTTGGAAACCTCTGGCATTCTTCTCAAAAACTATGAGTGAGACGCAGCGACGCTACAGCGTGTACGATCGCGAATTACTAGCAATGTACACCGCCGTGCAACACTTACGACGACTGATAGAGGGCAGTGACCTAACAATATTCACAGATCACAAGCCGCTAACTTACGCGCTGACAAGAACGCCCAGTAGCAGCGATACACCACGAAGAGAACGCCAGCTACACTACATTAGTCAGTTCTGTGCAAAGATCGAATACATTCACGGTGATAAGAACGAAGCAGCGGACGCCTTATCACGCATCGAAGAAATCAACTTGTCGCACTCCACGATCGACTACAACCAACTCGCTCAAGACCAAGAAAATGATGAAGAACTGAAGATCTGCATGTCCAACCCAAGTCTAAAATTCGCGCCTATCACATTGCCCGGAGGTCAACGACCCATCATATGTGAAACGTCAACTGGCAACGTTCGCCCATACCTACCATCAACTTATCGTTTAGTAGCATTCAAAGCGCAACACGAACTAAGTCACCCTGGTGTGCGAACAACAAGAAAAATAATGGCTACAAAGTTTTTTTGGCCCAGTATGAACAGAGAAGTTGGATTGTGGGCAAAATCATGCATCGGTTGCCAGCGCGGGAAAATACATCGACACGTCATCAGTCCACTCGGCGAGTTTCAAAAATCATCGCGTTTCGAACACATTCACGTTGACATCGTGGGACCTCTGCCACCATCTAATGACTACAGATATTTAGTAACGATGATCGATCGCTGTACTAAATGGCCGGAAGCAATACCTATTCGTGACGTCACCGCCGACACTGTTGCTAAGGCGATTTACGAGGGATGGATAACGCGATTTGGCTGTCCGTTACGTGTAACAACGGATCAAGGAAGACAATTTGAATCGTCGTTATTCAACGCACTGATGAAGAAATTTGGCATCACCAGGATTCGAACTACTGCATACCACCCGCAAGCAAATGGTCAAGTCGAACGCTGGCATCGAACGTTGAAGGCCGCGCTCATGGCGAGAAGCGCCGGCACACACTGGAGCAATGAATTAGCGACTGTGCTACTTGGACTACGTACAGCGCTTCGTGAAGACACACAAGTCAGCCCGGCCCTGATGACCTACGGATCGACACTAAGAATACCGTCAGATTTCTTCGTACCTACACAGCCGAAAAATGAAGACGCCGAATTCGTCCGCCAGCTGACCGAAACAATGGCATCACTCACACCAAGCAGCAAGGCACGTGGCAACAAAATGAGCACGTTTGTTTACAAGGACCTAGCGACGTGTAGTTATGTTTTCGTGCGCAATGATACCGTGCGAAGTCCATTGACCCCGCCTTACGACGGCCCGTTCAAGGTGATTCATCGTGAGAGCAAGCATTTCACCATACAGATGCCACTTCGAACTACAGTTGTCTCAATAGACAGACTCAAGCCAGCGCACCTACTCAATGAAGAAGAGTTTACCACTACTTCAACAACATGTGCGCAACAACAATCACCGCCCACTAAGAGCACAACCTTGACGGTCGAGCCGCGATCATCGACCCCCAGTCCACCACGCGACGCATACGTCACTCGATCTGGCCGCGCAGTGAAACCGAAAGTACGCTTCGCTTAGGGGGGAGTGATGTAGTGACACAGTACCTGTCACACAGTCACCAGAGAACCGTATACCACATACCACCGAACCAGCTACCATATACCACTGAACCAGCTACCATATACCACATACCACTGAACCATTACCACGTTTTTGACAGTCCGCAAGAAATAGAGAAGCAATCGTCTTGATAAAGACGAGTAACGAGTATCTTAATAAAGAAACAAGATAATCGACGCAGCACGAGCGTTATCACAACGCCGCACTCGTTCGCCGGTTCGCTTCGAAAGAAGCGGTTTGTAAGCACAAGCAAATCAAGCAGAAGCACCAGCACCCTCCGTATCTTCACGCTTCGAGACCACGCAGATGGATATCTTCACTCGACGACGGCTCACGGCGAAAAGGACCGAGCTCTGCGCGCGACTTCTATTTATGCCTTCGCAGCGAATAATGCCGCGTGCAACGCAGCGCCCCGCGCCCCTCGCGCGGCGCGCCCTACGGCGCATCGCTATTGGTCGATTTATGGTTAAGTAACGTGCTAGTGCCTAAGAGTATCAATGTATGAATAGTATAAAATAAGGTGTTTTAGGAAATAAAATATAGTCTATCTGATTTCGTTCTTCTGTACAGTCTAGTTTTATTTACGACAGTAAGAGTACCCTAATACACTCTACCTAATTAGCGACCCCAAACGCTTAAAACCATAATAATTTTGATGTTATTTCACAGGCCCGTGCTTTTTCTTCTGGGAACTCTTGGCGGTATTTTGATTTGCTGCATCTGGTGCCTATTCTTCAAGAGGTCTTCTACTCATGGGGTGTACATGTGTTCGATGGCATGCTGCGTGCGGCGGCCGACCTCTGAGCACGACTCAGCCGGCTCGGTGTACCCTCCGCCTCGCTACAGCCGCTGCGGATCCTTCCATCAGGCACCACCGCCCTATTCTGAAGTGATTTATTGTGAAACTACTACAGTTGGAGGTTTATTTGTTTTCGCCAGTTTATTTTTATTGATACTTACTTATCATTTTTGGGAAAAGTGATATTGGGATGTTTGTTGTTTTTGATGTTTGCATGTTTCTCAGCTGACTGCTTAGAGATTTTAAATTCTTACAAATGAGAATGTTCACGGGTTAAAGTGCTTTTTATAGTAGTGTATTTTCAATCATTATTTAATAATAGTTTCTTTATTTATCTTTTTTAACCGTTTACAAAAAAGGAGGTTATGTATTCTTTAACATTATCTTCTATTGTCGCAGGTTGCATCTAAGCCAGATCTTTATCCACTTGTCATCACTTGCGGAGAAGGCGATGGTAAAGCCGGAAACTATCTCATGGTTCATTACTTCAGGAACTACGTAATTCGTGCACCAGGTACATACTTTATATTTTCATGATTTTTTTCATGAAAGAAATCGTACATAAATTCATTTAATATTACGAGAGTACGCTGACTTTAGGTTCATTACATAAATAAGATATAAATTAAGATAAATAGTTACTGATTTATGAGAATTGGATATCTAAATGATATTATAACACTGTTGTAATAGTAAACAACATTTCCTAGTAGTTAAATAATTGAAGACATTATTTTAAAAACCACCTTAGTCAGTTTTACAGTAGAGTAAAAAACTTCTTCACAACTTCATATTTAACTTTGGTGGCGTAACTAACTCATATCATGAAATTTTTGACAAAGGTGGTTTTTGAAATAAAGTCTTCAATTACAGAAGGCTCCTCATGGGCAATTTCGGTTTTTGGAAAATTATAGTCAGTCAGACATTGCAACAGACAGATATAATTATTTTTCATACCGGCGATAATTAAAAAGCAAGCCAAGCGATCTGCATCTAATCGGCTTATATCGACGAGACAGAGAGCGCAACCAGTTTTCAACATAATTGAATTACTGAGTAGTAATAATGTAACTACGCACTCAGGGTAAACAGTCGTTGAAAAAACGTGTAAGAGTTCAAACGGTTGCGATGTTTAAAAATGTTGGACCCCGTCAAAAAAGCTTTTAAAAAACGTGAAGGAATGCTGAGACTCGCCAAACTTAACGTTACCACAGTCAGTATGAATTTGGTCAACAACTGAGGTAAAAAGTATTGTGTGTTTTAAAAAGTTCTTTATCGTTACAGGCTCTCTATCAGCGACGAGTACTGCAGAATCTCTCAACTCCAGTTTCATATGCAACGCGGCAAATGAGGTAAATATTTAATCTATCATTTCAACCGCATTGATCGATTGATTGGCCCGACATGCGCCACGGTGGCTATGCAATGTATGAATTGTACAGACGCCAGCACATCAGGCTACTACAATCTGTCAAATTTATTTAATAGATTTTCAACTTTATCGCTGAAGCATAAGGTTCAAAGTTGATTGGGAAAATTTGACAGTTTCGGGTAGCTTGATGTCCTGGCGTCTGTACCCTAATTGCGTAACTTATTTTCGTGAACGATTATGACAAATTTATTTCATTTTGACAGTTCAACAACATTCATTGCGTTATTTACGTTGTTGAGCAGATTTTTTTTACAACTTATAAAGCAATGGATTAGCAATCTGTTTCACATCGAAACAAATTGTGATTGATCGTGCGTTACGCAATTAGGGTACAGGTCTGAACCGTTTGTGTGACAATAAAAGATGATACAATGTCCATCTTCGGAAATCTAGCTAAACTATAATTAATTGTCTTTTATTATATTTATATTCATCCATCAAAGTCTAATACGAAAGGGTGCACTACTAAAACTCATTAGAATACTTAAGTATGTCACAGTATCTAGAAAAAACTGGTTAGTAGGTTGCAGTTGCATAGGTAACTAATTACATACCTTTTGTTGTCATAGTGGGGCTTCAGCCTTCATCGACCTATCTATACATTATGGCATCTTCAATCTCGAGTTGGAAAACTTATCACAATTGTGATATTTTACTGCTTCACATTCCAACTTGACTTCCATCTTGACTTCTTAACTTAATTGCTACGCATGGTGATTCTCAACAACTTAATACCTATTTAGATTAGGCTCATAGCTACTAGAATTAGAATACTTAGGCTGAGGTTAGGAAAATACTGCTAACCGACGCAGTTTGACATTACGGTGTCAAAAAAAGCGTTCTTATTACGGATGGCCATCTTCCGTGCTTTAGGTCAAAAATAATGGAATTTAATTCTGTCCTCAGGCAAATTCAATCATTCCACCACCGTACTCGTGCGCAAGCAACTACGAAGAATGCGGCGTGGGGTGCGGACCGCTGCTACGATCCCTGTCCTCGCTGACTGAGCAGCGCACCTCCGCCGCCCCTGCCCCCCAGCGCTCCCGCACCGAGCCCACGCCCACTAGACCCCGTGAACCACCCGCCGCCTTCCGGGACAATCTTATTACTTCGCCAGTCCAACCCTTGGTTAGTGGGTCTACTGCTGGCGAATTTTATTACAAAGAAAGATTTGACTGATGTTAACATAAGAGATGATAACAAAATTGCCACATTATCAATTCACATTTTTTTACTTTTGCAGGACTCTAACTTTGACCTTGAATTGGAGCTTATTGATTGCGAGATGTACTGTGATGGAGGGTGCAAGCCGAGGCTCGGATCATCCCCGCCAATTCAACAGAACCTCGATGAAGACGATGATAACAATATGTACATGCATGAGGCATACGGCAGCTTGCGACAGTACTACACTGGTAAACCTGATCCACCTGAGTCGCCCCCACAGCCTACCAGCCCTACACAGACATCCAGGGATTCTACTTTGAGGAGAACGAGTGACGAACGTCGTCATAGACGCCTTGAAAGCGTAAAAAAGACGCCAAGGCAAAGAAAAACGAGCTTATACATGCCATTATCCGTTGCTTACCCCGTTAGGACTTCACGAATTTCACCCGGAACTCGGACTTCATCGCGCTCTGCACCAGCCACCCCGTGCAGTTCTCTTGTGCCTACCCTGCTCACGTTCTCGCAGAGAGTATCAGCGTCGCGACATGGCTCACGCTCGTCAAAGTTCAAGGAGGAGAGCGATCCACTACTGGCCGATTTAGAAAACACACGCACGGACCACAAATTTTAAATGTCACACGAGGCTAATGATTGCTTAAATACCTACTTTTTGTAACTGTTCTCTAATCAGACCCTTGATTATGATCCCCATCGATGTTAATAGATGCATGTAATAGCGTAAGATTTTAATATTGGTGTATTTTTTTGCCAAATGGCCTAAACAGTGAACCCCCACCGTAGCCGACGTGTGATGACAACACATTCAATTCTTAATGTTGTGATTGTTTACTGTGCTCATTATAATCTTAGAGCCTATGCAATTATGTAGTTAGTTTAATGTTAATTATTCAAATATAATATCGCGATTAAGAAAAGAGCTTGTTGGACCATTGTTCACTTGCCTTCTAATAAGATGTAATAATAAATATGAAAAATAAATCGCGTGTTTCATTTGAAAGCTTCTGTAGAATAAATAAGCTCCACACGACCATACTACCTATATTATCCCTTAGGGAGAAGCCACACGGTGCGGTGCGGCGCCGCACCGCAAACATTTTGCCGCATCACTGTACACATGTGGTATGCGGCGCCGCAATACAGCACCGTTGCGGCGCCGCAATACAGCACCGTTGCGGCGCCGTAGTATGCGGAGCGGGGACCTAGCCAGTCCCAGTGCAAAATGCCCCCCCCTCGCGTCTCGCTCAATCGAAGTGCGGTGTGCCTGCGGTGGCGTACGTTACCCCAGCAAGAAAGTACGAGTATCTCCTAGAGTTACGAGTATATGAGTAGAACGTATAGTTGGTGCCTTATCTGCTGTAAATGTGAAAAGGCAGATCCAGACGTGTGTGTTGTAATGAATCGTGTAATGTAATGCGAATAGTGTGGAGTAGTCTGGTGTGCGCAGAGGTGTCACGCTTTGCCCGACCTTGGAATCGAATCCTGGACCTCACAGCAGTAGTGCAGTAGCACTTGCGACCACTAGACCAACGTGGCAGTCATTATTCTTCATAATTATTATTATGGTTATATTATGTTATTATTATTTTATTTCCAGACTAGACCGTTTCCTACTTGATCTGTGCTAATCAACCTTCGATCAATTTAGCACTTAATAATGAAAAACTTCTACCTACAGCTTATGGTATTGAATATGTGAAGGATTACAGTGTCTGCAATTCTGTATTAAAAAAAAAAAAAAAAAAAATTTTATTCTAAAATATTAAAATACATGATCCCAAAGTCCCAAACACTTATAAAAAAAAACGTAGTGTCAAAGTGATTGTTGTACGAATTTCTCACAAAAGTGAGGTTATATTTGTATACAAGAGTTAAAATTACAGTTTCCAAGCTGTCGGCCAAAAAAGAATTGGATATGAGCTTGCAAACAGACTTTGGCCCCGACTCAGGGGGAAGAGTCAAGGTATGTTACCTTAACTATGTTGTCTATATGGTTTTTATAAGAACTCTTGTTGACATACACAATAGTAAAAATATACATAGATACATCTTGAAATAGCCGGTAACTTCACTGAACATATCCATGTTCAGTACATCGCCACAATGACTTATTATTACAGTCTCTAAATACTATGTCTTCTCAAATAAATACACAATGGTTTGGCAGTTCTGTATTGGCAGGATGTAAATGTCCGTAAAAGGTTAAACTCGGGCGGGAAATCTTTCAACACTCTTCCTGGATAGCCCAAGAAGAGTGTTGAAAAGAATAGTTAAGACTATTGCATCTTACAAACATACTTCTTATTAATTTCAGGGCCTAGTTATTGTAAAACCTGTAATATATGGGAACATAGCAAGATACTTCGGTAAAAAACGTGAGGAGGACGGCCATACTCATCAATGGACAGTGTACGTCAAGCCTTATGACAACGAGGACATGTCAGCGTACATCAAGAAGATTCACTTCAAATTGCATGAGAGTTACGCAAACCCGAACAGGATAATAACAAAGCCTCCATATGAGTTAACGGAGACAGGTTGGGGAGAGTTTGAGATTGTCATCAAAATATACTTCCATGATCCTAATGAGAGGCCTGTGAGTAACTTTTAAAGTAAATTTTATATATTTTAAAGTTATAATGATAAAGTTTTAATAATTAGGTATATTTGCCTAATGGTGCAGATATCAGAGCAAATTTGTTTTCAAATAGCAAGAAATACAAGGTTTTTTTTCATGTAGATAAAGCTGAAACACTTGTTTACTATATTAACCGATTGAATGTCATAATTACAGAAACAATTAAAAAGCCATTGTGTCTTGTGTTGATCCACATTCCTTTCCTTCGATACAAAGGGCTAATATTCATTTAAAAAAAAAACCAAACATGCTTTCTAGCTAGTCATTACTCTCAAACAGAAAGAACCATCCTTGTTGATTAAGTACACATGCAACTACAAACTAGCATTTTCGTACAATTATATAAATCTTCTTCCCACCATAATAAAATTCTTAACTTTACCTTACATTAATCTATACAAACATACATGTAAATAAAATTCAAATAAAAGTCAAAATAACAGCCTTTTACTAAATACATAACATGGAAGTATATACGGTAAGTACTAATAACAAAAACAATTTAAAAAAAAAATTGCCTGTCTGTCTGTTTGCGTCGGCTAATCACCGAAACGGCTGGGCTGATTGTGACGGCACTTTCACTGGCAGATAGCTGATGTTATAAGGAGTAACTTAGGGTACTTTTATTATTTTAGAAAAATAATTAGGGTGCGCTAGCAGCTAGTTAAACATAAGACTTAAAATTCTTTACTGAACAATCAAAACTAACAAAACAATATATTACAGGTAACCCTATACCACATTCTGAAGTTGTTCCAATCACCAGCAACAGAGGGCGCCAGTGCTCAACCCACAGTCGGCCGGAACCTCGTCAGTGAGTCCTATGAGGAGATAGTCTTCCAAGAGCCAACCCAGCTGATGCAGCATCTGCTCAACAGTGTGAAGCCCATCACCAATGGACCCTGGAACCATGATACTGATTGTAAGTTAGATATACAGGTGTCTGGTTAAGAATAGATAACCTTGAAATAGCAACAGACCTAATAGCCGAAAAAAAAAAAAACCTAGCAATACCTAGTTACCAAAATCTTGTATGTGGCGACCACCGGGCAGTTTAGCAGCACATGAGCTGCTGTCTCGTCGTCCTCCATGCAGGCTCTGCACAGCGGACTGTCTGTGACTCCTATGACAAAGAGGTGTTTATTAAATGACCCATAGCTGCTGTAACTGCGCAGCTGTTATTTCGTTAGTCGGAGAACCTTTTTGGAGAGGTGACCACCGCTAATGCTGAGCATTCGATTCTCGGGTCGGGAAAAGTAGCCCAGACTCTGGATTTGTGCCCAGTTAAATGGCAATAGGCTCGCCCCACATTCGATTTTCATTGAGGAGCTCGTAGCTAAGTAATAACAGCCGCACGGGTCGATCCGACAGGTTAAGTTATGCTTGCCGGGGTTGGTCCGTGTATGGGTGACCATCTTTACATACCGAGAATCCTCTGTGCGTCGGAAAGCACGTTAAGCCGTTGGTCCCGGCTGTTATTCGTGGATCTTTGACAGTCGTTACGGGTCGTCAGAAGCCCGAAAGTCTGACAACCAATCTTACCAAGGGGTATCGTATTACCCAGTTACCAGGTTGTGGAGGTCAGATAGGCAGTCGCTCCATGTAAAGTAATGGTATTCAGCTGCATCCGGTTAGACTGGAAGCCGACTCCAACACAGTTGGGAAAAGGCTAGGCAGATTGAGGCTCGCCCCACATTACATGGGACTTAAACAAAACTAGCGAAATGTGGGAGTACTTTAGACACACCTCTGCTCAACCTTTCGAGGAATAGTGGCGTGATGTTATGTTATTAAGTTTTCGTATTTGTTACAGTTGAAGACAAGAAAAACAAAACCCTTCAAAAGATAATGGCATCTCAAACAAAGGTCCGCACAGAGATATCAGACCTCAAGGACAAGCTACACCTGGCTAAGGAAACCATCTCGAAGTTCAAAGATGAAATAGCAAAGCTACAGAACAGTGGGGGCGGTAGTATGCTGACTGGGATTTAAGTTATTTTGATAAGAAAGAATAAGGCTAAGCATATGCTGAGACGCAGCACAGCACAGTACAGATTTTACAGGGTGACATGGGCCACGAGCGTATACAGACACATTCGTGTCCTAACTAGTACAAACAATCTGTCATTGAAACAAAATTCTGAGTAAAACCGGCCAAGTGCGTGTCGGACCACGCACAATGAAGGGTTCCGTAGTTGGGATGAATTTATCCCAAAAACAAACTTAACTTTGTAGTTGAAAAATATGTTCTCCCGTACGGAATGTATGGGAAAACATGTTTTTGCAATTGCAAAGTTAAGTTGGTCGATTATTACTCGTTAACTTGTAGAGCCTACTTAGCTGTGATAGTTTTCCTTTTAATTTCGTTATATAAACTACTACTATGATTTTTTTCACACATCCAAAACCAACCATTTGGCTGGCAGGGGGGGACACTTTAACAAAAATTAGCACTTTAAAGCTTAATATTTCGCAAACGGATCCCTGAATCCAAAAATAGTTTTCACAAACTCACAATGTTTTTGAAGGACCTTTCCAGTGATACCCATCACAACGGGTTAAAAAAAAACATCACCACTTTACGTGTATGAGAGGTACCCTAAAAAAAATGTTTTTCATAATTTTGTTTTACCACTTTTGTCGGCGTAATTAATATATATACCTATGTCAAATTACAGCTTTCTAGTACTAAGGGTCTCGGAGCTAGACCGCGGGCAGACAGACAGACGGACATGACGAAACTATAAGGGTTCCTTGTTTACTACGGAACCCTAAAAAACAAGTGACGACGTCACGCGTCGCGCAGAAATCTGTGCCGGCACTACAACGAGACGCAGAGCAGGTCAGACAAGTGCCTGCGCCGCAGCGTACGTAGCTGTCAGTACGTTCATGCATTACAAAATCTGCTCTGCCCTGCGCTGCATGGATCTACGTCACCTGCGTCTCAGCATAGGCTTAGCGTAATATAAAAGCACAGATAAAAACAGTTGGTTCACTCCGCATTTTGGATATGAAGCTACAAGTACGCGGCGGGCCCGTCTTGTCGGGCCAATTCAGTGAGTGTAACGTAGTCAGAAGATTAAGAGTTACGTGATAGAAAGAGAGGCAACTTCTAGGTGAACATAACTGTAGGTAATTAGCGCTGTGCGACCAGAAATTGCACTTTATTGTGTCGTAGCAAGTCGATTTTTATTTAAATGATTTTGCGGAGTGAACTGACTGTATTCATCAAATGGTATTAGAATGACTTTCGTGTTTTGATTGTGAATTTAGATTGATGACTAGACTCAACAATATTGCATTTCTTGTAACTTGTACTACTGTCTGACTTTGTCACCTGATCATCCAAACACCTACAAAATATTTAGTCTACTGTGTTCTTAGGGCCCTATCTCTCTAGAACACCCGTGGCGACGCGACCATGGTCGCACTGCCAAAAAATGTATGGTTGGTTGCGCAACCAATAGGGATGCCCGAGTAAAAAAATTTGATTGTGTGTAAAGTCGGTTTACGGACGATAATTTTACGTGATAACGTCACAAGCCGAACGCTTAGGCCGATCGTGCCTCTATCGCTTGTTCCGCGCTCTCGCTCGGCTCAGGCGGAACGTGACTCTTTTTCGTGCGTGCAGCCGGCGTTCATCGATTTATAAGACGTTATCACGTCAAAAAAGAAATTCTATTTAGTCCGTCAGTCAGATAATAAAACAATATTAAACACGTATTTTTTGCTTTATCATATTAATAAAAAAATACTTAGATAAAACGCATTTTAAGTTGGGGAGTGGGGGTCGCTACGTCACAAGTATAAAATCTACATACTCGTGACGTCAATGCACATTTTAACTCAATGTACCGTCGTAATCTTTTGATTAAACAAAAAAAGAAAAAATACTTGTCCAATATTTTTTAATAATCTACCTGACAACCAAAAAAAAAATTTTGTCTTCATACCTGTTCGGCGTCTGGACGACCCACCATTAAACAGTGTATATTTTGCTGGCAGCACGACCATGTTTGCGCCACCATTGTATCCTTAGTGTTCCATTGGGTGGTTTTTCCATATATTTGCTGTAAATCTTAATTCTTCTATAATATAATCATCAATACAAGCATATTTTCCAATGTATCTGTAGTGAAAACTGTAGTCATTAACAATCTTTAATTAGTAATCTCAAGCATTTGGTGTGGTTTTGATTTTAATTTTTGTGAAGCATTTTTATGGTAATTTAAATATTAATAAATGTCTGTACGTAGATTTTAAAGGTAAGGTGGAATAGAATCCACCTGACATCCATCTTAAGTAGACTTAAGGCACTTGTCCCACTGGCGACGAGGAAGCGTCTAGATATCAACGACTTTCTCGCTCAAGAAACGTACAAAAGATTGTAGGTCCCGTATAAGTGAAAGAGATACATTATATTAATAGTTGATCGCTGACCGTTCACAGCGGCCGGCGAGTACGCAGTACGCGTTTGTCTCAGCGACAAGAGTTATCAAAGATAGTAATCGTTCAGCGATGCTCGCTTGGCGGGCAGAAAACTCGCTGACAGACTCAGCTTGGTACATACGCATACCAGCGAGTGATCGTCGCACACTCGCTGCTCGTTGCTCGCCAACTCTTTTTTAGGGTTCCGTACCCGAAGGGTGCCGAACAGAACCCTCATACTAAGCCGCCGCTGTCCGTCCATCTGTCTGTCAGCGGGCTGTATCTCAAGAACCGTAATAGGTAGACTTGAAATTTTCACAGATTGTCGGTATAACAAAAAAATATAAAATGAAGTTAAATATTTAAAAAACACGACTGCCCTGCCAAAAAACGAACTAAAAAGTAAAAAACTAGTTGTATTAGTTAATCTGTATATACAAAGCGAAAGGTTACTCAATTACTCCCTGCCTAAACAGATAAATAAAATTGTCATTGCTGCCGGGGGACTGTTGTGTCGTTATGTGGAACACTTTTTAATCTAACAAAAATATCCTATGTTATTCGGGATGATGTAAAGGCATTTAAAAGTTATGGTAGGACAAAAAACTCACATAGATACATACATGAACCCTGAAATTATTAATTCATTACATTCCTTTTTGGGCAGTCGTAAAGGAGGTCTCCAAACAAGAAACGTTTAATTTTTACTTTAGGAAAAGTACAATAGACGTGAATATATTTAGTAACCTGTGTCCGGTTAGCTTAAAAAGCGAGCGAGCGAGCGTTGTTTAGGAAAAGTCGTAGTTTTAAAATATTGTACGGTGGTACGGAACCCTTCGTGAGCGAGTCTGACTAGCATTTGGCCAATTTTTGTTGCTAGCTCTACTCGCTTCTCGTTGATTGTCAGCTGTGGGACAGATGCCTAATAATATTACAAGTGCATAATATAATTATGTGTAAGTACACAAATTTTGAAAAGAACTTGAATACGTCGAAACGTTGACATTGACTGGCCAGAAGACTGATAATGGTAAAAGTAAACATCCAATAATGGAAATGTAAGTTTTGAACCTGACTTTAAAAAAAATAAGGGTTCCGTTTTTGCTATTTGGCTACGGAACCCTAAAAGGAGTGTAGCAATGTGAGGTTTTTGAAAGTTTATATTAAGTCTAGGGAAAGAATATTTGGTACTGATAGTTGTATTCTCATAAGTAATAATTGTAATAAAAGTAATAAACTTGATGTGGAATCTGTCGTTTTATTATCATTTCTTATTATTAATTTATTTATTATTCATTTCTTTATCAGACAACTAGATGCAATTAACAACAAAAACATTATATACAATTCTAGATGTTAGTAAACAATTTAACTTACTTGCTATGTTAGTACTTATATTCTACTACTGACAGGGTGGTTTTAATAAGATGCCTCATTATGGGGCTTTCGTCAGGCCCATCAGCAATAGCTTTCAGGAGGCTGTTGCCACTGTCCCGCAACCTTGTGAGAAGAGAAGCATTTTTTTTCCGCACTACAGCTGAGAAGCTATCCACTCTGGCTCGCGCAAACATTGCAGAAGCACTGCAATAACGGGGCAGTCGCAACAGCGCCCTAAAAGCGTTGTTGTATTGAATACGCACCGCATTGGCGGCACGTTTGGTACAGCTAATCCATAGAGCGCTCGAGTACAGACATGTGCAGTATGCTTAGAACTGTTAAAAAAAGTTGTAAGTACTATTCCGGTTTGCCGTCCTATGTAGGTTCGATTCCTGATATTACGGTAGTTGCCTAGGTACAGAAAAAAATATTCTATTTAGTCCGTCTTTCAGATAATAAAAAATATTAGACACGTATTTTTTGCTTTATCATATTCAAAAAACTTTTTACAAAAAAAAAAAATTCAACCTACTTCCAAAAAAAATTACAAAGCGAAAAATAACTTTAATTTCGGAAGTCGGTGGCAAAAAACTAAAATACTGATCCAAAGACATTGAATTCTGAAGTTATTTTTCACTTTGTAGTTTGGAAGTCGGTTTTTTGTAAAAAGTTTTTCACATGTAAGTATATTGCACCCGTACGAAGCCGGGGCCTCGCTAGTATAGTTATAAATCTTTGCACTTTGTAGTTGTCTTATCCGAGCAAGCAAAGTCGGGTCTTTCAACAGTTAAACAGACTGTCCATCACCACTTATATAACTTACCCCCAAGCCATCATTAACTCCTATTTTTAGCTACAATACAATATTTGTTGTTTAGTATCGATCCACACTCGCTCGGGTAACTTATCAATACGTCAATCAAGATATGAATTTTAATTTGTTACATAATATAAACAAAACTACAGTATAAATATTTTCTTAATGTCCTTCGGCAAACCTCGTGTCTCTCCTCTCCAGAGCATGTAACTTTAGTTGCCATTTGCACTTGGTGCAGACCGGACGCGCTCAATCGACTTGGAAGTAGGTATATAGAGTTATTTAAAAAATAGGAGGAAAGCTGCTAAAGTCGCAGGCCCGAAAATAGTTTTGCAGCTCTACAAAGTTCACACGGAAATCAAAACAAAACAACAATAAAGTACTTAGTTCTGAATTCAAATTATTATTCACGATAAATCTAATAATTGATGGACATGGAAATTAGCATTCGTTTGTATTCGGAAATGCGATGATACCCGAGGAACATTAAGAAAATATTCAGTCTATACCTCGTCTGTTTTGTGCTCGCTAGTTCGGTCGTGAGGTTTTGGGTTTGATTCCCAGGTCGGGTGAGTAACCCGGAGTTAGGATACATTAACCAGTAAATGACCATAGACTCGCTCCTATAACATGGGATAAACCTAAAACAAAACGAATCTATCGCAAAACATGACATTTCAGTGTTATATACTTATACACTTTTTCCAGTCCGTTCTAAAGAAAGGGCGTAATGTTTTTATGTAAACAAATATTTGGAAACCAATGTCAGAGTTAGAGAGTTCTTTGTTATTAGCATATTATGTTTTTAATCAGCCTATAATGTTCCCACTGCTGGGACACAGACCTCCTCTCTTCGAGAGGGAGTGGGCTGTAATCTACCACGTGGGCCCAGTGGTTGGTAAATGTCACATGTCTTCGAATTTTTGGTTCTAGGTCATGCCGGTTTCCTCACGATGTATTCCATCACCGTATTGAAAGCAGTGATGATGAAATTATTTACACAAAGTAAAGTGCTTGCTTAGGTTCGAACCAGCGACCTACAACTCGTAAGTAGCCGTTACTGGGCCACCACTGCTCAGACTAGACATTTTCACAATATTTAACGACACATTTTTCTTTATAAGCGGTTTAACTGCCAGTCTTGATATTGATATCGATCGATGTTTCGCTGAAGTTCAACGTTGCAAAATATGATTTATTATTCTCAACATTTCTAAGTAACTTAGGTAGGGGTACCTAGGTACTTACTGGCAAAGATTCCCATGGCAGTACACCAGCAGCCTCGTTGTTCTACTGCATCCTAATCCATCACAATCTTAGAGTTTTTAAGGATATTGCTAATTCATTGATTCCTGGGTTTGAAAAATTCGTCTGATCAACAACGTAAATGACGCAATTTTTATTTATACAGATAGTTAGTTAGTCTTTTAATTTAGTACCTAATGTAAATAGTTAGCTGTGTTAAAACTGTAAAATAAATAATTAAATTATAAAAAATTATCCAAACAAAAAAAAAATGACGCAATGAACGTGGGGGTACTGTCAAAATTAAACCCATTGCAATCAATTGACATTTTATGTGTGTTCAGGGTGGTGAGTGCTCACGGTCCCAGCCCCGGAACTAGATTTTTTTTGAGGCGGGGCAAAAACTGCCGTCTGCCGCCCCCCGCCAATCTTATGGGGATGCGGTAAGTTAGCCCGCGAAATTAAAATTTTCTCAAAATGAAAATTTTGGCAGCAACATATTCATAAAATTTTATCGATCGATAATACGCCAATCCAATAGGGGCGCCAAAACTGTTGTAAAAAGAAAAAATAGAAAGAATATAATGTACTGCGCGTGGTGCACGTTTTTTTTTTACTGTGGCAACTCGCAGTTTTGACCACTAAGCTCATGGCTGCTTAACCGGACTTTCCTGTGACTGCCTTAGACCCGAGTTCACCAACAGATGGTTAAATTTAAAACATCTGTTTTAACCATAAACGGCTGTTTAACAATATTTTACTGTTCACCAAGCACTAACAATTGGTTAAGTACTGTAATCGGACGGTTATCTTAAACGAACTAGCCGACTTAGTTTAACCGTTGGTTTACACTTTCTGACGTGAAATTTTGGATTGTGTATCTCTTTTAGTTACAAATTAAAAATGCAAGACGCTTTGAATTATATCTTTGAAGAGAATAATGTGTTAGATGACTTTGAGAATATAGAAAGAATTTTGCGCACTCCCCGTATATTTCAAACACGACGCAATTATTTCGAGGAATATGACGAAAAAGCATTTGCTACAAGATTTCGTTTATACAAACGTAGTGCTTTGGAATTACTTGATTTAATTTAAATTTACCGTACGTTTGCGTTTATCTTCCATAATCACTGATATTATAAAAAAAAAAACTAACACGACGGACGCGACGTAAAAATATTATGAATAGTTTGATCACAGAGTTTGACATTGACATTTGATTGACGATGACATTCAAAATTCACAAAATAATGTTAAAACATTCGGTCATTTTCGACTCACTCATTCAAAAACGCTTGGTTACTTAACAGTTGGTTAGAAATGAATGGTGAACTGGAAAAAAACGCGTTTTGTTTAAACAACTGTTTTATGGTAACAGAACGGTTACGTAATCAATGGTTATGTTGTAGTTGGTGAACTCCAGCCTTAAGCTGCTACACTTAAAGCCTCCAGCCAGGGGCAAAAACGATTCTAAATTAAAATTAAGCGAACGCTCGCTTCGGGCACCCCCTGTGGGGTACGAACCTCGGCTTAGGGCGTCGCTGGGGGGAGGACAGCAAGAAGGAACAGTCTGTATTAAACTTAGATTTTCATCATGATTATTATGCGGGGTATTTAAAGCTACGTGCATCATGATCCAGGGTCAAAGTTACAAGTACGGGGGTGACGGAGTACAACGTACTGTAAGAATTTTTCATTAATTATGAGACACGAAGTCACCTCGCTTTGTATGCTGTAAAGTGGTCTATTCTATACACCTACATATTAAATACGATTATTCAAAATCAAAATCAAAATATTTTATTTCACATAAACCTACAAGGGCACTTATGAAACGTCAGAAGCTAGGTGCACGGTTCAAATTGGTCGCTTCCTATGGAGAAGAGCCGGCAAGAAACTCCACGGTTACTCTTTTCAAAATAAATTGTTTCTACAATGTTTTCAAATTACAGTGTTAATAGGTATGGGAGGACAGTGTAGGCCTATCAACAAGTACCAGGTACTTAGTAAAATAGAAAATGGTCCACAAGTCTACAGCCTACAACGTTCTCACATTCACAAAATCTAAAAGAAAAGAATCTATATAAAAGATAAACAAAATAATAAAAATAAGGACCTATTTAAACCAAATGACATGATTGCCTAGTGGCATGAAACAGCTGTAGTCAGCTGTAACAAATCTAATTTGATTTAAAAAAAAAAAAACAGAAAATTGTAGGTATATTATGTCAAATACTGAAAAGATTAGGTATGTCAATGAAGTAGGTAAAAAAAAAAAGTAAAATAAAATAATCATCGTAATTTGGGAGCAGTTAATAGACATTTACATTGTTATACCGTTAATGAGGTACCAGGGAAGCCCAGATCTATTGATCAATATCCAGCAGGAAACCCAGTCATTAATTTCAGAAACTTTCATGATTCATGGACTCTGCTATTCCGGGGCCTTCACATTCAAACAGCTTAGTTACTCATATTGCAGGTACCCCCACGCGTGGCCTTTGCTTGTGGCCGCACGAGCTTTATGTCAATCTGTTATGGACTTCGTTCAGGCTATTATTTGAAATGACTATGAAGTTTAAAGGCAAATGGAGAAATGGGTCTACAGAGGCTATGTATAAATATTATGTAGATAGGATTGGTTGTGCGAGTGCGATCAAAAGGGCACAATAATTAGCTCTACTTTTAATAAAATACCTAATAGGTACTTACGGTATTGAACTTTCCAACAATATAGTCGCTATTTTGTCTGGCCTTCCCAACTGTAAGTAGGTACCGTATTTTTATCACGAAGCGACGCGCGCTTTACTTGTGGTTACCACAGTGTTGCCAGGTGTAGGTACCCTTTAATTTTGAACTTTATGTTACAGTGGCAATAGGAATACACAATCAGTGAAAATTTTAATAGTCTACCTATTACGGTTTATGAGATACAGCCCGCTGACAGACAGACGGACAGCGTCGGCTTAGTAATACGGAACCCTAACTAGCTAATTTTGTAAATCTATTGATTTGAAACCTCGGGACATTGAACTACCTATTTCAAAAGAATTGGCATACAGGTACCTGAGGTACCTGACTGACCCACATTGATGAAAACATTCATCGTTGCATTCAAATACGAAAGCCATACAAAAAAGTTATTACATTAATGGAGTTTTCCGTCAGTTTGCCAACAAACTGAAATAGCATTGGGGTATTTGGTGATAGGCACAGAATAGTACAGAAGGTGCACTCCGCATGACGGTGAGCAATGGGTAACTCGCCGTCCGATAAGGCCCAGGCCCGGGTCGACGGCGCGTTGTGTTCCACGCGCGCCTCAAAGAGATGTCAGCAGAATTGACGGGGTCCGCTAGGGCCGATGCCTGCCGGGGGTGCGAAGAAAACCGATAGGGATGTCGTGGCCCCCGGCAACAGGGCAACCGAAGGAACACGGGTGGGTTTTAGTCAGTAAGAGTCCGACATGCCCTCCCGCTCCGCCCAGAGCGGGAGAAGTTATTTGAAAAGTTTCCACCCAAAAAAAACGTGCAATCCGCATTTTAGATATGAAGCTACAAGTGCGTACGGCGCGGCGGCCCGTCTCGTCGGGCCAATTCAGTGAGCGTAACGTAGTCAGAAGATATAAGAGTTACGCGAAAGAAAGAGAGGCAACTTCTAGATGAATATAACTGTAGGTAATTAGCGCTGTGCAACCTGAATTGCACTTTATTGTGTCGTTGCAAGAGTCGATTTTTATTTAAATGCTTTTGCGGGGTAAACCATCTGTAATAATTTGTGTGATAGATAACTATCACCTACCGTGTAATCCTCGAAGGGATAGTCACAGGTGTTCCCATTACCTACACCCATATTTTGCCAGTTGCGAAGGGGCAAAGCTATTGCCATCAACTGGGCACAAATTCAAACAGACTCCGGGCTGCTACTGAGAAAATTCAAGAACACCAAATATACTTTGCCCGACCTGTAATCGAACCCAGAACGCCGCGATCACCAAGCGTGAGCATGAGCTAGTAGAAGAACGCAGAAGGAGGTAGTGTAATTGTGGCGGCAACTATGTCGCCACATGCAAACTACGTAGTTATCACACTGATGTCACGCTAAATCTTGCATCACGCAAGCAGTTACCGCGCAATCTGTATATAACTATATATATGTCATGGCTAAAACCCGAAGTTCGGCTACACCTAGTTTTAGCCGGCTACAACTGCGTGCGGCCGGTGGCAGTTGGTTAAATTTAGTTGTAGCAAATGAAAATGGCTGAAAGGTAGGTTAGGTTAGGTTAGAACTGTGACCACATAACACACCGCACGAGCCGAGCGAGCGAAGCAAGCGGTGCCGCGGCAGCGGCCGGCGAGTGCCAAGGTCCATTTAGGCAAGTTACCGGCCGCACCTAGTTATAGCCGGCTAAAACTAGGTGTAGCCGCACTTCGGGTTTTAGCCGTAACATATATACAACGTTAGTTTTTGTTTATACTACACCTCTTAAGGGGTTATTGTACTCATCATTATGAACAACTTTCACTATGGGACCAACGCTGAAATCGCGAAAAAAAAATCAGCTGTTTCCTACATTTTGACGAGATATGCGAACATAAATGTATGACCACTTAAGAGGTTTAGTATAAACAAAAACTAAGCTTGTATAACTTCCCGACATTAATCGTCGTCAGCCAGTTGCCCACCAGACACGACACCCGTCTGGTGGAGGATCCTCCCTTTTCTATAGAGGATGAGAGAACTTTAGACCCTGTTTCTCATGTTTCTAAATAATAAAAAGAGCTACTCAAAATTTCCCGAACAATTGAGTCTTTAAAACGTTTAATTTGGCCAACAAACGCTATATCTAGGTTATACAAAGAGCCTCGTTCGACAGATCGCGTGAACATGCTGACGTGAAGCGTGCACTTATCTGTTGTATCGGTATCACGCGAGTTATTAGCTGTGTAGGTAGTCGACGAAATTCTAGGGATATAGTGTTAAACTGCAGCAATAATGAGGCCCAGTTAGAAGAGAATTAAATGGTCAGTATGTATATTTTATTCAGAGAAAGAATAATTGTTTATTCTGCATAAACTAAACGGTAAATACATAGCAGCACCAACACCATCCTGTCTATGATAGCAAGCAGGCTAGATTGTGCGTTTGTGAGCCACTGCTGCAAGGTATCGGCTGGGCCTGTCACCTTGCAGCAGTGATGTCACAAATTGTTTCTGTGTTAATGTTTTACTAACGTATTTTGTAAGTTACTAAACTATGAGTCTTGTTACTAGATTTATTGAAAAAAAAATATTATTTTTATAACAACATCACACCTGTATTGCCCAGTAGGTAGGGCAGGGGTGTACCTTTTTGTACACCCACATTTCGCCAAATCTTCTTCTCTTCGTGTAGTTAATGTCAGAGTTTTAAAGCCGCCAGTGGGCCTCAGACTTGGATTCACATGCCGTCGAGAAATATCTCTCAGGCATTCCATACGATGTGGATCGCCTTGAGGATACGGTGGAGCATACGGTGGAGGTCTGCCCGGCTTGGGCGGAGCATCGCCGTGTCCTTGTGGAGGCGATCGGTGGCAGTGATCTCTCGTGGTAGGCCCTGGTTCAAGCCATGGTATGGAGCAAGAGGAAATGAGTGGAGAGACAAAATTCGCGCCCTCGCGCCCCTAACGGCCGCAGGAGGAGACGCCCTGGGCGTCGGGAATTGCAGGCCGATTTCCAGCCACCGTAGGTGCGGGCTTGCGGACGATGAGCAATAGGTAGCTCGCCGTCAGATAAGGACCAGGCCCAGGTCAGCAGAACTGACGGGGTCCGCTAGGGCCGATGCCTGCCGGGGTTGTGAAGAAATGCGAAAGGGAGATTGTGGCCCCGGCAACATGGCAACTGAAGGAACACGGATGGGTTTTAGTCAGTAAGAGTCTGACACGCCCTCCCGCTCCGCCCAGAGCGGGAGAAGTTATTTAATAATTTCCCGCCACAAAAAAAAAAGGCATTCCACACGATTTTTTCCTTCAGCGTTTTTGAAGCAAGTGATAATTATTACGCATATGAATCCGAAAAGTCAGAGGTGCGTGCCTTGGATTCGAACTCGAGACCAATAACTTGAAAGTCCGAAGGTCACACCACTAGGCTATCACTGCTAGTAAAGTGGTTCGCCAGATAAAAACTCGCAAATAAATTTATTTTCTTGCTCGTTTTTAACCGACTTCCAAAAAGGAGGAGGTTACATGTTCGTAGCGTATGTTTGTTTTTTTTTTTATTTATGTCCACCGATATCTCCGTCATTTGTGGACCGATCTAAAAAAGTTTTTGTTTGAAAGGGTTTGCTCTCATATAAATTTTATTAACTTTCCTTGGATAGTTTTTGAGTTAGCTGCAATAATACGTATTTTTTTCCCACTTAGTATGTAAATGATATGATAAGTTCCTGTCACAGGTAGCAGGTAGTGGTATTCGAATGTGTGTGGGGTAGGTACCACAACTAAAAAGTGAAAAAACATTACCCTCCTTCTGGGGCAGTCGGGTAAAAATATTTTTTTTTTTACAAAAAAAAAACAACCGGCTTCAAAAAAAAACACTACAAAGTGAGAAATAACTTTAATTCGGCTGTTTTTTTTTTGTAAAAAGTTTATTTTATTTTATTTTGTTTAATTGTCACAATCACCAAACAAGTTTGTAAACTAATAATAATTGCAAACTATTACCTATGGGTAATATTTTTTATGTATAAAAACTTTAAACAAATTAAAATAGTTTTATCGGGAACACACATCACACACAAGGATCACAAGTATACGCTTCAAAATGGCAGTAATGCACTACGTAAAGGCCAACCTGGTAAACCCCGCTAAACCTTAAGCCCTATATTTAAAGCCAGTCTGAGCCTTCACTCATCGATTGATATGAAACCTTCACATTTGAAAATCTAATCTAGATTCTTTTAAAGTGAAAGCTTGTTTATTTCTTTATATCATAACTGTTCAAGGCGTGCGAGGTTTTCGTACGAATTTATAATATTGATACGGTATCTGTAAATTAGGCTAATTAACTGACAATTCATAATATTATCTGCGTTCAATTCATATTACGCAATTACGCCTGGACAGGAACGGCCTGCGCCTGGTGACGGGGACCATCACGGGGCACTGCTCGCTAAACAAACACTTCCACACAATAGGCATAACGGACAGTCCTCTGTGCAGGGCGTGCATGGAGGCTGAGGAAACCGTAGCGCATGTGCTCTTTGAATGCACAGGCGTCACCCAGATTAGAACACAAACCCTCGGGGCACCCAGATCCTACACAGATGTTCTGAACAGACTAGGAGATTTAATTAGCTTCTGGAGGGAGGTGGTCTGGTTGGAATAAGCACCAAACGGCCGCCATGGCCCACGCACAATGGTCCACTTTACGGACTAAGTGCGGAAACCAAACCCTATAACATAGAACATATTACGCAATTCATCTGTTTGACAGTTTTATATTATAATAAAATAATATAAACAAATAAAAATCTCATTTGATTAATAAAATATGTAAAGAAAAAAAATCCGGTAAAATTACGGTCTTAATTTTTTTCATGCGACAATATTTACACCGAATATAATTCTGATATGAATTGAAATGTGTCACCATAGAGGAATTGCTGGGAATCCAGAAAATTAATTGCTTTAGAGGAATTGCTTAATGTGGTCGTTTTAGGCCCGCAGTTCTTTTACCAGTTCACCGCAGCGATGCAGGCCTTAATTATCTCTGTTACCCAGTTTATCTACTGAACAAGTATAACAAGGTGAAATGTTGTACCTTATCACCCGCATGCCTCGATGTTAATGTGGCCAATTTATACCAAAGTTATGTAAGGATAGCCCCTTCAAGGCCATCAAGCAAGGGCACTCGTTTATATTTTTCTGTATTAAACAACATACTTTTATTTTTTAAACGTTTAATTTGATGAATTGTTAAAAAAAAAAACGAAACAAGAATACAGAAGTAATTAATATCGTAGCACAAATGAAAGAAAAATTCAGTCTTCTACGACCTCGATTCGGAACGGGAGCCTCTACGAATGAGATGCTACGCTACTACGCAGCTACGCGACAAGATGCGCTACGGGCGGGCTACGCGAGACGCTACACAATGAGATCTACGCTACGAGGGATTGTAAGGGACACCATACGCATTTAAAAGAGTAACTATGGAGTATGTGCGTTAACCTCAGCCAGAAAATGTCGAATATTGACAATTAAGTGTAATATAGATAATTAGGACATCAGCTTCTGTAATTGTTCCGTACATTTTTTAATTTGTTGTACTAATATATATATATATAAATATATATTTTAAAAGACATCCTAGTATTTATTTAAATTAAATGCACTATATAGAACTAACTATATACAGAGGAAAAAATAAAATAAAATATAGGAACAAATCATTGGGCATCAAAAAATTCATCCGAATCGCTGTCGGTGGGAAAGGTGCCCAAAAGGCTGGCAGCATTGCCACGTTGTATGGCAATGCTAATTCTTTGGCCTAAAAATTGGCCTACCCTTTGGTCACGTGAAGAGTCGACCAACCGCTTGGCGATGTCCCGGAATAATCGATGAGCACTCGGACCCCATGGCCCTAGTGTTTCAACCCCAAACGGTTCAAAAATATAGCTACCGGTAAGGTTGTTATATTAAATAGTTTTTTTTACCCGACTACGGCAAAGCCAAAAGGAAGGGTTATGATTTTAGCAGTCTATGTATGTATGTTTATATGTTTGTATGTATGTATGTATGTATGTTTGCTTTTACGTGTGTTCCACCATAGCGCCTAAACTACTGAACTGATTTTGATGAATGAGGTATCAATAGATTCGTAATAATAGTCCGGGTGACATAGGCTATATAAATTTTCCCTAAATTTAATATGGTGGATTTTACACGTAAATTTCTAACCTCGAAAAAAATTAAAATGATATGATCATGACATGTTTGGTACCAAAAGAAAGGTCTTGACGAGCACATTTCAAATATGTAAATAATGTTCTACTTTCAAAGTAAATAAATATGTTTAAATTGTTAAAAACAAGCAAAAGTGAGACTGTGCTACGTTGTATCGCAAGATGATACCAACGTGCAGTTAATCAAATCTTAATAAATAAAAACGGTTTGTAATTCCATCCTCAATTCCTCTATGAAGAAAAACAAGTACACACGGCTACACATCAAGCTATACATTTCCAGTTTAAGCTGATCTGGCATTGTAAAGGATTTCCGTACAATGCGAGGTCAGCTAATACTGGAAATTTATAGCTTGATGTGTAGCACTGTGTACAACGAAATATTAATATTTATACACGGGGCACTCAGAAAATTTTGCGATAGGTAATAAAAAAAAATATACTACAGGTTATATTTTATTTATTAAATCTTTTCAAATAACTCTCCATTGGCGTCTATACACAGTTTCATGCGTCTTAACCAATTTTCATTACTTATTTTCCAGTCCACATCAGACACCTCTTTAATCCCAGTTTTCCCTTGAGTTGATTTTTTATTTTGGGGAACAAAAATGACAAATCCATGATTCATCACCCGTAATGAAATCGTAAATGCGCCGAGACGAGCCTGCTTCAAATTTTGCTATCATGTCTCGGCACCATTCTACCCGAACCTCCTTCTGCGTTAGATTGTGTGGTAACCAGCGTGAAACTATCTTCTTTACCTGAAGATGCCCGTGTAGAATTTCATGTACACTTCCCGATCCAATCTGCAGTATATGCTGAATCTCTTCATATGTAATTCGCCTATTCACTTAAATTTAATTTTTCACAGCCAACACGTTTTCTTATGTAACAGCCGTCATAGCCCTATGACGGCCACTTCTTTCTTCGTCCGCCAAAGTTACTTGACCACGCTTAAATTCGTTGAACCAGCGGAAAACAGTCGCTTTAGAAGGGCTTTTGTCTATGAACATCATTCGAAGTCTTTCAAATGATTCTTCTGGTTTTAGTCGACATTTGAAATCGTACAAAATCATCGCGCGAAAATGTTTTCGTTGTAAATTAAATTTTCAGTGAGACAGAGTATTTTGATTTTGCTCGTAAAAAATGTGGCGGGAATTTCGAATTTGGAATATTGTGTTTTATTTTTAAATAAATAGTCATAGTTTTAATTAATCGACATCAAAACTAGCCAGTGTCCCATAGACAAAAACTGTTAGTCGCAAAACTTTCTGAGTATGGTGTTCGCGTCGAAATAAATCGCGCTATGGTTTCGTCTAAAGCACTATGCACTGCTATTGGAATTTAAAATAGGTTAATTACTGACCTATTGAATTACTCTTATTTACGTTGTTGTAACGTTTAGCAAGTGTAAAAACGGAAATGTATAAAATAAAAAATAAAGTTTAATAAAAAACTGTAACCCGACCACGGGAAAATAAAAATGATCTAAAAAGTACGAAACAAGCAAATATTTCAGACAGAAATCAAGACATAGGTACAAAAATGGTCAAGGTAAAGCCGTCGTCGCATGCCATTATAATTTTGTAGGTGTTCCTGGCACCAACATGGTATACAGGCATGCGACCACGGCTTTACCTTGACCATTTTTGTACCTATGTCTTGATTTCTGTCTGAAATATTTGCTTGTTTCGTACTTTTTAGATCATTTTTATTTTCCCGTGGTCGGGTTACAGTTTTTTATTAAACTTTATTTTTTATTAGTTCTACTGTTCTAGTAAATCTATGCAACAATTACAGAAGGTCCTAATTATCTCTTGCACTCACATGAAAATATTCCACATTTTCTGGCTGGGGTAACATGCACCTATGGAGTTTCTTGCCCATTCTTCTCTTCACCATACGAAACCACCTTTTGGAAGAATCAATTCTATTTCCTTATAATTTTCGACATTCAAAGCCTACTATGTGAATGATTTGACTTCGCAGGTTTACATTGGTTACGTCTCCATATAGTGTCCTAGTGTAATTTATTTAAGGGTTATAGTTAGATCGAATGTGTTCTACTCCGTTTTCACATCGATCATTCCTATTCGACAAATAACCACACAGGAATGAATTATTTGCTGGAAAAATGAATCAGCACCTAAATTACTGATAACATCGCGTTTTGTGCTGTTGTACACCCACGCTGTTTGTCAAGTCGATATCCATCGCGGTGTTTGTTTACAAAGCTTAATCAAACCTGTTAATAATTCCTCAATGGATGCAGAAGTGTGGCCAACATTGGCGATTGTGTAAAAGGTTCATTAAGAACTGGGGTAAAATCACGCAAGCCTCAAGGCGCCACTTGTTGACAAACTCATTCAAGGTCACGACATTGAATCTACTTTGCACACGTGCCCTTTCCCACATCCATTATCGATGACGGAAAGATTATAAAAATTACTCTTCCAAGGATTTAAATAATAGCCTCCATTAGGAAGTTCGACACACTTTAATAAAATATCAAGACGGACACAACAGGACACCACACTACACTTTGAGCAATATCAATATCTTCGTATACATTTAACGTTAACAAAAATAAACCTTTACTTCAACATGGTAACTTAACGCAACGTTCGTCAACGGATGTTCACATATTCTAGTAAATAACTGCACTCTCTTAATCTATGTAACTGTTAGAACCAACTGTTCTCCTTTTTCATCTTATCTCTGTGGCGACCTTTCATTTCTAGACTCTGAAATATCTCTGACAGCTTGTCTAGATTCTGCGCCGGACTCTGCGGCAACTCCTGCAGTTTGCATATACTCTTGTCGTCTTCTACTCTACAGACCTTGAACGTCTGTCTCTCTCTTAAACACAGCAGCTTCCCTGTCTCCGGCATCGTCGACATCTTCGCTACTTGCAGAGCTGCTTTCTTAAATCTCGTCTTCGGTGAAGCTTTTGGCGGTTCTACCTTCTTTATCGTATCCTCTGAATTTGGCGCCGGCTGTGTCACTTGCGTCTTCTTTGTAATGGACATGTCATCTTTATTCACTTTAACATTTTCTGCAGTCACGAATATCGGTTTTATAACATCGTAAGTGTTCTCTCTGAGTAACTGTTGCGGTCTTTTCACGTCCAGCTGGTCCAGGGAACTCTTCCTTGTCAGCCTGTGTATCCGCAACGGAGTCAGAGGTTTGAGCACATCGCGAATTTTGACGGAACGGTTCAACGTGCCTGATTCGTTCTTGTTGAGGTCAAACACGATCACTTTTGTGTTGGACCTCTCCAGTTTCTGTCCGATGGCGGGGAGAGGATGGAAGGGAGATAGGGACGGTTTGATTTGAATGTCGTTGTCGAGCATTCTCATTTGTGCCGTTTTGTTCTTCCGCGTGTTGAACTTCCGCGGCGCGTATATCGTGGTGAGCGCGCGCGTTTTGTGCGGGTCAAGCGGCGCGAGTGGCCCGGGCAGCATGGGACGTGCGGCGACGCGCGAGCCTGCCCGCCGACAGCCGCGTCCGACCTTGGCTGACGTCGCCCCCCTGTGTATCGCTCACGCGCGCTGCCCTTCGCTTGACCACGTGCGCACACAAGCACACCGCTGCAACAACGCACGGCGTCTGAACGAGCAACGCACCATGTAACCGTATCCTTCAACGGTCCGTGCATAGATAAATACACTTAGGTCCGTGACTGCTGCAGTTTCCCAATTTTCTCGAAGTATGTATTTCTTGGCATTTCAGTTCCAAAATTAATTGTCAAAGCAACTGTCATGGGGTCTTAAAAGTGGCCAGTACGGTTTTGTTGCGTACAAATCTTTTTTGTTGAACTCCGGTACTAAGTAAGTTAATTAGGTATACAAATTAATTGACGACTTAATATTTATGTATAAACTAATCAAATTAATAAAACGAAGTTGATTGCACTACGTTTAATTAAATATTAATACTGAATTGTGACAAGTAACAATTCGTTATTCAGTATATTCGGGTTTAATAAAAGTGAAAACTTTTGTTACACAAACTCACAAAAGTTTCTACTTATAATCTACCAACACTTTTCTAGGAACACATTTTAGTCTATCAAAATGAGGATATTTTTTTTTCGTAAAATTACCTTTAGCTACGCAAAATATACTGCCTACCCTTCGTGGTTTATGTCTTTAATTTCTAGTAAGTAGTCCCATATAATCATGAGCAAGTTCATTACTAAAACTGATAATTTCGTTATGGAAAAACTGAATCACATTTTGCTTTGGGATTGAACCTAAGACTCCTCGGTTTAGAAATTACGCATGCATTACTAGACCATTGAGACAGTCCCTAGAAAAATAGTGGTACAATAATATTATAAAAATAACATCAGTCAAAAAAAATCCGTCACGCTATTAAAGAAACAGCTTCTTTAGTAGCGTGACAAATAAAGGATTACTTTATGGGGTACTTACCACCTGTCACGCTTTAACGTCGTCACACTGGGCGGGACGGCGGGACTGCGGGACGAGGAGTAATGACCATTATTACTACCATCGATCGAATGCGTTGACCTTCAGGCGGGCGAGTCGGAAAAATATTGTTTGTCAGGTGTCAGGTGACACACGCGTATGGACAAACAGCTTTCAGTATAATTGATTTGAAATGGATAGGGACAAATCGTATAAAAATTATTAAAAGTGGTAACTAAAAATGAATGGAAGTAGGTACCTATTCTGTGGGTTGAAAGTCTTTTTTGTTAATTGTTGTGGAATAATTAGGTACTTAACTAAAATAATCTAATCTAAACAGAAGTTATCGCTACTTAAGAACAGACACAAACGGTCATTACAAATAAAAAAAAATCTTTTGACTCGGACTGTATCCAGCCATTTCTGAATTTCGAACCCTATTCCAATAAAATCAAGGTTCTAATTGAAAAACTGAAGTCAAAACCCTCGTCTAAGTTGTCAATTTTGCATTAAGACCTTTACCGTGCTCTAAATAAAGGTCAAAATACAATTATTGGGTCGAAGGTTTGGGATTGGACTACAAAAAAGTTATTTTGTGAAAATATAATATATGAAAATATTATGTACTTATATAAGAAAAAATCTACATCTTTTTAATAAAATAAATGATAGATAATTTTAATACCAGAAATAAAGATTAAATAGATCAACCATTTTTCAGATTATCTAAAGTACCTACATGGCACTGTGTTAAATTTTACCTACAAAAAAAAAAAACCTTATTATGTTCAATTTAATATAATAATAATAACAATTACTATGACATTAATTTGCTTGACATTACTGTTATAATTTATTAGTTCAGTTATAATATAATGTGAAATGAAATTAACTTTCTATGTATATTTTTAATGACAATGTAATTTAATAAGAAAACTGAATAAGAATAATTGTATTATGTCATAATGTTCCTAATGTATTTGCACACCTGACATGGTTATAATACAGTGAGCCTTAAGAACCATTCTGTAACATCCTTTGAACCTGTGTTATACAAATAAATGATTTGATTGCAATTAAATCAAAGAAAATTTAAAAGTCATGTTAAAAATTTAAAAGTACATTTTGTAAACAAGCATATAGATAAGAATGCTTGGAAACATGCTGGTCGTGGTCCATAGGACAATCTAGGGTATAAGACAAAATCTAAATGGTTGCTAATTTATTTGTATTATTTGTTATTTTTATGACATTGATTTAACATTCTGTGATAACTCCGATTCTCTTGTCACAAATGCCTCTAAACTAAACTAAAAATCACCAAAATTTAGTTTATTCCTGTCAAACGACGATTTCCCATTCTGAAATAGACTAAACTGACACAACTTAACTATATTTTAGTTTGACAGCACTAAGATAGCACTGAGATATTCGTTTAGTGAAAATAGCAATTTTGCTATTCTGAATTTGACGTTTTTAACCTAAAATTTAGATTTTCTAACTAAATATGACTATTTTTAATCGCGACTAAAAACATGTGGAATAAAATTGGTTGTCATGAACTAAAATTCACACCAACACCTCGACTTCAGATGAAAAAACAGTACTGAATATTTTTTTTTCTTTTGCTTATATCTCGAAAACGGTGTGTCCAATCGCAAAAATAATGAAAATTTCGACACCCTTTATAAGACCCTTAAACTCCTAACACTCTACATGTAGGTAATATTTTTTTCTTATTTTCCATACAAAAAGTGAAAAATCCATATAAAACACGTCGAGGCTGCCCCCCCTGCGCGCCTCCGGCTTTAAAAAGATTCACGTGGTTAGGTATCACGTGTGGAGTCGCGATTGTCAAATTCGATTTAGATGTGTCAAAATTATTTTTAAATTTAGAGAATTTATTTTGCAGAATAGCTTTGAGATTCTCATAGTCAAAAGTAAGGAATTTTAGTGATAGTTTAGTTAGTTTAGTTCGGTGTACAAGAGAATCGGCACCACTGACTTGTTCTTTTTTCACCCTAATATCAAAGTTGGTATTTTATTCTGCTTACAATTTCACCTTTCAAACCGTGACATCGCTCACTGCATAGGGCTTCAAACAACATGATCTTAATTGTAGTGCGCGCAAGATAAGTCTGCGCGTGACTGGTGGCGCTGGCGTGCTTAATTATGTACTATAATATTTAAAATAATTATCTTATATTAATATTAATTAATTACACTTCTAAACTACTATACTTCATTTGACCTTACAATTAACGACAAGACGACAGCATACGATTAGTTACGATTTCAGCCACGCGCACTCTACTTGATCACTTTTTATTTTACCACTTTGTCTGCGTGATTAATATGTGCAGCCATGCCAAATTACAGCTTTCTAGTACTAAGACTCTCGGAGCTAGAAGACCGCGGACAGACAAACAGGCAGACGGACATGGCGAAACTAAAAGGGTTCTTTATTGACTACGGAGCCCTAAAAAAGGGACTTGCGTCTTCCAATTTTCTGTTCTCCGTTACTGCGAAATTTATGACATTCAACAAATGAAAACACCAGCAAACTTGAAAAACATCTGATCCCAGATTGTTCCAAAAAATTCAAATTCAAAAGTCATTTATCAAACTAGGCTGAAAATCAGCACTTTTCGAACGTCAAAATTACATAAGACAGTCCCCCAAAACACCCACCCTTCACCACTTCCTTTTAGCTGGGAAGAAGAAGTGGCGCACGAAACTCCCCAACAGCACAGCTGTCAAGTTAGAAAAAAATATTCTAAAATAGTATTTCTTATCAATGGCTATAAATCTCGCTATGGGTTTTCAAAAACGAAAAATGGCTACATTCCATAGGTTTTTATACATAACTAGCTTCTACCCATGACTTCGTCCGCGAGCTTATAAACTTCATCAAGGATTGGGCTATCTAATACAAAAATATTTTTTCAAATCCGACTGGCAGTCCCGGAGATTACCTCCTACATACAAACAAACAAATGTAACTCTTTATATATTCTTAGTGTAGATATAGATTTGGAAATTAAATAATAATAAATTCCTTTTATTCAAAAAGCCAAATACAATTTCTCCATCTCAAACAAAACATACAAACGCACTATATTAATACATCGCTAAGCATTATGTGAGACAGAGTGAACGTCTGTGTCTGTGCTAGTATAAACTGTGTTACAGACACAGGCGCCTTCCTCTTACAATTCATTAACACTTTGCTGAACTATTGTAAGCATAAACTTAGTTTATCTTAAGTACTAATCACTGATCATTTATATTTTTTAATTTTAATTTTAATTTTATTTGAGCAAGGAATGGTTGTGTGTGGTATGGGTGTATGTGTTGATGTGTGTGGTGTGGGTGTATGTGTATGTGTGTGCAGTGTGGGTGTATGTGCGTGCGGTGTGGGTGTGTGTGGTGTGGGTGTGTGTGATGTGGGTGTATGTATGTGCGGTGTGGGTGTATGTGTGTGCGGTGTGGGTGTGTGTGTGGATTCGTGCGTGGGTTTAGTTGTGGGTGTCGTAAGTATGCGTCACAGTATAAAAACGGATAATAAAGGAGCAATTTAGATATGTTCTTAAGCGGGTTAGTAAGATTTTTTTTCAAAGAGTTGTTCAGTCTCATCGTACGTTAACTTTTGAAGAAAACCACCAACAACAGTTTTACATTTAAATTTAGGTAGAGGGTATACGTTGCAGGTTTCGTTTATAGTGTTATAAAGTTGGCTGCTAAGATACGGGTAGCTTCGCTTCGCCAGCGCAGTTTTGGTGGTGACAGGTGGGCATACGGGATCTTTACGACGCTTATTTTGCTCTAGCAGCCTTGGGTCATAGGTCAATGATGAGTGTACACGTAAGGTGATAATAAGCGCACAGAGCTGCCGGACAGTGAGTACAGATATGTCTTTATAAAGCTGGGTAGTCGGGTACCGGTAAGGTTTGTGAAGCATGACTTTCAAGACTGCTCTTTGTGCCCTAAATCGACTACTTACGTTGCCATCATTAGTCTCGTCCCAATACAACTCTCAGAAGTATCCGATAAAACGCCGATAGCGTCGTAAAGTCTGTGTTGACATCTGTAAACATCCGCATTCATACATTCCCAACTAGAGATAGGCTGACTATGACTTTGACCTGATAGTCGGCTAAGCCGATCATTGTTTTCGGTAGAGTTCGAGTGGTTCCATTCCAAGGTTTGAGGTTAATTTTGATTGTTAACTGAATAGGAAGAGTTCCTACTCGTATAGTTAAAGCGAACCGAACCCCTCCGTACGTAGTTTTGCCCCCATCCCCCATATCTCCGCCCCCGTCTATTTGGGGTCCATTCGGATGGTACGAGGGGGTTCGGTATCACTTCAAGACCCGGATTCGCCATCCGGTTGCCTCTCCGATTAAATTTTACGTGCCATTGCCTTGAATAGTAGATTATTAGGCATTCCTAATATTATGTTAATATTATTTGTATCAAAACTGTGAGTTTCGATTTTGTAACTTAAGTAAAATTATCATGTGCCTAGCCTTTTCCCAACTATGTTGGGGTCGGCTTCCAGCCTAACCGGATGCAGCTGAATACCAGTATTTTACATGGAGCGACTGCCTATCTGACCTCCACAACCCAGTAACTGGGTAATACGATACCCCTTGGTAAGACTGGTTGTCAGACTTTCGGGCTTCTGACGACCCGTAACGACTGTCAAAGATCCACGAATGACAGCCGAGACCAACGGCTAAACGTGCTTTCCGAGGCACGGAGGAGTCTCGGTATGTGAAGATGGTCACCCATCCACTGACCAACCCTGGCAAGCGTAGCTTAACCTGATGGATCGACCAGTGCGGCTGTTATTACTTAGCCACGAGCTCCTCACTTAAGTAAAATAATATTCAAAAATAAAATAAAAATTATAATAGGTTACGTAGGTACGCTCTTTATTCAACGTTGTTCAATTTCACGTTTAGTTTTTTTTTTTAACTATATTTTTCTTAATTTATGTTCTACTTTATTATCGACTTCCAAACGAAGGTTGAAGATTTTCTGTTCCTAGATTGTATCACAAACTCTGATTCTAAATTATAAGTATTAACTATCATTATGGAAAGGTTACAATCAACCTATATTTAAGAGCTAACTTAGTCGGCGCTTTTTGCCGATTAGTTGTCGACTCGCCGACTACAAATTAATATGGCCGGATAGTCGGCTTTCCCTACTAATTGGTACATCTCTAATCCCTACATTGTCATCGACAAGGTAGACTGTTACGAAGATTTATTTCCAAACAAAGACTAATAAAGTATACTGGTTTCCACATACAAACATAAACTTGCATGTAGTATTTGTGTTTACGCTTAGTTTTAATCGAATCTTTCGTTAGTCGCTACTGCAATACGTCACAGCTTGATACTATGCTTGTCACATCAGTCAGTTGTTGCTGTCACCATCGAACTAATTAATTGAAAGTAATTTACAGTGTGTTTAATGCGTTTATAGCCAAATAATGCTCAGCGAACATTCAACGACAACGTGAGTATATAATTATGTATTGTCTTGTTTTAATGATGAATTATATTTTCAAAAATAAACTATTACTGTTGATTGGGGTTAAAGTTAAGAAACGTGCAGCCTCGATAGGGGTAGTAGAGGTGGCGGGAGAGGGGGGAGATTTAGTAAATGCCTCTACTCCCCCCGCCGAAGATACAGTTTCTTTTAAAACGTTTTTGTTATGAGGTGGAAGGGGGGAAAGAGGAAGAGGGCACGGAAACTTGGAGCACCTAACCTAAAAATTGTTGTGGAGAGTTCAAGAAACCCTCTAGAACCCCCAAATATCCTCACAGTCTTTCTAGCGAGACGGCACGTTTCTAAACCTAACCCTTAATTGATTTTATAGGAAATTTGGCGGCAAAAAATATTTTTTTCACGACGCTGTTTGTTTTATTAGGTCACCTTAATAATAAGGTAACCGACATAACCCGAAGAATTGCCAAACTTAAGTGGTAATGGGCAGGGCACATTACTCGCAGAACGGATGGCCGATGGGGCCGAAAGGTTCTGGAGTGGCGACCGCGTACCGGAAGACGTATCATTGGAAGTCCTCCCACAAGATGAATCGATGACCTTGTGCAGCCCGCAGGAATCCGCTGGATGCGGAAAGCACAGAATCGGTCGAATTGGAGGTGCTTGGAGGAGGCCTATATCCAGCAGTGGACGTCTTTCGGCTGAAATGATGATGATGATGATGAATAATAAGGTTAATAAAAACTTTTTCCAAAAAAAAAACAACCGACCTCCAAAAAAAAAACACTACAAAGTGAAAAATAACTTTAATTTCGGAAGTCGGTGTCTTGGGTCTTGTATTTTCGTTTTTTGCCACCGACTTCCGAAATTAAAGTTATTTTTCACTTTGTAGTGTTTTTTTTTGGAGGTCGGTTGTTTTTTTTTTTGTAAAAAGTTTTTATTTTTCACTTTTTAGTTGTGGTACCTACCCCACACACATTCGAATACCACTACCTGCTACCAGTGACAGAAACTTATCATATCATCGACATACTAAGTGGGAAAAAAAAACGTATTTTGTAGCTAACTCAAAAACTATCCAAGCAAAGTTAATAAAATTTATATGGGACCAATTCCAGAGCACACCCTATCAAACAAAAAAAGAATTTTCAAAATCGGTCCACAATTGACGGAGAAATCGGAGGACATACATAAAAAAAAAAAAAAAAAAAAAAAACAAACATACGCGACGAACATATAACCTCCTCCTTTTTGGAAGTCGGTTAAAAATAAAACAATAATTCAATCACTTCACCTACCATGAATTTAGTTTTATGAGAATACCTACTTCCTGTGACTAATTTCAATGACTTTTTAAAACACCGTACCTACACACGGGCTCAACACTAATGATTGTTGGCTAAAGGGGATGCTCGGGTTATGTTTTTATCATGATTTGATTAATAAGAAAATAACTGTTTCAGACGGCTGCGCTTCAATTCATATTGTTTTATCAAGTTTCCCGCACTGAAAAATTTGAATGGAAGAGGGGCCATTTTTTATTGATTATGCTGACATAAACTTTGACAGAATAGCTTTTCTGACTCTGGAATTGGAATGGAAACGGAAGGGAGAAAATAAACGTCGCTAAGGGCGTATGGATAAGTTCTGATCGAATATTGACGTCATACAATTCCTTCAGATTCATTTTACGAAACAAAACTTTGTTGCCCTTATTAATCGGTGTGGGTCTTGATCGACGTTTAAGAACATCAGAGGGAGACTGTAACCTTGCCTGCGGACAGTTCAGTTCAGTTTTTACTAGATGAACAAATAACTGAGGATAATATGTGGCACGGTGCGGACCGAAGACACTGTCCTTTACATGACTTAAATGGTGTTCAGAATATATAGCAATCATATAGTAAGCAATTTAACAACGAAACAGAATACCATGGACCTATTATATCCTGATAGCCAATACTCACGTCAAATGACTGATATATTTTTGACAGAGAATACGGAACAACACGACCAAATGGGTGCCAACTTTAAATATGCCGCTAATGTGGGGTACACGTGTATGAAATAAACTGAATTTGATCCAGTCGACGACGGAGTGGTAGATTGTGACGAATAGCTGCCACGAGAGTGGGGAATATTTGCATATGAAATAAAAACAATGAAAATATAAAAGACAGCATCCGGTGCATTGTTGGTATCAGATGAAAAGTTATTTGGTATTTTTGTAGTTTATAATTTTTCAGAGGGTAATAAAGCATAAGTATTCAATTCACAGATAAGAGACCTTATTACGACAACATTTTTAAGAGCGTTTATTCTGAAAGTGGGTAACGTCGCAAATAGATGTCAAATATTTCGCTGTTCTGATTTATTTGGCAATATTACTGTATGGAAATAAGAAATGTGGCTAACTAGCGAACTAGAATATTAATAATGAAATGCAATTATAACACTGAATTTGATGTTGTAACCGTTTTAGGTGTAAAAAAGGCATTTGGAAAGTTTCCAAATTATTTTTTTGCATCTAAAACTAAATATTCGGTGTTACGATATTAATTATTGCATTTCATAATAAATATTTTAGTTCTCCAGTAAGGCCACATTTCTTAACCGATAGGGAAATCGTGGCCCCCGGCAACAGGGCAACCGAAGGAACACGGGTGGGTTTTAGTCAGTAAGAGTCTGACACGCCCTCCCACTCCGCCCAGAGCGGGAGAAGTTATTTGATAATTTCCCACCCAAAAAAAAAGGCCACATTTCTTAATTCCATACAGTAATATTGCCAAATTAATCAAAACAGATAAATATTTGACAGCTATTTACGATGTTGCCAACTTTTACAATAAAACGTTTTAATACTTGCAAATATAGTGATTCAGTGGAAACAGCACTCAAGTCTTTTCAAGATCTAGAGTTGGAATAAAATGCTGTAACGTTGTCTGGGTCTTGCTTGACATTTTTGGTCGGCTTTAAATGGAAAACAGACCTTATGCTTTGCCAGGTAGAACTCGAATCTTTTTAATTTTGCTATGTTTCCGAATTACAAGAGGCGGGCTCTGGAAGGTAAGATCATAGGTATTATCGCAAACTACCTCAAGTTTTAATTTTATATTAAAATATGTATGCTTAGGTTAAAAGCTATGGGCCTGTGTCGCCTGTAATAAATGGTTTATTCTTTTTCATTATTTTTTTTTTTTCTTTATTTACATTTAATTCTGTTTTATTTTGCTACGGAGAATCACTGACTTGTAAGTCACAGGATCTTACATCTAACTTAGGAGTCAAGAGTTATTTAAATGTTGACCTTTGCATTGAGCCTTTTGTGTGAAGGCTTTTGGTGATATAGTGTTGGGGTGTATAATGCCCCACAGTGAAAATGTTATGTTAACTTGCAAGGTATGAAATGTACTTAAGAATGCGGCGACGCATGAATTGTCCATACAAACGTAGTACATAAATCATTTGCAATTTGAGCATATTTCCACCATATTATGTTGATATTTGAATTGAGACAGTATTTATCTAGGCTCCTACGTCTTTTTATTTCCAAAAACTTACCTTTAAATGAAGTGTAAGCGAATTGCATTTCGTACATTTTTATAGCGTAAATGACATGTTTTCATATTGTTTTTTCTGTATTATAAACAACAATATTTGTAATATTGTTTCCGCAGAAGCATAGTGTATGTTATCAAGTTACAAATTATCGAAAAAAAAATGGAAATGCATTAAGTTTTCATTCATAATTTTTTGTATTACGGAACACATCCAAATTTATCATAAATTTTCGAAAGCTAGTAGTACTATCGCGTGAAGCAATAATTGTCAATGTGTGCGAGGTAGTATTGCTCACTGTAGGTGTATATCGCTCCGACAGGTACTCACACTAGCGCAACGTGCTTGGAATTGAATTTTGCAAACATCTCGATTTGTAGTTGCGAGCCGTGTCGCCGGCCTCTTAAATGAATACACGAACGATTCCCTTGATGTTTTTTTATTCTTTATTAATGTGAACTAAAGTTATTAGTAACTAATTTAAATCTAGCCTAATAGACTAATTAATTAGTACTTAATTTAATTCTAACTTGATATTTTACGAGATATTTTATACAATTTCGTAGCACTTTCTTAGGGTCTGATAATTGATAAAAACACTTTGTTCATGTGTAAGATGTAGTGCGTGGCCTGTTCGGAAAGCCCTCAATGGATTGTGTACCCAAGTAGGTCGCTACAGACACAATTTGTTGAAGTGGGGGATCACTGACTCATCAAACAATCCGGGTTGTTGGTTGAAAGGCAAAAATGAACCAACGCTGATTTTAGAGGAGGCTAGATACTAGCTTCTTCAGCACTAAGTGGAGGGGTGGCTCCGTGGCTGGGGCAGTCTGCCCCGGGCCCCCAGTACTGCGCGAGCCCCAAATCTCAAGAAATACTTTTTAATCAAAAACCCAAACAAGACCAAAATATGTTTAGCAATAGCAAGTAACTTTTTTACAGCTCGCTTCGCTCGTTCTACGAGTAACGTTCTATATCGTCTGATGCTCTGGCTTTTCTGTATAATTTATGTCGACAAAGTAAGTATCTCCTATTTCTGTATGAATGGTCAAAAGAAAAAAACAATGGCACTCCGGGAGTGCCGGCAGAAGTGACAACTTGAACAATTTTATTGTGCAGGAAATACTTTTAATGAGGTGTCGGTAACGGTGTCGCGAGTTCAATTGTTTTTTCACATCTCAAAAATGCCCAACGCGCCTAAAGAAGTTTTCACTTAAAAAACTAACCTTTTCGAGGTAGCGTACTAAAAATGTCGAGATCGCTTCGCTCGCTCTGATATCTTACATTCTACTTAACTTATTGCATAGGTACCTAAGCTGGGCCTCAGTGATTTAGCTCTACCGTCACGGGCGATAGGTTTACTCCACCTCTGTTCTTCAGAACTTAAAGTAGGTACCTACAGGTCGCATCGAGAACTCTTCTAGCCCATGGGCAATTAGTTATGCGACCAATGTAGGTACTCGCTGCCACTTCAGTATATCTACATATTATGGTCTTCGGGCCATGTCGGCTACTTTGATTCTTCTACAAATCCATATTTCTGATTCAATCACACATGGCAATTCCATAATTATTTAGTCACAGGGACAAACTCGTTTTAACCTCGCTGTTGTAATGGCTATTAGAAAGCTCAATAAAATCGACAATAGATAGTAGAAGTTATTTGGGTCAAGTTCGGGTAACATGTCGAGGACGTGTTACGTTCCCATCAACAATTTATCGGTTCCATAACACGTGTTTCTATAATGATCTATAGTTGTCTTTCCATTATATTTTTTATATCTATATATATATTTTAAATTAAAGTCGATTTTCATGACCGCTTCTAAAATTACACATGGTTTTTTATGCGGATGTCACCATAATTTAGAGACTTTATTCCGGAAGGTTTATGTGTATCCTATACTATTAAACGAGCAATATTTATATATACCTATATTTGTTTGTATATAGATTTTTACTCACGTTCTTGAAATCGGCTCTAACGATTTCGATGAAAGTTGCAATATACCTAGAGGTTTACGGGGGCAAAAAATCGATCTAGCTAGGTCTCATATCTGGGAAAATTAGTTTTCTCCATATTTTCACCCGAGCAGAGCTTGGTTGCCCAAAGTTTAGAACAAGATAATGAATAATGACATTAGAATAATGGTCATGGCAGCATGGAATTAGTAAGTACCTACTGTCATGGCAGCATGGAATAAGTAAGTACTATACACGGATTATTATACTATTCTCTATTTACACCAGAGCAGAGCTCGGTCATCCAGGTACTAATACATAGATAGTATCATAATAATAATCAGCCTATATCGTTACCAATGTTGGGACACAGGTCGCCTCTGTGTAAGAGGGAGTGACTCCACCATGCGGACCCAGAAAAAACTGACATGTAATCAAGAAATCTCGATATTTTATTTAATACATAGTAACGTTGAAGACAAGGAAGTCTGGCAATAATTCCTTCTGCACATGTGGCTTCCCTGGTACCTCATTAACGGCATAACAATGTAAATATCTATTAACTGCTCCCAAATTACGATGATTATTTTATTTTACTTTTTTTTTACCTACTTCATTGACATAATCTTTTCAGTATTTGACATAATATACCTACAATTTTCTATATTTTTTTTTAATCAAATTAGATTTGTTACAGCTGACTACAGCTGTATCATGCCACTAGGCAATCATGTCATTTGGTTTAAATAGGTCCTTATTTTTTTATTTTGTTTATCTTTTATATAGATTCTTTTCTTTTAGATTTTGTGAATGTGAGAACGTTGTAGGCTGTAGACTTGTGGACCATTTTCTATTTTACTAAGTACCTGGTACTTGTTGATAGGCCTACAATGGTGCCGATTCCCTTGTTCACAAACTAAACTAAATTTAAGTTCAGTGCATCTTTTTCTTTCTATTTCTTTAAGAAAAGGACAGAAGATAAATTTTAGTTTAGTCCTGTCAAATTAATCAGCGCCTGTCAGTCTCCATACAAGTTTAGACGTGATTAAAAACTTGCCAACTAAAATTACGTCAATTTACGTCAAGCGCTGATTAATTTGCACCACTGTCCTCCCATACCTATTAACACTGTAATAACAATTTATTTTGAAAAGAGTAACCGTGGTGTTTCTTGCCGGCTCTTCTCCATAGGAAGCGACCAATTGGAACCGTGCACCTAGCTTCTGACGTTTCAAAAGTGCCCTTGTAGGTTTATGTGAAATAAAATATTTAGTTTTTTTTTTAAAAGTTGTTACTATTAACTCGACCGTGTGAGTATACGTCGCAGTAAGATAGTTGAAGCCGTGATTTAATTATATCCCTAGGGATATAGCTATATAGTAATATGAAAGCGGTTCATAACTGTCGCAGTGCCCTAATTTTATTACTGCGACCAATTTCGACGTAGCTGGTCACAATTCTAACCTAACCTATTTGGTCGGAGTGCCATATTGGATGTATTACTAGATCGTGCTCGTATCATAGTTATATTCCTAGTAAGACAGTTATGAACCGCTTTCATATACGGTAACTATATTACGGTATATAGCTATATCCCAAGACATCCCTTGGGATATAACTCTATATCACTTTTCATAGAGCTCATATGCCATGCCGCCATATATATGCGCCTTATATAGTGGACCCTCCAGGGGGTCACCGGGTCACCGGCATTACGTTTGTGCTAAAGTGAACCCTCCAGGAGGGCTCCCGGCACTGAACGTGTTAACCATCTAACTGCGACATATGTATACTATTACTTATAGGAAGGAAGGTGGTAATGACAGGTTTTTTAAATAATCGTTATCGTTGTGTTGTAATCAATATTTGTAACCGTAGGACTAAAAATATTGGAATAAGGATGTGTTCGAGTCACGAGCACAAATATGTATACAATTGTACGTTCACGTTCAGTATCGATTGTAAACTTTGAGATAAGACATACTTAGTGGGGCCAATGGGTTCCAAAATATTTACTACGTTTATAACAACATAAAAATTAAAATCAATGCAGTAGGAGAAAATGGGCAGGGCCCATTGCTCGCAGAACAGATGGCCGATGGGGCTGAAAGTTTTGAAATAGCGACCGCGTACTAGAAGTCTGGAAGACGTAGCGTGGGAAGTCCTCCCATAGGGTTGACCGATGACCTGGTGAAGGCCGCAGGCATCTGCTGGATGTGGGAAGCACAGATCCGATCGAAGTGGCGATGATTGGGGGAGGCCTATGTCCAGCTGAAATGATGAGGAACAAATCACTTTTAAAAGTTGCTCAGTGCATACGCGTTATTAGTGGTTGTAACTACATACATATATTAGATTAGCCTAATCTCTCGCAACAAATGTATTATAATATTTAAGCCCTAATCATTAGAGCATAAATAATACAGTTAGAATAAATGAATCACGTTAAATAACTTGTGATTCGAGAGCCTTGAGTCCAGCAGTGAACTGCTGATGACAATGATATTATCTCTAATAATACTGATAATAATGAGTTTAATTCAATCGACATTCTTTTTCTTGGTAAAAATGCGTTTAAGAAGCAAATCCAAGCAACCCTAAAGGATCAGCATTGTATAATGACGTAATGTTTGATCTAATATCAAACATTGCGTCATTATAAAATGCTTTACGCACACAAACTTTCTTTTAATTTTGTTTTTTTGTTTCTTTTATAAATTAAAAAATCCAGATATGAGTTCCAGGATAAGGCCGTTTGTATAGCTTTTGTATCTGTGTTACTAGCTAGTCTTTAAATACTTCCTATTGTAATCTGTGGAAAACGTAGTGGGTAGCATAATTGTTCAAAATGTTATATTTAAGATATTGTAACTGTTTTTTATTGTGCTACTGTTTGTTTTTCCTTAAATAAATAAATACCAATGAATAAAACAAATATTTTAGTCGACACCACTTAGTTGATTTAGTCTTGAACTTGATTATTTAAAACGACAAACCGTACTCAAGTATCTAAGGAAATGTATTAGTCAACAGCACTTGAACTTGAAATGCTTAACTATGACATTGACCTTGACTTTCATCATGAATGAGTGACCTTCTAACCTTTGCGTGTAGAACGGAGACGAGTCTGAATAATTCCTCCACGGTTAGCGATCTCAGACCAAGATATCTGAGAATTTGCATAGAAATACAATCAAATTGATGCGTAAGAGCTTTTTGGCGTAATCTGGAAATCAATGACCCATAAGCGTGTTGTTGTAGGTGTGACTGATTGTGGCAAAAGGTTATAGGGCAGCAGTCCTTGACAAACCGTCTGTGGATAAGGTTTAGTTTTGTTCTAGAAATGATGAGGAGTAAATATCCCTTCTGCATGGGGAACAGGGTGTAAAGTTCACTCATCCACCATAGAAAAGGGAGGATCTTCCGACCAGACGGGTGTTGTGTCTGGCGGGCAACTGCCCATCGGTTTGAAGTTGAAATCTTGTATGTGTGTCGATCGCTCGGTAAACTCTAATTGTGCGATGCAGGATTTGTGTGACGTCATGTCTATGATGCGTAGTTCGTATGTGTTCGGTGTAACCGGTACAAATGAATGAAAGAAATGCACAGATCCCAGCCTGGTTTAACCAGACTCGATAAATCGAATGAACCCCAAGATTTGCACTAGCCCCTGGAGCCTCATACTTCATGGGGCTACAGAGGCCATTGCATATCAAGGAGTAGACCGGGAGACGCGGTAATCGTAGGGAAGACGTGCCCTCAGGATATGGAAGGATTTGCGAGCCGTACCGGATTGACCAGGGAGGCATGGCACAAAAGGGAGCAGGCCTTTAATCAGTACTGGGTGGAACTGCTGGCAATGATGATGATAAATTCTCGTCTATTTCTTGTGTGTTTCATAAACGCCTCGCGAAGATTTTCTGGTCCTTCGTGGCGCAAACAGTAGGGATGACCTTTTTTTTTTTTTTTGGGTGGGAAATTATCAAATAACTTCTCCCGCTCTGGGCGGAGCGGGAGGGCGTGTCAGACTCTTACTGACTAAAACCCACCCGTGTTCCTTCGGTTGCCTTGTTGCCGGGGGCCACGATTTCCCTATCGGTTTTCTTCGAACCCCCGGCAGGCATTGGCCCTAGCGGACCCCGTCAATTCTGCTGACATCTCTTTGAGGCGCGCGTGGAACACAACGCGCCGTCGACCCGGGCTTGGTCCTTATCGGACGGCGAGCTACCCATTGCTCACCGTCCGCAAGCCCGCGCCTACGGTGGCCGGAAATCGGCTCGCGATTCCCGCCCCGGGCGTCTCCTCCTGCGGCGGTTAGGGGCGTGAGGGCGCGAAATTTGCCTCTCCCTCACGCGTTCCGCCTCCTCCTTCGCGAGCATTACCGCTTCGCAGAAGGAGGTGACGGCCTGCCATTTCCTCTCGCTCCGTACCATGACCTGAACCAGGGCCGGACGCGAGAGATCACCGCCGCCGATCGCCTCTACGAGAACACGGTGTTGCTCCGCCCAAGCTGGGCAGACCTCCACCGTATGCTCCACCGTGTCCTCAGGCCGATCCACACAATGGTGACACCCGGGTGTTTCCTCCCGCCTTATCCTGAACAGGAACCTCCCGAAGCAGCCGTGTCCGGTGAGGACCTGCGTCAGGCGGAAGGTGAGAACGCCGTGGCGTCTCTCCAGCCACTCCTCAAAGACGGGTCTTATCGCCGCGATTGTGGCGTGCCCAAGTAGGGATGACCTTACATTTCCAGTTCATGAAACACAAAAGTAAATGTGACTTTATCTGGCGCCACGACGTCGCCGAGTTAATGCTCTAATGGACACGTAAGACACAATAGCGTGATGGTCGTGAAAGCAGTTAATGCACATCAGGACCACAACACTTCCCTTTCAAGTCATCTGATATTCTGAAAAGTACCTAACTGTTATCAATGCACATCGAAACAATGGTGTTTATCACATGAACGATATTGATAGCTTTTGTGTTTCTAACGTGAATTTAATTAATATTTCAACCTGATATGTTTTGTTCTAATAGTCAGTTGTATTTCTATTGTTTGTGCACGGTGAACACTTTTAGCAGTAAGATATTACAAAATGTAAGTGTTTATTTATAATTAAATTATTGCTTAATTTTGGTAGTCATCTGGTTTTTAGGCTGACTCTACCTATTTATTACGACTGAGTCTTAAGATAAGATAAGATAAGATGTAATTTATTTCCAAGTACATTAAGATCTAATATTAAAAAGTTTCACATATACCTACTACCGTTGCCGGTGTAGAAATATTAAAATTACAAGTACAGTTTATTACATAATAATTATAAATTAGTTTAAAATGAAAATAGTTAATTTTGAATACAATGTCAATTACAATTTTTTCTTATTATTTATGAATGAAATGTCAAAATATACCAATTATAATAACGTCAAAAATCAAAAAAAAATAAAAATCAAGTCAATAAACACACAAAATATTGATAAAATGTAATGTCAAAATTTATAATTTAAAAATTCATAAACCGAATAGAAAAATATTTGTCTAAAAGCCAGGCAAATATTGTTTCCCTGAATTTATTAGTGGGCAACACTCTGATGCCTGAGGGTAAATTGTTAAAGATTTTGATTGCCATGCAATTGGAATTCCTGCTATACAAATGTAGTCTCTGCCTAGGTGAGGAATTTATTTGGGCTTCCCTCATTAACTCTTTTAGAAATGTATTCATACAATTGGAACATGTGCGGATACCTTTTTATAAATAAACAAATTTCAAAAATGTTAAGGCAAGGAAGTGGAAGAATTTTTAGTGCTTTAAATAATGGCTTACAATGCTCTAAATATTAACTGAAGAGTCTCATGTATGACTGTATTTAATGAGCCGAGACCGTGTTCACGCAACAAGGGTCGGCAGGAAAGTACTTATATGCCGCAAGTCCGCAACAAATACACGCCACACCTATTGCACCTACGTGTGCCTACGAAACGCCTACGATTAGCTACGCCGCGTCTACGATGCGCCTACGATACGCCGACGATGACTCTGCTGCGCTTCTACGTGCGGCTTCAACTCGGCTACGGTGCGCCTATGGTGCGCTTACCTACGACTAGCCTGCGGTTCGCCTAAGCTTTCGCTACGATGCACCCACGATGCGCCTACGAAACGTCTACGATGCGCTACGTAGCGTCTACGCTTCAATCGCGCTTTATAGACACAATTCAACATTAGTGTGCTATATGAGTGATGTCTTTAGAGAGCAGTGGTGGCCTAGTGGTGACAGCCGCGACTTATGAGTTTGTAGGTCGTAGGTTCGAACCCAGACAGGCGCTTTACTTTGTGTAAATTATTTCATCACTACTGCTCTCAAAACGGTGAAGGAAAACATCGTGAGGAAACCGGCATGTCCTAGAACCGAAAATTCGAAGACATGTGACATCTACCAACCCGCACTGGCCCCCGTGGTGGATTACGGCCCACTCCCTCTCACAGAGAGGAGGCCTGTGTCCCAGCAGTGGGGACATTTATAGGCTGATGATGATGAGTGATGTGTGTGAGTATAAATCTGAATGTTACAAATGGTAAAAGTAAAACAAAAGAGATAGGGACATAATGAGAAAGGTGGTTTTCGTTGACATTATCCTCCCCCTTCAAAAGTTCAAAGTCCTAGGGGTTTATGACCTTCCTAAGTTCAAGGACATGACATTATCATATTAGTTCGATAGATATTGATTTTGTTTTTTTATATTTAGGTACTTCCTTATTTTATGTGTGTACATCACTGTCGGAATGAAAGAAAGGTCTCGAAAGCTAAATTAATTTAAGTTTGTAGGTACCATTTACCAATATTACCGAGTGGAAACAGTTATTAGTATGGAGTAATTTTTACTGATTACGACTGAGTATATGGAGCGAGGAGCTCGTGGCTAAGTACTAACAGCCGCACGGGTCGGTTAAGCTACGCTTGCCGGGGTGACCATTTCTACATACCGAGACTCCTCCGTGCCTCGAAAAGCACGTTAAGCCGTTGGTCCCGGCTGTCAGTCGTGGATCTTTGACAGTCGTTACGGGTCATCAGAAGCCCGAAAGTCTGCCAACCAGTCTTACCATGGGGTATCGTATTACCTAGTGACTGGGTTGTGGAGGTCAGGTGCCTACCTGACCTCCACAACCCAGTAACACAACCCAGCTGAATACCAGTATTTTACATGGAGCGACTGCCTAGTCGCTCCATGTAAAATACTAGTATTCAGCAGCATCCGGTTAGACTGGAAGCCGACCCTAACATAGTTAGGAAAAGGCTAGGCAGATTGACGACTGAGTAAATGAGTGAGAATATGTAGCAAAACAAACATGCAATAAAAATACACATAAAAACAGTACAGTTTACAATATCGCAATTCTGTCGAGTTGTTGGGTCGAGGTCGACAGGACAATTGAACGAAAGTAATTATCATCATTACTTATTTGAATTCTGATAACACTTCGATACTAATTACTTTTTAGTTCAATTAGTGCAATTATACGTATTTTTTATAACACAAATATAATTTTATCGGTAATTGTGACAGCTACCTAACTCATGATAAATTACTGAGTAAATAACTGTGGAGTTGGTTTGGTCCTCGTGGCTAAATGATAACAAATGCAGGGGTCGATCGAAGTTTAAGCTACGCTTGCCGCGGTCGGTTCGTGGATGGGTGACCATACATTACATATCGGGACCCTTCGTGCCTCTTAAAGCACCTTAAGCCGTTTGTCCCGGCTGTCATTGGTATAGATCTTTGATAGTCGTTAAGGGTAGTTACCAAGGAGTATCGTGTTCCCCAGTAACTGGGTTGTGGAGGTCAGATAGGCAGTCGCTCCATGTAAAATACTGGTATACAGCTGGATCCAGTTAGATTGAGAGCCGACCCAAAACGTAGTTGGGAAGGCTAGGCAGATTGATTTGGGTTGGTCCTCAAATTCAAGGTCACCCATCTACGTCGCTGTGGAGCAATGGACTATGCTCGGAATTTCTTCGAAGAATAAGATCCGGAATAAGATTATCCGAAAAAGACCTAGAGTTACCGCCGGGCTAGGAAATTTAGCTTGCTGGAATGGCAATGGCTTAGATATATTCAGCGACAAGCTACAGGGATTGAGAAAGAAAATCACGCCATCCTTGCCAAGTTTTTCTTCATTTTAATTTCTTAACTTTTTGTTTTTGTTGTTACCAGTCTTATTTACGTTAGTCAGTAGAGCAGTGGTGGCCCAGTGGTAACGGCCGCGACTTACGAGTTGTAGGTCGTAGGTTCGAACCCAAACAGGCGCTTTACTTTGTGTAAATTATTTCATCACCACTGCTCTCAAAAACGGTGAAGGAAAACATCGTGAGAAAACCAGCATGTCCTAGAACCGAAAATTCGAAGACATGTGACATCTACCAACCCGCACTGGGCCCGCGTGGTGGATTACGGCCCACTCCCTCTCACAGAGAGGAGGCCTGTGTCCCAGCAGTGGGAACATTTATAGGCTGATGATGATGATGATGAGTCTTATTTACGTTAGTTATTTTATTGTATTTTAGTTTAATTTATTCAATTGCAAGCTCAAAGTCGAAAGGTTTTGGAGTGGCGACCACGTACCAGAAGACGTAGCATTAAAAGGCATCCCACAAGATGGACCGATGACCTTGTGAAGGCCGCAGGAATCCGCTGGATGCGGAAAGCACAGAATCGGTCGAAATGGCGGTGCTTGGGGAGGCCTATGTCCAGCAGTGGACGTCTTTCGGCTGAAATGATGAATGATGATGAATTGCAAAGCAACAAGATAATGGTGCCGATTCCCTTGTTCACAAACTAAACTAAATTTAAGTTCAGTGCATCTTTTTCTTTCTATTGCATTAAGAAAAGGACAGAGGATAAATTTTAGTTTAGTCCTGTCAAATTAATCAGCGCTTGACGTAAATTGACGTAATTTTAGTCGGCAAGTTTTTAATCACGTCTAAACTTGTATGGAGAGTGACAGGCGCTGATTAATTTGACAGGACTAAACTAAAATTTATCCTCTGTCCTTTTCTTAATGAAATAGAAAGAAACGATGCACTGAACTTAAATTTAGTTTAGTTTGTGAACAAGGGAATCGGCACCATTGTTATCAATGCTATGTACGCCATAATTGTCATGTAGATTGGTCCTTTAGTTATTAAGATTATTTTTAGCATAAGTGTAATGTATGTGATGAGATTTTAATTAAGAATGTGCTGAGTAAGTAAAAATACAACTAAGAATAAAAAATACTTATATTATGACTCTTATCTTTACAACTAGGAGTTAACTAGGTATAACCAATCTGGAATATTACACAATATTATATTGTTATCAGAGAAGTAGTCAGCAGGGGCGATAATTGTTATCAATAATAATTACTTATCATAAAATGTTGTGAACCAGTGCCGTGCTATTACGAAGTTTCGCTGTCGGAAAGAGTAAATATCAACATTATCAACATTATAGGTAATTCTACCTACATAGAATTTTCCCACTGTAAGGCAAAACATTTAAAAAAACCGGCCAAGTGCGTGTCGAACCACGCACAATTAAGGGTTCCGTACTTGGCTTAATCTAACCAAAACAAAAAATTACATTGTAGTTGAAAAACATGTTCATACATCACGGTCAATTCTCCAACTGCAAATATAAATTTGTAATCGCATATTTTTTAAATTAGTATTGTTATAAAAACTGCAAATTAACGATTTTCAGACCTTTTCCTTTACTTGTGCTACGAGACCTTGATTCAATCTTGACAAATTTCATGATTCTAGGTATATAAATAAAGTAAATCGTAAATCATGAAGTTTTGATTTATTTGCGAGTATCAAAATATGTCGGATAAAAATGGCCTTATAATTTTATTGCGTTGACTTGGAAGGTTAATTTTGTTAGAGCTCCATTAAACTTACGTATTTGATAATAGTTTCAACTTGATATCTTTACTCGTTCCTGAGAAAACGGGTCTTGAAATACTGACAGACAGATGGACAACGAATTCCTGTAAGGGTACCGTTTTTTCGTTTTGAGGTCCGGACCCTAAAAATCTGTAAGAAGTAAATAAACACTCAATGGTGCCGATTCCCTTGTTCACAAACTAAACTGAATTTAAGTTCAGTGCATCTTTTTCTTTCTATTTCGTTAAGAAAAGGACAGAAGATAAATTTTAGTTTAGTCCTGTCAAATTAATCAGCGCTTGACGTAAATTGACGTAATTTTAGTAGGCAAGTTTTTAATCACGTCTAAACTTGTATGGAGTAGTGACAGGCGCTGATTAATTTGATAGGACTAAACTAAAATTTATCTTCTGTCCTTTTCTTAATGAAATAGAAGAAAAAGATGCACTGAACTTAAATTTAGTTTAGTTTTTGAACAAGGGAATCGGCACCATTAACTCGCTAACTGATGCTTCTTTAACGTGCAGGAAAAACATTCAATTTATACCTAAGTGCTCCGTTGCAAATGTTCATGTGATACATAGCCTTTAAGAACATTTTCCACAGAAAAGGAAATATTTTCTTTTTCTTGTCAACGCACTCAGCGACCTTTTAAGACTACTGTGACCTACTAACTTATTTACCACGAATCTAGTGACCCAGAAGTACAGTGACCTGTTTTCCTCAGATCGACAAAGGACGTGATGAATAAACTTGATAATAATGCAGTCATTTAACCTTGTGTGCAGAATAAGTAATTATAAAATGTGTAGTGAGTATATATAGGCCGTAACTAAGGCTAACTAACTAAAGTAACTAAGCCTTCGTTCTGTCTTGCAAAGTTTTTGATCCTTCGAGTAGGGTTGAATCATTTACACTATGCGCATTATATACAGTGTGATTCTTCATAATGTGCACATATCGAAATGAGGGAATCTATGCTTAATTTTAACGACAGTTTTTTTTAAATCTATTTTTTATCTTAGTACCTAATGTAAATAGTTAGCTGTGAAACTGTAAAATAATAAATTACACAATTCAAAGTTAAAAAAAAAAAAAAAAAATTAAAAAAAATATTGTAACAAAACTGTGTAACTTTTAAACTAAATCATCTATGAAACAAACTCCATAATGATTGGAAGTAATTAGGCGTCCACATAAAATGAAAATTGAGAAGAAAAACTACCCTCAATTGAAAATAAACATGTTTTTTTAGCAAAAATCTGTTTTTTCAATTTTCATCAATTTTTACAATAATTGTAAAATTTATAAATGAGATGCCAAAGAGAACGAATTTTTTTTATTTTTTTTTATAAAAAAGTGTAAAAAGAACAAAAAAATTTTTTTTTCAATATTTTTTCCGTCGATAAAATTAAGCATAGATTCCCTCATTTCGATATGTGCACATTATGAAGAATCACACTGTATAATCAATAACAGAAGAGAAATTCCCCATGCAGGAACTCCCCAATGCCAAATGCCATTTCTTGGAACAAAATCGTTCATTCAACCGCGTTCGAGTGGCCATGATAACCCGTGCAATCTTGCCAGTATTCGCTCAAACGTCGCGTCGAGCCGTCGACTGAGTTATGTAAACTTATTAGTACAGTAGCACAACTTCCGCATTCGCGCGCCATAATCATTTGTTACGTCAGATAAACGTCACTCACAATCAAAACACGTGGTGCTTCAACTGTCAAATGTTTTTAGTTCGATTTTTAACTCTGTCTTCATAAAAATAATAGATAAAATCGCTTGATTGTAAAACTCGCGTGTCTATTATGCCTATACCTGTATTTTTCAATGTCACGCGCGTTTGACATTTTGTGTCTTATTTCTGTGTACTATCAGTGTATTGTGATAGTAAATTAAATGTATTTGGACGATGTAACATCCATGCGGTTCCTGTTTTAATTTATTTAGTAATTAATTTATTGATTGTGATATAAAATAACGCTTATTACTATAGTAGAAGGTGAGTTTTTTTTTGATACGTAGTCTAATGAACTGTGTATGAATATTTATTAATTATCTTAAATGTTAGGTAGTGGGGGTTATTTAATGATTCCGTTGGCTACTATTTCTTGCTTATATTTAGTGATAAAATCTAACAAATTACGCGAAATTAAATCATTTTATTAAACTTTATAATAGGACAAATTAATGTGAATACAAATAAGTAAAACACATTGAAATAAAACTAGTGCTAATATCCGCAATGTAGTAGCACTCAATCAATAAACAAGTACAAATATGGAAAAATTCTGTTCTAATTAAAATGATTTTATTGAAGCCTTAATTGGATATATATTTCATTTTTTAAACTGATGCACATGTACGTAATCGGGTGTGACATATTATTATTCGGGTTCAGTTGACTCGGGCCGACCTGTCTCTGACCCAATGATACAACTTTATTAATGACTTAGTAAATATTTATAGACAAAGAACGGATTTCCGCAAAATGTTTTAATAATTGACGAATTAATATTGATATTTAATATGAATGAAAAAGGGGTGGCAAAAGCCCTTTTTCAATAATACTATCGCTCATAGACTCCATTTCTGGTCTCCCTCCCATCCACAGCACGCACATTCTCATCAAAAGATCAAGAGATGGCGAAAATCTCTCTCCATATAAATAGTCCTTTATACAAAGGACCATTTACTAATAATAGTCGTTTATATATATTATCTAAAGCACTATTTACACGAACACAATATTTCACCTACTTTTGTTCAATTTGAGTTATCTTTGACACGTGCGTCAGAGTCATTTGATTGCGTGTCAGCATAATGACGGGCCTCACGAGACGATATTAAATAGATGACTCTTGACGAGATGTAATGAATGATACTGAACAGCGTCATAGTATCACGATATTATAATGGAATGCGTCAGAGGACGGTTAATCAATGGAGATATTGTAGTCACGCAGATATAATAATCATATATATAGCTGTAACTTTATTTCTCTTCATTGTTATGCTGACACAAACTCATGTAGGTAATTATTCGTTATTTTATTTGGATGATCCTACTTACTATACAACGTGTAACGTTAAATGCGCAAAACCTCAGACACCCCAACTGATTTTTAATTCAATTCTATTTCAGAGAAAAAAAAAAAACATTTAAAAAAAAGTTTTAAGTGCTGTTTTAGTTCGTAAGATTCGTATTTGCATTGAAATAATAGCTATTAGTGGTGCCGATTCCCTTGTTCACAAACTAAACTAAATTTAAGTTCAGTGCATCTTTTTATTTCTATTTTATTAAGAAAAGGACAGAAGATAAATTTTAGTTTAGTCCTGTCAAATTAATCAGCGCTTGACTTACGTCGCATTGACGTAATTTTAGTCGGCAAGTTTTTAATCACGTCTAAACTTTTATGGAGAGTGACATTCGCTGATTAATTTGACAGGACTAAACTAAAATTATTTATCCTCTATCCTTTTCTTAATGAAATAGAAAGAAAAAGATGCACTGAACTTAAATTTAGTTTAGTTTGTGAACAAGGGAATCGGCACCATTATCCCGCGTATGAGAAAATTTAAATTGGTCGACAACAATTTGTATTTGTTTACCTATTTTGGCGGGTTTGCGCATGTGATGGCTTGATCTATTAATAAATAGACACGGCAACGTTTTTAATGAAGATTTTTTGAAAAATGTGACCTATATTAAAAAGTGGTTGAATTGATTCTGCTCGTTATTTTGATCAAACTATTTTCAGGTTTTGCGCATTTATCGTTACACGTAACTTTATTTCTCTTCATTGTTATGTTGACACAAACTCATGTAGGTAACTATTAGTTATTTTATTTGGATGAGCAATGGGTAGCTCGCCGTCCGATAAGGACCAAGCCCGGGTCGACGGCGCGTTGTGTTCCACGCGCGCCTCAAAGAGATGTCAGCAGAATTGACGGGGTCCGCTAGGGCCAATGCCTGCCGGGGTTGCGGGTTTGTCCGAAAGGGTTACCGTGGCCCCTGGCAACATACAGGCAACTGAAGGAACACGGGTGGGTTTTAGTCAGGAAGAGTCTGACACGCCCTCCCCGCTCCACCCAGAGCGAGAGAAGTTATTTGATAATTTCACACCCAAAAAAGAGGGTTATCCATTATTTTGCAGCTGTTTGCAGAAGATCGCGCCAAAACCTAAATCTGACAGTAATAAATCTTTCATTCATTCATTCACTCACTGCAATTACGATTGTAATCTTTTGAATCCTTAACATGAAATGATGCTGCAAAGGGTCATAGAAAATGGAGAATTAGCTAATGAGGCAAAAACTAATGCCTAAATATCTAAGATAACATAAAATAATGATGTAGAAGTAAAATACAATAAACGTGGATATATTTAGTAACCTGTTCCGCTTAGCTATTTCTAAAGAGCCATAAAAAACTCCTGAAATAAATCGACACGTGTTTCACCTCTCAACGAGGCATCCTCAGGATGACGATGGACTTGTTGCGAACTCGAACACGGCGTGTTGCCACACCGAGCGCTGAGTGGAGTAGTTCTCCTAATTGTAGACATCTTTCCTGTGTCATCATCATTTCTATCGAAAGACGTCCACTGCTGGATATAGGCCTCTCCAAGCATCGCATCTTTCATGTGCACCCGGCTTGTCAAGAAATGGTGCCGAAACACGGAATGCAAAAACAAATGGTGTTATAAACTAACAAATATTACGTTGAAAAATTTATAAGTGCACCTTATATCAAAGTGCCATAAGTGTAAAAAAACTCCAAAACGCCACGTGTATTTATTGAACATGTTGTTTGTTTTTGTAATCTATCAAGTGGTGATGAGATCAGCAGTGCTATTCTGTAAAAATCTCACCGTGAACGCTAAGGTGAAGTGAGCTTTCATTTAACCAATACTAGTAGTGCCATTCTGTAACCATCTCACCGTGTATCTTAGGTGAAGTGAGCGTGAAGAGCTGTCAGTTGCTAAGGATTGACACTATTGGCAGCTCACTTCATCTAAGATATCACGGTGAGATTTTGACAGAATAGCACTATAGGGATTGACATTGTTGACAGCTCACTTTCAAGCTCACTTCACTTATGCGTTCACGGTGAGATTTTTACAGAATAGCACTGCAGATGGCGATGTTCCAATACGACACGACAGTTCCGTAGTAGGTAACCTTATTGATAGCTAAATAGTTCATTTTAAAACAAATCTCACTTGATAAGGGGTAGTTACAAAACGGGGTGGGTACTTTAAAATCAAAATCAAAACTCATTTATTCAAACTAGGCTGAGAATCTGCATTTTTCGAACGTCAAAATTACATAAGACACTCCCCCAAAACGCCCACCCTTCACCATTTCCTAGTGCTGTAGCTGGGAAGAAGAAGTGGCGCAACACACTCCCCAGCAGCACAGCTGTCTGTTCAGTTAGAAAAACTTGAACCATTACAATCGAATCATTGAATCGTTTACATTACGCAACACACAGAGAGGAGGCCTGTGTCCCAACAGTGGGAACATTTATAGGCTGATGATGATGATGATGATGACGCAACACAAAACAATAAATTAAATTATTTGCCACTAGCTTCTGCCCAAGACATTGTCCGCGAGCCTCAAGAATTGGGCTATCTAATGTTAAAATAATTTTTCAAATCCGACTTGTAGTTCCAGAGATTACACCCTACATACAAACTTACAAACAACCAAACAAATACCTTTTTATAATATTAGTGTAGATGTCAGCTAGCATACGCCAATATACCAACAAAAAAAACTTTTTACAAAAAAAAAACAACCGACTTCTAAAAAAACACTACAAAGTGAAAAATAACTATAATTTCGGAAGTCGGTGTCTGGTTTTGAATTTTCGTTTTTTGCCACCGACTTCCGACATTAAAGTTATTTTTCACTTTGTAGTGTTTTTTTTTAGTTGTGGTATTTACCCCTCACAAATTCGAATACCACTACTTGCTATGTAAATAACAGTGAGAGGAACTTAATATATCATTCACATACTAAGTGGGAAAAAATACGTATTATTGAAGCTAACTCAAAAACTACCCAAGCAAAGTTAATAAAATTTATATGGGACCACCTCTAAAGTATGATCTACGAAACAAAAAAAGAATCATCAAAATCAATTCATAATTGGCGGAGTAATCGCGTAAAAAAAAACATACAGTCGAATTGAGAATCTCCTCCTTTTGAAAGTCGGTTAAAAACATCGAAAACTACTCAAGATAAAAAAAACTAAACGCAAACAGAAAGTCCACCACCCAACATCTTTGTGTTGCGGCGCTTTTCCAAATTTAAACTGTTAGCACAACTATCTACTGTTATTTTTCTCATAAACACTTCAATTATATAATAACTTATTTTATTCAAGTTTAACCCTTCTTGATGGTACTTCACACCACGCTCTACCTGCCACTTTTGTAAGATTTACCTACTAAAAACATAAATTTTTCTAATTTTTAAATTACAGTAACTTAAAAATGGACTTCATAATTGGCGGCCTAGCGGGCGCCGGCGCAACGATCTTCACAAACCCGATGGACGTCGTGAAGACTCGGCTGCAGCTGCAAGGAGAGTTGCGCGCGCGCACTGAGGCTAATACGCGATATCGGGGGATCTTTCACGCGCTGTTTGTGATCGCGAGGGCCGATGGCGCGATGGCATTACAGAAGGGGCTAGCACCAGCTATGGTACTGGGGTTCACTATGAATTCTGTCAGGTAATCATAATGTAGTGCCTATATTGAAATAATTACTCACAAGCTTTCCCACATAATGTCTTCTGGAAAACCTACCATGTGATTTTCAAGACGCATTTTCCACAGTAAAACATTTTATAAATATTCTAGGAGATCAATATAATTTGGGTAAATTGTGTGCTAGACGAATCAGGGGGTACCTAACCTATCAAGGGGGTGAATAGTGATACTTACGGCTTAGTGAAGGAAATGCATGGGAAAAGAAGATGTGCTGTGTCAACTCCAAATAACTTGGGATATGGGAAGGAAAAAATATGACAGCAAAAACATTAAGACCTGTTCAGCAATAAAGATACAATGGTGCCAATTCTCCCGTATACCATACTAAACTATCACTAAAATTCCTTACTTTTGGCTACGAGAATCTTAAAGATAATTTTGACACAACTAATTTCGAATTTGACAATCGCGACTCCACGTGGTAGGTACTTGTTTGCCCTACCCCGTGAATTTTTTTTAGAGCCGGAGGCGTGCAAGGGCGGGCAGCCAGGCGAGTTTTATAGGGAATTTTTCACTTTTTAAATGGAAAATAATAATATTACCTACATGATGGGTTTTATGGGTTTATGGATTTTATAAAGGGGGTCGAAATTTTCATTATTTTTGCGATAGGACACACCATTTTCGAGATAAAAGAAAAAGAAAAAAAAAGATACAGTACTGTTTTTGCACCTGAAGTCGAGGTGTTGGTGTGAATTTTAGTTCATGACAACAAATTTTATACCACACCTTTTTAATCGCGATTAAAAATAGTCAGATTTAGCTAAACAATGAAAACTTTAGGTGAAAAACGTCAAATTCAGAATAGCAAAATTGCCATTTTCACTAAATTAATAACTCAGTGCCATCTTAGTCAAAACTAAAATTTAGTTAAGTTGTGACACTTTAGTCTATTTCAGAATGGAAAATCGTCGTTTGACAGAAATAAATTAAATTTTGGTGATGTTTAGTCTAGTTTAGAGGTATTTGTGACAAGAGAATTGGCACCAATGTGATGAAAATACCACAGTCTAAATCTAAAGTTTTGAACGTTTTAATCCTGCCTTCAATTTCATACCCTCCTAAATATCATTTCAGGCTAGGCATGTATCACGTCGCAGAGGTCAATGGCTGGACTAAAAACAAAGATGGCGAAATAAGCATAGAAAAGGCCATCTTCTGGTCAAGCGTGAGTGGCATCATGAGCGGAGTTACTGGCAACCCTGCATCAGTAGTGAAAACCAGGATACAGGCAGGCGCGCACCCAAGCATAGCTGTTGGAAGGCAGCATAAGTATAAAGGTAACTTCAGGTTCTTTTACCATCCAGTTCTAAACTAGGGATCTTAGGGAGCGGAAGGCGAAAGCCTTTGTTGGATCTCGACTCGAAGGAACAATGTGTTAACGAGGATTGCTGGATGTGAATTGTGTGTGGAAGAACCTAAGAAAATAATCATGTGACGTATTCTTGTTGTCGTTGAAGAGTGGATATATAGGAGAGTGCGCAAAATGTAAAAAAAATGTTTAAGCAAAACAAAGCTTCATACAAGATATTGCTCCGAATGGGCTGGTCCGTGATCAATCAACAAGGGTCTTTGTGCTACGGAATACCTACCTTAATTAAATTTACATTTATTTTATATATCTTCGGATTGCGCCCTTTCCCTTCAAAATTATCGGGATCCGAATTGATCGTCCCGAACAAAAAAAAACCTGTCAGTCTATTTCACTTGTGTCCCAATGTTTCAGGAATGTGTGACGGAGTCGTCACGATCTACAAGACTGAAGGTATGAGGGGTTTCTTCGCGGGAGTCTCCGCTACCTGCACGAGGCTAGCCATAGGCAGCGCCGCTCAACTCACCACATTTTCCAAGTAAGAAAGTCCTATGGCCATAGGTCAACCCTCTTAAAGGCCCACCCGTAAGTCTCCACAGCAGGATGGCGTCCTTGTAAATGGTAACAGTAAACAAGGAGCATGAGAAACACTGGTTGCATTTCATGTCGTTGATATAAAGGAGCAAAAGAATATTGGCATAACGATAGGAGAGAAGCAAGTTACTGCAAATTTGCAACTATGTAACGCCTATGCATGCAAATACTCCTTTAATGAAGGATTAACAGGCATACGTCACATGTATAGATAGTGCAATCCACAAAGACGCGCCCCACTCCGCGATTACTGTACTGTAAGCTGTACTCTAGTACGGCGCGAAGCGGAGTGGGGCGCGTCTTCGTGGATTGCACTATCTATAATTAGAATTCAACTTAACAGCCTGAATTCGACAAAAGAACTAGATCACGAAATGATAAATGATAAATGATTTTATTTCTGTAAGTAGGTTTGTACAAACACTTTTACACGTCAATAGTATCAGAATTTACTAATCTATTACTTCTAGTCAAAGAAATCTGAAGACGAGACGATAATTGATTGTAGTTATGTCTGTAATCTGTATTGTCGAAGATGGCACATTTTTTGAGAATCAACATGGTAGGCATTACAGCAGGCTATTTAGTAGACACGTATGACAATACACCTATATAATTGTATAATAATATGAACCAAGGAATGTATTTGAATTTTTGTATTGTTTGAAGCGTTTTGGCAGATGGACCTAAAGAATGGGTCGCTCTTGCCCAATCGCAGTCAACAGCATTGAAAAAAACACAGTAAAAAAAGAACAGCCCAGGAAAATATTAGAACCAAACACTCAACTAATATTTTCCACTTCAGAGCGAAAGAAGAATTGCAGTCACACGGATTTTTCTCAAACTCTCCGCTCGGACTCGCCTTCAGCGCCAGCGCTGTAAGCGGGGTGGTAGTAGCCCTCACAATTTGCCCCTTCGACGTCACCACCGTCCGTTTATACAACCAGGGTTCGTACACTACATTCTTAAGTTTTTTTCAGATTCAAGGAAAGTCTGCTTACTCGGGGGTATTTTGAAGAGTCGCCACTGACTTTGTCATTCGTGGCGAGCATCGTTTGCGGTGTGATCGTTGTCTGTGTCGAAACGCCGATGGATGTTGTGAATACGCGGCTTTATAATCAGGGTAACGTTGTTGCTGCTTTTTGGTGGTCGGGTGCTCTCTTCTAGTGCATGGAGAAGCTATGGAGAAGCTTTCGTCAAGTGAAATTCTTGCTTTCTATGTTTTTGTATGTAGATGTTTTTGGATTTTAGGCTTAATCTGTAGATGGACGATCTTCTGATGATACTTCAGCCTGTCTTATGTTTAACTGTCTAGCTAGTGGGTTCTACTTCAGTTTTAGTCACTCTTTCATTTCTAAATTATTGTCTAAGTAAAGGCAAAGTAGAAGAAGATCTAAGCAGTTTTTTTTTTCTTAGACATCATTGTCCCACTGCTGGGCAAAGGCCTCCCTACTCTCTTTCCACCTCTCTGTCCAGAGCTTCCAAGAACCAATCTTTCTTAAAGGAGTCCACATCATCCCGCCATCTTAGATGGCAAGCCTAAAGGACGGGCTTCAAATGAATATGTCAAAGACCAAGTTGATGACGAACAGCGCGCATCGCAGGATCACCGTGGCGGGTGGGGAGGTTGAATATGTCGATGAGTATCTCTATCTTGGTCAAATAGTCTCTTTCCAGGCAAGACAAAACAAATAGCTGCAAGACGCACCGAAAACGCCTGGAAGAGCTATTGGGCCATGAAAGATCTAATGAAGGGCGATCTTCCTCTAGCCCTCAAGAGAAGATTCATCGACGTGTGTATTCTTCCCATCCTCACGTATGGTTCTCAAACATGGTCTTTGACAATTCAGCAGAGGTCCACGCTTGGGATTTGCCAGAGAGCTATGGAACGGAGTATTCTTGGTATCTAAGTAGTTATATACTTAATTTCATAGAGCATCTTACTAAAGTTAATATTACTGTACCCACTTGAGTGCATGTATTGAAAATCTTTGGTAACTGCTTTCCTTTCATTTTCTCTAAAGCTTTTACTGTCACCTTTACAATAACATAATATTACCACTAATTTAATGTCCAACTCAATTTCCAGGGTCTGCAGCAACCGGTGCCGTCCTATACACTGGAGTACTCGACTGCCTGTCCAAAATATACAAAACCGAAGGCATCCACGGCCTCTACAAAGGATTAGGACCACTCTACTTGAGGATAGCACCTCACACTACCCTCTCACTCGTCATATGGGACATGCTGAACAACCTCCTGACGAACAGTAAAGTCGTCGTTTAAACTCTTGTTTTATTTCACCTCAAAAAATTAAGCCTGCGCTACGATTGGTGGTGTTACGGCTCCGCCGCTGCCTGATGGCGCACAGCAGTACTTACCATCGTCATGCCTGCGTGCATGACTAAGTATACACGCCAGTAGAGCCAGTGGTCGTCCCACCACCGCATTGCGGACGTCGCTAATTTTCTCATAAGATTTATTAAAATCAAATTCGAAATCAGAACTTGTAAATTACATTACAACAGATTTGTACTAGTAAACATTGATTATTCCGAAGCCCAAAAACAAACACTACACAGCGGCAGCAGGAGGAATACTCCTTCTAAGGTCAGAAAATCAAGCCACGCCACCGTGCCATTTTGTCCTGTACGACTATGAGTACTACGACGCCACGCAGCGTAGAGAAACAAAGAAAGAGAAGAGGACTTGGGGGCAGTGACTTAGTGAGTTCGTTCCAATTTCCTCTCTCATAACCTTTTTACCCTCCTATATTCCTGCCTCGATTTGTGTTTGTTGAGTCGGAGCCTTTTTCGTGTGTGCTTTGCCGATTTCATTGCACATAATGTATTTTATTACGTACCTCTCGTTCGATAAAATCGCAATTAATAGCAGCACGTGGCAGCTTGAAAGCCAAGCTGACTCTTTTTACCACCTATTTAAATTCAATCAATCCAACAGATAACAGGCCGTTCCGGCTGCTGCCGCTGTCTAGTATTTCTTTATGGGCTTCGAAATAATGGATGTTTACTGGTACACAAATCTATTATAATTAACAAGTTCTGATTTTAAATCTGATATAAATCTTATGAGACAGTTGGCGACGTCCGCAATGGCACACTGGCGGCGCCAAGAGTGGGCGCGGGTAGTCGTGGTCGCCCCAGCGGCATGGCTACGCAGGCATGGCGATGGTAAGTCATGCCATGCGCCACCTGGCGGCGACGAGGCTGTGACAGGCTGCTGGGCTTGCAGTTTGCTTCAAGATGATGCTGCGATGATAGGGCCGTAACAGGTGGAGAAAAGTGTATCTCCCATTCGAGATCTAAGGAGTAACAATCAGAGTTGTCATTGTCATCCTCTTTAAGTCTTCTTCTTGCGGTGGCTAAGGTACTGTCTCGAGCGGGGAGCGAACAGGTTGAATTGTTTTTGTTTTTATATTTTGATTACGGACGCTTTTAACGTGCACGTCTTTCTACATTGTTCTCACATGTATAAATTCAACATGAATGATGTAACCAATATTTTGTAACAATATTTTGATTTAAAAGAGTGTCCGTGGAGTTTCTTGCCCGTTCTTCTCCATAGGAACCTACTACGCTTTGGAATGGGCAACTAGCTTCATCTTTCTGACTGATCGAACCCTCGACAATTCAAAAGTAGGTACCTGTACCAAATTGGTTTATTTGAAATAAATGCTTTGAGTTTGAGTTTGAAGAGAAATACATTCAATTTAAACCTAAGTCATCAGTTGAAAATGTTCAACATGATATAGCCTTAAAAACCATTTTCCATAGAATAAGGAAAAAAATACCTATTTTTTTTTTTCTTGCCAACGCATCAACCTTTTAAAACTAGAACTACTGTGACCAACTACCCTATTTACCACGAATCTAGTGATCCAGAAGTACAGTGACCTGTTTTCCTCAAATCGACAAAGGACGGGATAAATAAACTTGATAATAATGTAGTAATTTAACCTTTTCTGCAGACTATGTAATTAATTATATATGTAATTATTAAGTAAAGATACAGGGCGATAAAACGTTATAAAACGGAATTAAGGCCTGCATGCTATCTTGCAAAGTTTTTGGTCCTTCGAGTCCGGCTGAATAATTGGCGGCAACTCGCGACTCAGTGTCCGCGACACACCACCATTGGCGGCAACTCGCGACTCAGTGTCCGCGACACGCCACCATTGGCGGCAACTCGCGACTCAGTGTCCGCGACACGCCACCGTTGGCGGCAACTCGCGACTCAGTGTCCGCGACACGCCACCATTGGCGGCAACTCGCGACTCAGTGTCCGCAACACGCCACTGTTGGCGGCCACTCGTGACTCAGTGTCCGCGACATGTCACCTGTGGTAGCCACTCGCTACTTAACAACGCCGACATTCGCTACTCATGCACAAAATACTCTTGTTACACATTGTAGCGGCTACCAACCACTCGTGGCAGCCACCGACAACCTTCGTTTGCGCGGTACCAAAGGACGTGGCGTGCGACAGCCACCAGTGGCTGTGATAGGTGGCCGTTACAATTTGTAACATGAGTGGCGAGTGTTGACGTTTTTAAGTAGCGAGTGGCTGCCACCGGTGGCATTTCGCGGACACTGAGTTGCGAGTGGACGCCACGCTACACGTGTGCGACGATTCCATACAAAACGTGATAAAAATCATGTAAATAGCTTGTCGCCAGCCACAGGTGGCTGTGGTCGTTGGCCCGTTTGCGCGCAGCCTCTAAAAATCAATAGCAGAAGGGAAATTCCACTGAGGAACTTCCCAATTCCAAAAGCCATGCTATTTCTGGAAACGAAATGGTTCATTCAACCGCGATCGAGTGGCCGTGATGCCGTGCACGTGCAATCACACCAAGTTGCCAGTATTCACTCAACCGTCGAGCCGTCGACTGAGTTATGTAACACAGTCGCACATGTCCGCATTCGCGCGCCAAAATTTTTTGTTACGTCAGATAAACGTCATGTCTGTTTCGCCAATACCTGTACTCATTATTCAATGTCACGCGCGTTCGATATTTTGTGTATTATTTCGGTATAGTTTATATTGTGATAGTATCTAAATTCAATGTATTTGGACGATGTAACATCCACGCGGTTCTTTTTTTAATTTATTTAGTAATTAATTTATTGATTGTGATATAAGATAACGCTTATTACTATAGTAGAAGGTGAGTTTTTTTACACTTAGGTAGTCTAATAAACTGCGTATGAATATTTATTAATTATCTTAAATGGTGAGTACAGGGGGTTAACTAATGATTATGTTGGATACAATTTCTTGCTTATTTTATGTGATAAAATCTAATAAATTACGCAATATTAGTTCATATCTTTATTAAAGTTTATAATAGGGCAAATTAATGTGAATACGAATGGGTAAAACAATTATTACGACATTTAAACAAGACCAGTGCAAATATCCGCAGTGCAGTAGTATTCAATGCTAGTGCAGTAGTTGGCTGGATGCTGACCTCAATAAAAAAATACAAACCTAGAAACATACTGTTATCTAGAGCAGGGCTGGCCAAACTACATACCTTCGCGGGCTAATTAAAGGAGATGTTTCATTTTCGGTCATAAAGTTTACGTTAATGAAAAAAAAAGGAAAAAATTCCACGAATTAAGGAAAAATATTCTTTCCTGTTTATTTCCCTGATTACTTCGGCACAAAAAAAAAAATTTAACAAATTATTGCCATATTCTATTCATCATGGCGTCGTCTTACTTGCATACTGCTTTCGTCCAGAAATCATGTTACATTTTAACATAATAATATCACGTAGACGTTATTTAAATAAATATGAAAGGCATGTATTTCTGTACTATAGTAAGATAGCTATCTGATACAACTTTTTTGATTAATTATAAAGTGTGATTCATCATTTAAAAAAAAAATACTGCTTTTGTGGATTGTAGATTTGTAGGTATTTCTGGACGAAAATGGCTGGCTGTCGATGATCGTATTTCTCCTGACAAACGTCAAACATTTTCGGTTTTTATTTTGTGCCCAAAAAGTAGTAGATATTATGGAAAAAAACAGTCGTTATTGTATGTAGGGGTTCGTTTCCCAGGTTTTCTAAAGTTTACATGTTATGGCCGGAGTCCCATACAAAAATGAAACGTCTTGTTGTATTACAAAAGCTGGAGGGCCGCAGAAATTATACCAAATATTGATTATAAGTTTTGACAAAGATTCTATTATCCAAACTATGTACAGACGCCAGCACATCAAGCTACTACAATCTGTCAAATTTATTTAATAGATTTTCAACTTTATCGCTGATGTCTAAAGTTCAAAGTTGATTGGGAAAATTTGACAGTTTCGGGTAGCTTGATGTGCTGGCGTCTGTACAAAACTATTTTCTGATTAAAACATGCGTCGCGGGTCGCATGAAAACAAGCCGCGGGCCGTTGTCTGGACAGCCCTGCTAGAGGATTAAAATAATTTTATTGAAGCCTTAATTGGATATTTATTATATTTTTTAAACTGATGCACATGAATGATACAACTAATGACTTAGGTAAATTAGCTGACGTCTCAACCCGCCTACCTATAGGTACCTAAAGATACCGACTTCCGAAAATAAACCAATTTTTCACTTTGTAGTGTTTTTTCTTGGAACTTTTTTGTTCGCTTCGAGTTATCTTTGACACGTGCGCCAGAAACTGCACAATAAAGAAAGTTGAATTTTTTGACACTTCAGATATTTTTTTTCAAAAACTATGCCTTTGCGCAGTATGAAACTAAGCGAAATCGTTTGGCGCGGCGCCCACTATTGGTGGGCATCGGTACGGCTCGGTAGAGCTCGGGCGCTTTACGGCGGCTTCGGGCGCCTCAGAGCTGCCTCGGCAGTCGTAAGCATACCTAAGGACGCCTAGGCTGGTTTCGGGCAGCTCGGGTGGCATTTTCGTGGCCAGACAAGTCGCAGCACAGTCATAACGTTCACCGCGCGCACCTCAATTGGCTTGGCAACACCCAGAGGAAAATAAAAGGCAACAGCCTCATTAATTACACGTATAGGTTCCTTTTATTTACATACATACATAAACTCACGCCTTCTTCCCATGGGGGTAGGCAGAAACTACAGAATGCCACCTGCTACGATCCTTACATAGTCCTTTTGCCTCGTTTACGTTCATACATCTGGTCATACACGTACGCCGGTTGCGAGTACTACGCACCTGGCCTTTCTGAAGAACATCACCAATAAGGTCAGTATATGTCCTCCTAGGGCATCCCCGCCCGGCCTTTCCCTTTACATCGGCCTTGTAAATACATTTTGTTAGTCGCCTTTCATTCATCCTCTCAACATGCCCAAACCATCTCAGCATACCCTTTTCAATTTTTGTCACTACATCTTCTTTTAAATCACACCGCTGTCTTATCACATCATTCCTCAGCCTATCATTCATAGTCAGGCCACACATGCTTCGCAAGGAACGCATTTCCACAGCATTTATTCTACTTTCATGTTGTTTTTGCCACACCCAACATTCACTACCATACATAAGCGTGGAAACCAGCACACCATTGTGAACAGCCAGTCGAGCCTTTTTAGACATCGACTGGTTGTTCACAATCGCATGTATAGCATAGCACCATTCACTTTGTTTCCCGCGTTTACTCTCCTTTCCACAACTCCATCAATCTTCCCATCCCTTGTAAACAGACTCCTCAAATATATAAACTCACTTACTTGCTCCACACTCTTATCATTTATTTTCACATCACACACCGATACATCCTCTCCTCTTTCAAACACCATGACCTTCGTCTTATTCACATTTATATTCATCCCTTTCATCTTATATGCTTCACCCATCACAGTCACCATGTCTTGCAACTGTTCTGCTGATGATGCTAGTAGTGATTCGTTTTATTTATTTATCGTAAATCATTAAACAAGTTATGAAATTCATCGAAAGTACCTACATCTTTGCTTCCAAAGCTTAATCACCCAAAATATTATTTTTTGCCTAAAAGGCTTCAAGTTTCTCTTCTTCTTCAGCAGGATGAACAATGAGAATGAAGTCCCAATCCACCATTATAAATACACACGTACAACTGTTTTCACCTAACGTTACGACTGCTCTACGACGTGTCTGCCACCCGAACTATTCTAGTTTTGCCGAAACCAGCCTCGGCGTCCTTAGGTATGCTTACGACTGTCGAGGCAGCTCTGAGGCGCCCGAAGCCGCCGTAAAGCACCCGAGCTCTACCGAGTCGTACCGATGTCCACCGATAGTGGGCGCCGCGCCTTTAACGCGCGGGTTTTTAAGTAAAGTGGAGTGGAATTTTTATCCCAATATTTCTTCGGGAACGAGACTTATGTAGGTAAAACCGCGGGGCGCTGCTAGTTACCAACAAGAAAATGTACCCACATCACATTCCAATACACGTTTAGGTGCATGGTAGCTGTTTGCAGAATATCGCGCCAAAACCTAAATCTGACAGTAATAAATCATGCATTCATTCATTCAATCACTGCAGTTACGATTCTCATCTCTTGAATCCATAAAGGGTCCCGCAGATGGCGCGACGCGACGACGTGACGCGACTCTGGTAGAACGATTTCCATGAAGTTTTTAATAGAAATTGTTCCACCAGTCGCGTCACGCCTGTCTGCGGGAGCCTTAACATGAAATTATGCTGTAAAGGGTAATAGAAAATGGAGCCTTAGCTTTGCCACATTAGTTGATGAGGCAAAGATCAATGTTTACTTAATACAGCAGCCAACTAGAAGCCCAAATATCTACCAAGATACCATAAAATCTTATATTTAAAATTCTCGTGTCACAATGTTAGTTACCTTACTCCTCCGAAACGGCTTTACTGATTTTTACCAAATTTTATATAAATATTCAGTAGGTCTGAGAATCGGCTACTATCGATTTTTCATACCCCTAAGTGATAAGGGTTGTCCACCCCAAACAAATAATTGGCAAAACAACGTTTGCCGGGGTCAGCTAGTAATATGTAGAATCTTATCCTAGGCATGTCCATCCTGTGTCATCATCTTCATCCTTTCAGCCGAAAGACGTCCACTGCTGGACATAGATCTCCCCCAAGCATCGCATCTTTCCTGGGTACCAGGGGGGCCTACCACCAACTCAAAAGCAGTATTATTTTAATATTACTTCAGTGGGAGAAAGAGATGGAGCTATACGTCCTGTAGAGCTTTATCTCTTTCCCACACTGAAGTGGCTTGACAAGAAATGGTGCCGAAATATGAAATGCAAAACCAAATGGTGTTATATACAGGGTGGCAGGGACATCGACGCGAAAACTGTTACCATGGATTCAGTACATGATTCTGAACCCCCTGCGTTGAAATTATTCGTAGGTTATTAAAAAAAAATTACTGTTCCATACTTTTTGACCGCGTAGGTATTGCACTTTTCTATGAAACAGCAAATTTTTTTTAGAAAGGTGTGGTCTAATTTATGGATGTGGTACCGACCGTCAAACTGAACAACTTTCTCCAGAGGACCAACATCGTAATAACGAAAAAATAACCAGCCGTCCCATACATTTGGGTCGAGTAGGTACTGAAGTTTTGTATGGGACAGTTCATATTTTTTTTAGTAAAAATATGAAATATGATATCTGGTACATTCTGTATATTACGTTGAAAACGAAAAAAATAAAAATAAGTCATCATTTGCCTAGCCTTTTCCCAACTATGTTGGGGTCGGCTTCCAGCCTAACCGGATGCAGCTGACTACCAGTATTTTACATGGAGCGACTGCCTATCTGACCTCCACAACCTAGTTACTAGGTAACACGATACCCCTTGGTAAGACTGGTGGTCAGACTTTTTGGGCTTCTAACTACCTGTAACGACTGTCAAAGATCTACAAATGACAGCCGGGACCAATGGCTTAACGTGCTTTCCGAGGCACGGAGGGGTCTTGGTATGTAAAGATGGTCACCCATCCACAGACCACCGCGGCAAGCGTAGCTTAACCTGATCGATCGACCCGTGCAGCTGTTGTTACTTAGCCACAAGCCCCTAAAAAAATAAAAATAAGTACGCACCTTAAATCACGCCATAAGAGTAAAAAACTAAAAACGCCAGGGTGTACTAATTTTGTGAGTAATTACATAACACCATCTCTCTGACAGTGGTGATGAGATCAGATGGCGATGTGCCAGACTTTTATACGTACGACAGTTTCTCGGTATTGACCTTATTGATAGCTAAATAGTTCATTTTAAAACAAAACTCGCTTGATTTACCCTAAAGAGCTACAAGACAGAAGGGTGGGTACTTTAGACCACCATCCAACATCTTTGTGTAAAAACTTTTAGCAAAAAAAAAACAACCGACTTCCAAAAAAACAAGAAAAAGTAAAAAAAATAATAATTTCGGAAGTCGGTAGCAAAAAACGAAAATACAGAACCAAAGACACAGACTTCCGACTTACTTTTATATTTTATTTAATAAAATAATACACATTTACATTATTTTTTTGTTTGTTTCATTCCGGAATGGCGTTTCCATTGTTTACATAAACATTGCACTTTAATATTTCCGTAAAAGCTTACATAAGGCTTATCTTTAAGTGTAAAAAGGACCATCTAGTTTAGTTGTGGAGTTCCTGTGGCCACCTTCTGTAAAGACAAAACCAACGAGTTCAAACTCAACAACGCTATCTTATTTCGCAGAGGAGTTCCTATGGCCATCTTCGGGTTCCATCATTAGACCAGCTCCATGGTATCATATATTTTAAATATCTCTATAGATTTATAAGTAAGCCAAGTTTCAGCTCAATCAGATGCCAGGAAGTGCTTGAAAAATGGATGACAATTGAAGTAAATGGAAACACGTGCGAACGAAGCAAGCTTATTTATTAAAAGGCTTGTAAAAACAGATAAATATGAAAAACACACAGTGAAAAAAGAACTCGTTGCGTAAACTTGGTTCCGAAAGAGAACAAAAACTCGCTGCGTACCTATACTTGGTTCCAAAAGTGAACAAAAACTCGCTGCGTATAGGTACTTGGTTCCGAAAGTGAACAAAAACTCGCTGCGTATAGGTACTTGGTTCCGAAAGTGAACAAATACTCGCTGCGTATAGGTACTTGGTTCCGAAAGTGAACAAAAACTCGCTGCGTATATGTATTTGGTTCCGAAAGTGAACAAAAACTCGCTGCGTATAGGTACTTGGTTCCGAAAGTGAACAAAAACTCGCTGCGTATATGTACTTGGTTCCGAAAGTGAACAAAAACTCGCTGCGTATACTTGGTTCCTGATCTCAGACTGCATTAGACCAAGACTCGAAACATTAATATTGACCACTAGACCAAATGTTGTTCTTGAAATTAGTAATACTCTCAACATTTAGAACCTTACGTTCAATCACATAAAGTCCATTATCACACAATCACGCTGTTAAAATATAATTATCATGGAACTGGTATTTCGGTGTTTCGCACCAGCGCGGTGGCGGCGGCCGGCGTTGGCCGATCATACATAATGAAAAGGTGCTTAATTACGAGTGAACTAAGGCCTAAATTCATTATTACTCAAATGGGGTTAGGTTTTGTTGATCGCAGACTAAACTTCACACTAATCTTTACCTGCCACTTTTGTAAAATTTACTAAAAACATCAAATTTTTCTGACCTTTAAATTACAGTAACTTAAAAATGGAATTCATAATTGGCGGCCTAGCGGGCGCCGGCGCAACGATCTTCACAAACCCGATGGACGTCGTGAAGACTCGGCTGCAGCTGCAAGGAGAGCTGCGCGCGCGCACCGACACGAATACGCGATATCGGGGTATCTTTCACGCGTTATTTGTGATCGCGAGGGCCGATGGCGTGATGGCATTACAGAAGGGGCTAGCACCAGCTATGGTGTTGGGGCTCACTATGAATTCTGTGCGGTAATAATAATTTAGTGCCTACCTATAAGTGCCTATATTAAAAATGGCTTGCCCACATAATGTCTTCTGGAAAACCTGTCATATAATTTTGAAGACGCATTTTTCACTGTAAAACATTTTATAAATATTCTAGGAGATCAATTAAACGTTGAGTAGATTGTGTACTAGACGAAACAGCTATCAAGGGGGTGAATACTGATGCTTACGGCTGAGTGAAGGAATGGGAAAAGAAGATGTACTGTGTCAACTCCAAATAACTTGGGATATGGGCAGGAGAAAAGGTTCAGACAGCAAAAACAGTAAGACCTGTTCAGCAATAAAGACACGATGTGACGAAAAAATCACAGTCTCAATCTTTTAAACTTTTTAACCTTTTTTCTCGTAAAATACCATCAATTTCATACCATCCTAAATATAGTGTGAATCTTTATAATGTACACATATCGAAATGAGGGGAATCTATGCTTAATTATATCGACGGAAAAAATATTTAAAAAATCTAAATATTTATTTTTAATGCAATTTAAAAAAAATTGTAACAAAACAAAAAAAAAGCTGTGACTTTTAAACTAAGATGATCTATCGCGATTAAACAAACTCCATAATGATTGAAAGTAATTAGGCGTCCTCATAAAATTAAAATTGTGGAAAAAACTACCCTCAATTGAAAATAAACATGTTTTTCTCAGATTTTTTTACAATAATCGTAAAATTTCTCAATAAGAAGCCAAACTGAACAAAAAAATTATTTTTATTTTTTATTCAGTTTTTTTTTCCATCGATAAAATTAATTATAGATTCCCTCATTTCGATATGTGCACATTATGAAGATTCACACTGTATAATTTCAGACTAGGTATGTACCACGTCGCAGAGGTCAACGGCTGGACTAAAAACAAAGATGGCGACATAAATATAGAAAAAGCCATCTTCTGGTCAGGTGTGAGTGGCATCATGGGTGGAGTTACCGGCAACCCTGCATCAGTGGTGAAGACCAGGATACAGGCAGGCGCGCACCCAAGCATAGCTGTTGGAAGGCAGCATAATTATAAAGGTAACTTCAGGTCTTTAGCAGTTCCATTTTAGGGATCTCTTTAGAGCGACAAGCTTGGCTCGAAGGACCAATGTGTGAACGATGACTGCTTTTGAAGTGGATTGTGTGTGGCAGTGGTGGCCCAATGGTAACGGCCGCGACTTACGACTTGTAGGTCGTAGGTTCGAACCCAGACCGGTGTGAAGGAAAACATCGTGAGGAAAAACGGCATGTCCTAGAACCGAAAATTCGAAGACATGTGACATCTACCAACCCGCACTGGGCCCGCGTGGTGGATTACGGCCTACTCCCTCTCACAGAGAGGAGGTCTGTGTCCCAGCAGTGGGAACATTTATAGGCTGATGATGATGATGTGTGTGGCAGAACCCTAATAAAGACGTAGTTTTGTCATCATTAAAAAGTAAGGTAAAACGACAGGTCGCGAAATATTAAAAAATATTTCATCAACGAAACAAAGATGCAGATATACAAGAAATTACAACGAATAGGTCCTTGATCAATCAAGGGTCTACGCTGGTCTATTTAGCCTCATCATTGAAAAGCTACCACTTAAGGGAAGAGTGAGACAGCTCCGACACAAGTACTTATTGTAACTTACTGGAGCTGCCTCAATATACAGTGTGATTCTTCATAATGTGCACATATTGAAATTAGGGAATCTATGCTTTATTTTTATCGAAGGAAAAAATATTAAAACAATTTTTTTACTTTTTTGGAAAAAAAAAAATTCTCCTCTTTGGCATCTTATTTATAAATTTTACAATTTTTGTAAAAATTGATGAAAAAAATACAGATGTTTGCTACAAAAACATGTTTATTTTCAATTGAGGATAGTTTTTTTTCTCAATTTTCATTTTATGTGGACGCCTAATTACTTCCAATCATTATGGAGTTTGTTTAATCGCGATAGATGATTTAGTTTAAAAGTTACACAGTTTTGTTTTTTTTTTTTTATTCTATAAAAAGTATTTTAAAAAAATATTTAGATTTTTTTAAATATTTTTTCTGTCGTTAAAATTAAGCATAGATTCCCTCATTTCGATATGTGCACATTATGAAGAATCACACTGTATGCTACAAAATATCACCAACAAAATAAATTATTGATATGTGGAATACGCCCTTTCCCTTCCAAACATAAGCCCAAATCGTCCCGAACAAAAAAAAAGTGGCACTCCGAGAGTGCCGATAGAAGTGAAAACTTGAAAAAAAATCGGCACCGCGGTAGTCAACGCGTTGATGTCTTTTTAGTGGTCGAAAGCTTGTCGCGAAATCAATGGTTTAGTCCCATCTCAAAAATGCCCAACGCGCCTAAAGAAGTTTTCCCTTCAAAAATCCCAACAGTCAATTTCACCTGGTTCCTATCGTTTCAGGAATGTGTGACGGCATCGTCACGATCTACAAGACTGAAGGTATGAGGGGTTTCTTCGCGGGGGTCTCCGCGACGTGCACGAGGCTGGCCATAGGCACCGCTGCTCAACTCCCCACATTTTCCAAGTAAGAAAGCTTTATGACCTATAGGCCTCCACTGCTGGAAAAGCTTCCTAGTAAATGGTAACAGTAGGCGATCGTGGAGAAAGGAAATATTGGCATAACGATAGGAGAGAACTAGGTTACTGCACATTTGCAATTACCGGGTGGCGCCATAGAACGTGCATATTGCATCGTCTTTTTTGCGGGGGTAGAAAGCGCGCGGGTGGGGGGGAGCCTACATCGTTGGATAGGCGGGCTCATGGAGTTTTAGTCGAACTTCGACGGAAAGCGTCGCGCATTTTGCGTGCGTGCATTTTACGAGAACTCTCGTTCATACACTGTTACTAGGCGACTATATTGTTCTGAATATGGACTACGGTGACGGCGAATTAGTCAAGCTCCGAGTGCAAATTTAATTAAAATATGGGTAAAGCGTTTTGCAGAGACCGGTTCAACGTTTAAAACCACAAGCAAAAGGTCATCCAAGAACATCTAGGACCGAAGACAATATTGAGAAAGTTATGCAGTCTGAACGAGAGTTCTCGTAAAATGCACGCACGCAAAATGCGCGACGCTTCCCGTCGAAGTTACTCATGAGGACTAAAACTTCACGAACCCGCCTATCCAACGATGTAGACTCCCCCCCGCCCGCGCACTTTCTACCCCCGCAAAAAAGATGATGCAATATGCACATTCTATTGCGCCACCCTGTATGAAGCGCCTTTGAAGGCCTACACTCAGCAGAGGGTGGAACAATGCTGCCGATGATGATGATGATGATGAAGATAAACAGTCACACGCCCACGTAACTATAATTCAACTCAACTACCTGAATGCGACAATAGGGCTACATAACGAAGTGCCAGTTTTAAAATAATATCCTAATTTTGCTCCTACTCCTGTTATAGTTATAGTTATCTGAACAAAACTATAAAAACTATACATTTGCATGTCTGTAATAATCTGTATTGTCGAGGACGGCATCACGTGATTTTAGAACCAAGACTTATGTTTGTTAAATAGTCATCATGACAGGCTAAACAATGGACTGACATGGTACAATAAAAAAATTCTATGAACCCAAAATTTACTATTGTGTATTGTAAAGAAATCAATATAAATAAATCTTGGTCATAGTATAAAGAGTTCTAAGTACGCTATCTTCATACAAACGCACCGCGCGCGGCTTGTATGTGTGCGCCATAGTATTTATGCATCGCCGCACGCACACTTAAACAAAATCTCGACCCGTTTCTCAGTGCGCCAGTCGGGGCTAACGCCGCACAAGCTTCGCGCGTCGCGGCTTTTCGGCACCGCTAAATGTATGAAAAATGAGTGATAATCGCAGGAGAAATTATTGCTGTGTGTTTGGGTGTCTAAATAATTTATTATTTCCAGAGTTGTCTCTGTTCAAATTACCTACTGAACAGGAAAGGTAACCAAGTCACTTATTCTAGCATATAATTTTTACTTGATGATGAGATACCTACTTATTTTTTGTTGTAGGTATTAGTTATCTATCAGAGAGACAAAGTAGGCAGGCCTACTTTCCCACTAAAATGTATTAGGTACCTACTTTTGATCTGTCAATTGATATGCCGCTAATGCTTTGTTTACGTTTAGTCATGCCGATTTCTCAGTATTGTAGGTATAGTAAAGTAACTATACTCCATAGGTTTAGGTAGTTAAAAAAAGGTAAACAAATCGTAAAAAGGGTTTTTATAGATGACACTTTCTTGTTAAAAAAACAATAAAACCTAATTAAATTTATTTTAGTGTTTATCTATAGTTTCCTCTTTTATTAATGTATGTTAAACTTTATCGTTTATTCTTCACTTCTTTTCGTAGATGTAACTGCTTAAGCACAATTTTTTTGTCTGATTTATAATATTTTGTAATCTGTCTATTGTAAAGAGCCCAATTTCTAAACGTCAACGAAATATAACGTTGCTAAATTGAAGAGTTCAACTGTGACGTAGCATAACAACTGAAGTGACAGGTATTACGTTTAGTCGGTTACTTGACAGCTGTCTCGTCACGTGGTATTTTTTGTTTACCTTTTTTTAACTACCTTAACCTATGGAGTATAAGTACTTACAGTTATAAAATCGTAATTTCAAATATTTGACGAATTGTGAATCAGATAGCTAAAAGTGACAACCCTGAGACAGGCTAGTATGGTAGGCAATTATATCGCGGATTGGGCCGGAGATAGCCTACTAGGAACTCTTTATACTATGTCTTGGTCACCTAGTCTATAGACATTTTTGATACAAGTGTCATGTCACCTAATCGCAGCCGCAGTACGTAAAAAAAAATCGGCCACGTGCGTGTCGGACCACGCACAATGAAGGGTTCCGTAGTTGGGATGAATTTATCCCAAAAACAAACTTATCTTTGTAGTTGATAAACATGTTCTCCCATACGGAATGTTTGGGAAACATGTTTTTGCAACTGCAAAGTTAAGTTGGTCGATTATTACTCGATAACTAGTAAAGCCTACCTAGCTGTGATAGTTTTCCTTTTAATTTCGTTATATAAACTACTGCTGTGATTTTTTTCACATATCCCAAAACCAACCATTTAGCTGGCAGGGGGAGGACACTTGACTCTAACAAAAATTAGCACTTTAAAGCTTAATATTTTGCAAACGGATCCCTGTATCCAAAAATGGTTTTCACAAACTTATAATGTTTTTGTAAGATCTTTCCAATGATACTCCACACTATGGGATAAAAAAATAAAAATTAAACATCACCACTTTACGTGTAACCTAAAAAAAAAAATTTTTTTTATAATTTTGTTTTACCACTTTGTCGGCGTAATTAATATGTATACCAATGTCAAATTACAGCTTTCTAGTACTAAGGGTCTTGGAGCTAGACCGCGGACAGACAGACAGACGGACATGACGAAACTATAAGGGTTCCTTGTTTACTACGGAACCCTAAAAAACTGCCAAAAAAGGACAGTCCAGGAAAATATTAGAACTAAACACTCAACTAATTGTCGCGCCATCTACATCGGTACATGCGAACTACGCATCAAAGACCTGACGTCACTAAAAAATCCTGACATCACACAAATCCTGCATCGCTTATATAGAGTTTACCGCGCGATCGACATATATACAAGATCCCGACTTCAACCGTTGGGCAGGTGCCCGCCAGACACGACACCCGTCTGGTCGGAGGATCCTCCCTTTTCTATGGTGGATGAGTGAACTTTACACCCTGTTCCTCACACCCCTCAATAATATTTTCCACTTCAGAGCCAAAGAAGAGTTGCTGTCACACGGCTTTTTCTCAAACTCTCCGCTTGGACTCGCCTTCGGCGCCAGCGCTGTAAGCGGGGTGGTAGTATCCCTCACAATTTGCCCCTTCGACGTCACCACCGTCCGTTTATACAACCAGGGTTCGTACACTACATTCTCAAGTTTCTTTTCAGATTCAAGGAAAGTCTGCATGCTCGAGGGTAATTTGAAGAGTCGCCACTGACTTTGTCTTTCGTGGCGAGCATCGTATGCGGTGTGATCGTTGTCTGTGTCGAAACGCCGATGGATGTTGTGAATACGCGGCTTTATAATCAGGGTAACGTTGTCGCTGCTTATTGGTGGTCGGGAACTATGGGGAAGCTTTCGTCAAGTGAAATACTTGCTTTCAATGTTTCCTGTATAAACGATTTTGGGTTTTTGGCCTAAGCTGTAGATGGACGATCTTCTGATAATTCTTCAGTCAGTCATGGACCACTTAGACGGGGTCAACCGCTAATCTCCGAAACAATCCACTAAGCTTATCCAATAATAGCATCGTGTAAATAGAGACGGACCACTGCATTGGATTGTCCTCAAGCCATTGTTGAAGCCAGTCCATTGTAAGTGAACGATTTCTAATTTGCTGGCGCCAAAAGCTTCCCCCACCACTGTCGCAGTGGATTGGCTTCGTGTGAACGCGAGTTACCGTCCGAGCTAGTAAGCCATTCCACTACTTATTTTCAGTAGCCGAACGCATGTGTTTTTGATTTTAAAAACTTGTCGTTCTAATCTGACTGAACTGGCCTACTCGGCTGGCGTATGTATAACTGAACGACACGAATTTTTCACTTTCCATTAAACTGACTTAATGGGTTGGCTTAGTGGATTGTCTCGGGGATTGGCCCCGTCTAAATGGTTCGTAATGTTAATCTGCCTAGTGAGTTATTCTACTTCAGTTTTATTAAATCCTAGATTATTCTCTAAGTAGGCATAGTAGAAGAAGATCTAAGCAGTTATATCCTAGACTAGGAGCAATATTTGTATATTTGTTTGTATATATATTTGTACTCACGTTCTCAAAATCGGCTCTAACGATTTCGATGAAAGTTGCAATAAAGGGGTTTACGGTGGCGAAAAATCGATCTAGCTAGGTCTCATATCTGGGAAAATTCGTTTTCTCTATTTTCATTCATTCAGCCTCGTGAATGTGATACAACGTTGAAATACCTGGACGATATGTTTATTTATATTTTCACCCGAGCAGAGCTCGGTCGACCAGTTACTACTTACATTGAATAGAGCTGCAAAACTACAAATACTCTGTTCTCGATCTTACTAAAGTTATTATTATCCACTTAAGTATTAAAAATCTAGATTTTCTCTAAAAAATTTACTGTCATCTTTACAATAACATAATAAATTTAATGTCCAACTCAATTTCCAGGGTCTGCAGCAACCGGTGCTGTCCTATACACTGGAGTACTCGACTGCCTGTCCAAAATATACAGAACCGAAGGCATCCACGGCCTCTACAAAGGATTAGGACCACTCTACTTGAGGACAGCACCTCACACTACCCTCTCACTCGTCATATGGGACATGCTGAACAACCTCCTGGCAAACAGTAAAATGGATAGTAAAGTTGTCGTTTAAACTCTTGTTTTATTTCATCTTAAAATACTTCAAAAATAAGGAACATAGGTCTGCAAAAAAAAATTAAGCTTGGGCCGCGATTGGAGGAGAAAACTGTATCTCCCATTCGAGATCTATGGAGCTACAATCGGAGCTGTCATCGTTATCCTCTTCACCATTACAACAACTACATTCATCTACTTCTTCTTCTTCACTGCATGTGCACTCGGGATTGTTAGGGTTGGACAGTCCTATGGCCTCTTTGTAGGCTCTAAGACAGGTCTTCTCGCAAATCTCGGGATGATATGGATCCACCCAAACTTTGTCGACGGCTTCTTTGATAATACGTCGCCGTTTCCTCAACCGTTTTTGAATCCTGTCCTCATTGTCTTCTCTGCTGATCCTGTATACCAGTGGACTGCATTGCTGCTGGTCTACATTGACGTCACTGTCCTCGGGAGAGACCTGCATCTCGACGCGATACTCCCCGTTCCTCTTACAAATGATGAGGGTCGGTTTATCCTCAACCCTCTTTTTATTTGTTTTCTTTGTCGGTTTCACTCTTTGCTCTGGTTGCGTTTGCCGTTTTGCTTTGTTTAATTTCTTGAGAAGACGATTGGATATCGCACCAGGCTTCCAACCCTGAGCCACCTGAAATTAGAGAAAATGATAATTAATTCTCTACGATTGAAAGTTTTAGTTCGCGATGATGAAAACAAAAAATGAATAACTAAACAATTTCAAGCCTCTATTCCATGAAGGGTTAGACAGAGGTACACCTCTGTGGGTGCAGTATTCGAAACACATTGTGCATCCACATTTCGCCAAATTAAAAAAACAATAAAATAAATTAGCTTACTTGATTCAAACATCAACAAGGTAGGTTGTTCGGTACTGGTAGTTTGAAATAGGTCTTACGATGCATAATAAAGGTTGAATAAAGTGTCATTTTCTTTGTAGTTTTAAAGAAAATCTTTGTGTATGGCCCCACTTCACTCCCATATAGGAAGCCAACTTGCACCCTAATTGCGTAAGACACGATCAATCACAATCTTTTTCACTTTGACAGCTCAACAATATTCATTGCGTTATACGTTGAGTTGACAAATTTTTTGAACATATGACGCAATGAATTATTAATCAGATTATGATTGATCGTGTGCTAAGCAAATAGGGTGCAGTCATAGTAACTGTGGAAAGACTTTAGTTTGCGTGTGTAGTATTTATACTACACACGCAAACTAAAGTCTTTTGACATTTAATGTAATTATTTAAATTTCTGTGTAGGATAATCGACACAGCCAGCAACTTTCTAACAAAAAAATCACTTTAACAATGTCACAACCCTGTGTCATAATAATTGTTATCTTATATATAAAATTCTCGTGTCACAATGTTAGTTACCTTACTCCTCCGAAACGGTTTTACTGATTTTTACCATATTTTATATGCATATTCAGTAGGTCTGAGAATCGGCTACTATCTATTTTTCATAGACCTAAGTGATAAGGGTTGTCCACCCCAAAAAAATAATTGGCAAAACAACGTTTGCCGGGGTCAGCTAGTAAAGATGTAAAATCATAAAAATATGAAACGCCAATGAAAATAAATAATTTATTTAACTTACAAGTTACCATAACGTTACAAAATTTGACTTAGGACGTATACCAAATAAACTACTTTAAAGTTTAACTGTCTAAAACCTTATAAATTCCAACACCAAATCGTTTCATTTATAATAACCCAAATCTAATTATATTACGTAGACACCGCTATAGTCAGCTTGTGTGGATGGGGCAGTGCTTGACTTGACCCCTTGACTTGGCTTGATCTGGCTCTGGCCGCCACCCGCTGCCCGACGTTCAGCGAGCGCCACCAAGCGGTCATACTGCTGCTTTTTCATAATTTCACTATTAATGAACGAATGGAAACACGGCACATGGAATGAGCTTAGACTAATACCCTTATCTGTAAGCGAGGTCATCCGATCTTTGGGCCTTGTATTAACAAAATCTTTCAATCTAAAATATGCCTTATTCCCGTGGCCATCTACAGCCACTATTCCTTTATCTGAAGGAGTGGCATGTTTACATTGTGATCTCTCAATTAAAGCGCGTTTTTGAGCAGCGCCAAGTTTTGCTCTAGACCTATTTGAACGCGGTACTCTTGTAGTCTGTGGAATGTTTACATCTTCTCCTTGCGCCAACATGTCTTGTAATTTTGAATGTAATACCTTCTTATCGTGTCCATGACCGACAATCCCCATTTTGGATAACACTTTCGGAGATACACTGCCGAAGCAACTCCAAGTGGCCATGGATCGCTTGTCTTCCTTTGTGTCACCGGCGGTTTTTTTCCAGGACCTGCGCTTTTTTGGCACTGGAGTTTTTACCTTAGGGTAGGACTTCCATTTGCCTTGATCAACATATCCATCAACTCCAATAACCAACCACTCGCCAGTTATGGCTTGGAATTTTCCAGGCTCACCATCGACTGCCTCTCCATTTGGCCCTAGGAAGTTATGCGGAGCCCATTTCCCGTCAGGTCCTATAAAGCCGTCCACGTTAATCTCTAACCATTTATGATTTGGATCCCAAAATCCACCTAAATCACTGCATTCCTGTTTACCACTAGGACCTTTAAAGAATCTTGGCACTGGATTTCCTAACCTATCTAATAGTTTTACTTTGTAGTCTGTAAATGCATATTGAGTTGTATTATCTGAGGTCATAATTTTTTTGATTTTGACCGTTGGATCATACTTAGCAGTAGGGGGAGTAAATTCAACAATCCATTCATCAGAGTCGGTGTCAGACTCAGACAAGTCCTTGTCTTCAGAACAAGAGCAGGAGTGATCCAGTTCTACGTCGTCAGGACCAGGCTCTGCTGGGTAACAGGTACAGTCGGGTTGTTCGGCATCGGGCAGCAAACCAAGCGCTTGTTGGTATGTCTTTATACAAATGTCCTGACACATATCTCTGAATGCACTCTGAACGAAGTCGCGTTGCAGTCTCTCCAGCCGTCTTTTCGCACGCTCTTTCTTTATCTTTCTTTGTAGGTTTTCTTCTGAAGTCCTCCCGATCGTGTAAGTCACCAAAGGTTTGTCTTCATACGGGTATTGATTAAAATTCCTCTGTTTTAAGAAAGTTTTCATGGTTTCCATAGTCACAGTATATTCACCATCTTTCTTCTGTACAGTTAGTAACGGCCGCTTTAGTGCTCTCTTTGGCTTTCCTGCAACTTTCTTTCTCTTTTTAGCTAAGAATTCTTCAGGATTCCTGGCCATTTTAAGTAATCTCACTACGTGCTTATTCGCCGCACCAGGCTTCCACAACGGACGATACTATAAACAAAAAGATAAATAAAAATCTTCACTACTTTCAATAGGTGTAAAGCTAGAGTCATCAGTACGTACCTTCATTCCAGGTACGTTTTCACAACTCCAGAGCCAACCCATGCGCTTGGGTACCGCATTCAAAGTGCCAACACAAGGTAATGCGCAGCGGCTGTGACCAATATGAGGCGCTATAATATGAAGGAAATATATATAACGATAATAATCAATAAATATTCAGAATAAAGAAGTCAAAAAAAATTAAAAAATACGTACGTATACCTGTATAGCCGTAGTTAAACTTGAATCTGCTGTCTATTTTCTTCTTTTTTTTCTTTTTACTGTCTTCAGTTATTACTTCTTTCTCTTTTTTATTCTTAGTGTCGCTTCCAGACGCAGTCACCTTCATCTTGTTTTTTTCGGTTAATTTGTGGAAGATAGGACAGGGAAAAGGCAATTTGTATCCAGGTTGTCTTCCATACTCTTCACCAAGACGTTCAAAGCCGCGGCATATTTCACAATATGTTGTTTTCTTCATGAAGCCAAATTTACATTCGCATTCACAATAACAAGGTTCGCTACCAAATTTCATCTTCGCTGTTATCCCCGCTACCACTTCCTCCACTTTCTCGGAGAGATCGCAACAGACTGCTCTCCGAGTACTCAAGTCTAACAAAATGCGATCATCTGGCGGCGTTGGAACTTGCCTCATTTTTCCAAACCCGCATTTGATATCATTACATTTTTTCACTGAGATAAAATGTGATGCTTTTTCTGGTAAATCCAAAGAACAAGAACTTTGTATGCCAGGTAAGCCAGCTGTTTTTATTACATTAGCACATTCACTCTTGCATATTCTAATTTTATATCTTGCTTTATCTTGCAATTGGTCAGATTTTTCGGATTTCGAATTGTTAAAGGAAACTATCTCAGATTTTTCAGACTTTGTAGTAGGAGTGTTTGGAGTAGGAGTGTTTGGAGTAGGAGTGTTTGGAGTAAGAGAGTTTGGAGTAGCAGAGTTTGGAGTAGGAGAGCTTGAAGTAGGAGAGTTTGAAGTTGCAGACTGTGCAGATGACTGTGCAAAGTCGTGTTCTACTGTAAAATAACTAACACAATAGACCTGGTTACCAAACGGCCCTGCAGGCTTGCCCCCGAAAATGTAATTACTAATTATGTTAGTATTTCTTTGATCAATTGATGAACAAGATTTGGATTTTATAACAGCTACAGTTGAGTTTTTGTCTATGTTTCTTTCACTTCTTACTAAAGTGATAATGCGACTATGTAATCTTCTGTTATTGATTTTACTATCCACTTCAGCACTTTTGACTTCAGTGACGCGTTCCTTATTACTGCTAAAGTCGTGAATACTCTTAGTTTCTTTCTTTTTAATGTTCCTCTTTTTGGTGCGAGTAGGTTTACGTTTGCCATCACTATAAATAGTTTTTATAGTACCAATTTCTTGAGATAAGTTAATTGATCCATCTTTAATCATACTGCTTAATGCGCTTACGGGCTTAGAATTTAAGCCAGTGCTCATAACAGTTTGTTGGGTTTCCTGAGATATAGACCTAATTTGAGTAGTAATTTTATCTTTAAAGTGCCTCAATTTCACGTTAAGCTTAATGACGGCCATACGTTTCGAAGTAACTTCGTCAAATACATTGTAATCGCCTCTAACACAGATCGGTTGCTGTCCTTGCCTCCTGTGGAGTTTATTCAAATATTCGTAATACGGCGCACTCCACGGAATATGAGTCGATCCTATTTTATAGTCAGGTACAACCTTACTCCACAGCGACAACTCCATTGGATACTGTTTCATGTTTGAAATCAAGGTGTCGACATTAATCGCAAATAAGACAGTTTGCCCCGTCTGCACTGTAGCCGCCGTTGACGGCCTGTCCCTGCCGTTCTTTGGTTTTTTAATTTTCCGCTTATGTTTCAGTTTCTCAGGCCACTTTGGTAAAAACAATTCATGTTCATTGGGATCTTTTAGATGAACATTAAATACATCTGCAAATTGACCTTTGATGTAAAACTCGCTGCAGTTGACAAAACTTGTCAATTCTTCAACTATTATCTCGAACAAGAACATTGAATCCGCGGGGGCCATTTTTAATTATTTGGGTTGACTTGACTGGTATTTAATTTAAATTATGCGCCTTTCCAAACCTTACACTTCCAGAATTAAACAAATAACTACAAAATTTTGCTTTCAGATCGTTTTCAATTTATCAGTTTGCCAAAAACATTGTGTCATGAATTTTGAAATTCATTTTCTTTAGTTTTTGAAGGCATCAATCGAGACAGCCATGTTTTGACATTAAGCATAATTTTTATACAAAAAAAAAAATTAAGTTAATAAAAAACTATAACCCGACTACGGGAAAATAAAAATGATCTAAAAAGTACGAAACAAGCAAATATTTCAGACAGAAATCAAGACATAGGTACAAAAATAGTCAAGGTAAAGTCGTCGTCGCATGCCATTATAATTTTGTAGGTGTTCCTGGCACACACATGGCATACAGGTATGCGACCACGGCTTTACCTTGACCATTTTTGTACCTATGTCTTGATTTCTGTCTGAAATATTTGCTTGTTTCGTACTTTTTAGATCATTTTTATTTTCCCGTAGTCAGGTTACAGTTTTTATAACTTTATTTTTTATTTTATACTTTCCGTTTTTACGCTTGCTAAACGTTACGACAACGTAAATAAGAGTAATGGTCAGTAATTAACCTATTTTAAATTCCAATAGCAGTACATAGTGCTTTAGACGAAACCATAGCGCGATTTATTTCGGCGTCAACACCATACTCAGAAAGTTTTGCGACTAACAGTTTTTGTCTATGGGACAGTTTTTGTGATGTCAATTAAAACTATGACTAATAATTACAAAAAAACTACATTCCAAATTCAAAATTCCCTCCACATTTTTTTACGAGCAAAATACTCGTCTCGCTGAAAATTTAATTTACAACGAGAACATTTTCGCGCGATGATTTTGTACGATTTCAAATGTCGACTAAAACCAGAAGAATCATTTGAAAGACTTTGAATGGTGCTCATAGACAAAAGTCCTTCTACAGCGACTGTTTTCCGCTGGTTCAACGAATTTTAAGCGTGGTCAAGTAACTTTGGCGGACGAAGAAAGAAGTGGCCGCTCTATGACAGCTGTTACATAAGAAAACGTGCTGGCTGTGAAAAATTAAATTTAAGAGAATAGGCGAATTACATGTATGAAGAGATTCAGCATATACTGCAGATTGGATCGGAGAGTGTGCATGAAATTCTACACGGGCATCTTCGGGTAAGGAAGATAGTTTCACGCTGGGTACCGCACAATCTAACGCAGGCTCAAAAGGAGGTTCGGGTAGAATGGTGCCGAGACATGATAGCAAAATTTGATGCAGGCTCGTCTCGGCGCGTTGAAATGGTGTAGACGGATGAAACTGTGCATAGACGCCAATGGAGAGTTATTTGAAAAGATTTAATAAAAAAATATATATATATATAACCTGTAGTATATTTTTTTTAAAACCTATCGCAATATTTTCTGAGTGCCTCATGTATATCGATATCGAGCTTCGAAGAAATCCAAAATATAAATATTTCGTTGTACCTACTTATTTTTCTTCAAAAGAGTGGAATTAAAAATCGTTACTATTTATTAAGATTTGATTAAGTAACTGCACGTTGGTATCATCTTGCGATAGTAGCGCAGTCTCACTTTTGCTTGTTTTTAACAATTTAAACATATTTATTTACCTACTTTGAAAGTATGACATTATATACATATTTGTAATGTGCTTGTCAAGACCTTTCTTTTGATACCAACATGTCATGTTCATCTCATTTTAATTTCTTCGAGGTTAGAAATTTACGTGTAAAGTCCACCATATTAAATTTAGGGAAAATTAATATAGCCTATGTCACCCGAACCATTATTACGAATCTATTTATACCTCATTCATCAAAATCGGTTCAGTAGTTTAGGCGCTACGGTGGAACACACGTAAAAGCAAACATACATAGACTGCTAAAATCATAACTCTTCCTTTTGACTTTGCCGTAGTCGGGTAAAAAAGATTCAACCCAGTTCAACCTTATCTCGATAAGTTTTGCTAGGTTTTGCTAAAATAACGTGTCCGTATGGATTGAGGAGCCATGTCTCATATTTAAACGCGGGTACTACCAATATTTAGTAAATTAGCCGATTTTGTAGACCCACTCCTGAAATTTGCACCCTTAAAAATTACAGGACGTTTAAGGCGGCTCCTCAATTAAGACGTTTGAATTAAGGAGCCGCCTTAGAGCTCGAAAACTAGTTAACGGATATATTTTAAAATTTGGAAGTATTTAGTTGTACTTACGCGTAATCTCTACAAAAAAAAGGGTTTTTTACGGCTGAATTTAAGATAGCTGCAATGTTTTGGTTTTTCATAAAAATCCATAAATTTCCGCGCGCCGTTTCTCGGAAAATAATCAACCAATTACAACATATTTTTAGTATAATGTGGTAGTAAATAGTCATGTACCTACTGAATCCATGGTAAAAGATTTCGCTTCCATGTCTCTCCCACCCTGTATGTTGCACGTAGCTACTAAAGCAGTTGATCAAATCGGATAACAATAGCACCAATATTTAGTAGACATTTTCTACTAAATATTGGCGAAATCTAACATACTGCTCAATCAGTAATTCAAACGATATTAATAAAATAAACATTCCTTATCAATTTAGTGTGGTACGAGGGCCCACGCCCAAAACCATGTCACATCGTTCTACGGCCAAAACCGTATAAAATCTCTCGGTGGGAAGTAAAGGTCAGAAACGTCCCAGTTTTACGGGAGCCCATTTCTGCTATGTCAAAATAAATTGTCTGATAATAAACTTTTTCGTAATAAAATTACGAAACCTATTTACAGACGCCAGCACATCAAGCTACTACAATCTGTCAAATTTATTTAATAGATTTTCAACTTTATCGCTGAAGTTTAAGGTTCAAAGTCGATTGGGAAAATTTTACAGTTTCGGGTAGCTTGATGAGCTGGCGTCTGTACATTTTTAATATCAGACGTATTGTGATGAAACCGTCTGCCAATTTTTTTTTTTTTACATAGTAGAAATGGGCTCCCGTAAAACTGGGACGTTTCTGACAGGTACTTCCCACCGAGTCGGGTTCAGAATCATCTAAACTAACGATTTTATATGGTTTTGGCCGTAAAACGATGTGACATGGTTTTGGTCGTAGGCTCTCGTACCACACTAAATTGTTAAGGAATGTTTATTTTATTAATATCTTTTGAAATGCTGAATGTGCAGGATGTTGGATTAAGCCAATATTTAGGTAATAATTTCTACTAAATATTGGTGCTATTGTTATCCGATTTGATCAACTACTTTAGTAGCTACGTAACATATATTTTCTATAGACCGTCAGGATTGAGAAGCCACCTTAAACGTCCTGTAACTTTTTAAGGGTTTTACTACAAATTCCAGGATCGGGCCTACAAAATCAGCTAATTTACTACTAAATATTGGTAGTACCTGCGTTTAAATATGAGACGCGGCTCCTCAATCCATACGGACACAATATAACTAGATGACTGTGAGTTCCGTGTCAGTAGCTCATAAACTAGCACCATGACGGGCACAGTGGAACTCAGGCTGATGACTGTGCACTCCATGAAGTCAAAGCGAGTGACTCAAAAGGGACGCCGTTAAAATAATAATAAACGTGACGCAATTGCCCATTAGTGGGACAATAATAGGCTGGTATTATTATTATCAAGACCAGGCAATCCAAAGACAATTTCTATGCAAACTCCGCCCCCATGCACCCCACCACTCCACTATGTGCTAAACGCTAACACATCAGTAATAAAGTTGAATATCGCGTGAGCACTTTGGTCGTGTTCGAACACGGAACTAAATGTCGTAAGTCTCAATTCTTATTTCGTTCATAACTAAAGCAATAATCGATCTAGATTCTAGAGAAAAAAGTATATTTTCTTACTGTCAATAATTTATTATTTTAGACATAAAAGCCGAGTAATCTTGTTTTTGTTTCAAATAATCTTTACAAAAGACTTGATTTTCGAATTAAAAATTAATCGAGCGAAAATGTTTCAATTACGTAACTGTCTTATATTTGGAAAGAAAAAGATCCAATAAATCATATACTAAAGTTCCATTTTGATTGTATGCGTGACTTACAGAATATTAATGCAAATTAACAAACAATTTAGGGAGCCTCTTAAACGTTCAAGGAAGTACGCGTTGGGCTACACAATATCCTGTATCGCCTGGACGACAGGCGTTCGGAACCGTTAGAGTGGACGCAAATAGAGGTGTGAAGAGGAGAGGAAGAAGAAAGATGGATGAAACGATGATAATGAAACATTCAAAGAAGTTTTATTTTGTGATTCTATGGTCTTTCAGCCAAACTACAACAAAAACCAAGATTAAAGCTAAACAATATTGTACCTATGTATACTCTCATCATGTCTTTTCTTTGGATTTAAAACTGAAAAATATTTAAAAAATAAAAAAATTTGGTCGAGATTATATTATTAATTTGCATGAGTTAATTGACCCATACGCGAATCAACGTGTGTCACAGTGGTTGAGGACCCGCAATCATAAGACCTATCCGCTGTAAATGGCGCCGTCCTATCGCAGGTATGACCTTGCATTGTGAAGGTAGATAGCTGAGACAGGGGAGTATTCGAAGCTCTATCTCTATTCGCAGCTCTCACGAATTTTCGAGGGGCCTTTAGTTCTCCTATATCGTCGTATGCTCTTAGTTCTTCTATTATTTCACGATACTTTGCCAGTGCTTTCTGGTCCATATATGGCTTACGGTCCACCCGTGCGACATGTGGTGGTTGCTGTCTGTCAAAGTTCGTCGAAAGGCTCATGATTACAGGGTTTTTTGGTTTTTGCGAAATCTTATCCTTCTCCGGGTTTTTAGTGAGTTTTTGTTTTGCGGGTTGTGTTGCAATAGTTACTACTGTTTTGTTCATATCATTCATTGTTTTGGCTTTTGTACTGCTGACTTCTTTTTTGTTGTTTTTACTATCACCAGCCTTCGTTAATGCAGCCGGAGAAATTTTTATCACTTTCTTCGCAGCGTCTGTTGATGTGGTGGGGGTAGACTTTGGTTTTGATGTGACTGGTTCTTTTTTCTTTGGATAGAAAACCCACTTAGCATCCTTGTCTATATAGCCGTCTATACCTATTTTCAATACTCGCATCAGGCTGTCTGTGAAAACACCTTCTTCTGATGAATACATCATTCCATCAGGTCCTGTAAAGTTCATTGGTACCCACCGTTCATCTGGCCCTATAAAACCATCTTTATTTATCTCCAACCAAGTCCTCACATTGTCTACCATACCCCAGAATCCACCTAAATCGGTGCATTCCTGTTTACCATCAGGACCCTTGAAATACCTAGGCACTTGGTTGCCAGACTTGTCGAGTACTTTCACTTTATAATCTAAATAAGTGTACTGAGTTTCACTTTCAACAATTACGGGTGGATGTTTAGCTTTGGCATTCCATCTTGCTACAGGTGGTGTGAATTCTATGACCCACTCGTCATTATCAGTATCGCTGGTCGAAATTGTACTAGCGACATCAGAGCACGAACAGGAATCTATAATAGGTGGAGAGGCGTTTAAAGGTTTACCTGCGCAGGGGCAGTCTGGCGAGTTAGGATTTGGTAAAGGAAGTACCCCCATCGCTTGATTGTACGCTTTCAAACAAATCTCCTGGCACCTATCCCTGAACGTGGACTGCAATATTTTACTCTTTCTCCTGGTCTCTCTACGTTCTCTTCTATCGCGTTGCCTCTGAATTTTGCGTTTCTCTTCTGCCGTCTTTCCTATGGTGTACATAAGAGGAGGTTTTTCATCGTATGGATACTGAAATTCGAGTCGCTCTTTAGAGAATTTCTTGAACACTTCCATTTGGACGGTGATCTCCCCATCGCGCTTTGAAACGACCAATGTTGGCTTCATCTCGATTTTTTTCTTCCGTTGCATCATAGCTCGCTTCTTCTTGTTCAAGCTGTCCCCGCCCATTCTGTGCGCCCTGTACCGTCTCACCAAGATTGCGTTTGCAGCGCCAGGTTTCCAGTTTGGTCGGACCTAAAAAATATAAATAGGTACTATAACGCTGAATTTACATAAAAAGTACTTATTACGTATGTCATATGACAGAAAATTAAATCCATTTTACCCAGTTATAAACGCTATTGACATGCAAATAAAAACATTTATTTGTATTTATTGTAAGTATTGATTATTTGATTCTTGTGTGTGTCTTTCACACAATCACGTCATAATCTTGTATTCTTACAAAGGTATTACCAAATAATAAAAGCAAAATTCGTTTCAACAAAATAAAAGTTTAATAAAAAAAATGCTACAGTAAAACGTTTTGACATAGTATAAAGAGAGGTAGTAAACTACGAGTATCTTCATAGAAACGCACCGCGCGCGGCTTGTATGTGTGCGCGGCTTGTATCTATGCGTCGCCGCACGCACACTTAACAAAATCTCGACCAGTTTCTCACGAGAAACGGGTCGAGATTTTGTTAAGTGTGCTTACTACCTCTCTTTATACTATGCTTTTGATCTAGCGTTAGACAATCCTACTGAGCCCTTAAAAACAAACACAACGGTAAGGCTGCCTGTCCATTGACGCGGAGCGAGGCAGCGGAGCGGAGCGAGGGAGTAATGCGGAGCTGAGTTGCGGTCTGTGTCTGTCCCTTAAGACGCAGATATATGACAGTGACCTTGAATGGTTAGCTTGCGTGTTCTATACTGAGCTCACGCAACGCGTCGTACGTCCAGCCAGTAATAGGACTCGCCCATCAAGGAGCGCTGTCCCAAATTAGACGCATTATTAATTTATTACACATAAAACAAAAAGTATTTTAATAAAACACGTATTTAATTATCTTTAAAATGGTGAAGTTTTCAGGAAAATACGCTTGATGGACATTGCGTCATTCTCAGTTTTTTATCCACGATAGACATAACTTTACAAATTAATTTCACTATGTAATATAAACATAATCAAAAATATGCCTATATTAAAATATTATAATAATGCTCTAATTTAACATATTTTTTTTCCAAATCACTAACACTACTCGTTTAGACGTCATCTTCAGTATAAAATCATTAAAAGTCAGCTATCGTCCCCATTAATGCGGAGCGGAGTTGTGGACTGTGTGGAGCTAGACCGAGTTCACGCGACGAGTAATTTGAGCGGGCGGCAGTTCCCCGCTCCGCTTCCGCGTTTTGTAGGAATTTTTAAACTAGTTTTCAAATCCCTGTCCACTGAAGTAGAGCGGAGATTTCATGCAATTTTATTGGTTAATATTGGCACAGCTCCCCTCCGCTCCTCGCCTCTCTGCTGCAGTGGACAGTCACCCTAACAGTCGTTTATATGGGCTCAGAATTCCTATAGACATATTCAAGATAATCAAAAACACATATCCTGTGGGTGTTAGAGCTTGCAGCAGTTGCAGCTGTACCCGCCTTGGTTCGAAACTCCGCACTATACAGAGTGAAATAAACTAGCGAATCTCCGTAGTGCTAGCGTAATTCGACCCTGTATATATGCTGTAGGCATAGTATAAGGAGTTCCAAGTACGCTATCTTCATACAAACGCACCGCGCGCGGCTTGTATGTGTGCGCCATAGTATTTATGCGTCGCCGCACGCACACTTAAACAAAATCTCGACCCGTTTCTCAGTGCGCCAGTCGGGGCTAACGCCGCACAAGGTTCGTGCGTCACGGCTTTTCGGCACCGCTAAATGTATGAAAAATGAGTGATAATCGCAGGAGAAATTATTGCTGTGTGTTTGGGTGTCTAATAATTCATCGATTCCAGAGTTGTCTCTGTTCAGATACCTACTGAACAGGAAAGGTAACCAAGTCACTTATTCTAGCATACCTATATTTTTACTTGATGATGAGATACCTACTTATTTTTTGTTGTATTAGTTATCTATCAGACAGACGAAGTAGGCAGGCCTACTTTCCCAATAAAATGTATTAGGTACCTACTTTTGATCTGTCAATTGATATGCCGCTAATGCTTTGTTTACGTTTAGTCATGCCGATTTCTCAGTATTGTAGGTATAGTAAAGTAACTAAGTACTTACAGTTATAAAATCGTAATTTCAAATATTTGACAAATTGTGAATCAGATAAGTAGAATTTCTAGGCACTGAATTAAAATTTAGCTAAAAGTGACAACCCTGAGACAGGCAAGTATGGTAGGCCATTATATCGCGGATTGGGCCGGAGAAAGCCTACTAGGAACTCCTTATACTATGCTGTAGGTACAGTGAGGTTCTTCTTTTTCTTCCATTTCGTTTCCGATCTCCAACTTCACGTTTTTAATTACCTAGGTTTAAAATTAAGTTAATAACACACGCACACTGTATAAAAAGTTAGAACTAAATGACTCCTTCTCATTTCAGACTGCATATTCACGTCACAAAGCGGGCTAGAAACTTTCTCCGTAAAAATGGCGCTTCGGCTCTTCTTCTGTTATTTCGGCACGAATAGCATGCATTATTAAGTCAGTAAGGTTAGCGAGGCTTATTGCTTATTGCACCAGACGTTCGATTACAGGACCGCCACTTCTGGAAAAAGGAAGGCAAAAAAAGTATTTATTGCGCCTGGCACGGGAAGATCACAAACTACACACAATGATAAAAATATAAAAAACAAAATGATATAAAAAGAAAATAAAAAAACAGAAGGTCCTGTACCTACGAGTCCAAAAGGCTTCCATCTCGCAGCAAGTGTGGCAGCGCTGGTTCTGATAGGGCCCGCTGTGACGTCACGGGCAGATACAGAAATGAAAATGGAATGGAAGCAGTTTATGCACCCTGAATATGCGCTATGCACCATGACAAATCTATACAGACTGTCGACAGGTCGCAGTCGGCAGTTCGGGCTTTTACAGTACCTAACACCTATATTATACATATGACACCGTATAATTATGAACTTTGTTAGTTTATAATCGATCTGTATTAAGTATTTCCGTTAGATTATAAACTGTCGAAAAATTGTAAACTGTGACAAATCATTTACAATTTGCATAATTTTTCGAAAGTATATAATGTATCCATGAAAAACTGACAAATTGTGAACTGGTAACCAACTTGTTTGCGACGTAATGCACCTTGCGCTAATATTAAATAGCATGCGTGGCTGCGAGCAACTTGGAAGTAGCGCTCGCCGGCCGCTGCTGCGGCACTGCTCACTTCGCTCGCTCGGCTCGTGCGCAGTTGGTCACAGTTCTAACCTAACCTAACCCATTTCACCCAGTTCACAATTTTTTGACAGAACGAAAATAATACCGATAAATTATAAACTTACGGTTCTCACAATCTTACGGTGACACATACATTAATTTAATACATATTAAACTTACCTACCATACGAGTACAATAAAGAATTCTCGACGTTTTGCTGCAAGCAGAAATAGTCCTTACGGTGTTTATAATAATATATGCATTTCTTCGACGGTACAATCCGAAGGGTCGCTATTTATAAAATATATAATTTATGTAAGTTAGGCAATTAATAAAAATATAAACGATCGTGTAAATATTGTGTATCATTTTCGATGGGTTTTATTGGACGCTCAATATAACTTTGAGTACAAAGGTACTGCTTGTTTGTTCTTTTTAATTAGTGGCTTTTTTTGCCCTTTCTCATTGACCGTATTAATATTATTATATACTGGGTGTATATAAACCAACACCAAACCGAAATCTACGCATACTACACATGCAACTATACTCCGTTTGAAATAAGATTAAACATTTAAACAAACCTTTTTTACAGTCCGTTCAACCGATTTTGACTTCTATACCGTAGGTATAAGGATGGCATTAAAAGCAAAAAAAGTTGTTACAAACCAACTGTTTACTGCAGCTGTCATTTGTCATGCCACCAACACAATAGAAGTCAAAATCGGTTGAACGGACTGTAAAAAAGGTTTAGTTAAATGTCTAATCTTATTTCAAACGGAGCATAGATAACTTAGACTGAGATCTATAAAGGTACAGGTAGGGTCAGTAGGTAACGTTTCATACGAAAATTAAACTGATTTGTCTGAAATTAATGTGCATATTCCTTGCGACTGTGATCAATCTTTTAAAAGAATATGAACATTAAAAATACAGCTATAAAATTCATTTCCATATAAACGATGAACTTATTTAGCTTGAGTAAAGTCGTCTTTTCATGCTTGTGTTCATAGTTCGCGGTGTGAACCGATGTACGAAAAGACGCAGTGGTTACAGTATTTCTCAGGGGCGGATCTACTTAAAGGCTTTTTGGGCTGCAGCCCAGGGCCCCGCGAATACAGAGGGCCCCCAACCGAACTGAAACCAATAGACGATATTGTCAATAATAAAAATTATCTAGAATTTAAAAAAAATCCGATCATAATGTTGGCAACACTACGATCAATCAACCCGTGTGCGCATCTATCAAACGGAACGGGGAATTCCCTGTCGCTTGTTTTTGGTCGGTGTATTCCGTGTATTGTCTATTACTGGGGACTTCCCTCCGCTTATCGCCCGACGCAATTTTGTTATTTTTCCGCACTTCTGCTATCGTCGACTATATCAACGAATCGACTTTGTTATTGTTAGAAATGTGTTTAGTGCGTGTGTTTAGTTTACTAAGTGACAGATAGCTTAAAAGTTATAAGGCCCGGACCTTTCTTTTAATTTACTAAAATTGAAAGTATTCAGCATAACTAGACTTCCTGCTTTTAATAGGCAGTAGGTAAGTAAAAAGAATTATAAAACATGACTTTTTTATTTTTATTTCAGTTTTCAAAACTAAATGAGTCGAACTCGTTCGATATTTAATGATAATTTGTGAATTGCTACACTCATTACAAAGTAGGTAGGTATTAAAATTAAAAGTTCTATCCAGTTCTTTGTTTATTTTCAGAAAAATATCTTATTTTACAATATGTCTGCTAGAAAATATAGTAGTAGAGCTGAAAAAAGAAAATTACAGTTTGGTCGAGAAAAAGAAAGAAATAAATGCGCAAAAATTGATTTTTTTTTTTTAAATCAGAACATATAAACGCGAATGAAATAGCTATAAATCCATTAAACAACGTAAAGGAAGGTATTTTATGCGAAGAGAATCTAACCGAAGGAAGCAAAAATTCGCAAAACCAGAAAAAAAATACCAACGATGAAAATGTGCAATATCTTGACTTTCAGCAACCCTCTGGTTCCTCTGAAAACGAAACTGGTGTTCAGCAAAAGGAAGGTAATACCGATACCGAGGTGGAAAGAAATTTAGAAAATATTAAGTTTGAGTTTGAGAAATATGTTGACGTGGACTTGTGGCCCAGATTTGCTAAATAATGATTTTATTAATTTCGTCCTCTCACATGAAATGACTGACTTTCAAAATAAAGATCCGAAGAATATATATTCAGTTTCAATGAAGAAATATAAAGAACAAAACAGATCTTTTTCAAATAGGTATTTCACTAGAAAAATGAAAAATGGCCAATTACTGGAAAGATCTTGGTTATGTTATTCAAAAAGGGTTGGTAGGTACTGTTTTTTGTTTGACTTGCAAACTTTTTTCTAAAACTCCTCAATACACAACCGGATTTTCTGATTGGAAACACATAGGATTTTGTTTAGAAAATCACGAAAATTCTAATGAACATAAGAATTCAATGTTAGTGTGGTTGACACGAAAAGAAAATAAGTCTGTTTTATACAAGCAGCTTCAGGAGCAATTAAATAAAGAAACAGAACATTATCACAATGGTGCCGATTCTCTTGTACACCGAACTAAACTAACTAAACTATCACTAAAATTCCTTACTTTTGACTATGAGAATCTCAAAGCTATTCTGCAAAATAAATTCTCTAAATTTAAAAATAATTTTGACACATCTAAATCGAATTTGACAACCGCGACTCCACACGTGATACCTAACCACGTGAATCTTTTTAGAGCCGGAGGCGCGTAGGGCGCAGCCTCGACGTGTTTTATATGGATTTTTCACTTTTTGTGTAGAAATTAAGAAAAAATATTACCTACATGTAGAGTGTTAGGGGTTAGAGTGTCGAAATTTTCATTATTTTTTCGATTGGACACACCGTTTTCGAGATACAAGAAAAAGAAAAAAAAATATTCAGTACTGTTTTTTCATCTGAAGTCGAGGTGTTGGTGTGAATTTTAGTTCATGACAACCAATTTTATTCCACATGTTTTTAGTCGCGATTAAAAATAGTCATATTTAGTTAGAAAATCTAAATTTTAGGTTAAAAACGTCAAATTCAGAATAGCAAAATTGCCATTTTCATTAAACTAATATCTCAGTGCCATCTTCGTGCTGTCAAACTAAAATATAGTTAAGTTGTGTCACTTTAGTCTATTTCAGAATAGGAAATCGTCGTTTGACAGGAATAAACTAAATTTTAGTGATTTTTAGTTTAGTTTAGAGGCATTTGTGACAAGAGAATCGGCACCATTGTCCTATAACGGGTTATTGCAGTGCTAAAATTTTTGAGTATAAGAGGCTTAGCACTTAGAGGTTCCGAGGAAGTATTTGGTTCTCCACATAATGGTAATTTTATGGGTGCTCTAGAGCTATTGGCAGAATTTGACCCATTCATACGTGAACATATTGAATAACGATAGCTGCGACCAATCCCTGTAATATCATATTTATCAAAAACAGTATATGAGGAAATAATCGAGATTATGGGTAAACAGATAATTAAACAAATTATAACTGAAATAAATAACGACGACACAAAGTATTATTCAATTATAATGGATTCAACCCCAGATCTGTCTCACAATGACCAACTTGTTATTGTATTACGATACTGTTTTCGGGGAAAAGTGTATGAAAGATGTGTATCTTTCATTTAAAATTAGTAGTCATACTGGCTTATATTTATTTAATATTCTACAAGCCTTTTTGGAAACAAATGGACTACTAGGTGGATAATTGCAGGGGACAGTCATATGACAACGCTGCTAATATGGCCGGAATCTACAATGGTGTACAAGCACTACTAAAAGAAAAAAAAAAATCCGCGGATTACGTGCCATGTGCTACGCATTCCCTTAACCTAGTTGGTCAAGAATCCGTGAAGGTTGCAACCGAAATTGTATTTTTTTTTTGGAATAGTGCAAAAAATATACGTTTTCTTCTCTGATTCGACCCACTGTTAAATCGTGAAACAAAACTAAAATTTACGTTAAAAAGTTTAAGCCAGACCAGATGGTCTTGTCACTTTGATGCTGTCAGAGCTTTGAAAAGTAATTATGATGGCATTATGAGAATTCTCAATAGTTTCGGCGAAAATGACGATGAAAAAGTTGATTTCCGAAAAGAGGCACGAAATTTATTTAATAAACTGGCGAAACTAGAAACTGCAATTTTGATTGTTTTTTGGGAAGAAATTTTGGAGAGATTTAATGTAGTTAATAAAAAAGTACAGAGCCCTGGTTAATTGTGTGATAAGTTAATTGTGTCATTAAAAGAGTTCGTGAAAAACATAAGGCAACAATCAGATCAGAAGCTAAAGGAATACGAAGAGAAAGCTAAAAAATTAAGTAATAGTGTGGGAACAGACTACAGTGACATAAATAAGAGACGCATTACTTCAAAATTTTCAGATAAATCTACAGATAAAGTCTCAGTAAACGACGCAGAAAAATTTAAAAGAGACACGCTTAACGTTGTGTTGGATAAGATGATTATGGATTTAAATAATAGAAGCCAAGCCTATGAGACCTATAGCAAAAAATTTAAATTTTTAATGGATTTGCAAGACAAAAATCAAGAACACATAGATCTGGAAAGTGTACGTAATATTATTGATTATTATCCAAATGTCGTAGACAAACATTTAGTGAATGAGTGCATTCAGTTAAAATCTTACTTACTGCAGTCTAAGACAGAGTCTTACACCTCTTGCAGTGAAATTTTTTGGCTAATTTATGAAAAGAAACTTGTTGATGTTGCCAAACTGCTAAGATCGGCATCGTTAAGAAAATCTTAAAGATTTTTTTAACGATGCCGATCACTAGCTGTGAAGCGGAGCGTTCTTTCTCCAGGATGTCGTATATAGAAAACAAATACAGGACAACAATGTCGTGTTAAACCTTTTTTTGATTTCTGAACGCAGCCTATCTGTCAATGTCTAATGTCATTTTTGTTCCCTCCAATTTTACTTTTGTGAAAAAGCGTGTGACGCGCAAATAAAACATAAAACTCAAATTATGTTTAATTTCATCGGCCTCTGGCTTTAAATAATAACAGCAGAGCGTGGTTGATCGAGAAAAGTAAAATGACGTCGTCGGGAACATGTAATTTTCCCAAACTGAACGACAATATAGCGTTCTCCAACTGGAAGTTTCGCGTGAAGATTTTGCTAGAAGAAAGAAACCTTGCAAGCATATTGGATAAATACGACAAGGAGATCAAAGAAAATGTTGAAAGTGATGCAAAAGCTCGGTCAATCATTGTACAGTGTGTTACTGACCGATACCTGAACATAATCAAGAAATGTAAAACAGCGGCCGAAATGTTGACTTCTTTGGAAGAAGTTTTCGAAAGAAAAAGTGTGTTTAATAAGCTTTTCCTACGTAAAAAACTAATCGCAATGAAATGTACTAGCGGTAAAAGTCTACAGGACCATTTCCTGCAATTTGATAACCTAATAACCCAATTGGAAACAGCTGGAACTACAATGGAAGACAGCGACAAATTGACACATTTATTCCTTACACTACCTGAGGAATACAGCACAGTGATAACAACATTAGAAACCATGAGTATTGAAAAATAGCTCACCGTAGATTTTGTGAAATCTAGACTTCTAGATTCAGACCTAAAATTGAAAGAAAAGAAAACTGAAGCTGTAGAGAGCAGTTTTTACTCCTGCTATAAATGTGGGAAAGAAGGACACATGGCATACCAATGTGACAAGAAGACCGAAAACAATAATCAAATACAGCGAGGCAGAGGAAAATTTAGATTGAGAAGTAGAGGAAGATCAGGATTCAGAGGAAAGTCCAGAGGACAAGGACATGTAGTGAAAGCGAATGAAAACTCTAATAATGATGAAACATTTATTGCTTCAAGCATGGAACACATATTGCATACAGATCAGGATGCATCGGAGATTATTTTTGTTGTGGACTCGGGAGCAACACATAACTTCATACAAGAAAAATATGAAAAATTTATGACAAATGTGACGGAACTTCAAGAACCAATTAAAATAAAAATTGCAAATGGAGAAGTTTTATGTGCCAAGAAAAAAGGCTATTTACGAACCTTTTATGAGGGAGACACACCTGTCACAACTGAAGGTCTCATAGTGAGTGGAATTGAAAGCAATTTACTGTCAGTAAATGAACTGATGAATAAAGGCAAATGTGTAATATTTAAAAATGGAGAGTTAATAATAAAATCTGAAAAACGAGTATATTATGGAGAAAAGAAGGGAAAGTTATACATATTGAAAATGCAACTACCTAATGAAGAATATAAATGCCATTACAGCGATGAAGACCTGAATAGTGGTGATTTATGGCATATCAAACTTGGCCACCTCAATCGTAAAGCACTAAGTTTGTTGAACTTGCCTTACAGCAAAAAGGTATGTGAAGTTTGTATGAAAAATAAAAGTACAAGGCTACCTTTCAAGACAATTACAAAGCCACAATCAAAAGATGTAGGAGAATTAATACACTCAGATGTTGCTGGACCCATGAGAGTACCAACAAAAGAAGGCTACAGATATTACCAAACAATACTGGATGACTACTCACATTTTACTCAAACTTACCTGTTAGTAAACAAATCTGAAGCAGCAGACAACTTGATAAAGTATGTAAGGGAAATAGAAACAGAAAAAGAAATAAAAATAAAGAGAATCCGTTGTGATAATGGAGGCGAATACTCATCAAACTATTTTAGAAAGTTTTGTGAAGAAAAAGGTATAAAAATAGAGTATACAATACCTTATAGTCCACAAATGAATGGAAAAAGCGAGAGGCTAAACAGATCCATTTATGACAAGGCTCGAACTATACTGGATGAATCATGTTTACCAAGACATCTGTGGGGCCATGCTATTTTGACAGCAACATTCTTGATAAATAGATGCCCATCAAGTGCAATTGATTTTGAGATACCAGCAATGATATTTGAGAGAGAAATGGTGCTCAATAAATTGAAACCATTTGGATGCAAAGGATGGATGGTAATTCTACCAAGAAGAGATAAATTAGATTCAAGAGCAAAAGAAGTAAGAATGATCGGCTATGCTAGAAACGGATATAAAGTGTGGGATCCAATAACAGATACTGTTATTGTGACTAGAGATGTAAGATTTAATGAAAGAGATTTTAAGTACCAACAAGCTCAGATTAATGAACAAGAAGATGATAAAGTATACATTGAAGAAAAAGATGAGGTACAACACAATGAAGTAGAAAGAAAGAGAAAAGATGAAGAAGAAAGAAAGAGGAAAGATGAAGAAGAAAGAAAGAGAAAAGATGAAGAAGAAAGAAAGAGAAAAGAAGAAGAAAATAAAATTAAAGAGAGAAAGACAAATGAAGAACAAAAGGCTCAAGAAAGTACTAGCCAAAATACGAGAAGTGGCAGATTAGTTACTACACCAAAACATCTAAGTGAATATGAAATGTATGAAGCATACTGCTTGATAAGTTCAGAAGATCCACAGGAATTTAAAGAAGCTATGGAAAATGGATGGGAAGAAGCCATCAAAACAGAAATACAAGCTCTACAAAAAATGAATACATGGACAGAAACTGATTTACCTGAAAACAAGAAAGCCATAGATACAAAATGGGTATTTAAAACTAAAGAAAATAACTTGAAAAAGGCTCGATTAGTAGTGAAGGGTTTTCAACTAAAAGAAGACTCTGACTTTGGGAAAAATTATGCTCCAGTAGCAAGAATATCCTCAGTTCGAACAATCCTTGCACATGCAGTACAGAAAGGATGGAATATAAGACAGCTTGATGTACCCACAGCGTTTTTGAACGGGATGCTTGAATCTGAAGTGTACATCAAACCGCCTGAAGGTGTCAAAGCAACAAAGTACAAAGTTTTAAAACTGAATAGAGGATTGTATGGATTAAGAGAAAGTCCCAAATGTTGGAACCAAAGATTTAATAGCTTTGCAGAAGAAAAGGGTTTCAAAAGATCTCAGTATGATGTCTGTCTATACAGAGGAGAAACATTGAATGTGTGGATGTTAATATATGTTGATGATATTATTCTAACTGGAACTGAAGAAGATATAGAGAAGGTGGTGAAATATCTGAAAGTGGAATTTCAAACTAAAGATTTTGGGTTTCCTAAGTCATTTCTAGGAATGGAAATTGAAAAGAAAGAAGATGGTCTTAAGATGGCACAGAAAAGACAAATAGAAAACATGCTCATAAAATTCAACATGCAAGACTGCAAGAGCTCGACTACACCATTAACAAAAGGATACCAATTTGATGAAAATGAGCCAATAATATCTGATGTACCTTATCGCCAGTTAATTGGCAGTCTCATGTTTGTGTCAACAGTCTCACAACCGGATATTACCTATGCAACCTCATACTTAAGTCAATACCTGGATAAGCCTACAAAGAGCCTTTGGATACAGGCCAAGAGAGTTCTGAGGTACCTGAAAGGAACACAAGAGACTGGACTACACTACAAAAAATCTGAAAATATGGCATCTATAGAAACATACTCTGATGCAGACTGGGCAGGTTCACACACGGACAGAAAAAGTGTATCAGGATCTGTAACATTATACAATGGATGTCCTGTTGCTTGGTTTTCTAGAAAGCAAGCATGCGTTTCTCTGTCAACAGTAGAAGCCGAATATGTAGCAGCTGCAACTAGTGCATGTGACTTACTCTACATAAAAGGACTATACAGTGATTTGAATGGACTGAAAAGTGATGTGTTGTGTGTATTGTACATGGACAATAGAGGTGCAATTCAAATATCAAAATCATTTGAAAATAGCAAACGTGCCAAGCACATTGATATAAAACACCATTTTTTAAAAGATATTATAAGTAAAAAATTAATTAATGTTGAATATGTCTCTACTCATAATAATGTGGCAGATGTATTAACAAAATCATTGTCGGGTGAAAAGCTGCACACCATGAAACAAATCTTAAATATTGTTCAGTAAATATTGTTTTTCTAATGTACCAATAGTTTTGTAACGATTTCAATCTATGACAGATTTTCAATCGAGGGGCAGTGTTAAACCTTTTTTTGATTTCTGAACGCAGCCTATCTGTCAATGTCTAATGTCATTTTTGTTCCCTCCAATTTTATGTGAAAAAGCGTGTGACGCGCAAATAAAACATAAAACTCAAATCATGTTTAATTTCATCGGCCTCTGGCTTTAAATAATAACATGTCGAACTATCGACTAAATCATTTATCAGTTCTTTCGATAAATTGCGATTTAACAAAGGACCCACAGTGCGATAACCAAATAAAAGAATTTGCAGCACAAAAATGCAGAAAGGTTGCTTTACAATTTATATAACATAACTATAACATAACTGTCAATTTATTTTGCAATAAATAATGTTTTAATAAATGAATAAAATATTTTGTTTTCCTACTTTTTTCCTGTACTTAACGTATATTACATTACATATACCTACATCACTACAGAAAACATTTTCTTGTCAAAATGGCAATTAGTTGGGTAATTAGGTAGGGCCCCTAAGCCGTATTAGCCCAGGGCCCCACAAATTCAAGATCCGCCCCTGGTATTTCTATTTTCTTAATGTCCCTCGGGAATCATCGTATTTCCGAATACAAATGAATAATTTCCATGTCCATCAATAATTATATTTATCTCGTATAATAATTCAGAACTTTATTCTTGTTTTGTTTTGATTTCCGTGTGAACCACATATAGCTGTAAAACTATTTTCCTATCTGTCGTGCCTGCGACTTTAGCAACTTTCCTACCATTTTTAAAATAACTTACATCAAGTTGAAAGAGAATTACCAACTCTATATATTGCCAAGTCGATTGAGAGCGTCCGGTCTGTACCACGTGCGAAGGGTAACTGATAGAAATCTGACGACTGACGAAACACGAGAAATGCCGAGGGACATTAATTAAGAACATTGTTGTAAAATATGGAGAACTTTGTTATAAAACACCTATGTATCTTACCCATTTTTTGCAAAGAAATAAATGATTTGATTTGATTTTGATTTTACTGTACAGACGCCAGCACATCAAGCTACTACAATCTGTCAAATTTATTTAATAGATTTTCAACTTTATCGCTGAAGTATAAGGTTTAAAGTTGATTGGGAAAATTTGACAGTTTCGGGTAGCTTGAAGTGCTGGCGTCTGTACATGAGCGAAGCTAAACGAACTTAGCTTCGTTTCGTTTGTTCTGACTTCTGTGTATCCTGCGCTTTATAGGCGCTGTCAATTTCGTCTTTTTACTGTGGACGTGATATGAACGTAATTGACTGTACTGCAGAAAACTAAATTAAATGTCTTACTTTCATTCCGGGTATGTCTTCCGCTACCCAATTCCAACCCATATTACCGGGAACGGGAGGATATAGATATTTATTTTTCAAATCTTCCTTTTTGATGGGCGCTTTTTGCACAACTGAAAGATAACGTGAAAATAAATAGATTAGGATCATTAGAGTACGCGGCAATGCAGGGTTCGTTGGGGCAGAAGACTCACCAACTTTCTCAATTTTAGATTTCTTACTTTTGCTCTCATCACCTTCTCCCTTCTTAGCTTTCTGCTTCTTCTTAACTTTTTCTTCTTCAGCACCTTCTTGGTCTTTTGGTGGCTTCTCTCCGTCCTTTTTCTCTATAATTCTTTTCTCATCGGGCACTTTCTTTTCAGGAGCATTTTTTTTATCAACAACTCCTTTTGGAGCTCTACTCGGTCTTCCGGCCTTTGAACTCTTCACACTCCCCGTTTCCTTTGTTTGGTCGTCTTCTGGCCAAGGACTTTTAACTTTTATGTATTTTTTATCGTACATTTTGTGGTACACCGGACATGGATGGGGCTTAATATGCTCTGGCTGGTACCGCATATCGTCGCCCAGACACTCGTACCCTCCGCAAACTGCACAGTAAGTAGTTTTATTGGTTAATTTAAACGTGCATACGCAGTCACAGAAGCAAGGGTCATGTTCTTCATCTTGGCATATCTTTTTCTTTGTCATTCCTTCAGCAATAAAATCTTTGACTCTTTCGGCTGTGTCACACGACTTAACGCAACACAGGTTGTGAATTTCGTCGAGTCGTAATTCTATGTTACTGTCTGCAGGACTAGGTGGATAATCTTTTTTGAATATTGGACATACGATTCCAATACACGTGAGGTCAACTTCTTGATCAATGTCGGCATTACACACGGGTTTAGAACATGGCATCGGTTCCCCCTGGTCTACAGAAGGGCATTCAGGATGACAAATTTTAACATTATGTTTGCCTTCAGGTGTTTTTGAACCGGATTCTTTACTTTCGGAAGATTTCAAAAAGGATGGTGTACTTGCAGGAGTTTTTGCACTGGATACTTTGCTTTCAGGAGTTTTTGAACCGGATACTTTACTTTCAGGAGTTTTTGAACCGGATACATTGCTTTCAGGAGTTTTTGAACCGGATACTTTACTTTCAGGAGTTTTTGAACCGGTTACATTGCTTTCAGGAGTTTTTGAACCGGATTCATCGCCTGGATCGACATCAGATTTATTTTCGAAATCATATTGCACTGTGAAATAAAACACATCATACACTTTCTGTTTTTTAAAAGGGCACCCTTGTCCTTCACAGACACTCGCGTCATTCGACGCATTCTCGCAATCTTTACTACAAACAGATTCGCATGACTCTCTCTTTTTCAGGGAATCTTTCATCTTTTCCATGCAAGCGCATTGAGTAGACATGCCCTCAAGTGTTGCTCCGTGTGTAAACACGCCTTCATGCCGCAGAAAGTCTTGAATTGTTGCAGCTAATGTACAATCTTTGCTTCCACACGGCCCTATAATATCATCGATGTTAAATTCTTCATTGTCTTCATCTACGAGGTTTTCAATGTAAGCCCTTATATCTCTCGCAATTTTACATTCTGGTTTACCACATGGACCTCGGATATTAGCAATGTCGAAAGTTGCGGCGATAGATCCCTTGGGTTTTTTGCCAGAATCGATACAAATTGGGCACGGACCAGTTAGTGCTTCGTTCTTAAAACGTTCAGCAAATGCGCCCTTGGGCCATGCTGTCTCCCGACAGTAACATAGTCTGTCAATATCAGTAGCTTTCACTCTCGGACTAATTGTTGGTCGAGGTGTTAACATTCTCAAATTATCATTACAGGATACAATGATCTTCCTAACGTAATCAATAATAAAATCGATGTCTGGACAAGTCTCAGCCGATTTGTAAATCGATTCGGGAGGTTTATCCGCATGACCCATACAACAATAATCGTTTTCATTAAAGAAGGCGAGATTGGCCCCAGGAGCATTTTTATAATCGGCAAAATTAATTTTAGTGGCCTTTGGCTTGTCTACAATAAATTGATTTTCTATCTTTTTACAATTTTCCTCAAAAGCTTCATCCGTCGACTTCAAAGTACACATGTAAGACGTCGTTTTTGAATTAATTCCAGTGTAGAGAAATTTTCTGAAAGAAGGATCCTCTGAAAGTGTACGAAATGCTGTTGTAAGCTTATCGTTCAAGAATGACAGTTTTACTTGAATTGATATTTTCGCCATCAGTTTTCCTTTGCCTTCTTCAAATATATTGTAATCGTCTTTTAAGGTGACGGGAGGAGGAACCTCACAATTAGCTATTTGTGACAAATAAGTTATAAATAACGGGTCCCAAGGTATGACAGTTGTGCCGATAAAAACTAAATTTTCTTCCTTACTCCATAAGGACAGTTCCATAGGGGAGCTCTCCATATTTTGTATTAATACCTCTGCGCTACTTGCGAATAACACAGACTGGCCGGATTGTATAATTGGTTCCGGTGGTGGTGGTACCTCTTTACCCTTTTTACCTTTTTTGCCCTTGGGTTTTGGCTTTGGTTTTTTTTTGCCTTTCTTTCCAACTGGCTCAGGTGGTAGAGGGAGCGGTTCTGGCATAACTATATGCATTTGTTTCGGATCTTTAAGTTCCAAAGAAAAAATGTTTGCAAAATCACTTTTTATAACCAAGCCTCGATTCTCTACCATAGTCGTGATGTTTTCCACCACCACTTCGAATAGGAACATTGAAGTCCTAACAGCCATTTTTTTGTTTTTATTTATATATGTGTAATGTAAATTACATTATAGTGTAAATTTATTTAATTTTTTTGCCCAAAAACTCTTAAAAATTTAATTATTTATATTGTCAAACGATATTATTTGTTTACTCTGTTGACATTTTTTGTCTAAGTTACTACAAATTTTCAGCCAGATGAATAATCAATTACGACCTCCACGTAGGATTTTTTTCATCGTGATAAATTCTAAATAGTTTTTATCGTTAAATAATGGTCCCCGTCCTTGTTGTGGTCACAAGCACTACTACTGCTGAACATGAAATCCTGGGTTTGATTTCTTAGTTGGGCAAAGTTTTATTTGGTTTTTCCATCAGAAATTTCTCACTAGCAGACTGGATTCTGGATTTGTGTGAAATGCTTCTGTCATTATTCTACTCGCAAAACAGTGAATACCTGAAAGAATTGGTACTAATCGATATTTCCATAAAGAAATTCTATTTGCATTTTTGCAAAGATCTTTTTAGAACGCTAGTTTGTGGCAGTTTTAGATGAATGAACGCACTTTTTTATCAGCTGATTGCTTGCTGTCAATTTCAAATTTGACAAGTCTGACTAGTGTCTCGGTGTTAGTTTGACATGCGAAAAATCCCTTTGCAGTGTATTACGAAATCATAGTGGAAATAGAATATAACATTTTCCAATATGTTTTCCGTGGCGTAATTGAATCTACAGCGGCCCATGATGGTGACCCATATATCAATAATAGAATACAATAGATGACTGCAACATATTTTCACCGACACTGAATATTTAGGTATGTTACAAATGCACGTATTTGTTCTATAAATAAAATAATATTTATAATATAGCTCATAGTGTTATGAATGACGCATGTGCGATAATACAGAGTAAATTAACTGTTATTACATCACAGTTCGTTAATTTATGCGATTCAATTCACACGTGACTACCACCACAACCGTAACGTGTGAAAATCTGAATCTTTCTCTGTTATAAATTAAAAGTACTCGTTACTCATATTAAATACAGTTTAAACTTCTTTAAAAATATCCCTCGACTAAAAGATTGTTTATCTACTACTTTATTATTTTGAAAATTAAAATAATTTCACCAAATTTTATTCATCAAATCCTGTGGTGAATAAAATCTATATTGAATAATTCTGAAGATGTTAGAGTGTGTTTGTGCAATGTAATGTTAAAATTTGGCTGTTGTATACCGTATATTTTGCTGTTCAAGGTGTGTTTGATAAATATAAAACTTATTAAGAATAGTATTTATCCCAACTAATATTATAAATGTGAAAGTGAGTTAGTTTGTTTTTTTGTTATGTTTCACGTTAAAACGGCTAAACAGATTTAGATGAAATTTAGCTCATGGGTAGACTATGACCTGGATTAGGACAAAGGATACTTTTTATCCCGATATTTCCACGAGATCGAGACTTATGTGGGTGGAACCGCAGAGCGCAGCTAGTTATAATACACTCTGTTAAAAATATAAAATACAAGAACTGCATTTGAATGCAAAAATATAAAATGTGTTTGAAGTTATGAACAATTAATAAAAAACAATTATCATAATAAATGTTAAAGTTATTCTCGATTCTCTTCTACTGAAATTTAAGTTTGAAAAAAAAACTCACTTGCCATGACCAAACAGAATTATTACGTTTTTTTTTTATTCTTTCATTGCTTCTAATAATACCCTTGATACCAATATACATAGAAAATACTTATTTGCCCCCATACTCATTAGAAAAAAACTAGGTTATTCAGCAATTATTTAGCAAAACAGTCTGCGTTAAGTGGGAACCATAAAAATGCCAAAGGATAAAGAAGAAAGACTCAATTGCCTACAAGATTAGAATTACGACCCATCTTAATAAACTAGCATCAAACCTAATGAAAATGGGATGAGCTCATGGGCGCATATCAAGAATGCCTGAAGACTAACAGCACAAAAGATGCTAAATGTCAATAATGCATCTCATAAAAAAAACCAGCCGAAATATCTAGATTGAAGTGTGAAATATGTAATATGTTTTTTTTTTTCAATCTGTGTATTTACGAATAAAACAAGTTAACGCTTGTATAAATTTCACTCCTCATAAAATTTCTATACTATTTTCCATCTTACCCTGTAAGAAAATCGATTCTCAAGGAACTCAAAAAAAAAGTGTGAACCGTGACCATAAATAAATAAAACATAAGATTTATACATAAGTAGCTGGACACTCTTTAAATCAATATGGTAACACATCGAGGGACACTAAACGCCCATAGGCATTATAACAATAAAACTTCTATCGTGTCTCGTTCAGTGTCTTTGAAAGCGTTAAATGACAAATGAGATTTAACTAAGATAGATCTAGAAAAATAACTAAGTAAACAGAGCCAACGACTAATAGATAGCTACATTTCAGATGTGTCATTATTAAATAACCTATGGTACATGCAGGGCCGCGCCGACCCTCGGCAGCGCCTGTGTGCGAAACCTATGAAGCGCCTCTTTTTTAACGTCCTGTTTCGCCGCGTATTTTTTTTTTTTGTTTCAAATTTTGTCTTGAAGATTTGCGCTTACTCATCGATACTCAACTATGATGAATGTTATGTTATTAATACTCATAATCTAAGCCAAAGCCTCATGATTTGTGTAAAAAATAAACAGTAATTAGCGCTGACATTTAATTAAGTCTTAGGGTCGCCTCCGGCGCCCCTAGTGCCCTGACGCCTGTGTGCGCCGCGCACTTCGCACATACGGGCGGCGCGGCCCTGGGTACATGTAATTAGCATTTCTACTTGTTTAATTGTGTATTGTTTGAGATCAATTTGAATACTAAAACTTTACATGTGAAAAAAATTGCATGGTGGTTCTGTTAATTAATATTGTTTTAATGTTAAAAAAAAAATAATAATAACCAAAGCAAAAAATAAGCCTGCTTCAGAATCCTATCACTTTCTAGACATCGAATAAGTCTAAGCTTATTGCCTTACGGTAGTTTTAACCAAACTTGTGCGCTGAAACAACGTACCTTCCGTAGTACAATGGACTTCGTGGTGGGTGGTTTGGCAGGGGTGGGTGCTGGGTTCTTCAGCAACCCATTCGATGTTGTGAAGACCCGCATGCAGTTGCAAGGGGAGCTCAGGGCCCGGGGAAAGCATGCTGTCCACTATAAAAACGTGCCCCATGCGATGTTAAACATTGTGAAACATGATGGATTTGCTGCGTTGCAGAAGGGACTCGCACCTGCTTTGTGGTTCCAACTTGTTGTAAACGGGGTAAGGTAAGCTGTTTTTGGTTTTGTTTAGTTAATGTGTTTTTGTTTGTTTAGGGTAATGTTTTGTTTGAATTTGAACTGTCAGTTATTTTCAATTGAGTGTCCTATCTCAAAAGCATGTCCTATGTTGTGATATAAAGTTGTATAGTTTCTTTGTTTTTATTAAAACAGTTGAGTTTAATTTTATAAATTTTTCTTTTATAAATATATATATGTATTTTTTTTTTTTTTTTTTTTCATTTATTGATAAGTAGTGCCATCCACGAAAACGCACCCCACTCTGCTCCGCTCCGTACTAAAGTACGCGTTTTCGTACATGGCACTATCTATAAATGCTTATTGTAGTGGTAAAAGATCGATCATAAATTTAAAAAAAGACATTTATTAAAAGATGTGGAAACCAAGAACTTGGTTTTATAAAAATAAAAATAAACCAACATAAAAAAATACCTTTGCAAAATAAAATTAATTCTAAAACTGTCACTGATTATTAATTCCATTGTAGGTTAGGCATCTACCAGCATGCAGATGACTATGGTCTCCTCAGAGACAAGGACAACAAAACTAAATTCTCAAACAGTCTCTTCTTCGGCTGCATATCGGGAATGAGTGGGGGACTTTGCGGGAGCCCCCTACAACTAGTGAAGACTCAGCTCATGTCCTACTCCTCACAGAAGATAGCTGTGGGAACCCAGCACGCTCATCCAGGCATGGTAGATGCTATGAAAAAAATTTACACCAATAACGGTCTATTGGGATTGTGGAGAGGTGCCCATGGAATGATGATGAGGAATTCCATTGGGTCTGCGTCGCAAATTGCTTCGTTTGCTGTGTAAGTTTTTCATATTTTGTACCGAAGGACCAAAAACTTAAATTAGATTTTGCTGCCGTTATAATTTGCAGGAAACACCTAAGACAATGGTGCCGATTCTCTTGTACACCGAAATAAACTATCACTAAAATTCCTTACTTTTGACTATGAGAATCTTAAAGCTATTCTGCAAAATAAATTCTCTAAATTTAAAAATAATTATGACACATGCATCTAAATCGAATTTGACAATCGCGAAAAGAGCGGGAGAAGTTATTTGATAATTTCCCACCCAAAAAAAAAAAAGGGGGTCGAAATTTTCATTATTTTTACGATTGGACACACCGTTTTCGAGATATAAGCAAAAGAAAAAAAAATATTCAGTACTGTTTTTGCATCTGAAGTCGAGGTGTTGGTGTGAATTTATAGTTTATGACAACCAATTTTAATCCACACGTTTTTAGTCGCGATTAAAAATAGTCAGATTTAGTTAGAAAATCTAAATTTTAGGTGAAAAATTTCAAATTCAGAATAGCAAAATTGCCATTTTCACTAAACTAATATCTCAGTACCATCTTAGTGCTGTCAAACTAAAATATAGTTAAGTAAGTTGTGTCACTTTAGTCTATTTCAGAATGGGAAATCAACGTTTGACAGGAATAAACTAAATTTTGGTGATTTTTAGTCTAGTTTAGAGGCATTTGTGACAAGAGAATCGGCACCATTGTCCATTTTCGTAATACATTCACAGTTCTAAAAATAAACTGGGCCACAGATGAACACAGATGAGACACTCCGCATTTTAGGTATGAAGCTACAAGTAGGTACGCGGCGGACTCGACTTGTCGAATTAAGTGTGCGTAACGTAGTCAGAAGATATAAGAGTTACGCGACAGAGAGGCAACTTCTAGGCGAATATAACTGACGGTAATGAGCGCTGTGCGACCTAAATTACACTTTATTGTGTCGTTAACAAGAGTCGCTTTTTATTTAAATGATTTTGAGTGTCCCATCTGTACTTATCTGTGTCTGGGCCAAAAATTTGTTTACTCGAATAACAATGATAAGAAAGACGTAGTTATTGCAAGAGTTAGCTGATAAAACTGTTGCCAGCCCCCAGATCTAGTTTTTTTTTGAGGCAGGGCAAAAACTGCCGTTTGCCGCCCCCCACCAATCTTATGGGGATGCGCTAAGTTAGACCCCGGAAATGAAAATTTTCTCAAAATGAAAATTTTGGCAGCAACATATTAATCACATTGGATCAATCGATAATGCGCCAATTCAACAGGGGCGCCAGTACTGTCGTAAAAAGAAAAAAAAAAGATTATAAATGTGCTGCGCGTCTCATTTATTGCAAAGTAATTGCTGTTTGCTGGCGCCCGAGGTACGGACCCCGGCTTGCCCCCCCCCCTCCCCCCTAGATCCGGGGCTGACTGTTGCTGTATGAGTTGCGTATGCGTTTATAATTTAAATATTACTGCTAGACAACGCCTTCTTCTTGCGTCAGAGATAGCCACACTATAGATTAAATTATTATTTATTGAGGACCACATTATTTTGCCAACCAATGTGCGCGTTTATAATTTCTTACGTGACAATGTTATCGTGGATGTCAGCGTTCATGTCACGGCATCAGACACAAGGAAGTAAAATGTTTAGAAATACGAGTAATATACTGGGTTTTTTTTTACAGTCTAAATTTTTACAGGCTGTTCTACCAATGAATATAAACAACTTTCACTATGGGAGCAACTCTGAAATCACGAAAAAAAATCTGCTGTTTATACCTACTTGACCAAAATGTATGAAACAGCAGTTTTTTTTTTCCGTTATCTCAGAGTTGCTCCCATAGTGAAAGTTGTTTATATTCATGGGTAGAACTTCCTGTAAAAATTTGGTGACTTATTTAAATATATAAAATTTGATGACGCATTTTTTAACCGTCTTCAAAAAAAAGGAGGAGGTTCTCAATTCGTCGGGATATATATATTTTTTTTTTATGTATGTTCCCCGATTACTCGAAGACGGCTGGACTAATTTGAAAAATTCTTTTTTTGTTCGAAAGGGTATACTTTCAAGTTGGTCCCATTGTCATTTGGTTACGATCTTGGAGAAATCGAGGGAACTCTTCAAATATTAAAGGCACATCTATAGCGATTTGGGTATTTTTGATGAGCAGTTGACATAAGGCTATTGTAACTTAGATAAATTACAAACCAACCCACTAAAAAGTGAAAAATAAAACTTTTTTACAAAAAACACAACCGACTTCCAAACTACAAAGTGAAAAATAACTTTAATTTCGGAAGTAGGTTTCAAAAAACTAAAATACTGATCTGATCCAAAGACACCGACTTCCGAAATTAAAGTAGTTTGGAAGTCGGTTGTGTTTTTTGTAAAAAAGTTCTTTTTTTTTCACTTTTTTGTAACGATAACGTTATAACGTGCACGTATTTCCATACAATTTATGGATGCTGGACGTGGACGTCCACGGTTTATTAATTAGAAATAATAAAAGCGCACAATAAGTCCAATGTACGGTCAGTAACGAAGGTCAAAACACTTAACATTTTTAACCGACTTCCAAAAAGGAGGAGGTTATATGTTCGTCGCGTATGTTTGTTTTTTTTTATGTATGTCCACCGATTTCTCCGTCAATTGTGGACCGATTTTGAAAATTCTTTTTTTGTTTGAAAGGGTGTGCTCTGGAATTGGTCCCATATAAATTTTATTAACTTTTCTTGGATAGTTTTTGAGTTAGCTACAAAATACTTTTTTTTTTCCCACTTAGTATGTAGATGATATGATAAGTTTCTGTCACTGGTAGCAGGTAGTGGTATTCGAATGTGTGTGGGGTAGGTACCACAACTAAAAAGTGAAAAATAAAAACTTTTTACAAAAAAAAAAAAAACAACCGACCTCCAAAAAAAAACACTACAAAGTGAAAAATAACTTTAATTTCGGAAGTCGGTGGCAAAAAACGAAAATACAAAACACAAGACACCGACTTCCGAAATTAAAGTTATTTTTCACTTTGTAGTGTTTTTTTTTGGAGGTCGGTAGTTTTTTTTTTTTGTAAAAAGTTTTTTTAAATTATTAAGCTAAATATTCATAAAAAATAAACCAATAAAACAGAAAATTCAAATAGTTTAAACTCTAACTATTACACGAATTGCTTCGTTGCACGAGCCCCGTTAGCGAGAACTTAGTAACAGCATCCGGTAATTTGCAGCTAAGACATGTTACACTGACCTCTACTATCGAACTGTAGTAAATATCAGTCGCTTTATGTAATATTTATTTCCACAATCAGCCACAGCTCCACAGTCCACAACTAATGCCTCCGGTACTATTTGTGAACATGTCTAAATAAATGCCTTAAGGGGGAAGCGTCAGGGTAGCCTGCGAAATTCAAATTTTCTTACGTTTTTTGCATTTTGCCGGTCAGTTTTAGGTTTTATGTTGATTAAAATATGATTCGCGGTCGTAACAAATATGGCTTTACTCAATTATAATCATTACAATCAGCAATAGTGATTAAGAAGAAGATAAAGGTGTCGAATGTCATGATTTCATGAAATCATGACATTTGACACCTTTGCTAACTTATGGAGTTGTCGAATAATACAGAATAGTTAACATTCCCGAGGAGCGGACGGAAGTCGCGCCAGAAGCTAGTATGAAATAAGACAGCAGAAATATTTGAATAGCATTAAGGAACTGCTGACAAATCTCTAATAATTTTTGTAATTTTATTTTAATGATGGTTGATTTGTATTCTCTTGTTTTTTCAGGTGCAAAGAATGGATGGACAACAATGACGTGTTTCAACAATCCAAGTATTTGTCAGCGTTCATAGCGAGTAACATCGGAGCGCTGGTGAAGACCGTGTTCCTGAACCCTATGGATGTCATCATGACGCGGCTTTATAACCAAGGTAAATATAAGCTTCTGCAATTTTAGCCAAGTAATAAATACTATAAAAATAAATAAAAAGTGTCTGTTTGTAATGTCAAAATAACAGCTTTATGAAAGCATATACGGTACTTATATATATGTCGGAGACGGGTATGTGACTCTCGTTATTATTAGCGATATTTTAACTACTGTGGGCGTAGTGTGGGTAGTGTTGGTTAATGCGCAATAGAAAAACAGTTTGCAGTTCAGATCACATTATAATTTACTATCAAATTAATCACAATAGCTAAATTATACACACACTGGGTGCGACGGCGTTTATAAAAATCACTAATGAACACAATGATCTCAAATTACAATTAACACAATAACTGAGCACAACGAATCGAGAACAGTTCCGCGACGTCTTGACTGCGATGCGATCCGAGGCTGAATCCCCTTCTCGCCGTGGCCTTAAAACATCACGATCTGTAGAAGCGCGCGCTTTAGGTGTGGGTAGATCACGTCCTGTCGCCAGCGGCGCGCTTGCGATTCGTTTCGTGTCCGTACTAATGACCGGATCTGATATATTTTCTTTTTTTAAATCTTTGTCTCTGTCTGTTTGTTCTGACTAATCTCCGAAACGACTGGACCAATTTTGACGGGAGACAAGAGGGACTTTTACTGGCAGATAGTTGATGTTATAAGGAGTAACTTAGGCCACTTTTATTTTAGAAAAAGAATTAGGCTCCGCGCAAACGGAATTGTCGCCAGCCACCGACCACAGCCACCGGTGGCTGGCGACAATTCTGTTTGCATGATTTGTAACACGTTTTGATGGAATTGCCGCACACGTGTAGCGAGTGGCGTCCACTCGCGATTCAGTGTCCGTGACATGTCACCGGTGGCGGCCACTCACTACTTAACACTGTTTTCATCATCATCAGCCTATAAATGTTCCTACTGCTGGCACACAGGCCTCCTCTCTGTGAAAGGGAGTGGGCCGTAATCCACCACGCGGGCCCAGTGCGGGTTGGTAGATGTCACATGTCTTCGAATTTTCGGTTCTAGGACATGCCGGTTTCCTCACGATGTTTCCCTTCACCGTTTTGAGAGCAATGGTGATGAAATAATTTACACAAAGTAAAGCGCCTGCCTGGGTTCGAACCTACGACCTACAACTCGTAAGTCGCGGCTGTTACCATTGGGCCACCACTGCTCTCATACTGCTCAACACTGTTTTACTATAGCTAAAATAGGGTGTACCCAAGTAATCGTTGTTGTTGACGTCGTCTACGTCGTTTACGAATTATTAGGAGCGCGATCAAACCTTCCGGCTCGGAATCTATCGTGAGACTGTACAGCAGGAGTGTTACAAACGGCCACCGACCACTCGTGGTAGTCACCGACCACCTTCGTGTACGCGGTACCAAAGGAAGTGGCGTGCGACAACCACCAGTGGCTGTGGTCGGTAGCCCGTGTGCCCGGAGCCTTAGGGTCCACGCGGGCGAAGTCGCAGGCAGCAGCTAGAATACCAATAAAATAAAACCTTTTAGTCTAAGCTCCTAAATAAATGTAAGTAACTAATTTTGAGGCGGTGCAATACTGTAACCGAATTACTCTCGTTCGCACGGACGTAATAAAATCGCGGCAGGATTTTATCGCGCACTGGACTTTCAACTCTCGGTGTTAAGACGAGCGTTGAGAATCCAACGCGCTGGGACGCACTCTCGTCCCAGCGCGTTGAAAAAACACAGTATTGGATTTACAACTCTCGGCGCTAAGCAGAGCGTTGAAAATCAAGTGCACGAAAAAAAAATCGCCGTGATTTTATTACGTCGACTAAAAAGTTATGCGTGGTCATACATAAAAAAAACGACTTCAGAACCTCGTTCTTTTTTCATCAGTTAAAAAGGCTACTGTACCTAGGCCTTTTTAATTGACAGGTTTATTGGCAAAAAAATAAGCAAATAACCCTGTTCACTTGTGGCAGCATCTACAACACCACATGCCAACTACGCATCACACTAACGTCACGCAAAATCCTGCATCGCACAAGCGGAGTTTACCGCGCGACGAGTATACAATGTGGAGACAACAATACAACAATAAATGAAAACACTGACAATACTAATGCAAATTTAAAATATTTTTCACTCCTCTTGCTCAAAAAGGCCGTCATTGTAGAGTACCAGAGCGGGGAAAAAATAGCATTTCTTGCTCTAGGGGAAAAAGTAGTTTCTTTTTAATTTTTGTCTGTTCCAACGAGCCTTGAAAAACAAAAAAGTCTTTATTCTTATGTAGAATAATCATGATTATGGACTCGACTTATTACTGGTTCACAAAAATAGAAGAACATTTTATTTTTGAAAATGGAACTAAATGCGGCTATCTCTTCGGTAGAATACGTGCATTGCGTTGCGGCTACAGAAGAAATAAAAAAGGCATTGGCGCAAAATCTTTATAATTTTTCTCTAATTGCGAATTGAATTGGTGACCGTAATATAATTTACAGACTGAAATTAAGTTGCCGGAAAAAAACATCTCGTTAAATATCCAGAATTGTACAAATTGTACATTTAAATAAAATAAACTATTTAATATTGTATTGGATTATTTTATTTTCTCGCAATCGTAGTGAAAAGTAGAGTGTAACACACGGCGCTAAAACCCATTATAACTCGGTTTCTATTTACTCCCTCGCTAAAGCTCGGGAGTAAAACTACCTCGTTACAATGGGTTATTTTAGCACTTATGAAACGTCAGAAGCTAGGTGCACGGTTCCAATTGGTCGCTTCCTATGGAGAAGAGCCGGCAAGAAACTCCACAGTTACTCTTTTCAAAATAAATGGTTTCTACAATGTTTTCAAATTACAGTATTAATAGGTATGGGAGGACAGTGTAGGCCTATCAACAAGTACCACGCGGGCGAAGCCGTGTGCAAAAGCTAGTCATACATAAAAATATAAGTTATCATTCATCATACACAACAGTTTTAATCTAAAGTATTTGTTTCAGCTGTTGACGCGAACGGTAAAGGCGTTATGTACACCGGCATCGCCGACTGCGCGGGAAAGATCGTCAAAGCAGAAGGCCTTTTAGCCTTTTGTAAAGGCATGGGGCCTTCCTACTTACGGCAAGCGCCCCACACTGTTCTGCTATTAGTTTTCTGGGATATGCTTAAAGATCTGCAAAAAAGTATTGAAATGCACACGTAGTTTTTATTATTATTTAATTTAGTAGGTGCAATTTTTTATGCCTCGCGGAAAGGCGTAAGCCTCGATTCGAGGTGTGAAATAGAAAAGTGAGATTATATTATTCTGATAGATTTAAGATTGTCTTTACCTTGTTATCGACTTTTTTACATTTAAGTTTTTAAATAGTTAATTTATTTAACCCATTTTTTTAATATCGTTTTATCGTACAAGCACTATAAAATTGTAACATATCCTGTTATAATTTTAACGTTTTATTTAACTATCGCGAATGTTGTAAATCACTTGATAATGTAACAAACACGTTTGATAAATATTGATATTGTATTCTCAAAAATGTCTTCCGTGCTTTATAAGCCTATCTACTTTACGTCAGTTTGCGTCACGACCTTGACTGGGGAACATCGTTGATGTTCGTTTTTACTTAGTTTATATTTGTGACTTTATCTTAATGATATATAGGTATGTATTTACGTTTATTTTCACTTCCGCTTGTAATCAGTAAAGGTATATCAGATACGTCTTTTGTGTACTTTTAAAAAACTGTTTACTTGTATTACATTTTAATAGTGAATAACTGTTTTATTGCATTGACAATAAATATTAGTAAGCAGAATATTTTTTACGTACATTTTAGTACCTGATCATTTTCTCATTATTAATAACCCCGAACCGTGTGTATCTCAGTATTATTGCAAACGAATACCTTATTCTAAGCATTTTAATTTACTTAATTAGTATTTCATAAAAAATATAGCATTTAACTGAAATAGAATTGAATTAAAAATACTATTTCAATTGAATTAAAGTACAAATTGTATTGTCCTCAAATAAAATCGTTGATATTAGTTTCTATGAATTGAAGTTTTAGCCAAAGTAATGTGACTAATGATATTGTTACCATGTTATTATTTGTATAGCTAAACCACATTTGTATTGTTAATTAGTTAAATTGTTATTGTAGACATTGTTGTTATGTCTTAAAATACACTAAATCGCTTGACAGGATTAGAAAAATAAGTACAGCTGACCTCGTAATTTCTGTATTGTGAATGTCGTTTGCACTTCATAAAACAACAAGGTCTATTTGTCTATGACAATTAGATATTTTCACTTATATCATTTCAGCCGAAAGACGTCCACTGCTGGACATAGGCCTCCCCCAAGCACCGCCACTTCGACCGATTCTGTGCTTTTCGCATCCAGCGGATTCCTGCGGCCTTTACCAGGGGGCCAGGGGGGTAATATTACTTCAGTGTGGGAAAGAGATGAAGCTCTACAGGACGTATAGCTCCATCTCTTTCTCCCACTGAAGTTATATTAAAATAATACTACTTTATGAGCTGGTGGTATGCCCCCAGGTTATCGGTACACCTTGTCCTTGGCCCTTCTAACGCTACATCTTCCGGTACGCGGTCGAAGCGCCAGAACCTTTCAGCCCCATTGGCCATCTGTTCTGCGAGCAATGTCCACTGCCACTTAAGTTTGCCAATTCTTCGGGCTATGTCGGTTATTTTGGTTCTCCTACGGATCTGTTCATTTCTGATTCGATCACGTAGGGAAACTCCAAGCATAGCCGTCTCTATTGCCCTTTGGGTGACTTTCAGCCTTCTAATGAGGTCTATTTCCTTTTCAACCTTAGCGTAGTTTTAATATACTGTGAATTGTTGTCAATCCACTGAGCCTATCGCAGTCCACTGATGGATATAGGCTTCTCTCAGAACACAACAACATCCTGACCTCCGCCTTCCGCATCTAAACTCCATTTGAAATAAGATTAGACATTTAAATAAACCTTTCATACAGTTCGTTCAACCGATTTTGACTTCTATTGCGTTGGTGGTATGACAAATGGCAGCTGCAGTAAACAGTTGGTTTTGTAACCACTTTTTTGCTTTTAATACCATCCTTATGCCTACGGCATAAAAGTCAAAATTGGTTGAACAGACTGTAAAAAAGGTTTGTTTAAATGTCTAATCTTATTTCAAATGGAGTATAGTCTGTCCCAGCCACCTTCTAAAGGTCATCGGTCCATCTAGCTGGGGGCGTCCTACACTACGCTTATCGATACGCTGTCTCTACTCCAGGACTCGTCTGCTCCATCGGCCATCAGTCCTTCGACATGGCCAGCCCACTGCCAATTCAGTTTGCTTACTCTGCAAGCTATGTCGGTTACTCCGGTTCTTTTTCAGATAACATAATTCCTGATAACATACAATAGACGTGGGTATATTTAGTAACCTGTTCCGCTTAGCTATTTCTAAAGAGCCATAAAAACCCTGAAAGAAATCGACACGTGTTTCACCTCTCAACGAGGCATCCTCAGGATGACGATTGACTTGTCGCGAACTCGAACACGGAGTGTTGCGCTTGTTGTGGCAATACGTGTTGATTTCTTTCAGGGTTTTTTATGGCTCTTTAGAAATAGCTAAGCGGACTAAATATATCCACGTCTATTATATTTTATAATGGATTTCCGCAAGGTCACGCCTGAATCAATTAACTATCATTCCTGATTTTATCCTTCAAAGAAACTCCAAACATAGCCCGCTCCATAGCGCGCTGAGAGACCTTGGATTTGTGGAGCAGCCCGACTGTCAGTGTCCACGTTTTGGCACCGTATGTCATAATAGGGATGATGACTAAAATTTTTTTTGTCCGTCTTGTAGCTTATTAAAAAATATTGGATACATATTTTTTTCTTTTTTAACGTTGTCAAAAGATTACGGCGATACATTGAGTTAAAATGTGCCGTGAGACGTCACTTGTATGTAGATTTTATACTTAGTTATGACGTAGCGATCCCCACTCCCCAACTTTAATGCGTTTTATCTCAGTCATTTTTTATTAATATGATAAAGCAAAAAATACGTGTCTAATATTTTTTTATTAGCTGACTGACTGACTAAATAGAATTTCTTTTTTTTGACCCAGGCATCATGCCTATTGTTGAGTTGTTGTCAAATGTGTCAAATAAGTCAAATTATCAGGTCGACTGTTAACTCTACTCCAAAATCGGATAACAAGTATAGATGTGTTTTCTCTTAGAAAACTTCTATGTTGCTATATAATCCTGTACAATGTTGAAATCTCCTTTGTTGAATAAATCTCAGTGCCTTTCTGAACCAGTTTTGTATTGTTAGCCATAAATGTAGAAAAATGTACAATCATGTTTATTGAGTAGTGATATTGAAAGTTGAGCTTTATGTGAGTAACAATAAAGTTTTAAATTGATTAGGTACGGTGTTTTATTTACTGTTGTTACTTGTTTAAATGTTTAAGTGTTGCCCATAGTGATGGGCTTTTGGAAAGCTATTTTAGGCAATTAATTACTCAAAATATCTTAATTTTGTTTCCTAGAAAGTCGGCCTATAACATTTGTTATTACACGACTGCCCAAAAAGAAGTGTAATGTTTTTGCAGACATGATTCAGACTTCCCAACACAAACAGTAACTTAAAAACAAATAATACATTGATAAATATATTTTTTCAGTAATAACTTTTAATATGAAGTTAACACCACTAAAGAAGACAAAGCCATTTATCGGAATCCGGAATCCAACGTGTTTATCGTGGCAAAACGTTCAAGTTCGTTCTAGTATATTTTTCTTTTCTTTATTTCGTCTACATACATATAATTTACATTTTTAAATATTTTTTGTAAAAACAAAAAAAAAAACATTTAAAAATATAAATATATTTTTAAATGTTTTTCTTATTATTTTCCCCCTCATTTTTTAAATTTACATAGCGCAAACGTTATGTATTTAAAGTCGTTGTGATACTTTTTAGAGTTCCGTAACCGAAGGGTGTCAAACGGAACCCTGTTACTAAGCCTCGGCTGTCCGTCTGTCTGTCAGCAGGCTATATCTCATGAACCGTACCTAATAGGTAGACAGTTGAAATTTACACAGATTGATCTGTGAGTTGTGAATTTGAGATTTCTATTGCCGTTATATTAACAAATAATAAAAATAAAATAAAGTTAAAAATTTAAGGGGGTCTCCGTTCAAGAAACGTGTTTATTTGGGCGTTTTTTGCTATTATTGTACGGTGGTACGGAACCCTTCATATGCGAGTCTGACTCGCACTCGGCGGGTTTTTGCTTTAAGCTGAAACGGTGTTAATTATGTAGGTACTTAAAAATGACACTTAAGCCCGCTCGCACCACAAATCACTGAATGCGTTTAAAGGTGCTGATAAACTTGAGCATTCACTTGTAACAGAACATCGAACATTCGCCGTTTTTATATTTGTCGAACTGAACAACGAACAGCCAAGCATAAAGCCAAACATCGCTACGAACATTTTCACGATCATTCTAGCGAATGCTCTAGTTAATGCTCGTCAAAAAAATATTCTTCACGGTGATGACTTGACGGTCGCGTGTGGATGGCTTGGCTCGGCAAAAAGCTCGAAGCAAATTTACTGCCTTTTCGCTAGAATGCTCTCTAGAACACTCGCTAGAATGCTCTCTAGAACGCTCGCTAGAATGCTCTCTAGAACGCTCGCTAGAATGCTCTCTAGAACGCTCGCTAGAATGCTCTCTAGAACGCTCGCTAGAATGCTCCTAGAACGCTCGCTAGAATGCTCGCTAAAACCTTCCCGTTTATTTATCTGTAATGAAGTCAAGATAAATAAATCGCTAGAATGCTCATTACAAATTAATGCTCAAGTTTATCAGCACCTTTATGTGACACATATTTAAGACAAAAATATTTAAAACATCGTGCTGTCTCTGTCATCTTGAGGGGCTCGTAGCTAAGTTATAACAGCCACACGGGTCGGTCGAAAGTTAAGCTACGTTTGCCGCGGTGGTTCGTGGATGGGTGACCATCCATTACATCATAATATCGCGACCCCACCGTGTCTCGGCAAGCACGTTAAGCCGTTGGTCTCGGCTGTCATTCGTAGATATTTGAAGTCGTTACGGGTAGTTAGAAGCCTGAAAGTCTGACAACTTACCAAGAGGTATCGTGTTTCCTAGTAATTGGATTGTAGAGGTCAGATAGGCAGTCGCTCCATGTAAAATACTGGTATTCAGCTGCATCCGGCTAGACTGGAAGCCGACCCCAACAGGCAGATTGATTGCTGTCATCTTGAAACGATTGACAGAATCGAAACGATGTTTTAAATCAGTTTGGCGCTAAACGTATTTAGTAATTTGTGGTGCAAACGGGCCTTAATCCACCGGCACATTATTGTGTCGTGTTGTGTCGTGACGCGGGATACACCAATCAAACCATACTATATGAATCAAACGAATCTGTTCAGGACTAAGTAAGTACGGTCGGCTGCATCAATTGGATACCCCAGTTTGTATTTAAATTGTAATACAACTGGGGTATCCAATTGATGCAGCTCACTGTACGTCAAATCACAACGAGTTCTGATTGGCTAACACTGCATCAGAACGCGTCACAACACGACACGACACAGTAATTTGAATCAGGGACTGAATTACCCAAAAATTAAGGTACCTTTAAATTTCAGTATGACGTCATACCGTTATATAAGGGTTACCGAAATATTTCGATACCGTTATTTTTTTCAGTAGCGGAATTTTGAGGTTGGTAATGCATACCGGTATATTTCGGTAGCAGTACCATTAACCTTTATAAATGTATCGCTAGCAGTACCAAACCTTAATAAATAGGGGTTTTCTTTGACGCACCGCCGCCACACTCTGTCTGTCGTTCACTTGCTGATTGTAACTCAGTACCTATTGGTTTTTATTTCCGATCGGCAGGACACGACTGTGTAAGCACCCGCGCCGCACCGTTTTCTTTCGCCATTCTTCTGCCACTTGTATAGATAGTATTTTTTGTAATTATGATTACTTACACAAACAAATTGTAAATAAGATGCCATCAAATCAGAGTGGACAAACAATAACATTTTGCTTCTACATACCTTTACAAAAAATTCGAATAAGGTTTAGGCCAATTAAACAATAACATGTAAAAGTTTAAAGAAATTAAATAATTCTTTGGCCAATAAATTATGTGTTTAGAGTTTTAATAATATAGGGGACCTAAATGAGTTTTATACTGAGTTCTTTTTACTATTAAACACGCAATTTAATGACACTTTTCCACTAAAAATTAAAAGTATTTACACAAAGTTCTTATTTAGTGCTTGGGCGACTCCAGGTATTCGTAAAAGCAGGGAAAAACTATTTGAACTTTATGGCCTAAAGCAACATATGAATAATACAAGCTTTCATAGTATGCTGCAAAATATTCAAAACTTTTAAAAGTGTGTGCAAAATAGCCAAAGCTCTTTATATTAGCAATAAAAACTACCTGGCAAATAATAAATAATGAAACAGGTAGGAAAAACCAGCGAAATACTGAATTTAATTTAGAGACTGCACAAGGCCCCATTAACTCAGATATGGATATAACTCAAGAATTTGAAAACTTTTTTGCTAATATTCCCCTTAAAACTACTGAAGCTTTAAATTCTTCACCCGCGCTTTCTGCTGCCTTACTTAGACAGAATGTGAAGGCATGCCCTTTGGAATTTAGGTTTCGGTATACAAACCCCCAGGCTGTTATAAAAGCTTTTAAAGATCTTAAAATTAAATCAACAGAGGATCTCTGGGAAATGTCTGTAAAAATCGGTAGATCTATTATCGAAACCATTGCGCCCTATTTATTAGCTCACATATTTAACACCAGTGTAGACCAACGAGTCTTTCCGGATCTCATGAAACACCACAGTAAAGTAGTTCCATTGTTCGGTGACAGTAAAGAACCCAAAAATTATAAGCTTGTGTCAATTCTGCCAGTTCTCAATAAGGTGTTTGAAAAGTTGATGCTCAATCAAATGTTACGTTACTTTAATAAAAATTCCATCTTTCATGAACAACAGTTCGGTTTCATCAAAGGGCGTTGTACCACTAACGCCGGTGTCACCGTAATAAAGAACATTTTTAATGCCTGGGAAGAAGCACAAGATGCCATTGGAATCTTTTGCGACCTCTCAAAGGCGTTTGATTGTGTAGACCTGAGACAATTCTGCTGAAACTAGAGCACTATGGGATTAGGAATACAGGTCTTGATTTACTTAGATCATACCTGAAAGATAGAAAGGTTAAAGTTCAGGTAAACGGCGTAAATTCATTAGTCTGAAATGGCAATGGGCGTTCCTGAAGGTTCGATATTGGGTCCATTCTTCTTTTTAGTTTACATGAATGATTTACGCCAATTACTTCAAAATCAACCGAAGATGGTATTATTTGCAGATGACACATCATTGATCTTTAAAATAAACCGACGGTCACAAAATCTTGACGACGTGAATAGCTCTATTCTGACAGTCCAAGATTAGTTTACGGTAAATAATTTTGTGTTTGGTTGACGACAAGGTTGCGTTCTTTAATGACGTTGTAGTCAACCTGTATATAGGAATACAGATGGCAATGCGATGTAGGGACCGTGCGTTCCGTAAATTTAAAAGGGAGCGTACTGATGAGAACTGGACTTTGTTCAAGGCTGCAAGAAATAGATACAATCAGATGATACGCAATGCTAAACGCCGCCACATTCTGAATACTATCAATTCTTACTCTTTTGCCGATATTTGGAAATTTCTTGGAACTCTTGGTATCGGCAAATCGTGATATTTAGACCTTTCTAACTCAAATGATTTAGACGATCTCTACCGACATTTCTCCACTGTTCCTACCATGGATCGTCTAACCAAGCAACAAACTCTGTCTCTAATATTTGATCTAACGCGTCCTCATATTAATCCTTTCAGTTTAATTCCAGTTGAACCAGGAGAAATCAGAAAGATCATTCTCTCCGTCAAATCAAAAGCGGTGGGATGTGACAATATCACCCGTGGTATGATCTTAACCATTCTTGATCATCTACTATCTATGATTACCCACAAAATTATTTTTTCCCTTTACATCGGAGTATTCCCTTCCCTGTGACGTAAAGTTTATGTCCGTTCAGTACCTAAGGTATCTAATCCCTCTCTTCCAACTTTCGTCCAATTTGTATCCTTGCCTTCCTATCCGAAGTGTTCGAGGCCTGTGTCCACAAACAATTCTTCAATTTTGTGTATTGTAATTTACTCATTAGCCCTCTTCAATCTGGGTTCAGGCCTGGCCACAGCACTGTTTCTGCCCTCTTGAAAGTAACTGGTGATATAAGGGCAGGACTTGAAGATATCGAAGTTACTGCTCTAGTGTTGGTTGATTTCTCGAATGTCTTTAATACCGTCAGTCACGACATCCTGTTAGCCATTTTGTCATAATATATGTTGTGGTCTCTCCCGAAGCACTGAAATGGTTCTCCTCTTATCTTCAGGAACGTCAGCAGTCCATTCATGCTGGGGATTCTTCTTTATGCTAGTGTGATTTAGAAGCTGGCGTTCCTTAAGGTGGTATACTTTCTCCTCTTCTGTTTTCTATTTTCATAAATCTTATAACTTCCGAACTCCAGTGTGCGTATCATTTGTATGCAGATGACTTGCAGTTGTACTGTGAGAGGAGGGTTGATAAATTACCTGACGCCATCGACAAATTAAACAGGGACTTTATAGCCATAAAAACCTGGTCTGATAGATTTTGGGTAACAGTAAACTCTAAAAAGTGTCAGGCGATCATCATTGGGAGTCTTCGTAGCATTAGTAAGATGGATGGTACAGCCTTGCCACCAATCCTCTTCAATGGTACGATTTTTCCATTTAGCAATGACTTGAAAGACCTAGGCTTGCACATTGATACTACCCTGAACTGGCGTACTCAAGTCGCTAGGGTCAGCCAAAACGGAACGCTGCGGGCTCTGTACCGCTTGAAAAACTTATTATCATCGAGTACAAAGACAATGCTTGTGCAGTCCTTAATTTTCCCAATCATCGATTATGGTGATGTGTGCTATTATGACCTGAATGCAGATCTCCTCAACAAATTAGACCATCTCCTCAATAATTGCATTCGATTCGTATTCAATCTGCGTAAAAATGATCATGTCTTTGCGCATCGATTGCTTCTAAAGTGGTCGCCCATACGCCAGCGCAGAGAGCAAAGGGTGCTGACCACCTTGTTTTCGTTTCTTGTCTCTTCCTCTTCCCCTAGTTATCTAGCTCCCCACTTCCAGTAGATTTGCGCAAACCACAAAAAAAATCTACGCTCATCATATAATCGTCTTCTTCATTGTTCCACTCACCGCACTGACTTCATTCACTCTTCCTCCTTCGTTCAATCTATCTCTCTGTGGAATGCACTTCCCCTGGAAATCAGTATGGCAACCAACCGATTATCCTTTAAAGTTAAGGTTCGCGAGCGCATTCGCAAGAAGCTGGCAGTTTCATTACAACGTTAGTGTTTTGCCGTTGTTTGTCTTATTTGTTTTAGTATATTTATGTATTTATGTGTGCTAATTTTATATATGATCTTCGTATTCATATTCATTTATTCATTGTTTGTCACAGGTGAAAAGACAGTTCTTACAGTTAACATTATTGTATCACTGTAACATACCCATGGGGTATACAATATTTATATGTCATCATCATCATTTCAGCCGTAAGACGTCCACTGCTGAACATAGGCCTCCCCCAAGCACCTCCACTTCGACCGATTCTGTGCTTTCCGCATCCAGCGGATTCCTGCGGCCTTCACAAGGTCATCGGTCCATCTTGTGGGAGCCTTCCAACGCTACGTCTTCCCGTACGCGGTCGCCACTTCAGAACCTTTCGGCAATTCTTTGGGCTGTGTCGGTTACCTTGGTTCTCCTGTGGATCTCCTCATTTCTGATTCGATCACGTAGGGAAACTCCAAGCATAGCCCTCTCCATTGCCCTTTGGGTGACTTTTAGCCTTCTGATAAGGCCCATTGTGAGCGACCACGTTTCAGTACCATAGGTCATCACTGGCAACACGCACTGGTCAAAGACTTTCGTTTGAGACACTGTGGTATGTGGGACGAAAAGATATTGCGTAGCTTCCCGAACGCTGCCCAGCCGAGTCGGATTCGACGATTGACCTTTTTCTCGAAGTTGGACCTACCTAGCTGGACAGTTTGTCCTAGGTAAACATACTCGTCCACAACTTCGAGCGTAGCGTCTCCGATCTTCATGAGAGTGGGTGTCACATGGGCATTTGACATGACCTTTATCTTGTCCATATTCATTTTAAGACCCACTCTTACGGAGGCTCTACTGAGGTCATCGAGCATTATACTGAGGTCCTCCATGGTCTCAGCCATGATAACTATGTCATCGGCAAACCGAAGGTTAGTGATATACTCGCCATTGATGTTGATGCCTAGCCCTTTCCAATCCACAACCTTGAAGACATCCTCCAGTGCAGCGGTTAACAGTTTCAGAGAGATAACGTCTCCCTGTCTCACACCTCTCTGCAGAAGGATAGGTTTCGAGGTCTGGTCCTGGAGTCGGACTGACATAGTGGCGTTTTCGTATAGACACTTTAGCATCTCGATGTACCGATAGTCGATCTGGCACCGTTGAAGAGACTGCAGCACGGCCTATGTCTCGATCGAATCGAAGGCTTTCTCGTAGTCTACAAACGCTAAGCAGAGAGGCATATTTATATGTATGTTCATGTTTTTATGATTAGGTATATGTATTATACTCATCGTTTTTAATAGATATAAGTATATCCTTATATTTAAATAAATATTTATTCCACAATTTTCGTTATTGCACCTACCACTGTTTGTCTCTGCATCGCCCAAAGGTTGACTGGTAGAAAATGCCTATGGCATTAAGTCCGCCTCTGTACATTTGTGTGACTTGAAATATTCACAAAATACTCAATTGTATTTTTACTTTAATAATAAATAATAAAATAAAATAAATATTTAAGCGGAGCTCCCATACAACAAACGTAATTTTTTTGCCGTTTTTTTAGATTCCGGACTCATGCACGAAGGGTTCCGTACTATTGTACGGAACCCTTCGTGCGCGAGTTCGACTCGCACTTGGCCGGTTTTTAATTATTTTTACCTATTGTGGTATAGTAATGTTATTTTAGATGCATCGTCTTCACATATAATTATTTAACTAATGTAGGTAGGTACCTTTACAAACAATTGTAAAACATTTTAAAAGAGTAATTGTGGAGTTTCTTGCTCATTCTTCTCCATACGAAAACTACCTTTTGGAAGGGGCGACTAGAATCAATTCTATTATTTTGTAAATGTTTACGTTCAAAAGTGCCTTACAAGGGCCTATTTGAAATAAATGATTTTGTCTCGCATGTGTTTCGGTACCGAAATCGTATAAAGGTTAAATAACTATTTAGCTCAACCCTTTTTCATGAAGAAATCGGTATAACTCAACCTTTATTTTAAACCGGTACCGATATATTTTTGAGGTATCTTCACCTTTAACCGTAACCGCTTTCAGTCCCTGATTTGAATACGGATTTTCTTGCTAAGCTGCGTAATATGGAAGGACTTATATGAGTAGTTTTACTGTATGTGCTTATTATTTTTAGACAAAATTGTGCATTACGTAAAAGACAATAGATCTTTTTAGTAAAAAAAATCCAGGGTCAAAACAAATGAGCTTGCAAAATTCCACGGGTATGATGAGTAGCTACAGGGTTATTGGTTATATATCGGCAATCCATTAAGGGGATGTAGGAGAGGTCATTTACAACCAAATGACCCCTTTTAACTCCTATGCAAATGTCAACAATTTTCGACTCATTTGTTTTTTTTTTGTTTTTGTTTTTTTTCATTCGTTTGAAAATATAAAAGTTCATTTGCAACCAAATGACCTCTCCTACATCCAATTGTTTATTTAAACATGATAAAACAAAAAACCGGCCAAGTGCGTGTCGGACCACGCATAATGAAGGGTTCTGTAGTTGGGATGAATTTATCCCAAAAACAAACTTAACTTTGTAGTTGTTCTCCCATACGGAATATACAGAAAAAATGTTCTTGAAACTGCAAAGTTAAGTTGGTCGATTATTACAGGGATCTGTAGTTGGGATGAATTTATCCCAAAAACAAACTTAACTTTGTAGTTGATAAACATGTTCTCCCATACGGACTGTACGGAAAAACATGTTTTTGCAACTGCAAAGTTAAGTTGGTCGATTATTACTCGTTAACTTGTAGAGCCTACTTAGCTATGATAGTTTTCCTTTTAATTTCGTTATATAAACTACTGCTGTGATTTTTTTCACACATCCAAAACCAACCATTTAGCTGGCAGGGGGGGCCACACTTGACTCTAACAAAAATTTGCACTTTAAAGCTTAATATTTCGCAACGGATCCCTGAATCCAAAAATGGTTTTCACGAACTCACAATGTTTTTAAAGGACCTTTCCAATGATACGCCACACCATGGGATAAAAAAATAAACATCACCACTTTACGTGTAGGGGAGGTACTCTAAAAAAAATGTTTTTCATAATTTTGTTTACCACTTTGTCGGCGTAATTAATATGTATACCTATGCCAAACTACAGCTTTCTAGTACTAAGGGTCTCGGAGCTAGACCGCGGACAGACAGACAGACGGACATGACGAAACTATAAGGGTTCCTTGTTTACTACGGAACCCTAAAAACAAAAATGTTTTTATCGTTACGATATTTATTGGTCAACTACCGTAGATAGTATAGTTACTTGAAATATCAGTTTTTTTTTGTGTAAACTTCACAGACTTCTTATTACTTACATTACTTCTTATCGACATCCAAACACTTAAAAAAAAAAAAACTGATATTCTCAACTCATACTCGGACCCCAATAAGAAAAAAACAACAACTCATACTCTATTTTATTTTATTGTATTTTTGAGACCCATCCCGTCTGCAGACTTTCTCTAATTTAATTTGAACCTTTATACAACAAAAATATCTGATCTTCAACAGAACTTAAGACAAGATGACGAAACCAAAAGAACCGAAAATCAAAAACGAATTTGGTCGTGACATAACCGACTTGCTAATGGGTGGTGTGTCGGCCATGTTTGCATCGATCTTCACAAACCCCATAGAAGTGGTGAAGGTCAGGTTGCAGCTTCAAGGAGAACTGAAGAAGAGCGGGACACATGCTATATTTTATAAGAACGTACCCCACGGCTTATACGTTGTGGGCAAAAATGAGGGGTTTGTTGCGCTGCAGAGTGGACTTACGGCTATGCTTGGATTTCAATTCTTTTTAAACATTTTTAGGTAAGATTTCAAATATTTTAATAAAAGTAGGATCATACTCGGCCCGACTTCGCACGGGTAGCATTAAGGACTTATCTACAGCGCACCTACCTACCGTACCTACCTAACTACCGAGATATCAAAAAATATCCAGACAAAATGTGTGAGAACGTGAATTTTCTTCATAAATTTTTTTTTCCTTAGTTTTACCGATGTTTTAATAGTTATTCTGCTATTCGGGGCAGACACAAATCCAAATAATCAAAGATCATAAAAATCGGTCCATCCGTTCTTGAGTTATAAACTTATAAATGGTGTAAATAACCCGTATATAGATTACTTATAATAAAATATGACTACTACCGGGATGACCACTAATAGAAAAAATATGGACAAAAAAGACATATTGCACTGTCTCCAAATAAATTAAATAAGGGCAAAAGAATGATGATTATAAAAAAATATCGTTCATCCCTTTAATATTTATTTGGTAATTCGAGCAGATATATAGTCACAAATAAAAATTTCATAGGAAAAGCAACGGCCTCTCTTACTCACAGACTGCACCTGGAATCAATAATAATAGTATTCCAGGCCGAGTTTCGACCTTGGCGACCAATCTCAGCGGAGAACAGCATTCAACGCGGGAGATGTTATAGTGCACAAGTGTGTGCGCAGACAAAGGTGCACTCTCTCTTCCCTCACTCTCATATTCCGATGGGACAGCAATCCGACACGACCGGAGAGAGATCAGGTGCAGGACCAACAGCTTAACATGCTTTCCGGGGCAAGGAGGTATCGCACCGCCAACTTCCAAACTCCGGGCTGTTACTAAGAAATTCCTAATGGACAAATCCAATAACACTGCCCAACCCGGGAATAGAATCCAGGACCCCCACGCTCAGCAGACGCTCTTGTGACTACGAGACCATTGGGACAGTCGAAGTCGGGGGGTCTGGAATCAATATATCTTATCTAAACCGTCTAAACATTTGCAGATTAGGTTCCTTCCGAATAGCCGAAAGAAGAGGCATACTAAAAGACTCTACTGGCACTACATCGTTGATAAGGGGCGCAGGCGTCGCGGGCGTCGGTGGAGCCCTGGGCTCCATAGCCGGCACTCCGTTCTACCTAGTGAAGGTCAGGCTGCAGTCCCAGGCCGCCAGGGCTATAGCTGTGGGACACCAGCATAAATGCAGCAGCACCACGAGCGCACTGGCTGATATATTTAAAAAGGAAGGTGTTAAGGGTACGACGTTGATTTATTTTTATTTAGCAGTCATTACAAACTAGAAATGTAAATAAGATATCGGAATCACTTTTACACGTCATATATAAAAAAAAAAAAAATAAGCTAGATGAGTTCGGCTTTTCCTATCTGACTACTCTGAGAAGAAAGGCCGAAACAAACTCAGAGGTCGCAGTCTCTTTTAAAGTCCAGACACAATCTTGGTCAGGCCATATGAGGGCCATGTAGATCAGTGTCTGAAAAGGTCTTTTGAGGAAAGAACCACACAGATTTGAGTGGACCTGTCCAGTCAGTGCAAGCATTTGTCAGTAATCGTGGAGCTCAACTTAGAACTTATGGAGCTCAACTCGACGAGCAATACCAAAGAAAGGACATTTGGGTAGGCCGCAAAAACTACTCAAACTGCCAGACCATCACTAAAACTGGAAGAGAAATAAAAATAATATCCACATAGTCCTCACATTCGAAATAGTTAAAATAATATAATACTTTACAAAGTAATCATGTCATTTTGAATATAATTTTCAACAATGTCAATGTGTTTATAAAACTGGTATAATGTTGATTTTACATAATAATTAAAATGTCTAGTTTTATGGTTTTATTACAAGGCTTAGCAGAGCGAGCAGTTCAATCCCAAGCTTTTTTATATCTAAATAATCTGAAATTGTATAGTACCCTTTTTTACAAAGTTTGGTTTAAAGAAAGGAGTAGCATGGATTCGTCAGGAAATAGAAGGAATCTTTTGCCCAGGACAAAATGAATAAATAAATAAAAATCGGTACGCAATGATATAGGCCGCACTGATGAGTGAGAGAGAGGTCGTGAATCGACGCCCACCCGTTGTATTACCAAGCTATCCTCGCATTGTTTGTATCTTAAGTCCATTTGGCTTCTGATATCACAGATCCACTAGAATAGAACCGAATAAAATTTGTCAAATTGTTGCTAAATAACCACCATTACAGGTCTGTTCAGAGGCGTTGGTCCTCAAATCCCTCGCGGCATGGCGGGCAGTGCCTCACAAATACTAAGCTTCACATTCGCTAAAGACTGGCTCCGCGCAAACAACTGGTTCACTGAACACCCACTGATGCTGTCGTTCTTCGGCGCAAATCTCGGAGGAATTGTCATGACGATGTGTTTGAACCCCTTCGATGTTATCGCTACTAGACTGTGCAATCAACGTAAGTAAAAATACTTATTTGTCCTAAATTCTCAAAACTAAAACGCTTGATAACCTGTCGATTGATTTCTAACAACCCATGCATATTAACTGTCTGCTTTTATAAGAGCTCAACTTGTTGGTTTGCGCAAGAACCTTGTGATGTCATTCTAGACATCTACAGTATTTGTATTTTCATCAGTATCACCGGATTTCCGAATACAAACGAATGCTAATTTCCATATCCATCAATTATTAGATTTATCGTGTATAATAATTTGAATTCAGAACTAAGTACTTTATTGTTGTTTTGTTTTGATTTCCGTGTGAACTATATAGAGCTGCAAACTATTTTCCTATCTGTCGTGCCTGCGACTTTAGCAGCTTGTCTACCATTTTTTTAATAAATTACATTAATTAAAAGAGTATTAACAACTCTATAATACTTCTAAGTCGATTGAGAGCGTTCGGTCTGCACCAAGTGCAAAGGGCAACTGATAGAAATCCGACGACTGACGAAATACAATGTTTACCGAGAGACATTAAGAATATATTTTTACTGTACACTAACATACAGGTCGACATAAGAGTTTGACGTGGTGACATTTGGAACTAAATATGCAGACTATGCAAACCTCTGATGATGGCACCACTTTGCCGACAAGCGCTAGTAAGGTTTTGATTTGAGTCTACAAGCAGCGTTTTTTGTTCCACATTTATTTTAACAATTTATTTCTCATTCAAAGTGCGATAGTGGCGCCCTCATTTTCATTTTACTCTTTTTTGTTTTTTCTTGGAAAGATTTGTATTTTATTTGTAATGAATACACTCAAAAACTACTGGACCGATTACACAAAAAAGTGCAGAAGGCTATGGGGGAGATCTCTGTCCAGCAGAGGGTCAGTACAGGTTTAAAAAATCATGATACATCATTTACATCACGAAGTCAGCGGGTCCTAAATTGAGTTTCCTAGCGAAAAAATTCCGACAAATTCTGCAGCTAGATTTTACCTAATTGAATTTAACTGTGTAGCCGACTAATTAAACACATTTTATTTCAGCTGTCGACGCCCAAAACAAAGGGAAACTCTACAAAGGCATGATAGACTGCGGTTTAAAGATGATCCGGCTCGAAGGACCACTGTCCTTGTACAAAGGTATAGGGGCCAACTACTTAAGACTTGGCCCCCATACGGTGTTGCTACTTGTCTGTTGGGACAAGCTGAAAGAAATTGATGACTACATTCGCAGTTGACCCCCTTAAATCATAAATTAGAACTAGAAATAAAATGCAATAAACAACATAATACACTGGTTAATGGTGCCGATTCCCTTGTTCACAAACTAAACTAAATTTAAGTTCAGTGCATCTTTTTCTTTCTATTTCATAAAGAAAAGGACAGAAGATAAATTTTAGTTTAGTCCTGTCAAATTAATCAGCGCTTGACGAAAATTAACGTAATTTTAGTAGGCAAGTTTTTTCACGTCTAAACTTGTATGGAGTAGTGACAGGCGCTGATTTATTTTACAGGACAAAACTAAAATTTATCTTCTGTCCTTTTCTTAATGAAATGGAAAGAAAAAGATGCACTGAACTTAAATTTAGTTTCGTTTGTGAACAAGGGAATCGGCACCACTTTTTAACAACTTACAAACTAATAAAATGATACAATTCCAAACGCATAAAAGAAAGCCATTGACGTTAAACCTTTAACTACCTATCTTATAAAAATAAAAATCAATTGCCGTGCGTTAGTCTCGCAAAAACTTGAAATTGGTTCGACCGATTTTTTTATTTAGATTATTATTTTTGTTGTTTTGTAAGCCTCAATACTGTTGCATAGATGTTTGAAAATCACTAAATGTTTAAAATAAGTAATAATTTTAGTAATTATATCAAGCAAAAAATTTTATGAAAAGAGGAGCTTGTAGCTAAGTAATAACAGCCTCGGGGATCAATCTATCAGGTTAAGCTATGCTTGCCGGGGTTGGTCTGTGGATCTTTTCATACCGAGACTCCTCCCTGCCTCGGAAAGCACGTTAAGTCGTTGGTCCCGGCTGTCATTCGTGAATCTTTGACAGTCGTTACGGGTCATCAGAAGCCCGAAGGTCTGACGACAACCAGTCTTACCACGGGGTATCGTGTTACCCAGTTACTGGGTTGTGGAGGTCAGATACGCAGTCGCTCCATGTAAAATACTAGTATTCAGCAGCATCCGGTTAGACTGGAAGCCGACCCCAACATAGTTGGAAAAAGGCTAGGCAGATTGATATGAATGCAATAAAGAATTGACTATAATATCGTCGACCGTAGGTTCAATTGAGGTAAGGGACAAAATACCCAAAATGAGTTGAGTATACAGTTTTGTTCAGAATTTTTCGCTCTATCGAATGAATATGAAAAAATTCTAACTTAAGAAAAACAGACCGAAAAAGGTTGATAAGAAAAAGTTATGGGCGATTTAGTCCGAAAAAAAAACTTTGTCGGCCTCTCCTGAAAAATCGTATTTTGTCCCTTACCTCAACTGAACCTACGGTCGACGATATATCATGCTAAAAATTTATTACTGTGATAGGAATTCTTGTGTTAATGCTAGTTATAAACCTGCTAACATTACAAGGAAATTCTTTAAAAAACCTATTGTCACTGCCTAACTGACGGTCGTTGGGGCAGAAGAGTTCTCGACTTGACCAAAGTGATTATTTCAAACATTTATGCAACAAGATGTACGTAAGTTAAAAAGAAATGTGGATGTCACGTGATGAACTTTGAACGTTAATATCTCGGAAACGTGACGCTTTTCGGGGATTGGTCGATATATATAGGTTTCATACGTGGCCGCCATTTTGTAAAATAAAACGAAATGGCCGACAGTAGGTATGCCAGGTGCAATATAAAAATCTTCAATCCCCCTTTGCAAACCCTACGCGATGGAAGAATGTAAAGGGGCCATTATAGTTTTTAAGATCATACAAATCCATTTATTTGCATTTAGAATATTTCGTTTTGATTTTTGCTGTTGTTGGCCATCTAAAAAACATCACATGACACATCTAAAAATAAAATATATATATATAATTTGATTAAACTTAACAATAAACCTCTGTGATAAGAAACAATTACCATTTTATACATTTTATTTAGACCAGTTAATTTAGTTAGTTTAACGAGTTTATTTAGTTAAAACCCTGTATAAATGTTGCTTGATCATGTTTTTTTTTTTCAATAAAATTATTTTTATTTGTTAATTGGGTTTTTTTTACGACGAAATAAAATCCACAACTAAATGGTACTTCAATGTTTATTGTAAAAATGCATGATAAAATATGCTCTACTCATACAATTGGAGCTTACATTCAAACTTATAATTATTTAAAACAAATTAATTAAAAAAAACAAAATAATTCTTATCCTTCTACTTAGTTATAAATTATGCGCTAAAAGTGATGTTCTAGTAAAAATTGTAAATATGTTCGAAGACACGAGTTGATGGACGTTACAATAGGATTCAGTGCCTACAAAAAACCTTTGTGCGATATTGAAGACACGTTTATTGAAGATACCTTATAAAAATGTTTGAATAAAAAACTGCAGTACTAAACTCTTAACTAGCAAACTGTAAGTTCCGTACCAATGTTAATTAAATCTTAGACTAAGTTTAACGAAGCTTGAATTTATCACAATAATACCCTTTATCCTGCGTCCTATTTAAAAGCGATGGTCGCGCTAATACAAGATCGTTCGAACGCGAGGTCGCGCCGCCAGAGGGCGCTTTCCACTTTCCCTAAGAAAAAGTGACATAAGCACGCGACCGATCGTGTATTCGCGCGACGATAGCTTTTAAATAGGACGCGGCTTTATGCTACATGTCAAGTCTCGCGGTAGTCGCAGTCATAAAGCGAGCAGGACAAAATTTCTTTAGACCTACTGACTGTCATGTCTAGGGTTGCCAACCTTACTATAAAATAGTATTGTACTATATTTCAGGTCTGCGTACTATTTACTGTTGAAGAAATTTAAAGTACCTACGCAAAAATACTATATTTTCAACACCGAAATCTAACAAAGAAATCATAAAAAAAAAAATTACGTTAATCTACTACTCTGAAATAACAATATTAAATGAAATCTTTGCAAAAGTAAAAGATTGTAATGAATTTACTGACAAAACTACCGGTCAAAAATGGCAGCATATTTCGGCAGTCACAGAAAGGATATTTTCCGTTATGAATTTGAAATAGCGAGAAGAAACAAGTAGTACTCAATAATAAAAAAATAGCTTTTGATTTACATTTAAACATCGAATTTAATAAAGCAATTATTATGACACTTTTTTTTAGACAAGAAGTGCAAAAAATATAAATTTTATAAAAATAAATAGGTAACAAACATATCTTTGTCTATTTTTAGCTTATTCCATAAAATACTAATTTGAAGTGTTCTATATTTTTTTTATAGCTTATTTTGAAAAATACTATATTGTGCCGAAGAAATGTGGGCAGCCCTAGTCATGTCATCCCGCTCCCATTTTTATGCCCGCGCCTGCGAAAATTTGCTTTTAGTACGGTCGATAATTATCTAGCATACTAAACGCCAAAGTAAATTACAATTTAAGATGCTATGGAAGATCTGTATTTATTTCTAATCTTACAAAGTTGGTACGGAACCATAATATGTTACTACTTATTTTGTACTTTAAAACGCCTTGAAGACGGACACCGTTCCGAAGCTTGAGTACAGATTTATATGAAATTACATCTTTACCACTCTTATCCCTCGAATGGATGGGACCCTATCTCACCCATTCGAATGCCACCATTGCAGTTATAAGTCCTTTGTAATAAGGGAGAGCTTATTGTCATTAACTGGGCATGAATCCTGGTTCTGGGCTGCTTCTGAAGGTAAAAACCAGTAACACCTTTCCCGACCCGCAGATCTACTCAAGACCCTCAGCAATCACTAGCCACCACTAGTAGACAAGTGTTCGATTTCATATTTCTGTACTCTCACTTCGGTCGGCACAAAACATGCAAGCACCAGTACGGATCTCCGAGATACTTGGAGATGAGGCAAAGTAGGTTTAACTATTATAACTATTTTCTTCAAACTTACCTATAGGTAATTTGTTCCTAGTTGTATAATGGTGCCGATTCCCTTGTTCACAAACTAAACTAAATTTAAGTTCAGTGCATCTTTTTCTTTCTATTTCATTAAGAAAAGGACAGAAGATAAATTTTAGTTTAGTCCTGTCAAATTAATCAGCGCCTGTCAGTCTCCATACAAGTTTAGACGTGATTAAAAACTTGCCAACTAAAATTACGTCAATTTACGTCAAGAGCTGATTAATTTGACAGGACTAAACTAAAATTTATCTTCTGTCCTTTTCTTAATGAAATAGAAAGAAAAAGATGCACTGAACTTAAATTTAGTTTAGTTTGTGAGCAAGGGAATCGGCACCAATGTTGCATTTACATTAGTCACAATTTGGGTTAACTGCTAAAAGCAAGCAAATGCCATTTTAAAATGGATACTCAAACGGTTGTAGTTGTCACTCATGTAAATGTAGCATTATTAAAGCCAATATCAGATGCTTGACTCGAATAAAGTTCTTGTTTCATTCCACGTCCACACGACACCGATGTAAAGGCGGGTCCACACCAGCGCACGCGCTCGTACACGATAAGCGCCTCGAATGGCTATGGACGCGTCAAAATCTACGCGCGCGCTCGTATTGCGAACAATTCGCGTGCAAGGATCCACATCTGCGCAATTGAAGCTCACGTGCACGAACCGTGCACACTACGTCCCTCGAACGGTCTTGAACTACTAACTAAGCACATCCGAGGTAGCACACGGCTACTCATCAAGCTGTAAATTTCCAGTTTATGCTGATCTCGCATTGTATAGGATTTCGTACAATTCGAGGTCAGCTTATACTGGAAATGTATAGCTTGATGTGTAGCCGTGTGTACACGGTATGCACACGATGTGTTCGCGAACAAGTGTTTTGACTGTCTCTTGCACGCGAACCATTCGTTACGGCTCGCGAACAAGGCAAAAGGTCCATACTATGTTCCTACCATGCACGCGAACCGCACTGTTCCTGCGCGTGCGCAAGTGTGGACCCGCCTTAACATATGAATGAACATTCATCTACTCCTTTCGATTATTTGGTATCCAAAATCATTTTTTAAGTTGATTGCTGTACTAATTAATTCATTTTTCAAATTAAACCCGAGAATGATCAAAAAGTGAAGCATCTGATATCTAGTTTAACAAAATACAAAAACACTGTAAGTTATGTAAAAGTCCTGGACTCTTGGCATACTATCGAAATAGTTAAAAAGTGCACTTACACTATAATATTTAACAATATAATAACACAAATGCACCGAGCACACGTTAGCCAATAGCACGTTCACCTCTGGGGGTGGTTTCTAATTCCACATTCAAATCTCATTTCAAGTAATTATAGTTTGACCAATCGCCGTATGCACGGCGAAGCGGGGAGTGGGGCGCCGTGAGCGTTGACGAATGAGCAGCCTGCACTACCCCCCCCGTCTCGCCGCGCACGTACCCAAGGCGCGGAACAGCGGTCTCGGTAAAACTACACCTGATCAGCCTTTCAGGGATCGGGTTTAGTTTAGTATAACTATCTTTATTTCCGCTAACGAACTAAACGAAAACTTACTGATTGATATGTTGTAATTGTGTTTAATTCATTGAGCCTAACCAAAATATATAGGGTCAAATAAAATTAGCTAGCAAACAGACGTGGTATAGATATCTCATCTGCCTAGCCTTTTTTCCCAACTGTGTTGGGGTCAGCTTCCAGTCTAACCGGATGCAGCTGAATACCAGTATTTTACATGGAGCGACTGCCTATCTGACCTCCATAACCTAGTTACTAGGTAACAGGATACCCCTTGGTAAGACTAGTTGTCAGACTTTTGGGCTTCTAACTACCCGTAACGACCGTCAAAGATCTACAAATGACAACCGGGACCAACGGTTTAACGTGCTTTCCGAGGTACGGAGGGGTCTTGGTATGTAAAGATGGTCACCCATCCACGGACCAACCGCAGCAAGCGTAGCTTAACCTGATCGATCGACCCGTGCGGCTGTTATTACTTAACCACAAGCCCCTCGAACTATATAGATATCTAAACATGATAAAACAAGAAAGAAATGAATTTAATGTCAGTTTGAAAATTAGTTTTTTTTGTGTAAATTTCACAGACGTAGTATGTACGGTATATCTCAACACGATAAAACAGATTTTATGAACTTACATATCAAGTAACAAAACTGGGGGAGTGGGGCTTGTGGCTAAGTAATAACAGCCGCCCGGGTCGATTAGGTTAAGCTACCCTTGCCGCGATTGGTCCGTGAATGGGTGAACATCTTTACATTTCAAGACCCTTCCGTGCCTCGGAAAGCACGCTAAGCCGTTAGTCCCGGCTGTCATTTGTAGATCTTTGACAGTCTTTACGGGTCGTCAGAAGTCCAAAAGTCTGTAAGCTACGCTTGCAGCGGTTGGTCCGTGGATGGTTTACATTTCAAGACCCTTCCGTGCCTCGGAAAGCACGCTAAGCCGTTGGTCCCGGCTGTCATTTGTAGATCTTTGACAGTCTTTACGGGTTGTCAAAAGTCCAAAATTCTGACAACCAGTCTTACCAAAGGTATCGTGTTACCTAGTAACTAGGTTGTGGAGGTCAGATAGGCAGTCGCTCATGTAAAATACTGGTATTCAGCTGCATCGGGTTAGACTGGAAGCCGACTCCAACATAGTTGGGAAAAGGCTAGACAGATAACGCACAAAACTGTGGTCATTGAAGCCAGAAAAAAGAAACTATGTTTTCGTTGTTCGATCACGTCTGCCGAGTTTTCCTAGCTAATTTAATTTGACTTAATTATTATATACCTTGTGTAGCCCTTGTATTATATACCTAGCTTTACGCATAAACTATTTCATAATATTACAAAAACGGGCGTATTCCGAAGTCATTAAACATATAACAAAAATTCAATTAACAAAAAATACATAAAAAAAACAACAATTTTGATTCTAGAGATTCCACCCAAACAAGACATAAAATGAATTCGAGTCTCCATGCCGACTAGTATAAAAATACAATTGAATATTTGGCTAAATAATGAAAATGTAAGACAAATATGTTGCCTTGCTCAAATAGCATTTAATTATAATTTGGAAGAGATTCTAGCGAATTTTTTAGAAAATTGTTTTACAATTTCATAAAAATACTGAACAGATCTTATTCACTATACCAATGTCAGCAGAATCATTTAAAATGAGAGTGCATTTTTTTTCGTCATAATTAGTGATGTGTTATAGCTTTTTGTGATGCATCAAATCTGTAGTCTTTGGAAGCCAATCGTTATTTTTATACTTTACTTTTTTTTTATTAAACTGCACTAGCCGTTTTGTCCTTAGAGCCATATCTGTCAAGAACGTTTACTGATGTATCTAGCAGTATACGTCTCTAAAGTACTGTCATTTGTCGATGGTCATTCCCGACTCATTTTCACAGAATAGTAGGTACAGAAGGCGCACTCCGCATTTTAGGTATGAAGCTACAAGTACGCGGCGGGCCCGTCTTGTCGGGCCAATTCAGTGACCGTGACGTAGTCAGAAAACATAAAGACTTACGCGATAGAAAGACAGGCAACTTCTAGGTGAATATAACTGTAGGTAATTAGGACAGTACGACCTGAATTGCGCTTTATTGTGTCGTAACAAAAGTCGCTTTTTATTTAAATGATTTTGCGGAGTGAACCATCTGTAATCATATAATAAATCTGTGCTCATATTAACAATTTGAGCTCGTCTATCAACTTGGTCAGCTGTAGAAGTGAGAACAGTGATTCCACAGAGCACGAAATCGCTTCGACGGTAGCGACTAAACACGCCTTTATGACTAAAATAAGGATGAAGCCTGGGTCAAAAAAAAAACTATTTAGTCTGTCAGTCAGATAATAAGAAAATATTAGACCCGTATTTTTTGCTTTATCATATTAATAAAAAATGACTTAGATAAAACGTATTAAAGTTGGGGAGTGGGGGTCGCTACGTCACAAAGTATAAAATCTACATACTCGTGATGTCATTGTACATTTTAACTCAATGTATGGCCGTAATCTTTTGCATAACGTAAAAAAAGAAAAATACGTGTCCAATATTTTTTAATAGCCTACAAGACGGATAAAAACATTTTTTTTTTGTTATCATCCCTATTCGTATCCAAATTTGGTGCAACTGAGCGCAAACTAGCTGTCACAGGGCATTATTACCCGCGTCCTATTTAAGAGGGTTTATCGTAAAAGTTGGCAACGTCGTAAATAGCTGTCAAATATTTACCTGTTTTGATTAATTTAGCAATATTACTGTATGGAAATAAGAAATGTGGCTAACTAGTTCCCTAGAATATTAATAATGCAGAATACCGAATATTTAGTTTTAGACGTAAAAAAAGTATTTGGAAATTTTCCAAATGCCTTTTTTACACCTAAAACGGTTACAACATCAAATTCAGTGTTATAATAAATTGCAATTCATTATTAATTAAAATTGTAGTTCACTAGTTAGCCATATTTCATAATTCCATACAGTAATATTGCCAAATTAATCAAAACAGCGATATATTTGACATGTATTTGCGACGTTGCCTACTTTCAGAATAAACGCGCTTAAAAGCGATCGTCGCACGAATACGCGATCGTTTGAACTTTTTGTTCGATGAACTTGAACGCGTGATCACGCCAACAGAGGGCGCTTTCCGGTTTTCCGAACAAAAAGTGACATGCTCGCGACCAATCGCGTATTCGTATGACGATCGCTTTTATATAGGTCGCGGCCTTAGAATTGTAACGGGCCGTCAATTTCTGTGAGTAAACGGTGACGTTCAACTGACAGGTTTGTTTGAGAAGTTCAGCCATTACTGTCTCTAGCAGCGGCTGCTGAAAAGTCTCCGTGCTCTATGACTGAATCAATTAACTTCTTTGACAGCACTGTATTTTCCTATACTGTCTTGTTGAAAAGAGTACATACATATCGTCGCCCGGCATCCAATACCGCGAATGTGACATTTTTGACGGAAATCAGATTTTTGTTTTATTTAATTCTACACGTTCTAATACGTGATCCTGTATTTAACAGTAGATTGTTTACCAAGGGAGCAAACAACTATTTTTAAGGCGAGAGTGTTTCTTTGAATCCAGGGCGCAGCGAGGGATTCAAAGAAACTTGTTCATACAATGTTCGTGTTTGATCTCTTTGGTGATTGGAACTTTTACTAACAATTTCCACGTTCCAAATTCAAATCACTTTTAATCCCTAGGGATTGAAAAGCTATTTTAGTCCCTGTTTACGAGGACTAAACTAGCTATTTTTAATAGATGTGATAAAAAAAAAAATTTTCGTCAAAAATGTCACATTCGAGGTATTGGATGCCGAGCGACGATATGCATATCGAGCCTCTAAAACCGACACCGATATTTTATACTTTTTAAGATATTTTCAACATGTAACTCTCAAATTCTCACTTCCAAACTGATTACAATAACAACGCAGTCCACTTACGTATAAAACATGAAAAACATAACGTGTATAGTCGTCATACGCTGGATAAGTCGGGTGCGGAGAGAGGTTTCGATTTGAGACCACGACTGCATAACTGGGTCACCTGGGTAGGTGTCTTACCTCGGGTTTCTGGGAAGTAGATCCTGAGGAAAAAATAAATAAACTCAAACCATTTATTTCAAATAAACCAATTACAGGTACTTTTGAATTGTCAAGGGGTCGGTCAGTCAGAAAAATTAAGCTAGTTGCCCATTCCAAAGCGTAATAGGTACTTATGGAGAAGAACGGGCAAGAAACTCCACGGAGACTCTTTTAAATCAAAATATTGTTACAAAATATTGGTTACATCATTCGTGTTGAACTTATACATGTGAGAACAATGTAGAAAGACGTGCACGTAAAAAGCGTCCGTAATAAAAATATAATAACAATTCAATAATTTAAATATTTTAAAATAAACCGTGGCAGCGTGGCAGCGATGACCAGTCCCTACTGACGGCGCCCGTTCACGAATAAATTAATGTAGGAATAAAAATCAAGATGAGGAAGAGGGAGAGTTTTTTCATGGTCTATAATAATATGTGAATGGAGTAGTTTTTACCCGAATGCGGCGAAGCCAATAAAGGAGGGTTATGTGTTTAACCTGTATGTATGTGTCCGTCTCTATGTTCCCTCGTAACGGCTGAACCGATTTTGATGAATGATATGTCGTTAGATTCGTCTTTATTGCGCGAGTGTCACTGGGTGACGCAGTTTCTCAACTAGAAGCGTATATTGAAAAACCTTCCACATCTACTTACTTTTGGAAAACAAACAGCAACGCAGTGATAGCAGAGAAGACCAAGAAGGAGTAAGGTCCGATGGCTTCCCGCATGGTGGGGAAGGACATCCCAACGAGGAAGTTCCCGCCCCAGTTGGCGAGGGAACCCCACGCCATGCCTGCAGGTCGGGGACCTACTTCGAAAATCTCTGTAAAAGGGACAAAAACAGTTTAGTTAATTGACTTTTAAACAAAACTCCAATATGGTTTTGCGTTTCCATTTAGGGTCACTTCACACCGACACGCTACGCCGCGCGTACTTTTTAAGATCGCGATACAAAATCGAATTTATTTACTACCAGCTTTCGCCCGCGACTTCGTCCGCAAGCTATATAACCTTCCTTAAAACTTGGGCTATCCAATGCAAAAATAATTTTTCAAATCCGACTTTCAGTTCCGGAGATTACCCCATGCATACACACTTACAAACAAACAAATTTTACATCTTTGTTATATTAGTATAGATATAATAAGATATACGCACTGCGCAGCACGGCATATATCAGCGTAATGAGGAGTTTTCATGCCAACAGTTGGCGCCACTTTGACTTGAGGTCTTCCATTTCGACAATGAATAAAGTATATACACAGTAAACGAATTTATGATTGACAAAACTTTTTAGATGTAGGTACTTCATAATTTTTTATTTTTTTTAGATCCGGCCTGATCAAGGACATAAATATTGTATATTCCAGTGACATTAAATCTAATCTATTTCATTTTGTATTGTATTGTAAAATGACTTTATATTTAAACTATTCCTTATTATTATTTTATTCTAAATTAATCTGACTAAATATGACTATGTGTGTTTTTGTGTTTGATTTTATATTGTTTATTAATATTAATAGCTCGTGGCTAAATACTAACAGTCGCTCGGGTCGATCTGTCAGGTTAAGCTACGCTTGCCGGGGTTGATCCGTGGATGGGTGACCATTTTCTACATACCGAGACTCCTACGTGCCTCGGAAAGCACGTTAAGCTGTTGGTCCCGGCTGTCATTCGTGGATCTTTGACAGTCGTTACGGGTCGTCAGCAGCCCGAAAGTCTGACAACCAGTCTTACCAAGGGTATCGTATTACCCAGTTACTGGGTTGTGGAGGTCAGATAGGCAGTCGCTCCATGTAAAATACTGGTATTCAGCTGCATCCGGTTAGACTGGAAGCCGACCCCAACATAGTTGGGAAAAGGCTAGGCAGATTGATTGACTGTTAATATTAATTGAAATCATATCGACGTCTTGACATGTATTTTTATTTTACTTTTATTTCTGAAATGTATTTGATTGTATTTTTATAAGTTTTGACTAAATTTACGACAATTGTTCACAAACTAGACAGCAAACCAACATTGTTCTTTGCAGTGCCCTGACAGGGTTCATGTACCTACAAAAACCCGACAGTAAATATTGTAAAATGTGTTATGTGCATGAGAGCAAATAAATAAATAAATATATGATGACGTTGGTTGACGAGGAGCTTGTGGCTAAGTAATAACAGCCGCACGGATCAATCCATCAAGTTAAGCTACGCTTGCCAGGGTTAGTCCGAGGTCTGTTGGTGCCGGCTGTCATTCGTGAATCTTTGACAGTCGTTACGGGTCGTCAGAAGCCCCAAAGTCTGACAACCAGTCTTACCAAGGGGTACCGTATTACCCAGTTACTGGGTTGTGGAGGTCAGATAGGCAGTCGCTCCATGTAATATACTGGTATTCAGCGTCATCCGGTTAGACTGGAAGCCGACCCCAAGATGGGATGGGAAAAGGCTAGGCAGATTGATTTTGATATGATGACGTTCATCATTCGTTTCGAAAATATAGGCGCTTTGACACTTGGCAGGTTCCCGGACCTAACGTCTCAGTGCTGCCACCTGGAGAACGTCATTTAAACTATTCGTGTAGTATCTTTAAAAGTGCGCGCAGCGTTGCGTTGCGTCATGTCTTGGTGTGAACTCACCCTTTATTTTTTATTTGTTTGGATGGGAAATTATTAAATAACTTCTCCCACTCTGGGGGTGTGAACTCACCCTAAGAATGTTGGTGAAGGGTGTAAAAAACTTGAGGGCGAGCAAAAGAGGTCCAAACCTAGACCTCGCTCGATTTAGCACATAAAACATGTTATGAAAGTAAATTTCCTTTTGAGAATAATGCCTTTTTTTTTTTGGGTGGGAAATTATCAAATAACTTCAGGGCATGTCAGACTCTTACTGACTAAAACCCACCTGTGTTCCTTCAGTTGCCATGTTGCCAGGCGGTATGCGTTTCGGACTTTTTCGCAACCCCAGCAGGCTTCGGCCCTGGCGGACCCCGTCAGTTCGTGTGCGTTACCCCAGCCAGATAATGTTGAAAATCGTCATCTAAGTCTAATAGATAATTAGACATAAATAGCTTCTGTAATTGGTAAGCAGTTTTGTTTAATTTGGTATAATGTATTGCGCGGCCGCTTTTTTATAACATTCTAGATTTGGTCGGGTTACCTTACCACGCATAAATATATTTTTTTTCGATTATCTCGTTAATTAATTAGTGTACAAGTCTGAAATTTCACAGGTATATAATTGAACTACATGTCTAATTATTGATATAAGACTCAGTTACCACTACTACAGGAAATTCGGTTAATCGGTCGTCAAATAACTCAGTTGCGCGCCGTGGTCGGAACAAATTGAAGTTTCATCATAACTTTTTAATTAAATATAGGGTACTAATGAAACTTCAGTACCATTTATAGACATTAATTACCTATATAATAACGTTTCAAGTTAGTCTTTGGAGCACTTATTAGAAGTGCTAGGACCTATTAAGAATGCGGCGACGCATGAAATGTCCATACAAACGTAATACATAAATCATTTGCAATTTGAGCATATTTCCACCATATTATGTTGATATTCGGATTGAGACAGTATTTATCTAGGCTCCTACGTCTTTTTATTTCCAAAAACTTACCTTTAAATGAAGTGTAAGCGAATTGCATTTCGTACATTTTTACAGCGTAATTGACATGTTTTCATATTGTTTTTTCTGTATTATAAACAACAATATTTGTAATATTGTTTCCGCAGAAGCATAGTTTATGTTATCAAGTTACAAATTATCGAAAAAAAAATAATGGAAAAACATGAAGTTTCATTCATAATTTTTTGTATTACGGAACACACACAAATTTATCATAAATTTTCGAAAGCTAGTAGTACTATCGCGTCAAGCAATAATTGTCAATGTGTGCGTAGTAGTATTGCTCACTGTAGGTGTATATCGCTCCGACAGGCACTCACACTAGCGCAACGTGCTTGGAATTGAATTTTGCAAACATCTCGATTTGTAGTTGCGAGCCGTGTCGCCGGCCTCTTAAAGCATGTTTCTATTTACTAAAATAACTTCAAAACGGTGCATTATTGTGGATTCTTTTATTGCGTAACAAATTATAACTAATTAGCCAGATGTCCTGTACATAAATTATAATCATCCGTTTAGTCAATTCCCAGATGCAGCAATCGTGTAAACGTTACCGCAGCAGGATTTTAAATATCTTCGCAACTATAGCAAATACAAATTAAGATGTAACATTTATTTCAAATTGACATCTAATTATTTAGATAACATTTATTTCAACATACCCATTAGAAAACAAAAGATCTGGCTGCAGTAACGTTACTCCAGCTGGAACTGTTTTTATAAAATTTAAAACACTATCAGCTTACCAAATTTAAAATTCTGCTTACCGTTTACAGAAGCTATATGTCTAATTATCTATTGCACTTAGATGACGATTTTCGACATTATCTGGCTGGGGTAACGCACACCGTCAGTTCTGCCGACATATCTTTGAGGCGCGCGTGGAACACAACGCGCCGTCGACCCGGGCCTGGTCCTTATTGGACGGCGAGCTACCCATTGCTCACCCTTTTCAGAATAATGCCTAAAGTGTCAACAGGCAGTCAAATGTTAATTTTTTTAAAATGTATGTTTAAAATACGTAATGTAGAATACGTGATTTCCTTTAATGTGATAACTTAATCGCCACACAGTACATGTTTTTTTTTTTAAATGTACATGTTCATCGATATTTTCGACAATTATGGACCGGTCTTTATAACTCACCTGAGGCAATAAAGTAAGGTATCGGGCCGAGTCCGATCCCGTAGACTAGAACATACGACATCACCGCTATCATGCACACGTTAGGCATCCATGATACCACGTCCTGGAAACAAAGAGAACACTTTTGAGCAAGGGAGATTATACAAAATATTTCAGGCGTGATTTTGCGGAAATCCATTATAAAATACAATAGACGTGGATATGTTTAGTAACCTGTTCCGCTTAGCTATTTCTAAAGAGCCATAAAAAAAACCCTGAAAGAAATCGACACGTGTTTCACCTCTCAACGAGGCATCCTCGGGATGACGATTGACTTGTCGCGAACCCGAACACGGCGTGTTTATTTATTTATTTCATTAACAATTTTTACATTGTATCGAAATGTAACTATTTATAAACTAACACAACATGAAGACATTTAAATTAAAAAAGTACATAATAATATATTCAAAATTGCAAATCCATGGTTCTGAAGTTTTATCAATAATAAAATTCAATATTTAGGTACATTAACACCACGAAAACGTCAAGAAAGAAAAAAATAAAATATACAATAACATTTCATTAAATTTGGGTACAATAACACCGATATAAAATGTCAAAAAATTCTATATAACGTCAAATAATAATACTAATAAAAAATAAGATTTGCAGTCATGACAGTTCCCCAGACACAGTCCCTACACATCACTGAGAAACTCATCAAGTGTATAATAGCACTTTTCCATCAGAAATGACTTTAATTGGTTCTTAAACTGATTTACATTATAGATGGAAAACTGATTTACATTATAAATGTTGCCACACCGAGCGTTAAACGCAGAGCGCACAGCGTTAGAAATAGCCAAGCGGAACAGGTTACTAAATATATCCACGTCTATTGTATTTTTTAACCTAGGAGTAGTCAATATAACACTAACCATAAACCGCAAGCAAGCAGCCAGCGCCGCTAGTATAAGCACCGCGCTGAACAGAGAAATGAGCAGCAGGGGCCGGCGACCGAAGCGCGGCAACAGCTTCAGCATCAGTACCGCTGTGCACACGTTGATGAAGCCGCAGCCGATCGTCGCGTACTGCGAGCTCTTCGGCGTTAGACCAGCTTGCTTGAAGATCGTTTGCGAGTAGTAGAACACCTGGAAAGAACATTAAATTAACATAACATTACCCACATTTCGCCAGTCATGTTTAAGTCCTATGTAATAGGGGGCGAGCCTATTGCCATCAACCGGGCACAAATCCAGACTCCGGGCTGCTACTGAGAACTTCCAGATCACAAAACCCAATAACACTTTGCCCGACCCGGGAATCGAACCCAGGACATTTATTTAATTTAGTTTAAAAAATCCTGACTGTTATTTGTTGAGCGGTTTGGTCGAGCGGGTGAGACAACATGTTAAAACATCGAGATTTCTGTACTATATCCATTGTGAAGTAGGCACACAGAAAGACGCTAGCGAATTTGATTTATAATACTTAAAGGCACTACCCATAACAAGCGCCCGAGGCGCGCGCTCAGTACGCTACTCAGTAGGGCGCGCACCGAGCGCGCGTTGGACGCTCGTCAAACACAACAAGATTTCCACATTTTGTTGCAACTTTAAAGCATCAATATGCTCAGTATAACTATGTTTCTTTTAAGGTTATTACTGATGCAGAGAATACGGAAAAATAGTAAAAATAAACGACTTCCAAAAAACACTACAAAGTAGAAAATAACTTTAATTTCGGAAGTTGGTGTCTTTGGTTTTGAATTTTCGTTTTTTGCTACCGACTTCCGAAATTAAAGTTATTTTTTACTTTGTAGTGTTTTTTGGAAGTCGGTTGTTTTTATGTCAAAAGTTTTTATTTTTCACTTTTTAGTTGTGATACCTACCCCACACAAAATGGAATACCACTACCTGTTATGTAAACTACAAATTCACAATCTGTGAAATTTCAACTGTCGACCTATTGCGGTTCATGAGATACAGCCCACTGACAGACGGACGAACAGTGGAGGCTTAGTCATAGAGTTCCGTATGGCACCTTTCGAGTACGCAACCCTAAAAATGATGATGCCGATCCGGTGTGGTGCTTATACCGACCACCCACATCGGTCGGTTCGAGTAACGTTCATTGCCGATTTGTCATATTCACACATACCGAGTAGAGATTCTTTTGTTCTGTTGTTTTTGTCTTCCCCATGAGAAAAAGACGTAAAAAAATGTCTCTGTTTTTTATACGACAGCATTTATAATTAAAAATATAAAGAGTAACAAAAATAACTTTGTTAACACTTTCACTGTCTCATGAACCACATAAAGTTCAGGGCACTTGCTTAACACGTTCAGTGCCGGGAGCCCTCCTGGAGGGTTCACTCAAGTCGCATATGGGATTCCGGGAGCCCTCGCGGAGGGCTCACTTTAAATACCTATTCTTAGCTAATTCGGCATTATAAACTGTGAAAATAAAATCAGTTGTATATTTTAACAAGATACTGCGACACCCCTCGAGGGTTAACTTTAGCGCAAACGTAATGCCGGTGACCCTCCTGGAGTCAACTTGCAATATGTATGGCGGCATGGCGTATAAGCTCCATGAGAAATGGGTGGAGTCGAAAGTAGTGATGCAACGAATACTACTTTTACGAATACGAATACGAATATCAAACCTACTATTCGGCGAATACGAATACGAATATCTCGCCATGGTAATAAAAGACTAATAGTCTAGTACTACATAGACGCAGCTATTACTAACGTTCGTCTAAGTTACTTAGGACTTACTATCCTACCTTTTGTTCATACAAAAGAAATACAAACCATATAACTACTTATTTGGTAATTTATCAAAGTGTTTCCATATGTCACTTTGATCTCGTTTACGAGAAGACATTTTCTATTCAACTTCAACTCCTTTCACTTCGCAGCAACCTCAGAAAATAAATAAAACAATACTCTCTTGCTTGACTTGTGCTTTTGACTGACAAATGAAATGAAAAGAATTAATGAATCAATCAGTCCATGGTTCGTAATGATAGGAAAACTCCCGGGCCGCGGCACTGTATAAACTATGGCCGGGGAGTCCCCCGTCGCGTCGTCGTTGCGGTTAAGGCCCTTGCACACGTCGTATTTTTACGTGCCGACGACGCGCGTTTTCCAAGTCTGCCAGTAATTAGATTTGCGTACAAACATATTCATTTTTAAATATTCGTATTAGTATTCGTATTAGTATTCGCCGAATACGAATATTCGGTAAATGTCTACTATTCGGCGAATACGAATATTCGTATTCGTTGCATCACTAGTCGAAAGTGTTAAACTTGTGTCTGCTTTGCAGACAGCGAATGTGTTAAAAACTATATCATGAGCTTCAAAAATAATTTTAAACAAAACTGGTATCAAAAATTACTTTTAAGTTAATGCTTAAATATAATAATTCATCATCTGCTTAGCCTTTTCCCAACTATGTTGGGGGTCGGCTTCCAGTCTAACCGGATGCAGCTAAATACCAGTATTTTACATGGAGCGACTGCCTATCTGACCTCCACAACCCAGAAACTGGGTAATACGATACCCCTTGGTAAGACTGGTTGTCAGACTTTCGGGCTTCTGACGACCCGTAACAACTGTCAAAGATGACAACCGGGACCAACGGCTTAACGTGCTTTCCGAGGCACGGAGGAGTCTCGATATGTAAAGATGGTCACCCATCCACGGACCAACTCCGGCAAGCGTAGTTTAACTGATCGATCGACCCGTGCGGTTGTTAATAATTGCGACGTGTTAAAAATAAAAACTTCCAAAAATATATTTAAAAAAAGTATAAAAAACATATATACAAATGTGAAAGTAAATCTAATTATTCAATATTTTCCTTTTCCTGGCTTTTTCGGTGGAGTGTGAGAGGTAACTTCCTATCTGGCCATTTTCGTTTAATATATTCCACCAATGAGTTTATATTAATATTTTTCTGTTTAGGATTTGTCGTTACTGCCGGAAAAACGTTGCCCAATTCATCTACAAGATCTTCATCTAGATACGCTCCGCGCGCGTGTACAGCCTTAGTAAATTCTTTCACATCCATGGTTACGTGATTATCTTTTTGGAGCTGGTGCGCAATCAATGCAATATTAGACTTGCACTTTTTCGATTTTGTAACATATTCAATTCTGTTAAGGACTAATTCCCTTAGGTCTGGCCCTTTAGCTTTAAAAACATCTTTAACGTCCCCGTACGTGACCACTAAGTTTTTCTTTGATTTCTTTCGTTTTGTACTTTCGAGCAAAGATAAAAAATTATTATCAACTGTCACGTTATTCATGAGTACATTTTTCACACTCGAAGCTTTCATCGCTACATGGTCCATAACGTTCAAGGCGTCCTCAGTGGACATAGGATTGGAAGATAAATTCAACGTATTCAAGTTTTTAGCTTCCGTTAAATTTCCTATGATAGTCGTTATAGCTTCTCCTTCTAGCTGGTTATTGCTAAGATTTAGTTCTTTCAAAAGCGGACACAATAAAATTTTACTGATGGCTAGCCCAATCCGATTGCCGATCAAGGAGTTCCAAGACAAATTCAAGACTTCAAGACAGGTATTTTCTGATAATTTTACGAGAAACGCGTAACCTCCTGAAGAATACATGCAGTTCCACGAAAGGTCTAAGTGAGTAAATTCGTTATGGGTTTCGAATGGTTCTATTAGTAATGCGACACCTTTTCCAGTTATTTTGTTGTAGCTTAAATTAAGATTTTTCACAGGAAGTCCGAAAATTATAGCTTGTGCTAAATGCTCCATCGCTTCATCGCCCAGCTTGTTATAACTCAAATCAAGAACCTTGAGTGTTCTGTTGCGGCGCAAGCCACAAAACAATAGTCTAGCACCTTTAGGACCAATTCTACAACCACGCAAATTAATTTTAGTAATTGTGGTGTTCGTCAAAAGCAGTTCTCCCATATGATAACAAGCGTCATCGTTCAAAAAATTATCAGTTAAGTTTAATTCTTGGACCATCGTATTTTTTAGCAAAGCTTTAGCCATTGCCCGGAATCCATTCGGATCGATGCAGTAATACCGTAGATCTATTTGGGTTTCAAGTAGCCCTCTATAGAAAATTTTGACTGGGCACTGATTCATCTCTTTACAAAGAGCTAGGTACAAGGCCTGTCCATCGTCCGCGTATGTTATTTTAGGTTCAGGTTGTAACAAAGCGTCCTCTATTCCTGGATCTAGGATCGCTGGGTAGTTGTAGTAAGGGTGTCTGAGCACGGAACTGGCAGACATAGTTATGAGCTTTCCGCATATTTCCCCGCTACCAGGGTCATACAACCCGTCGTTATATAATTCTTTTTTCTTGTTTTCTTCTTGCATTATTATTTCTAATGAAGGCCAGTCTTCCATCGGCGGAACCTCAGAACTCACCATGGAATGGACCGAAAATAGCACTTCGACCGGCATCGTCTCAATGATACTTTCATCTGATTCTTCCATTTTTTTTTTTCAGACTGATTGAATAAGGTCAAGGAAAATAATAAATAAATAGCATACACAAAATATATCTCTATAAAATAAAATTCATCAAAAATAAAATGCTTACAAAATAAACATATTGTCAATATCAATAGGAAATTGACACTGACAATACAGGTTGACAGGTTAATACAGATGAAGTTGTCGAGTTACTATTGACAGCAGAAATTAATTAAACCTTTTTACAGACCAGACCTTTTTTTTTTTTTGTGGCATCAAGCAATAACAATTATGCTCCGAGTGCTCATCGATTATTCCGGGACATCGCCAAGCGGTTGGTCGACTCTTCACGTGACCAAAGGGTTGGCCAATTTTTAGGCCAAAGAATTAGCATTGCCATACAACGTGGCAATGCTGCCAGCCTTTTGGGCACCTTTCCCACCGACAGCGATTCGGATGAATTTTTTGATGCCCAATGATTTGTTACTATATTTTATTTTATTTTTTCCTCTGTATATAGTTAGTTCAATTATTACTTAGTAGAATTATTAGTAGAATTTAAAGTTAGTTATCAGTTATCATTAAAAGAATGTAAAGTGCCAAAAAAAAAATAACAATTATTATTTTGCATGAATCTTTAAATATTGTAATAATTCTAGGAACGACATTAAAATGATTTAAATACTACTATTATTGAATAAATAATTAATCTGTATGACATTGCATTAATTTAATATCTTAAAATATTTTATGATTGTTTTTTATCTATTTGTTGTTTGTATTTTATGATTGTACCTATACATTTTGCATGCCTTACGGTAGAATCACTTGAAACATGTAAATTTTTATAACACTATTGTAACAGTGTTTTTCTGCAAAAATAAATTATTTGATTTGATTTTAAAAGAAAAAAATCCTTTGCACGATTAAAAAATCAGTGGGATCAGTGGAATGGATAATTAAATTAGATGGAAATACCTTCTTTAGAATTTTGGAAGCTAACTCAAAAACTATTCATCACAAATTCATAATAGGACCATCGGTATACAAAAAAAAGCTTAAACACAAATACGCAAAATTCAAAAGCGTTTTTCTTAGTGAAAGTACGAGCATAAATATAGCAATTTTGACAATTTTTTTTGCAATATAAGCAGTACTTATTGCATAAAGAAAACGGCTCGAATCATTTAACGGTCTGATTTTTATGCTGCCAAAGTGATGTCAGATATTGTTGATCACAACGAGGTATCACATTCCTGTGAACTGAACTGAGTGGACAGATATTTATAACGTAAGACATGTCCGATATTTATACATTCTGAGAGGTGACACATCTTTTTGAAGCCGATGCGGTATACTACATATATTTTGGCGTTGCTTGTCTAATCAGATAGTTTTATTGTTTCTTCGTTAACACATTTTTGTGCAGCTACTTGTATTGATGTCTTCTTGAGAACAGATATTAATGAATGAATCATGAAATCAGATATTATTGCCGATCTTTCCATAGTAACATATTTATGCTCGTGACTATACATAAGTCACCGGATAATTGTGAACACCGTTAGTTTATAATAAATCTCGCGAGATTTTAAACTTTCGAGAAATTGTCAGCACATCATTTTGTTTACAATACTCACCAAAATTGGTGTCCTAGTACAAGTATGAGTATTAAGTTGGGCTATTGCAAGATTGTTTGTAATTTTATATTCCTGTAATTCATTTAATGGTGCCTATTCTCTTGTACACCGAACTAAACTAAATAAACTATCACTAAAATTCCTTACTTTTGACTATGAGAATCTCAAAGCTATTCTGCAAAATAAATTCTCTAAATTTAAAAATAATTTTGACACATCTAAATCGAATTTGACAACCGCGACTCCACACGTGATACCTAACCACGTGAATCTTTTTAGAACCGGAGGCGCGCATGGGGGGCAGCCTCGACGTGTTTTATATGGATTTTTTCACTTTTTGTATGGAATATAAGAAAAAAATATTACCTACATGTAGAATGTTAGGAGTTTAGAGGTTTTATAAAGGGTGTCGAAATTTTTTGTGTCATTATTTATGGGATTGGACACACCGTTTTCGAGATATAAGAAAAAAAAATATTCAGTACTGTTTTTGCATCTGAAGTCGAAGTGTTGGTGTGAATTTGAAATTCATGACAACCAACTTTATTCCACACATTTTTAGTCGCGATTAAAAATAGGCAGATTTAGTTAGAAAATCTAAATTTAAGGTGAAAAACGTCAAATTCAGAATAGCAAAATTGCCATTTTCACTAAACTAATATCTCAGTACCATCTTAGTGATGCCAAACTAAAATATAGTTGTGTCATTTTAGTCTATTTCAGAATGAGAAATCGTCGTTTGACAGGATTAAACTAAATTTTGGCGATTTTTAGTCTAGTTTAGAGGCATTTGTGACAAGAGAATTGACACCACTATTCCTGTAATTTGCCATAGATAAATTCTAAAATCACTAGTTTTATTATTTTTATGTGTTATTCTAGTCGCTTATTTCTGAAAATGCTGGTTAACCTGTAATTGAAGATTGTGCAAGTCCTAGGCTATTGTTACATATTGTACTCAATATATATTTTATCAAATAAATAAAAGACTCACAGCATTGATCCCGCTGGTCTGCTGGCCTGCTTGCATGGAGCAGGTGAGCAGCAGTGGCAGTCGCAGCCGCTTGTCCTGCAACACCCGGACCATAGACCAGGTCTCGCCGTTGTTTGTGGCTGATTCCCCGCAGCGAACTTCTTCGCGGAGGAGTTCCACGTCATCAGTCAGTAGACTTGGGGATACACCGCGGAGGCGACTCAGTTCTATAAAAAGATATTCTAGTTAATATAAATCTTACACTCATTCAAGGTATGATTCCGAACCCCGCTGCACGCGCCAGTGCTGCTCTAGCGGTTACACCGCCACATACGAACTACGCATCAAAGACATGACGTCACACAAATCCTGCATCGCGCAGTTAGAGTTTACCGAGCGATCGACATACATAAAAGATTTCAACTTCAAACCGATGGGCAGTTCCGCCAGACACAACACCCGTCTGGTCGGAGGATCCTCCCTTTTCTATGGTGGATGAGTGAACTTTACACCCTGTTCCTCATACCACTAAACTGCCACAGCAGTTCTGCCGCGTCACTACTCGTCCCCATACATTTTCTATAGGGTTGTATGAGATTACATTTCGAGCGCGGCAGTAATGTCGCGGCAGCACTGTTGCGTGGCAGTCGCCCTGCCGCCACGTCAGAAGTAGTGCGGCTTTACCACGAACAGCAGGTGCTCGGAATCAGCGGCCAGCGGTAACAACGCTGCGGCAAGCACTGCTGCGTGCACCGGGGTTCGGAATCATACATTTACTCACTAACAGACATCGCACATCCTAAACTGCTAGATCTAGAAGAGCACAAGAGTTCCTTTTATTACGAAGCCGAAGGTGAGTACTAAGAAAGGATTTTTGAAATTCATTTCCTGGTGAAATAGGGGATTAAAGTTTGTATGGAAGTTCGTTATTTTTGCAAATCCCATGACAGGCATAATGTTGATTTATAAACATTATTACTAGCTGATGCCCGCGGCTTCGTCCGCGTGGATCCTAATTCTTTCTTTTCTTTTTTTTTCCAGTACAAGCTGACCTCGCATTGTACCGAAATCCTATACAATGCCAGATCAGTATAAACTGGAAAGGTATAGCTTGATTTGTAGCCGTGAGTACGTTCATGCATGACAAAATCTGGTCTGCCCTGCGCTACGTGGATCTGCATCAACTGCGTCTCAGCATACGCTTAGCCTAATACACCCACATTTCACCAGTTGCGTTTTTTACTGTGTTACATTCATTTTTAAACGGAGAATGTTTGATGCCAAAATGTATATTTACCTTTTAATCCTCTCTCCTCATTTTTCTTAACTACAAATAAGTACTTTGGGCTCTCTGGCAGTATAAATAACAACGGTAAACAAATAATGACTAGCAACACGTAGACGGACAGAAGGTAGGGCCAGTCAACATCACGACCTGAAACAATTTTTTTAAATTAAAAGTAAAAACACATACACACGGGTCAAATTGAGGACCTTCCTCGTTTTGGAAGGCGGTTAAAATTGAAGAAATAAATCACATTACATCACTGCCTTTTTTTCCCGAGGTTGAAAATCCTCATGGATGTCCTCCGCCCTGGGCCGGGCGGAAGGGTCTATGTTCTATGTTACGGGTTTCGGTTTCCGCACTTAGTCCGTCAGGTGGATCATTGTGCGTGGGCCATGGCGGCCGTTTGGTTGTTATTCTAACCAGCCCACCTCCCTCCAGAAGTCAATTAAAACTCCTGGTCTGTTCAGAACATCAGTAAAAGATCTGGGTGACCCGAAGGTGTCTGTTCTAATCTGGTGACGCCTGTGCATTCAAAAGCACGTGCGCGACGGTTTCCTTAGCCTCCATGCACGCCCTGCACAGAGGACTGTCCGTTATGCCTATTGTGTGGAAGTGTTTGTTTAGTGAGCAGTGCCCCGTGATGGTCCCCGTCACCAGGCGCAGGCCGTTTCCATCCAGGCGTAATAAACGCCTGGTTAGAATGCTATCCAAGGATGGCATAGCTTCTTTTGAATGCCTGCAGCCCGGGCGGCAGTCTGTCAGACTCTTACTGACTAAAAACTACCCCAGTGTTCCCTTCCCATACTTGGACCGGTGATCATGGGATCTTGTGTGCCTCCCACGATCCCCGGCTAGTGCTAGAGCCCGCCTCTCAGCCCCGCGGGGGGAGTGAGGTGTACGCATCACTACCTAGCACAATAGCTTCCTATTGCTTGTTCCTCGCCCCACTACCGCGTTTACGCACACAGTAATACGGATTTCTATGGGTGATGCGGTAGTGGGGCGCGTCATTTCAGAGTGGACAAGCTATACCTCGCTTCATAAGGTGTGACCCTATTGCCGTTTATCAAACAATTTCGAACTCAGCTTGTTATAATCCAAAAGGGTTTTTAAGCAACAATCTAAATTAAAAACTTGTCAAAAATTTTTTTTTTTTTCAATTCTATTTGCAATCGGTCGGACCATAAGCGAATTCGTTCCATACCAAATCGCGTTGTGGTGGAGCAGCCAGTACTGCGCCTCCCACTTATAGAAGGTGGTTCCTCTTCAGCGTTATTACCACCGCTAAGGTTAGGCGTGCCTTGTGTTGTCTTTTGTACCGCTCAATTTCAGAGTTTACTGATGGCATTTGTAGATTATTGTAGGTAAATTTAATGTATTTTTAATTCATTTAATCTTGAATCGGGCATCGCTTTGCCCGTCAGATACGGACAGACGAACACCCGATTTTCCTCAAATACTTGGGGTTTTATTACGTCCACTTTCAGACACTGGGTTAGTAATGGGTACTTTGTAGTTCCAAAAATTTTAAACTACCCAGCGGGCAGACCCTTTATAGCATTTGTATTTTTTTTTTAATCCACAATCGTACATGTTCCTGCTCACCCAATATAACATCTAAGCCTATGACCTGCCCGACGAGCACGCCCACGTTGACACCCATGGGACACGCCACCCCCATGGCCCCCGTGAGCCGCGCCGGCGCCAGCTCCGTCAGGTACATGGGCACTATGCTGGTGGTCAGACCTGGGAACAACCAAATATATCAATATTTTTATCTAGAACAAATTATAATAGAAGGGAAGCAGTTTTCAAAGATATTAAAATGAGCAAACAATTTTTTTTCGATTGGAATTGGAAAAAGCAGTAGAATTTAAAGTTGGTACAACAAGTTGGTTGGTGGTTGGTTGGTAGTTGGTTGGTTGGTTGGTTGGTTGGTTGGTTGGTTGGTTGGGTTGGATATTTGTACTAAAGTTATATATCGTTTCTATGTACATAAAATAATAATAATAAAAAATAGGCAATTTTACCTAAGACCGATATTGTTAACCCTTAAAAGAGTTAAAATGCTTCTAGTTCAATGTACATTTTCATGATACGTATTTAAATAATCGCATAATTAACAAGTGCATGTCGGACCACGCACAATGTAGGGTTCCGTAGTTGGAATGAATTTATCCCAAGAACAAACTTAACTTTGTAGTTGAGAAACATGTTCTCCGATACATTCTGTATGGGAGAACATGTTTTTATAACCGCAAATCTAAGTTGGTCGATTATTACTCGTTAACTTGTAAAGCCTACTCAGCTGTGATAGTTTTCCTTTTAAATTCGTTATATAAGCTACTGTTGTGAATTTTTCCACATATGTGAAACCAACCATTTAGCTGGCAGGGGGGGGGACACTTGACTCTAACAAAAATTTTCACCTTAAAGCTTAATATTTCGCAAACGGATCTCTGAATTCAAAAATGGTTTTAACATACTCACAATGTTTTTGAAAGACCTTTCCAATGATACCACACATGGTGGGATAAAAAAATAAAAAAAAAACATCATCACTTTACGTGTATGGGAGGTACCCTAAAAAAAAATGTTTTTCATAATTTTGTTTTACCACTTTGTCGGCGTAATTAATATGTATACTTATGCCAAATTACAGTTTTCTAGTACTAAGGGTCTCGGAGCTAGACCGCGGACAGACAGACAGACAGACAGACAGACAGATAGACAGATAGACAGACTGACAGACAGACAGACAGACAGACGGACATGACGAAACTATAAGGGTTCCTTGTTTACTACGGAACCCTAAAAAATTAAGAGGGTTCAAATTGTATGTAAAAACTTACCTCCAGACAAACCGACTAGTAATCTCCCTAAAATAAGCATTTCAACTGAGTTAGCTTGTTGGCAGAACAAAAACAATACTCCTCCGGCGATGGACAGCACGTTCGTTAGTACTGTGGCCATTTTTCTGAAACAAACAAAACATATTTTATAATTTTATTCATTTAAGCAAGATAACATCCAACTGGTTAGGATTATAAGTCTGCGGCGCGTGAGTCGCCGACGGAACGAAATGTTGCCATTTTAAATATTAAATTTGTATAAACATTTAGAACTCATTGTATTTTTGATTTGTTATTTCACTATACAGGGCGTCCCAAAATTATGGGACATGAAGGGAAAGTACCTTAAATATCGTTGATAGGGTATTTTGCTGAAAGAAGACTTTATGTTATTTTTAAAAGTTAGTAATTCTGCATTCAACGATTTTCAAAAAATTACTTGCCTCGTCTGGGAATCGAACCGACTTAAATGTAAAAAAAAAACATCCCTACTTTTATGATGCCAATCGAAAGAATGGCTAAAAAATTGATTGCCTGTAAAGTCGGTATACGGGCGAAAGTTTTACGTGACAACGACTTTGAGAGGTAAAATAATTTTAATGTGAATATTCATTCGTATAGTAGGAAGAAGGATGAAATAATAGTAACAATTTAAAACATTTATTAATACAAAGAATTATATTTAAAACATTAATTTATACAAAGAATCTCGCACTGAATTTCATATTAACAAAATTTTATTTTTACCTTCACACATACATACGTATTTATATACAAATATACATACAATAACTTGACGCAAGACATGAACCGGTGTGTATGCCTATCTCTCTCACTCTCTCTCTCTCGCTCTGTCTCTCTCGCTCTTAGGCGGGCTAACTGTGCTCGAGTGGAAGGGACGCGTGCCTTTCACTTTTTATGTCTGTCTCTCTCGCTCTTAGGCGGGCTAACCATGCCCGAGTGGAAGGGACGCGTGCCTCTCACTCGCTCTCATTGTGAGCGCATAACGTGAGCGGAGCGTAACGCAGTTTCTTGAAGTGTCACCCGGCAAACCAATTTATAAGACGTTGTCACGTCAAAAATAATAACTCTTCTTAAGTAACATAGTATTTTAAAAGAAAGGAACAGCGTGAAATTAATAATTTTAATCAAATTAAAAACATACATGAAACTGCCGTAGTCAATTAAGTGGGTATTTTTTTGTAAATTAATTAATAAAATGCTCAAAATGTGATTCCTCTTGTCTTACGCAAATCGCCAATGTTTTAATGAGTCCGCTGCCTGTTGATTTTCTTATCATTTTATGGTGAATACTCGATATGATATGGCACAATTCTGTTTGTAACTCGCCCACGTTCTCGTATTGCTTTTTGTATAGCATATCTTTCACGTATCCTCAAAAGAAGAAATCTAATGGTGTAAGGTCCGGGGATCTGGCCGGCCATGTAATCGGTCCATTTGTACCAATCCAAGTAGGAAAACATTCATTTAGAAAATCTGCTGCTCTCCGACTATTATGAGCCGGATCAATAATATTGCAATCAATAACTTTCTTGAAATTTGACTCAAACATTTTACGTTGTTCGTTTCTTTTAAAATACTATGTTACTTAAGAAGAGTTATTAGTTTTTGGTCATTCTTTCGATTGGCATCATAAAAGTAGGGGTGTTTTTTTACATTTAAGTCGGTTCGATTCCCAGACGAGGCAAGTAATTTTTAGAAAATTTTGAATGCAGATTTACTAACTTTTAAAAATAACATAAAGTCTTCTTTCACCAAAATACCCTATCTACGATATTTAAGGTACTTTCCCTTCATGTCCCATAATTTTGGGACGCCCTGTATATGCTACACCGGTTGACGTCATCACTTCAGCGCCGGCTGTCGCTGAAAACCAGCGCTGGGGCTCTGTCTAGCATGGTGTCGCAGCATTATGCTGAGCGATGGCCGTTTTGCGTGGATGTGACGTATATTTTCCCCAATTTGTTATTTACGTGTTTTTAAAATCTTTTTTGCGTCATGTTTACCGCAAATAAACTAATTTTCTTTCTTTCTTTATTATTTGCGTTTTCAGATCCTAAGAAAACCTCAAACTCAGAACGCGGCTGAGGGAAGCCAGACGTTTTCGCTCAATTGTTATGAGGAGCTTGTTACCAAAACAAAAACTCATGAATATTGGAAAGTATCGATCGATTGATCCATTAGTTTGCATCTAACGCTGCGCTTACGTCAGTCAGTGACATTTTCATGGTTTACAGTTTTGAAACCATGTTTTTATACGAATATCTATTCTATGTACACAAAAGTTTGAGAAAAAGTAGTGCCGATTCCCTAGTTCACAAACTAAACTAAATTTAAGTTCAGTGCATCTTTTTCTTTCTATTTCATTAAGAAAAGGACAGAAGATAAATTTTAGTTTAGTCCTGTCAAATTAATCAGCGCTTGACGTAAATTGACGTAATTTTAGTAGACACGTTTTTAAACGTCTAAACTTGTATGGACATATTCAATATAATGGTCTTCTTATATAATTATGGATCCTTTATTTATAGAAACAGTGGTGCCGATTCCCTTGTTCACAAACTAAACTAAAATTTATCTTCTGTCCTTTTCTTAATGAAATAGAAAGAAAAAGATGCACTGAACTTAAATTTAGTTCAGTTTGTGAACAAGGGAATCGGCACCACTGTTTCTATAAATAAAGGATCCATAATTATATAAGAAGACCATTATATTGAATATGTCCAGTCATTGTTATACTAGCTCGAGCCGCGAGAAATAAGCATCATTGTAGTTTTAGAGTCGTATGATCTGTTCCTTGTTTGTGTCATATAAAAGTAAATGACACAAACAAGAACGTGTCTCTGATATCTTCATAATAACGTGTCTTCTAATGTGTAAATACTGACTAATCGACTTTGCTTTGGGAGAGAGAAGTACCTATAGCAGCGGATTGTGTTGGGTTGAAATGATAACAGTCCAGGGGCTGCAGTCTCGACGTAGTTAGAGATTGCTAATGGTGTCCCTAGACGCGCGCGACGTGCTTGACAAGTATAATTTTGACCGTCTAGAGACGCCATTAGGATTTTGCATTTTTCAGGTCAGTCACAGGTTGTATCTTGATCAAAATATGATTCGCGATCGTAATAAAATTTAGATTGTTCCATAATAACAAATTTCTTATGGAAAAGTTCAATAATGAATTAATGAATTATACACCTAAACTTTCTCATGAACCACTCCGTCCATTGATAAAAACCGAATGTAAATCAGTTCGGTTTTTGAGTTTATCGCGTTCAGGCAGACAGACGCGGCGCACTGTGTATCGAAAAAAGGCTCTCGAAGACATAGGAGCTTAAGTTTTAAAGTGTCTGTTTTTTGCTTGAAATGGCTTCTAATAGCCAATATTATGCATAAATATATCATAGGCATAGGATACAATCTTGTACGCAAATTGGCCACTTATATACCTATATATATTTTTTAAATGGAGTTAATGCTTATATCTCCGGAACGGAGAGAATAACCATAATATCCTTGCATACGATGATATAACTATTTAATCATGATTTTTTGACAAACTTGATTTTTCAAATTTAGTGCCATTTTTTTTAATAAAACGGCACAAAATCTCGTTATATGAAGTATATCAAAAAATCATAATTACATAGTTACACTACCGTGTGCAAGGCTATTATGGTTATTCTCTCAGTAAGTTGCCAATTTGCGTACCAGATTGTATCCTATGATATATTTATGCATAATATTCAGGGCCGCGCCGCCCGTATGTGCGAAGTGTGCGGCGCACACAGGCGCCAGGGCACTAGGGGCGCCGGAGGCGACCCTAGGACTTAATTAAATGTCAGCGCCAATTACTGTTTTCTTTTTACACAAATCATGAGACTTTGGCTTAGATTATGAGTATAAATAACATAACATTCATCATAGTTGAGTATCGATGAGTAAGCGTAAATCTCCAAGACAAAATTTGAAACAAAATACGCGGCGAAACAGGACGTCAAAAAAGAGGCGCTTCATAGGTTTCACACACAGGCGCTGCCGAGGGTCGGCGCGGCCCTGATAATATTGGCTATTAAAAGCCATTTCAAGCAAAAAACCGACATTAAAATTTAAGCTCCTATGTCTTCGAGAGCCTTTTTTCGATCTACAGTGCGGCGGGGGGACTTTGTTTCATAACAATGTAGTGTTGTAGTGATCTGTGTTCTCCTTACCTTCCCAAACTGTTGGCGAGCACAGAACCGAGTATCGACCCGGTACATCCGCCCACAATGAAGATGGACACGATGGAAGACCACAGCACGTTCAGCCATTTTTCGTTGAGGACCACGTCGTATCGGGTTACGAAACTCTCGTTGCAGAAGCGTTTTATTACCTGGAAAATTTTAAAAAGTAACATAATGTATACTCCATTTGAAATAATATTAGACATTTAAATAAACCTTTTTTACGGTCTGTTCAACCGATTTTAACTTCTATTGCTTTGGTAGCATGACAAATGGCAGCTGCAGTAAACAGTTGGTATTGTAACCACTGTTTTGCTTTGAATGCCAACCTTATGCCTACGGTATAGAAGTCAAAATCGGTTGAACGGACTGTTAAAAAAAGTTTGTTTAAATGCCTAATCTTATTTCAAATTGAGTATAGGCTTCATGCATCCAATCTTCATGTTCTCATTGTGAAATCCAATCCTAATAACCTTATCTTTCTTATATATAAAATTCTCGTGTCACAATGTTAGTTACCTTACTCCTCCGAAACGGCTTTACTGATTTTTACCAAATTTTATATGCATATTCAGTAGGTCTGAGAATCGGCTACTATCTATTTCTTATACCCCTAAGTGATAAGGGTTGTCCACCCCAAACAAATAATTGGCAAAACAACGTTTGCCGGGGTCAACTAGTAATATTATAAATGCGAAAATGAGTGTTTGTTACGCTTTCACGCTAAAACGGCTGAACGGATTTGGATGAAATTTGGCACGTGGGTAGACCATGACTTGGGTTAGGACTTAAGATACTTTTTATCCCGATATTCCCACGGAATCGAGACTTATGCGGGTAAAACCGCGGGGCGCAACGAGTAATATTGAGTTATACTAGCTTCTGCTCGCGATTTCGTCCGCGAGAAATTCCTTTAAAATTTTCGGGAATCGGATCGGTAGTTCCGAAGATTACCCACTACATACAAACTCACAAATTTTACCTCTTTATAATATTAGTACAGATTGAGTGACTAAGGACCAGATTCACAGATTGCACTTGACTTTGCTAAGTATAGTAAGCGTCGCATACTAATCTGTACCCTAATTGCGTAATGCAAAACAATCAGAATCTATTTCGATTTGAAACAGATTGCTAATCCATTGCTTCATAAGTTGGAAAAAAAAATCGACTCAACAACGTAAATAGCGCAATGAATGTTGTTGAACTGTCAAAATGAAACATATTAGGCAAAATTGTTTACAAAAATAAGTTACGCAATTAGGGTACTGAACTTTATTCACATAGATTTAACATACATATTCCTATGAAACTCTACTTAAACATTCAAAGTACGCTCTTGAATCTTGGCTCTAAGGCCCGTTATGACTAAGAAGTTATCATTATCAGTATTTTTATTGTTTGTTTTTTTACTGCAGGGCAAAGTCCTCCTTTAAACAAAGAAAGACCGCGTGATGACCGCGTTTCCTCATTGCGTGTTTGATACTTTATAAACCTCCATAATTGTACTTTTGCAGACAATGAATTAATGAAATGCACTGATCCCAGTGTGGTTTAACCAGGCTCGTTAAATTGAATGAACCCCAAGATTTGCACTAGCCCTTGGAGCTTCATGCTTCATGGGGCTACATAGGCCATTGAATGTTGATTAAAATATGATTCGCGACCGACCGTAACAAATATGGCTTCTCATGATTATAATAATTACAATCAGCAATACAACTCCATAAGTTAGCATAACTGTGAAATGTGATGATTTCATGAAATCATCACATTTTTAGGGTTCCATAGTAAACAAGGAACCCTTATAGTTTCGTCATGTCCGTCTGTCTGTCTGTCTGTCCGCGGTCTAGCTCCGAGACCCTTAGTACTAGAAAGCTGTAATTTGGCATAGGTATACATATTAATTACGCCGACAAAGTGGTAAAACAAAATTATGAAAAAAAAAATTTTTAGGGTACCTCCCATACACGTAAAGTGGTGATGTTTTTTTTTATCCCATGATGTGGGTTATCATTGGAAAGGTCCTTCAAAAACATTGTGAGTTTGGAAAAACCATTTTTGGATTCAGGGATTCTTTTGCGAAATATTAAGCTTTAAAGTGCTAATTTTTGTTAGAGTCAAGTGTGTGTGTGTCCCCCCTGCCAGCTAAATGGTTGGTTTTGGATGTGTGAAAAAAATCACAGTAGTAGTTTATATAACGAAATTAAAAGGAAAACTATCACAACTAAGTAGGCTTTATAAGTTAACGAGTAATAATCGACCAACTTAACTTTGCAGTTGCAAAAACATGTTTTCCCATACATTTCGTATGGGAGAACATGTTTATCAACTACAAAGTTAAGTTTGTTTTTGGGATAAATTCATCCCAACTACGGAACCATTCATTGTGCGTGGTCCGACACGCACTTGGCCGGTTTTTTTATTACATGTTTTATTTTTTTTGTTTTTTGCATTTTGTACCACTAGACCACTAGACCATCGAGGCAGTTACTCATATATAATTTATTATTAGCTATCAGCTTGAATGAAAGGCAGTGAAAGAACCGGTATCGAAGTTCAAGGTCACATGTTTGAGTCTGGCCGTCTGGCACCAAGAAGTGAATATTAATAAGCTACATACTCAAATGTTTTAATAGCATTCTTATGAAAGTAGTAGAAATGATTTTGTACAGGACCGAGTTATTACTTGTCGATTTGATCACGCAATTATCAACTTTATTACACTTATTGTAACTCTCACTGTCATCTCATAAAAAAACTAGCTGCGCCCCGCGGTTTCACCCTCATAAGTCTCGATCTTGTAAGAATATCGGGATAAAAGGTCCTTCTCCAGGTCATGGTTTACCCATGTGCAAAATTTCATCCAAATCCGTTCAGCCGTTTTAACGTGAAAGCGTAACAAACAAACACACTTAAATTTCGCATTTATAATATTAGTTGGGCTTAACTGAATGCGTAGCCCATAATAACCTATATATATCTATCTATATATATAAAAATCAATTGCTGTTCGTTAGTCTCACTAAAACTCGAGAACGGCTGGGCCGATTTAGCTGATTTTGGTTTTGAAATGTTTGTCGTAGTCCAGGGAAGGTTTAAACGGTGAGAAAATATGGAAAAACTCACGAAAAAAAAAATTATGAAGAAAATTCACGTTCTCATACATTTTGTGTGGATCGGCTTTTTTATATCTAGGTAGGGTAGGTAAGATAGGTAGGGCAGGTAGGGCACATGCCCTACCTACCCTACCTGCCCTATGTAGGGCAGGTAGGGCAGGTAGGGCATGGTAGGTAGGGTAGGTAGGGTAGGCAGGGTAGGCAGGGTAGGCAGGGTAGGCAGAGTAGGCAGGGTAGGCAGGGTAGGTAGGGTTATGCACATTCATTGACTGTTAGGCGGAACGAAGTTTGCCGGGTCAGCTAGTAAACAATATAAATAAGAGTAAATTGCTATTACACTGATAAGGTTGCCATTCCATGGACAATAAAAAGAGTGAAAACCAATCAATGAATCCACTACACTAGATGAAGACTCTAGCTGATTGCTTTCTTTATGCTTACACGTGTTTGTGAAACCATAAATATCGAGGCAACACGTAAATTGTTTACTACTTCTTTAATCGCTCTAAAATGTTTACGACTTGTTAAAACTGAACTTATCAGGAAAAGTAGCGACCATTGATCAATGCACGTTCCTTCTTTTGAAGAGAAGATGCTTTGCCTTGCAATGTGACATTTTGAGAGGATAAACATTCTGAACATCCGCGAAAAACGATCATAAGATTTCATTTCAGGAACCTTTATACTGGGGCGCATTTCCATATAAGACGGCGCCATTTTTTTAACCGACTTCCAAAAAGGAGGAGGTTATACGTTCGTCGCGTATGTTTGTTTTTTTTTTTTTTTTTATGTATGTCCACCGATTTCTCCGTCAATTGTGGACCGATTTTGAAAATTCTTTTTTTGTTTGAAAGGGTGTGCTCTGGAATTGGTCCCATATAAATTTTATTAACTTTGCTTGGATAGTCTGTGAGTTAGCTACAAAATACGTTTTTTTTTCCCACTTAGTATGTAGATGATATGATAAGTTTCTGTCACTGGTAGCAGGTAGTAGTATTCGAATGTGTGTGGGGTAGGTACCACAACTAAAAAGTGAAAAATAAAAACTTTTTACAAAAAAAAAAACAACCGACCTCCAAAAAAAAAACACTACAAAGTGAAAAATAACTTTAATTTCGGAAGTCGGTGGCAAAAAACGAAAATACAAAACCCAAGACACCGACTTCCGAAATTAAAGTTATTTTTCACTTTGTAGTGTTTTTTTTTGGAGGTCGGTTGTTTTTTTTTTTGTAAAAAGTTTTTTTCAAGATGTTTTGCGGCAAAAATTATAATTATGTTATTTGAATGGAAAATCCCACTTTCCTTTGCCAAAGTTGCTGTTTATGGTAGCATGGTTATTGCAACTGACCATCGTGCTCGCTTGCCGGGGTTGGTCCATGGATGGGTGACTGACTATCTTTGCATACCGAGAGTCCTCCATGCCTCGGAGGGCGCGTTGAGCCGTTGGTCCCGGCTGTCATTCGTGGATCTTTGACGGTCGTTACGGGTCGTCAAAGGCCCGAAAGTCTGACAACCGGTCTTACCAAGGGGTATGGTATTACCCAGGTACTGGGTTGTGGAGGTCAGATAGGCAGTCGCTCCATGTAAAATACTGGTATTCAGCTGCATCCGGTTAGACTGGAAGCCGACGCCAACATAGTTGGGAAAAGGCTAGGCAGATTGATACTTCTAATACTTCGTCGGCCATAATAAGGCAATTTGTGAGGAGAAGTATACCCTAGTTGACCATCGAGCTCATTGAAAAGACTTTAAAAAGTTACAAAGGGAGAAAAAAGTCACATCCAACTGTGTAAGGATCAGCGAGCAAAATGCTCGAACACAAGCTGCAGGAAATCCTCTCTTAAACGCTATTTTGAACTTTATTGAAGTAAATTTTAAGCTCATTTTCAAATGATCACTGCAAAACTGCTCGAGCAGCATACTACTCTCAGTAATGACTCAAAATATGCACTTACCTCAGCAGGCGTATTAACAACTCCTATGTTGTAGCCGACAGGAAGCGAAGAACCCAATGTGGTGACTATCCCGGCTAGAACTAAGTAGAAGGACCATCCCCCCTTGTAGTCGTGCGATGTGGTTAGGTGTTGATGCTCGTTGGTGATCTGGGGACACCACCATGTGAGGGTTAATGGCTGTTCAAGAGTTCTTAATTTAAAAGGGGTCTAAAGATCGCTGCTAAGGGCGCGCGCGCAAGGGACACCATAATGAAAGACGAAATATAACCCTTCATCTTTACCAGGACGTAAATTGTCCATTCGGACAACTGCAAAGTTATGCCCAGGTAAAGAGGGTGACGATGCTATTGGTGCATTTAAAAAATGTTTCAATATTTTAAAAAGTTGCCTCTATAGAAATCATTATGAATTCAAGGTGAAACGTGCAATGACTTGAACTGCGTGATAAGAAATTGTGCACAAATATCTAGCATTATTCACGAGTTTTATTTTGCTTAATTATGTCTTAGCTGTTTATTAAAAAAAAAAATAGGATATCCAAGAAACCAACTTACAAAGAAATTAATAAAATCCTTCATCTTCATTTTGCAAGCACAAAAATAAAACTATCCTAAAACACTATTCTAAATACAGTCTAAAAAAACGTCCACTTTCACCATTTCACGGAACACATAGAAAGGAAGGCTGCGGCCACATCCACGACTGATGGAACCACGCTACACAGGGCGAATAGTGGCCAGTACCAGTCGCAGAGCCAACCTTCTATCACGAAATATGTGAGAGCTATTGACGCTGCTCCATGGCCGGCAATCGCTGATATACATCGTCAAGGAGTTATTATTGTGAACGAAGCAATTTTGTTATTAAGTCGTGTTATTTTTGGAGTCTCGTGATTCCTTTTGAGTGACAGGATGTGTTGAGGATGTTGCTGCAGTCGGATGTTGGTGTTGAACTGTTGAATTATCGTCATTCTAATCAGTCAAATCATTTATTTCAAATAGGCACATAAAAACACATTTGAATGTCAAAATTTACAAGAATATAGAAATAGAATTGATTCTAGTTGTCGTATGGAGAGAATGGCAAGAAACTTATGCCCGCTTTCACCTTCATTAAGTGTCACTTAAATGAATCCCTAAATAAAAGTGCACTGTTGGATTTTCAACGCTATGCTTAGCGCTGAGAGTGGAAAATTCAACAATGCACTTTTATTTAGGGATTCATTTAAGTGTCACTTAGTTGTCGGTGGAAACGGGCATCAGTTACTCATTTAAAATGTGTTATGTATAGGGTGGCAGGGACATCGACGCGAAAACTGTTACCATGGATTCAGTACATGATGCTGAACCCCACTGCGTCGAAATTATTTGTAGGTTATTTTTAAAAAATCTGCTGTTTCATAGAAAAGTGCAATACCTACGCAGTCAAAATGTATGCAACAGCTGTTTTTTTTTCAATAACCGCCGAAAAATTTCAACGCAGGGAGGTTCAGAATCAAGTACAGAATCCATGGTAACAGTTTTCGCGTCGATGTCCCTGCTACCCTGTATTATACCTACAGACATTCTCCTGTCGAAATATAAAATAATTCATACTAAAATCCCATAGAATTTCAGTTTTCCCGAATTTTTCAATTTATGTTGAGAATCCAACAGAGTGCATCCCAGCGCATCGAAAAGACACACTGTTGGATTTTCAACTCTCGGCGTTAAGCAGAGCGTTGAAAATCCAGAGTGCGAAAATAAATAACCGCGGAAAAAAATCAGCTGGGCTAACCTGGACTAAGTCTACATTTAGTTAATTATCTAAATTATGTGTTCTATATTTCTGTAAGTACCGAATTTATAAACGTGGTTTTTGCGAAATAAAAGAGCCTCCTGTCAATGTCCAGCCATGGGTAAAATAAGGTCAACTAAACGCATAAGTTATCTTGTACCGATAACCTTACAGCCCACTTTTATACAATGAGTAGTCTTAATTATTGAATTAAATGACTAAATTCATTCAACAACTAAAACGTAATACGTTAATGAAGCGCAGTAGGTATTATTATTATTAATTTTGTGACAGTAAACTAAGAATATACAACGTGTAACGTTAAATGCGCAAAACCTGAAAATAGTTTAATCAGAATAACGAGCAGAATCAATTGAACCACTTTTTAATATGGGTCACATTTTTCAAAAAATCTTCATTTAAAACGTTGCCGTGTCTTTTTATTAATAGGTCAAGCCATCACATGCGCAAACCCGTCAAAATAGGTAAATCAACACAAATTTTTGTGGAACAAAATAAATTTTCTCATACGCGGGATAATAATAGCTTTTATTTCAATGCAAATGCGAATCTTACGAACTAAAACAGCACAAATAAAACCTTTACAATTTTTTTAATGTTTTTTTTTCTCTCTGAAATAGGTTAATTGAATTAAAAATCAGTTGGGGTGTCTGATGTTTTGCGCATTTAACGTTACACGTTGTATATGATGAACAGTCCCAATACAAAGGTCGCCCGTTAAAATGTAATGATTACATCCATACCAATTTTCCATTTTAACGAATTTTCCCAGATATGAGACCTAGCTAGACTGAATTTTCGCCCCCGTATACCCCTATATTGCAACTTTCATCGAAATCGTTAGAGCCGTTTTCGAGAACGTGATTAAAAATATATATACTTATACAACGTGTAATACGTTAAATGCGCAAAACCTCAGACACCTCAACTGATTTTTAATTCAATTGATCTATTACAGCGAGAAAAAAAATCATTCAAAAATTGTAAAGGTTTTATGTGCTGTTTTAGTTCGTAAGATTCGTATTTACATTGAAATAAAAGCTATTATTATCCCGCGTATGAGAGAATTTAAATTGGTCGACAACTATTTGTTTGTTTACCCATTTTGGCGGGTTTGCGCATGTGATGGCTTGACCTATTAATAAATAGACACGGCAATGTTTTTAATGAAGATTTTTTGAAAAATGTGACCTATATTAAAAAGTGGTTCAATTGATTCTGCTCGTTATTCTGATCAAACTATTTTCAGGATTTGCGCATTTAACGTTACACGTTGTATATGCAAATAATTGCTCATTTAATAGTCTAGGATAAATGCGGAAGTAACCGTGTCTGCCTGTCTGTTACCGTTTCACACCTTTACGGCTCAACGGAATTGGATGAAATTTGACAGACGGATAGACTTGGATTGGGCCATAGGATTTTTTTCTATCCCGGTAGTACGGGATTGGAGATTTTTTTTTTTTCTTTATTGGCCATCCAACAATTCGACTGTAGCAATTAACATTGTCGGATCTACATTTTAGCGATTTTTAAATTTATTGCATTAAAGGTATTAGATTAGATGACCTTGTGAAGACCGCAGAAATCCGCTGGATGCGGAAAGCACAGAATCGATCGAAATGGAGGTACTTGGGGGAGGCCTATGTTCAGAAGTGGACGTCTTTCGGCTGAAATGATGATGATGATGATGATAAAAGGTCTTAGAATAAATTATAAAAATGTTCCCGCAAAGATTTAAAGCAAAAATGTAGATCCGACAATGTTAATTGCTACGGTCGAATTGCTTACACGGTTAAAATTTTAAAATAATGTTTTACGATATCCAAGGTTAGTTAACATTGTCTTTTGTAATTAGAGTCAGTCAGCTATTCAACGGCAAGAATTATTGGGCTATCCGTCATGTTAAGTCAGTCGAAAAAAGACACGACTTAACAATCATTATCATTCCTTAAGTCAATTGACAAACCTTGTTAATCAAGTTTAATTGTTGATTCTTTTGTGGCCAGCGCCAGCTGTCAAAAGGTCACTGACTCCAATCTAAAATGATATGGCTAACTCAATTTATGAAAGGTCAATTGAATGTTGTCAAATCTCAATTCAACTATTGCGATATTAGTTGTTATTTTTGTCAAGTAATTTAAGCCAGATTTACACGATGTAAATCATGTCATAAGTCGAAGCAAAAATAAAAATTAGTTTAGAGACGATGCAAGTCATTTGTTTCTTCAATTTAATTTTATCGTATGCCATAGGCTATTAACTTGCATCATGTAAATGGGACATGAGATTTGCCAGCAGATTCACTGAATCAGAGAATTTCTTAGGCCCGGGCGGCGCCCGCAGGAGGAGACGCCCTGGGCGTCCGGAATCACAGGCAGATTTCCGGCCACCGTAGGCGCGGGCTTGCGGACGGTGAGCAATGGGTAGCTCGCCGTCCGATAAGGACCAAGCCCGGGTCGAAGGCGCGTTGTGTTCCACGCGCGCCTCAAAGAAATGTCAGCAGAATTGACGGGGTCCGCTAGGGCCGATGGCTGCCGGGTGCAACCCCGGCAGCCATCGGCCGGCCGAAAGGGAAATCGTGGCCCCCCCAGCAACATGGCAACTGAAGGAACACGGGTGGGTTTTAGTCAGTAAGAGTCTGACACGCCTCCCGCTCCACCCAGAACGGGAGAAGTTATTTGATAATTTCCCACCCAAAAAAAAAGGCCCGGGCGGCGCAAACCTTACGCAGCCCTACTCAGAGCGGGTTTTAATACCAAGCAAATATCAACAATGTGTGTCTTAAAATAAAGTAAAAAATAAATAACCTCAGACGCGCTCCTCTGTCCACTTTTATGCGCTTTCGGACTTAATGAAGTTTATCTATTTTCAACTTTATATGTACAGGTACAAAGTCGATATTTGTTTGGCAGTGAAAACCCTTAGGCCTGTAGAAACTGTGGTTACTAAGTAAGTATTAGCTTATCTTAGATGCTCTATTCTAAAACAAGTTTGTGAAGTAAAAGTTGAGAAAGTGACTGACAGCTAAGGCTTATTAGATATTAGGTGATTGGACAAACCGGTTTTTAGTAGATACATAATATCTACAATTTCATTTAGTTTGCAATGAGTCGAATGAGCGATTTTTCAATTAGTGCTAAAAAGTATTGAAATTATTTTGTTACATTTTCTCACGAATTTATTTCTAAGTAAGTATTGTAACTTTGTTCACTATGGAATTTGCTTTAGAATTTACCAATTTTAGATTTATTTTTCATGTTTTTAGTTTTAATTGAATTAAAGCAATAATTTGATTGAAGACTGCTTTCTCATTCTACATTTGGGATTTACTTATAAGCTTCTAGCTGTCATAGCAAGCATAGTTTTTTTTTTGTTGTAAGTACCTATTACTAGGTACAATCATACAAAATTGAAGTAAACATGCTAGACGAGACAACAATGTAAATTAACAACCATTTTAGTACGAACAAACACCTGCTTAAAGACTTTATGACGTAATTATAACAATATTGACCTTCGAAAACCTATGAATAACATTCGTTTTAAAAACATAATTATCATGACATGTCTAGTAGAGAACTCATGTATGGGTCGTATTATAGCCAATATACTTAACTAGCGACCCGCCCCGGCTTCGCACGGGTATAAACCGGGTTATTATACATATAAACCTTCCTCTTCAATCACTCTATCTATTTAAAAAAACCGCATCAAAATCCGTTGCGTAGTTTTAAAGATTACATAGGGATATAGGGACAGAGAAAGCGACTTTGTTTTATACTATGTAGTGATGTGTGTTACTCTTGTGTGTACATACCTACAAATACAGTGGAACCTGGATAAGCGAGAGTTCAAGGAACCGCGATCTCTTTTTGCTTATGGAGGTTTCTCACTAACTTGAGTTTCTAGCTTATAGAGGAACAGTAATGGCATTTCTTACTTATAGAGGTTGAGGCTGCTTTGGAAAGGTTGACACCACGAAATTTAAGAATGAGTCATAAATAGCAGATGTTATATTACACTCGACTATCGCTTATAGAGAGAGGTACAGGCAAATAGCAGTCTCAGTTACAGAGGCCCATGAGTGAAAATCGACTTTCTCTTATAGAGGTTTCTGCTTCTCACTTAAGTATAGACGTTTGTTTAATAGGGTTAAAATGACGGGACCTGGCAAATTACTCTCATTTATAGAGTTTTCTCGCTTACCCAGTTATCACTTACCCAGGTTTGACTGAAATAACATAATCAGCCTGTAACGTTCACTCCGTATTTAGTCACGTAGTTCACACTTCTGGGATACAGGCCTCCTCTCTGAGAGGGAGTGGGCCGTAATTCACCACGCGGGTCCAGTGCGGGTTGGTGGATACACTTGTACAGTCAGCTGCAGAGAAATCTCACCGCAATACATCGCTCCTTTAATCATAAAACGAAATAACTCAAAATTGTGTTTTTTTGGGAAAGCGCATTTAAAGTGTCAAACTTTAAATGCGTTTTCCCAAAAAAACACAATTTTGAGTTATTTCGTTTTATGATTAAAGGAGCGACATTGCTAGGGGGTGAGATTTCTCTGCAGCCTGACTGCTGCTAACTGTAAAATACGTGCCACGAAAGATGAGACTTGACCGCGCCTCCCGCGCCCTTTCTGCCGCTCCGATGTACCCCCGGCTCAGACCTCATAACTTAGCGGTATGAGGTCTGAGCCGGGGGGGCGTCATCGGGAGACCTATAAATCGACTACTGCGCAAGTCAAACCACGTGGTGTGTCAAGTTTCATCTTAAAGTGCTTACAACAGGGTCGTCAACCGCGTCCCGACAGAGGTTACCTTAGTGGTTTACGACCAAATTGCAAACAGCTCTGTCGGTCGACAACCAGGGTCACCTCTGTCGGGGACGCAGTTGGCAATCGTGTTGCAGGCACTTTAGTGTCATGTATTGTACTAGTTTGTACAAGCATTTATTAACTACACTTAACTTTTAACGCCTTGCAAGGATATTGTCGGTTTTGCCAACTCCTGATAAGTTCTCGCTTGCTATTATCGGTTCTTTATATTCAATTTTATTACCCGACTGGTAGATAACACTACTGTTCATTGTAAAAAAATAGGCCCTTGGGGAAGATAGCATTTTTTCCCCCCATTAAATAAAAATATACACACACAAAAGAGCTCCGGAACAAAAAAAAAAGTGTGGCACTCGGGGACTGCCGCAGTAAAGCTATTTATTGCATAGCATTTGTAACCTCCATACTTCCTATTTGTCAACGCTACACTTGGGATGATGACGTGTGACATAAAACAAAAATTACGTTCCCATGACAACATCACGTTGTCATGGGAACCGTCATTACATGGTAGGCGGAGTGGGGGGTGTTAGGTTTTTTTCGTAACGGAATTTCTTGATTCGGTCGCCACGCTCAAAGCCCGCGATAAAAGCTATGCAATAGCTTAAAAAATTTAGTTAGCAACTAATCAAGAGTTAAGAATTATTAGTTTAATTTAGTTAATTTCATAAAAATATGTTACAATTATTCACTATTTAATTGCCAATGTTAACTAACTAACTATTTTAACTGTCAACTTGATGGAATTCCAGAGGACCAGCAATTCGGAGAGCCAAACGCGAAAGACAAGAAACAAAACAGTGGCACTCCGGGAGTGCCGACAAAAGTGGAAACTTTAAAAAAAATCAGCGCCGCGGTAATCAACGCGTTGATGTCTTTTACTCCACGGTGTCGGTAACAGGTCGCGAAATCAATGGTTTAGTTCCATTTCAAAAATGCCCAACGTACCTAAAGAAGTTTTCACTTCAAAAAATCTAGTAGTTTCTGGTCCTGCAGATATTTCCACCAAGCAACACATACCATTCTACACAGTACAAGAAAACCAACAAGTACAGTTGACCGCACATCGGTGGTAACACTTTGACCTTGAGCTGGCCAACCACAGTAGACGTGGTTTAAAACAGATGGTTCACTCCGCATTTTGGGCATGAAGCTATAAGTACGCGGCGGGCTCGACTTGTCGGGCCAATTCAGAGAGTGTAACATAGAAGATATAAATAAGAGTTACGCGATAGAAAGAGTGGGAACTACTAGGAGAATATAACTGTAGCGCTGTGCGACCTGAATTGCACTTTATTGTGTCGTCACAAGAGTTGCTTTTTATTTAAATAATTTTTCGGAATGAACCATCTGTGGCTGTACGGAGTTTCAACTTTCAATAGACTGCGAGGCAAATAAAGATACAGCAGGTCCATTCTGTAAAAATTCACTGAGAAAACTTAGGTGAAGTCAGCTGTCATTCCACTACTACTAGGGATGGACACTTTTGACAGCTCAGTTCACCTAAAGGTGCTCCCTCACCGCAAGCATTCGCATGTAATATAACGTTACAAATTCGATTTTGAGCGTTACGTTACAATACTGCCTGCCTCCGTGACTGCAGTCAGCCGAGCATTCGCTTGTAATGTAAAATTTCAGATTCAATATTATTACAGACATGCACTGTTATGTTCGAATAGGCCTGTGTCCAAAAAAACTTTTTCCTATTTTTTGTCGTTTTTTTTTCTTTTAAATCTAGCAAGGCGTGACGTCATGCCACATTTTAACTAATGTATAGCCGTAGCTATATGGATAGTGCAAACCACGAAGACGCGCCCCACTCCGCGATTACTGTACAGTAAGCTGAACTAGTACGGCGCGGAGCGGAGTAGGGCGCGTCTTCGTGGATTGCACTATCTATACATTGAGTTAAAATGTGGCATGACGTCACGCCTTTTTAGATTTAATACCGCGTTGTGACGTAGCGGCCAGTTCAGTTGGTTTTGTCAGCACTGATATGCGATCTACTGCACGAAAGCGAAACATTAAAGGATACATGTAAGACAGGCTGCAGGGGAGAACATAGTTAGTCCGGACAGGAAGGTGAAGTACTCTAGCAGAATTAGGGCTAGCGATGACCCGAAGCCCGCTACCAACCTGCAATCATGCGCATGCCTTAATACTGAACACAAGGTTATAAGTCACTAGAGTGTGGCCACACTAAGTCTGCATAAGTAAAAAACAGTAGAATTTGAAAATCTATAGACGGCAACACCATCCTTTCCTACGAAAAAGAAATTTGATACTTTGTCTTTGATAGGTTATTTTGTTTATATTCTGATTTATTCCTGGTAAAGAATAGGCACGATGCAGTATGGATTTGATACAGTTTTGTCATCGTATGGAGGCAGAGCATAGGTACGACATAGTCTATTACATAATAATCTATTATGCAAAAATCAAAAGGCAAAATATCAAAATCATTAGATCTACTTACAACCCCGAAACTGACATATCTGGCTGATGTAAAAGTATACCATTTATAAAACTTTTTGGGGTTACCCATTCATTCCATTGCAGACTTAGCGTGGCCAGACTCTACTTAATTACTGAATATAAAAGGCACCAATTAGCAACACAGTACACAGAAAAAAAAACGTAACCTCAAAAAAAGTTAAGAAACAATTAATGCAAGCAAGGAGGCAGTATTGATTTTCTTAAGAACTACTAAGAACTTAAACTATGTTTACGAGTTTGCAGTAACTACACTAAATGAAAATTACCTATAGGATGGTATAAACTGGAATAAACCATAGATTATTACAGATGGGACACTCCGCAAAACCATTTAAATAAAAAGCGACTCTTGCTATACGACACAATAAAGTGTAATTCAGGTCGCACAGCGCTAATTCTCCTCTCCTCTCTTTCTATCGCGTAACTCTTAGATCTTCTGACTACGTTACACTCTCTGAATTGGCCCGACAAGTCGAGCCCGCCGCGTACTTGTAATTTCATACCTAAACTGTGAAATGTCCCATTCTGTATTCATCTGTGCTGGTACTACAAAATAGATACTGTCACGGGTCACGACATAATAGCACATTTACGCGAAATTCAAAAGCGATTTTTTTGTGAAAGTTGAATTGTAGCCACATACAAACTACGCATCATAGACATGACGTCACACAAATCCTGCATCGCGCAGTTACCGATCGACATAGATTCAAGATTTCAACTTCAAACCGATGGGCAGTTGCCCGCCAGACACAATACCCGTCTGGTCGGAGGATCCTCCCTTTTCTATGGTGGATGAGTGAACTTTACACCCTGTTCCTCATGCCACTAAAGAAAAGTTTGATAAAGACCTATTTCATAAAACTATGATCAAAATCAATACACATATTTTATTTGACATAAACCTACATGGGCACTTATGAAACGTCAGCGGCTAGGTGCACGGTTCTAATTGTTCGTTTCTTATGGAGAAAAGCCGGCAAGAAAATCCACAGTTACTCTTTTAAAAATAATTGGCTTTTACAATATTTTCAAATAACAGTGTTAATAGGTATGGGAGGCCTTTCAACAAGTACCAGACTTTGAGTATGGCTTCGAGAATTCTCGTAACACCATAAAATAAATATACAATATGTAAAAAAAAAACTGTCCAATCCGAAAAGGGCACATAGGTACTGCATTAATAAAAAATCTTATTATTTTTTAAATTAAAAAAGTTTTTGCTATTTAAAATTCATATTTTTAGTACCAAAATTACCCAAAATACATTAAAAAATAGCAAATTTTCAACAAGGGTCATAAGTTATGAATGACTTGTAGACACCCGCTAAACGACAGCCGCCCGCGCCCCATGTATTATAAATAACCCGGAAAAAATCCCCATTCTAATTTGTGGCGATATTATTTTTTTTATTTTTTCCCGAAAATTTCCACATAAATAGACTCTAAACCCCTCACGGATCGGAAAGGGTTTTTTACATGTTGTATATCCAATACTTTAGGAGAAAATCGCTTTTGAATTTTGCGTAAGTGTAAGGTATTTATGATCGTAAAATCGTGACTGTACATGACCTATTTATTTAATTAATATTTTATCTCCCGCACTACAAATACCTATACTAGGACAACAGAAAGACAAGGAATACAATCGTATGAGTGTTTAACTAATTCAACAAAGGACACAATCACGCAGTTACAATAATTGTAGGCAGAGTATGTATGTGTAAAACAAAGGTAAATTACTAACAAAGTAGGTATCTATCAATCAATTTTATTGTTTCAGAATTACGTACTTTGAGAAAAAAATTAAGTAAGCAGAAATGCTTATTGAACATTCTCTGATGATGACTGTTGCAATATGCTTAACTCGCCGTTGCCGACTTCGCCCGGGTGGATGTCGGAAAATATCCCACGGGAATGTACTACCGGGACAAAAAGTACCCGCGGGTGACCACTGAAAATCAGCGCTGTGCTGTGGGTCCCCCATAGCACTGCATCATGCTGAGTGGAAGCCTTCTTGTCACAGTCATGTCGTGCAGCTGCCGCCTAAGTAATTTCTGTTCTATGCTCGTGATTTGTTATGTACTTTGTGTTGTTTTCTGATTACTCTTGTCTTTTATGTATGCACGTATTTCTGTGACAAATAAACCTATTTTTCTTTCTTTCTTTCTTACCCTATGTGAAAATCCATGTGTTCATTTTTGAAGTGAAAACTTCTTTAGTCGCGTTGGGCATTTTTGAGATAGGTCTCTAAACCATTGATTTCGCGACACCATTATGACACCTCATTTTCGTAAACGCGATTGTGCTCTTTATTTATATTACGTTAACGACAACACGGTTGACTAGTAATTAGACAGTTTAAGGATACTTTTAAAAAAAACGTGTGGCACTCGGGGAATGCCGCGGTAATGCTATTGTATAGCATTTGTAACCTCCATACTTCCTATTTGTCAACGCTACACTTGGGATGATGACGTGATGACATAAAACAAAAATTACGTTCCCATGACAACATCACGTTGTCATGGGAACCGTCATTACATGGTAGGCGGAGTGGGGGGGGTGTTAGGTTTTTTTCGTTACGGAATTTCATGATTCGGTCGCCGTGCTCAAAGCCCGCGATAAAAGCTATGCAATAGCTTAAAAACATTATTAGGTATACGTACAACAATAAAAATAAACTAAAGTCATGCTAATATCAATAAAAAATACTAACAATTCAAAGTAAAAATAAATCATAATAGGTAATGCACCGAGAGTAATCCGGAACTGTTTCATTAAAATTCCTATTTCGATCTACTTTTATTATAAGCTTCATGCAAATTAGTGAAAATAATGATTCCTACCAATCCCGAACACATAAAACAGCTACGAATATGTTTTTGATGAATTCGTCAGATTAAAATGTAAAAAAAAACCCTTCGTGACCGTTGGGCAACAGTCTCCACACGGTGGGTGCCTGAGGATGGACGGCGGCGCCGAGGTCGGCCCAGGAAGAGGTGGCAAGACGACCTAGACGCATACCGCAAGCTTTAGATGCAGGTGGTCTTGGAAAAGAATGCATGGAAGGATTTGGGGGAGGCCTTTGCTCAGCAGTGGGACAGTGTAGGATAATTTAAAAAAAAAAAAACGTGTGGCACTCGGGGACTGCCGCGGTAAAGCTATTGCATAGCATTTCTAACCTCCATACTTCCTATTTGTCAACGCTACACTTGGGATGATGACGTGATGTCATAAAACAAAAATTACGTTCCCATGACAACATCACGTTGTCATGATTCCAGTTTTCCCCCCTAAAGGGGATTATCAGGGGAGACTACCAGTTTTTTTTTTTTAGATTCCAGTTTTCCCCCCTAAGGGGGATTTTCAGGGGGAATTCCAGACTTTTTTTATAGATTCCACTTTTCCCCCTTAGGGGGGATTTCAGGGGGGATTTGTAGAATAAACCGATAATGTGTAGGTACCAAAGTTATGAAGGTCGGTGATAAAAAGGGATTTAGATCAGTAGGCTGCAAACGCACGAAACTTGTTTTAATAACTTGTTCTCTACAACGTACCTACTGTGGCATTAAAATGTTTTGTAAATGGTCCTTTTACCCATAAAATGATAGAATTTTTCCGATTTTGTGATTTAGTACGAGGAAATCACAAACGATTTGCTATTATTGCGAAGTATTTCAGTTTACAGCTGCGATCCAGTTGTTGTTTGAGTCGGGTAATAACCGCCAAAATTAATTAATTTAATACTTTTAAATAAAAATATAAAATAAAATCGTATCGATAAAAAGAGGCGGACTTAATGCCATAGGCATATTTTCTACCAGTCAACCTTTGGGTGATGCAGAAACAAACAGTGGTCAATGCAATAACGAGAATTGAGGAATTTTTGTATCAATTAATAAAAAAAAAAATTAAAGCAATATATTATGTTGCTGCCATCGCTGCCCACGAATAAAAATTACATTTTCTTACCCAGAAAATAATTATTCGTACATCCATACATTCTTTTCCGAAAACAGCACGCCACAGACCACATTCAATACACGCTACCAAAAAAAAACATTCCTTTTTTAAACACCGAAATAATGAAAAAAAAAGAACACCACAGACACAAAATTTAAAAACACAACCGATCACATAGAATTAAATTAAATAAAACTTTTTAGTTGCCAACCTTTTTCTCTCCATGTTCCCGAACCATGTTTAAAATATAATGTGTTACATAAACACTACCAAAGTATATGCGAGACAAATCGTGAATGAGGTAAATAGTCGAACACCGCATGCGATCGGAGGAACCAACCTTGAACTCTCCTAACTGTTCGGAGGCGCGTAACACCGTATAACTTGCAAACAAGTTACGAAACAGCTTGCACGAGGTGTTTGGGGAAATTTTACACATATTGGCGGATAAAAATCTTTTTGAGAAGACGACTGATAGAGATACATATATGGAAGAAAGGGACGTAGTTCCTGGGCCGCCCCCAAAATAAATTAGGATGGGGGCGACAGGATAACAATGATGGCGGATTCAAACGCCACTTCCTTCTATCCTAATGCTAAATTTATGGCGGGCAAGTTATTGCATTTTTGGCTATATTATTTACTGAAATAAAAATATTGATATGTATTTTCAGAAACTTTAATTTATTGTGCCATATTACAAAATAACTATTGAAATAAGAAAGAAATTGGGCTGCGAAGTAGAAGGTTGAGGAGCGCTGGTCTTTGTGGGGACATGTGACATGTGAAACTGTTTTTGTTTCTGCATGATTTCATCATAAGCCGGCTCCATTTGTGATACTGAAATTTTTAGCAGTGAAAAAAGGTGTACTGCCAATGAGAATGAAATTTCTAACAATACGAAAACTTCACTTGATTTTTTTTTTATGGTCACAGGCCGGATACGTATTTCAAAGCTTCGCGGGCCGGAGATGGCCCGCGGGCCGTAGTTTCCCCATCCCTGCGCTAAATTATTAGGACTGGGGTCTTAATAGCAACTGAATACAGCAAGTCAGCCATGGAGCAACCAAAAGGATTTCATTATTTCTCGGGCTTGGAGAGATGAGAAAAATTATGACAATGTAACGGTTGCTTTCGGATATTTATTGATGTCTTCTTTTCACATTGGTAGATAGTGAGTAGAGACATCTGTCTCTACTCACTATCTACCTCTGAGGCCTCTGACTAGAGGTATCTACCTCTGAGGCTTCGAGTCGGGAGTGAGTCATCGAAGAATGTCCTTTGTTTGCCGTCTCCCGATAAAGTCCCTTGTTCATTTTTTCCTCGGGTGTTTGGTACTAAGCTTTCTAGAGATACAAGCTGTGTTGCTCGATGGTATTTCTTATCGGCAAAAATAACAAACTTCCATAAAAGTTTTCATCCCCTATTTAACCACTTTTGGGGGTGAATATTCAGAAATCCTTCCTTAATGCTCTCTTATACGCTATATAAAGAACTTGTGCAAAATGTCGTATCTCTAGACCTAGCGGCTTAGGCGGAGCGTTGTCAGTCAGTGTATGAAGTAGAGACAAAGAAAGAAAATACGTTTATTTGCGGTAAACATGACACAAAGAAAGAAAAAATAACACGAAAATAACTATTTGGGGAAAAATAAGCGTCACATCCACGCAAAACGGCCATCGCTCAGCATAATTCAATTAAATTCAAATATTTTAATTCAGAATAAACATCCATATAATGTTAGTAGTAGTACAGCTTAGCCTAATGTTAGTAATAAATTAAATTAATTTCGTCCAATGGTACACTAATGTGTCTGAACACTTATCCACCTTTGTAAGAGAGGAGAGTCCTACCGGTCTGAAAACACATAATGCTGCGACCCTATGCGAGACAGAGCCCCAGCGCTGGTTCTCAGCGACAGGTGAATGAATAAGTTTAAGATTTCTAGTAGAAGATAGCATAGCTATTAGCTTCCGTGAATCAGCTCGGGGAAAAATATAATCTTAATTAATAAAAGAATCCTCCAAGAGTGACGGTGCTAAGTTTTAGTCTGGGCACATCCTGGACTGTCCATCCACGTTACCAACCGTTACCAAGCCAATCTTATAACCATGAGTTTCTCATAAGTTGTATAGCATGAAATAATAAATTTTATGCTCGCTGATACAAAGACAAAGCACGACTAGTGGGAGCTACGTCTTAGTAACGTCAAAAGTAGAGAAACTGTCAGGATTAAAGTTTTGCCTGGTCTTTGTTGTCTTGTCAAATTAAATCCAGCTTCTACGGAGCCTATCAATCGGCCTGTTTAACATATTTCTGCACAAAATCTTAACACAATGCTTCTGGGGTACATGACGCTTTTATGGCGAAAATTTCAGGATCAGAGACAATTTTTACATTGACTCCGCATGATCGGGCTTATTGAGTTCATCACTAGGATCTTTGTCGAATTAAGAAAGAGAAATGCAATGGTATTCTGAAAGGTGCGCTACTCTACACCCAAAGTTTTTTGGCGACGGCGGATTTCGGTCCAGAGCGAAATGCTAGGTGTAATTAATATTAATAGCAGAATCTGAAATGCATTGCCCACCATTGAATACCAATCTGGCTTTAACTTTGGTCCTTGTAGTTTACATGCAAAAGATGTTTCATAACTATGAGAATCACAGCTGTCCGGGAAACCCGTGCGGGCCACCCATACGGGCTCCCGGAACGGAGACACACGTAAGGCGTTAAAACATTGTTTCATAGCGACGCGGATTGCTCCATACGCGTCCCGCTCCGGATAGAACCCGTACAACGCTAGCAACCGTATCATACTAACTCCCTCGTTTCAGAGCACTGCGGGCGTTACCCGTGCGGGTCTCCCGGACAGCTGTGAAACCAGCCTTAATTTTTACTTTATTAGATTAGTACTTTTTACATCGATACGCTTAGAAGAAGAACGGATTTTTTTTTTCTCTGCCATGCATTTATCCAATTACCATGAGCTGGTGTGTTGCCAGATTGAGTATCATGCAGTATCAGTCAGTTCTCCATAGGATTAAGGTACCGTTTGTAATCGGTAGCTCATTCATTGCTGGCTATCGAGACCAAAAATTGTGTACCTCTTTATGCGTTTCAGTGAGTCGGGAAAAGTGAGATTCACGCATTCCAGTCGCTTGGTGTTTGTGCCATGTTAGCACAAATATTCCACTAGAGTGCACTTTCCGACATCGAATCTTAAGCATAACGATCTTTAAATCCAAGGAAATAACGTTATTACAACAATAGAAAGAAAAACACAAATGAGACTTACTTCGCTAGAGGCCGTTGACCCCATATATTTAACTGGGGGACACTTAAAAACTGAAATCTGGCTGATAATAAAACCAGAAGGTGTAAAACAGCTCGATATAGCCAAATTAATTTAAAAACCCAACTTTTACACGGACACTATAGTCACGTGCACGCTATTGGTCGCCTGACCGCTGCGTAGCTGCGCAGGCGCACTACAGCCGTACTTAGTGTCCGGAGAACCGATACTACCTCATGTTTTGTAAACTTTGGATAGCCGGTGGCAATTTTAACCGGTTATAATCGGATTTTGAGACAGGTCAAGGCGTTCAGGGATGGCACGAAGTGGTGGGTAGGACCAAATATTCACGCCTTTTTACACTGAAAAGATCGGTAGACTTCTTCGTGATCGGTAGATTCTGAGAGACAAGAGCATTGCCTAATATCGTTTAGGAGCCGGTGCCGTAACATCCGTAATTCTGATCGCATCTGTAGTACCTATACTCCATTTGAAATAAGATTAGACATTTAACTAAACCTTTTTTACAATCCGTTCAAGCCATTTTGAATTCTATTCGTTAGAGGCATGACAAATGGCAGCTGCAGTAAACAGTTGGTATTGTAACCACTTTTTTGCTTTTAATGCCATCCTTATACCTACGGTATAGAAGTCAGAATCGGTTGAAAGGACTGTAAAAAAGGTTTGTTTAAATGTCTAATCTTATTTCAAATGGAGTATAGTTGGCGTAAAATCCGGGACATTCCGGGATAACGCCGAAGTCGATGAGCTGGTGTGCATGACCAAATCCTTTAAGTCAATCTGCCTAGCCTTTTCCCAACTATATTTCTGTCGGCTTCCAGTCTAACCGCATGCAGCTGAATACCTATTATATTTTACATGGAGCGACTGCCTTTCTAACCTTGTGGAGTACCACGATACTCCTTGGTAAGAGTGGTCGTCAGACTTTTGGGCTTCTAACTACCCGTAACGACTGTCAAAGATTTGCGAATGACAGCCGGGACCAACGGCTTAATTAATGGGCTTTCGGAGGCGCAGAGGGGTCTCAATATGTAATGGATGGTCACCCATCCACTACCCACCGCGGCAAGCGTAACTTAACGTTCGATCGAGCCATGCGGCTGTTATTTGAAAAGGGCTATGACACCGCATGAGGTTCTCAGATATTTCAAGGTTTAAGGGCATAAGTGGAAGGGAACGGAAATTACCTTCATTCTCTTCTGTTTGCTTTGTCGCTAGATATGAGATCTATTTCACATCATGTCATAAGTATATTATTTTCTTCGTACAACAAAACGAAGAAATTTTTCCTACTTCAGTAAGTAAGTACTCTGTGCAAGTAGCTAGTACAAACACTGATAAAACTGAATAAGATTACAGAAAAGCAATAATACATTAGTTAGATAAATAAGAAACAATGCGGGCTATAAAGGATTTATGACTCGACTTAATTGCATAAATATTTGCTTTTTATGTAACTACTGGTGAATAGGTATGCAGTTTACGGCTTGTTTATTGCAAATTCACGTTATATCACAGATGAATATTCACTCCGCAAAATCATTTAAATAAAAAGCGACTGTTACTACGACACAATAAAGTGCAATTCAGGTCGCACAGCGCTGAAGTGGCCTCTCTTTCTATCGCGTAACTCATATATCTTCCGACGACGTTACACTCACTGAATTGGCCCGACAAGACGGGCCCGCCGCGATCTTGTAGCTTTATACCTATCTAAAATGCGGAGTGAACCATTTATCTGTATTCATCCGTGCTTATATATTCATTGAAGGGCAAAAAAAAGATTTTTAAAAAAAGAAGAAAGGTCTGAAAATCAGCGCTGTGCTGTGGTCCCCATAGCACAGCATCATGCTAAGTGGAAGCCTTCTTGTCACAGTCCTGTCGTGCAGCTGCCGACTAATTTCTGTTTTGTGTTCGTGATTTATTATGTACTTTTTGTTGTTCTCTAATTACTCTTGTCTTTTATGTATGCACGTGTTTCTGTGACAAATAAACCTATTTTTCTTTCTTTCTTCAAGATTCTGGCAATTTTGTTTGCTAGTGGTCAGAGCCGTCTTAACTATATTGGGCGCCAGGGTGCGAAAATCAGCCAGCGCCCCCCATGCCAAAAAAAAGCAAAATTTTGTGTTCTATTTTTTTTAAAGCACACCTACTCCACAATAAAATCAGGTACATTTACAAACATCAAATTAAATTTTTCTGGCTTTTAAGTTGACAAATTTTTTAATGATATTGTGTCGTCTGTTTTGAAATCTACGTTCTATTTCTATACAAATCGATCGACTCAATCGGCTTGAGCCCCTAAGAACTTGCACCCGGGCGCTACGCACCCCTTGCAACCCCGGGTAAAGACGGCTCTGCTAGTGGTTAAATCGTGTGTTGACACGATATTGGTTGCAAACGAGATACAGAGGCAGGCCTTAAAAACGCCGAACGCATGCAACTGATTGACTAATTGGCCGGAGAAGGCAATAGACAAAGATGAATGAAAATGATGATGATGGATGAATTTCCCAGCAGTGGGCTAGTGTGTAGAAAAAAAAAAAGATTGCCATCAGCCCTACGTCGCCAACAATCGAGCTCGGCACACATATAGGTGCTTTACAATGGCTCACTAATCCCAAACACAGAAGTAGTGTAAACACACATACTCCATTATACCAGTTCAAGTTGGTTTTACTTCTCACAGTAAGGCGTTTCCCATCTGGTGTTGAATTACATCCAATACTTAATGTTTTTAATTTTCTGAGAACAATATGACTTAAATTCGAATGTGAATGAATGTGTTTGTTATGTTAAAATACAATGTTTTCCAAAATTTGGTTGGAGTTTTTATTAAATTATTGAAGTGAAAACTTCTTTAGCATCGTTGTGATTTGAAAGTCGATGAAACGAAAAAGCGACAGTAAAAAGAGACAGACACATAAATTCATAAGATTTAACGTGGGAGAAAATGAGATAGGAAGCATTATACAGTGTTTCTTATGTTCGTGTTTCTCTTTGTGCTCTGCTTCGTATCCACTCGTGTTTACCAAGGCATAGTGGGAGTTTGCTTGGGACACAATTTTTTTTTTTAATTTTTGATATTTTCACTTCTACCACGTGTGAATTGCACACATGTTTTTTATGTTAATATTTTTTATGTGCTTGAATTCCAAGAATCTCGTTTAAGTACTTACTTAGTTCAATTTTGAACATTCAATTGAAGAAAATGTTTTTTTTTAATGTGAATACTTCTTTACGCGCGTTGGGCATTTTTGAGATGGGACTAAACAATTGATTTCGCGACACTGTTACGACACCAGCTTTTGACCATTAAAAAGACATCAACGCGCGATACATTATTTCCTGCACAATAAAAAATTGTTCAAGTTTTCACTTCTGTCGGCACTCCCGGAGTGTCACTGTTTTTTTTTTATTATCTTAGTTGTAAGTAGCTGTTGCCCGCGGCTTCGCCCGCGTGGACCCTAATTCTTTTTCGAAAATAAAAGTACTTTAGTTCCTCCTTATAACATCAGTTATCTACCAGTGAAAGTTATGTCAAAATCGGTCAAGCCGTTTCAGAGATTAGCCAGAACAGACATACAGACAAAAAATATAAAATTGAATTTTTATGTTATACTGTACCATATATACTTTCGCATTTAGTAAAAAGCTGTTATTTTGACATTACAAACAAACACTTAAATATTTATTTGTATAGATATTTGAGCATCTTTACAAACCCAAACAAAGACAACAAAACTAGTTGTTACCAGTGACAGATTTTTTTCTTTTTATGGATATATGGTAATATTGTCTTAATTTTTAACTGACTTCTAAAAGGAGGAAGTTCTCAATTCAACTGTATGTTTTTTTTTTTGTACTAATCCAACTTAGGTAGACACAGTCTTCCATAATAACTATGACTTGAAATTAATTAGCTGAACACCACCATTGTGTTTATAACAGCTACACCGCAACAGATACCATAAATTGTAAACAATAGTGTTTCTCTGTTTGCCTCGTGCTGGTACCAAGTAACCATAAACTTACAAGATGTTTACATTGGCTGAGTAAAGCTTCCTACTAATGATAATGCTGCTATAACTTAAAACAGACCATTTAGAAATAATTTCTGTTGTATGCACAGAATAAATAAAAGGTATAGGTCTAATGATTAGATACCTACATAAAAATAGAACAATATATATTTAAGGGATATACATTTTTAAATTTAAGTATTTCTAGTCTTGTCTTTCTGTGTACTGATATATAAATAAAAATAAAACAAAAACTAATTACAAAGAAATAAATTACGTTTAAAGTTTTACAGTAAGATTTAATTACCAAATGCATAGAAAATAAAATAAGCCATTAAACTTAAACAATATAGTAACGTTAAACTTGCAATAGCAATTTCTTAAGGTGTTTGTAATAAATAATGATAGCGCGGCGCAAACTAACGAAATACCTCAAAAATTACTTCAATAAAATGCCGCAGTTTTATCTGCATGGAACTGTCCCACTGTCCCAATTTAAATTTTGGCTGAATGCCCTACACAAACTCGTATCGACTATCGTGTTGTTTCCGTCATCTGCCTTGCGTGCGTGTGTACAATGGGTCATTAAAATGCAAAGTTATGACAAAAAAGTAACATAAATCTAGTAGCCTCTATTAGCAATAACTTTTACAATTATTCTGACAACTGTACCCTGTAAATGTAGGTTAAGAAAGCTTACCGGTTGTGATATATTTGGAAATGATCGTCGTGAAAGTGGCTCGGCAAACAGTGTCGAGTGCTCTCCTGGCTCTCCCATAGCAAAGTTATTACCGCTGATAAATGACTAGTTAAAGTTAAAAATCTAGCCGGTATCAGAGTATCCGCTCCTCTCATACCGCTTTTTTTTATAAATAGTTATTCCAATTTAACAAAAAACAAGCAGGACATAAACTTCAAAACGTGCACACGAATTGCGTTCCACTTCAAATCCAGTAATTTCACTGTAAATGTCGCATTTGATTGATTTTGCAGCAAAATGCTGTTCACTCTTTCTAATGTATAGAGTTAGCGAAATAGAAAAGTAATCTGGAACGTGGTGCCAAGTTCAGATTTTCACTTCATACTTCCATAGCGGCGCGGCGCATCTACAAGGCGCGAAACGCTGTCACATTCAATACATTTTTTTAGTTTCTTATTTCGCCACTACCAGTATACAAATTGGTTTTAATAAATAACCTCCTAAATTCCTAAAAAATAATTCTGGATTTCATAAATTCAGCCAAATAATTTATATTTTTTCTATATTCATTTTTCCTACGAATGGAACGCACGCCTCAAATTGCCGGGCGGCGGGCGGTGTTGATGCTGTCAGTGTCAGTTTACAGTAAAATAAATAAAGTGGGAAAATCTTTATTTATTTCCATTATTAATTTATTAGCTGTTATTTTCAGTTTAATTTAATCAATACATCATCAATGAAGCTGCTAAAACCCAGTTGGGTCAATCATGATGGTAAATATTCTTGAATTTGTCACTTAAGTTACGAGGGAGGATTTGTAGTTGAAAAGTGGCATTTTTTCAGATAAACCGATATTTTCCGTTGATATACATCCGACGGGGAAGCGGTTTGCGACCGGGGGTCAGGGCGGGGACTCTGGGCGGGTCGTGGTTTGGAACCTGAACCCCGTTTTGTTTGAAGCAGTTGAAGTGGACCCCAATGTTCCCAAGATGCTTTGTCAAATGGACAACCACTTAGGTTAGTAGCTCTGTATCTACGTACTTCAATATCTGACCCGTGTCCATATTCTTTTCTGTTCCTATGTTTACTTGGCTTCTATTGGTCCAAACTGGAGGATCACCAAACCAAAGCATTACTTATAGCAGAACAATATACAGGGTGACAGGGGGCTCTTGGCGAAAATGGTTACCTTGAATTCAGTACATGGTTATGAACCACCAGGCGTTGAAAAGTTTTGTCCGTTATTTAAAAAAAAATCTTCTGTTTCATAGAAAAGTGCAATACCTATACGGTCAAAATGTATGGACCAGCAGATTTTTTTAAAATAACTGATGGCTATTTCACCGCAGGGGGATTCAGAATCATGTACTGAATCCATGGTAACAGTTTTCGCGTCAATGTCCCTGTCACCCTGTATATTAAACAAAATGGCCAGACTTTCAAAGAGTCTTTTCCTTTCAGTATTATTATGTGTGAAGTAGGTATAGAAATTCTATAATCCTGACACTGTTGCATCTTCACAGTACTTTATTTTGTAACTCCAAAAAACATTTAATAAAAAGCAACTTTTGCTACGAACCAATACTTTAACTTTATTGGTTCGTAGCAAAAGTTGCTTTTTCAGTTAGCTAATGCTATAGTTACCTAGAAATTGCTTCTCTTTCTATTGCGTAACTCTTATATTTTTTGACTACGTTACACTCATTGAATTTACCCGAAAACACTAGCCCTCCACATACTTGTAGCTTCATACCTAAAATGCAGTATTAACCATCTTTGCCAAAACAGAGTACTTAAAATCCAGATCAAAATAATGGCCATGAATTTTCATTAAACAAATATACCCAATTTTTTCAAATTATAATAATTATATTAATTTCCAGCTTGTGTAAACTGTGTGCGGTGGAGCAACGGCGGTAAATACCTGGCATCAGGCGGTGATGACCGACTGGTTATGGTGTGGGGTCTCAGTGTGGCTGCCATGGGCACTCCTGGCAAGCACAAGGCTGAGACTTGGCGGTGCTTGGCTACATTGAGAGGACATGCAGGTTTGTGTGGCAATTATACAATCATATTGAAGTTTTCTTAGGTCATTAAAAACTAACTAAACAATCGTCTCAATATTGTTAATAATTAAGGGAAAAAGCGAGATAGCCCCAAACAAGTATTATCAATTACTTACTGGGGATGTCTCATTTATATAATCCATGTAACTGTTTTGGGACAAATAATAATAATATTTTTCTTTTATTTTTTTTTCATTTTTCATTATGCACTATTTGCTTCAAATCAAAATCATATAGAAGAGGAATACTTAAGCCTGTTTTTAACCTTAAAGTCCAAGAGTTAACACTTATGAACGCAACATTTATCAATGTTATAAATTAATAAATTTCACCAATTAAAATTTTACTTTTATCAGTTTTAATCAGATTTTAATCCATTTTAATTTCATTTAAATGTATTTACTGATGTAACCAATTTTTCAATGATACCAATTTTATCAATTTAAAGTTTATCAACTATCTTACTAAAGAAGAAAATTTTTTTTTCATCCAACTTGGCTAACATTTTTGTAACAATAAGGACTATAAAATAAAATTACACTGTTTCTTGTAAAATAGGTGATGTGTTAGACCTAGCCTGGTCACCGCTAGACAAGTGGCTGGCCAGCTGTAGCGTGGACAACTCCATCATCATCTGGAACGCAGAGAAGTTTCCAGAAATGGTGTGCGTATTGAACGGGCACAGCGGGCTTGTGAAGGGTGTGGCTTGGGATCCAGTAAGTGTTTTATCTTTTAAAGCCTAGATCATTTTTCTGAATACAAATGAAAGTGCATCTTATTTCTGTGCTGCAATATTCAATAGTTTGGTTAATTTGGACTCTGAATTATTTAAAACACTATGTTATGTTAATGCTTATTGATCCTATGAATTTTTTTAAGAGCGTTTATACAGAAACTGGGCAACGTCGCAAATAGCTGTGAAATAGTTCGCTGTTTTGATTAATTTGGCGATATTACTGTATGGAAATAAGAAATATGGCTAAATAGTGAACTAAAATATTAATCGTATAATGCAGTAATTAATATCGTAACACCGAATATTTAGTTTTAAATGTAAAAAAAGTATTTGAAAATTTTCCAAATGCCTTTTTTACACCTATAATGGTTACAACATCAAATTCAGTGTTATAATTGCAATTCATTATTAATATTCTAGTTCACTAGTTAGCCACATTTCTTATTTCCATACAGTAATATTGCAAAATTAATCAAAACAGGTAAATATTTGACAGCTATTTGCGACGTTGCCAACTTTTTGGATGAACGCTCTTTAATGATAATATGTAATTTGTTTTTCTCACTAAGAAATTTAAACTACACATGGGTCATTGGGTCATTCAGGACTTTCTCATTTTATTAATTAAACTCAAGCCTTTTCCCATGTGGGTAATCAGAAACTACAGAACGCCATCTGCTACGTTCTACAGACCGGTATTCAAGATTAAATCCTGGATAAAACCCTAATTGCAAACTTCTCTTGATGAGGTTGTGCTCTTGTTCCATAACAGGTAGATACGATGTGACGTAATTTGCCATCAATATTAATAACCCACTACTTATCACTGACTCAATACTCAGTACGACACGACTTGGATGTAGCATCGGCAAAATTCGTAAAACCGATCACCATCCGAACTGAGTGCGCCTTCAAAATCATCAATCTTTATTACAAATTTAGGTAAAAATGATCTTTACGCAAACGCAATAACTTGTAAAGTCATATAACCAAATACGTTGTAAAATTGAAATGAATGGAATGCAAATGTTGAATTTCATGCGCGCTTTTATCATACAGAGCAGTTTGGGCTGCGTCTGACTCGCGTGCGTATCGCGTCTGTATCGCTACAAACGCGCGTCGACGGCGCGTTTAAAAAACGTGGTGTGCATAGGCCCTTCGTTGTGTCGTACATAGTTGTGGTCACGCATATCTAACCACTTTAAGAACAAAATCCCGTGCATACAAGCCTTTTTTTTCGTAAGTAATCGTTACTATAGCGCCGGGCGCTGCAAGCAGAAATAGTCCAGAATAGTCAGGCTCGTACGAATTGAGTGCGCACACTGATACGTTTTTCTCCGTCAAATAGAACAAATCCCAACAAGTTTGGATTGTTTACGGATGTCGGAACTATACGTACGACTGAGTCGCACCCAGTCTGCGTCTGCCGGGGCTGCGAAGAAGTCCGAAAAGGAGATCGTGGCCCCCGGCAAAATGGCAACCGAAGGAACACGGGTGGGTTTTAGTCAGTAAGAGTCTGACACGCCCTCCCGATTCACCCAGAGCGGGAGAAGCTATTTGATAATTTCCGAACCAAAAAAAAAATACCCAGTTTGCGTGCTCCTTTTGTACTTGGGAAGTCGGGATTGTTCGTATGTGTTCGTACGTGAACGCACGAGTGAAATTCGTACGATAACGCATCCAAAATGCGTGCGACCTTATCTTTCTTTAAAATTCTTATTTTAAAAACCATCCCCATCATACACTTTTTTAGGGTTCCGTTGCCAAATGGCAAAAAACGGAACCCTTATAGATTCGCCATGTCTGTCTGTCTGTCTGTCTGTCCGTCCGTATGTCACAGCCACTTTTTTCCGAAACTATAAGAGCTACGCTGTTGAAACTTGGTAAGTAGATGTATTCTGTGAACCGCATTAAGATTTTCACATAAAAATAGAAAAAAAACAAATAATTTTGGAGTTCCCCATACTTAGAACTGAAACACAAAAAAAATTTTTTCATCAATCCCATACGTGTGGGGTATCTATGGATAGGTCTTCAAAAATGATATTGTGGTTTCTAACATCATTTTTTTCTAAACTGAATAGTTTGCGCGAGAGACACTTCCAAAGTGGTAAAATGTGTGTCCCCCCCTCTGTAACTTCTAAAATAAGAGAATGATAAAACTAAAAAAAATATATGATGTACATTACCATGTAAACTTCCACCGAAAATTGGTTTGAACGAGATCTAACAACTAGTTTTTTTTTAATACGTCATAAATCGTAAACCGCAATTTACCTTTCATTCAATGTTACTTGCTGCTACGGAACCCTTTATGGGCGAGTACGACTCGCACTTGGCCGGTTTTTATTTATAAATTGCTTTATAGTTTGATTCTTGTAAATTTTCGAGGGAAAAGTTTAACAGATATATATTGAGTCGACTGCTGTTGACATCTTACCCTTATTTTACAAGCATACGCCCAAAACCGAAAAAAAGATGCAAATATTTTCAAAAGATGCAATAGAGCTATTTCAATAGGAACAATTTAGTCAATCTTTTGAATCAGACCACAATGAAGAGGAAGGGAATTATGAAGATGACTGATCCTTGTATAGAAATGTATTATTGTTTAAAACCGAGACTTATTTTTAAATAAAATTATATAACAAAAAGTATAATTTTTATTCAAAGGTCCAATTTCCACTTGCTCCTCTCCACTTTAAAAATAATATAAAAGCACAAAGTAAATTAAAATAACACATTTTGACATGCACTTGATTTCGACAAAGTAAATAATAGGTTTTGTCCAGTTTTTCCACCTAAATACCGTTCCCTGCGATCCTCACATACCCTTTTTTACACGACTGCCCAAAAAAGAAGTGTAATGTTTTCAGGGTTCGTGTATGCACAGTCTGAATATTTTCTTAATGTCCCTCGGGAATCATCGCATTTCCGAATACAAACGAATGATAATTTCCATGTCCATCAATTATTAGATTTATTGTGTATAATAATTTTATTTGAATTCAGAACTAAGTACTTTATTGTTGTTTTGTTTTTATTTCCGTGTGAATTATATAGAGCTGTAAAACTATTTTCGTGCCTATGACTTTAGCAGCTTTCCTCTAATTTTGTAAATTTATTTAATTAAGTAAAAAAAAGTATTAACAACTCTATATACTTCCAAATCGATTGAGAGCGTCCGGTCTACACCAAGTGCAAAGAAACAACTGATAGAAATCCGACGGCTTACGAAACACGAAGTTTGCCGAGGGATATTAAGAAAATAGTTATAGTGTACCTATGTTTGTTTGTATGTATGTGAGTTTCTTTGTTCCACCATAACTTTTAAATGCCTAAACAGATTTGGATGTATGGGGTATCGTTAGAATCCTTATATCATCCCGAGTGACATAGGCTGTATTCATTCATTATCATTCATTCTATGGGGTCCCCCGACTGCAATGACAATTTTCAGTTTCAGCGAGTAAATGGTGACCTTTCGTTATGTAAATACAGATTAACTAATACAACTTATTACTTTTTAGTTCGTGTTTTAGCAGGGCAGTTGTGTTTTAAATTATATACAACTAGCTGCGCCCCGCGGTTGCACCCGCATAAGTCTCGATCCCGTGGGAAAAAAAAAAGTATCCTATGTTCTTTTCCAGGGCATCACCTATATATGTGCCAAATTTCATCCAAATCCGTTCAGCAGTTTTAGCGTGAAGGCGTAACAAACAAACTTACTTTCGCATTTATAATATTAAGGAAGGATTAGTAGGTGTTTACGCCTGCATGTTCATTAAAGACGTTCAGTGTGTGTGCGTGTGTCGCGTTTGCCATTCTAAAAGGCCAGGCGCCGTACGGAATTTTATTTTGCTTGTTGTACCGTCACAAAATCAACAGTCAAAATTTTCACCATTATCGCGAACTTGTACACTCCACATATAGTATAGTTTGTACATAATTAAACAACCATACCTCGATACGGGAGTTTCATTGAAGATCATTGAAGCCCCAACAGTAGGTAATAGGTATAATAAATATATATTATTTTGTTATAATTAATTCCAGGTGGGTAAATACTTAGCCTCACAATCTGATGACAAGTCTTTGAGAGTGTGGAAAACAGCTGATTGGGCGCCAGAAATTGTTATCACAGAACCATTTGAAGAGTGTGGAGGTATGTAACAACCGTTAATTATGTTGGCATAGAAAATTACTACTACCTATGTGCGATCATCGGTAACGCGTGAGCCGTATGCGCAGCTTGTTCGCCGGGTGTGCGTAACGAGAGCAATAGCCGAACACATCCGCCGAAGTTACACGACGGAAATTTCGGCGTGCTTACACTTGCACTGCTTTTTAGGATTCCGTACCTCAAGAGGAAAAAACGGAACCCTTATAGGATCCTCGTGTGTCTGTCTGTCCGTCCGTCCGTCTGTCTGTCCGTCCGTCTGTCCGTCTGTCTCAGCCAACTTTCTCCGAATCTAATGGACCGATTAATTTGAAATTTGATACACATATGTATTTCTGTGACCCAAACACGGACGTGTAACGTCAATTAATTAATTTTGAATATGGGGGTCACTTTTGGGAGGCAAATAAGAAAATTAAAAATAAAAGTTTTGCAAACAGTACCGTGTGACATATTAAATGAAAGGGCTTCTTGCGAGGATCTCAAATATATTTTTTATGTAATTTTAAAATAAATGCTTTTAAGATATTTAAGAAAATCGATGAAAATTTATCATTCCCCGCCCTTATCTCCAAAACGACTAGACCAATTTTTTTTAAAATTCGTAGAATGGTTCTTTACTCATAGATTACAGGAAAACCTATAAAAACTCTATGGTCTTAAAAAAGACATGGTAAATCTCTCAATATTGTGCGTACAAACTTACATTTGCAGTTGTAATGTATGGGAGAATATGTTTTTCAACTACAAAGTTAAGTTTGTTCTTGGGATAAATTCATACCAACCACGGAACCCTTCATCGTGCGTGATTCGACAGACAGTAGGCCGGTTTTTTAAATTACCTATGACTGATCAAGCCGAAAATACGCCACGTAATTTTTATAGAAAGAACCACTAGGAATTCGAAGCATAATTTTCGTCAGGTAAATCGCTTTCTCTGAGCGTCTAACACGTGTTCTTGAGTGGAGACCGCGAATTGGCAAACGTAAGGTAGGACGCCCTCAGGCTAGGTGGAGTGACGATCTTCGCAGGGTGGCTGGTAGCAGCTGGATGAGAGTTGCCGAGAATCGAGCTGAATGGCGTGCAATTGGAGAGGCCTATGTCCAGCAGTGGACTGCTACAGGTTGATGATAATGAAGTTTTTTTTTTTTTAAATCTTTATTTGTTTATAGAGGGTTTGATCAGTATGACCACGCCACCCTCATAGGGGCATTCTGTCGCTATCTACGCTTAATACCTAAGTTTACAATTTTGTATAATTTTTTGGCTGACCTGGACAAGGGAGCAGCCATGATGATGATGATGAAATCGCTTTCTACACTACGATATAGTAAAACTCGTACTCGTAGACTGCCTCGTTGGTCTAGTGGTCGCAAGCGCATGCAGCATGAGGTCCTGGGTTCGATTCCCAGGTCGGGCAAAGTGTTATTGGGTTTTTCTATCTGGAATTTCTCAGAAGCAGTCCGGAGTCTGGATTTGTGCCCGATTGATGGCAATAGACTCGCCCCCTATTACATGGAACTTAAACATAACTGGCGAAATGTGGGTGTACTTACTACAGGTACACCTCTGCCCAACCCTTCGGGGAAACAAGGCGTGATGTTATGTTATGTGATATAGTAAAAGCGCGGCGATCGCGTCACGTAAGCACGATTAGCTCGCTGCGCACACGCGGATAGTACACTGTACGTAGATATATCGCCTCACTGAATACACGTGTGACATGTACAGTGTGATAACATTTTTATATCACTGTTTATAAAAGATAACCGAAGAAACTATTCATAAAACTATAAACATTTCATATTTCTGATCGGAGTAAGTAGATTGATTTGGGGTCAATGAACTGGCACGTATATATTAGTATGGATATGCCTCCGGGATTCCGGGATTTTGAAATTATTAAGATTTCTTAAAGGAATGTCAAATGTTGTAATGTGTAGAATAAAGAATACATCAATATGGATAGGTATACTATAAAAACAATAAAAAAAAATTAAAAAAATGTTTATCTATCGCATTCTATAAATTTCTAATGTAGTAGTTTAAAAATCCTTACTTTAACAATATTTGATTCAATCCCGTAAATACCAAAATAAAATCCCCGAAAAAAAGCTTATCCATGTTATGATTTCTATGACTATTCATGATGCGAGTACGTAAAATCAATCTACCTACTCCGATCACTGATCATAACAATCCGTCTTTTTTACGTTGCTTCTCTTTCAGGTACTACCCACGTGTTACGCCTATCCTGGTCTCCAGACGGCCAGTATGTATTGTCCGCGCACGCTATGAACGGAGGCGGTCCTACTGCGCAAGTGGTAGAAAGAGACGGATGGAGGTGCGACAAGGATTTCGTAGGACACAGGAAAGCTGTCACTTGTGCTGTGAGTTACTGTACTTATGCATGCTAACCGGCATATCATGAGTTCGTAATTTAGTTTCCAAACATGTTAACAAATATTTACAGTATTTCTTTTCTTAATGTCCCTCGGGTATCATCGGATTTCCGAATACAAACGAATGCTAATTTCCATGTCCATCAATTATTAGATTTATCTATATAAATAAAAATCAATTGCTGTTCGTTAGTCTCGCTAAAACTCGAGAACTTGATTTAGCTGATTTTGGTTTTGAAATGTTTGTTGTAGTCCAGGGAAGGTTTAAACGGTGAGAAAATATGGAAAAACTCACGAAAAAAAAATGAAGGAAATTCACGTTCTCATACATTTTGTGTGGATCGGCTTTTTTGATATCTCGGTAGGTAGGGTATACGCACATTCATTGACTGTTAGGCGGAACGAAGTTTGCCGGGTCAGCTAGTCGTGTATAATAATTTGAATTCAGAACTAAGTACTTTATCGTTGTTTTGTTTTGATTTGCGTGTGAACTATATAGAGTTGTAAAACTATTTTCCTATCCGTCATGCCTGCGACTTTAACAGCTTTCCTCCCATTTTTTAATAAATTACATTAAGTTAAAAGAGTATTAACAATTCTGTATATTTCCAAGTCGATTCCGAGCATCTGGTCTGCACCAAGTGCAAAGGACAACTGATAGAAATCCGACAACTGACGAAACACGAAGTTTGCCGAGGGACATTAAGAAAAAAGAACTACAGTATGTGTTTTAGGAAAAAATTCCAGACATAAAATTATGACGTTTCAGTCTTTCTGAAATCAACTTAATTTACAGTGGCTTAAAGTTGATATTTGCTTAAACGTAAATTATATCAATTAGTGTCACGGATTTGAATAGACTGTAGATAAAGCTATTCCACTGATAAACACTATGAACGTAGTTGGTCCTGGTCTGAATGTGGTTGAGTGAGACAGAGAGAGTGAGAGTGAAGAGAGCTTCATATGAGAATTTGATACGTGTTTTATATGACTGCAGAACTATATAAGAGATTCATGGTGGATTCCTACTTCCCCCGCCTCGACCCTTGCTCGAGCCAGCCCGTGCCGGTGAGCCTGTAGCTTTAAATTCGTCCCCTAATAATAATATTAATCCGATCCAGCCTGTCCCTTGCTGTCCTCCCCCAACGACGCCGAGGTCCGTACCCCACAGGGGATGCCCTTAGCGCTTAGTCGCTTAGTTTGTAAGTTTTATGCCCTGGCTGGAGACCTTAATTTATTGAAGCACCTACAGAAAAGTCCAGTTAAGCAACCGATAATCTCCTAAGTTGACCTGCGAGAAGTCATTTTATAAAAAGAAAATCTACTTCCGGTCTCTCTAACACCTCCAAATTTTTGGAATTGATAGGAACTAAGAGACACAGGAATTAAGAAAAAAACATGAAAGAAAAATTGTTTCAGTTTTTATTTGTCACAAATAAGACGCACATTATAAAATAATCTAATCTTCATTATGTTCGTAATTATGATGCTAGTGCCATTCGCACTAGGTTTTTTATATTTTTTGAGAGAGTACACACGGCTACACATCAAGCTATACATTTCCAGTTTATGCTGATCTCGCATCGTATAGGATTTCCGTACAATGCGAGGTCAGCCTATACTGGAACTGTATAGCTTGTTGTGTAGCCGTGTGTACTACGTATCCCCACGATGATTGACGATTATTTTTGTCCCCAGCGCTTCAACAACAACATCTTCGTGAAGGAAGGCAAGAAGTGTTGCTGCGCGGCGGTGGGGTCGCGCGACCGAGCGCTCAGCATCTGGCTGACGTCACTCAAGCGGCCCCTCGTGGTCGTGCACGACTTGTTCAGTGACAGCGTGCTTGATCTGTCTTGGAGCTCTGATGGTAATATTTTTTTACTAGCTTGCAACCGCGTTCTCGCTCCCGTGGCCGTCCACCGTACCGCACCGTGCATTTTTCTAGGATTCAAAGTGCCTAAGCTTTCCGAAGAAAAATATTAATTAATTATTTTTTTATTAAAACTTTATGCACAGGTAAAAAATACTGTACAAAGACGGACTTATGCCTGAGGCATTTTCTACCAGTCAACGTTAGGTTGATGTAGAGACAAAACATGGCAGACATGAAAAAATATGTGTTTCTGGAATCATGGTCTCTCTTCGAGAATACGAACGCGCGATGATGAGATCTAATATAAAGCTGCTAAAACCATGGAAGTACTTGCCTATTTTGAATTAGAGTCTGGCCACGCTAAGTTTGCAATGGAATAAATGGGCAACCCCAAAAAGGTACGGTATACTTTTACATCAGTCAGTTATGTTAGTTTCGGGGTTGTAAGTAGATCTAATAATTTAGATATTTTACCTTTTAATTTTTACCTAATAGATTATGTGTACCTATGCTCTAACGCCATACGATGACAAAACTGTATCGAATCCACACGGCTGAAGTGACTATTCTTAACCAGGAATAAATCAGAATATAAACAAAATAACCTATCAAAAACAAAAAGACAAAGTATCAAATTATTTTTTCGTAGGACAGGATGGTGTTGCCGTCTATAGATTTTCAAATTCCACCGTTTTTTTACTTATGCAGACTTAGCGTGGCCAGACTCTGCCATGTTTACAAAATTGTAGGATTAACAACTCTATGTCATTCCAAAAAACTTTTGACTAACAAACGACGATCTGAGACCGGAGTAGGTAACCCGACAGAGATAAAAATTCATACAAACGCGCAATTATAAGTGCACTACTACAAAGCGCGGTAGTACAAAACTTAGAAGCATTGCCTCTGTGGGGGTTACTCAGTGGCGCGACGTTCGTGCTAATTCGGAAACACGAAGATCACCGAAGCGCATACTTTTCTTTGGAAAGCTTTATGTCACTCTCCCGCCCATAAACGATCTATACTATAGACAAAATAAAAAAGATTAAACGGAATTCAGCAACTCCGGTGGAGGAAAAACATATTCTTTGCACTGATGATACTTGCATTAACTACCGATATAAGTTCAACGCGCTATGACTTAAAGATACAAAATCAACTTATTTCATAATATTTTAATCTTTTTTTTTTCGATGCAGATAACATAATCTAATTTATAATCTTCAATACGTATATTTTATATCGAACGACAAAAAAAATCATTGAATTTGTACCTAAATACAACTTAAGAAAGCATATAAAATTAAAAAATGGCTATGAATTAAGTGGTCAGCTAAATATTAAGGTTTTAGTCAGCTCCATAAGAAAATTTACTGATATACATTTTTTTTATTTTTTTTATTAGAGTTTGAAGCGTTCAATATTAGTCTCGTAAAACCCCGAGTTCATAGGCAAAACATTGTTTCAATAACATTATTGTATGTAGCTGGCTACATATTTTACTGTATGAAATGTGTCTGCAAAAAAAGAATATCCTTAAAGGCCTATTCAGATATAAGCGATATTGCTGTCGCGCTCGGTAGCGATACTGGTCCGCCTTCTGGCACAAAATAAATCTTCTGGTTAGTCACTTTGCACCAGTATCGCTGCCGACCGCGACAGCGATATCGCTTATATCTGAATAGACAAGGCATAGATAAGTAACTGATGTTACGTCGGGTGCAGACACACGGACTACATATATTTATAATTTTTTTGTTGTATTTTTTTTTTGTATCTATCTATCCGTGACATCACTGCGGGCCCTATTAGAATACCAGCGCTGCGACATTTATTTTTTAAATGTCGTCGCAGCATAGAGATAGGAGCCTTTTGGCTTCGTACAGGACTTTCTGCTTTTATTTTAATTTTACTTTGTTATTTTTTTTATTAAGAGGCCTGCGAACACGGCTCGCAACTACAAATCAAGATGTTTGCAAAATTCAATTCCAAGCATGTTGCTCTAGTGTGAGTGCCTATCGGAGCGATATACACCTACAGTGAGCAATACTACCACGCACATATTGACAATTATTGCTTGACGCGATAGCACTATTAGTTTTAGAAAATTTATGTTAAATTTGGATGTGTTCCGTAATACCAAAAATGATGAATGAAAACTTAATATTTTCCCATTTTTTTTTCGATGATTTGTAACTTGATAAAGTAAGCTGTGCTTCTGCAGAAACAATATTAAAAATATTGTTGTTCATTTTAAAAAAGTTTTTTGGACAAAAAATGATGTAGGAGCCTAGATAAACACTGTCTAAATCAGGGTTGTAACGGATGTCATATAACGGATGAGGATGCGGATGAGGATATCGAGATAATCGGGTTTGAGGATGCGGATGAGGATACGGATATTGGAAAATTCCTTATTGAGGATGCGGATGAGGGTGCGGATGCGGATTTCGTACAAAAAATAGCCCTTGTTTTTATAGTATTTATATTTCTATTATAGGTTGTAGGTAATCATTTGGTACCTAGGTTACCGTAGCGTAATTCGCCTGCAAAAAAATTCACTTCTACGAACAAACAAAAAGTAAACAATAACACACCACCCGGCACCCAGTAACTCAAATTGTGACATGTGACACCACAGTCGTGCCACCACTGCCACGTGCGGCTGACATTGCGAATTCAGCCAATAGGAACGCGTAACTCACTTATTGGCTCGCCCATTTAGCACGGTGCGTGTTTCAAAAAATTCACTATTTGTGCGAACAACGTAGGGTCACATCCTCATAGAAATTATGAGGATGCGGAGCTTTTAAAATCAAAAGTTGAGGATGCGGATGTTTTGCGGATATCAAAATTTATGCGGATGCTCCGCATTTGCGGATGCGGATACGGATATCCGTTACATCCCTGGTCTGAATTCGAGTAACAACATAATATGGTGGAAATATGGCCAAATTGCAAATGATTTAGGTATTACGTTTGTATGGACAATTCATGCGTCGCCGCATTCTTAATGTTTTAATGAGTGTGTTTTAGTTTAATTTGTGTTTTTTTGCGAGTCTCAATAAATACTTTTTCTTTCTTTCTTTTTTTGTTTCTAATAGGCCTTAATATATATTTTTTTAATTTGTACAGGTCTAAACTTGCTGGCATGTAGTTCGGACGGCACCGTTGCGTGCATACAGTTCACTAACAAGGAGATCGGCACACCGCTTACTTTTGATGAAAAGGTATGTTTTGTGAATGTTTTATGGCTCGTTGTGAAAAACGAACTTTCATTTTAATTTAAATAATGAGTCACTCTCAACCCAAAAACATTCTGCTTCTTCCAGAACGCTTTTTACGAAAAGATCTACGGCAAATGTTTGGCCAACGAGTCGGGCGGCGACTTGTCCGCCAACTTGTTGGTCGAGTGCCCCGAGATCTTACTGGCGAGAGAGAAACAAGACGCTAAGAAAGAGGCTGCCAAAGAAGAGACCACGCCTAAGAGTGACAAGTCACAGGTACACGTACATTTCGAATCTATGTTCGAAAACCTGTATGGCTTTAATTTAAAACTGAAAATACTATATTTCTATTGTCTTAATGTCCCTCGGGTATCATCGCATTTCCGAATACAAACGAATGCTAATTTCCATGTCCATCAATTATTAGATTTATCGTATATAATAATTTGAATTCAGAACTAAGTACTTTATTGTTTTGATTTATGTGTGAACTACGTATATATAGAGCTGTAAAACTATTTTCCTATCTGTCGTGCCTGCGACTTTAGCGGCTTTCCTAACAATTTTAAAATAAATTACATTAAGTTAAAAGAGTATTAACAACTCTATATACTTCCAAGTCAATTGAGAGCGTCCGATCTACACCAAGTGCAAAGGGCAACTGATAGAAATCCGATGACTTACGAAACACGATGTTTGCCGAGGGACATTAAGAACATAGTTTGTCTGTACGTGTGATCTGTTCCAAAAGTAGTCGCAAGCACAACTGATGAACGTGGGTCTTGGATTCGATCCGCGTGTCGGGTAATTTTATTGGGTTTTTAGCCATAGACGTAGTCCAGATTAGTCAAACTTAAGTTTCGACCCTCGTGGATGCTTATTTGATACCCCCCATTTTTAATACTGAGAAGATTTTGTAACAGACTTCAAAAAGGAAGTTCTTAATATATGTAATAAAACATGTTTGTTCGTGCATTTGTGCCAGAAAATTTTTATTTATTTTTATCTCACAGCCCAAGAGCCTGCTAAGTCCTTCAGCGGGTTCCAGCGGCACTTCATCAACTCCATTACGTCCGATGGACAGACAGATAGAGACACGGACGTCGGACGGCAAGCGACGGATTACGCCCGTCTTTATACCTCTCACACATGCTGATGCCAAGTAAGTTCTAACAAGGGATATTATGGAAGTCATTTTACCGGAACCGGAATCGAAGGTTTTATTTTTGTTTGATCGGCATCTGAACCGAAACCGGAACAGGAGTCGAAGGTGGAAGTAGAAGAAAGATGTGTTATGGGAAGGCTAATGAAACACTTGAAATATAATTCAGTCTCTTTAATCAGTCAAATATTAGCGATATCATCCACAAACAAAACAATAAACTGCGACTTCGAGCGCGAGCGTGTATAAACTAAAGTTACACTGGCGACGTGTTAGGGCTCCCACACAAAACTGCGAATTTGCATCGCATTGCAAAACTTGCGAGTAAAATATTGTGTCTGTCGTTAAAATTAAGCATAAATTCCCTCATTTCGATATGTGCACATTATGAAGAATCACACTGTATGTTCATTTCATAGCGTATGTATGTTTTTTTTTTTTAATGTATATCCACCAATTTCTCCGTCAATTATGGACCGATTTTGAAAATTCTTTTTTTTTTTGTTTGACAGGGCCCATATAAATTTTATTAACTTTGCTTGGATAGTTGTTGAGTTAGCTTCAATAATACATATTTTTTCTTACTTCGTATGTGGATGATATGATAATTTCCTGTCACTGATAATTACATAGCAGGTAGACAGGTATTCGAATTTGTGAGGTACCACAACTAAAAAGTGAAAAATACAAACTTTACAAAAAAAAAAACACTTCCAAAAAAACACTACAAAGTGAAAAATAACTTTAATTTCGGAAGTCGGTGGCAAAAAACGAAAATTCAAAACCAGAGTTTTTTTTTGTAAAATGTTTTTTATATCTTCTCATTCCGTTGCTGCAGATAGGGCTGAAACAATAAACGGTTACTGAAATCGTCTTGAAATTTGGATAACAAAACCTGATTACAAATTACAATGTTAATCTGTAGCATTTATTAAAAGCTTGTTTTTATAAAAGTTACTTTAATTTGAATGTTTATTTTTCCAGTGAATCTCTAGGCTCCCAACCTGGTGGCACTGAGAACTGCTTCAGCACCTCGTCACAGAGCAAGTCGCGGATCAAAGTGGAAGTGCGCGACGACATCGTCATACATCCCAACGTCAGCAACCATGCAACGTCCACGCAACAAAATAACTCCAGGACCAGTGATAAGTATGTATATGTCGCAGTAAGATGGTTATAGCCGTGATATAGTTATATCCCTAGGAATATAGCTATATACCGTATATGAGAGCAGTTCATAACTAATAATAATAAATAATAATAGTTTTATGGAAATAATTGATTTACATAAATATTTACAAAATAGGGCCTTATACTAGAGGTTAAGAGCGCTGCGACCGCGGCTCGCAACTACAAATCGAGACGTTTGCAAAATTCGTTCGGAATATTGCTATCTCTGTTTGACAACAGCAGGCGGGCGGCGGACGCGGTGCGCATCCGTGTGTGTGTGTGACTGGATAGATAGCTACTTACCATTCATTCATAACGAGTCGACGGCATTTATATTTTATTATTAGTAATTAGGTATGTTCATTACTTGCTTTATTTCTGTTGAATACTTTGGGGAATCGTTAGTATATGTACAGACTAGTAATGCGTTTTTTGGAAATCTCTTTACAATGCCAATATCTCAATGTTTTAGAATATCTCTGGATCTAGGCCTTGTAGAGAAAATCTAGTAGATATGAAATGAAATTGTTTATTCTGTAAATAGGATAAGTATCGGAATCACTTTTACAAGTCAGATTAAAAAAATCGGTACCGCGGTAATCAACGCATTGATGCCTTTTACTCCACGGTTTCGGTAAATTGCGTTACAGTGTCGCGAAATCAAAGGTTTAGTCCCATCTCAAAAATGCTCAACGCGCCTAAAGAAGTATTCACTTCAAGAAAACTTCCAAAACCTTTAAAGTAAAAATACTTGCATAGAACTTTGATCCATAACTAAATATAAATAAGGAGCAGAATTGCATCGAGCGTCGAAGGAGCGAGTAGCCGAAAAAAATACTTGTATAGAACATTGGTACGGACCTTATCTAAATAAAGAGCACAATCGCATTAAAAAAAAAAAAAAACTTCCAAAACCTTTAATCCGTAATGTAGTATAAATAAAGAGCACAATCGCGATTACAAAAAAAAAAACTTCCAAATGCTTTAAAGTAAAAACGCTTGCATAGAACTACTAGGGGTTTCGAATACCGGATTGTTGCAGTACCGGTATTAATGCCGTATAGAAAAAGTCCAACACCGGGATCCCGGTATGAGACTATTTTTTTTACTTAATATCGTTTTTTTATTCAACAACTAATAAGTTTCACTACAAAATAATAAAAAACTGCTTTTTAAATATAAAGTCACTTTTTTATACAACTTTAAATTGCAAACAGAATCTCCTAACAAATATAATCTGATACATAGTATGAGAAAAGTACCTAGATAAAATAAAACATTTAAATTTGAATAATCAGTATCTAAGTAATTACAATTTAGCGATCTATTTATCTTTATGTTTTTATAAAATAAATCTCTTTAAAATCAACATACAATATGTTTTAATAAAATCACATAAAAATCAGTCAAAATTGTTCATCGTGCTTTTAAAGGGGAACCGCCAGGGTAGCTCGCAAAATTCAAATTTTCTTACGTTTTTTGCATTTTGCAGGTCAGTGTCAGGTTTTATGTAGATTAAAATATGATTCGCGGTCGTAACAAATATGGCTTTACTCAATTATAATCATTACAATCAGCAATAGTGATTAAGAAGAAGATAAAGGTGTGAAATCATGACATTTGACACCTTTGCTAACTTATGGAGTTGTATTGCTGATTGTAATGATTATAATTGAGTAAAGCTATATTCGTTATGACCGCAAATCATATTTTAATCAACATAAAACCTGTCACTGACCTGCAAAATGCAAAATACGTAAGAAAATTTGAATTTCGCGGTTTACCCTGATGCTTCCCCGTTATGAGTTTTTCTTCATGACTTATTACAGTTACTACTGAGTAGAACATGTATCTTTTGTTATAAAGTAATATCTGCATAATTATAATCTCTATAAAATCAACATTGTTTCGTCTCTTTCTTCCTGAAAATGAGTTCGTAGAAAGGAAAGAGCATCTAAAGTTTTATCTGAGAGCGAGCTTCTTAAGACGCAGATATATGACAGTGACCTTGAATGGTTAGCTTGCGTGTTTTGTACTGAGCTCATGCAACGCGTCATACGTCCAGCCAGTAATAGGACTCGTCCATCAAGGAACGCTTTCCCAAATTAGACGCATTATTAATTTATTACACGTAAAACAAAAGGTATTTTAATAAAAAACGTATACTAAAAGATCAATAATTTAATTGTTTTCAAAATGGTGAAGTTTTCAGAAAAAAACGCTTGATAGATTTTGCGTCATTCTCAGTTTTTTATCCGCGTTAGACATAACTTTACAAATTAATTTCACTATTTAATATAAACATAATCAAAAATATGCTTATATTAAAATATTAAGAAAATGCTCTTATTTAACATATTATTTTTTTCAAATTACTAACACTACTCATTTAGACGTCATCTTCAGTATAAAATCATTAAAAGTCTGTTATCGTCCCCTTAAACGGTTGCACAAATATGTAACAGAGGAAAACGTTCTCTCTACCTCTACGCTCGTAGGTAGAATGCTCAGTAAATAATTATACGCCATGTCAACATACATCTCTCGGCCGCCTTCAGAACTATCATAAATGCCCAATTCAACTCTTACAATAGACTCTATATCAGTGCTGCAGGGTTAACATGACAAGTGCGAGAACGCTCTTTTTCTCGTTTTATCGGAATTTGTAGCCGTTGTTTTTCGCCGTTTGCGGTCATGTAAGGGATTAGAATGACGTCAGAATCGTAATTCTGACGTCATTCTAATCCCTTACATGACCGCAAACGGCGAGTAAACTCGAAAAAGGCACTTTGACACTACTTTATCGCGCGACGAGATACCGATGTTGCAAGTGATTAAAAACAAATTATTTTTATGATAGCAACATCGGCTTGAAGTTCTGTTTCATTCATTCAATTTATGCATGGAATTATGTACTTTATTGAATAAACGTCTCTCTTAATTATTCTCTCTTTTAATTATTTATGATTAGTTTTTTGTGTAACCGACTTTTTGATTAAAATTAAATTTTTTCTTTGGCATGCTGAAATTAAAATACAAATTGATGGAAATTAAAATTAGTGGCACCTATACTCATTAGATAATCACCACAAATGACAAATGGGCCGACGATCGCAATTTGACAAATCAAAGTTTATTATTGTAACAGTCACCATAAAGTCCATGACGTTGCAAATTTTGTTAATCACCAGTCACCAAAAAGACTGACGTTCAAATAAATTGGCAGGTGGAGTTGATTCCGCTATTATAACCATAAAAATTGTTAATCACCACCCTTAGGAAATAAACTGGTGATTTTAGTAATTATGTTGCGAATATTTGATATTACCATACAGCTATAATCCCTAGATTTCGTTAATTTATTTATTTAATCACAATAATTGGCAAAGTGACTGGAAAGTAATAGTCATCTACGTGGTAGTGCACCCCTCTACTACAGTACACCGGTGTACACCCACAATTAAAAAAAAAATATCATTTTGTCTTTTTGTCTACTCTTCTCGTCGTCAAAATCGATGACGACTAAATACGACAAAATAACTGATTATCTCGTGTTGAACTGTCAAAAATCGAGATAAATAACGTGTCATGTTAGGGTTTGTTGACAAAACATCAAGTTTGACAGAACGAGTCAAGTATTTTGTATGGCGTAGCTATCAGAAAACGATAACACTACAGAAATAGACAAAAATTAGTCGCGCGAGGGTGGATAATTATCGCGTGTGTCATGTTAGGCCTGCTGGAAGAAGCATGGGTCCTAACTTCCCTTTGAGTTTTAGCTTCTATTTCTGCCTCCAGTTAGTAGCACAAGTAGTAATGAAATGTAACTAACTGTCGAATTAAAATACGCAGTTTTTAAAACTTACCCAGATAATTATAAAATTGGTTGGAAATATAATGTGTAGGTAATAAAAAGAAATTGTTTCACTGTAGTGTCTAATGATAAAATAAAATCACGAATACCGGTATCCCGGTAGTGGACATTTCAATACCGGTATTGAAAAATGTCAAATAATGTCCGGGATCCCGGTATTAGCCAATACCGGGATCCCGGTATTAGCCAATACCGGGATCCCGGTATTGAAAGCCCTACATAGAACATTGATCCGTAACTAAATATAAATAAGAAATAAAATAGTCTTGCGAGTATTTCGGATCGGCACTTGGTCGGCGTACTTGCAAGTAAATACCTAGTATAAAAACCTGGTCCTATAATATAGCCCTCGTTCGCACGGACGTAATAAGTGTTATTTAAGATTCCAATAAATAGTAAATGATTTATCTACTATAAATTATGGTATCATTCAAATTAAGAAAATAGTATGTTACTTTTTTTCATCGTCGTAAGACATTTTTGCAATGTAACATTAACTGTTGGTGTGTCTGTTTTGTAATTGTTGGAGTGTCTTAATTTTGTTACTGCCGCCAATTTCGACGTAGCGCTCGCAAGCTGCTACCGCGGTACTGCTCGCTCCGCTTGTTTGGCTCGCGCGTTTTTGGTCATAGTTCTAACCTATTTGTTCGGAGAGCCTTAATAGTTATATTCCTAGTAAGATAGTCACTGATAGACAGACAGTTTCTAAGTAAGCTTTTCTCACACAGAGAAGTTACAAGCGTTGAACCCTATGCTTGTTCAAGATGGGTTAATGATTTCAGACTAAAATAAATGCACAATTAAATTATGAAATTCATTCTTACTGCAATGACATTAAGGTGTCGTTAATGTCAATTTGTTGACAAGATTTTGTACCAATCACGTTTGGAAAAAGTTTTTTATTATGTAAGTACATAATTAGTAGGTAAAGAAGTCGAATTCTCATTGCTGTTAGAAAGTAGTTACTGCCGAATGGGGCAGTTGAGCATATGAGTTGAATTTTAAGTAGTAGTTCTCTCCTTTCCTCTATTGTTAATCTAACATTAACAAACCACTGAGAACTGAAATATTAAATGAAAATCTTTGTACTGCCTTTTCAACATTGCCCCTTTACTTACGAGCACCTTATCCCCGCAGCGGCCTCGACCAGCGCCTCCGCAAGCGCGGCGCCGCGTCGCTCCCCGGGCCGCGCGCCGACGAGCTGGCGGCCAAGCGGGCCTGCGCCGGGCCCGCGGCCGCCGCGCCGGCGCCGGGCGGCGTGGTGCAGTACATGGCCGCGCTGCCGGCGCCCGCGCTCGGCACCGCCGGACCTGTTGTCAGAGCCGCCGGACAGTTAAGACTACAGGTATAGTTAAATATTAAATATACCAGCTACTTTGACTATGCAGAGCACCATAATAGATGATCTTCAAAATGTGTGGTCGTTTTTCATAAAATACATGTTTGGCTAGAAAGTGAACTGCAAAAACAAATAACGTAAAATAAAAAGCGATACTGACGTCTTCCGGTACCGGCAAAATATGCGAAATGAAAACTACTGTCCAATTGCTACATAATAATAAAAACCTTAACAAAAACAAAACAATGGCACTCCGGGAGTGCCGACAGAAGCGAAAACTTAAAAAAAATCGGCACCGCGGTAATCAACGCGTTGATATCTTTTTAATCCGCCGAAGATGTGATGAAAATAGTTACGTGAAGATTGTGGAAGGTATATTTGACCCTGTATTTCTATTGCATTTTTATAGGCTAAATTTATATTTTTATCAAACCAGTAAATAACAATAGATTAGTTGAATATTATTTTATGAATTTTGATTTTTAAAAACAAGTGCTAATACAAAATATTTTATTTGTTCTAATTTTAGCTAAGGCCTAAAAACAATAAACTTTTGCAAAACCTTTCGTTCCAAACATAAAAAAATAAGTAAAACTTCTCTTAAAAATTAGGATAATTTGGTCTACATATATATTTAGAGATCAATCAGTTTCACTAAATAAGTCAGTCATATACTACACAATGTTACTGTCTATTGTTGTAGCACATTCTTGGCAGAACGAAACAGTATGTTCTGGACAAATATATTTATGGCATTCTTCGCAAACGTTGCCAGTCTTCCGATGTCGGGCATAAGGACACACTTGGCACCTTTTTCGTACACGTGGAACTCTAACAGGCAGTTCTTGTTCAGATTCTCCACTGAATTCTCTTACGCAGCAGTCTCGACAATTGTGGTATTTCTTTTCGGGCATTCAAGTGTTCAGTAATCCTATCCGTATCCTGACGCTCCCGGTTATTCATTTTGTCCAAAAATACCTGAAAATACAGTTACAATAAATAAAAAAATCTTCTGAAATATTGCACAAAAATGCTACGTCGCGGTTGTGGCAGGGTCATATTTAACCTTTTTGACTTCGCGCATGTGTAGCTCCCGTCGCAGGTGGCGGCCGACTGAGTAGCGGTGTGCGGCGTGCGTGCGGGTCCCTTAGCAACAGCTACTGACACGTACAAGCTACTACAGCCGCGGAAAAAAAACCACACTCGATTAAAAATTGACAGGGTCAAATAAACCCCTCCACATCCTCGCCGGGTTAAAAGACATCAACGCTGGTGTCGTCACAGTGTCACGAAATCAATACTTTAGTCCCATCTCAAAAATGCAAATTGTTATAATAAAAGCAAGCCCGATGGGATTTCCAATCGACAAAAATTACATACTTCCATGCAAACTTGTCAGTCAGCAGTGATAGCCTAGTGATGTGTGACCATCAGACTGCAAACTCATCATATGGCTCAAATTCAAACCCAAGGCACGCACCTCTGACTTTTTCGGATTCATGTGTGTATTGTATAATTATCACTTGCTTCAAAAACGGTGAAGGAAAACATCTTGCCTGAGAGATATTTCTCGACGGCATCTGAAGCCAAGTCAAAGGCCCATGGGCGGCTTTAAAACTCTTTAAAATCCTTACTAATCACTATTGTAATATAAGGAACTCTCATGCAAAATTTCATGCTTCTATCTAGACCCAGCCGTTTAGGCTCAAACTCAAAGCATTTATTTCAATTAAACTGTTTACAGGCACTTTAGAATTGTCAAAAAATCAGTCAGTTAGAAAGTTGAAGCTAGTTGCCCATTCCAAAACGTAGATCTCTATGGAGAAGAACGTCAAGAAACTCCAAGGACACTATTTTAAATATAGATATTACAAAATCCTTGGTACATTATTCTTATTGCTTCTATGTGTGAGAACAATGTACAAAAAAAAATCAAAAGCAATTGAAAATATAAGATGTGCCAGTGAATGAATTTAAGATTTTTATTAAGTAGATAATGGTGCCGATTCTCTTGTCACAAATGCCTCTAAACTAAACCAAAAATCACCAAAATTTAGTTTATTCCTGTCAAAAGACGATTTCCCATTCTGAAATAGACTAAAGCGACACAACTTAACTAAATTTTAGTTTGACAGCACTAAGATGGCACTGAGATATTAATTAATTTAGTGAAAATGGCAATTTTGCTATTCTGAATTTGACGTTTTTCACCTAAAATTTAGATTTTCTAACTAAATATGACTATTTTTAATCGCGACTAAAAACATGTGGAATAAAATTGGTTGTCATGAACTAAAATTCACACCAACACCTCGACTTTAGATGAAAAAACAGTACTAAATTTTTTTTTTCTTTTGCTTATATCTCGAAAACGGTGTGTCCAATCGCAAAAATTTCGACACCCTTTATAAAAAACCCTTAAACCCCTAACACTCTACATGTGGGTAATATTTTTTCTTATTTTCCATACAAAAAGTGAAAAATCCATATAAAACACGTCGAGGCTGCCCCCCCTGCGCGCCTCTGGATCTAAAAAGATTCACGTGGTTAGGTATCACGTGTGGAGTCGCGATTGTCAAATTCGATTTAGATATGTCAAAATTATTTTTGAATTTAGAGAATTTATTTTGCAGAATAGCTTTGAGATTCTCATAGTCAAAAGTAAGGAATTTTAGTGATAGTTTAGTTAGTTTAGTTCGGTGTACAAGAGAATCGGCACCATTTTCCAGACTTGTGCTTTCAGACATTCACATTATTATAATATCCGTATTACTTTCAGGTAGTAAATAAGGCATGCACCACACAGTACGGAACGCTGTCCCGCTTGCAGTTGCTACCCAATAACTCCGCCTCCAGTGATCCTGTGTGGGAAACTTATTTAGGTAAATATCAAAGAAATTCTATTTGTTGACATTACAAATTATGACATTTTACGTTACATATTAATACGCAAAATATTGCTTGCGGTTTTCTAAGTAATAATTCATTTTTAACCTGTTTTAAGCTCCGTATTCGTTGTGTGCAAATTTTGTTGGAAATATTTTTCGTATTTTGAGCTGTCTGCAGATTTTTCACTGGAACGGACTGACACTGGAAAGTTTTGTAACTTTTGATTAATCATTTGGATGGGTTTAATGTATCAAGTAAATATACTTAAACTCAAAGCATTTATTTCAATTAAACCATTTACAGGCACTTTTGAATTGGGATGATGGTTGGGTAAAAATAAAAAATGTATTTAGTCCGTCAGTCAGAAAATAAAAAAATATTAGACACGTATTTTTTGCTTTATCATATTAATAAAACATGACATGAGATATAAAACGCATTAAAGTTGGGGAGTGGGGGCTCACTACGTCACAACTAAGTATAAAATCTACAAACGCGTGACGTCATGCCACATTTAACTCAATGTATCGCCGTAATGTCTTGAATACGTAAAAAAAGAACAATATTTGGCCAATATTTTTTAATAATCTACCTGATGGCAAAAAAAATTTTTTTGCAGTGAATACTTCTTTAGGCGCGTTGGGCATTTTTGAGATGGGAAAAACAATTGAACTCGCGACACTGTAACGCAATTTACCGACACGGTGGAGTAAAAGACATCAACGCGTTGATTACCGCGATGCCAATTTTTTTCAAGTTTTCACTTCTGTCGGCACTCTCGGAGTGCCACTATTTTTAGGGTTCCGTACCCAAAGGGTAAAAACGGGACCCTATTACTAAGACGTCGCTATCTGTCCGTCCGTCTGTCTGTCACCAGGCTGTATCTCAAGAACCGCGATAGCTAGACAGTTGAAATTTTCACAAATTATGTATTTCTGTTGCCGCTATAACAACAAATACTAAAAACAAAATAAAATAAATATTTAAGGGGGCTCCCATACAAAAAAGGCCATTTTTTGCCTATTTTACACGAAATGAGTCAAAATTTGCTTGCAAGATTTGGTTACAGCCAGACTCCTTGGTTACACCAGACACCAGGACAAGAGAAACTAAAAAAAGGTTACAATATGAAATTTGATACCTACTGTTGTTTACCTAGTCAATGGTACGGAACCCTTCGTGCGCGAGTCCGACTCGTACTTGGCCGGTTTTTTTAAATCATCATCGCTATTTACAAAGGAGTCGATCATTCAGAAAGATGAAGCTAGTTGCTCATTCCAAAGCGTAGTGGATTCCTATGGAGAAGAACGGGCAAGAAACTCCACGGACTTATATAATGTGGTGTTACAGGATCAGCAGTGACGTGCATCGCGTGTGACGTGCGCTGGGCGTGCGTGTCGTGCGCAGACGGCACGCTGCACGTGTGGCAGCTCGCGAGGCAGACCGCGCAACGAGCGCTGCCACCCATCGGTAAGTAACCTGACATAAACTACTTCTGCATTGCCATAGCATTCAACATAATATAAGAACTTTCTGACTGAAGATCGTAGTATACTTTAATTAAAATTAAGTTCAATCCTTTGTATGTCGATCAGTTCAAATCTTATCTTAATCTACCTAGCCTTTTCCCAACTATGTTTGAGTCGGGTTCCAGTCTAACCGGATGCAACTGAATACCAATATTGTTACATGGAGCAACTGCCAACACGGGAACACTATACCCCTTGGTAAGACTGGTTGTTAGATTTCGGACTTCTCACTATCCGTAAAGACTATCGAAACAGATCTACGAATGACAGTTGGAACTAACTGCTTAACTTGCTTTCCGAGGCACGAAGGAGTCTCAGTATGTAACGGATGGTCACCCATTCACTACTTAACCTTGAAGATGGACCCGTGCGACTGTTATTATTAAACCATGAGCCACGAGATTATGACATATTTTGATATACTTTATTCTCTTCCACAGCCCTAATGTCTCAAGCAGCCAAGCTGACACTATCGGGCGACACTCTAGCAGTAGTGAGCACATCAGCTGAGCTAGCCATGTGGGAACTTAGCACGGCTACCTGCGTCATACGACCGCTTTGCTTCAGAGCGCTACTGTCGCACGGCGGTAAGAAAAAAACCTAGTTGCAGAATTGTATAGATTATTTATCAGCGTATACCTTATAACAGTGTTTTTCAACGTGTGGGTCGTGACCCCCTGGGGGGTCGCGAGGCCTCAGAAAAAGAAAAAAAGTTTCAAAATAAATTTAAACTGTTTTTTATTGCTTTAAATAATTTCAGCAGATTTTCTTTTAGGTTAGTTCCCAAATTTGCCTCATCTATAGCTGCATTTAAATATGTAATTACTCTACAGGAAAATCTCTCGTAGCCATGACTCTCATAAATCCATCAATTATACGACATAAAATTTACTTAATATACTTAGGATTTAATTAGAAGGCGAGTGTGCTACGCTGTCCCCACGAATCCATCGTATCGCTTTTCCGTGGAGGCGTTTGGCGATGTAATATGTCTGTTAATTATGTAATTAGCCGGTACGTCATTATAAAAATGTTTTACATATTTGATATTTGTATTATAATAAAATACAGATTATACGCAGTGGAAGATAGGGGGTCGCAAAAAAATTTTTCATACTCGGGGGGGTCGCGTCATGAAAAAGGTTGAAAAACACTGCCTTATGAGATAGCGATATTCTTTATAGTCACTTGTAAACTGGTACTTTCTAATGTAGTCGGGGATTTTATATGGAAAAACTGAAATAATAAAAATAATTTAGTATTCATTGATTTAATTTTGATTGATTAATAATAATTGGTTAATTTTATCGACGGAAAAAAAAAATAAACAAATCTATTTATATTTTTTACGGTTTTTTTTTACAAATCGGTGTAACTTTTAAACTAAATGATTTATCGCGATGAAACAAACTCCATAATCATAAGAAGTAATTAGGCGTCCTCATAAAATGAAAATTGTGGAAAAAACTACCCTCAATTGAAAATAAACAATTACAATAAGATTCTCAATAAGACGCTAAAAAGAACAAAACAAAGGAAAAAAAAAACGGTCGATAAAATTAAGCATAGATTCTCCTCATTTCGAAATATAAACATATTAATATTTTTACAGTGACAGTGACAAACTGCTCTCTGCTGGATGACGGCAACCCTATGATCTCACTGAGCAACGGCAAGAGTTACATATACAGTAAAGGACTATGCGCATGGTAAGTTATCTGTTTCCTTTCTTTATAAAACTTAGTAAATTCACTGATAAAATTAACGGTTTGTTGAGTATGCCAACATATCCCCATAGGGTGCGTTTCGAGCGGAACTGAGCGGAAATATGCAGAAGTCATCCAATCACAAACGAGACGAGAGATGCGATGAGGATTTCAACCATTGTGATTGGTCGGTTCCTGCAGGTCTCCGGTCAGCTCCGCTCGTCTCCGCCTTAGTGGAAACGCACCCTTAGCCGTTACGCAAGCTGATTCAGTATAACAATAAAAAAACAGTGGCACTCCGGGAGTGCCGACAGAAGTGAAAACTTGAACAATTTTATTGTGCAGGAAATACTTTCTTTTTTGAAGTCTGTATAAAAAGGGAAATGTCAATCATGTTTCAATGTTTGGAATGTCATTAATCCCAAAGAAAATATATCGCGCGTTGTTGTCTTTTTAATGGTCAAAAGCTGGTGTCGGTAACAGTGTCGCGAGTTCAACTGTTTTTTCCAAAATGCCCAACGCGCCTAAAGAAGAATATTTTTTTTGGAAACTATTATACTTGACATGAGAATCTCATACTAAATAGCCAATAAAAAAAACGTGTGCGGCCGTCTGATTTAAAACAAAAACAAAATTTTCGCAGCCACCATCTTGGATTTACATTTAACTTTACTATCGACTTTGGCACTCTCGAAAACCATGAAAACATTACCAATGATGAAAAATTTGAAAATTTGTCCTCACTATCCACTTTAACACCCTCGAAAACTATGAAAAAGATTCCTATTCCGAAAACTATTTGGCAGCCGCCAACTTGGATTTTCATTTTGATCAAATTCACACTTTCTCTCTCTCAGACAAGAATATAGCCTCAAGTATGAACGCTTTTTCGCGTGACGATATCTGCCAGTTTATTCCTACCGCAAGCCGCGTTAAAGAACTTCGTAAAAAAATCTCTTTCCCTTTGCAGGGTAGTGTGGGCCGACGCTTGTGACCCAGTGTGGCGCTGCAGTGGCGCGGCCACTAACACTCGCGTGCCTAAAGCTCCTCTGTACCCACTCGCCAGGATGAACAGGAACAGACCCAACTCCTTCGCTCACAGGTAAACAACACAAATAGGAGTTCCGGTGTAGCAGCTATAATCCATAGGTTTAGGTAGTTAAAAAAAGGTAAACAAAAAAAACCACGTGACGAGACAGCTGTCAAGTAACCGACTAAACGTAATACCAGTCACTTTAGTTGATAAGCTACGTCACAGTTGAACTCTTCAAATTAGCAACGTTATATTTCGTTGACGTTTAGAAATTGGGCTCTTTACAATAGACAGATTACAAAATCTTATAAATCAGACAAATAAAATTGTGCTCAAGCAGTTACATCTACGAAAAGTAGTGAAGAATAAACGATAAAGTTTAACATACATTAATAAAAGAGGAAACTATAGATAAACACTAAAATAAATTTAATTTGGTTTTATTGTTTTTTTAACAAAAAGTGTCATCTATAAAAACCCTTTTTACGATTTGTTTACCTTTTTTTAACTACCTAAACCTATGGAGTATAGTTACATTATCCTAACTAATCACATAATTAAATACTCAATACTTTATTGCATTCCACAATGTATGTGTTTAGGTGGTAAACATTTGAAAAGAAACAATCGTGGACCCTGTTGGGCACAGCAAAAGAAATATAGTAGAGATGAGGACTTATTGTTTATCTTATAATCTAATTTATTCTAAAAAAAACATTTATTGTGTATTTTATTTGAGTTTTAGAGATTTATCATTTAAATATTCTTGTACACTGTAGTAACATTTACTTAATAATAGATTTTTTAATTTATTTGTGAATAGATGGAGTTTTTTTTCTTTTCTGATTGATTCAGGTAATTTGTTATATATTTTTATTGACATAACTAGAGGACTTGTTGAATGTATTTTTAGGCGGGATTTTGGTAAGTTTAGTCGTGTTTTGTATCGGAGTGTGTATCTTGTTTGTATGTCTTCTCGTTTAGTGTAAAAGTGTGGGTATTTATGAGCGAATTTACATATTTCAAGTATATATATACAAGGCAGAGTTAAAATGTTCAGGTTTATAAAATGGGGTTTGCAGCTATCTATTTGTTGTATTATTTAATTAACTAGGATACGGACGAATTTCTTTTGAATTGTAAACAGTGTAGGTGCATCTGTACTATTTCCCCACATTATTATACCGTAACTAAGCCATGCATAAGCATAGGCGTAGTATGTTACTAGAGCTGTCTGTAAATTTGTGGTTTTTTTTTTATTTCTCGAAAAGCATATAGGAATTTCGAAAGTTTCGATTTAGTTTTTTGTACGTGTGATTTCCAATTTATATTCTTGTCTATGGTTATGCCTAGTAATGTGAATTCATTGACTGTTTCTATTTTGTGATTATTATAAGTAAAAGCTACATTGAGAGGATTTTTTTGGTGGGGATGGAAAGTTATGAGTTTAGTCTTTGCAAAGTTAATTTCGAGGTTGTGTTCGTTCATCCAAGTTATTATTTTGCTAAGTATATCGTTAAGGGTACTGTTTAGGTTTAGGTTATCATGACACGAGGAGAGAATGGAGATGTCGTCCGCAAGCAAAACGCATGGTCCGGATTCTGCTATGAATTTTGGGAGATCGTTTATGTAGACGAGAAATTAAGAAAAAATTATCTGTCGTTGCTTCATTTTTAATTCTTTTTACCTATTGTGGTACCTATAGTAATTTTATTCTAGGTGCATCGTCTTCACACATAATTATTTAACTAAAGTAGGTACCTATACAAACTATTGGAAAACATTTTAAAAGAGTAACGGTGGAGTTTCTTGCCCATTCTTCTCCATACGAAAACTACTTTTTGGAAGGGGCGACTAGAATCAATTCTATTATTTTGTAAATTTTGACGTTCAAAAGTGCCATACAAGGGTCTATTTGAAATAAATGATTTGACTTTGACTTGACTTTAATATTGTAAATGCGAAAGTGAGTTTGTTTGTTTATTTGTTACGTTTTCACGCTAAAACGGCTGAACAGATTGGGATGAAATTTGGCGTATGTAGGTAGTCCATGACCTAGATTAGGACAGAGGATACTTTTTATCCCGATATTCCCATGAGATCCAGACTTATGCGGGTGAAACCGTGGGGCGCAGCTAATTTACTTATAACCTTTTTTTTCTAACTGTGCGTCTGTCGACGTCAAAATATTACTGTGTATGTATATATAATAACAATAAAAAAAACAGTGGCACTCCGGGAGTGCCGACAGAAGTGAAAACTTGAACAAGATCGCCTTGGTGGAATCAAAATACTTGTATAGAACATTGGTCCGTAACCTTATCTAAATAAAGAGCACAATCGCATTTACATAAAAATACTTCCGAAACCTTTAAAGAAAAAATACTTGCATAGAACATTGATCCGTAACATAATATTAATAAAGAGCACAATCGCGTTTACAGAAATGAGGTGTCGGTAACGGTGTCGCGAGTTCAATTGTTTTTTCCCATCTCAAAAATGCCCGACGCGCCTAAAGAAGTTTTCACTTCAAAAAATAATTTTGATGGAAGAGTACGCAGTATGGAAGTTTAAATGTCCCACGAAATCGACAAGGACACTTATTATTTTTTATACCTCAGGTCATTCGGCATTTCCACCATGTTTTATTTTCGACAATTATCGTCATTACATAGAGATTTAAAAAAATATATTTAAAAAAGTAATTTATTCAAATTACGCTGTAAGAATTATGTACGTCAAAATTACATAAGACGGTCCCCCGACACGCCCGCCCTTCACCACTTAGTGCTAAGCAGGAAAGGAGTTGCACAACAAACTCCCCAGCAGCACATCCGTCTGATAGAGGAACTTGATATAGTTGTTAAAAGTAATCAATAAGAGTGTAATAATATTGTAACGCATATTTTATTTATATTTAGTGATGGCCTGAAACACAGGTTTGAATTAACCTAGATCGGGTGGGTCGCTACCTAACATTGTAATTCCGAACCATCATTACTTGAAAGAAAGAAAGAAAGAGAGAGAGAGAGAGAAAGAAAGAAAGAAAGAAAAAGTATTTATTGAGACTCGCACAGGAAATCACAAATTAAACTAAACACCTTCAATAAGAACATTAATAAAAATAATAAAAAAAAACAAAGTAAAATTAAAATAAAAGCAGAAGGTCCTGTACGAGGCCAAAAGGCTCGTAGCGCTGGTATTCTGATAGGGCCCGCAGTGATGTCACGGATAGATAGATACAGAAAATAAATATATAATAAAATAAAAATAGATATGTGAAACACAAAAAAAAAAAAATATAAGTAGTCCGCGTGTCTGTACCCGACGTAACATCAGTTAATTGTCTGTGCCTTTAGTATCTGTCACAGAGCATGTATCTGTGGTAATCTAGCTAGGCATTGTTGAGACAAGTAAATGGACGCAGACGCCGACACCGGCAAAAAATTATTTAAAAACATTACGGCATACTTAGTGAATTGTGTGAATGCTACAGTAGTACAGTGTGTAATTAATATATTTTACTTTAAGTTTATTTTTAGGCATTATAATTGTTTGGGAAATCTTATTGTTGACTAAATGTACACCTTTTGTAAACGTTTTATTCAATAAATATTATTATTTATTATTATCCACAGTAGCTACAGTGCAGGCGCGGCCCGCAGCTGGCTGGAGGCGCAGGTCGCGTCGTGCCTGCACCTGCGACTCGCTAAAGACTACCGGCACTGGATCACTGCGCTGTTCACACATCTCGTCAACCATGGTAAACTATATACAGTACCCGGGTGATACGACACATGAAAAAGAAAGATCGTGCCCTTAGCCGACGTCGGACGTAATAAAATCCTGGCGATTTTTTTTCATGCACTGGATTTTCAACGCTCTGCTTACTGCCGAGAGTTGAAAATCAAACAATGTGTTTTTTCAACGTGCTGGGACGAGAGTGCGTCCCAGCGCGTTGGATTCTTAACGCTCGGCTTAACACCGAGAGTTGAAAATTCCGCCACGATTTGTTTATGTCCGTGCGAACGCAATTTATTTGTTGTCAGCGTGACATCTTTTTCTTCCATACTTGTTTATCAGTCGTCATCTAGGTAGTCCCCCTCTTTCTAGCCATATCATCGTTCACACAGTTTCTTTTTTAGGTAAGTCTTCTCGTAGTTGACCTCTAAGATCATGACTACTTAACCGGGCTTTCCTGTGGGTGCCTTAAGCTACTACACTTAAAACCTACAGCCAGGGGTTATTCAACTATGCTAACTAAAACTAGGTGAACGCTCGCTAAGGGCACCCCCTGTGGGGTACGAACCTCGGCTTAAGGCGTCAACCGGAGGGAGGCCATCAAGGATGGGACGGGCTGGATTTCACACAGTCCATCCATCCTTTCTTTGATCATTTTATTTGGTTTTCTTTTCAGGGTTCCGTACGGCCGAATGATAAAACGGAACCGTTATAGGATCACTCGTTTGTTTGTCTGTCCGTCTCAGTCATTTTGCTCCGAATCCAATGGACCGATTACTAAGAAATTTGGTACACATATTTTTTATAACTCAAATACGGACATGTAACGAAAAGAGACAGAATACAAACCGAACTTCATGTGACACATTTACACTCGATAACTGTTCGGTACAATATTTGCAACCGAACAGATCAGCACTTTTGCCTGCGTGCATTTCCATAAATGCATGTATCGCATCTATTACCATTCAGTACGTTTTCGAATACCAACCGCGTAACTCAAAACCAAACCAAATCAAACCATCTTAGTACTAATTTAGCTTAGATTTACCGTTTAAAATATAATAACCAATATTCAATATAACCTTTAAACCATATTATTTCGTATCATTAAACCGGTCTAATTTATTACCAAATCCACCGAATATCAACCAACTCAGAAGGTAGTGCTAAACCAAGCAGGCGCTACTTTCTACATTTGTATTTTAAAGATAAAGGACAATGCCGATTTTAGTATGAAAGGTCGCGTCTTTTTTTTTCTGGAAGCCATCAACCAAATCTTGTTTTCCTACTACAGAATAGTGTAACAAACGAAACTTATTTGACATGCATATGTCTAAACTCAGTCCGAAATAAGATATAAGAGTAAGAAGTTCGTGTGTATTTGTTAGCTTTGTAGGCAATTTTTGACTCCTAGGTGCAAGGTTAGTGTTAAGTTACCACAAAACAGATAGCCGCTAACTGTTTTTGGACATTGGTGCCGATTCCCTTGTTCACAAACTTAAACTAAATTTAAGTTCAGTGCATCTTTTTCTTTCTATTTCATTAAGAAAAGGACAGAAGATAAATTTTAGTTTAGTCCTGTCAAATTAATCAGCGCCTGTCAGTCTCCATACAAGTTTAGACGTGATTAAAAACTTGCCAACTAAAATTACGTCAATTTACGTCAAGCGCTGATTAATTTGACAGGACTAAACTAAAATTTATCTTCTGTCCTTTTCTTAATAAAATAGAAAGAAAAAGATGCACTGAACTTAAATTTAGTTTAGTTTGTGAACAAGGGAATCGGCACCATTGTATTCAATGTCCAAAAACAGTTAGCGGCTATCTGTTTACGACTATTGTCGGTACAGCCCCTCCCGTACGTTACGCCGTCTCACCAATTACACATTGTCAGGTCAGAGGGAGTATGAGGCCATTTTTCTTACTCGCCACGTCAACAGTCGGTCTGACCCACTGCTAGATGTTTCACATCAAAAAGACGCCAATTTCAGGCATTTGCCTTTCACATGTAAACCGGTTTGACAGCTCGACATTTTTCCAGCAGCTTGTTTTACTTGTAAAAAAAAGTTGTAGTAATTTAGTCTAGCTAGTCGGTACAAACAGAAAAGACAATAGACACTAAAAATACGCACCATGTGAACTGGGTTTATATCCAAATGCAAAAACGATTGAAAATGTTTTTCAGGCACGGAAGATCAGCTGCGGTCAATATTGGATGACATGCTGGGACCAAGTCACTGCACCTCCACGCCCAAGAAATGGCAGACCACGATATTAGTAAGTGATGTGAAATAATAATAGGCCTGTGTCCAAATTTTTTTGTCCGTCTTGTAGATTATTAAAAAATATTGAACACGTATTTTTTCTTTTTTGACATAATCAAAAGAATACGGTGATATATTGAGTTAAAAGTGACGCCTTGCTAGATTTATACTGAGTTGTGACGTAGCGAGCCCCACTCCCCAACTTTAATGCGTGTTTTCTGTGTTATTTTTGATTAATATGATAAAGCAAAAAATAAATAAATAAATGAAATAAAAATAAATTAACTCGGCCCGGTGATGTACACGTACCGAGCACTCGGCCGAGAGCACTGTCTCGCCCATCTACTCCATACGTGTGATCAAGGCATTAAAATCTCGCAAATCGATCGACCAGCAGCGGAAGTATAATTTAGTCACTAGCTGGAGAAAACTGTATTTTTACTAACTACATAATTATATTTTTCCAGGGTATAAAGAAACACGATCTCCTAGAAGAGATGCTCTCTCTTCTAATTCGTCAGCTTCGCTGGCAGAGAATGTATGCAGAATACAACGACCAACTAACAGATATGAAGACAGAAGGTACCGTGGTCAACGGTCACTGACACCACGTGCGAAAGAGACGGAGATAGAGAAGGTATTAAACACATTTATATGTTAGAGCGAGAGAGAAGATCTCAAATGTGCAGGTGAGGTGTTTTTAGGTTGTCACGCAATAATTTTGTATGGAAATGTCAAAATACAGTTCCTAGATTTGCTGTAAACTTGTGCTAGGTATAAAAAAAAACGAAATTATTTTATGATGTCGTGCATCGAGTAAAATCGGTATTTCTTTTTATTATTATTTTGAAACACTCTGTGAGTGTAACTTATTCTTAATTGGATTTGAGATTTGTATGATGTATCTGTATTTATTTCTGTATGTATTTCTTATGTTGATATTAAATTAGAATTGGATAAGACTTCACAACTATTATAATAATGCAACCTCGCTTAGGTATTTGTATTGGGTCGAAACAAAAGCTTACTATTTTAAACTTGTCTAATGCCCGTTTTCTGGTTTCTTAACTTTTCGATTGAATTTTGGCCATCGGCGCGAGTGTGCGCGACACAGCTGCACTCTCTTCCCTCACTCTGTCCCTCCTCACACGTGGCTCCCGCCATTCGCGAAACCCAGGACAGCTTAACAGTCGCACCCGGGAGACCAACGGGGCAGTCAGATCTTGACATATTGCGATACTAAATTTAGAAAAAAATCCCTTGAATAGTAACTTTGTTCAGTTTGAGTTTATCCTCGGAAATCAGGCATTAGAAATGTTAAAGAGTCACAAAACATAGATTTACATCGTTAAATTTGTCCGCACCGTACTTAGGTCGCGCGAAACAGTGCCCATGCTGAGAAGAGAGACCTCACCGCAACGATAGATACGATTTTCTGTAAGAGCGAGCGAGACAACGAAACACGTAATCTTTTGACGAGTTCGGGCGAATCTAACGATTTGAATCTTTGGGTCACAGATGAAGAAAAGAAAATGTATGTTCTGAATGTAATTATAAAACATGCCTTATGTTAAACTCTTAAGGTTGATAGTTCGATGGCAGCACACTTGCTTATGTGAATGATGTTAGTAATTAAAGATAGTAATGTATAGATGAGCAGTTTCTTTATAAATGTGTTCGTTTAACTATATAGTTAATTTGTGAACGTGTCGAAGCAATAAGTATGGGCGTTATCGTGTATTAACTCGTCTTCGTCTGGAGAAATTCGAAGATAAAAAAAACCTAATATAAACTCTAAAGAAAGATATTTTTTTTATCAGTCAGACGGAAATGTATTTTTTGCAAGTTTTAATAATTTAATTTTTTTAAACTGTTAGATCTAGATAAGGTCGATGTTTCCTATCCGACAGCAGACTCAAAAGTCCAGAAATTATCTTGGTCAGACATTTTGAGGACCATGCAGATTAGCGTCTGAGATCGTATTTTGAGGAAAGAACGACACAGAGCCCGGAGTCTAGATTTGTGCCCGGTTGATGGCAATAGGCTCGCCCCCTATTACATGGGACTTAAACATAGCTGGCGAAATGTGGGTGTACTATAAGGTGCATCTCTGCCTAACCCTTCGAGGAAACAAGGTGTGAAGTTATGTTAACCACACAGATTTGAGGGAACCTGTCTAGTCAGTCCACGCATATAAAAAACCCTGTTGCGATCCGTGAGGGTGTTGTTAGATCGTACTGAGAATCTATTTATGTGGCAATTATCCGGAAAAAAGCTTTTTTTCAATGGAGAATTTTACGGGGTTTATTATATGGGGCGCGGGCGGCCGATGTTTAGCGCGTGTCTACAAATCATAACTTATGACCCATTGTAGTATTTTTTTTAGTTTGGCCATTAAGTCTGATAAATACTATTTCAAGGTTATCCATTATTTATCGGACACCCTGTATAAAAAACATTACTCTCCCTTTTAGGCTGCGCCACAGTCGGGTAACTGTTTTCTAAATATAAACAATACGGAACTGCCTAACCTTACCGTCCGTTATAGGATTCGTAAGAACATTCCCAATAATTCAGATAGTGCCATCTACGAAGACATGCCACACTAATTCACTCACGCACTCACTCACTCACTCACTTACTGGACAACCTGTATATTTGATCCTGGTTAACCCTCAAATAAGTGTGATTATGGCAACACGTACGCGTTACTACAAGTTGAATATCTTCTAATTCTCCAGACGAAGCACTTCGTATTAAAATAATCGAACTTCACTTACAGATAAGTTCGTTTAATCATAAATTAAAAGTTTGGAGAGAAATCCGCCTTAAACTAGATTATGTATGTTGCCTAGTTCATAAGTTCCTATTTAGAAATGGTCATTACATTTTGTTTGTATCAATCTGAGCACAATATTATTAAAATAGATGGGTGGGTATTAGGGATGTGAAACGGTAAAAATACGCTCGTAAAAAAGGTAAAAAAATTACGTAATTTACGGTATTTTACGGTAATTTTCGGTAAAAAACGTATCAAACGTACTCATACAGTCATACCCACTAAATCACTACAAATACGAAAGTGAGTATGTTTGTATCTTGTGTATGCATGAGTCCATGTGTGTATATCACTACTTCACTATCGACGGATAAATGGAACTTAAAAAAAACCAGAAAACTGGGCTCGTGCGACTCATGCGTACTAAAAATCCCTAAAACTTAATTCCCAAGTCAAGAATTCAAGATATAAATTACACCATGTCATGGATTATAATAATATCATCTATGTGCAGAGCAGAGGACTGCGCAAATTAAAATTTAATACTGCGCCGGTAATTTTACCGTAATTTATCGTAATATAAAGGACCGTAAAGTACCCGTATTTTACCAACGTTATCAGTAAAATTACGTAATTTTACAACCCTAGTCATCAGTACTTTAAAAATAAAATTCTTGCCTCGCCCACTGACTGACTCATCCATGTCCAGGCCAACCCTTGGATCTATTTCTACGAGACGATATATTTCTTTACTAATGGTCCTGGATTTCACGGTTTTTCTATCTGGATTTTCTCAGTAGCAGCCCGGAGTCTGGATTTGTGCCCGGTTGATGGCAATAGGCTCGCCCCCTATTACATGGGATTTCAACATAACTTGCGAAATGTGGGTGTGCTATACACCTCTGCCCAACCCTTCGGGGAAACAACGCGTGATGTTATGTATAGGTCGTGGCCAGATCTTAGAATTGACCATTTCATGAAATGGCCAGCTACAATTGGCCATATCGTTTAAACGTCAACGTTTAATGATATTTCAGTCGACGTTTAGAAAGAAAGAAAAAGTATTTATTGAGACTCGCACAGGAAATCACAAATTAAACTAAAACACACTCATTAAAACATTAATAAAAAACACATTAAAATAAAAGCAGAAAGTCCTGTACGTGGCCAAAAGGCTCCTATCTCAGCATATGCTGCGACATTTAAGAAAAAATATATATGACGCAGCGCTGGTATTCTGATAGGGCCCGCAGTGATGTCACGGATAGATATAATACAGAAATAAATATTAAATTAATTAAAAATAGATGCGAGAAATACTTTAAAAAATAAACCTTATTTAGTCCGCGTGTCTGCACCCGACGTAACATCAGTTACTTGTCTATGCCTTTAGTATCTTTGGTAGTCTAGGCATCGTTGAGACAAGTAAAGAGACGCAGACGCCGACACCGGCAAAAAATTGATACAAAACATTACGGCTGTGACTCTGTGAATTGTATGAATGCTACAATAGTATAGTGTTTATTATAATGAAAAGTGTTTTGTGGTAGTCAGTTCACGGCATTTGGAGAAATACAGATAAACTAATGTTATGAGTGATTGAGTGGTTTATGAATTTCAAATTTCACCTATGACGAACAATGTTATAGAAAAATGAAACAAAATGCGAAACAACTGCTGTGTCTCAGTGAATTACAGAGCATAATCGCTGCGAAACGCTCGTCATCATCGACAGACGCGTGCATATTAAGGCCATATGGCGTTTGGCCATATCATTAATGTAGGGTATCCATAGTTTAAGGTGTAGTAAAAATAGCCAAGTAACTGTGACCAACTTGAAAATTGCGCTCGCCAGCCGCTGCCGCGGCACCGCTCGCTCCGCTCGCTCGGCTCGCGCGCGGTTTGTCACAGTTCTAACCTAACCCATTTGGTCAGGGTGCCACATAAACGGCGTAAATTTTTAATTTTTTAAAACTAACTTTTAGTGCTATGTTGCATTTAACGCCGCAGCAGCGGCCGGCGAGAGCTACTTCCAAGTTGATCGCTTTCCATAATATCATATTTGAAAACCCAATAAAAGTCTTTTGCGTGATCACCCTACTCTATTTGATTTGTGGTATGCCGCCGCCATGATGCACAACAAAAACAAAGCGACATCAACGCCTCTACCGGTGGATAATCTAATTATTTTACAATATGATCACTAATGTTTGACCACATCATGAAGTAGTCGTGCGTTTAACTGTTCATATCGTCAAACGTTGAGTATTAAATGATCTGGCCAGGCCACATCATGATGTGACCAGCGGTAAATGTTCATTTCATAAAATGATCAATTCTAAGATCTGGCCACGACATATAGATACAGATTTTATATTTTTACTTCATACATTTAAAAAAAGCCAAATTACTCGAAAATGGTTGACATTGGCATAGGGGTCATCAGGGGCAATTTGGTTGCAAATGACCTCTCCGACATCCACTTAACGGATTAACGACGTATAACCAATAAACCCATAAAATATGTTAATGTAAAGAAATATATCGTCTTGGTTTTAGTTAACGTTCCTTGTTTTTTTCTCTTGTAATTCATGTCGAAACATACACATTTTTCCGCAAGGTGATAGCGGGGCATTACCTATGGTTCGCCTGAAGTATCGCAGGCGATTTTAAATGCATCCCATAAACAAATTGATGAAACAAAATGTATGACCTAAGTATAGTTACGCTAGCATTAATTGGTTGCCCCCCCTTTTCTAAAGTACTTGTACGCGTGCTGGGTACCTAACTAATGTAAGCGTAAATAATGTGTTTTTTCCTGAGCTTGTCTTATTTCGTGTCTTCAAATGGTTCGTAGATAGCAAATTTTAGGGTTCCGTACCCAAAGTTCCGGAACCCTATTATTACTAAGCCTCCGCTGTTCATCCGTCTATCTGTCATCAGCAGGCTGTATCTCAAGAACCGTAATAGGTAGACAGTTGAAATTTTCACAGATTATGTATACCTATTGTTAGTAAATTAAGAATTTAAAAAAACAGTGGCACCTTGGGAATGTCGACAGAAGTGAAAACTTGAAAAAAAATTGGCACCGCGGTAATCAACGCGTTGATGTCTTTTACTCCACGGTGTCGGTAAATTGCGTTACAGTGTCGCGAAATCAATGGTTTAGTCCCATCTCAAAAATGTCCAACGTGCCTAAAGAAGTTTTCACTTCAAAAACACGTTGCTAGTATCCATTTAAGAAACGTGTTTTTTTCTGCGTTTTTTGTACGAGCGGAACCCTTCGTAAAGTTATCATTTCGTATGCATTTCTAAAAAGATCAAGTAATATTAAAGTGTTATTCATAAGAGTACTAACTATTTAACCATTTTTGTTACCAAATAAGACAAGTAAGGTAAAATACACGGATAATAATGCAATGTACACTCGGCTACACATCAAGCTATAAATGCCCAGAATAAGTTGACCTCGCATTGTACGGAAATCCTATACAATGCGGGATCAGCATAAACTGGAACCTTATAGCTTGATATGTAGCCGTGTGTACTACACACAACGCGCCAGTATAGTTGTGTTCATATCATCTTATGAATTAGATAATAGTAGTTATTAATAAGTACTTCATATAATCGTGTTCACTCAATGTGGTTGGAGGGTGATAGGCATACATATTTGGCACTGGAAAATTCATTTGATTTTTTTATACAATGGTCCAGTACACTATAACAAACTTAAATTAGATAAAATATATGATGTATAACACATCTTGGCTAACAGTACCAACCTCTCGGAAAATAGGTTAGTATCATCTGACGGCCAACTTTAGCACCGCGCGCGCTCATTGGTCAAATTAAATAGCGCGCGCTTCCCCAGCTTCCTGTTACACACTTCCGTCCCTTTTTCACGAATTTACTCCCACAGATTGCAGAAATTCGAGAGGAAAGATTTTACACATCAAAAATGTTAAAAAATGAAAGATACGTAAGAAAATTCGTTTATTGCGTTTGTTTATTCGTTTCTTAGGGTCCCGTAACATAAGGAGAACCCTATTACTAAGCCTCCGCTGTCCGTCCGTCTGTCTGTCAGCGGGCTGTATCTCATGAACCGTAGTAGATAGATCGTTGAAATTTTCACAGATTGTGTATTTGTAATAAAGATTAAATAAAGTTAAAAAATTAAAGGCGGTCTCCATTTAGAGGTATGAGGAACAGGGTGTAAAGTTCACTCATCAACCATAGAAAAGGGAAGATCCTCCAGACCGGACAGGTGTTGAGTCTGGCGCGCAACTCCCCAACGGTTGAAGTTGGATAGTCTTATATATGTTGTTTGTGCGGTAAACTCTAATTGCGCGATGCAGGATTTTTGTGACGTCATGTCTTTTTGATGCGTAGTTCGTATGTGGCGGTGTAACCGCTACACCCTTGTGACTATTTGATTTAACCAATGAGTGCGCGCGGTGTTGGCGTTGGCCGTCAGAAACGACCTTGACGAGGCTCCGCCCCTTAATGTTGCTTATTACCAAGGTGAGATGTCCGATGTTACACATCATATGCGTCAGCTGTAAGACTCGCTTTTTTTTTACTTTGTATGTACCTTCGTCACCACTCTCCAAGCCACCATAATGTTAATAATTGTAACACCAATTATGTTGTCATAATCGATCGTACTTAGTTTAGTGTGTATAAAAATAAATATATTAAAACGACACTTAGATGTATGGCTCGGTATTACTGAGAAATAGATGGCTTTGTTGGTGTATTATTGTGCTTTACAGGGTCAAATAAATTAGCTATATCTAAACAAGAATGAAAGGAAAGAAAATTAAATTAAAAGATTTTTTTCTGGGGTCACCGACTTCTAGTATTGTAGTTACTTGAAGTATAAGTTGAGAAAAAGTGTTTTTTTTTTGTTTAAAATGTATAGATATCTATATCCACTACCTCTGTGAAGTTGGCACAAAAAAAAAACAAGTAACTACACTACAAACTTAAGCCGCGCGCACTTTGGATGCGTTTTCGTACGAATTTCACTCGTGCGTACACGTACGACTATGGTCGTGGGAATTGAGTGCGCCGTTACGGTCGTTGACCCAAAAAAAATATCATCCATCACGTCTGCGGAGTTTCGCTAGGTAATTTCTTTTGACCCTGTATATCTCTGTGACTACCCCTTTGGGGTAGACAGGCGTGATATTATGTTTCGATTATCATCTTCTTGCTTTTGCCCCAATGTTACGTGGGGTTGGCGCACTCGTTCTCTTCTTCCATTCTTACCTATCAACCGTCACGCTATAATAGGGATGATGAGTATATTTTTTTGTTCGTCAGGTAGATTATTGAAAAATATTAGGTACGTATTTTTTGCTTTGTCATATTAATAAGAAATGACTTAGATAAAACGCATTAAAGTTGGGTAGTGGAGGTCGCTACGTCACAAGTAAGTATAAAATGTACCATCGAAGAAACCCATACCTAAGCAAATCGAAAACAAAATCCCGTGCACACGACCCTTTTTTTCGTAGGTAACCGTTACTACATCGGCCGAGCGCTGCAAGCAGAAATAGTCCTTACGGTGTATAGGTATGGGTTTCTTCGATGGTACATACTCGTGACGTCATGGCACATTTTAACTCGAATGTATCGCCGTAATCTTTTGTAAATGCAAAAAAGAAAAATATATGTTCAATTTTTTTTTTTATTATCTGATTGATGGACTTAATAGAATTTCACTTTTTTTGACCCAAGCATCATCCCTATTCACTCCCTATTCTCTCAAAATCCATCTTTTCTTTGGCCTTTCTCTCCCTCTCTGTATATTATGCGGAACATAATGTTAATCATTATTTTAAATACTGTAAGACATATTTCTTTCATCATTTCATATCGTTGTTGTAAATGAATCCAGTAATTTTTTTTAGGCAGCGAGTTACAAATTACAGTCGCCATCTTAATCTGGGTGTGTAACTATGAAAATAAAATCATGAAATTATATTTATATTTCGGAATATCATTTCTTCGATCTAGTCAAATTGGTTGGTATATTAAAAGTATTAAGCATAAGCATAATCAGCTTATAATGTTCCCACTGCAGGGGTACGGATTTTAAAAGTATTACGTCTTTAAGTATTAAAGGAATCTGGATTTGTGCCCGGTTGATGGCAATAGGCTCGTCCCCTATTAGGCCGTATTCTCGGGAGCGTCATTTCAGAGTGGGTAAGGTATTCATGGGACTTAAATTATAACTGGCGAAATGTGGGTGTACTTGGGTACACCTCTGCCCAACCCTTCGCGGAATACAGGCGTTATGTTATATTATTAAAGAAGTATTTACTTAGGAAGCTGTTCTCACTACCCCGACTCAAAAAGGTCCGCTCTGTGAAATAGTGTAGATAGGTATAGTCAACCTCGTATTTATTTTATCATCCTGAGGTTGAATGTCACTTGCACGTCATAAAACGACAAGGTCTATTTGTCTATGTAAGGCTACGGACACGAAGTCAGTGGGCGCGGGGCGGTGGCGCGATGAGCGGCGCGTTTCAATGCATAGATTTATATGGAACCAGCCGCGAAGGCAGCGGCGCGGGGAGCGAGAACAGTTCCATATAAAACTATGCATTTGAACTCGCCGCCGCTGCTCCCGCCCCGCAATCGCCGACTTCGAGACCGAGGCCTGAATTTTTCAACCTTAGTATAGTTTTTATAAGTTTCAATTTCAAAAAACCAAAGTCAGAGCAGATTCAAAATCACTCAAATTATTATGCTCTTTTCAACTTGGCTACAGTTCATAAGTGGTACTTCTTTATTAATACCTAATTAGAAAAAAAATGTCAATTGTGAGTTGTCCAGCTACAATAATGAATTTCAATTAGATGTTTTTAGCCTTTTCCCAACATGTTGGGGTCGGCTTCCAGTCTCACTGGATGCAGCTGAATACCAGTATTTTACATGGAGCGACTGCTTATCTGACCTCCACAACCCAGTTACTGAGTAACACGATACCCCTTGGTAAGACTGGTTGTCAGACTTTTGGGCTTCTAATTGTAACGACTGTCAAAGATCCACGAATGACAGCCAGGACCAACGGCTTAACGTGCTCTCCGAGGCACGAAGGGGTCTCGATATGTAATGGGTGGTCACCCATCCAACCTTCGGTCACCCCTGCGACTGCTATAATTTAGCCACGAAGCCACGAGAATTTCAATTATTGTAATAATTATGTTTCAATATCGTTTAACATTATGTGTATTAAATAGATAATTATTTAAATCTGATCACTTTTATCTACCAATGCGTGTCCGAATATTGCAATTTATCTAATAAAAAGGTTAAATATTATTTATGTATAAATTCAAGAAATCGGAACAATTTTATGTACTTTGTACTATGTACGATAATGTTCTTAGCGTTAATAATTATTGTAAATAAGGCTTAAAACTGCCATTATACCTAATGTATAACAATGAAATAATCCAGTTTTGTAAGTAATGATTTTTGCAAACAGTAGTTTTGTAAATGACGTGAATATGTACAAGTTATTTCTTGTATCAGGAACGTCCTAAAATAGTGCCAATTATCTGTACAACCTTAGTTTTTGTATACCATAAACACAGATTAGTACAAATGGTTCTCTCCGCAAAATCATTTAAATAAAAAGCGACTCTTGCTACGACACAATAAAGTGCAATTCTTCTTCTGACTACATTACGCCCACTGAATTCGACAAGTTAAGCCCGCTGCGTACATACTTGTAGTTTCATACCCAAAATGCAGAGTGAACCATTTGTATTCATCTTTGCCCTGAACCGGTGAAGGCGAAAGCGCCAGGATAGCTCACGAAATTCACTTACCTGCAAATTGCAAATAAACGTAAGAAAATTTGAATTCTGCGGGCTATCTTACCGCATCCCCCTAAAGTGGTCATGGTTATCATCATTATGTACAACTTGTATTATCGGACCAAGTCTGACATAGCGAATGAAAATCAACAGTCGTATACAGGGTGGCAGGGACATCGACGCGAAAACTGTTACCATGGATTCAGTACATGCTTCTGAACCCCCCTGCGTTGAAATTTTTCGCCGTTTATTGGTTAGCTGTTTAATAGAAAAGTGCAATACCTACGCGGTCAAAATGTATGGAACAGCTGATTAAAAAAAAACCGACGAGTCAACGTAGGGGGGTTCAGAATCATGATTATACTGAATCCATGGTAACAGTTTTCGCGTTGATGTCCCAGCCACCCTGTATAAACATTTTGTCGCTTTATGTAAACACAAAATGATAACTGAGCTGCTGATATTTTTTCGCTTTTTCAGGGTTGGTGCTATCGTTAAAGTGGTTTATAATTATGAGTACCATGAGCCCTTAAGAGGTAACTAAGTTTGTATATTTTATAGTTGTGTAATGATCCGACACACAACTGCACAGCAAGACTGTTTTTGTAGTTTTAGAAATAAAACATGTATTTCCAATAATTTTGAGTTTTAATTCCTTTCCGAGTCTGGTTCAGAATTATAGAAGAGGTCGTATTGTCGCCCATACATCAAAAATGAACCGTAAAACGCACACCGTGCCACGATCTATTTTCTGCACACTGAAAAAACTTATTACTGATAATCAATACATCATCATCATCATTTCAGCCGAAAGACGTCCACTGCTGGACATAGGCCTCCCCCAAACACCGCCACTTCGACCGATTCTGTGCTTTCCGCATCCAGCGGATTCCTGCGGCCTTCACAAATACGGCAGTCAATACAAATAAATAAAATTGAAGTGTCAGTTTGTAATGTCAAAATAACAGCATTTTGCTAAATGCATATGAAAGTATTTTAATAAAATAGTAAATAGTTATACAAGGGTCGAAAGGAATTGATGACTTTCATCCGTGTTAAACACTCTACTTTCATTTCGAATTTAAGGAAGTAAAAAGTTGTAGTTTTTCTAAAATATTAATTGATAATATTAACATGAATATTCTAGTACCTATTAGTCTTTTTTTAAATTTTAAATATGGAACACACCGCGTCACCACCGCGGGTCGTCCCGCTTAGGGTCAGTTCACACCGAGACGTGACGCGACGCGATGCTGCGCGCACTTAAGTATCGAGTTTATTTTCCTCACAAAAAGGTATATTTCAGTGCGAGCGTGAACGCGTGTCAAAGTACGCTGAGATGCGCGGTGTTGCGCAGCGCGTGTACCTTATTGCGTAGTAAATAAATTCGATATTGTATCGGATCTTAAAAAGTGCGCGTCGCGTCGCGTCTCGGTGTGAGCTGACCCTTAGGTATTTTTTTTAATTCACACTATCTGTTTATACAATGACAAGACTGCAGCATTTTTTTTAATCAGTATTTTTCTATAAGAGGGTATTACACCATCATATCTACGATCACAGATCCATGTTCAAAGACATAACTAAATTGTAAAATAGACATAACAATAACATGGGTAATTTGTGAGCTTCGTAAATAGGTATATGACATTATATGATAGGTTAATATTCGTCAAGAGGGATATACCCATAACAAATGTCTATTTTACAATTCCATTATATCTTCGATCACAGATCCACGACCACAGACTCGACAGTGTAATACCCCCTTAGTAAAATGTTTCGTAGCCGACTACCTAAACAAATTTAGTTCTATTTTTAAAATTCATTCCTGCCCTAGAGAGGGAAGTAATTACTGACACTGATCCCCACCCTAGGGTGGGAAAGACTCATTTCCCACCCTAGGGTGGGGATCAGCGTCTTCCACCCGCTACTTGGGTCAAACAAACACTACTTTCCGAGTATGAGAAATGAAAAATAAATAGTCTATCTGTCCCGGCTAATCTCCGAAACTGGACTTTTACAGGCAGATATCTGATGTTATCCTATCCTATACTATTAAACGAGAAATATTTGTATGTATATAGATTTCTACTCACCTTCTCGAAATCAGCTCTAACGATTTCGATGAAAGTTGCAATATGGGGTTTACGGAGGCGAAAAATCGATCTAGCTAGGTCTCATATCTGGGAAAATTAGTTTTCTCTATTTTCACAGCCTCGTGAATGTGATACAACGTTGGTATACCTGAACGATATGTTTATTTCTATGTTCACCCGAGCAGAGCTCGGTCGACCAGGTACTAAGGAGTAACTCTTAAGGCGATTAACACACTGTCACGCACCACGCAGCGTAGCGCGTGAATGCGTTGCTTGTAAGTATCTCCGTTTGTATAGAAAACACGCACAGTCCAACACACAGAAAATGCATCCACGCGCGTTCAATTCAGATCGTTGACACGCAACATGCAGCGTGATGCGGTGCAGTGTGATAATCGCCTTGGACTACTTTTATTTTAGAATCAGGGTCCACACGGGCGAAGTCGCAGGCGACAGCTAGTATAATAATAAAATTGAACCAATGTTACATTTATCTTATAATTAACTTAATGTCGGTCTGTAACTGTTACCGATCGTTATTTTGATCTATACTGTGGTCCCCAAACTAGGCGGCGCCTGCATCTTGGAAACCAGGAAACTACTAACTTGGACTTCAACATAACTGGCGAAATGTTGTAGTCATACATTTAACACGGAGGCCGATCTCACACTTAGCAATAACCATGTTTGAAGTAACTAAAAAGGCTCGGCGTTAAAGGTTATTACCGCGTTGGAAACAAAAATGCTATTAAATCAAGCCGTCGTCGAAACGAACACGTTGGCAAGAGATACATGGGAAAGCAAAGCGACCGACCCTACGTGTTATATGTATAAATCATTTAAATCATAAGACATGTCTCTTGGTACGTAGGGACGTGAGAAACATAAGCAGTGGAAACTTCGCCATGGGATCAAAAGGCGTAGGTAACAAACAAGGTGGGAATCTACTGGAGTGAACAAAGTGCTCCTTATGTGCTGCAGTCGGCCTTCGTATGCGTGACTTCTGAGCGTAAATTTCTAGGTTCGATCCCCAGGATCCCAGAGATTTTTCAATAGAAATATCTAAATCTTAGCCCGGAGTTTAACAAAACATAACATCATACCTGTATTCCTCAGTGTTGGGTGGGTACAGTACACCCACATTTCAACAGATGTTTTAAATTCTTATGTAATACGGGCGACGCTTGAGAGGCCTATGTTCAATAGTGGACGTCTTTTGGCTAAAATCATGAATAAGGGGCAAGTCTATATTCTATATGTGCCCGGTTAGTGGCAATTATTGACACTAACTAAGAAAATACGTTTGAGGGCGAGCCTAGTTTCCCATATAGGTAGGTCACCCAGAGAATAAAGTCAGGTACTCACTGGCGAGCTGTGACCGAAAACTGTTATCATGGATTCAGTACATGATTCTGAACCCCCCCTTTTTTTTTGGTGGGAAATTATCAAATAACTTCTAGCGGGAGGGCATGTCAGACTCTTACAGCTTACTGACTGTATGTACTGTACCCACCCGTGTTCCTTCAGTTGCCATGTTGTCGGGGGGCCACGATTTCCCTTTCGGCCTTATTCGCAACCCCGGCAGGCATCGGCCCTAGCGGACCCCGTCAATTCTGCTGACATCTCTTTGAGGCGCGCGTCGAACACCCATTGCTCACCGTCCGCAAGCCCGCGCCTACGTTAGCCGGAAATCTGCCTGTGATTCCCTACGTCCAGAGCGTCTCCTCCTGCGATTCTGAACCCCCTGGCGTTTAAATTTTTCGTCAGTATTTTTTTTTTAAATCAACTGTTTTATAGAAAAGTGCGATACCTACGCGATCAAAATGTACAGAACAGCTGATAAAAAAAAAAATGACCGATGGAAAATTTCAACGCAGGGGTGTTCATAAACATGTACTGGATTCATGGTAACAGTTTTCGCGTCGATGAATGCCACCCTGTATGTGGATTGGTGGTATCACAAGCCAGTTGTCCACATACATTTTTGGTTAGGTACACTAACGTGCTTGGTTACAGTGAACTCGCTAGTGTGTCCGCGCCTTATGCGTTTCCACCAGAGATGTGCCAGATAGCTGAGCGGTGCGAGGATGCGTAACGAAGCTGTGAAACGATGTGAGTGTTTCCACCAGAGATGTGCTAGGCCGCTGAGCAGTGCGAGGATGTATAGCGACGCTGTGAAACTGTGCACAGATGAGCGTTGCGATGTGTGTAGCGGGCTCTTTTCAGATACGATTTCTCACTCGCGTCCATCGCTAACACACATCCCTCGCACACATCTCTCGCACACATCTCTCGCACACATCCCTCGCACCCATCCCTCGCTTGTTTTGCACGTACAAAAACCCCGCACCGCTAAGCCGTTTCCACCGGAGCTGCGCTGAGTGAGGCTAGGTAAATAAAGCGATTCTATTGGTTCTTGACAAACACATCCCTCGCTACACATCCTCGCACATCTCTGGTGGAAACGCAGCCTAAGGTCCGCGCATAAAGTCGAAATTCCATTGCTGTCCATAGGCACGCTACGCATGTGTTTTTAGTTTCATTTTATATGTAAATGTAGGCAGGATCATCCACTGCGACCCACGGCCCCTCTACGAAGGATGCGCGACTGCCAAACAAGAACACGCAGTTAACATGCATAAGGTTGCTTTTCCACCAGAGATGTACTATGCATCTATGCTGCGAGGATTTGAAAGCTAAGCTGACCGTTTCCACTAATGCTGTGTATCGGAGCAAGTAAAATGTGCTATGAGGACGCGTCGCCGCGAGATAGCTGTGGGAGGAAGATGCGCTGCTCGACCTTTGCGATGCATCGACAATAGGGAAGGCACTCTCCTCTGCACATAGCTACACCACTCGCGCATCCATAGCACGCATCCTTGCATATAAAAAACAAAGTTGAACCTGTTTCCACCAGTGCTATGCTATGGACCAATGACTATGATTGGTGGATATCAAACGCATCCATTTCAACGTAGTATCGCACATCTCTGGTGGAAAACCAGCCTAACCGTCCTCTCCGGACACATCCCATGCATAGATAGTGCAATCCACGAAGACGCGTCCCACTCCGCGATTACTGTACTGTACGCTGAACTCTAGTACGGCGCGGAGCGGAGTGGGGCGCGTCTTCGTGGATTGCACTATCTATAATTGCGCCCTTCTTGTCATCATGTTTATTTCCAATTTCCTACTTGGTCTGTGTTTATACTTACTTTGCCTTCAGTAAAGTATTATTAGGGTGCACGTTAATTAAAACAAGGAGTATTTTATATCACAATAATTTATTTTTTACAAATGAGTTATTGATCACAACAGCTTTCAAAGGTAATGGATTTTCGAGTTTAGTTGAAAGAAATGGTTAAAATGAATTCAAAATGGACGAAAAACAAAAGTATACAATATTATGAAAATATTTTCAGTATGGAGGATGAATTAACTATACACTCAATGAAGTTTCATCAAAGCACATTTACAAAGAAAATTAAGTCGCAACATTTGAGCTCATGACAATCATAAACAATTTACCTACCTAAGCAACATCCCTTTAACGGTCACACACGGTGATAAAATTTTAATATTGTACAAGACAACAACTGCACCGATATGGAATCGTTTCTCCTACTTTACAAAATTTTGGTCCCAACACTCGAACATATCGGTAATAAATCTATACCGCTCAGCTAACATACAACGTACATCATCTGTTAAACCATTTGAACACTTAGATACTACAATATAAAATGTGATCGACACATCAACAATTTAATTATCTAAGTAAGTAATAGCGGCGCGGCGCCGGCGTCCTAATAAATATAACGGCGACGCGACGCGACCTATGTATGTACAGCCACACCATCTGCTGCAGCTTGCACGCGCCGCATGCAGCATGTTACGACGCTCAAAACGCAAGAGTCGAAACATGCCTCAAAACATTCCGTCGACATTACGTTAGCACTGAGAATACACAAGTTCCTGGGTAGCAGCAGTCTCTGATACTTCAGATGAAATGTCTCTACACTTATGTTACAACGTGTCTTCTGCAGCGCGAACGTAAACCAATACTACAATAGTATGAACATAAACATTTCTCACGTACATGTCGGCAGTGCAAGCTCAGCGTTATGTACAACGCGTCCTCTTACACATTTACAAGCGCTAGCTGTGCGCGGGCGCATCATTATGCATTTTGTACCGTCGTGGGAGCGCCGCGACCGTCGGCGAACGAGCAGTCCGCGCGATCGGGGCTTCGTTGAGAAAATATACAACTGTCTGGCGACACTTAGTCTATATGTACAGGGCGTGCAGTGCTACCGGCGCGTGCGCAGGCGCGCGCAGCACACGTAGCGCTAGCACAGCACGGCGCGGTCCGGCGGCGCGCGCGCCGAGCGCAGCGCGCGGCACGAGCACTCCAGGGAGCCGCACTCGCTGTGGCCCACGTGACCCACGTGGCCCACGCTGTGGTGCAGCTTGGCCGGCTTCTCGTAGTCCGGCTGGAACTTCTTGCACAGCGCCAGCACGGATGGCGCGTGTGGGTGGGATTTACGGGACACCTGTGACAAAAAATATATTAGTACAAATTTCGTGCATTTTCCAACCTAACTACATCTCACGACTACGTCTAGCGGTCACGGAAGCGTCACTCACATGCAAGCGTTTGCTGCAAGTCACATAACATAACACGATCTTTTCTAGCATATACAAATCAGCCGAGACAATCTCACGCGCAGCCTTGCATCCCCGAACATTCGTGAAGCACAACTACATCCACACTGTACATGTTACTTCTAACCTGACCGCCAGTGAGTAGGCGTGTGTGTGTCGTGACGTGTTCCTTAGGGCGGGCTCACACTGGCGCGTGGCCACGTCTCACCTTAGGCGTGGAGGGTGCGTCGGGGAAGGGGGGAGACACGTCGCGCGCGTGCGCATGCTTCAGGGGCTTGTCGCGCTCCTCGCACTCGTGACCCAGCGGTGATGATGGACGGGACTCTGATGATTCTGGAAAGATTTATTTGATGAATAGTTTTGTTGACTTGTTCCACTGAAGACAAGATCAAGCTTTGAAATAATAAATAGTTGATAGACTGTTTATGTGTGGATTGTTAAGTAATAAGTTTTAATCGTGAATTTAATTTTTTTTCTTTAAAAAAAAAATAATTACATCTTGTCATATACATTTTTTGAATGCCTCAGTTTTATTATAATTTCAAAACATTAACGTTGTTATGACATGACCAGCACACGGATAGTTCTTCGGTATAACAAAAATTTCGATCCATTCACCAAGCTTTAGGATTACGGCAATATTGTCCACAACCAATTAGTATGTTTAGGTTAGTAATAAGAAAGTAAGTGATAATATGATATGTTGATGATGATAACGTACATTAACTCACCTTTTTCATCATCATGTGACCCGTTGGTCCCATTGCATCCGTTGACGCCATTGTGACCGTTAACTCCATTAACTCCGTTACATCCATTAACTCCGTTAACTCCATTAACTCCGTTAACCCCATTAACTCCGTTAGTTCCGTTGACGCCGTTGACGCTGTCGTCAGCGGCATCATCGTCGGCATCGGCATCGGCGTCGCTGGCAAGCTCGGTGGCGTCAAAGCCGACCCCGACGATCGCACGCGGCAAGTCCGCCTCGTCTTTCAACCAGGGGTGCTCCAGGCACTCTTCCACTGTAAGACGACCCCTGAAAGTGTGCAAGAATTAAATTAATAACTGGTTAAGTAAAAAAAAAAACTTTTTTTTTGTAAATAACATAAAAAAATGTTTTTTGCCAATTCTCCATAACAGGTGTTCCGAACAACGATTGATCTAAGTTTCAAATATATATTTTATTGAATTTTACACATATTAAAGCTTTTTAGTACTGCATAGCGCACCCACAGGTGAAAGCATTGACAATTTCAAGGTATAATATACCTTACACCAGACTGAAAAAGGTGGTCTTTTAATACTCACTTAGGATCAACAACAAGCGTCTCCTTGATAAACTGTATGGCCCTCTGCGAGACTCCTCGGAACAGGTCCTTGGGGAAGCTGAGCTGGCACTGCGCGATGTTAAGGTACGTCTCCTGCTTGGTCTCGCCCGCGAACGGTGAGTAGCCGCTGAGGAGGACGTAGGCTAGCACGCCGATCGACCAGATGTCGGCCGCGAGGGATAGGGGCTCGTAAGATAGGATTTCTGGGGCTGTAAAAGAAAATGGTTGCGTTTTAGTCTAAGTTTATGGTGTGTGATTCGCTATAGGAAAGTGGTAAATCCTGGCTTCAGCTTATGGATATTTGCACGACATATGCCACATGCTGAGTTGCGGAAAAAAAAAACAGTGGCACTCCAAGAGTGCCGACAGAAGTGAAAATTTGAACAATTTTATTGTGCAGGAAACACTTTTAATGAGGTGTCGGTAACGGTGTCGCGAGTTCAATTGAAGACAAGGAAGTCTGGCAATAATTCCTTCTGCACATGTGGCTTCCCTGGTACCTCATTAACGGCTTAACAATGTAAATGTCTATTAACTGCTCCCAAATTACGATGATATTTTATTTTACTTTTTTTTTACCTACTTCATTGACATAATCTTTTCAGTATTTGACATAATATACCTACAATTTTCAATATATTTTTTTTTAAATCAAATTAGATTTGTTACAGCTGACTACAGCTATATCATGCCACTAGGCAATCATGTCATTTGGTTTAAATAGGTCCTTATTTTTATTATTTTGTTTATCTTTTATATAGATTCTTTTCTTTTAGATTTTGTGAATGTGAGAACGTTGTAGGCTGTAAACTTGAGGACCATTTTCTATTTTACTAAGTACCTGGTACTTGTTGTTAGGCCTACACTGTCCTCCCATACCTATTAACACTGTAATTTGAAAACATTGTAGAAACAATTTATTTTGAAAAGAGAAACCGTGGAGTTTCTTGCCGGCTCTTCTCCATAGGAAGCGACCAATTGGAATCGTGCACCTAGCTTCTGACGTTTCATAAGTGCCCTTGTAGGTTTATGTGAAATAAAATATTTTGATTTTGATTTGTCTTTTCCCATCTCAAAAATACCCAACGCGCCTAAAGAATTTTTCACTTCAAAAATTGGTTTTATTTCAAGAACTAATATCAATGAGAATCAAGGGTGCAATAAAAAAGCCGTAAAAGATTGTTTTTTGATAAATCGCATAAAATGAACGAATAGCTTATACTATCTGCTTTGTACCTATTTCCATTTACGTGACACCACTTGACGAAAAACACGTATTTTCACGACTCCTATACGAGGTATAAAAGTTGAATTTTATGGGACTTTCTTAGCATATTGACGAACCAATTTCGTCTGACCCACATAGGACGTGTAAAGCTACTTTTAACTTACAGCTTTTCGATCACGATGGGTTTCTAAAGGCGCGCCGATGAAGACTTTCCCCGATTTATGGAACAAGTCGCTCCCTACTCATTAAATTTCGATGGCAGCTCTTTAAATGTTGTCGTAATGTGATTTCTAATTTAAAGCCTAGACTTTCACTTAGGCATTGTATTAGAATTCATTAATGCCAAGACAGTTGCTAAGCCAAGTCGTTTTCGATATAAGGTGGGGTTGGTTATTAGGGACGCAGAAGAGAATTATAATTGATTAATTAATTATTTATTAATACATTTAATTGACATTATTTACTCGAACGTGACTTTGTATTGTATAAATTCAGAATTATTGCTAAAAACCTAATATATTTGTACACCAATTTCATTGGTAGGACATAGAGCTCGACTAAAATGTATACATAAGACCTTTATTGTAATACCTGTGTTCACGAATAAAGATTGATTGATTGATTGATTGAATATAATATCAGAATCTAAACGGAGATACTCATTTGCGCATCCCAATACTTATTTGAAGAGTTGACATAATTGTCAAAATAAAACTATTTTCAACTAACTACAATTTCTTTAGAAAATACCAAAAAAAAAAAAACATTCTAAAACACTTACCAACATAGTCCCTTGTGCCTAATATTTCCCGGACGTGTGCTCCGGGCTGTATAGCGCGACTTATACCGAAGTCACATATGAGCAGCTCTTCACCACCAGCTGTGAGGAGTAGGTTCTGAGGCTTGAGGTCCAGGTGCGCGACCCTCCGCGCGTGCAGGTGCGCCAGGCCTTCGAGCACGTGGCGTAGGGCTCTTCGGGCTGCGCCCTCGGACAGGCGGTCTTCTTCGTCAAGGAGACGCTGCAGTTCCCCGCCAGCGCATAATTCTAGGACAATCGCCACTTCTGAACGGGTTTCGTATACCTGGAAAGTTTAGGTGGATGGTTAGATGAATGAAGATAATAAATAAAAGCCAGGGCTGCTGTTAAAAATTGGATCATCTTTTATCACAATAATGTTTTTGCTGTAACGTTTAAGAAATTTAATAAGATAAAATAGATTAGCTGTGCCATCACCAGTGCCATTGGCTATTAGAATGTAAATTATCAATCTCGAGTACAGTTTAATCAAGAGTAACATCTCTCTACACTACTCCGTATATTCGATAAACACTTGCACCTTCATAAACTAAACTTTGTTATTATATCTTACCTCGTGTAGACTGACGACGCGCGTGCACTCTGAGCACAGGTCGAGCACGGCCACTTCATGCAGAATCTCGCGCGTCGTGTCGGCCGCGCGTCTCCTCTTGCGTATGATCTTTGCCGCGTACTCTTCTCCGGAAACTAGGTGGCGAATCTTGCGGACTGATGCAAACTTCCCCCTGGAAAAAGACAATAAATGTAAATTAATTTCGATGCTGATAAGAGGCGTCAGCTCGCCGTCCGATAAGGACCAAGCCCAAGTCGACGGCGCGTTGTATTCCACGCGCGCCTCAAAGAGATGTCAGCAGAATTGACGGGGTCCGCTAGGGCCAATGCCTGCCGGGGGTTCGAAGAAAACCGATAGGGACATCGTGGCCCCCCGGCAACATAGCAACTGAAGGAACACGGATGGGTTTTAGTCAGTAAGAGTCTGAGACGCCCTCCCGCTCCGCCCAGAGCTGGAGAAGTTATTTGATAATTTCCCACCCCAAAAAAAAAAAGAGGCGTTTTTGATAAGGACACACAAGAGTTGCACAATCTAAAAGCTTAAATGCAAAACGTTCTTGATAATTCTCACGGAGATATTCGGTTATGGCTGCAATTGCTCCGGTCCAGTATATTTCCAACATTTAGGCCAGTAGGAAGGGCTTAAACAAATTTATGTAATGTGCAAATCTAAAATTAGTTCCCACTACGATAGCAAAACGGAGGACATAAAATGAAATGCCAGCGTGAAAGCTATGGCAATAGAAAGTCTTACGGCCTACGAAATTGACTGAGACCCCTTAAATAAGGTTTGAAGGCAAATGTGATATTACCGTCATTGTAATCGGTTGATTTCATTAGACTGTCGCCGTTTAAGACGAAGTGTTGCTCGTAAACACATCAGGGGCGACCATTAGGCGGCATTAGTCGGAATAATTACCAGCCGAGAGGAGCGGCGCAAGCGCACAGCCGCGGAGTCGTGAGGGGTATCCTTACAGGTGATCTATGGAGACACCGTACATCAAGGATTTATGGGAATTGGTTCCGAACTATTTTTATGAGACAGCTCAAAGATATTGGAACGGCAGATACAACGAAAATTGTAAATAATGTTTAAATATAACATGGTAGGTTCCTGATTGGAATCAGGAACTCAGAATATAGTGTACCTATCTACATTAGCATAGCATAATTAGCATAGGTCGTTATTTAAACTTTCTCTTTCGCGCATAACGAACCCATTTCCCAAAACTAGTTGCTGGAGCAAGCACTATAAATTTCCTTGAATAGGGCTCTTTAGGACCGTAAACGATGCAATTATGCTGCGGAACAAACGTTTACTTACATTATACGCACATATTAAGTAATTTAGTTATGCCAACAATGAGTGGAAAAGCGAGGTGTTTGGGTTTACTGCTAATTCTATGTATCGCATAAATCTGTGGTTTGATTGCGCACGCGCAGTTCGCAATTAGCTGCGTGGCGCGGGCGCCGGCGCCGGCCACACGACGATATGCGAATAGAAGGATTACTATGCAACGGTCAATATCACAATTTTAGTACAATCTCTTCATTATCTTATATATAAATATCTCGTGTCACAATGTTAGTTACCTTACTCCTCCGAAACGGCTTTACTGATTTTTATCAAATTTTATATGCATATTCAGTAGGTCTGAGAATCGGCTACTATCTATTTTTCATACCCCTAAGTGATAAGGGTTGTCCACCCCAAACAAATAATTGGCAAAACAACGTTTGCCGGGGTCAGCTAGTCTCTGTATACTTATCTGTCTACAGTATCTACTAAACTGCTGACTATCAGCAAAGGCAGTGCTTTACCTTTGCTATACAACTACATTTTGTTGGTAGAGCCAAGCATGATGTAAAGAAATTGGAAAGCGATTGCAGCAGCAAATCTATTTATCTTTTCTTTAATTTTCACAGGTGTCCGAGTGCCCAAAATGCGGAACTGGTGTGTACTGGTTTTACTAGATTTTCTGCACTTCTGCACTTTGTTGCCACCACCAACACTGTTCCTTGGAATGTACGCTACGATTCAAGATTTACTAATGGCCAAACGAGAGGTCGACTGTATGAAATATTTCGCGGTATTCCGTTTGGGTGGGATGTGGTTGTGTCTTGTCACTAATAACTTGGTCAAAATCTGCATGGAACATGCAAATCCTGTTAAGTTCATGTATTAGTTGAGAGGCGATATAAGGCTTACTGGAATATCTAGTGATAGACAGCTTAAACTTGATTATCAATCTTCTACTTTACACAAATCTTAAATTCATTAATTCACTGTGAGACAACGCCCAGTTAAACTGCTGGGGTTATAAACATGAAATTTTACAACAAGAGTTTATTTATAACGAAGGTAAACACCAAGAAAGGATTTTTGAAAATTCATACCCACTAAGAGTTAATTAGGGGATGATAGTTTCTATATGGAATATCGTCAAATTTGCCGATGGAAACCATCGGGCGAACGGCTTGTAACACAATAAAAATAAAAGATTCATCGGATAGTCATCAGCCAAACATAACAAGCATGGCAATTCTCAAACTCGTGTTGAAAATCGATTTCAGCTGAAACTGTGCTGAGCTGAATTATGTATGTGTTCAAGACCGATTAACGCGAATTTAAGCAGTGGTGGCCCAGTGGTAACGGCCGCGACTTACGAGTTGTAGCTCGTAAGTTCGAACCCAGACAGGCGCTTTACTTTGTGTAAATTATTTCATCACCGTGAAGGAAAACATCGTGAGGAAACCGGCATGTCCTAGAACCGAAAATTCGAAGACATGTGACATCTACCAACCCGCACTCGGCCCGCGTGGTGGATTATGGCCCACTCCCTCTCACAGAGAGGAGGCCTGTGTCCCAGCAGTGGGAACATTTATAGGCTGATGATGATGAAGCTTTTTAATTATGTTGCTGCAAAATGTAGATAGCGACCAAGCTGCTTCATAACAGTGTATTCCAAGGTAAAGATAAATATTGAATGTAGAATTGTAGAATCATAAAACATAAGCATTTGAGACGAGCCTTGTTGAATGAACATACACTGGTGAATCAAAAGCTCGTTAAAATTCTGCGTAATCTGAATCTGACTCATGAGATGAATCCTTCTTGATTTTAATTTATTTGATTCAAAAAGTATTTCTCAACAATATATAGTCACCAAAAAGGGACACCCGTAATGAATATCAAACAATAAAACATACAAAAAATCTAAGTAAAGAGAATTTCCCACGTATCTAGTTCAATGTCGTTACGTGGGTAAATGACTATATTCTATTAATTAACAAAAACATTACTAGCGACTCATTGTACCATGAATTTATTAAAACCGTAGGTACCGGAGCGGGTTACGCAAACCGTGCCGTAACGTAAACGTAAAACAATTGGGTATTGAGGCCAATGTCGGCACGTGGAGGACGTAGTGAGGGCAACAGAGGGCAACGGAGGACATTGGAGGGCAATCGGGGGCGGTTAGAGGGCGTATCGCCACCCCGTGGCCGAGTGACCTCGTCCGGGTCACGGCTGGGGTGGCCGGCGAGACGGGCTATTTTTATTTTGGTCTTATTCGCAAATGAAATATGGGAATATCGATTAGGATTCTCGTATTAGTTCTGTTGAATTGTGTACTTAAAGTAAATGACTATAGGGGTTGTTTTTGAGAGGTAGGTAATTTATGAACGTTATTATATTTGATTACTGTGGGAATTGTGCAATTAGATATATATTTAATTGAACGAACTTATTACTTCGCAGGCTGAAGTCTGAAGGCAACACAGACTAACTCGATAATTTATTGCGGCTGCTATTTCACATTTTGACCTGATATTAGGAACATTATACATATAAAAAAATCTTCTATTTATACTACAAATCCTTAGAACTTTGAAGTACATTAACGTTAAAATCAAAAATCAAAATATTTTATTTCACATAAACCTACATGGGCACTTATGAAACGTCAGAAGCTAGGTGCACGGTTCCAATTGGTCGTTTCCTATGGAGAAGAGCCGGCAAGAAACTCCACGGTTAGTCTTTTAAAAATAATTGGCTTTTACAATACTTTCATATAACAGTGTTTCTAGGTATGGGAGGATAGTGTAGGTCTTTCAATAAGTACCAAGTACTTAACAAAATAGAAAATGGTCAACAGGTCTACAATCCACTAAGCCTACAGCGTTCTCACATTCACAAAATATGTAGAAAAGAATCTATACAAAAAATAAATAAATTAATAAAAGTAAAAAACCTATTTTAATAAAACGCAATTATATGATTGCTATTACAACTGTAATCAATCTGAATAATTATCATGTACACAAAAGTCACTTAAAAAAGTTGAAATTAAATCTTAAGTAAATAATGTTAAATAATAGAATAGTAAATACGTCAAGGACGAATGTAAAAATAAATATTTAAATAAACATGGTAATTTGGGAGCAATTAATAGACTCTTACTTATTTATGCCGTTAATGAGGTACCAGGGAAGCCACATGTGCAAAAGGAATATTGCCAAACTTCCTTGTCTTCAACAGTAATACTAACAATACAAGTACCTACACTTCATACTTGGCTATCTAAGGGCGTGTCGGCAGTATGACACGGATCGATGGACCCCGCCTCCGTAACCCAAATAAAATAAACAGGCCGCGAAAGGGGATGACGCTTATCTTTGTACAGCGTTTATCGCGTGTAAAATTGACATTAATTCAATGACACTTATCCTGATTTAGGATAGAAATCATAATATTGTGGATGGGGATGGTTTATTTGCGTTTAGGGTTGTTCAACCCAATTGGGGTGGTCTCGAAATGGTGTAGCAGGTTGGTTTGATGTGAGTTTTTGGTCTAATGCTCGGTATATTTTGTAGCAGGTTTCATAGCAAGGCAATCAACATTATTTTGAATTAATTGTAAATAATGATTACGGACAAGAAAACTCAAAATCATCAAAAGTTGATGGAGAAGTTGATAGAACTCCTACACATACTAAATGATGCCCGAATAGGGGAAAAATAAAATAGTAGAAAAAAATCTCCACACGGCCTCAAAAATATAGTCAGATAGAAAAAGAAATAGACACTTATGATGCCCACACAAGTACTAAGAAGTTTATCTATCATAAAACATAAGAAAACACTGTTGACACCGTGTCACTGTGTCAAGAAGCGCGTTGATCTGAGATGCGCGTGCGCATTCCACACAACTGTTGCGCAGTGCAACCGTCTACGTAGGCAGATCTACTGTATACCTATTACCTAAACATAGAAACAAAAATAAAAATTGATTATTTTATACACAACTAGCTTTGCTCGCGGCTTCACCCGCGTGGAAGTCGGAAAATATCCCACGGAAACGTACAACAGTAAAGCTCTCAGTCGGCATGATTTTTTCTGACATCTTCAACAATCATCGTCACATTACAGCCAATTTACACAAAACGCCCAAACTTTCCTCGTGAATCACTCCGTCCATTGGTGAAACCATATGAAAATCCGTTCAGTAGTTTTTGTGTTTATCGCGTTTAGACAGACAGACAGACGCGGCGAGGGAACTTTCTTTTATATAATACTAGCTGACCCCGGCAAACGTTGTTTTGCCAATTATTTGTTTGGGGTGGACAACCCTTTGATAAGGGTTGTCCACCCCAAACAAATAATTCGCTACAATAATCGGCTACTCTCGGCTCTCAGACCTACTGAATATGCATATAAAATTTGGTAAAAATCAGTAAAGCCGTTTCGGAGGAGTAAGGTAACTATCATTGTGACAAGAGAATTTTATATATATGTAATATGTAGTGATAGTAGTAAAGTAATATAACTAAATGCATGTTTAATTTATATATAAGTAAATAAATAAATACGCGATTTTGCGCTAACAATTTTGCATACACGGCAACTGTTTCATATTGTAAATAAACTTTGGATTCTTATTAAATCGTCACCAAAATACAAAAGGATCAATATACGTATTCCGGTAAATTCGTTTATAAATAAATATGTCCTTTACTTTACAAACATGACCATTTGACGTCACTGGTAAATTCCCACCAGACTTAGTTATAAATCAATCTGCAGCACTTACTCACAGGATGCCCGAAATAGCATCAAATCATTTTGCCCATTTAAAGTCGGCATTTATTTCAGTGATAACGTCTTTCGAGCAAGAAGTCTGTGCTGCAACGGACGCCGACGAAATTCGGCGAAAAGGCAAGCACCTGCCCGACGACAGCGACAGCTGCGCAGGAGTGGCAAAAACGCAACCCGCACCGAACGGACGCAGAGCTTGTTTTTTTTTAGGAAACTCTAATTTGAGACACGATAATAGTGTGAAAGGAAATACACACTGACTTGCAAAGCTTGTTGCCAAGCGCACACCGCCAGCCGTTGTAAATCAAATAAAACGTTGGTATAATTAAAAAGCTTGTTTGTGTTCAGTTTTTGCAAAAAATCATAAGAAACTCTTTCAAATTGCAGCTTTGCTGTTCGATTTTGGTCACAGTTTGAACGAGTCTAAAGAATACGAAATAAAGTTCATTCCCCTTGGAAATTCTATCTCATCATCAAATAATAAAGTAAAATGGGAGTGCATTGGAAGATCGATGCTGGAGACAGCGTAATCAAAATGAACTGCATTACCACTAGCATTTACTGCTCCTCCTACAAGATAGCTATGATGAATCGAACTACGATTGAGAGCGATAACATTTTAGATCACAAGATTATGAGTTTGATGCAACATCTCGCGTTTTATGGATCGAACGTCTTATTAAAAATGTCATAATCAGTTATAACGCAATCCGTGCATCGGGTCTTTGTAATTTAGTTATTTATCGCTCCCTATCATATTGATAAAGCTGGTCTGCAACAAATATTTATGAGGGCCCGTCAGCTTTATGAATATGCGAGCCGCGGGTAGTGCACCGATAAAACGCTCATTTTTTCATATAAAACGTCGCCGAGAGTGGTGGTGCGACGTTATAAATCACAATCAGGTTGATATGAATCCGTTCATCATACTCGGCGTTCACTTTCCGCCGGGGTCCCGTAATAAATGCGGCCCGGGTGCAGCGCGGCGCGTCCATTTGTTCCGACTCACTTTCTGCATAATAAAGCGATTTGTGGGCGGGTTGCGCCGCTTGAGCAACGCGTCATTAGTCGCGTGCACTTCTCACGGTGCGTGGCGCGACGGGCGCGACGGGCCCGACAGCGAAACCCCCGTCGCGTTGCGCAACGCGCTGCGATCGATGACCGACTAAAAGCGAAAAGGCGTCCTTGGCAGTGAATCGAGTGCGTCCGCCGCCTCACCGGCCGGTAATTATTCATAAGCGTTGCACAACGACGCCCGCGCCGACGATCGATGCGCGCCCGATACCTCCGCGCCGATGGCTATCGACACGCTCCATCGATCGCGCTCAGCGTAACAGGACGCCTCCAGCACCATCCATCATTTCGATCGTATTTCTTAATCGCATCTTATGGATAATGCGTTAAATCGTACATCGGAGCGCGGCTCACGAGCCGATTGAATCATGACTCAGCTGCCGCGAATGTCATAAAAGTTTTAGATTCGCGCGTTGGTATGTTAGCTTTTATAAATAAGGCTCGACGGACAGGTGCCCTCGCAGCGCCGGTGTCTAGCTGCTGTACTAAAAAGGTTCGATCTAGAAGCGGTTACGGTCAGAACGTGGATGGACGAAACGGCGGCGGAGTGATCGGTCGCGAGCCCGATTTGGTTGTGATTAGTGGCCGCGGACGTCTAACTGTGTCCCAAGGAGGATTGCTGTCGCATAAATATGGAGAATGACAAAACGCGGCGACCTTGCGACTAGTTAATTACTATAAGGAGCGCGAGATGCACAGACAGAATCAGTGGATTATGCATTGAGATTTGTATCTCGGACGCTCGCGTGTGGAAGGCGAGCAAACGGCCGCAGCAGCCCGCGATCGACGGAAGTCGTAAAATTTTACAACTGTTGTCGCCGGCCCTCGATTAGATTTATAGAAAGCTTTACTGCTCCCTTGTGCTGGTACATGCAAATGGGCAGTAGTGGCAAGGGTCAACACACCAGTCAGCGTGACTCGCTCACGAGCAGACAATGAGAACGCAAGGGGTGCTCCCCCGAGATAGATGCAATCAAATTTTAAATTAGAAATGTGTACAATAGTATTGTGCGTCAATCGAAATGAATTACACCCCTAGTTGGGAAGTTAATTAGTTTAGAGATCGAATTTTCCATTGTTAACTGTAACAAGGATTTGTTGCAGTAATAGGGGTATTTTTTATGGGGCTGAATTTGAAATACAAATTAATGTGTTGTTAATAGAACACAATTTCCTCTTCATGAGGCTATAAAATAAAGTAAGCTCAATCTCTGCTCAAAAATAACTTGATATGATGAAATTCCAGACGGCTAGTCTAAATCAGACTTTCTACAAAATGATGTCGGAACACTTAAGAAATAGCCACAATCAGAAGTATACTAAAGTGGATTGCAGTTATTATCTTTTTGCTAAGTGATGAGGTCTTATCTGGGCGGGGACGGCGGGTATTACGGACAGTTTGGGAGCAACGGTTGCCTCACGCCGATGCCATCTACTGTAGTTTGCGCAACATTAGATTGATGGTGCTCAGTAACAATGAGTTGAGTACCTCGTTCTTATCGAGGCACCACGACATCGCTCTCGCAATGCTGATAGCGGTGAGATAGATCGCAAGGAGTTTAATGTGTGTAATTTCATTGTTATTATTAAGGTGTGGCAGACGGCAGTATTGCTTTAGGATAAAGATTCATCATAGCACTTTTATAAGTGAAACAATTAATATTTCTATAAGAAAATGATCACAATGCTTTATTATGGATGTTGGAAAATTGAAATTGTAATGGGTAGCATATAGCATAATCAGCCTATAATGTTCCCACTGCTGGAACACAAGCCTCCTCTCATCGAGACGGAGTGGGCAATAATCTACCACGCGGGCCCAGTGCGGGTTTGGTAGATGTCACATGTCTTCGAATTTTTGGTTCTAGGACATGCCGGTTTCCTCACGATATTTTCCTTCACCGTTTTGAGAGAATTATTTACACAAAGTAAAGCGCCTGCCTAGGTTAGAACCTACAACTCATTAGTCGGGGCTGTTACTGCTCTCTCTCGAAACTTTGGGTCCTTGCAATCTCATGTAACAGTTTAAACCTGCAAAACCAGAACCAGCAACCTAAATTGAGAATTTGCAAATGCTTGCAAATTTATAAGGTCCAACAATTCATTTCGACACGGGGTGGCGATGATTAGATAAGCAATAAAAAATGTTATAAAATGTAAAAACGAACTTAGGTAAAGCTTTTGCAAAAGCAAATCAACAAAGAACAATTTTATATCATAAATAAACAATAAACATTTTGCGTCCAATCCGGACCAAGAATGTCAGGACCGAAGCTGTTAAATGGTCATAACTATGAATATCTTATAGAGACGATGTCCTAACCACGTCCATATAAGACAAAAGTTACATATTGTGCAAAGAATAACATAATTATGTGAATGGCGTCGTTAAAATCGAATTTAATGAATAATAAAATATTGTTAGTGAGCTCTTAGTATTACGAAAAATATTAGTAAATAGTTATAGACTATCATTTGGTTGGGGCTAGGGAATGAGCTGGAGAGGACGACCATTCCTTTTCTTTTGCTCTTATATCTTTTAATAAATGAACAGTTCTATGATTGGCTAGTAATCGGCAGGATCTTGCATTCTTTCAATCTTCAATTTCTTTTCCATGCAGATTTTAGGATAGTTTTTATAGCTAGATTTTATTAATTTTCCTATTTTTACATAGCACTTGCGAAACCAGGATCTACATCAAAGAGAACATCGTGAAGATTTTGTAAACAGAAGCCTGCCTTCATCCTGTGTAATTCCTCTCAATCTATGGCCTTATCTACAAAAGAAAGTGTTATTCAAACTTTTAACTTCAGCGCGAAAATTCTGCATTAAAATATCCAGGTAAGTCGCTGATTTCCTAGCCACATCCTAAGTGGGATAACATCTATTCGGTTATTAATGTTATTGGAGCGTCGTGCGCCCGCGCCGCTCTGCGAGTTGCGGGGGCGTGCCGCGCAAATAGAGACACGGGCTTACACGCTGTGCTATAAAATATAATTGTTACATACAACTAATACATTATTAATTGTTATTTATTGCTTGCTGCATAAGTTATTTGGTTTATGAGCTAATTTTATATCATAGGAATGCTTGTCTAGTTTATTTTAAAATTGCTAGCAGCCTAACCGGACCGAGGTAAGCGATGATTCTTATACTGAAATAGAATAGGAATTGCTTGTAACAGTTTACTTTCAAGGACATGGTAGACTTTGAAGGGAAGCAGGCTCCGGGAAGAAACTCAAAAAGCTGAGCAATGAAAGCCCATAAAATCAAGTGACAATGGTGCCGATTCCCTTGTTCACAAACTAAACTAAATTTAAGTTCAGTGCATCTTTTTCTTTCTATTTCATTAAGAAAAGGACAGAAGATACATTTTAGTTTAGTCCTGTCAAATTAATCAGCGCTTGACGTAAATTGACGTAATTTTAGTTGGCAAGTTTTTAATCACGTCTAAACTTGTATGGAGAGTGACAGGCGCTGATTAATTTGACAGGACTAAACTAAAATTTATGTTCTGTCCTTTTCTTAATGAAATAGAAAGAAAAAGATGCACTGAACTTAAATTTAGTTTACTTTGTGAACAAGGGAATCGGCACCAATAGCTGTCTAAAATTTTGAAAGTTTTTGCGTGTTTTTAAACAAGCAATCAGTCCTGTAGCAGTTAGATTCAGCTGAATTTTCTATTATTCCTACCCTGTTTAGCAAGTATTTCAGTTCCTTTGTCCTAAAACTGCAGAGCTGCGCCGGCGCCGCCGCAGCGTGCGCTATGTTAGAAACAAAATGTAAATTTTATTGCACGTCGGGCGTGTCGCGGCCAAACATGCAAATTAGATTAATTAAAATTCCCTGTATAAGCGCCAGGGTTGGCTCTTTGACCACGAAGATGGATGCCTTCACCATCTTTTACTTATTGGTAAGGCAGGAAATGAGGAGAAACTTTATGAATCATCTTTGTGGACAGTCTGACAGTATTGGTTATTTGGATTCCCATTCTTAGGGTAGGACAAGGACACAACTGAAGGGGTCCGCTAGGGCCGACGACTGCGGGTTGCGGGTTTCTCTGAAAGAGTTAACGTGGCCCCTGGCAATTTACAGGCAACTGAAGGAACATGGGTGGGTTTTAATCAGTAAGAGTCTGACACGCCCTCCCGCTCCGCTCAGAGCGAGAGAAGTTATTTGATAATTTCCCACCCAAAAAAAGGGGGGACAAGGACCCAGTTTCACTTTAAGAATTGGTGTCCTGATCTTTTCGTCATTCTTTTTTTTTATACGATACCTTCTTTGGATAGAACCTTCTCTGCAGTCAATTGAGATGGATTTCCCGTGAAGCGATTGAATATTCATCATAGTTCCAAATATGTGACAAATTAATCGTTTCGTATTGAAGGTTATAAAACATTGAAGACAGCAACAATTTATTGCTGTTATCAAATTTCCTGGTATTGGCGCCACTTCAGTCATATTGTGGTGGGTGGTGCCAAATATGTAACAATGCAGTGAGCACAACGTTCATCTGTGGCACAACTTAAATAATGGATAGACTGTAGCTTTAATTTATTGGCATGAATATAATTTTCTGATTCCTAAACTGATGACCCATTTTGGTCCTACACATGTCATCTAATACAAAATAGAACCACTGTGCATGGATTCTTTGAATGCAATAAAGACACTAATGGCACAAGCGCGACACAACTTACGACATATAGAACATTCAAAGAATGTGATTTTATCATATCAATCTCGTCTATCAGTCCAAATGTTATGACAATAAAATGTCAATTGCGTAATAGCCAGCCCTAACATGAAACAAGCGAGGGGAATGCGGGGAGGGCGGGGCAATCGGTGCGCGAGCACCTGCCGAGCCAGCGCGTGCGCAGCTGACGGTTGAAATATGGAAATTGGGAATTTATAGCAGGGCACCTTATGAAATTTTGATTGTGGCGTCTGTTTTGTAAACCAGGTGCAGCTGGATTATGGATTCAGTAAACCCAGGTGCAGAGGAATTTTGATTCGAGTGCCTTGCTTGTCTGCTCATTATTATTTTGTATAATGAGGGGGACGCCCTCCCGCTCCACCCAGAGCGGGAGAAGTTATTTGATAATTTACCACCCAAAAAAAAGTGAGAGCATATTAAGATGCACGTGTAAGTGCTAATATTGTTGATGGGACGATTGATTGCCGATTTGTATTTCTCACGGCTAAAACCCGAAGTGCGGCTACATCTAGTTTTAGCCGGCTCCAACTAGGTTCGGCCGGTGGCAGTTGGTTAAATTTAGTTGTAGCAAATGAAAATGGCTGAAAGGTAGGTTAGGTTAGAACTGTGACCACATAACACACCGCACGAGCCGAGCGAGCGAAGCAAGCGGTGCCGCGGCAGCGAGCGGCGAGTGCCAGGGTCCATTTAGGCAAGCTTAACCAACTGCTACCGGTCGCACCTAGTTGTAGCCGGCTAAAACTAGGTGTAGCCGCACTTCGGGTTGTAGCCGTAACATATTCATTCAATTCAGTTGCTTACTTATAACTTATGAATAAGCAAATTTCCAGATTCTCTATGCAACAACATCATCTCGACATGTTATTTATTAATTAAATAACCACACACGTCGCGCCGTTGATAAAAGCTAGTTCTCCATAATCCGACAACTGTTAAATGATTCATAAAGCAATTACATTTTTCTACACAAGTATAGAGCTGCCGCCTGGCAATCATATCGCCCACGACCACATTGTAAGATCAGAAACAATCACGGAAATGTGCTGCTGAGATCCCGATAGCTACCTGAACCCATCAATAACGCAAACAATGGTGTATTAGCGTAACAGCTAATTAGGGCGCAAGTAGTGGGTGACGCTGCGCGGTGAAGCCTCTACATTACCAGTAGATGCGCTAAGGTAACCCGCGAAATTAAATTTTCATACTTTTTGTATTTTGGAGATCAGTGTCAGGTTGTATGTTGATTCAAATATAACTAGTGACCGCAAAAAAAAACACTGGCACTCCGGGAATACCAACAGAAGTGAAAACTTGAAAAAAACGGCACCGCGGTAATCAACGCGTTGATGTTTTTTTACTCCACGGTGTCGGTAACAGATCGCGAGTTCAATGGTTTTCTCCTATCTCAAAAAATGCCCGACGCGCCTAAAGAAGTTTTCACTTCAAAAATATGTATTTACAAAATTATAATCTTTAGAATCAGCAAGCAACAAATAGCTTCCAATTTTTGTGTCATGATTTAATGAAATAGTCATTCAAAAGGGTAATATGAACTTAAAGAGTATTGATGATGATAATTCTGTTAAGACACATTAGTTACTGTCGCGAACGATCAACATACAACCTGACACTGACCTGCAAATTACAAAAAACGTAAAAAAATCTGTTTCTTGGGCTTGTTAACATCGGATGAAGGCGACTTTTTAATTGAATATAGGAATTTTGTTCGTTAACAGAATTAAAATGATGGTTTAATTAATCAAGGTTCGCAGATAACGAACCTTCGTGTTAGATGCTTTACTAATTTAAATATCGAGTCCATGGAGTTTCCACTTAAAATATTTTTGCAATAATGAATTGCGAAAATTTCGCGGTTATGCGGTTTTGACCTAATTAGTTTTAAAGGAATTATAAAAGGAAAAATCGTGAGACATTGGTGCCGATTCTCTTGTCACAAATGCCTCTAAACTAAACTAAAAATCACCAAAATTTAGTTTATTCCTGTCAAACGACGATTTCCTATTCTGAAATAGACTAAAGTGACACAACTTAACTATATTTTAGTTTGACAGCACTAAGATGGCACTGAGATAATTAGTTTAGTGAAAATGGCAATTTTGCTATTCTGAATTTGACGTTTTTAACCTAAAATTTAGATTTTCTAACTAAATATGACTATTTTTAATCGCGACTAAAAACATGTGGAATAAAATTGGTTGTCATGAACTAAAATTCACACCAACACCTCGACTTCAGATGAAAAAACAGTACTGATTTTTTTTTTTCTTTTGCTTATATCTCGAAAACGGTGTGTCCAATCCCAAAAATAATGAAAATTTCGACACCCTTTATAAAATCCTTAAACCCCTAACATTCTACATGTAGGTAATATTTTTTCTTATTTTCCACACAAAAAGTGAAAAATCCATATAAAACACGTCGAAGCTGCCCCCCCTGCGCGCCTCCGTCTCTAAAAAGATTCACGTGGTTAGGTATCACGTGTGGAGTCGCAGTTGTCAAATTCGATTTAGATGTGTCAAAATTATTTTTAAATTTAGAGAATTCATTTTGCAGAATAGCTTTGAGATTCTCATAGTCAAAAGTAAGGAATTTTAGTGATAGTTTAGTTAGTTTAGTTCGGTGTACAAGAGAATCGGCACCATTGACACCTGACCAACTAATATAGACAAACGTAAGTCTATTTTCCTCAAATAATGCGTAATTTACAATGTCTACAAAACTCGTAATTTCAAGTCTACGAAAATATATGAACAATACTTTTCTATTGCATGACATTGAAATACAGTGTGAGTCTTCATAATGTGCAAATATCGAAATGAGGGAATCTATGCTTAATTTTAAAGACAGAAAAAATATTTAAAAAAATCTAAATATTTTTTTAATACTTTTTATGGAATTAAAAAAGAAATTGTAACAAAACTGTGTAAATTTTAAACTGAATGCTATCGCGATGAAACAAACTCCATAATGATTGGAAGTAAGTAAAATTGAGAAAAAAAACTACCCTCAATTGAAAATAAACATGTTTTTTTTTTAGCAAAAATCTGTATTTGTTTCATCAATTTTTACAATAATTGTAAAATTTATAAATAAGATGCCAGAGAGAATAAAATTTTTTTTTTTGATAAAAAATTCATAAAAAAAAAACAAAAAATTTTGACCGTTTTTTCCGTCGATAAAATTAAGCATGGGATCATTTCCATATGTGCACATTATGAAGACTCACAAGTCATACTGTATATACAAATCAGCGGTCACTTAATCATCATTTACCTTTGTTTCGTTTTGAAATAACGTTCTGATGGCTTCATGAAAGCATAGTAACAGTCGGGGCTGTCCTTGTCACCAGATCAGAGCTCCAAGGCGACTGCGTGTAATCAAACGCCGTCGCATGACACAGACGATTGATCCACGACTAATATAGTCATTAGCAAGACCAAGTGTCCTCAATAACTCATTATCAGTGCTAAAACGGTCTCATAAGCGCGGACGCCGCGGAAGCGTTGCGTCTTACCAGCAATTATTAATAGGTGCGCCCACGCAACCGCCCGTCGCCTTTGATACACCGTCACCTGACGTTTTACGAGCAAATAATTGTATGGTTTTGAAGTTCAAGATTAAAAAGAGTAAACACCGAACAGGTTCTTATTGATGTCAAGTGCGGTGAATAATAAAAGCCGTCTGCCTCTTTCACCATTTTTATGAGGTGTTATAATTGTGGGAACAGATATTTTTTATTGTTAGTGTGCAAATGCATTTTTTATTGATCATATGATTCTCTAACCAATCGCTCAATAGCTGTGTCAAATCCAATCGAAGTACGTATCGATTGGGAATAAAATAACGAAAAGAATTTTGGCTAATAGTGTACCTAACTATCATGTTTTAAAACGGAATATTATTGCGAAGCTTCTCACCTTAAATGTGAAATTAGCTCAAAAATACTCATTCAAAATAAGCCTAATTTTTCAAACTTGACGGATGAAGATCAAACAAATGTATTCAATGTTTTACTTATTAAATCATTGAATTCCAAGTCCCATATCCCGCACCGTACAAAACTACCCAAATAGTCTTTAGACACGAGTACACGACAGACAATCCAGTCCAATGCAGGACTAAAATCTGAAGCTTCCTCGTGTAGATCGTTGCGCACGAGTAGGGTTACCATTAGGCAGAGGTGTACTTGTAATAGGTACTATCGCGGAAAGCCATAAGTAATCACCGTAAGGCTATTCTTGCTTATAGCATTCGGCCGCTATAAAACCGGGCAGTAACAGATGTGGTCATCGTGTGCACGGGATTTTATTTTCAAAGTGGTTAGTTATGGGCTTCCGCGATAGTACACCCACTAAGTCCCATATAATAGGTGGCGAGCTTATTGGCATCAACCAAGCTCAAATCCAGACTGGGCTGCTGCTGAGAAATTCCTGATGGAAAAACCCAATAACACTTAGTCCGACCTGCGAATCGAACCTAGGACCTCATTCATGCTCAACAGTAGCGTTTGCGACCACTAGACCGACGAGACAGTTTTAAAATTTGAGTTCTGACAAAAAGCCGGACATTTTCAAAAAAAAGCCGGACGTTTAAAATTTCAATCTTCCTTTTTTCAATACTCTTATTTTTTTTAAACGTGCACTTAAGTCGAAAAGTCCGGACGGGGGTCCAAAAAGCCGGACATGTCCGTACAAATCCTGACGGAGAGCAACCCTGCGCACGAGTGTATCATTGTATTCGCATCGATACGAACCGGTCGCCGGTCTAATTGACCGGTACATTGTCGCTCACTATTAAGATCACTTTGTTCCGATAAGATGGCAGCTGAGTATCGGTGAGCTGTGATAGATTGCTTCTGCGCAGGAGTGCTTGTAAGTGCAGTCATTTGAGTAGGGAAAAATTATTTTGTGCTCAATTATGGAAGTAATGATCATTGATTTGAGTTCTTATTCGTTCTGGGAAACGAGAATTATTCTCGGAATGATGAAATTACCCCCATCAGCGAAAGCTTTTGAAGACTTTTACATGGTAGCAGGGACATCGACGCAAAAACTGTTACCATGGATGACAGTACATGATTCTGAACCCCCCTGCGTTTTTATAACCGACGTAAAATTTCAACGCATGGAGGTTCAGAACCATGTACTGAATTTAAGCAAATGGTAGACGTTTTCGCGTAGATCGCGTCCCTGCCAGCCTTTTTTTTGGGTGGAAAATTATCAAATAACTTCTCCCGCTCCGCCCAGGGCGTGTCAGACTCTTACTGACTAAAACCCACCCGTGTTCCTTCAGTTGCCATGTTGCCGGGGGCCACGATCTCTCTTTCGGTTTTCTTCGCAACCCCGGCAGGCATCGGCCCTAGCGGACCCCGTCAATTGTGCTGACATCTCTTTGAGGCGCTCGTGGAAAATGTCAACGCATGGAGGTTCAGATCCATGTACTGAATTCATGGTAGCCGTTTTCGCGTCGATGTCCCTGCCACCCTGTGCATCAAATGTGCTATACAAAGACTCTTTATCCTTTTATCACTTGTACCTGATTGCAGTTTCAGTGGGTCAAATTGCATTACCAGTATTGCCATTATTTGGCTATATATTACGATCTGCGGGGGAATTGCATAACACACTTTCAATAGCATTAATGGATTTTATTTTGACAGTTCAACAACATTCATTGCGTTATTTATATTAATGAACAGACAAATTTTTCGAACTAATGAAGCAATGGATTAGCAATATCCTTCAAAATCATTCAGATTGTGATTGATAGTGTGTTATGTAATTAGGGTGCTGCTTTGTAATGAAGTTACTGCCACTGCCTTGCTATATTGGACTATCTTGTCTATCTAAGAGTTAGAACATTGTTAGAAGCATTATCACTGCTTTTAGATGCATTAACATGTATATAAATATTAATATATATAAACGTTTTACATATTGCAATGTACGTGCCATGTAATTCAATTACCTATAGTCTGAGAAACCGGTTCTGAGTCTAATTGTCGGTGTACTGTCACTGCTTGTTAACTAATCCGATTCGATAACGATCTAATTATGAAATATTGTCGTCCATTTCAATTGTAACTAAAAACTACATATGTACGATACCGAATGGAAATTTTATTTTGTGTTCCAATAAAAAGAATTTCGCCCTTCACTAACTTAATAAATAATTATGATTAAATATTGCACCATACAGGATATTTCATAAAACGACCCAATGTTAATCAGAAGTTAAATCATCTACTCAATTAGTATACTATTCTTCATTAGCCCAATCGATTATGAAATTTATTCGGTAACTAAATCGATTTGATTAGTCCATTGTACCCAGCACATATCAATAATCGTTACCTTGTTTAATAATGAATGCTTCATTTAACTTGTCATTAAATGATTCGATTATGAAACATCCGATGCTTTTGTGTCCGAATGATTAGTCGATTATTCGACTTTTCGAGCGTCATATAGTGAGGATCTCTAGAAAGTAAAGCGGAAACGTGGAAGATGTCTGTAATTATCTAGACAAAGCTGTTGCTAATTAAGTTATAGTTGCAGGTTCTTCCTGGTTGCACATTGTCTTTGGAAATGGCACTAATACGATCACGGAGATCTAAGGCTGGTTTCACAGCTGTCCGGGAGACCCGTGCGGGCCGCCGGCCTTCCGGTACGGAGACACATGTGAGGCGCTAGAACATTGTTTCACAACGACGCAGATTGATCCGTACGCGACCCGCTCCGCCCGTACAACACTAGCAACCGTATCGTACTAACTCCCTCGTTTCAGAGTACTGTGGGCGCTACCCTTACGGGTCTCCCGTGTGCAGGAGGCTCGTGCGGGTCTCCCGGACAGCTGTGAAACCAGCTTAAGAAATCATAAATTCTAAACAAAAGATAGCTACAACATCAATCAACTCAATCGTCTAAGAATTTGTTCACACCGCACAAGGAAAAACAAGGTGGAGTATCACAATTTCACTTAACACACATCGCTCTACATCCAACATGACACTTCAAAAACTAGTCTAACAATACTTCGAACAAGATACTCCTTTACTTAGAACTGGTGCCGCCGCCTGCGCAGAAAGAAAGCGCCAAGTCTCAAGGCCGAGCCCACATATAGATTGCCCAGTTTAGCACATTGTTCCGACTGCGCACTAAAATGGCATGTGCTAGTGACGATGTTGCACTGTATGTAGTGATAAAATAACGATTTGGTAGGTAAAATGGCAGGAAATATCGATAAGAAAGTGCCTGTCAAGCCACGTGTTGATCAATAAAGCACCTTAAAATAAATAGGATTGAAGAATAAAACCGGCCAAGTGCGTGTCGGACCACGCACAATGAAGGGTTCCGTAGTTGGGATGAATTTATCCCAAAAACAAACTTAACTGTGTAGTTGATAAACATGTTCTCCGATACGGAATGTATGGGAAAACATGTTTTTGCAACTGCAACGTTAAGTTGGTCGATTATTACTCGATAACTAGTAAAGCCTACTTAGCTGTGATAGTTTTCCTTTTAATTTTGTTATATAAACTACTGCTGTGATTTTTTTCACATATCCAAAACCAACCATTTAGCTGGCAGGGGGGGGGTACACTTGACTCTAACAAAAATTAGCACTTGAAAGCTTAATATTTTGCAAACGGATCCCTGAATCCAAAAATGGTTTTTACAAACTCAAAATGTTTTTGTAAGACCTTTCCAATGATATCCCACACGATGGGATAAAAAAATAAAAAATAAAACATCACAACTTTACGTGTATGGGAGCTACCCTAAAAAAAAATGTTTTTCATAATTTTGTTTTACCATTTTGTCGGCGTAATTAATATGTATACCTATGTCAAATAACAGCTTTCTAGTAGTAAGGGTCTCGGAGCTAGACCGCGGACAGACAGACAGACAGACAGACAGACAGACAGACGGACAGACAGACGGACATGACGAAACTATAAGGGTTCCTTGTTTACTACGGAACCCTAAAAAGTCGACGTTACTGCAGCGGCCTAACCATTAGCTGTTTACCATTATTTATTCATGCTGAATTCCTAACGACTGACTGATCGATATTGATACTGGTCAAGCTGAAGTAACTATAGCTAAGGCAGGTCAAGTAATCATGCTATTTCATATTTTTATTGGAAAGGGACTAATAAAACGGGTCCTAATTTTGTTTTTAATAATGACGAGTCGGGACGTCCTGAAGAGAAAATTTTTGATGACCAATCGAACAGTGACGAGTCGGACATAACTCTCTCTAACTACAATTTAGTCGCCTATTAATAAGAAATCGAAGATGGCTACACTAATTCCATTGCACATCAATGCACCCATCACCAATAACTCGTCAATCCAGCCTGACGAGTTACCTCTGCAGTCTGTACAAAGAGATGCGTTGTTGCTACTCGTACTAAACTTTCTCCCGATAACCTTTCGGTTACTCTCGTACTGATCTTGTATCGCTTGACCTCACGACGAGTTCTTTGCAGTCCGTACGTGGCTGCTCATTTTCTATTCTATTCTACTCCAAATGTGTTGCGATCTGATAGCTGGGGCATTTGTTTGTCGTGTCGGGTCTAGGGCTGGTAGGATTTGGACTTGAAAATGAAAGTTAATTTATGTTTTGTGCCCTTAATTAGAAGGTCTGGTGTTGGATTAAATCAGTTCTTTGGAAATTGCAATAACTTGCGTTCTAAAATGGAAGGGCAGTCGGGATTGCTCTTTAAAATATCTGATATCTGTTGAAGAATCCATAATATTTATAGAGCTTATGGAACGAACAGCACATCGGAACGTACTAACTGCCAGCGAATCTCTTGTATTGAGGAGCCATTTTACATTATCATTAATTAAGAAAGTTGTCAGCCCTACAAGGTACAACCTAGGAACAATCTAAGCTGAACCCGATTTAACCTAACAAGTAGCACAGCTCTGCACAGACACAACAAAAACACGAGACCGATGAATCGATAGCATCTACCGAGTACCGAGTTATCCATCGATACCATACGATCGAAAAGAGCGCAAGGTCGCGCATTGTGCGCGTGCGCAACCATTGTTGTATCGACACAGTTGGCTGTTATTGTTTTTTGCACGGTATTGATATTTAATTAGATATTATTTAGAATTACATTTGGAGCACTCATGTGGGTCATTGTCAGTTACATGTTACATCGAAGATGGCTTTGTTAGAAATGTTGATTCAGTAATTTTTGTAACATTGACTTACGTATTGCCAATACGTTTCACAACTTGAATCAGCGTGGGTAATTATTCATGAAAAGCACACCCTACTGCTTGTCAGTAGCACTTAGCAAAAGATTTGTACGTTTTTCTCTAAGCGAATAACGCGGAACGCTTTTCTTGACAGCGTGGGTTGGGCGCTCGCGCTTGAAAAGTTGCCTACAGGAGCAATTAGTGTGCGAACACACATCGCCGCGCCCCGTCTCGACGTCTGATGCCTGCCTACCTTCGTACAACAACACCACTTTCCCTGCCACATAATGACAGTCGTTAAAAACCTTTCAGGCAATAACTAAACTCCTATCGATAGTAATTTCGGAGGACGAGTCAATATTTCAGCTATTACCGCTCCTTGCTCCGTGTTCGACATTGTCAGCTATTACCGCTCCTTGCTCCGTGTTCGACATTGTCAGCTATTACCGCTCCTTGCTCCGTGTTCGACATTGTCAGCTATTACCGCTCCTTGCTCCGTGTTCGACATTGTCAGCTATTACCGCTCCTTGCTCCGTGTTCGACATTGTCAGCTATTACCGCTACTTGCTCCGTGTTCGACATTGTCAGCTATTACCGCTCCTTGCTCCGTGTTCGACATTGTCAGCTATTACCGCTCCTTGCTCCGTGTTCGACATTGTCAGCTATTACAGCTCCTTGCTCCGTGTTCGACATTGTCAGCGACCGATAGCCGATCACCAGCAATTAACGCTATGTCATCAAGTAATTACTCCTCGACCGATCGGGACTAACTAAAACAATTTACTACTCAGCTACTGTGCAACTTACTGACGGTATAAAAAATGACAAATACTTAACATTCAAGGTTAGTATATGCTCATTTGTTCAATTAAAGAGTTTGTTAATTCACTTATGACAGGCGGTGATTGATGTCGTACCATTTAATTGGTGACTGCGATTCGTATCTCACGCGCCAAGCTAATTGCTATATCGACACAAACATCGAGATCTCGATTAGGTATATAATATCTAATGGCGACTGGTAATGAGATGTAATAAATCATCTCCGAGGTTGACGCACCGGGATGGAGGGCGAACGATATCGGCGGAAATGGATATTATGATAACGATGCGCCCGCGCAGCTCGCCGTGCGCGCTGCGGGGTTAGCGTGCCATTTGCAATAATGCGAGGGACGGTAATGTATGCTAAGGAGACTCGATTGAGTCGTACATTTTAAATTCATCGACGCTTGTATAAACAAAGGCATAGTTGAAGATTTCTTTATTGCCTCAAGCATAAAAGCTCTTACATGTTGAAATCATATTTCTGTCTTTGTTATTGTAATGTATAGTTCAATTTATTCCATTTATCCGGTGCAGTTGAACGACAACGACTGTCTTAGCATGTGACTTCATAAATATTGAAATTTTATTGATAGCCAGCCTATTACAGCTGCAGACTAACTGGACCGAGTGCATTTCGTAGTCGGTATCGGCTGCTAACTTGAGTCCATCTTTGGGAGGAGTGCGCGATAGCCGCATCGAATGATAATATGACTGAAGCGGGGTATTATCAACGGCACAACGGTGAACCTTTATTTCCGCATTGTGGTGGGCTGCTAGACAAGAAACCTGCATTAGCAGAGCTTTGTCCACGGTTGCAGTGGGGCCACGCTAACTGTACGTGCACAATGGCTCAGAGCGCGACACTCAGTATTCCGGGCACGACAAGCCGCCTCACATCAAAGGCGCAGTAAATTACATGCTTATCTCAACGCAGACTAGCGATGGATGTGTCGGCACATGCTGTTCAATGGTGTGCTCAGCACCCGTCTATTAGCAGTCTATCCCTAACCGTGACCTACCTCAATATGGGTCATTGCCAGAGCGCCGTTGAATTTTACGATAATCGCTTGCGAAACTACCATTGGCAAAATTTCAAGATGCTGTAGTGGCGTCTGTAGTAAGTCTGACGTGATCGTGGCTGAATCTGCGCGCCTGCAGTGAATCATCACCGCCACATAGTACGCCGCGGAATGGAGTCGCGTCGAGGAGTCCATTGTGATGACGACTCCCGCTGAGATGCTTTTTTATTTTTGGTGGATGCGATTTTATTCTTAATTTCTCCGGCCGAGAGTTCACTTTCGGTTTCATGTGGTGCGTCTGGACGCTGTGTGTGATTTTAATTTTAGAATAACGGAAACCGCCGCGCGGCGCTCGTCCCGGCGGAGTTGCGTTTTCTCGTTTATTTTCCCCTCGGCCTTCGCATGAATGGGATGCCGCGCGTCAGGCCGGTCAACGTTCAGCCGCGGGCCGCTTTCATTTCAGGCGCGGACACTCAATAATATCGAATGGATTTATGGTTCATTAAGCCGTGTACGGTGGCGGCGCATTCCTGGCTACGGCGCTGACGGCTCGCGATTTGTTAAATAAACATAATTTCGGTTCGTCGAACTGCGCCAGAATAAACACCACTGCGTGCTCCGTTCTAACATGGAGAGTGAAAGCGGCGGCGGGTAGTGAAGTGACAAATTCCTCGGACGTGGCACGTGTTGCACCCGCGGTAACATGAGCGGAAGGAATGCGCCCCACAGGATTGGAAGCCCTTCGAACTATTCGTGTTAACATCACGAGGTTCCAACAAACGATTTAAATAATACTTTTAAATCTGTTTCTTTACAGTTTCCTGCAGACTGTAATATATAGGGACTATATCTCAAAATCAAGCAATTTCTCTACAAAAAAAGTGTTCCTTAGAGAACGAGACAAAGAACCATTAATATTTTCAGTGATAGTACCGCGCAAGGATTATTTGCGGCAACCACTCGTGGCGGAGCATTAATATAACATATTTATTGTTCAGTTGGCACATTAAGAAGTTAGCTAGAATGGAGCTCATTAAGTACTTGATTTTATTCTAGTGAGCCGTTGCTGAGATTTTATCCGCGGAGTCATTACTTTGTAAGACACGTTGAACGTTAACTTTTACGTTTGAAAACTCGGAAACGCACTTTACTAACGTCAGGATGCACGGTTTTATGTGCGTGTACGTCTTGGAAATGTATTATTATAAAACCGTTTTGCGTGTTAAAAATGTTTAAGAAAGCTCTGGCGATAATTTCGCTAGTCGCATGCAAATCTTGGTGCAGTCAGGTTTAGTACTTTCTAGGAATAGAAGGTTTTAAATGGTACTGCTTGATTTATGACTGGAAATATAAGTGGTTGTCACATGGGTAATAAACTACAGTTAAGTTTCTGGGATCTATGGGTCAAACCAGAAAGTTTACCGAAATAGCGCCACATAAAGCCACAAAGGATCCCAATTTGTTACGCGTTATAAAATTCCCTCTGAAAAATGAATTTGGACAGCGACGGGTCCCAAATATTTGTGAAAACCAAACACGTTTGATAGCGTTACCTAAAAACGTGGGGCTGTTTGTGTTGGCACAAGGATTATTATTTGGCAATATTTACATTGGAATTTCAGTCCACGCGCCTCTGATATTTATAGAGTTACCCACCGAAAAATATTATTTATGTTAAGCTCAATTTTTTTTTCGCGTCTCTAAAATGTTTTTTATGGGAGCGATATTCGGTGAAATAGTGTTTTATAATTACCTAATTTAAAGTTTTAAACTTTACGCTACAAAAAACATAAAAAGTATGATATTTAACTTTATAAAATGTATAAAAACAGCAAAAATAAAAATCAAGGCAGGTTTTACTTTTAGCCTTAATAGTGCGTGACATTCAAGCTGACTCATTCAACCGCCGGCTAGCGCTGTTTAGGTAAAAAAGTAAAACGCGCAACGCATACATACACAGGTCCATTGACACATACAGACAGACATATGTAAGTAGGTACATAACTACATACATTGTGGGAAAACTGGTTCGGTTTTATATAGCCTATATAATGACTAGCTCAGTTCAGATTAGTCCTAGATCAACGAAGAATCGCCAGTGGGTATTTAAACTAAATTATAGCTTGCTCCAAATACTGACATTTAATGTTTGTTATAAATATGAAGCTTAAGGAGTGGGTCGAGATATTTGACATTTGGTAAGAGGAGTTGATCGTTAAATTATATTAGCTGAGCTTAAAAGCATACAATATTTTGGGGAAATAATTTCAGAGAGCTAAAATGTGGAGCCTCCTCCCACAGAATTATTGAGATAGTCTAAATAAAGAAGATGCTAATGCAATTTACAAAATTGATGTGACAATAAAAAACACCATTTTTTCTGCCTATAATAAATTCAATCATATTGAAGTAATTAATGATAGTAGAGAAAGAGCAGCAAAAAAGGAAAAGATTTGAGAAATGATATGGAATAAAGAAAAGGGAGTGAAAATTAATAAGAGCGTGACGGTTAATAGGGGAGAATCGGAGAATGGAAGAAGAAAATGTGTTGCATTCAAGTAAAGTGGGATGAGGACAGAAAGATGATGAAGCGAGAAAGAGCAGCAAAAAAAGCAATGGAAAAAGAATGCCAGTCAAACAAAGAACTCGACATTTCTCAAATAAGACCAATTGCAACCCAAACAAAACCGCACTCAGCGCACGTACTCGTAAATACGAAAATTAAAACATGTCAGACAATGGCATTTCCGCTGCGAACTGTTAATTAATATTGTAAACACCGCTCTTTGCATTGCTTCACCAATTAATTCTCAGTGGCGCTCAATTGAGCACGTGTTGTACATCTACTTCTTTGTTCACCACGTTGGTCATTATAATAATGTATGGGTTCTCTTATGTCTGCCGGGGTCTGATCTATATGGTTTTCTGGTAATTTTGTATGAAAGACTATTTTGTAAAGAGCTGTTTTGGTCTTTTACTTAAAATGTAATTCACACCTTCGTACCCGGAACTGAAAGTAGGCAATATTGTGTTGTTTATTAATACTTGTTATCGTTCCTTTGCGATTTGAGTGCCACATCTCCGATAACTATGATTCTCATCAACTCTTACTATGTAAACAAACCTTTACGTTGACTTTCATAACCAAAATCTTCAATAATAAAACCTCGTCTGTCTGTGACTCACCTGCAACAAGCAAAAAAACAAGAATTAGTTAAAAGCACAAATCTCCATACCTGCGCAGGAGTCGCGAAATTGGACCTGTTATACGAGATTTTAACACACAAAAAGCGAGTGTGTAAATCAAAACGGTCGTGGGAAGAGGTCGTTAAACGTTAGACCCGTTGGTAAAGTAATCATTGTTGTAACCTATATTTAAAATTTATTGGTACCTAAATAAAGAGCAACTGGCAACATTTGAAACTTTGTGTGACATGACGTGTGTGTTTATATTGACATTTAGAAGAAATTTTTTTAAATGTCATCAAAAACACACACAATATTTTTTAAGGAGTTGGTATAAGACGCACATAACATATATTATAATAATTACTTTGTAGTTTTGAAACCCTGTAACTAAATAAAAATATGTACTGAAAGGTAATCCAAGGATAATAAAACGCATAACAGTCGTATTGCTCAACTTAGTACACAAAGAAGAGCAAATGTATAACTACGCTAGCAAGACGATGTGAAGAAACTTCAATATTGAAATAAGATTCAATCTCTTCCACAAAATAGAGAAATCAAGTTCACACATCATCATGATGGACCAGTGAGAGCAAACAACGTTGATGTGTTAATAAAAACGATCGCAGTGGTCAGTGCAGACGTGTCGCAACATAAGGCGCGTGGGCCGGTGCAACAGCCACTACTTTGAGCCCACGCAGCTCTGAAGACATAGGTAACGCGCTAACTTCCACACTATTTGAAAACTTGCGAAATGTAGATTTTGAAGATGATGAGGTCATTGTAATGGATGATAATTGGAGGAAAGTGAATGTTGAATTGGAAACTAAAGTTAGAGTCAATTGATCAGAAAATTGAGAGCTAGAAAAATAAAAGTCTTGAGTAGAAAACATAATGATGGAAAGTTGATAAATCAATAGAAAACATGGTCATGACTGCAGATGACAATTATTTGTTTGAGTCTTTTTGTTGTTCAGTATGGGTGAAATAAATTATCAGCTATAGGATTGTGGAATGACAGACACACAAAGGTTGTTACATGAAGATTTACATTAACGGAGAGGTAATAACCATTTATTGGACGGACTTAACATTGTACAAGTAAGTAATTACATAAACATGGTACCTAGTAGGAAACATATTTCGACATCCGATCGTATGATGAAAGCGATGTTTACATTAAATTGGATTTAACAAGATGTAATGACGGCTCTGTAATTGAATTTGGCTGTCAACGATAAAGGTCGGCCATGTACGACAGATAGTAATTTAATAAATAATTTAACCAAGAAATTATGATATTTACATAAATGAGGTGTCCATTGAACGTTGAAATTCAAATAAACGCCGACGCTATTCCAAAGGCCGTTCATTGAATTCGTTCAATAGGAAATTCTTGATGTAAGATTGTATTGAATTTATCGTAATTGTTCAAATATTTTTCGAATCGCAAGTTAATGAGTTAAAAGGCTTTAATCAGATTTTATCTATTTTATTCAACGAGCCGTGCCTTTATCTGGATTAACCTTGAAGGGACGATGACTGAATAGCTATTATAGCTAAGCTTGACCCAGATTCCACTAAGAATACTAACATGATTCATTGGAAAGAAATGGAACTTCCAAAAATATAAACTTGTATATTTTTTCCTGCAATACAGTTTCGACATAATTTATGAAGGTTATCAACCTAAGGATCTGAGGGCCGTTTAAGCCTATTCATATTTAAATGAAATCACATTTCCTACCATATAATGTGGTCGTTTTTATGTATCTACAAATAGTACAAACGCATTTTTAAACGCGGTCCCATTGATAGTGGCTACTTCATTTACATAAATGTCCACTTCATTTAGTAAGCTATCCTTGTGTCTGTTATCTAAGGAAGTGGGCACAATCAAGTCTACCTCGTATTTTCCCTTTTCGACCGTTAAGATGTTGTTTTCGTTGATATCGCAGATGGCTTGTTGAGTCAGGTTTTCAGGTTAACCAATGCAAATAAGTTTTTGAGGGCTCCTTACCTTGTTACTGACAAAATAATACCATATTCAACAATTTACTTAACATTTTTGGTATATTATACAGTTACAAACTCCCACAATAACTGGTTTTATTCGCGTTGAATACAAAATCTTGGAAGCTATCCAGCATAATGCTTAAAAGAGCAAAATATTAAGTACAGTGTTGTGCCAAACTTTGAGTAATAAAGACGTCTGGCGCAGTTTCTATATCTGTGTCCGAAACTTATTAAGGAGCTTAGCAATGGAATCCTCGTTGAAAACTGCGTCTTGAATAACATTAACATGGCCTGAGTCTACAGTATTATCCATTAAACTTTTAGAGTGCTGTGTTGTAGACGGCGTTGCATTAAAACTTGGGATATAATCCTTTAGTTCTGAACCGTCAATTGGTATTCTAGCAAGAAATGAACTAAAACCTAGTGTGTCTGTATCCTAAGACCACACGGGCGTCGGTCTAGAGTCTAGACAAACCCGGCAGACGGGCAGCAATTTATTCGCGACTACGACCCCACATCGTCGCGACTGCGTACGTTCATATTGATCTCGTTGACTCCCTGTTGAACCGATTCACGCACTATCATAATCGTATTATTTACTACTTGGTCGTGTGAATGGAGATTGAGCCCTTTTGGTTCTGTAAATATAATTGATGCTGTATTGGGAGGTCTGGCAACTTCGAATAAACATCCAAACACTTTTTAGGGGTTCTCTGTTCAAATACATTTTTTTACCATCTGCAATTTGTAACTGTCTGAGAAGAGCCGTATGAAACAGTAAAAAGAAAACGACTGAAGCATGAGAATTCGGTTGAATCAGGACCTCAAAGGAACAACTAAGCATTTCTTGTTTGCAATAGCATTCCCAAACCTCAAAGATACTACGTTCACATAAATCTTGGAAACACTAATTGAATCATTAAAATGATTGAACGATAAACAGAAATTACACGCTCCAGCCATAAGCAAAAATGATTTAATAATCCTTTTTCCGTATCTTTTTTGTCCATGAGTTTAGCCATTCGTACTGAATGCGTGTTCTTCACAATTATAACATACTTGATGAATACGCTCAAATGCCATAGAAAAAGCAGTCTTTGCAAAATTTTCTTCGCAAGAAGTTGTCTAGTGGGTGGTCTACTGCTTTTGATGAACAGCTGTAATTGAAAACTATCGCCAGCTTGGAAGATTGCTGAATAAATATAAAATATATAAGTATACAGATCTTATTTGATTGTTCGTCTGTAACATTGATTCGCCTCTAGGGCGACCCACATGGACGATTGAGGTCTCGTCAAGAGCATATGGCAAAAAGTGCAGTAGTTAACTGATTCGTACGACTTGAGCAAGCGCCCATCTTCTCAATTAGCCGCCATTGCGCACTGATTGAGTCCATACTTCATAGTTAACTTTATTAATGTTTTCTGCTCACAATTACAGTGCTATCGCAGAGGTGGGCTTTACATCAAGAGTAATGGTCTTAGCATGTTTAATCACAGTTTTGTTGTAGATATTAATTATTGCGAGCTCTGTAATCTCTTCATTCTGATTAATTTTCATAAATATAAAGCGCTTGAACGAGGTGAGAGCTTATCGTGTAAGCAGGAAATAAAGTAACGGTTTCTAGGGCAGCTGTTATGAGTTTCAGATTAAAATGGTGCAATAGGCAACGTCCGTAAGGCCTATTTTGTTTTCTTCAAACATGTTCAGATTTCATTATAAGTTTCCGTAAAACCGTAGCCGGTATCAAAACAATATCATCCTTCCGTGACTTTCGGAACTTAGGCCTTTTTTTTGGGTGGGAAATTATCAAATAACTTCTCCCGTTCTGGATGGAGCGGGAGGGCATGTTAGACTCTTACTGACTAAAACCCACCCATGTTTCTTCAGTTGCCATGTTGTCGGGGGGCCATGATTTCCCTATCGGCCCATATTCGCAGCCCCGGCAGGCATTGGCCCTAGCGGTCCCCGTCAATTCTGCTGACATCTCTTTGAGGCGCGCGTGGAACACAACGCGCCGTCGACCCGGGCTTGTTCCTTATCGGACGACGAGCTACCCATTGCTCACCGTCCGCAAGCCCGCGCCTACGGTGGCCGGAAATCTGCCTGTGATTCCCGACGCCCAGGGAGTCTCCTCCTGCGGCGGTTAGGGGCGCGAAGGCACGAAATTTGCCTCTCCCTCACGCGCTCCGTCTCCTCCTTCGCGAGCATTACTGCTTCGCAGAAGGAGGTGACGGCCTCCCATTTCCTCTCGCTCCGTAGCATGCCCTGCCCAAGCCTGGCAGACCTCCACCGTATGCTCCACCGTATCGGAACTTAGGCCTAAGGTTTTCGCGTATGTCTGTTTGTCCGCGTTGTTCTTCTAAAATACGCATTTTGACGAGGTTTTCAACATCATTTAGAGATTATAAAGAAATCTCGATGTTTTGTCGAGTCAAAATAACCGTGCGAAGCAGGAGGGGGTCGTTAAAGAATTCACGTCGGCTATTTTTACATTATAATCACATAAACTGTCATTGTTATTCCGTCGCACTAAGCTTTTCTATATTCGGTATGCATATTTCTGTGCAGATATGGAAATTTAATTGCGGTGCGCCTGCGCGGCGTCCCGACGCCAGCCGACCAATTAAATGTATTGATAGCAATAACACCTTACATGGCGAGCTGTCATGAAACATCACAACACGTGACACCTATTATGGTGTGAATGTTAGTGATTGTGACACGATCCTTACTGTCAAACTATGCAAAGATTTATTGACCGTATACGTAATTAAACATGGCGACAAACATACGATTAGTTAAGACGATTACATCTTAAATCGTGAACTAAAAAAATCGGTCAATTTTATTCAAAGAGTAGGCAGTTGTTTATGGCTGGCGTTTTCTTTTATTGGTTTGACATTTAAGAATAGATAAACGGCGTTCAAAATACATACAAATTATCGATTAAAATTGCTAATTTATTTTGCGTGAATGCAAAATTTTACGATTCCTAACTATTAACCTAAGTTATTGCTTCCTGTCGACCGCTTTATTATTCCATTTTAAAAGACACACACGACAATGCACCACCGTTTTACCACTTAAAACAAATTCCATATGCACACTTAATCGTAACCTGGTCTATTTGACCTGGGGCGATCACAAATAACGTCCCTCTGTCCGCCGCCGTGAATGGCCCGGCCATTCATCGAGCGACTGTTAAAGACGCCCATTCAAGCGACCCACGCATGCCGTGTGTGACTCCGGTGACCTGGCCATAGTACCGGCTAAAAATACCAGTGGACGTGTTGCATCTACCTTTAGATAAGTTTATAAGATAGAATGAATGGTGAGCATTGCCAATGGAGAATGATTTCATTGACGAAACTATCACTTTGAATAAAATACACTTGAATGAGCAATAGTATAATTTTGCGGAATTTGTATATAAAATTTTGGTGAAAGTAAAAATAAGAGTGATGAGAACCCAAATAATTTGATGCTATTCGTAACATAATAAGCCCTTAGAAAGTAACCACTTGTTCAAAACTCAGAATAACACACGACGTAAATTCACATAAAAATAAAGCAATCAACTACCAAACAAGAATGACAGACTAAAAATTTAAATCTCACAAACTTACAAGAACACGATACATATAGCCATACACCCGGAACTACCAAAACCCTTGACACGCAAACCACACCATGACTCAAAGAAAAAATGAAAGAAACTACCAATACAACACCATTGAACATAACAATTTCCACTAAACTAGAACAACGGGTCATGGGAAAGCCAAACGCGGAAATCGACGAACAATGATAGTTGTTCACGAATCGCGGGAACCCAATACAATTACACTATAATTTCTATTACAAGTGTATTACAATTGTAATTATATGCGATTTTGGACGATTACTACTTACAACCGTGAAATTGATTGGGTCAAGGGGACTGCTCTATCATAATGGGATTTCGGAAATTGCGTACCAAGAAAATGATTACAGTACTTATGTTTAAGTATTTGTATAAAGGAACCGATTATGGATAATTTCAATCCAATTGAAAGTTTTTGATAGAGAAGCGGTCACAATCAATGAGCAATTCCAATAACAAGCTTCTAATGAGCAACATAAAGACACGTATTCAGAAGAATTTGGGACGGTGTCTCTCTTTAGAATATCATACAAATTACAACCGCTCCACAAGGGCATAGAACGAAAAATTTAGATAAAAATGATTGTGGCCAATTTTCTTTGACAGTAACCATTACCAAAACCTTGAAGACAGTTCATACAGTAGTTTTGAATGAGAAAATCAAACACGACTTGCAAACAAAATTACATAACATGTTCCAAGAACGACCTGACCTCTAATGAACCTCGTACCAGGAACACTACAGAGCATGTCAACCAGTGTCAAGCGTTGTTTACGTACACCAGAATGTGCTGCATCATCATCTCCGAGACAGCCTTGCAAACAATCACCAGGGTCACTCACTGATTGATATTAATCATTAACATCGAGCATAATAGGAAGTGTTGTAATTGGACTGTCGAAAACCGCAACAACAACAAAAGAATTTTATTTAAATAAATTGTTTTGATTAAGTTTTGATTCAAATACAGGATTTAATGATAGCATTGCTATTCTTCCAAATCATTGTAGTGATGATGAAGTCTCATGGTCAGAATTTTACGATTATGACTATGGAGAAGAATGGATATCATGCTAATGTAAAATTAAACACTTTCATATTTGGATGTAATGCCAAAGCAGCTTTAGTAACTTTAAATATTTTGTAACAATGAACGACTTTATCTTAATATTTGCCACAAAGATAGATAGATAAATATAGAAATTTTACATTGGGTGACACAATGGGCGGTCTTATCGCTAAAAGCGATCTTTTACAGACAACCTTTGGATGGATTTAAATGGAAAAGGAGAGACAATATTGCAGGTAGTCAGTGGTGTACCATTTACATACATATACAACAGATACACAGATACATAAAGCATAATATAATTACTTATATAAATATATATATATTAGATAGATAACAGATATACATAAGATTATAAACATGAAACAAGAGCAAGGAACTCTAAGTAATGACGATGTTTAAGGAGAGAGAAAGTGTTTTTTTACCAGAAATTTAAAAGTGGACAAAGATTAAGCACGCCTTATCGACACGGGCAAGGCATTCCATAACCGTACTGCTTGAACCTTAAAAGATAGTTACAAAACAGCCATGATTCGGGTTTTCAATCTGGAATTTTCAAATATGGTATTTGCTAGTGTTTTCACGTCTTCCAGTTCTACAACGGCGCTAGTTTCTTCTTTAGTCTGACTGAGTTAAAATCCATCCAAATAAAATTAAACAAAATACTTCATTCGCCTATAATAAATATTATTACTGTAATTTCATCGGAAAACCGCAAGACCCCGTACAACGCAAGCGCAACGTCACCGCATCATACGATGTGACTTGACGCGGGTAAGCACGGTGCGCGGTGTGACCAAACATAACTAAAACAGTAAAAGACAAAGACCTTACGGTGTTTTTCTGCAATTTGTTAAATTGGCTGCACTCACAGTTGGAGAAAGAGCTATATTCATGTGTACAAGAATCTAGAATTTAATGCACGGTCATTGCCTAGTGCGAAAAATCCTAATTCTGGCAGCACAGCCGATTTATGATGGTGGTCGCATTGCGCGAGAGATTGATGTTCATGGATACAATTGAACGATTCCTCGAAAGAAATAACTTTAATATTTGGGAGTTTTTAGAGGGCTCGCAGTAGCAATCACCACAATCCAAAGTCAGCTAGTAGGAAATGTATACATACATTTCCTACTAGCTGGTTCACCTATAAAACGTCGGAAGACTTTTGCCCCGAAATTACGCAAAGCTTCAGAGTTACGACTTCAGTCTCACACCAGTCATCATCATCATCATCAGCCTATAAATGTTCCCACTGCTGGGACACAGGCCTCCTCTCTGTGAGAGGGAGTGGGCCGTACTCCACCACGCGGGCCCAGTGCGGGTTGGTAGATGTCACATGTCTTCGAATTTTCGGTTCTAGGACATGCCGGTTTCCTCACGATGTTTTCCTTCACCGTTTTGAGAGCAGTGGTGATGGAATAATTTACACAAAGTAAAGCGCCTGTCTGGGTTCGAACCTACGACCCACAACTCGTAAGTAGCACACCACACACACATTCTCACACCAGTATCTATGACTAAATTATTAAATAACCAGAGGTGGCAGTTTGTCGGGTCGGTAACCGGTCTAGGGTCAATTTGCCGTGTCTGCGGGGTCCGTTAACAGCCCGCTTCTCACGCCCATAGACAATGACTGCACAAATACATTGTGCCTCTTGCGTTGGATTGTGGAGCTCTGCGGTCTCTGTTAAAACCTTTTGTTTAGATGTAGTTAAATAAATTGGTTTTCTCAGTGATATCTTCATATCTAACAGCCTCTAGTATCTCTTTCTTATAGGTAAAGGCACAAAACGTAGCTGTTTCAAGAAAGGATTTGTTATTGCATATTTCTTTTATGTCTGTGAAGGTAGCAACTGACGGAAGATATACAAGTAATAAAGGTACAACAGATTATTCGATTGAATCACAACTGATAACCTCTCGTGTCAATCTCGAACAAAGAAACAACATAACTTTTCTTTATTATATAAATATGCTAAGTGGTTAGTAACACGCGATAGCATAGCATAAATATCCCATAAATATCAGAATGCAACATTTTTATCCGCGTACATCGCGTGGTGAACGGCACAGATAATCAATTGCTGACTTACATAGCATCGTAATGAAGATAATGATAAGTGGTGACATATTTAATATGTCAACGTTGACAGTGTGGCAGGCGGCGACGTGGTGAGACATTAGGGGTGTCCGATAGCCTAATATTTTATGGGAGATGTCGCTCAGTTGAAGTAAGGTGACACGTTGTCGGAATTCTTAATTGTTTCCTGCGTTGGAAACAGGGAAGAAGCACCGTAATCAAAATTCTAACTTGTCATCTTAGATTTGGCTACAACCGAAACTGTAATGTGACCTGACAATGGATTTCCTTGGTTAAATCCGTCTTGGATCATAATAATAGACTGGATACAATAATTAACAATGTTATACACAATCTACTCGCTCAATTGACACAAACAAACAATCATATCTACAACCACATCCTTTTCGAAGTCCACTTGGCTCAAGTGCGTATTGTCAGCCCTGAAGAGGCGATGTCTGACAATAGCGAGCAGTAATTGCATCGATACGTGGGAAATTATTGTCTATTTGTTTACACAAATCACAATAACTCACTATTTCATTGTTGCTATGTCATGTGCGAATGTTTTATTTGCGTTGTCAGGAGTTTGTTGTGCGTAACTCAGTAGTACCTATAGCCTTGTGATGAATCATTGCAGTTATCTGATTGTAAATCCGCTTCTATATAAATATTTTATCTTCTTGGGATATTTGCCAGACTGCACATTCAGGGCCTTCATTCATCAAATATTGACACTTTGGTATTCCGTCGATTGCTTTGTTCTGCGTCACAAAATCTTCAAGTAAAATTGGTCTTCAATAGAAGCTTAGTAGCCCTAAATTTACTTTAGTAGAGAGCCCCCAAATTTTATCTTAGAGTTATCACATCTTGATTATCACACATTCATGATCCCAGAGGCAATATTTTATTTCCCCTACAACCACTTGTTACTTTGATAATGGTTGCGGAAGATGAGGGGAGATATAGAGAAAGGGAAAGACCCTTTCTCAAATACCTCCTCCCTTAAGTTATTATTTTAATACTGTAAGTTTTATTGCTTTTACAGATGTGATTTACCCTAAAATATTGCATGTTTTTATAATGAACTTTATTTAGTTCATCTGGATCTTCTTAATTCCAAACGCTGACAAAAAGATACTTTGGATAAAATTGTCGTAGGTAAGGTTTGTCTTTTTGTTTATAAGTATTTTATAGCACTGCTTACTTATTTAAAGTTATTAGGACATGGTATTGTTCTTGGAGATGAGAAGTTTTCAAAAAGATGATGGCAGACTACACTAGAATCCTATTATCACACTATTACTTTTTGCTTCTACGAAACACATCAACCTCTCCGTACAATTTCTATTCGACTCAAGAGTATCCGTAATTTCTTTCATCAGAACAAAAACAATCTCTTAGAAGCACAACACGTCCGTATCAGTTTCTACGCTTGTCTAGACAATATTTTTTCCTCAAAGCAATAGGTTTTTAATTAGTCGATCGGTAAGTAATAAGCGATGGTTGGTAGGGCATAAATATTGCATGAGTTGCGCAGGCGCCGGCGCGCGGCGCGACGACTTCGTCCGACGACGCCCGAACGCGTGGCGCGAACGATAAGATTGCGCGGATGACGAATAGATGGGACACAGCGATAGATTTTGATAAGTAATTGATTAGCTTATCATGTGGTAGGTGCGCGATTTCCTGAAAATGAGTAATAGGCGCTACGATAATTCAGCAAAATCCCATTGAAAAACAAATCGTAAGTAGGCAATGCTTATTATAATAACAAGAAGGTTTAAATTTCTCTGGCATGCCCATAGTTTTGGTTTTCATTGTATTATTTAAGATATTAATTCCTTCGCAATTAAATTAAATTCTGTAAATAGGATATAGGAATCACTTTTGCACGTCATGTTAAAAATAAAATAAAAAATTAGCTAAATGACTTCGGCGTTTCCTATCTGACTACTCTGAGCAGAAAGGCCGAAACAAACTCAGAGGTCGCAGTCTCTTTTAAAGTTCAGACATAATCTTGGTCAGAACATATGAGGAACATGTAGATTAGTATCAGAAATGGTCTTTTGAGGAAAGAACCTCACAGATTTGAGTGGACCTGTCCAGTCAGTGCAAGCTTTTGTCAGTTATCGTAATTACACCAAATAATCTCTCCCATTTCCCATACCATAATACCTTCATCCCCTTTTATCCACAACAGTATTAGTTGCATTGTGTGTGATAGATACGGTACGATGCTTTATTAAACTCATAATCCTACCAAAAACCCCATATCAGTAATTTACCATTCACCCTATATTATCAATTCGCGATCATCCAATCGCTTGTTTCATTGAACTCGTTCATCGGCGTACGCGCACGTGTACCTCCATCACTCCGCATGTGTCATTATGCTCTTTACATATCTGACAGACTATGTAATTTACGTTTCACCGTTTTGGTGCCCAATTGTATTGCTCAAAGTTAGCGGTGTTGAATGCGGAAGGTGGACGTTTTTAACGGTCTCTCGAAGACTCCAAGAACAACCATAAAATCAGGAATTTCCTAATCATTTTGTTACTCTGCTCGTCAGTTATAACAGTAATTATTCGAGGCATCATACTAAATTATTATATGGCTGAATTATTATAAGACCGATGCTCCTGAACTGCATTATGAACTGTCCCATCTTTTTGCTCCGATAAACTATAACCGTGGAAGGAGGCATAGATTGTTCGCCGTGTCTCGGGAGTCGAACCGTCGCTCGAGCCCAGTCTCCCGTCCCTCGCACACTTTCTGCGCTCAACGCTCTCTTGGACGCTAAGCCTGGCTGTGATGTGTTCGCGGATGAATGGAAGAAGATCTTGTCAGTATGTCTGGAGTATTGTGAGATGAGCGTATGACTGTCGAGTAGTTGTATACTTTTGTTTATTGTACCTTAATAATCTTTTGTCTTTAATTAACTAATGTAATTGGCCTTGGCCGTTTTATGTTAAATAAATAAATAAATGGCGACCCAAAAACGATTATTTCAACTGAAATTCGATAGTAAAGTAATAAATTCGTACGAAACACACGTCAACTTAACCGATTATTGCCTTTTGTTCGATACTGAAACACACGCACAATGAATATTTCAATCACATAGCGTTGGCACAAGACGTAAATTAATCAGTAACTGTTTAAACGTCAAACAATCATTACGTACCACTACTGTATACTGCTACTGTAGAGTTCCAAGACCTGATTATTATCCACAGCACTTTTTCTCAAGTGTTAGCTATAAGAATAGCTGATAGAAAACGCAGTGGAATGTGGTATGAAATTATTTAATCGAGCTGATACTTCAGTTGTACGTAGTAGATGTTTTTATGTGGTTGTACACGAATTCTCGGTATTCGGTCGATAAACTATTATCGAAATTGAACAATGTGTTCCGATCGATTGGTGTGATAGTCAGTTTGCATTCTGATGAGCTGGAATTGATAAGTCTATTCATGTTAGACTCTTATGGAAAGTCAACAGTTTATTGCATTACACGAAAAGCATTTTAATGTTTAATGTTTTATGGCCCTCCCATATAGGGCTTCTTATTGCAGTAAAACGCGCTCTCTAAGTGTGCTAAAACGGGCTCTCTAAGTGTACTAAAGAGCCCAAGAACTGCAAGTATCAATTTTCCACAACAATGGTGACACTAGCTCTAAATGTGATCGCATTTAGCTTCATTGGTGAAATTCACCCTTAAGTTTACTTGCAAACGTACCTGAAAACACTTATTTACTGAACAAAAATCCAACTTCCTTAAAAACGACAGAGAATTTAGGCCAACTGCCCGTCTAATTGAATCACTCCACTTATTCCTCGCTTCCTCATCGCAATGGAATCTCCCCTTCAAAACTTAATTTCGAGCAGACTCCCCCTTCAAATTTTCATCAAACGAGCTCGATTTTTTCGCGTCCAAATGTCGGTAACGGTCGTGAACCCGCGAGGGTTCAACGGGCCGGTCAACGCACTCCGGTACGGAAACGATTTTAGAGCGAGAAAAAAAACCGTGTTGCGATGAAATTTCATACCAAGAGCGATTCTGATGTCTATTGAGCGTGTAACTCGGCAAAGAGTAAACGGAACTTTTAAACGCACATGTTGAGTTTTTGACTGACGTTTTACCGCTGCGATTGTGCGAATACATATACTTTTTCATAACATTTTTTTTTTGCTTTTTGAAATTGGATCCGTGGGTGGGCTTCGAATGGAGTTTTGTTTTTAAATAAGGCATGACATAGCCATCAAATTAGAGATTACTTGCTCTTATTATGGTAATGAGTTTAATGGTAAATCGAATTAATTTGGAGTCAAGACCTAGATATATTATGTTTAGTAAAAATATTTCACTGAAATTTAATCTCATGAATTTCAAGGTTGAAAACACACAGGTACATAACCAGTATATTATCAAGCATAGAAGTACACAGCTAGCACAAGCACCTAGACACACAGCATTTCATAAAGACAAGAAGCAAGTGAGATATAATTTAAAATAGATAAATATTTTTCATATAAAAACTAGATCTAAGTCTATCGGACTGGATTGTAGAAAACTTGCTCTACTTGAGGACTAGATAGATTATTTTTTTCATAACTCAGGTTGAAAGCACAAGAATAGGCTCAATGGCTTTATGAACGAAGTTGCGTAATCCTTTTGCTGATTGATCGAGGTCCCGTGGTTACAGATTAAAAATAGTCCTCAATGTCACAGATCATCGCATGCGCATCAATGATAATTTTTAGGGTTCCGTACCTCAAAAGGAAAAAACGGAACTTTTATAGGATTACTCGTGTGTCTGTCTGTCCGTCTGTCACAGCCAATTTGCTCCGAACCTAATAGACTGATTAAGTTGAAATTTGGTACACATATTTATGGAGTTCCGTGGAGTTTCTTGCCCGTTCTTCTCCATAGGTACCTACTACGCTTTGGAATGGGCAACTAGCTTCATTTTTCTGACTGACCAACCCCTTGACAATTCAAAAGTACCTGTAATTGGTTTATTTGAAATAAATGCTTTGAGTTTATGTATTTTTGTGACCCAAACACAGACGTGTAACGTAAATAAATGAATTTTGAATATGGGATATTTAAGAAAATTGATGAAAATTGACCCCTTATCTCCGAAACTACGGAGGCAAAAAAATTGAAAAAAATACAGAAAAGTCATAGATTACAGGAAACCTATAAGAAGTCAATTGTCTTAAAATAACTTGGGATAATTTCATCTCAGCTACGGAACCTTTCATTGTGCGTGGTTCGACACGCACTTGGCCAATTTTTTTAATATATTATGTGAAGTGTTTTTGATAACTTTGGACTTGTCGTAGAAATTTTAAACACTTCTTACGTAAAAACACAGGGAAAAGTAGCAATGGAAAACCATAATTATTATCAGAAGCCTGTAAAAATTTTTTTTAGTAAAATAATGGAATTCGAGAATAGGTTGAATGTGATGACGAAATAAAATTATTCAGTGTTAGAACATCGATCAATCAGCGGACAATCAAGGGCCCAAGTCTGCTATTTTTATAAATTCGTCATTCCAGCACGATCCCATTGTCATTTTGCTAAAAGTTCGTAATCTGCTAAATTCACAATAGTCGATCACTGGGCGGTCAATGGTCTCGTAATAGAATTGTGTTATACTGGCATTGTCGTACAATATGACCAATGATACCGCTAAGTCAGTCATTCATTTGTCATTATGTACGAGATTACCAATAAGTGCCATTTCTTTCAATGGAGTGTCAGTGGCTGACGATTGGAAAGTCATAATGACGTCATTATATTAGTAGATTAACAAACTTGTCAAAATCAACAATTATGAGATCAATGATAGACCATTCTGACACTATTGTAATAGCAGACCCAGGAAGTAAAATGATTCCACAAGATTTATTGGACACTACACTTTGACCTTTTATATTCTTTTGTGTCTAAAACACAACAATGGCAAAATAATAATGGCACAAAAACACTTCCTTGTTATTTATTGCATTAAAAACAATCCTTGTTTTTCTTATAAACGGTATGCAATTATGCATCATGCTTTATTCCACCGGCGTACATCAAAGATAAAATAAATCAACGTAATAATTAATAAATAAGAAAATGCATCACCTTATCAGTTAATTAACATTAGGTACATAATAATAGTATATGAAAAAGGGTCCGCACACCGGCTCGCTCGTCGTATCACAAACAAAGGCTTGCGCGGGCGCAGCGAGCAAGTTCATTGCCGCGAGTTGCGCATGCGATGTGCGATAAGCCCAATTTGGATGCACTGTGACGAAAATCGTACGTGCTTGCACATAACAATTATTTTTAGAAAATGTCAGTTGAGTTTTGCTTACCAATGTTTTGTCAGTTGTGACGAAAAACTGAGCGCAGACTGCATAACGATGTGTTACATATTGTTAACTAATCGACTGAGCTGCTTTGGCTGTTATGAATGCTTACTAAAGTGTATAGCTTAAGTCTAAAGCTTGTTAATGCGTGCATTTTGTGGAATTGTTTCGTAGATTGGATGAGCAGTGCGCATGCACAGTAAGAGTGAGTAGGATTGCAAAAAATCTGTTCGTGATATAATTAGTCCGAGGTGAAATATAGTATGAAAAAAAAATTGTCTAGTGCGCACGTGACTTTACTCATCATTATGAACAACTTTTACTAAGGGACCAAATCTGAAATCGCGAAAAAAAATCAGCTGTTCCCTACATTTTGACGAGATATGCGAACGTAGGGAACGCAGATTTTTTTTTTTGCGATTTCATGTTTAGTCCCATAGTAAAAGTTGTTCATAATGATGAGTAAAGTCACGTTTTAAAGTTTGCGCACTGGATAAAAACTTATCCTGTAAATACAATAAAAAAAATTAACACATAATAATATAAATAGAATCTATTTTAGAAACCTGAGCCATTGCTCTCATGTTACTCTATTTTCTATCTAATAAATGGCTAACATAAAACGATTTTAAATAAAATTCCCTTTGTAATTCCCCATGTCATGTACAGCACATCAGAGAGATACCAAAAACGTGACACCGGCCCGCCAATTAAACAAATCACTATTTGCATTTATTCTAATTAAGATCCAACGAACAACAAACATTTTGCACTTAATTAAAATGACCTGTCATTGACAACAACAGGAAAAACGCTATGTATAGTGTACAGGGAAATACGATACTGGTGGAAGAATTCCTAACATTCTTTGATGCTAGCACAGGTCAATATTTGCATAGGTAGTACACGTATAGACTGAAATATTTCACTTCATTTTCAACGGAAAACAATATGGTGAGTCATGCGACATTGCAATCAAAATGCGACTTTACATACCAGAGCCGCTTTGGATGGAATTTACGTAAGTCATTTGTCAACTGCGCAAATTGTGGCTGCAGACTCGCAGTAGGAAACAGTCTGCGGAAATTGAGCAGACGTAACCCCCGGTTACTGAAATCCTGAACAAAGTGGTGCCGATTCTCTTGTCACAAATGCCTCTAAACTAAAAATCACCAAAATTTAGTTTATTCCTGTCAAACGACGATTTCCCATTCTGAAATAGACTAAAGTGACAGAACTTAACTATATTTTAGTTTGACAGCACTAAGATGGCACTGAGATATTAGTTTAGTGAAAATGGCAATTTTGCTATTCTGAATTTGACGTTTTTAACCTAAAATTTAGATTTTCTAACTAAATATGACTATTTTTAATCGCGACTAAAAACATGTGGAATAAAATTGGTTGTCATGAACTAAAATTCACACCAACACCTCGACTTCAGATGAAAAAACAGTACTGATTTTTTTTTTCTTTTGCTTATATCTCGAAAACGGTGTGTCCAATCGCAAAAATAATGAAAATTTCGACACCCTTTATAAAACCCTTAAACCCCTAACACTCTACAAGTAGGTAATATTTTTTCTTATTTTCCACACAAAAAATGAAAAATCCATATAAAACACGTCGAGGCTGCCCCCCCTGCGCGCCTCCGGCTCTAAAAAGATTCACGTGGTTAGGTATCACGTGTGGAATCGCGGTTGTCAAATTCGATTTAGATGTGTCAAAAGTAAGGAATTTTAGTGATAGTTTAGTTAGTTTAGTTCGGTGTACAAGAGAATCGGCATCAGTATCTACTGTCGCAACTAACCATAGGTAAACATGAGAAGCAATTAACAAAAGCCAGGATAACACAAGAAGAAATTTCATTTGAATGATAGTTTACTAATTTACAAACGTTGCAATACTTTCGCCATTGTGAGTTTTGACAGATTTTATATGCTTACGTGGTAGCAGGGACATCGACGCGAAAACTGTTACCATGGATTCAGTATGATTCTAAACTCGCCTGCGTTGAAATTTTTCGTCAGTTATTTAAAGAAAAACCTGCTGTTCCATACATTTTGACCTGCTGTTCCTATGAAACAGCTGTTTAAAAAAAATAACCGTTGAAAAATTTCATCGCAGGAGGTTTCAGAATAATGTACTGAATCCATTGTAACAGTTTGCGCGTCGATGCCACCTTGTATAAAATTGGATTTGATAATATTTTCTAAATTGAAAAGATTTTAAGAAACCCTGAATGAGTAAGACAAAGGAGTTAGAGGCCAATTACCACCACACTAGTCAGAAGAATAATTAAGAAATAAACTCATTACTGACTAAGAAAAGCATCTTAATAGAATCCTAACCCACTAACTCCAGAAATAAACCTTAATTACACCATAAAATCGCCAGGCTATCTTAAGGGCTTCTTCACACGTACCACAACCACACCACGATCACAACCACACCACGTGGCCGAGCGTATATTTCGTATTGAAAATGAATAGGACTATTCACACGTACCACATTTTGCAGTCGTTATCGACCGTGTGTGTGTGATACCGACCACATCGCAACCAGAGCGCAACCACCAGCGACACTGCGAACTAGTGGCCAACCACATCGCAAACACAACGTTGCGTTGACGCAACGACAGTGCGCGCACGCCGCCCGCGCTCTTCCCCTCCCCCGGTTCATTCATTCTGCGTTCGACTGACTGTGTCTGCACACCACGTAACCGCATCGCAACTACTGGCGACAACGAAACCACATCGACATTTTGTCGGTACCACAACGCAACTACAAAAAACTGCAGCGACACTATTCACACGTAACCACTGCTTGACAGCATTTTGTCGTTGCGACGTGGTGTGGTTGTGGTACGTGTGAAAAAGCCCTTAAAGTCGTAATGGGCGTTAAAACTGTAGCTTTTTCTATCAGTCGAAACGCATCTATATTAAAGTCTGGTTACTGGTACTTTGAATCTTAATCCAATCTCGGTAGCGTTGGCCTGATGGACTGCATTGCAGGCTATAAACGGTTTTATAGACTTTATAGACGCGGTAATGGATACTATATTTTAGTTGTTATGTATTTGCTTGTATTGATTAGATTGCTATGGAGCATGTTTTAGCAGGAGCTTGTGGCTAAGTAATAACAGCCGCACGGATCAATCCATCAGGTTAAGCTACGCTTGCCGGGGTTGGTCCGTGGATGGGTGACCATCTTTACATACCGAGACTCCTCCGTGCCTCGGAAAGCACGTTAAGCCGTTGGTTCCGGCTGTCATTCGTGAATCTTTGACATTCGTGAATCTTTGACAGTCGTTACGGGTCGTCAGAAGCCCGAAAGTCTGACAATCAGTCTTATCTAGGAGTATCGTATTACCCAGTTACTGGGTTGTGGAGGTCAGATAGGCAGTCGCTCCATGTAAAATACTGGTATTCAACTGCATCCGGTTAGACTGGAAGCCAACATTGTTGGGAAAAGGCTAGGTAGATTTTTACATACAGAAATTTTTGGATTTATCTAAATCTTTATTTAGAGCTATCTATACCCGTATCTAATTATTTACGATAATGGTGAACATTTATGACAGTCACATGATGTTAGGTGACAAAGCTTTAAAAAATAAAAGCAATGTCTATGGATCTTCATTGTCTATTTATGGGTGACCCCTATACATTAGTAGAAAATAGACGTTTCCGGCTTTCATGTTCCATCAAATGGAAGTTTGTACAATGTTTCCTGCTACCAATGAACGTACCAATAGGGATAAAAACAAAAAAAAAACGTGTGTCACTCGGGGACTGCCGCGGTAAAGCTATTGCATAGCATTTGTAACCTCCATACTTCCTATTTGTCAACGCTACACTTGGGATGATGACGTGATGACATAAAACAAAAATTACGTTTGTTGTCATGGGAACCGTCATTACATGGTAGGCGGAGTGAGGGGTGTTAGGTTTTATTTTCGTTACGTTACGGAATTTCTTGATTTGGTCGCCGCGCTCAAAGCCCGCGATAAAAGCTATGCAATAGCTTAAAAAAAATGTCCAACAGGTAGATTATTAAAAAATATTGGACACGTATTTTTTTTTTTACGTTATCGAAACATTACAGGGAGAAATTGAGTTAAAATGTGCCATAACGTCACGAGTATGTAGATTTTATACTTGTGACGTAGAGACCCCCACTCCCCAACTTGAATGCGTTTTATCTCAGTATTTTTTATTAATAATGATAAAATAAAAAATACGTGTCTAATATTATTTTATTATCTGACTGACGGACTAAATAGTTTTTTTTTTCTTGACCCAGGCATCATCCTTAAGGCGCAACTAGCCGATACTTTTTCCATACAAACGGGGGGGTTTTACTCCACTGTTACACATTGTACATAGTAAAACATGAAATCGTTTTGTCTTATTATTAATTTTGTCTGTACAGAAGCAGAATAGTAAAAAAAAGCAATTAAAAAGTTATGAGCCAACAAAGATTCGTTTTTCCTGCTAATTTTAACGCAACTTTGGGAGTAAATAAGTAATAAAAGAAGTATAAAATCTCTAAAACAAAGCTCGTTCCGACAAAGCTCAATTGTAGAAGATTTTTTTTTGTTAGCCTATATTGTGTCCCACTGCTGGGGAAAGACCTCCCCCCCTCTCCTCCCCTAAGATAATAATAAACTTTATTCGTAATTGATTTATGCAGTAGTTTTTTCATAAAACTCCACCATCCAAAAGACTTTTCGTAATTTTTTACGCGCTCGTTTTACTAAAATCGTTCTGAATGGTGTTTGTGTGCGTGCGAACTAGAGTTTGTGCATGTAGACCAGCGTCTAACTGCTCATCACTGATATTATCTCTGTCGGACACGATGCCAGGTGAGATAGCGTGCTTTTTGACCAAGCCCACCAATGAGTTCGAGCCCGCGACTAGTTCAACCTTAATGGTCATAAACACTCATGTATATTATTAATAGCTCTACTAAATGACAAACGTAATCTAACAGTAATAATATCTTAAAATTCTTCACTATCAAAACTTAAATGGTCAACGTACGGGACCACAGTATTTCGCCGAAAACAGTATGGGGACCCGTTAATACCACGTAATAAATTAAAATGTCGCCCTAAAAATGAACAGACCAATAGGTTATAATGCCCATAATCCTCCCACAGTGCCATATATTACAAAACTACGTATAAATGTGGGTAACAGTGTCAAAGATGACGGCAGCGCAAGTATTTGAATCGTTTAATAGGTTTGGGAAACAACAGTTTTGAATAAAATTACCATTTCAATTTCCTGTAATTGATGCAGGTTGTGGATTTACAAGTTACAAAGCTGGTATTTTGCAAAATTAATTAAAGAACAACATGCATTTTCCTATCAGAAATCAGGATAAGCAGAAATTATTTGACGTCATAAAATATTGGTAATAATGAAACGAGCCTTACAGTAGTCTCTTAAGACCAGGCACTCCAAAGACAATTTCGACGCAAACTCCGCCCCCATGCACCTCCACTATGTACTAAACGCTAATGCATCTGTTATAAAGTTGAATATCGCGTGCGCTCTTTGGTCGTGTTCGAGCATGGAACTAAATGTCGTAAGTCTCAATTCTTATAACTAAAGTAATAATTGATCTAGAGAAAAAATATCTTATACCAGGTTAATAAACTATATTTTCTTACTGTCAATAATTATCTAGACATAAAAGTCGAGTAATCTTGTTTTTGTTTCAAATAATCTTAAAAAAAAAAACATGATTTTCGAATAAAAAATGGATCGAAATAAAATTAAGCAAAAATGTTCCAATAAATCCTATACTAAACTTCAATTTTGATTGTATGCGTGGCTTTTTCAGAATATTAATGCAAATTAACATACAATCTAAGGAGCCTCCTCTTAAGATGTGTAACATCTGACATCTCACTTTGGTAATAAGCAAAATAAGGTAAAATTTGGTAATAAGTAATAAACTAATAAGTAACATTAAAGGGGCGGGGCCTCGTCAAGGTCGTTTCTGACGGCCAACTATCACCGCGCGCGCTCATCGGTCAAATCAAATAGCGCGCGCTTCCCCGGCTTCTTGTGACACACTTTGTCCCTTTTCACGAAATCCATTCCACAGATTTGATTATTTAGATTTTAATTGCAGGAAAGCGAGAGGATGTTACACATCAATAGTAGAAAAAAAAGCAGTGGCACTCCGGGAGTGCCGACAGAAGTGAAAACTTGAAAAAAAATCGGCACCGCGGTAATCAACGCATTGATGTCTTTTACTCTAATCAACGCGTTGATGTCTTTTACTCCACGGTGTCAGTAAATTGTGTTACAGTGTCGCGAAATCAATGGTTTAGTCCCATTTCAAAAATGCCCAACGCGCCTAAAGAAGTTTCCACTTCAATAAAAAAAATGATATACATGGTAACAACGGGGAAATGCATTCGACAATGGAAGCCGATATGAGTTGAGTTCGGTAATAAACCGCTTCGGTTCGGTTGTTTCAAAGATAAAACATACGTAAATTATAGCTGACTTGTTAATTACCAAGAATCAATTTTAAGGATATATGGGTATAGTTTCACCTCCTGCTGTGACCATAATAGAGCATTAATTTTCTAAATCGAACTTTAGTTGGAATCGTGTGAAAGATGAGATTCAAGTTCTCTTCCGTATTTGAGTAAAGATAGAATTCCGTAGCCGACTGCAGGCAGCAGCAGATATTTCTGGACGGTATGGGAAGCCAAGTCAGAGGCCCATACTGCCCTGCTAAGCACAAAGGCAGTATCTCAACCGGAGTAAGTTTTGAGAAAACTGACTGTTTGTAAATTGTAATTTAGGGAAAAATGGAGATATAAATAACTTCTTAGTGGTTTTTTTTACTGTTTTAAGTTAGATAGCGCTATTCCGCTTATACCGTTAGATGCGAAATTGTTAAAGCTATTGAATGGTATTAAAAAAACTAAAAGGGCGTATCTCAGAGATACCGCCTTTGGGCTTAGCAGGGTAGCATAGGCGGCTTTAAAATTCTGACACCAGGTTAGTCACGAGAAGAAGCAGTAGGCAGACTTCATAGAAATACGATTCGTGTCGCGACGACACGTCGTCTGCTGCTGCTGCTTGCAGTCTGCTACGGACTTGTTCTAACTTAAAATATGTTTGAAGAACCTAGTGGGAACACAACGCAATTTTGAAAAAACGAGTCAGACGTTTTCTGATTACTTACTCAAATACTTTGAACTATCTGCTGTTGTGGCACGAAATGGATATTTACCTGTAACAATAAAACAAAACATTATTAACACAATATGTAGGTAACAATAGAGTGATGAATATAAATGTTGATAGATGGAGAGGGAGAGGAAGGCCAAAGAAAAGATGGATGGGTTGTGTGAGGAATGATATGAAAGAGAAGGGAGTGAATGATAGCGAGACGGACGATTGACAAGGGAGAATGGATGAACTGAAACTCAACTCAAAGCATTTATTTTAGTTAAACTATTTATAGGCACTTTTGAATTTTCAAAGAGTCGGTCAGTTAGTCAGAAAGTTGAAGCTAATCCAAAACATAGATCTCTATGGAGAAGAACGGGCAAGAAACTCCAAGGACACTCTTTTAAATATAAATATTACAAAATCCTGGGTACATTATTCTTGTTGCTTCTATAATGTCAGAACAGTGTACAAAAAAGAAATTCAAAATATAAGATTAAAAATAAGCCCTAGCAGATAAGCGATGACCATTGACCAGTCTCAACTGACGGCGCCCGTTCACGAACATGACGCGTGGATCAGCACCATCCTTCTCAACTATTTTGTAGGGAACCGGAGGATCCAACAGGAATGAGGAAAACGTGTCACGCCGACCCCAATTAAGATGGAACAAGGGCAGGAAGATGGTGGTGACATAACAAATCAGTCCAAGTGGGACTGATTTGGTGGGTGAACGGTAGAGGAAATGGGACTTCCTTTGACCACTAAGGCCATGGCTGCTTAACCGGACTTTCCTGTTGCTGCCTTAAGCTTCTACACTCAAAGCCTCCAGCCAGGGGCAAAAACTATGCTAAATTAAAATTAGGCGAGCGCTCGCTAAGGGCACCCCCTGTGGGATACGAACCTCGGCTTAGGGCGTCGCTGGGGGGAGGACAGCAAGATAGGACAGGCTGGATTATTATTCGGGGAATTTAAAGCTGCGTGCTCAGCTGCAACAACTGCTGGCACCTCGTTATCGAGCAAGGGTCGGGGGGGAGTATCATTTATTCGGAGGGCCGGTCGCAATCGCAAAGGACTTCGGCGGCAAGGTTGGAATGACGGGAGGCGTTTGTTTTTGTAAACTGTACTGGTGGATCTATTCTTCTCCTGGTGGAGTGTAATGGGGTTATTTGGGTCGGAAAGTAAACTTCCTCGACCGTTCACACACCGAATTTATTCAAAGACACGTGGTCGAAATACAGCAGGCCACGGGAGAGGTAATGCTCATATAAATACTGTTCAAGGCGCAAACCAAGAGAAAGTTTAGACATTGGAAATCGATTTACAAGTGAATAATAAATAATAAGGTACCGACTGTTATTGACTGATGCTATAAATTAAGTATCGATAAAGTGTTCGATAATATCGATTGTAAAATCGAGTAGTAAACCCAAGATTATGGTAACGTTAGATTAAAATTACGAGCTTAGAACCTTTTGAGAAGAGATAGAGAAATAGGGAGACGGAATTTGCATTGTCATCCATCATACTTGTAATGTGAACGTCATGTCCAATGGAGTAAACCCCTTCAACTGCCACACGAAACAGATGCAATCAAAAATAAAATAATAAATTTGTAACACAGAAAACAAAAAACCCTCCACTTTCGTCCCCTACCATTGTGTTAATTACTACAGACAGACGTACAAAAAACCCACTCGACTTTTAAATTACAAGCAACGGAAAACAATAAATAAAACAAATAAGACAATGGGACCCTCGGGGCCGTGTATCTCGAGCGAAGGACTATTACCAATGGTAACATAATAAAAAGGTTCCCACCTACGTGGTGCACACAAAAAAAGGGGGTTGGTTGGGCGCGCACGCGCATATTTCAAGATGGCTGCGTTTGAGTGATGCACGGGGAGCGGATTGAAAATGACATGTTTAGGGTTGACAGATACATATTTTGATTTTTAAACGGTCCTTACAGTCGGGCGACGTTTGGTGTACCTTTTTGTTATTCTGTCACTAGTTTTAAACTTCGTTTGTAACCCTCGACGCAAAAAGAGGGGTGTTATAAGTTTGACCACTATGTGTGCGTGTCTGTCTGTGGCACCATAGCTCTTAAACGGGTGAAATAATTTGAATGCGGGTTTTTTATTTGCACTTGTGTTATTGTTTTTACTGTTCACATTTTTGTAGTGAAAACTTCTTCAGGCGCGTTCTGTCGGCACTCCCGGTCCGGAGTGCCACCAATTTTTTTAAAGGTATTGTATAGCTTTTATCCCGGGCTTTGAGCGCGGCGACCGAATCAAGAAATTCCGTAACGTAAGGAAAATAAAACCTAACACCCCCCACTCTGCCTACCATGTAATGACGGTTCCCATGACAACGTGATGTTCCCATGACAACGTAATTTTTGTTTTATATCATCATCCCAAGTGTAGCGTTGACAAATAGGAAGTATGGAGGTTACAAATGCTATGCAATACCTAGCTTTACCGCGGCAGTCCCCGAGTGCCACACGTTTTTTTTTTTGTAAAAAGTTTTTGTTTTTACTTTACACATTATTTTGAAGTGAAAACTTCTACGCGTTGGGCATTTTTGAGATGGATGACTATACAATTGATTTCGCGACACTGTTACGACACCAGCTTTTGACCATTAAAAAGACATCAACGCGCGATACGTTATTTCCTGCACAATAAAATTATTCAAGTTTTCACATCTGTCGGCACTCCCGGAGTGCCACTGTTTTTTTTTTTTAAAGAAAGTTGCCACAATTCCTAACCATCCAAATTCCGCTTCCTCCCTTAACTTAGATCCCCCAATCCGCCGAGCTGCGCTGACGCAGCGTGTGTGACACTCAGACCAACATAAGTCAAGCGGCAAGTCCCGCAGTCCTACAGTACTGCTTATGATAATATTTCGCCTCCATGTTTGAGGAGACGGCGCGGAACAAAGAAGCCGCTTATCTACATGATGGATACTGTGGTACCCTTGTGTTATCTTTTGTCCCGGAGGATAGAAATCTTTTAGTAGAGGTACAAATTGAGGTTCTGGGATTTTTTTTACATTGTTGATTTATTTAAGCTTGATTATTGATATCAAGGGATGCTTAAAGTATTTTAGAATCAATAAGATCTATAAGTTTTATAGCTCTATGGCGGTATATTGTGGGATGTAAAAAAACTATATTTGTTTTACCCAACTTCAAATAAAACACTAGTAAGAGACCATAAACATATCCCCCCCAATACACAGTCGTTAAAACCGTCGCAAACACAACTCCAGCGCATTCACACCTAACAGAACTACAGACAACGTAGTATGTTTCTCCAGAGCGACTTAATAATGGGAATAGCAACATAAACTTGGTACAGTCAGCCTCAAAAAAATGGAGTACTCCTCGAAGCGCACCATAAGTATTCCCTGAAACGCACCATTCAGGTGCGCTTCGAGAAATACCCCAAAAAGTGTATACATCGACAAGAATTCAATAAATTTTCTACAATATTTGTGTTCTGTGTGAGTGTGTGGCTATTTTGACAGACACCTGAACCAGGTGTCGCGACACCTGAAGGGGACAGCCCCTCAGGTTTATCAATGTGTAGCTACAATTAAGTACCTACCCAATGTGTACATGTTTTAAGACTACACATGGATACAATAATAAGGAACAAAGATTGTAGACAGTGAAATGAATTCTTGTGATGTACACAGCTTTTTAAAGTGAAACTTTTATTACATCGTCTCAAACTTTTTCGTCTGTGTGTTGCATGTCGCGTGACGGTCGGCCGCGGAGTAGGGATAAAGTGAAAGGCGCTCGTCAGAGCAGCCAAGGCCAATATGGCGGCGCCTATAGAAGTTTCACTTTTACCGTGGTTTCATAAAACCACACAATCCTTTTTTTGAAGCTGACTGTACATAGGCCCTCAGTCTTGTACGAAAAGGGAAAAGTCGTGCGACATTCTTACGCGTTTCAGCGCAAACATTACGACTTAAAACCGGCATTAAAGTGACATACAAGCAATTAAACATGCGCCGGCGCAGCGGGATCGAGTTTACATTGTTGTAGTACCAACAGTTGGTAATATTATGTCGCGCGTGTTAACGCGTTTTTAAAATCGTTAAACAGTCCATGTAGATCATTTACTAAAATGTTTGGTTTGACGTTTATTTGTATGTTAACTGTCAGTTTTGACATTTATGCTGCTTGTGTACAAAACAGTTCTTTTGAACACCATGTAAAAATACACCATAATATTATCTTATTCGTAAAGTAAGCGCGAGGCTCGACAGTCATTTTGAGGTCTAAGTACACTATATTGGTATATTGACGTGTTAGCTGACATATAGCAAATAATTAAATTTAATATTTTGTGTTGCGTAATGTAAATTATTTTGCATAAGTATAATTTTATAGAATCAAGTTTCTCTAACTGAACAGACAGCTGTGCTGCTGGGGAGTTTGTTGCGCCACTTCTTCTTCCCAGCTAAAGCACTAGGAAGTGGTGAAGGGTGGGCGTTTTTGGGGGACTGTCTTATGTAATTTTGACGTTCGAAAAGAGCTGATTCTCAGCCTAGTTTGAATAATGACTTTTTGAATTCTTGAAAATTATCTTTTTATACTATCTTCGCATGTCCGTCATTTTGAACTTAAAATAAAAATACACTATAGGAACCCAACGTCTTTGGAGTAATTGAAAACGTAATTGTTAGCAAATAAAGTTCAAACTCGAATGCATTTCAGACTATACTGTCAGTGGTACTCTTACTCACTACCGTCACACGGATGCACTCAAGGACGTTCCTCGTGTTGTGTGACAAAGGGAAAATAAATAAAGATTTCTTTCATCATCCTGTTATAAGGCGACTTGGAATAAAATAGTTATTAGAATTATTTAAAAACTATTAAAAACATACCTTTACGTAATTCTCAAATCCAATTTAAATAATAATTAAAGCGACGGTTACCCAAAATCGAATGCCACTCGTTAAGTGTTCAGGGTTGTCGAAAACGAATTGAGATTTTACAATTTATAAAAACAAATTTATTTTTTGCATTCCAATAATTGTAGCTACTGACAGTTACCTTGCAATTTAGCATCTGTAGGCGAAGTAAAACGCCAGTTGATTAATTTTAAATTTGAATATATTCAACACTGATTGATTGATAATAGCTGTGATTTTTATAGCTAAGAAAATTAATCTGTCAAGCGTTCGCAGGTTGAACGACGAAATACAAACATGTTGAGGTTACGCTACTATACAAACTTAGTACCTACTTACCTTTAAGTTTATACAGTAAGTGTTAATTAGTTTTTCTATACGTTTGTTATTTTACCTTCAAAGGTTAATCAAATGTCGATTGTAATCTAACAAGTAAAATGATGTTTATACATTTTATAATTGTTATAAAAATAAACCAAGATGACATTTGAAAAAATCTTGAAACTTAACTCATCAAGTAGTTTCACAAGGCAGTTTTATGATCATGCTAAAAACAAGGCAATAATGAAATGACACCACAAACAATATGTCATAGAGTAGGTAGTCAGTATGTCTTCAAAGAACATCTCGTGAGGCGGTAATTGGCGAGAGAAATTCGTAAATTTGAGACTAGCGTGATTTCTGGCACTACATCTCAAGCGGAGATAATATTTTACAAAAATATAGCGGTAGTTAACTCTTTGGTTAATTAAACCAGAAAAGAAAAATGATCACTGCGAAGTTTCGTAAAAGCTTAAGAATATTTTTAATTAAAAATGTGATTTAAAACATGTATCAGCCACATTCGTAACTTTTCTCAAGTAAGTACACATATTAACTGCAATATTTATTTTAGAACAGACTTAAGGTACGCACTTTTATCAACTTTACCTTTGGCGTAGTTTACCAATTTTATGAGACATCATTCAAACAAACATTCATTATTATCTTTAAGAGAAAAATTATTATATTAAGTAGACTATCTCTCCAACAGCAAGTCTTGAACTTCGCCGATTAAGTCTGACTTGACAGGAATGTCGTCCAAGTAAATGCACTCGTATGGGAATACTGCAAATGAGGTTTAATTAAGACATCTATCTGTATTGTACGCTGCTATAATATTTATAAAAGAAGGTTCTCTTTTATTTGTATGCAAGTTAATTGAGACATTGTTATAAAAAGGCAAGTCGGAATATAATTGGGTTTGAGTATATGAATGTAACCTGCATAGCGACAACCCTATGAATAGTAGAACCACTTCCCAAATAAGACAAGTATCTTCATACTATTTAAAAATCGATCAATATTTAATATTTATTTATAAAACGAATTTTTTTGAAGTGAAACCTTTTTTAGGCGCCTTGGGCATTTTTGAGATGGGAAAAACAATTGAACTCGCGACACCGTTACCGACACCTCATTTTTGTAAACGCGATTGTGCTCTTTATTTATATTCCGTTACGGATCAATGTTCTATGAAAGTATATTTACTTTAAAGGTTTTGGTAGTATTTTTTTTTTGTAAACGCGATTGTTTACGGACCAATGTTCTATACAAGTATTTTTCTTCAACCAAAGCGATCTCGTTCAAGTTTTCACTTCAGTCGGCACTCCCGGAGTGCCACAATTTTTTCTCTCTCTCAAAATTACCAATACGGTAGAAATGAAAAAGACATTGCCTTATATAGGAAAACCGAATATTTATTTATTTATATATAGGTACTTTATTTTACACCACAAAAATACAAAACAAAACAAAAATCAAACACTACAAAATATACAATGGACGAAGAGTTGGTATTGAAAACAGCAATACGCGAACGTTGTTTTCCGTTTACGACTCAAAGGCTCAATTTAAAGACTTGAACGTTGCAAACCGACGTCTGTCGTGAACCGTTGACAAAAACATACAAACTAAAAGACAATGTTTTGTGTTGTCATGTCATTTCCGCATTCTTATGACACGGACCACGTGACAGAGCTATTGTTTGCCCACTTCTATGGCAACAAACATACCTCCTTTGTACAACCTGCAACCGTTTGTAATGGGTTCCGCGAACATGTGATTTACCATGAGAACCATCTAAGTTACCAATGTCTCATTCATTTGCAATACTCACTTTACCGGGGTTTACATTATAAAACTAGTGTCGGGAACCAGTAGTTTGACTGTCCTGTTTCGGGTTTTAGCTATAGCATTTAGAGAAATAATAACAATTGTTTCAACAAAGTCTGAGCAGTTAACATGGGATATGACAGCGTGTTAGTTATAATTATATTATCAGCTTTTCAAAAACCAGGTGTTAGTTAGCTAGCTATAGCTCGAAACAGAACAGTCACTGTTTCACGACACTAGTTCCATAATGTAAACCCCGCTTTATGTATTTATTGTTTATGGTCACTATAGTCTGTCTAAAATTTTGATATCAATTTGACAGCTGCCAATATACAGGTTGATTATTTTAAACGCTTCGTTTGCAGTATTGGACGTTGAAAGTCTTTACAATTCAGTGCATGTCAAACTTAATATGGTGCGAGGATCATTCTCAACAAAAAAGGAAATTTTTCCGAATATAACCAGCGATTACACTACCCGTACTTCGTTGCCCGAGGCTCATCCCACGGTATTCTTGCATAACAGGACTTGAGCGCCGACCGTTCCGTGATTTAACATCGCGTCTGCGCAAATCAATCAACACACCGCACTATGACAATGAACAATTTAACCGAAGTCTGCCGAAGTAAACGCACGATTCACCGTTTTCCGAAATCGCTCGGAACAACGGGAGTTTTGAAGTTTACGACTCTTTCCCAGGAAGAAATATGTTAAGAAAAATATGATTCTGTATCTGCGTCAAATAAATAAAGTTTAATTACTGTGTAGTAATTAAGAATGTCTTTGCGATAAACCTAGTATTTGTATAAGCTGTATTCTGTATAATTTTGTTGTTTTCAGAGAACTTGAGTAAATTAATAACTGCTGCAGTGTTTGAGTAAATATTTTGTTATGTAATTTATGTCATTTATTGTACTCACAATATCGTTAATGAAGGGTATATGCAGTTCTCTTTGTTTTACGAACAATGCCTTACATAATATTATTGACATTCGTTAGTTGTTTAGACTACACAATACAGGTTACAGGTTTATACAAATTAGTCAAATATAACTTGTTACTGACTTGCAAAAGAGGATTTTCATGTTTCAAAACTACACTAACTTGAAAATGGACTATCTACTGTCTGTTCAAAAAGTATGTTATAAAAGTGTAAACAAACTCGGTTCAGGTTAATAAATTCTTACGCAATCGCTCACTAAAGGGAATTTAGAATCACATCCATGAGTATTTAGAAGGTTTTAACTTTATATCTCACAAGTATTTCCAACAACGATTGTTTGAATAACATTATTGAATCGTCATTGAAAAATTGAGGTTACAAAAATTAAACTCAGTTATTGTCAACTAAAAAACATCATAATCGTTATTTAAAATTTCTGGGTAGGGTATTTAAATAATAAAATAAATTAAAGAACTCAATTTGTAAGAGGTACTACAAATTGACATCCATGGTACATTTTCAGATTAATTTGTTTACATTTTCAACTGATAATTTTGGAACAGATCATATCTATTGCTTTAACCAAAATAGCCACAAAACGTTAATGTTTTAGTCAAAGAAAAATATTTCCTCAAAACGAGGTACCAGGAACTCATAAAATTATAAAAGACTCCGCTTGTGCCAACTCGACCCATCACCTAACGATCTTCAACTCTAGCCAAGTCTCATAGTAACAGCCCGGACAAAAGCTTTTGCACGCAGATTCCGCACTTATTCACGCCTCGAACAAAAGGGGGTCGGCACTTGAGTGAGCCTGCCAATGCTATACACGGCTAGTCTGAATGTTAGCGACAGAATTTTGATCAAGCTGTTGGAAATGCGAGGAATTAAGTCCGATGGAATGGAGTGAACTTAATTTTGTTTATGCTCTGACCTGACTATGAAGAGCGATGACCTGTATGTAAATATTTTTGCAGAGGAGAACAATTGTTTATTTGGATCATCATGATAATAGAGTATTTATGTACCTTTTCCCAACTATGTTATTAATAATGTTATTATCCTCAATAGCAAATAAATAGCACGTATTAAAGGCTAACCACTCACGCCGTGAGTGGTTAGCTTGCGTATTCTGTGCAGAGCTCATGCAACGCGTCGTACGTCAAGCCAGCAATAGGACTGGGGTATCAATGAGCGCTATCCCAAATTAGACGCATTATTAATGCGCATTACTTGACCCCAAAAAAAAAACTAATGTTTTTGAAGTGAAAACTTCTTTAGGCGCGTTGGGCATTTTTGTGATGGGACTAAACCATTGATTTCGCGACACCGTGACGACACCTTATTTTTGTAAACGCGATTATGCTCTTTATTCATACTAAGTTACGGATCAATGTTCTATGCAAGTATTGTTACTTTAAAGGTTTTGTAAACGCGATTGTGCTCTTTATTTACATTAGATTACGGATCAATGTTCTATGCAAGTATTTTTACTTTACAAGGTTTCGGAAGTTTTTTCTTTTTTTTTGTAATAGCGATTATGCTCTTTATTTAGATAAGGTTATGGACCAATGTTTTATATAAATATTTTTCTTCCACCACGGCGATTTTATTCAAGTTTTCATTTCTGTCGGCACTCCCGGAGTGCCACTGCCATATTTTTTTTATTTGTCGAGAGTTTTGCCAGCTAGTTTGTATTTACCCTGTAGAGTACCTATTTATGTTATTAAAATATTATCCTCAATAGCAAATATAGATTGCATTTGAATTGAACTATTAAATAGTGCAGTCTATTTCGAAATGCATGGCATGTGTCACGTAATAGCACGTTATTTCAAGCTTACGTATAATCACATTAATCACCGTTAATAAAATAGCAAACACCTGTGTTAAAGGTTACATAACAATGATATCATACTACCTAATGTTTTATATGCCTGCAAAATGACTTGTTTTCAAGTTACTGAACTCCAATTTTCACGGTTTCATATTAATCTAAATTAATTCTAGAGCCTTTGTTTTATTAAGTGTTATGTGATCTATTTCTGTGATTGCTGGCTATCCTGTAATTGGCGACTGTATAAGTCCGAGGCTATTGTTAGCTATAGTATTTATGATATATTTATTATACTAGCTGCGCCCCGCGGTTTCACCCGCATAAGTCTAGATCCCGTGGGAAAAAAAAAATCCTATGTTCTTTTCCAGGGCATCATCTAAATATGTGCCAAATTTCATCCAAATCCATTCAGCCGTTTTAGCGTGAAGGCGTAACAAACAAACTTACTTTCGCATTTATAATATTAAGGATACAGAAGCTGTTGGTGTACCTTTATAAATAAATAAAGAATACAAATGCAAAAACTCCTGACAGAAATTGACACGTGTTTCACCTCTCAACGAGGCATCCTCAAGATGACGATGGACTATTCGCGAACCCGAACACGCCGTGTGCCATCATCTTGAGGATGCCTCGTTGAGAGGTGAAACATGTGTCGATTTCTTTCAGGAGTTTTTTATGACTCTTTAGAAATAGCTAAGCGGAACAGGTTACTAAATATATCCACGTCTATTGTATTTTATAATGGATTTCCGCAAGGTCACACCTGAATCAATTAACTATCTTGAAATAATGAAAAATAACATAACATCACGCCTATATTCACCAAAAGGTAAGGCAGAGGTGTACCTATAGTACACCCACATTTCACCAGTTATGTTTAAGTCCCGTGTAACAGGGGGCGAGTCTATTGCCATCGATACCGGGCACAAATCGAGACTCTGGGCTGCTACTGAGAAATTCCTAATGGAAAAACCCAATAACACGTTCAGCAGTAGCGCTAGCGACCACAAGACGAATGAGGCAGTAAAAAAAAAATGGTTTATGTAATTGAATTGTTTACGATCGTCACTAACTTCAATTCAAATTACTGCAAAATAACGATAAACACCAAATCAATAGTTACTGGTACCGATTCCCTTGTTCACAAACTAAACTAAATTTATGTTCAGTGCATCTTTTATTTCTATTTCAATAAGAAAAGGATAGAAGATAAATTTTAGTTTAGTCCTGTCAAATTAATCAGCGCTTGACGTAAATTGACGCAATTTTACTCGGCAAGTTTTTAATCACGTCTAAACTTGTATGGAGAGTGACAGGCGATGATTAATTTGACAGGACTAAACTAAAATGTATCTTCTGTCCTTTTCTTAATGAAATAGAAAGAAAAAGATGTACTGAACTTAAATTTAGTTTAGTTTGTGAACAAGGGAATCGGCACCATTGTTACTTTGAAAGAAGAAAGAAAGAAACATATGCGTCACATCCACGCAAAACGGCCATCGCTCAGTATAATGCTGCGACCCCATGCGAGACAGAGCCACAGCGCTGGTTTTCAGCGACAGCCGGCGTCGACGTGATGACGTCAATCGGTGCAGCTTTATAGTGAAATACCGAATCAAAAATAAAAAAATTACAATACTTAATTCCTACAAATAATTACAATACTTAGTCAGACACATATTTTCTGCTTTTTCATATTAATCAAAAATAACTTAGAAAACACGTATTAAAGTTGGGGAGTGGGGCTCGTTACGTCACAACGTTGTATTAAATCTAGCAAGGCGTGACGTCATGCCACATTTTAACTCAATGTATCGCCGTAATCTTTTGATTACGACAAAAAGAAAAAATACGTGTTCAATATTTTATAATAATCTACAAGACGGACAAAAAAAATTTTTTTAGACACATGCCTATTGTTCGAGTAGAATTGCGTAGCGCTGTCGTGTCGAGCCATTAAGTTACGGTCCTCTAAAATATCGTTTGCATACCTCCATCAAATAGATTTCGGACGTATCCTTCACATAAACTCGCCCTGCCACAGTATACTTTTGTACCAGTAGGTAAACTTTTACGCAATTCCAATTGCACATACATTTCGTACGAAAACCTATAAAATTATAAACGTTACCGTCATACAAATACAAAGTAATTTATAACTTCATGCTACCATATTTAATAACCACAATAATTGTGAGATGACTGTCTCATTTCGGTGAACGATAATGTCTGTCATGTGGGAATTAATGAAATTATTACTTATACTTTATTTTTATTGAGAACGTTTACGTCAACCTTTGGTTGTCTCCGAGCTGAAGGTAATGGATATGAGTAACTGAGTTTTAATGTGAAGGGAAGAAGGTAATTTTAAAAGAAATACATTTCTCATTTCATTTGATCCGTGGATATGACCATCTTTACAAACCAAGACTCCTCCGTGCCTCGGAAAGCACGTTAAGCCGTTGGTCCCAGCTGTCATTCGTGGATCTTTGACAGTCGTTACGGATCGTCAGAAGCCCGAAAGTCTGACAACCAGTGTTACCCCTTGTATCGTATTACCCAGTTACTGGGTTGTGGAGGTCAGATAGGCAGCCGCTCCATGTAAAATACTGGTATTCAGTTGCATCCGGTTAGACTGGAAGCTGTCTCCAACATAGTTGGGAAAAGGCTAGGCAGATTGATTGGAAGAGACAGAGCAAATAAATGGCTTTAAAAGAAATAAAATACGATAATTTCATTAGAGGATACAAAATTTCGTGTATTTCTTGTTTATTGATTCATCTGATATTGCCGAGATTTACAAAGTAGGCCCGATGACGCGCGACAATTAACGAACTTCTGATTTTCGGCTTGGCCAAAGCTTCGGCTGGTTTATGGCCGAAAACGTAAACGAAGCTTCGGTCAGTCACTATCAATAATACAAAGACAAAGATACATAATGCCACCTGCTACGATCCTTACATACTCCTTTTCAGTCAATTCTGAAGATTTATGATTACGTTGCAATAGTAATTCTTTCCTTTGTAAGTTATCATAACGGCCATATTTTTTTTTTTTTTTAATATTACGCAATTCCAACGCCGGATACTGTTGGTGATAGTGGGCGATTAAAATTACACAGAACTAAATATACGCCTAATAATCTAGCGTAGGCTTAATTATACGAAAACTGATTACTTTCGGTAGCTTAGCTTAGTAACAGCAGCAGAACAACTTTTTTACATTAATTTCAAATTCCCTTCACTTTTATTTGCTAACGGATAGTTGGTTCTTCAATGGTGCCGATTCCCTTGTTCACAAACTAAACTAAATTTAAGTTCAGTGCATCTTTTTCTTTCTATTTCATTAAGAAATGGACAGAAGATAAATTTTAGTTTAGTCCTGTCAAATTAATCAGCGCTTGACGTAAATTGACGTAATTTTAGTAAGCAAGTTTTTAATCACGTCTAAACTTGTATGGAGAGTGACAGGCGCTGATTAATTTGACAGGACTAAACTAAAATTTATCTTCTGTCCTTTTCTTAATGAAATAGAAAGAAAAAGATGCACTGAACTTAAATTTAGTTTAGTTTGTGAACAAGGGAATCGGCACCATTGGCATCCTTTCTAAGTCAGTGACAATGTGACAAACTTTTGATCATAATACAATATGTCAGGTTTAAGTAAATTTACCTTCTTAACCTTTTCCCAAGTATCCAGTCAAACCGACTGCAGCTGAATACCAGTATTTTACATGGAGCGACGGCCAGTTACTGGGTAACACGATACCCTTGGTAAGACTGGTTGTCAGACTTTCGGGCTTCTGACTACCCTTAAAGACTGTCAAAGATCTACGAATGACAGCCGGGACCAACGGCTTATCGTGCGGTGACAGGTTTAATATCATTAGATTAATTGAGGACCAATTAAGGAGAGGACGGGGAGGATTATTTTATTGAGGATCTCATTGTATGCTGCACCGGTCGACGTCATAACGTTAACGCCGGCTGTCGCTGAAAACCAGCGCTGTGGCTCTGTCTCGCATAGGGTCGCAGCATTATGCTGAGCGATGGCCGTTTTGTGTGGATGTGGCGCATATTTTCCCCTACTTATGCTTTTTGTTTTATGTTCTTTCTTTGTGTCATTTTCACCGCAAATAAAGATATTTTCTTTTTTTTAGGACCATCTTCCATTAAAAGATGTGAAATAAAAAGCACTGATGGCTCAGTAATTAGTAATGTCGGAAACGAGACAGTAGTCGTTAGTTTGCAGCCGGACTTGTTCTAATTTATTCTCAGCGGTGCTATTAATCATCAGCCTCAAAAGGGAAGGAATACAATACAATAAATGCTTGTCTGTAGTGACTTATCGCTGGCTATGTTTCAACGAGGTGGAGCGGAGTCACTGAACTCTTATTATCTCAATAGTTTCTATCGGATTGAAGTTATTTGTAGTGCGGGATTAACGATAAAGAGAATAGTAGGAATTGTACTATTTATCCTATACTATTAAACGAGCAATATTTGTATATATACATATCTTAATATATATAAATTACATGTCACGTTGTTTGTTCGCGATGGACTCCTAAACTACTTAACCGATTTTAATCTAATTTGCACACCGTGTGCAGTTTGATCCAACTTGAAAGAAAGGATAGCTTACATCTTAATTTAGGAAAAAAAATAGTAGTAGGGTGGGTAGGGTAGGTAGGGTAGTAAGTGATAAAGATGGTCCAGAGTGGCAAAACAATGTTTGCAGGGTCAGCTAGTATATTTATATATATAGATATGTGTTTGTAATCACTTTCTCGACAACGGCTCTAACATTTCGATGTTGCAATTTAGGGGTTTACGGGACTGCTGGGGTTGCGAAGAAGTCCGAAAGAGGAGATCGTGGCGCCCGGCAACATGGCAACCGAAGGAACACGGGTGGGTTTTAGTCAGTAAGAGTCTGACACGCCCTCCCGCTCCGCTCAGAGCAGGAGAAGTTATTTGATAATTTCCCACCCAAAAAAAGGGGTTTACGGGGGCAAAAAATCGATCTAGCTAAGTCTCATAACTGGGAAAATTCGTTTTCTCTATTTTCACAGCCTCTCGGTATACCTGGACGATATATTTATTTATATTTTCACCCAAGCAGAGCTCGGTCGACCAGGTACTTGGTAATAATACGCAGGACACAAACGCCATCAAATAATTGTAGAATAGCGTCATAATCTCGTAACGATTCTATAAATTTTTAGTCGAAGTATGATCACTTTAGAAAATTAGGCAAGCGGAAATTATGACTGAAATGGTGCCATAATTTAAAGAAATGGTTTGAAATTTTTTATTTTTTCAACTAGGCCTTATAAAACCAACTCTTATCTTCATAAACAAAAGAGAAAACTGGTAAACAAGCCGAGTATATCTACAAGCCAGAGTTATGTTGTTGTGTAAATAAAACTTAATTAAACAAGCGAGGTCGGCGCGGGCGCAACCTTTAACGGTACAACAACATCTGCGGACAGAACAACTGCACAGAAGTCGCAATCTACTCATTAACTCGTACTGATATCAAGAAATTGTGTATTTAGCGTCTGATTTAAAGAGTATTTCTTTAATTAACCGAATCGGACAGTGCCGAATCTACAATAGACATACACAGACTCCGGACGCAGGTTGGCCGAAGTTAGGAAAACCTGGTGGAGATTTACAGATGACTCCGCCCTGGAGACTAAATATGTTGCTATTCCAAAAACAATGGGACACTTAAAATCATGTCCTACGTGTCCTGTTGTCCTTCGTTACAAGACCAGATGGACGGTACTGTCAAATTCGGGACCGACTCAATTTAGATTGCCATCGACACAATATGAAGAAGAACTAGTCATAATAGAGTTAAAGAGAGGATATTTTATATAAATGCTAATGCAGGCAAAAACAATCACCAAGTGGATCCCAAATAGCAGGAAAAGACTACGCTGCAGGGCCAGAAAGAGATGGCGGGTTGAGCTGGACTCCGTACTAAAGGATTGGACCACAATCGCAGTGCAGAAGGAAAGTAGAAATAGGGTAGATTAGAAATAGGGCTTTTGCCGTGCAGTGGGCACAACATAGGCTTATAAATAATAGTAGCGTTTTTTACAACTTTACAAACCATCGCGATTTCTGTTGTAACCAGCGCTGTGGCTCTGTCTCGCATGAGGTCGCAGCATTATGCTGAGCGATGGCCGTTTTGCGTGGATGTGACGCGTATTTGCCTCCAATTTGTTATTTACGTGTTTTTTATTTTGTTTGCGTTACGTTTATCGCAAATAAACGTATTTTCTTTTTTTCTGGCGTATGAGTAAGTTCTATATCAATGTAATATATACCTACATAGAGGGGCTTGTGACTAAGTAAAAACAGCCGCACGGGTCGATCGAAAAGGTTAAGCTACACTTGCCGCCCTTGGTCCGTGGTTGAGTGACCATCTTTACATACCAAGACCCCTCCGTACCTAGAAAAGCACGTAAAGCCGTTGGCCCCAGCTGTCATTTGCAGATCTTTGATAGTTGTTACGGGTCGTCAGAAGCCCGAAAGTCTGGCAACCAGTCTTACCAAGGGGTACCGTGTTACCCAGTAACTGGGTTGTGGAGGTCAGATAGGCAGTCGCTCCATGTAAAATACTGGTATTGAGCTGCATCCGGTTAGACTGGAAGCCGACCCCAAACTTTATTTAAATTATGGTGAAAACTCCATCAAAATCTGTCGCGTATTACAGAAGAACAACGCGATCACACAAACAGACGCGAATAGCGACTTTAATTTAAAATCATCAATCTCAAAATTATCGTACAGTCGCCGGAAAAGAAGTTTCATGTCTTGCTTCAAAATACAATATTATCTAAATTACTACTATAAATCACTCTAATCCTCCCGGAACCTAATTTCAAACATAATGACAGCATTTCGCACACAACAGCGTACACCATTGAGCCGTCACTCCGACACATACAATGCGCGCACGCACCGTTGCTAGTGACACCGGACGCGGCCCGTTATGCAGTCTATCGATCATGCGACGAACTTTGTTTACCCGTGGCCTGACCCTAATGAGGAGTATACATGACTGTCCCTGGTGTAATGACTTTTTCTCAGTTGATTGATGTTCGGAAATGTATTATTTTATCACATTGCTAATGAAAAACTCTATGCAACCAAAACTAACCAGATGCAATTCTGCCTTATTTCTGGCAATTTTACTTAGACAAAGGTAAGAGCGTTAGAACGAACTTTATTTATCTATGGCCCTAATGAGGAGTGTACATGACTATGGTGTAGGTACTGTTGGTTGACTGCTGTTAATTTTGTCTGTGGTTTTTTCGTGTTCGCAGATGTATTATTTTCTCAAACTGTCAATGAAGGCTCAGAAACCTCTATGCAGTTAAAATTGTTTAGATGCAATTCTGCCTTACTTCTAGCAGTTTTAGTTAAACAAAGGTACGTGCTGTTGGAACTTGGACGGTAAAACCCTTACTTATTTAAACGAACTTTGTTTATCCATGCCCTTACCGGCCCTGACCCTGATGAGGAGTATACATGACTGTCCCTGGTGTAATAACTTTATTATTATTGTCAGTTGAGTCAAGTTAATGTTTTCTGTTCGGAAACGTCTGAATGGTATCTTAGTGTCTAATCATCATCATCATTCCAGCCGAAAGACGTCCACTGCTGGACATAGGCCTTCCCCAAGCACCGCCACTTCGACCGATTCTGTGCTTTCCGCATCCAGCGGATTCCTGCGGCCTTCACGAGGTCATTGGTCCATCTTGTGGGAGGTCTTCCAACGCTACGTCTTGCGCTACGTGGTCGCCACTCCAGTGTCTAATAGGTCAAAGAAATTTTCCCACTTTACCAGATGAAATTTTGCCTTATTTCTGGCAGTTTTTACCTCCACAAAGTTAAGTGCTGTTGGAACTTGGACGATTGCGCCCTTGACAAAAACCTCATTCTTCTTTGGGGAAAGTGTCTGCTTAGGTCTTGGGCTTCATAATTATCACGGACAACATTAATTAAATTGGTATATTAAACCTTAATTCTGTGGTGTTTGCCGGTGTGCGTGCCTTCAAACAATACTTTTCATGCTATTTAGTACTTAACCTCCAAAATGAATAGAGCTATTAATTTAAGCTTAATGAGACTAAAGGTTAAAGAGCATTAGTTTCAGGTTAATATTAGAAATACAATTTGTAATGACCATGAAAGTTTGAAGCAATTAGCATTCGTTATTGACATGCAATTTGTCACTGGTATGCAATGTCACGAAATAATTAAAAAATAAAATATCCAATGTCTTTTAGGGTATTTGCAAATGATTATGTTTTAAGTTGAGGAAGTCTTGCGAGTAAAACGCTTGTATTTCATAGTTTGCAATAATAAAGCTACAATTACAAACAAAATAATTGGCATGCTCGCGCGGCACGATGCGTGGGCGCCATCAATTGGACGCGCGGCTTCACCACGCATGACGTTTGCTCTACGCAACGAGCCATCAAAACTGACGCACAAATAAAACGGTGACAGATGGAAAATTGCAATCTGCACTCACGACATGAGGGATAAGCAGAGAGAATAATACTGCACTCCTCGTTATTGTCTCTGCCCGAGAGTGGCCATTAGTCGCGGAATTTTATCGCGTTTATTGCTCCGCTAACTTTTATGTCTGAAACGTACGTTTGTGGAATGTGGAGAAACAAACGAGCAGACATCATATATTTAATGTTTTAAATATGTTCCAATTAAAATTCCACACAAAACTATTTTTACGCACCAGACTCTAGAAACGAAAAAGCAATCGCACACTAATTAATTCTCCCAACAATCGACTAATCAAATAATTAATACTCGTATAAGACTGTAACATCATCGACTTAACGAGGTATGTGCCCAATACAAACATTAAAACTTTTCAATGACCCACGAACTCGCCGACAAATTAATCGATATCATTTGTTAGGAAAAAATACGCAGAGTAAACACACATAACGATACTCGAATCGATTTTGTGTAATGGTTAATCGAGAGGTAATGAAAGAAACCGACCCGTTCTATAACGAGGTTAGTGGATTGAATGTAACTAGTTCGCAGACGAATAAAAATATTTGCTCGACACAGATGGGAATTTACGCGGTTGTAAATTCTGTACTAACTATGCACCGATAGGCGGCCGCAAGCCCTATGGACTTCTTTGAGAGCTAAATGAACATTTCACCGACATAATACCAGATATTTGGCATCAGGATGTTGCATGTCGGTTGAAATGTCTTCACATTTGACGGATGAACGTCAAAATGCTGTGTCCGCCTGATAATCACGATGAACTTTACAAGAAATGGCCTGAGGATAGACAACATGACTACTAGGACTGTTCAATCAATCTGCCTAGCCTTCCCAAATATATTCGGATCGGCTTCCAGTCTAAAGGGATGCAGCTGAATACCAGTATTTTACATGGAGCGACTGCCTATCTGACCTCCACAACCCAGTAACTAGGTAATACGACACCCCTTGGTAAGACTTAGGGCTTCTGACGACCCGTAACGACTGACAAAGATCTACGAAGGAAAGCCGGGACCAACGGCGGAGGGGTCTCGATATTTTATGGATGGTCACCCATCTACGAACCGACCGCGGCAAGTGTAGCTGAACCTTCGATCGATCCGAGCGACTGTAATTTTTTTTTAACACCTGACTAAAGTGCAGTGCTGCGCCAATTACAACAGGCGGTGTAAATTATGCAATTAATTAGAAAGCATGAAAACGCTAAAGAGTTCGGCATTATGCAACACCTTTCGCGGGTTCTGGCGATTTTAGCAATTGTCACGACCGTTCAGAGGCGCCCAACGCATTCACACTTGGACGATTACAAAACTTTTTTTGTAAGAGAAACGGATAAAAAATCGACGAACGCCGCTCATTTTCGCAAAGATCAAGTTACAATCTGCATATAAAAACTGTTGAATTAATTTCACTTTGGACTCTTTTGAATCAATTCAAATCAATTGTAATGTATCCGAAACTAATTTACTTTAGTGTATTTTTATTGACAACCAAGTTAAATAAATGACACGCATTTTCTTTTATCAGAAATTGAAAATTAAATTTAAACGACAGAACTAATGTTCAAACACAATCAAGTTAAGCATATCGATAAATTTCTCCAAAAATATTGAAAAACATAACAGTAAATATAAAGGTATTTTGGATTTATGTAAAAAAACATAACACATGGCAGTTAAAACCCACTGAACGCACGAACACAGCTCAACAGAAATGAAGACCCATCCGCTTACATCATACCTATTAGGAGTAACGTTATAAAAATCATTTCTGAAAAGATTACCTCTTATACAACATTAAAACAATTACTGGACATCAAAGAGGATACAGTGTTGTCTTAAGTTAACTTTAAGTTGGTAGCTCTCGTAACATGTAAAATACTGCTTAGAGCTAGACTGTCATTAAATATAAGGTAATTTGAACAGAGTATAGTTCAGAACCTTTATCTCACGCAAATGCTACCTCATCCATTTGCCCGAAATCGGTCAACCAAACTTCGTGATACAAGAGGCAATTTGCATCAGATTAACAGTTGACTTATGGCCAAATTACGGTGTTACCGGACCGACCGATAATAACATACACAACCGGATTTATTTACGGGGACAATGTGAAAAAAATAACGGTATTCTTGATGGAAATTATAAAATATAGTCGAAGTTTGAGGCTGTGTTATGACACCCATTAATTTTCAACGTAATTGTTGGAAAAAATTGTGAGGGATCACACGAGCTTGACAGTTGCAGAGAAATGACGGAAACTTAAGTATGCGAAATGAAGAAGAATCGTGGTGGTTTATAGGTCAGTGGAATTTGAAGCAGATAATTAAGTGCAATAACAATATAATTGCCAGATATAGCAAAAAAGTGAATCACGGAAGAAACCAAAAGTATCCGTGAAGAATTGAAGACGCTGTAAACAAAGTCCAAAACAAAAACACAGAAACTAAAACATGACAAAAAAGGTGTTGTTTTTTAGAAACTGGTTGGTCGTGACTATGATTAATAACCGTTAATTAACTTGCATCGCGAACTGCAGAAGATGTAAACTGGATTGCCTTTCTTTTTGGACAATGGTTTCCCAAAGTGGGGCACAGCACAGCCGTGAATGGGGACAGAATATGACGAGAAATGATCGAGGAGCGGCAGACTGCCCGTCGCTGGCTTTCACCATGATTGGTTACCAATTACCTGTTCAGATCTGACAGTTCGCTGGATATACGATCAGGAAATTCGGAAGACGCTGTAATTAGTCGCGACCTCACGGAATTTTAAATTTAAATTTCATTCCGAGAATATATGGGCCATCTCTTATTACGCAGAATTTTTGCATAAACATTTCGCTGCAACCGCTTGCTTACACTTATATATGTATAAATATTTTAATAGACATGGCCATGTTAAAAAACAAAAACTTTTTGAACACCGATTAACAAAAGCAAAACCTTGACGACTTTTAGATCCTGAGGACCAATTTCAATGAACCTAATTATTGAAGCGTTTCGAGACGAGGTCGCCTTTCAAATTATTTTCGAAAAGGCAACAATTAAACCAAATCTTAAATTTTATACAATGGGTGTATCAGATGGGCTGTATGGTGTTGGGCCGAATTAGAAGCTATTGTTCGGGCGGCTCCAGCATTAGGGCTCATTGTTTCATGTGTAAGCGCACGTTCGACTAGGAAGGATGCGAGACAGGTGTTAGGAGATCGGGTCAAGGATGACTCCAATGTTTTGAATCATTGTTACAGGTATCATAGATCCAACTGATAACTCAAATATAAATATCGTTAGTACACCGAATAGTAATACAAGTCAAAAGGTTAGCAATAAAAAAAGCGTTAGACGTAATGCTATTATAAAAATGGCTAGTTTCTGACAAGATTGACTAATGATTGGATGTGAGTGATCACAAGCCACAAATAAACATCGAAACGAAGGCCGATACTGACGAATGAAAACAAAACATACTTCCTATATCAAATTCTGATAAAGATCAATATACATCACACGCTCTTTTTCTTAGAAAAATATATATCGGAAACATCAAAAGCATGATATAATTTATAATCGTATATTGTTGGAAGATATCAAACCATCCAGTCCATTCAATTCAGATTTTTCTTAGAAATGGAGTAATGGATCTTATGGGTTTATTCATGTAGTGTATATTATTATGTCAATGCAGTGAACATCGGTATAAAAACACCATTTATAGTGACGGGGGGTTTCTTTCTAAGCATCAAACCGGTGTTAAATATTTAATTTATTGACACCAGGGTCCATACCTCCGCCCAGGGCTCGTTCGACAGGTACTGTGTGTGTGGCTCAATAAAGTTCCTTACCTGTAAAAAAAAAGAAAAAGTGTTTTACGACCAATTACTCAAGGACAAATTGTCGTACTAGATGTTAAGAAACTTGGACCGGTTACGGTCAGTTTCACGTTTATTTATAGTATCCGTTAACATATGGGGTTGAATAAACAAGTTTTAAGAACAATATTCAGTGTACAAACACGAGGAAGGGCGCGTCAAAACGTCGGGTTTACGCTTTCGTAGTATAGACCACACAGGGGACTTAGGAGTTGTCGATGGAATGTATGTAAACAGGTGATCTGGAGCAGGATGCAATGAACTTCCAGGGAACACTACGTGTGGTCCAGTTAAAAGGGGTCCTGGTTACAGTGGTGTGTTTAGATAAAAACCAACAAAGTGTAACCGCGACAGCACGCATGCGTCGTAAAGCGGACGCCACGCTGCCGCCGCCGCCGCGGCCATATGGCGGAAGTGGTTCGCATTCTTAACGAACGTTGTTAGTGCTACAGATACATCGAAATACCTATTAAAAAAATGGGCGACACTAATGAATGTAACCGCCGTGAAAATTTCAACCGAAAAGCCTAACAATGAACTGGTTTTTCCAGCAGTTTCTATTCGCGCAATAGGTCATATGATTAGGCAAAACTGTAACAGTCTATTTTGTCCTTCACAATTTGTTGCTATGTCAAACTCACAATGGCTGAGCAAAACTAAAGTTCAAGGTTTGTTACTTACTCTCAGCGGATTGTCAAAATGGATTTGCAGAAATTTATTGCTCTTTCCGCGTTCTGAGACCGCAACGAATCGTACGGTAGAGATGGAGGCAGTAATCAGCGATCCATTAAACGCCCATGCTGAAATTAGATACCACACACAATGGAAATAATTACACGGCGCTAAAGACGCGGAAGGCCTTCAGAATACGACGCTTAAGATTACACGGTACGCCAAAATGTAGGATTGTCCTACCATTTGTGGTGATCCAGCGAAGGCTTTTGTTGAAGGAAGGGGGTAACAACTCCTAAATTTCGAAGGATTGTGTTCAAATTCAAATAATATAATAGCTACAAGTGAAGTCAACGAGCCCGTTTTTTGTGTAGGACCCTTGGAGCGTTACTAATGTTATTCGCAAAGGGATCGCTTGGTTACGTCAGATAACAAGGTCAACGTTTTTTGCTGTTGTCTTTTATGCCTCGATGGAAGAATTTACGATAGGCGGTTAACTTGGCCCGCACACCAAAAAGGATCGGATTGTTACATGCAAATTATACGATAAGGGAGTTTTATTACCTAGTGGATTGACGTTGAGGACCTTGTCAAATGGTTTAACAGGAATACTAGCGCTACAACCCCAAATGCTAATGGCAGGTCTATTAGCATTTGGGATATTAGTATTTGTAGCTTTTGGAACAATTGCATCTTCGAACTCTGATATCCTAAATTTATCAACAGCAATATTTGATATAGTTTACGAAGATAGAACTCTAAAAGACAACGGTTCCAAAACTGGATCAAGTATATCATTAAGTTAATGATATACTTGAAACACAAGAATCATTTTAATGTTTGTGAACGATCGCGTGTGGGAAAATGGCGCATATTGTATTTTCTAACAAGCTTTATGTAATATGGTACTAACTTATGCGCATAATATATGTTCACATGTACATAGAATTAATTTGTTTAAATACGCTGCAATGCTAGTTACAACCTAGGCGGAGGTCATAGAATACATTAAGAGAACGATTCCGAAAATTTATTCTTAATTACCTCTTAATGTGCGTGTTAAGCAGGATACACAATAACAACGTTATAAAATTACTAAGTATTGAAGAGGACTAGGTAAATTACATAGATTATAATTAATAATTCAACGAGATCTAAACAGCTCAAGTTATAATGGCTATTAAACAGGTTGAAAGTGATACTGCACAGAGTGGTGCTCTTAAATAATAAATATAATTGCATTCCGTTATAAAAAGTCATAGTCTTTTATTACTAAGGACATACACAGAGTATCATAACATAATCGTAACGTAGCCGGTCTTAGCAATAATTGTCACGGAGAAGCAGATAACAGTACAATATCATCACGGATACGTATTTAATTGTCCTTGTAATGACTCTCATACATATTTTACGTTGCTTGCGACCATAATAATGGCTGACGAGATTTTATGTTATAATAGTTGAATCATGTTGCGAGCACTTAGCTCGCATTATGTTTCTTGGAATTTATATTTTTATTGATATATGCCTAAGCATAAGAAGTGCAAAACAGTGGTGGCCCAGTGGTAACGGCCGCGATTTACAGAGTTGTAGGTCGTAGGTTCGAACCCAGACAAGCTTTACTTTGTGTAAATTATTTCATCACCACAGCTCTCAAAACGGTGAAGGAAAACATCGTAAGGAAACCGGCATGTCCTAGAACCGAAAATTCGAAGACATGTGCCCGCACTGGGCCCGCGTGGTGGATTACGGCCCACTCCCTCTCACAGAGAGGAGGCCTGTGTCCCAGCAGTGGGAACATTATAGGCTGATGATGATTATGATAAGAAGTTCCGAATTAGATTATGAAGACACCAGTGCCATTATAAATTCAATTAGTTATTAGTTCGAATGGAATAGATTCAAGAATAATTGTAACATTATGTTTTGCAATCAAGAGGATCCAAATGTCAGTAATTCTGCAATGCTATATTTAATGCCGATGTAAGGAAAGGCCAATCATCCCGTTTACAAGATTAGGACGAAGGTGATGAAGTAAATGTTGCTGTTGGTAATAAAGTTAAACTACATTAAAGTCAACCAGCTGACTTTGAAGAAGCTGGAGAATAGGGCCAGAGAATTACATAGATGAAGAAGAAGCTATAACAGATAAATTTAACCAATTAGATGAACTACAGCTTGGAGGTCTGCTTACCTCGTAAAGAGAATTGACAACACACGCCCCACCTAATTCTCACAACACACAAATAGCAACAAAAGCTGAGCATAAATAAGAGCGGGAGATCTATATCGCAAATCTAAAAGGGAGCGGCGGACGAAGGCCGCGTTCTAGTCACGTTTAGAAAGACTCACAGATATCACACTGGTCTCTGGTCCAATACCCAGCACCCAAGGTTGGTCGTGACTTGCGTCAAAGGTCAAAGGTTACAGCGAAAACCGAACGCGTTCTGACAGCTTGACGTATGTCGTAGACAAAGGTTGATAAATGAAATGGTATCGTGCAATCGGATTTCGAAATGTTTATTGATATGATAAAATTTGTTTATTTGCGAAATGATCTCAGATTTTAGGCTACATTTCTATTTGTTGCTGTAGATCTCCACCAGTCCGTTACTAATCATAGACAGTCACGCAAAATATTACGAATATTTTCTTTTGTTAAATCCTTCTCATCATCATTCTCTGAATCATCCCAGACCTTGAAATGTTTTATCTAAACCGGAGGTCATTCATCATTGCTCGCAATATTTCCTCTGCTATGATGTTTTTTGTTACCATTATCGTAACGTAAATGAACTCTTCAGATGTTCGGTCAAGCATCTCGATGGCAAACGGACAAAAAGCACCAAGACTGCTGTGAGTCTAATCGATTATAACCGCTCGAGACGTTCCAACCATCGGCTTTGTTTCCATTTATCGATTGCGCAACATCGATCATCGATTCCGACGTATTAACAATATTTTTTTATTCATAAGGAGCATTTTGTTTAGTTGCCATTATCTCTAGTACATTAATTTAATCCGAGTACTCTGCTTTATTACAATGGCGTGCGTCATAAGTCAATAGAGTTGTTCAATCCAGGCACCATGTTTTACAATAATTAGAATTATCAAAGTAATAGACCGTAACTATGGAAATTGATATTGTACAGAGCACGAACCTGTTATGGCTTAGAATAATTTGCGTACTGTAATGCAAAATGGAAAGACGACAAAGGAATTGTAATATTGAAAGTTTAAAATAGTGAGGAATTGAGGGCATTTGTCGACGTTCAAATGAGTAGGACTGTAGAACATAAGTTGACGCTTGACAACGCCAATCTATTAGGTGTAACATGTAAGTAACAAACCTTGTTACCGAGCGAGGCTCATTAGCGAGCCGGAAACGGGGCGAGGGGATGTCGCGAGCGAAAATAAATTTGAGCAAACATGCGCAGGCGCGTAATGAATGCTTAACGATCGCGCATTGTTCAATTTTGGCCGTTAATTTCCAGTCTTGTTTCTCTGTGACTAGTTTACAGAAGGGCATTTTCATGTATAACTGACAGCATCCTGTCTTTTAATGTTAACTCTACCTATGTGCAACGGTTTAAGTTAAAGCTGGCTATATTTACCTTTTTAAGGCTGATATAGCGGTATATTATCTCAGGAACACCACTTTATTTTTAAATAAAATACCAACTCTCTTAGAGGATAAAAAATATTCTAGTAAAACTGGTTACTCAACATGTTTATTGAGGACAACCCCCAATAAAGAAGCTCCTACGTACAATATTTTTAATATTTCCAACATGTAAACAATCAAGAAACTATGGCCACAATGTTGCGTTAATTCTACTTTATCTATGCATTCTGGTCATCATTTTTTCTCTCAAGCTGTGTGCGTATTTCGCGGTAGATAACATAATCTGGCGAGCTTGCGACAGGTGGTTTAATTAAATTTATCGCTCGGCCCGTGCCGATCGGCCGATGTTATCGGCGATCGCGGTAAATGAGAGCAAAACAATGCGCCAGCGCAACTGCGGTAGGTACACCCGATAATACTGCTGCACGCACTATTGTACATTATAAAACGGGACCGTGAAGCTTACAATGTTTTGGAATAGATGGCCATACAATGTTTAAATTATGTGCCGACGGTATCAATGGCTTTAATTAACGCGATTGGATTTCAGATTGGTTAAGGTCGAGCATTGATTAAAATACCAACATTTATTACTTAGTTGGCCTTATCCCAGCTTAGCGCTAGTTAGTCTTTTTCATAGAGTCACGCAGCCGCTTCGGAGGTTTCTTTGAAGGCACTCATTAAAATTTTAATTAGTTCTAATCATAAAAACGAATCATGGCACCTAAATTCCTGAGCTTCCCTGGCACACACCTCGCCATTCACGCACATCTCTCACGCGCGCACGCATCATTTCTAATTACCGCAAGCGGATTCGCCGCTTTTGTATTTCGAACGCGGACAAACGCGCGGCGCGGGCGCTTCGCAAACTGGAGCGTGTGAACGCCACCCCGGCCGCTTATGGTAAACGCTGATGAGCAACGCATTCGTGGCCCATCACTAATTACCAGGCCTTAGGGCTAGCGTGCACTCCACAATGAGAGAAAATACAAGGCGTGTTGTGCAATATAGTCTTTGCTTGTCCAAAACAGTCACATAATGCAAGCTTTGTGAGAACGGAGAATGGCATGGAAGTAGAAAGTAATTGAATAATGGTTAGTCAAAAGACACAAAATTGACATAGTGTTGAACAAACCAAAAATTGCATAATGTTTCCAAAATTTTCCAACCACAGCTTTGTCAGGCTGCAACATCATTGCTTTCATCGTAGGACAAACCCAGTGAACGCGCATCTTTATTGGGCCCCTACGTCGGATGTTCAACGGGAACATTCAAACCCTTACTAATTACGAGTCTTGGAATATTATTATTTCAACACAGTTAATAGACTTTCTGCTATTGTAATTATCGTTAAACTGTACTGACAATTCTATTATTCAAACATCGAGTGCTAGAAAGTGCTGTTTAAAATATGACTTGATTGTTTTGTATTTTACGCTGAAACTTTCAAACTCATTTTCGTCGATTTAACTAATTATATCGACTAACATTTATTTCGTTTGGCGTTCAAAATAGTTATTGTTGCCAAGATTATCTTAGAATACACGTCAAATATACAATTTGTTTTGGAATAAAGTACCAAAACTATTGACTAACCATACCATACTATAGATATTTATTTAATAAATTAAACTAGCGTCAACAACCTGCTAACATTAACAAAAAAAAAAACCTTTCTCATATAATGCAGATGGATTCATCAGATTTGTCCCAGCTCCGCGGTTTTTGTTCGCGATTCGTCTCGACGTTCATTAAGACAATTGGAATGAAACCTGAATGGTCTGGTCACGTTTTGTGGGGAGGAAGCTCATGTCATTAGGCACTATTAAGAAGGCTCGTGTAATTGCTTGTTAAGCCGCGACAAGGTCGGTCGCCATACTTGTCATTTCTTCCTATTATTAGACTGCCGTAAATAAAACCATTCATTAATTTTAATGGCTGGCTAGTAACTGTTGCAATTATTTGAGGTGTATATCTAGAATAGCTTTTTTCAGCCAAGTATTTGAACATAGTTCTAACTATATATCTATGACACCGTTTCTTCAATTCTTCATCATACACTGAGCTGAGGTTAAGATCCTTTATGCCCGCGCAGAAAAGGGTCAACCCGTGTAAACGACGACAAACTTCCTCAATTGATGTGTCGAGACCTGTTTCAATTAATTGTTTAGTTTCGATACAACTAGTTTTTTGCGGATCCCGAGTATACGCAGTCCGAGTAGCAGAAATCAATTTTCAACCTTACCACATAAATATCAAACTGTTTTTGTGCATCTACTTTTTGTGTTCAAAAAGTAATTGAAAACATCTCACCATCAGTTTGCTATATTTTGCTCAACTAAATTGGATGGCGATAAAATAATTATCTACTTGAAATTGATTTTTAAAGTGTAACGAACTATAGGCATTGTTATAATGTTCGTAGAAGATGAATTCTTGCAATTAATTTTATGCTTGCAAATGGCGCTATTAAGGCTGTAATGGTGAATCTGACAAACGACGCGAAAATTTATTGTCTCGCAACGAAACTTGGTGCCGAGACCAATGCACTCTTTTAAACTTCACTGAAAACTGTGGCCACTGTTATTTTAATTTAGGTTTTTTTTTAAATGAAATAGTCATTTAAAATATAAAACCTAAGCCCCTGTTAAATACTAATCTTCTGAAGACTTCATACGCCGGTGCCATTTTGGAATTGCAAATGTAAATACCGCAGTTAGAGCGAAGATATATTAAATGCCGTATATCACGAGCCTCAGAATCCTGTCTAACGCGGACATACCCGCAGCATCCATCATAGCATTTCTAGGAACATTATGTGAGAACATAGTACGTATTGTTTGTGTCCCGTTCCTCTACAATCCGGCTTGCTGTACCACTGACCTGGCATGCTGTACACTTGTATTTGCATTGTTTGTATGTGTGGTTGTTACGGGGTTGGCAGAAGTGACAGTAGAAACTTGTATTTTGAGGTGAAAATGGTACGAATAGCAAGGCCAACAGAAGTCAATTATCCTAGCTAGATTTTTTAGAGGAAATTAGTAGCAGTGATAGCCTGCTAAGTCATAGGTCTCGAGTTCAAACCCAAGGCACGCACCTCTGACTTTTCGGATTCATGTGCGTATTGTATAATTATTATCACTTGCTTCAAAAACGGTGAAGAAAAACATAGTGAGGAAACCGGCATGCCTGAGAGATAAGCTAAGTCAGAGACCCATGGACAGCATAAAAACTCTGACACCAGGTTAGTCACTAACCACACAAAAAAGAAAGAAGAGAAGAGGAAACTGACATGGGTTAATGAGAATGAAGAAGAATACTATTCTTTTAAGGAAGACAAAGAAGAAATATACGTGAATACTTAACCATATAATTGTATATCTCCATGAAACCTGGTTGCACATTAATTAATCATAGTAAAAACATCATTCGGGGTGTAAGGATCTCATAAATAACGCCTTACAAGTGTTCATAAAAACTTCACACTATAAACGATTCATAAATCCAACTGTCATTGTCATTTTGTACTAATTAAAGCGAGCCATAGTTATAGAGCACATTAATTATAGAACTCTTAAAGTAATGGTTACGACCACAAAGGGTAGGTTAATTATAAAATTATATGGATGACAGATACATACTTTAGGAAAAAGAAACTCGAAATTGCACATAAGTTTCTGTCGTTTTGGTCTGTCAAACCACCCACCATAATTTTCATGATGGCCGTTCAAAAACGGCACCCAAGCAGGAACTAAAGCTTTTTTCCTAACCTGCATCTCACCTGTTGGTAAGTGATGATAAGGCCGAAGGTGGAAGCGAGCTTTATCCGGAATCCTCAACCACAGAAGAACTGGCTATCTTACCTCCAACTGCCGAAATGCCAATGCTGTTAACATTGCTGTTATGGCGACAAACTTAGATAAGATGGTGGTAGCTAACCAGGCGGACTTAGAACAAGCCCTACCACCAACCAAACCGATCAGAAAATTTTGCCCTCACTGGGAATCGAACCCGGGACCTCTGAGTCTGAGACAGAGATAAAAATCTTTTGTAACATTACTATTCGCTCCTAAGAACGTTTCACAGCACAAACATGTCCACTTAAGTCCACCCAAGAAGCAAAACAAAAGTCTACACGCCCTCGGAGCATTAATGGACTTATAATAACAAAGACCATGAATAGTAAACGTTGTTCGCATGGACATGGACGCTCCCGTAGATAATGTCCATAGTCATTAGCGAAACAGGAAGCGACATGGCGAATTATCGCGGCCACTTCCATGGGCTAATTGGAGAATCTGCTCCTCCTACCTACATGCTTAAGGTATGTAAGGAGTGTGTTCCTATTTGAGGTCAGCTGGTTTGAATATTCAGGCTGGGTACAGGGGTTTTGGACTCAATGTCTGTAGTTGTAAGAAAGTGGATTTTGTCTTGCAAACAGCAGTGAATGATTGAGATTTGTGCTTTCGAAACTTAATTAACAACTGCTGTAAGTACCAAGTGTTTAAGCACAGGTTAATAATGAGAAAAGATCATCGCTTTTGCCTCCTTAAGACAAAAGAAACTTTATTGACTATCAATCATCGAGATGAACGCTCAATACATCGTCACCGAAACAAAGTGCACGTAAATAATCTCCATTACAAGTAACACGAGTTTAAATGCCACTAAATACCAGCGAAGGGCCGCGAACCGTACAGCGCGCTGCGCACACGCCGCGAAAAAGTAATCTTTATTTAATTAAACGCTTTAATACATATCAATGCGGCAGATAAAAATGCCGACCTTTAGGGAACGGGTTGGACGCAAGCCAGTCAACGATTCGTGTCTATCGCGAATTATTGGAAAAAAACTTCAATATGTGAGGAATGCGCGACAGCGGAAGAAGAATGCAGGGCATTAGGGCTTCCTTGAGAATGTCTTAAGCTTGTTAGCTTTTGAAGACATGCACACGACTGTAAGAATTGGAATAATGGACGCTAAGTGATGGTAGGCCTCGAGCTGAATACCAGCTGTGTCCCACGGCGCCAGCGACGACCTCGCACACTTACCGCCTTCCCCACTTGCAGTAACTACGCTGAGAGTGAAGCACTAGTACTGCAGATAGGAAGACATAAAACTGGATGATACTTCTTAGGACTAATAAAAGCTGGAGAAGCTTTACAGCCGGTAAATAGCTAAACGGATTAGACTACATTTAATGACCTGTCATGGAGCAACATTCTTTCACTTTTATTGCCATTATAAATATGTCTAATATAAACTGCAGCTAGTTAGCTAGTTACTTTCGAGAGACCTCGATATTTCATATGTTGCAACTGGTTTCGTTCAACACAAAATATCTCCACACATTTAGATGACATTTGGCTGGCGCGGATCGTGACTGCAAAATGACAAGTCGTGGCATTCTCAAAGTATTTTTCACCTTTGCGAAAGGAGTCGTGATCGGATCGGTAACAATCGTAGTTCCAGGCGGGCGATCTAATCGAAATAGGTCGTTCATACGTTCTGTGCAGGCGCACGGCACGCTTGCGCAACGCGACCAAAGGGGATTTACTGTTCGAAAGGTCGTATAGACAACAATAACAAGAATATTGCACGTGAATATCGCTCACGCTTTGCATTGAATAGAACATAGAACAGGACTTCCAACAAAACCAATTAGGATTATGGTACACAATTTATGCCAAAATATAGGTTCTAATCAGCTGCCAGCGATAGCAACTTAGGCCTGACAAGTATAGCCTATATGAAAATAATATCAACGTAAAGGAATATGAATGATTCTCTTATCGGGGAGTCAAGCTAGCAACGGTCACCGGGTGGTTGGACCTTACCCTGATCCGTCAGTCCCTGTCAACAGCAATCCGGTTGTTCTTCATTAACATCGGCCACTGCTTATTTTTAGCTCGGCCGTTCGCTATCGTCCGACGTTTTTGCTCCAAGTCGGCCAACATGCCTCTGCCGTAATTTTATAGTTCCGGAGAAACGGTTAAGGGAAGCGACATACGCACTTAAACGCCGCTAATTATTTGTTAAATGCGCTCGATGGTGCCATTATGAAATATCTGCGAGGTTGGGAGCTGTTTGTGGGAATTATGTTTAAGAGTAACGATGCTGAAAGACGTTTATTGATCATTAATTATTGTGCTTTATGGAGGCTCCGATTGAGGCCTGTATATCAAGAAGGATGTTAGATGGGATGTATACTTTAATGTCTTTGTTTATAGAGGGTCGTATTCTATCTAATACATTAGCCAGCGCGATATTGTCTAGACTCAATATGCTAATATGACCAATGGCTAACTGGTGTTCCACGAGGGTATATGTGTTATGTCGGAGACACAACAAAAGGTACAGTCAGACTGTTCTGGTTACACAATGCAACAACAACAATACCGTGGCGCCGACGAAGTCAAGCGCGTGCGTCGGATTTATTGCCCTTTAAGAACTGTACGAATTGAGATGCAGAAGGCTTATTGCGTTTAAACCTGACAGGATCAGTGCCGGATCTTGAATTTTTTCGAGGCGGGGCAAAATCTGAAAAATGCCGCTCCCGCCTGCCAATATTAAGGGGGATTTCATTAAGAATGCTATTTCTAACTGTTTTTGCCATAATGTTAATAATTTCATTCTGTATTGCCTTTGATAAATATGATACTTGTCCCTTTTTAATTAAGTGTTCTAATTTAAATTTAAGAGTTGAATTACATATGTTTGGAGAGCAGATAAATTAAATTCAAGAAGTTTCCTTGACCAGGCTGAGGACATTGTGTGTTGAGGTCGCTAGGAGTTTCGTGTGACCCACGAAAAGAAATACAGTTTGCTGATAGATACAATACAGCATCCATAATAATACGCAGGATCTGGTCCGCATACGCGCCTCTCGGAGAAATACCTATAAAATAAACAACTATACCTACTGCACGTTCAGTCATCGCAAAGTTGCGATATTGCTGAGTAGTGTACCTATTGATCTGCTAAACTTGAATTTGCCGCCCGGGGCACGGGCCCCGGCTTGCCCCCCCCTAGATCCGGCACTGGGCAGGATCACGACATCACACTCAAATAAATGGAAGACGATAATCTTTAGAAACCAATTTGACTGTACTGGCATCTATGCAGTTGGTATTTGTTACTATGTTGTTAGATACTGTACATGAAATTATGGATGCAGTGAACCTTCTAAACCTTAAACCGTCATGGCACCACAGTTGCGCACGCGCAGCAAGCTTCACCGCTTCATTTGCGAACATCGACTCCATTAAGCGGATATTATGACATCCACCGTTATTGTATATGATACATTCGTTAGCAAAATCAGATTAGCTCCGCTGTGTAAAATGTCAACCCAGCGATACATTGTCGTTGAGAAACAATGGGTCGTGGACCGTGGTATGCAGTAGGTATTAGTAATAGGTTACTGGTTGGCAGTATGCCACGGAACGATTGAGTCAAGTTATTCCCACGTACGTGTCTTAAAAGGGATAAAAATGTTTGTGATGTATATATGTCCGTGTATGGCGGTGGGCGGGGCGGCGGCGAGGGTCTTTCGCATGAGTCAGGCGGTGTAAGCTCATAGCTGTGATTAAAAATGTTATTCTATCCCTAGCAACAGGATAACCCTGTGTTAGGGGAGATACTGATCGGATATTGCCCTATAAGTCATAATTGACGGCAATAAAAGCTGTCCACACGTCAGATCTTCCGCAAAGATCACGTGTACGAGAATTAGTAATGACATGAATTGTCCATGTCAGGATAGTGAACCACGATAACATTTTAAGTAAATGAGTGACCAAGATCTCTATGGAACTTCACTCTTAGTCCGCAATTTAGTCGTCACCAACATACAATATGGTCGATATAACTTGGCAGTTTCGAACTTCGCGCAGAACATTTTTGAAGTGAAAACTCGTTGGCATTTTTGAGATGGGACTAAACTATTGATTTCGCGACACCATGACGACACCTTATTTTTGTAAATGCGATTGTGCTCTTTATTTACATTACGTTACAGATCAATGTTTTATGCATGTATTTTTACTTTAAAGGTTTCGGAAGTTTTTTTTTTTGTAAACGCGATTGTTCTCTTTATTTAGGTTACGGACCAATGTTCTATGCAAGTATTTTTCTTCCACCAAGGCGATCTTGTTCAAGTTTTCACTTCTGTCGGCACTCCCGGAGTGCCACCGCTTTTTTTTTAGGAACCAAATGGTGACATGAGGCGAGTGTCAGTGAGAGAACATGCGCGGAAGTTCGTATTGCCTAACCCTGCATTCCGAGTTACGCTAAAAATGATAATATCGCGAAACCGACCAAATTTTATAGTCACAATTATTACTAAATACCCCTTATATTTTGTGACTATTAAATTTGGTCGGATTCGCGATATTATCACTTTTAGCGTAACTCGGAATGCGGCCTATCTTCAGACCTGCCAAGATATATCAGCCATATTGTAGTAGTAAGTGAAGCATAGTTTACATATGACCGACGTAATAAAGGGCCATGCAAAAGTAATAAAACATGGCTAAATTATATGAAAAAGTACAAAATAGTCGTTATTAAAGGACAAAACAAACGGTAATTAGTAACTAATTGCGCATAAACGACGTATTCAGACATTCCCAAGAGTACGACAAAAAGTCACACACTTGAATGAAATACGGGGTAAATATGGGTAATAATGATACGGTGTGCACAGAGATTGAGATTGCTTTTTCTTGAAAAGCGTTGCGTACCGCGGTTTGCTATTGTGACATCTGCATTAAGAAAGCTGGGGCAATTTTACGAATGATGGGATTTGGAGATAAATTGGATGGAACCGCAAGTAACTTTGTTGATGATACTGGTTTTAACAATATTAGGCAATTTGGGACACTCTCGTCCAGCAGTGGAGTGATTCTGTTATCGAATAAGATGAAACCATTTTTTTGCTGTTAGTTGAGACCACCGAAGTGGTATTGTCAATTTTTGTATCCACCTTCATTGAATTATCGGGGGGACGGCATTGTCCCCCCTGACAACTGGCCAAGTAAATTTTTTTGATTAAATAAATAAAGATGACAAATAGGTATTGAATAAAATTAACAGACTTGGTTTTACTAGATCTCACATCTTTTTACGGTAGATGAACTGCGTTGCGAGACTTACATTTTTTGACATGTATTGTTTTTGTGTGTAAATACCCATGGAAAATCAAATAATTGCTTGCTAGTGGAAAAATATTGCTGCTATTGTATTTCTATTTAATCTCCACAAAAAAATTTCAAGTCCGAACTACACAAGTTTCAGCAAATATACAGGGTGTTTGGCAGAAGGTTGAACATACGAAAATGGTGGATAGGTGGGGTCATCTGCTACTTACTCAGCCCTAATTTATTTGGCCCTGGCCCCCTGGATATTTTTTTAATGCAGGTTGAAATTAGGATTTAAGTATTTTTTACATCTTTCTGTTATAAGAATCTGCCAATATTTAAGATTTTAAAAAAAATGCCTGTTTTACCCATTTTTTTAATAAAAATTACACTTTAAAGTTAAGAAAGTTGTGAAACTAGAAGAAAGCAAATAAATTTTTTTTTAATATCCATGGCGCCAGAGCCAAATAAATTAGGGCTGAGTAAGTAGCAGATGACCCCACCTATCCACCATTTTTGTATGTTCAACGTTCTGCCAAACACTCTGTATTTCACGAGATTTCGTAAATAATGAGAGGTCTCATTACAGGTCGTTGCCAAAACAAAACTCTATGAAGCATAACATTTCAATTTGACACTCGAAAAATCTAGATTATAAATTGAAATATTCAGTTCTGTTTGTAACATCCAAATCAGCAATACAGCAAATGATGTGGAAACACTTGAAGAAAAGATCTATTGGAATACATTTTTAGCAATTTCATACAAATACATCTAGATCTACTAAGTTGAATGGCATTATGAAATGTCACTTACAAAAAATTCATTTTGTGAGAAACGGTGATAGATGAAAGTACAAATTCTTTAATAATACATTGTAGGTTGAAAGAATAGCATTGTAACATGTATATCTCACAATAATCATCACAGTCTTTGTTATACACAAGTTACAAAAGTTTGAAAATAAGATTTAGGAAATGCTTTAATATTCGCGATTAGAATCTTCCTTTATTACAATCAAAATCTGAAAGCATGTATTTCAAGGTAACGAAATCTAATGTATCACGGAATCAGGTGACGGCAAAACAATAGGCGTCGCGGACGTCGCTGACTCAGCCGGCCTTGCGCGCACATCCCCCCCTGCACCGCGCGGCGCCGGCGCATCATTTCACGTCATTGTGTTTTATTCAATAAAAGCTCGTTAACCTGCCGTAATTCCTATCAAGTAGCTGTTAATGCCGCCTATTGTTGTTCTATCGTGCTTTTTATTGTGATGACGGGGGAAAATATTTATGAACTACAGATTTAGTGGACATTGTTTTCGGTTACTTATTATTCAACCTATATCTGTGTACTTTTATGTCAAATAAACATATTATTATTATTATATTATTATTTATATTAAACTAGTTGACCCTGCAAACGTTGTTTTGCCATATAAATGTTTGGGGTAGACCATCTTTATCACTTACTACCCTACCTACCCTATCTTTCAAGTTGGATCAAACTGCACACGGTGTGCAAATTTGATTAAAATCGGTTGAGTAGTTTAGGAGTCCATCGCGGACAAACAACGTGACACGTAATTTATATATATTAAGAAGATAAGCGTAGGATTTGGTAGAGGCCTTTCCAGCAGTCAACGACTTTATTATTTAAGACTAGCTGCACTCCGCGGTTTCACCTGCATAAGTCTCGATCCCGAGAGAAATATCGGGATAAAAGTATCCTATGTGTTAATCCAAGCTATGAACTATCTGTGTGCCAAATTTCATACAAATCCGTTTAGTAGTTTTTGCGGGAAAGAATAATAAACATCCATCCATCCATCCTCACAAACTTTCACATTTATAATTTAAATATATTTAGAAAATATGATATATCGATAAATTACAGTTCCATTATGTCCTGCCTAATAGGCATACAATAATTATATCAACATGCAGTTAAAAATAAAAAATAAATATCTTAGGCATCACATAAAAGTAAATCTTAGAAAATAACAATTATAGTGACAGATTGTAGTAGGCACTAATTATTTAGAAAATCTTGGATCGTGTAGTAATCTTTTCAATTAAAAAAATTACGCAATTTATGATTAAATAGTGGCAGTTCCTTGGTGCTTAAAATGTCCACAGGTATCTTATTGTAAATTTTAGATGCTAATTAACTTACGTGCATGAGGACATGCACGATGTCAGGATGGTCGAGTGTTAGGTTTCAATTTAATACATAATTGTTTGATATTTTACTGGCAACACCGAAAGATTCGATATGTCAAAATGGCGAACACAACTGTCTTGTGGGTCGAGCGCTCGTGACGGTAAGACGTGCTTAGTGGCTGTGTCGGTAAAAAGATAGATTGGCATAGTATTGGTTGGAGATCTACTGTAAATTAAGGTAACCTATTAGTTTTATGGTAAATATTAGAATACTGATTGAATTGTAATATTATGTGGGGAATAGGAGATGTGATGGTATGGTGTAGAATATTGAATTTGATGTTGGCAAAGTAATATAAATGACTGACAAAGTATCTTGGTGTTTCATATTATTTTCCTTATCCTTGAAATATTGATAATTATATTCGGTATTAAATTAGTATTTTAGAGCAAGGGTAGCTTATTATTACAGTTAAATAACTACATGACTATATGTACTATACTAGCTGACCCTGGCAAACGTTGTTTTGCCAATTATTTATTTGGGGTGGACAACCCTTATCACTTAGGGGTATGAAAAATAGATAGTAGCCGATTCTCAGACCTACTGAATATGCATATAAAATTTGGTAAAAATCAGTAAAGCCGTTTCGGAGGAGTAAGGTAAGTAACTAACATTGTGACACGAGAATTTTATATATAAGATAGTAGGAAGGATGTAAGCGATCAAGCAGATTTACAGAATAGTAAACAGATAGATTGTCATAAGACTAAGTACTTCCTACAGTTTCAAGAAAGTACCTACCCATATCTACAGCCACCTTTTAGCAGGAAAATAGGAAGCATTTGTTTTCACTATGTCATAGTGATTCCCGGTACAGCTGCGTTGGCGCCGATACGGCACGTCGCGTCACGTCATAATCCCTATTCGCCGATAACGTGGTCTATGATAGCATGATAGGGACAGTCGTAGTCGTAACCTGGATAATAAAATGAATAATAAAAGGTGTGGTGATGGTATCATATTCTGACTTGAGACAATTTCAAGTGGCTATCGTACGACAATAAAAATGTTTACAACATCTTGGTTGGCTGCCAAGTCTTGCTGGCGAGACATTTTATTTACTTTTACAGCTTGGATTTAGAGCCAAATCAAGCCAACAAAAAAAAAAAAATTGCAGTGGCACTCCGGGAGTGCCGACAGAAGTGAAAACTTCAACAAGATCGCCTTGGTGGAAGAAAAATACTTGTATAGATCATTGGTCCGTAACCTTATCTAAATTAAGAGCACAATAGCGTTTACAAAAAAAAAAAACTTCCGAAACCTTTAAAGTAAAAATACTTGCATAAAACATTGATCCGTAACGCAATAAAAATAAGGAGCACAATCGCGTTTACAAAAATGAGGTGTCTTCATGGTGTCGCGAAATCGATGGTTTAGTCCCATCTCAAAAATGCCCAACGCGCCTAAAGAAGTTTTCACTTTAAAAAAACATCCATTAACAACTAATAGAAAAGTATGGAAGAAAAAGCTGTACTACGCCGACCCCAAATAAATGGAGATAAGACAAGAGAATGATGATAATGATACAACTTGAATCGAGCCAAAATAAGCATAAGGTACCATTCTATAGACGACCGCAGACGGCAGCAGCAAACGACACGTGACGTGTCACCGCGACACGACTGGTTTCTAAGTAATACCTTCCGTAGCTAGGACACATTGGTTTCATAGGAATACATACACGTACAAATACATATACAGACACGTCGCCTAATGCTGCCGCTGGCAGTCGACTACCGAATGGTACCTTTAATCCCAAGTTCGCGATATAAAACCACATAATATCTTTTCCAACTTTAAATTTCCTGCCAGCTCTACTATTCTTTCACGTTTTACTCCTTTAAAAGCCACCATCATCAGCATCGTATACAGTCACATTTGCCAAGAGACAAGCTTTTAGCCAAATGTGACGCTTTCCGTCTAAAGCTCCGCGAGTGTGTGCATTTTCGCATTAATCTACCCCCCGACCACATGCATTCCACCCTCGTCATTACAACCCCAGACAGATGAGTTCTTTATTTACATACGTTTGAAAATACTTCTTTAAGGGGACAGATTTTAAAAGGAATAATTATCAAAGGTGACTAGGAAATGCACACAGGTATTCTCAAAGTATTTTGAAACGTCAACGATATAAAAACAGTAACTGCAGTTTTAATATCGTATCGAGCTAAATATAAAAGTATACCGGATGTGCATTGCATTAATATGACGTAATTTTACATTCCAATACACGCAGGTTACATCACAATCCTGTTGCAGAACTCCGAATGCAATCAACTATAAAACATGCAAACGGTTCAAAAAACTGCAATATACGGTGGAACTGATGGAATCCCCATCGTGACACAAACTTAAAAATACAAATAATTTAAATTTACATATAAGTACTGAATAACAATTCGTCACTTTTAAACCAAAAGTTGGTTAATTTACGAGTGCAAAAAGTCAATATTTAGCGTTGGAGGCGCCGAAACAACACTAAAACGCGTCGGCTGTCTTCTCATTCGCACATTTTAAGCTTTTAATCATCACAAAAACACATGACGATGTATAATAAATGTCTTCCTTGATGGTAACTGAACGGTCGTTTATAAAGATTTATTTTAACACACACGAATAATATCATCTAGGTATACAATTTGCATAATTTTGTAATTAAAATGATAAGTCGCGTTGTTGAGTCGTGTTCAATGTAAACACAGGAAAATAATTAAGTGCATGAATTCGTTGTTCCGATACTTGCGAGAAATAACAATTGTTTATTATGTTTTTCAAGATCCAATTAAGCATGACATCTGCAGATAGCCGAGATCAAAGACCTCATACCTTATTCAAAACTTCCTGGTTATTAACAACGTCTTCTTTCATCATAATTATATATAATTCAGACAAGGGACTTTCCATAACAATTCTAGTGACAGTGATAAAGAAATGACTAAACAACATGAATAGTTTAGAACTACAATAACTGCCATAGATCAAATACTCAGTAATCCACTCAACAATGATTTCATACCCAGATTGGTACAATGCAAAGACGTCGACAGACGAGACAGCTATACACGTGAACAAATAGTGAACAAAAAATCTTAAGATAAACGATAATACCACTGAAATATTACAGGCGTGACTATGAGATTAAACCTCAATAGTTGTTGACAATGTTGTTACAACTTCGTCATTCGCTCATGTGGGTGTCGTCTCGTGGACTGAATTATAATAAGCTATTATAGTAATCGAATTTTTTGCATGCTTAATTTAAATACCAGTTATTTGGTTTAACAATGCTCTATGTATTTTTTGTTTCAGTTCTTTTGGAGCAACAAAGCTTTGCCCATTTGTCAGATTAATACAGAGATTTGAGAAAATTAAACGCGTTACTTATGAAAAATCCTTACAGTAAATCTTATTTAAAGTTAAATTCCCTAAAGTGTCTTGTTGGAAATGTTATTTTAAGTCGTAAGATAATTCCACATGAAACAAAGATATTCAATTTCCCAACAGTTGGTCCATCTGACATTGTAACACTAGACTTGATCCAAATGCCACACAACACATGTCACACAAACGACCCGCCAAGAATGTTGAATTACTGCATTATAATAACAAACATCTCTCTCCGAATGCATCGGACGCTCTCAAAAGCATGGCGCCACCTACACCAAGGGCTTTACGCAATATAATACATAAAAAAACTCTTTTAGAATAGGTGAATTGAATTTTTATAGTCGTTTTAGCTGAGTATCTATGTCGCGGCAGTAAACCGTGCGCTGGTACAGTTAGGAATCTGATACGTGAATGTGGCATTCTAACGTGCGCCTACGCACCCATGATACGTCGCCGTCGTTTTTTGTACGAGAAAACCTTAATGGCATCAAATTAAACTGGTAATAATCTAGTTAACGATGTTCTGCTAAACACGATGCAGGAATCGCAATAAAATGCTTAATTAAACACAGACTGGTCGGCATTGTTCACGAACGCTTCCGACAGAAGCTAAGTTATTCAACTGCCTACGCCAAATTAAACGGCGATCACTTTGCATTAGAATTAACACTATTGTCGCTGAGATTCAATTACGACAATCCCATAAATGTATGTCAGCTGTTTTAAATGTATGCAACACGTTAATTGTGCAATTTGATTTATGCGCCTTGTCATAAGCTCACAACACTAAAGGGAACGCACGTGGTACATGTTAACGATATTGTCTGATCCAATGATACCGATTAATCGTCGTTTATGTGCCGTGTGGGTTGAATCGACAACATATCCGATATTTTCTACATTATACGGTTACTTTGCAGCGGCCGCGAGCTCATTATGGTAAAACGACAAAGACCGTTACGCATAATATTAGTGTTATATAGAATGTTAAAGTATTTAGATAACCGTTACTTCGCTGCGATTCGGAAAACAATGACAAGTACTGGCCCTGAATTGTGGGCTGTTTAAAGATTTGCATCCTAAGTAAACGGTGCAGTTGTTGGAATGAAGTTGTTTACCGTTTAAACAAGGGGGAATATTTTCGTATGGATTGGCAAACACGCGGGCATTTCGCGGGCGTGCATTAACGCTAAGTAATGTTCAAACAAACACGGTCCCATGTCGGGCGCCATTGGGGCGCCTCGGATTATGCACCCGGCACGTGATGCACTCTCCTGTTTACGCTTTAATACTTCCTTACTTATGTTTCTATGTTTATATTTCGCAGCTCAATAAACAAAAACCGTTCCCTCTGTTCATTGACAGACCCTTTTGCAATCCCCAGTAGAACACAATGCGAAATGCCGTTTGTAAATGTGCTAGCCACGTGTCCACAGACCGCCGTTAATAATTTCCGAGTGAGAAAGCTAACAGTATTGAAACTAATTGCGAATAAATCATTGTAATTGGGTAACGTGACGTGTGATTGTGACAATTCTAATGGAAATTTACCAAACAATGGCAAATCAGAACGTAAACAGTTGCATAGGCCGTTAGTTACAAGTATGTAGGTATAATGCAAATAACAATGGTCGATTGAGCAAATGCAATTGGTTAATTGTAAATCAGAGAATTAAAATCAAACAAAAATAAATATATGCACGCTGTAGGAAAACCTGTAGTAAACTTTGATATAAATCACATGCAAACATATGAAGACACAAGAAATATTTCAAGGGAATCTAATTGATGTAGGTATCAAAATTGTTCTAATTATTCAAAACGCTGACAAAAAAGGTTCCACAACTTAATTCAAATTCTTCAAAATGTCATGACTAAATAGGGAGAAGGTACAAATAAGAAAGTAGACACCATTTCACAATCAGAACCAAATCTTGGGTATCAATGCGCGGGCGAACCAGCGGAGCATCTTTCTACAAACAGGAACGGATCTGGAAATGCAAGTGCCATTGTAGCGCCTACGTCGACCGTTATAATGAGTTGAGCCGACCTACTTGTATTGACAGACAGCCCCTTATCAATGCAGCTTTATGAAGTCGGACGAGGAAAGGCAAGAAAAGTGAGGTTTGAGCGGCAGATGGCAATAAATACTGAGATGTTAAGAGATGCTAGCCAGAAAGAGTTAGTTCTACTGCAGTAGGGCACTCAGTAGAAAAGGCCAGCATTTTTGTTGATAAACCATAGCCACAGATAGAGTTCCAAGTTTAAAACAACAACCATACAACTTTATTACATATTTTACTATTGGAAGTTTAACGATGCGACGGGACATCTTTATTTACCTTAAAAAAAAAAAAACTGAAATTTGGTAAGTCGGGATTTAAAATTTTCCTGTTTTAAATTCCACGAAAAGCGGCAATAAAACGCCTACTAGTGTTGTTATAAAGCCATATTTGGCTCATAAAAATATGTAGTTCATTTATATGTGATGCGCGGGCGCATCGTATGCTGTGCATTATTGATGCGCATCGACTATATCTTGACTCTGTACACTAATGGGCCACGTGTGCAGATATCGAATATCGACATGCCTCACAACACCATGACATTCAACTTTAAAGGAACACGGTCAAGAAACAGTTTCGTATGGCAAAACTTTTCATTCAAGTCCATTATTATGATAAAACTATAACCTTTAGAGTAACATTGGTAAGTAACACTAATGCGTTTTTGTATGCAGCAGCCATAAATATGACATATCTGGAGATACGCGAGTCTTTAATACCATGTAAACAATTTCTTGGTAACTTAATGGACGACAAAGATGTTATTTATTGGAGATTTGTAATAAAAATATCGAGTTCTCTTGAAACCGACCGTCATTCAATTCTTTTTAAAAAGTTCACGGATATTTGATATGGCAACATTGACAGCTGTCATAATTTACGCGCGAAATGTAATATTAAGTCAGAGAACAGTCGCATTCGAATAAGGAACACAATAAGATTCGAACTTGACAGTTGAACAAAAATTTTATTTTAAAGCCGTCTGGAGTCCGAGACTGGCGGTCGATAAATCCTGTTCGACGTATACTTCAAGGGCGTGCGGCTATTTTTAGAGCGTCCCGGGCGAAGGCCGCCGTTCCAGGCACCGACACGAAGGACGCCGCGTCCGGACGAACGCGAACGTTCGGATCAGCGCTCGAATTTTAATGTTTTTTTTTCTCCGAATCGCGACGCCAAAGAGTGCCGCCATTTGGGGTTAGATGTGTGTAGCAACCCAAGCAGGTATTCTTACGGCGACCGAAACGAATCTGTTGGAGCATGTGTTGAGAAATGTAATTTACGAATCATTTTCAAATTAAAGGGATTTATGGCCAGCCCATCCTAAAAGCTTAATCGGAATCAAATGCGAAGTTAATGATACGGCTTTGGAAATTCAAGCCACAGTGGGAGACTAACCTATAGAAAACATATGCCTTTCAGACAGTACAACTAAAAAACTTGGGAGAATTTGTAATTGAATAGCTGTAATATATTTTCATTACGAAACACAACACTATAACGCCATAGAAATAAATCTTGTCTTAGTAGTTAAGACGTCACTCTATCTATATAGTCTGAGTTACATCTCAACTTCCATCAACACAATTAAGACAAAGTTGGCAATGTTACGAAACCTCGGTGGAAAGTTCCATTAGATTTTAATACAGAATATTATACGGGTATTTATTGTTATTATAACGTGGCTTTATTGTCTATTATCCGATATTATGACAACGGTGATGCAACAAGGAAAACAGACGGTTATAAACAAAGAGACGAGGAAACTTTAGCGGGTCAATGCCGATTTGCAAATCTGTTTGTAATTTATAATGTATGGAATGTATCAGAATAAAGGAAAAGGTTCTTGCTCTAAGGGTGGTAATCTGATAATAGAATGGCAGACTGATGATCCTCAATTAAATAGGACTTACCACAATTATCACTCATGAATTCATGATGAATGAGAAAAGCAGTTTGAGAGTTCCAACGAAAAGCATTGCGACTGCAGTTGTATGTCAAATCTGACTAGCTTCGAGCTCGTCCAAATCAGAACGAAAAATAAGATAACACGAAGGTACTTAATACGAACGCTTCCAAATCTCGACATGGTTATTAACAGCGACAGAACCATTAAGCTTGTAAGATAATATCTGTCAACGGCGTGAAGTGTCGCCGTCTGCGTGTCGTGTCGATCATCTAAATGTTAATTCTACATTCGGTTTTATACCATCACTTTTTATTCTACAATATTTGCCAACTTCCTAAGAATTTGAGTTAGTTTCAACTTTCGACTCGGTTCAATTGATTCTATTCGGTTCGAAAAAAATGCTAAAAACTTTGAATTTAGGACAATCAAGATTTTTGATTGCTGCCCTTGGTTTTATTGGGAATGTTACTGCTATATCACTCTGAATCTAAAGGGTTAATTGCCCAAAACGTAAAAATGTAATGTTTCGTAACATTGTTAATTGAGAAACCCATAAATACATGAACTACTCTTCAATCAATAGGCCGTAAATCTTAGGTCAGAGGTTTTCTGCTAATTCTCTCAAATACTGTATGGAAATTAGGACCGAGTTCGAGTTACCCAATAACATATTTCGTGAGTTTCGCCACACTAGGTAGTGCGAATAAATTACATATTTATAACCAATTCCTCCATTCTTTATTCTCCTAATGTGCATTATGTAAGGCTGACGACTCCTGCGCCGGAGCCCTCGTTAGCAACAGATTTGAACCAATCATCTATTTAGATGGATGATCTCACCAATTGCATATAACTACATAACATAATAGTTGAGTGAGAGAAACAAGTTTTAAATAATGGCTATAGACGAACTTTTTCTTGGCGACTTCAACATAGCTTTTGAGAATTTCACTTGGTAAGCTTAAGCAATGGATGAGAGTTGCCGAGAAAAGAGATGACATGCGATTGGAGAGGGCAATACCAGCAGTGGACTGCTGAAGGCTACTGACGAAGCTAAAGCAAAGGCGCGTAAGGATAAGGGAAAGGAAGATGACGATGCAAATAATATTATATCAGCCCTAATGTTTAGTAATAAAGGGATAAACCCAAGGCAGAAGAACGAGCTCCTTACATAACACTGCATTAAGTTGATGTAACACAATGACGGAACGGACGTTGCGCAGGAGTTTGACACTGCATCACTTTCGTACAGTGAAAGTATGATTTATTTTAAGGATACACTTCGAGGCGTTCAATTTATATCGATGGCGACCTTTTATAGTGTAATAAATAAATTCGAAGTATCGTAAGCCGGTAAATATTGAAGGATAATTTGTGTTGTGTCTGGAGCTTTCCGAGCTTTTACAAAACTAACTCATGAACTGAATTTCTAAACAATTTTGTTGTAATTAATCCATTGGGCATTTGGGCCTTTCCCAAAATTCAGGATCATACGTGATGGAATTTTTAACAGTCATCATCGTTGATCTCTTCAATGAAATGTAATTTTGACTGGTACAGGAATATACATGGAGCATTCATTGCCTTGCCAAAAAAATTACCCGCTTTCCCTAAAATCGACCATAAGCCAACACTTATTTATTCAAAGAAACATTGACCAATTTACCTTTCATTCGCTATTAAGGAACATTAAACACTTGTAAAATAAATCTCGGGGCCACTTTGCGAAGTTGCCAAAAACATGACACGGAGTGTGCGGTATGTACTACGTGATTCAGTGTTCAAATATTGGACAGTGATTTACTTGCACACTTTGAACGTGTTGCTGATGGTATCGTGAATTACTGGTACATGTATTGATGGGGGAATATAGTATGCAATGCTTGTCACAGCTGGTCACATTTGTGAGACTCCCCCCCTCCCAAGTGTGACGTCACATATTTTGTAAATTTACATTTAAAAATTATTGATTACATTTGAAAACAGCGGTTCCGAAATCAGTTTTATTTCCATTTAAATGACTTTTTAATCAAATTAACATCAAATCAAACAATTAACAAAACAAAAAACGATTGAGTATGTTAATTAAAGAAGTTAACAAAACAAAAAATATTCATAAAATTAGATATATTAATTAAAGATACAAACTTAATAATCTTGAGTCCATGGACTTTGAACACACTCCTTTAAATTATTTAATAGTTTAAAGTTCGTGTTTTAACACTTAGATATAATAGATTTTGAAATGTGACGTCACGAAATTTAGGACCCCTCCCACCCCCTTGTCACACAATGTCACACTTCGTCGACCCCCTCCCATCCCCTTAACGTGTGACGTAATTTATGGATGGCCCCTTAGAGGAGAGGTGCGAGGCAGGTGAAGATGGATTTTTGTCAAAGACATGAAATTAAATAGACGGAAAGGTGCAGAAATTGAAATGGCTAGAGCTGAGCATGGTTAACAATTGAGAGGAAAACAAGACGAAGACAAACGAAAGAACGATAGATGCCTCAGTAAACTCATTTCCTTGTCTTGTAGTTCTTATAAACAGCAGTAACTACTACTAAACTAAGAGCAGTGGTGGCCCAGTGGTAACGGCCGCGACTTACGAGTTGTAGGTCGTAGGTTCAAATCCAGACAGGCGCTTTACTTTGTGTAAATTAATTCATCACCACTGCTCTCAAAACGGTGAAGGAAAACATCGTGAGGAAACCGGCATGTCCTAAAACCAAAAATTCGAAGACATATGACATCTACCAACCCGCACTGGGTCCGCGTGGTGGATTGCGGCCCACTCCCTCTCACGGAGAGGAGGCCTGTGTCCCAGCAGTGGGATCATTATAGGCTGATGATGATGACTACTAAACTTGAAGTACTTTCAGAGCAATATAATTAGTCTATCATCCCCGAGCATATATCATGCAGTTTCTCTCGACCAAAGTGGAATGTTATTTAATGTTATGCAGGACTTGTAAAACGAAAACATTTTCCATGACGTGCGTTGTGCAACACATGGCTATACATTACACGTTTGTGAATAAATATCTTGCGAAACAAAGCAAAAAAACAAGTGAACATGAGTGTTTGTATGTTCGCAGTTCATATCTGGTGGTAATTTATTGTGGCGCCATGTTGCGGTGGGACCGACGCGTGCGCAGCGCAAACCCATCTCAATCATTGTCTTTCTTAGACGAATACTAGAAATAATACTCGTAAAGCATTATGCGGATTGTATTAATAAAATTCCGAAGCTGAATAGCAAAAAGGGATAATAGAAAGAAATTCTATCTATTTAGTCTGTCAGACAGATAATAAAAAAATATTAGACACGTAATTTTTGCTTTATCATATTATAAAAAAAATACTTAGATAAAACGCATTACAATAGGAGAGTGGGGTCGATACGTTACAAGTAAGTATCTGCATACTCGTGACGTCATGACACATTTTAACTCAATGTATTGCCGTAATGTTTTGATATAAAAAAAGAGAAAAAATACGTGTCCAATATTTTTAAGCTATTGCATAGCTTTTATCGCGGGCTTTGAGCGCGGCGACCGAATCAAGAAATTCCGTAACGAAAAAAACCTAACACACCCCACTCCGCCTACCATGTAAAGACGGTCCCCATGACAACGTGATGTTGTCATGGGAACGTTATTTTTGTTTTATGTCATCATCCCAAGTGTAGCGTTGACAAATAGGAAGTATGGAGGTTACAAATGCTATGCAATAGCTTTACCGCGGCAGTCCCCGAGTGCCACACGTTTTTTTTTTGTTTTCATCCCTATTATTGTAATGGTGTAAGAGCAACATTAGTTGTAGTGTTTTACATGGTATAATTTTTAGCGCAATTTAAATATGACCAGTACCCTAATTACGTAATACAACACAATCACAATCAGTTTCGATTTGTAACAGATTGCTAATCCATTGCTTCACAAGTTGGAAAAAAAATCTGCTTAGCAATGTAAATAACGCAATTAATGTTGTTGAACTGTCAAAATTAAACAAATTAGGCATAATTGTTTACGAAAATAAGTTACGCAATTAGGGTACAGGCCACTTTAGGTGATCATTTGATTGCCTTAAAATATTAAGCACTAAACAGTCGCGAATAACATAAAAGTCACGCATGTGTAACCATGCTACACTACATAGTCTAACCCAAAATGGTATAATGATATAATTATATACAGCCTAAGTATCTAATCGTTATTCTTTTTCTTGGTCTGCGTCCCTTGAACAGACTAAAAAGTATCCGATAGAATTTGCAATTCCTTGGCGTAAGTACGTCTATTTTATCGGTGGCCATAACTCGTCTGGACAGGTTCCGTAGGCGGGTTGGGTTGGGTTGCAATAAAAAGCGGGGTGGTTACCGAACGGAGCCGGGTCGTCGCCCCCGCGCGGCCTTCCTCCCCGCCCCGCGGCCGCGCCGCAAGGACGTCGCCCGCCGTTGCATAACCACTCGCACGCAAGTCGTTGATACCGTTCCGAGATGCGCTCGGTGTCGTCGTATAGGCTGCGCCAGCGCACCGGAATGAAAATAAAAGCTGAATGTACGCATAAAACCGTCCTATTGGTATTCATATAAACGTCAATTATGAAGTTTTTACACGACGGCTATGCGATATTGACTTAATCCATTATAATTAGACGATTTTCACTTTCCACCAAGGTTACTTGTGTTTGTTGATTAATTTATGATAACACAATACGTTACCTACCACGTTATACAGTGTGATTCTTATGTGCACATATCGAAATGAGGGAATCTATGCTTAATTTTATCGACGAAATAAATATTAAAAAAAAAAATTTTTTACTTTAAAAAAATAATTCTCTCTGGCATCTTATTTATAAATTTTACAATTATTGTAAAAATTGATGAAAAAAGAACAGATTTTTGCTAAAAAAACATGTTTATTTTCAATTGAGGGTAGTTTTTTTTTCTCAATTTTTATTTTATGTGGACGCCTAATTACTTCCAATCATCATGGAGCTTGTTTCATCGCGATAGATGATTTAGTTTAAAAGTTATACAGTTTTGTTACATTTAAAAAAAAATCCATAATGAAAAAATTATTTAGATTTTTTAAAATATTTTTCTGTTGTTAATATTAAGTATAGATTCCCTCATTTCGATATGTGCACATTATGAAGAATCACACTGTATTGTTATGAATAGCATCATCGGTACTAAAAATGCGTTCGAATCTCAACATTCGCGGAAGCATAACGTCTTTAGAAATGGTGTGTTTATCGTACCAATATGAACGTGATCTTGACAGAACTACATTGTGGCCTTTCCAGTTTCCTCGATACATAACAAGTAAGGAAAATTCTTAGCTCGGTTATCTAGGTACAAGATTTTGCATTCCCAAGGACCTCATTAATATTCAGAGCGTATTTACATGCCTCCGTAGATAGAGACTAATGGTTGGGGGCCAATTGAGTCTCAGACGTGCGCCTATAGGTAATTGTAGGAACTGGCTGTAGGCCGACCGGAGCCGGGGGCGCAAATTATAATAGGCTCCAGTGCAAGGTGCAACGGACAACTAATAATAATTGTGTTGTATTGATAAATGTCAAAAACGATTTATATTTATGTAAATCTTCAGTTTTATTCAACATTAAAAATTAAAAGGTGTTTAATTATTGTACTTAATATTGTGGACTGTTTTAATATTCGTATAGCGTGGTCTGTACTCTGAAGTAGGTGACTTACTTGCATATAATTATTTAAGAAATAATTATGGTTTTAGCCGGCAAGGTGAAGTATGCAGCGGACATAGGTAACAACCGACTATTAGAAGTCCCTAAATGTTCAAAAATGTTCATTGTTTACAATCATAAAAATAATCGAAACGTCGTAAAAAGGTTTACCCCCTAAAAATCAATCTGCCTAGCCTTTTCCCAACTATGTTGGAATCGGCTTCCAGTTTAATCGGTAGACAGGAAGCCGACCCTAACATAGTTGCAGCTGAATACCAGTACTTGTGTCGCGACTGCCTATCTAACCTCCACGGCCCAGTAACAGGGTAATACCATACCTCTTGGTAAGACTGGTTGTCAGACTTCCGGGCTTCTGACAACCCGTAGATCCACGAATAACAGCCGGGACCAACGGCTTAATGTGCTTTCCGAGGCACGTAGGAGTCTCGGTACGTCCATCCACGGACCAACCCCGGCAAGCGTAGCTTAACCTGATGGATCGATCCATGTGGCTGTTATTACTTAGCCACGAGCTCAAGGTTTAACTCCTAATCAAACGATTGGAAACATCTATCACATACTTACAAAGAAAAAAAAACCTATTTCTTAACGTGCATACTTCGACTAGAATATCGCAAAAAGCCATCCCCATATCATTTGTTTTAATATCCAGAGACCCTTCTCAAGAAATACACTGCTAAAGGGATTTGAAAGGTGTCTCAGCACGACTCACCGACCATCAATCACAGGAAACGCTTCACAATGGGGATCAGCAGCGTTCGCAGAAACGTCTGTGTCGAAACAACGGCTTACCTAGAACAAAGACAGATATGGTTAGCATTGCAAGTATACTTTATAAGGTGCGGCCATGGAAACTGTGGTGGTACAATACGTTTCATCAAACAGCTCCTATGCCGTAATGTTGGCTCACCGGAGAACCTTTGGGACGAGCTGTAACGGCGAGTACGGGTCCGAGATCCTGCCCCTTCAAGACCTCCATGATGCCGTCGTTGAGGAATGGGACAACATTCCTCAAGAAAGCGTTGTCAAATTAATTAGGTCCATGCCGCATGGAAGTTGTCATCAGTTATTTTGAAGAATTTTATTGTATTTTTTTCTGTTGTAATTGTAATTTTTTGATTTTGTAATAAAACATATTTTTCCTTCTTTACAATTAACCCGTTTTATTTCATGCCTATGTAAATAACACCAAAAGCTCTCAACTTTTTCTGAAAGCTGAATAAATTGCCTTTCAAATGGTGTACCATAATCATACTCTTACTATTGAATAAATATGGTTAAATTATTTTGAAGGGGATTTTGAAAGAGGTGCGATTTTTGTGACGCCGAGTGTATATATACTTTATGTGTGTAGGTATCTAATACCTTTAAACGAGCAATTCTTGTATACATATATGTATATGTCACCGTAAAATTGTAAATACCGTTAGGTTATAATCTATCTCGCGATATTGTGAACTGTCGAAAGATTGTGAACCGCAACATACTGCTTACAATTTAACGTATTATTATTCGGTAGATTGTAATCTATCGAAATGAAACTGTTATATCACAATCTTAAAACTGTCAAATTGTCAACTGTCCGAAGGCTGTCCCTGATTGGTCGGCCTTACAGTAGACCGTTCTTTGTCCATAGAGTTAGGAATGAAACACAGGTGTCAGTCAAACAAAATAAATGCACTTCAAGAAATTGTGACATCAAGTATTTATTTATTATTTAGTAGGTAATCAATAATTCTGACAAAATAAAAAAATAAATCAGAAACAACATTTTCTCCTCAAACCTGTACCCTGATTGCGTAACTTATTTTCATAAACAATTTTGTCTAATTTGTTTCATTTTGACAGTTCAACAACATTCATTGCATTATTTACGTTGGTGAGCAGATTTTTTTTCCAACTTATGAAGCAATGGACTAGCAATCTGTTTCAAATCGAAACAGATTGTGGTTGTGTTGTATTACGCAATTAGGGTACTGGTTACCAATATTCATTAAGTACATCATATTTTCTTGCATGATGGTAATGCTTGTTTGTTGGTCGCCTACCTTGAGATTTTATTGTGTTGTACTCGTCTAACAATTTTATCACACTTTGTATTCTTTGATTTGTCCATTGTAATTTTTTACTATTTTTATTATGCCCGCTATAATAGTTTTGTAACTCTATGGTAAATTCATCCTGATTAACAATAGCTGGTATTTCTGAGTTTTGTTGATGGACAGGCTCAACATTTGACATTGTAAATGCTATCAAATGAGATCACATAGGTTCACGCGCATAAAAAATATTAAAACACGGAAAATGTATGTAATTTAGGCTATGTTCGGTGACTAACACTAACTCATTTATCATTCAAATTGCACTTCTTTGATTAATCACAGATTCATTTTACTTCCACAACAAATTTATACAACTAATTCTAAAGTTGTGAGTTATTTTCAACACGAAATTAATTTAAAATCACCAAAACACTGTTTGTTTACATTCGACAACAAATGAATTAGTAAACAAATATGGCAGCGCGGGGCATATGCCGTTCAACCAATCAGCGCGCGAGGTGCGTTCCGTTTCACAATTTGACGGTTGCACTTCGATAGATTATAATCTACCGAAAAATAATGCGTTAAATTGTAAGCAATATGTTATGGTTCACAATCTTTCGACAGTTCACAATCTCGCGAGATAGATTATAACCTAACGGTATTTACAATTTTACGGTGACATATATATTATCTGAATCTCGGAAACGGCTCCAACGATTTTCATGAAATTTAGTATGCAGGGCGTTTCGAGGGCGATAAATCGATCTAGCTAGGTTTCATTTTTAGAAAACCACCAAAAACTACCGGTCATCCAGATATTTTATTGTAATGTAAATGATACACCACTGATTGTTTCTCCTTCTCCCTTTAATCCATCCAAAGGTTGTCTGTAAAAGATCGCTTTTAGCGATAAGACCGCCCATTGTGTCACCCTATGTATTTTTTTTACATTTATATCTGTAATTTATATGATGTACATAATAAAGATTATTCTATCTACATATCTATATTCACAGGATCATATTAGTTATGCTTAAAAATAGATACAAGTTATGGCTTAGATCAAAGCTGCATTTACAGTCATAACTGTAGAGTTAGCTTTTGATGTTAAAGCTTTCAAAATGATTATCTCCAGTGTCCACTCTTCAGGGAGAAAAATTTGTGTGAAGTGTTATGTTGTGTCTCTTCAGAGGAATGATTCATCTTTTAACACTTCAGCACGCGTAGCATGACGGATGATAGAAACGGGTTTTGTCGACGGAAGAATAGACAAAATGACGGATTCACAATCACAATCTGTCATTTTATCTATTCTTCCGTCGACAAAACCCGTTTCTTTGGTGTTCATACTACGCGTGCAGGGCGTATCATAAAGAAAATCTAGAAAAGTCTTAGATCAAAACCATTTGTATTATTAGGAAACCTTTTAGTTTGTACTTCATTCAAGATTTCGACACAAAAACTGTTCACAGTATCGTATCGCTGACATTTTATTTGTCTAAATAAGTAAATACCAACCACTCCCGCTCACTTTCTGGCCCCAATCAATCTGGCCTCACATCCGAGCGGTCTAGGAACAAAGGATTAGCTAAGCCTTCACCATTTATATTCTAAATATCAACTGTTTCGCAAACGCCCTCTGTTTACGGGTCCCATGCAATTTTCTGTGTGAAATCATGTATCGTGGAGTACTTTGGCGTTTTATATCTGGGTTTCAGACGTCAGAGTTTAAGTAGTAAATGTTACTTGTCTTTGTTTTCTTTCTTTTTTTTTTAATTTCTTTTTACTTGTAGTATAATATGTTGTGTTGTGTGCCTTTTAGTCTGTGCTAAATATATAAATGTATTTTCTTTCTTTTACGTACTTACTCCAGGATAACTATCCTGCCTACTATCTTTATGTATATAATTCTTCTGTACGTGTGTTTGTCACCTAACACCTCCTAAACGGCTGAACCGATTTACATGAAATTTGTGTATATTTGAGTGGGTCCCTGGATGGTTTGATAATACAGTTGGACCCGGTAGGTGGCGCTGTTCGGACAGGACAACGTCTGTCGGGTCCGCTAGTAATATTATAAATATGATAGTTTGGATGTTTGTATGTTTGTTACTCTTTCACGCAAAAACTACTGAATGGATTTAGATAAAATTTGGCATTCAAATAGTTTATAACCATAGGATTATTTTTCAACTTTTTATCCCGGTAGTATGATCCCGTAGGATAACCTCTGAATTCCAAGCGAGCGAAGCCGCGGGAAGGAGCTAGTCTATACTAATATTATAAAGATGAAAGATTTGTATTTTTGTATATAACTTAAAAACTACTGGACCGATTTGAAAAATTCTTTCAGCAATGGATAGCTACATTATCAGTGAGTAACATAGGCTATATTTTATCCCCGTGCTCCCACGGGAACGGGAAATACGCGGGTAAAACCGCGTGACGTCCGCTAGTCTTTCATAAATAAGTATTGTCTTGTGCAACAATTTGGTCCTAAATGGTGAGTTATGTAGAATTCAAAAAGGTTGGATTGAGAGAACAGGTATCTTTGCAGGTAAACATTATACCAAAATACTGATATAATTTTAAGCAAGGACATAGGAAATAGGAGCAAAGTGCAACACAAATATGACAAAACTGACGTAATAAATCACAGTATTGCGTAAATCACAAAACTGCTAATAAAATCTAAGCTTTTTATCAAGATACAGTAGAAAAAGCTGTTGAATAATAACGAGGTCAACAAGAAACTGCGATAGTGGAGTAAATGTATACAGAGGCTTAGCGATATAATTTATTTTCTTATCAGTAATTATTTAAAACACGAAGAGGCATTACTTGCAGGCTTATTCTTAGTATTTACACCGGTCGAGCTACTTGTTGAACAGCTGACACTTTCATTTTATTTTTAAACCCGCCCAACGTAAACTGAATGGCATTGTGTTGGAAACGAAACATATTTAATAACAAAACACGGCCGCCAGTGACCCGCACGCTATCGGCGCGATCTGAAGCGGAACACGGCCACAATGCGCAAGCGCATATCGATTACGATAACGCCCCTGACGCATATCAACTGCGCCAGGGTTTATGAGGGCGACTTCGCATAGCCAGATAAGAAATGCGAATATTTTACTAATAAAATATGCCACAACTCGATACTATTGCTGTGATTAAAGTACCTGGGTGACCGAGCTCTGCTCTGTTGAAAATAGAGAATGCTCTTTGAATAGTACATACTAATTCCATGCTGCCATGATAGTAGGTACTTACTAATTCCATGTCGCCATGTCATTATTCTAAGATAGGTAGCCATTTTGTTCTAAGCTTTGGGCGACCGAGCTCTGCTCGGGTGAAAATACGGATAAAACTAATTTTGCCAGATATGAGACCTAGCTAGATCGATTTTTCGTCCCCCTATATTGCAACTTTTATCGAAATCGTCAGAGCCGTTTTCGAGAACGAAAACTTTTCGACTTATTGTTTTTTATTCAAATATTGCTCTTTTAATAGTATAGGATATTTTATCATACAATTTCAAGGGTCTTCATTACTTCACAAATTAAATTTATGAGTGTGAAGCAGGTAAACAAATAAACAAGAATAAGTTTTTGTCTTTTTGGACACATAAATTGTATCCATCTTCAGATCTTGAGACTCGAAAAGGATAAAAGATTTTTTTTTGGAATAATTCCGCGACGTCTCATCATAACGAAGTCACACGGAACAAAACGTATAAATATTATAAATCCATTCACCGACACAATACGTTCATTAAAACTCCGGTGGCTTTACCTACAGTCGTAATAAAAATCCATATAAAGCCTAGGAAAAATATTAATTCATGAATTGTGCTGAGTTTTTTGTGGTGCAGCGGTCATATATGGCGACCACACACGGGTAGTGCAATGATGCATTGTGGCCGGAGTGAGAGACCACTGAGTAGATTTATTGCGAACAGCGCCGGCGTGTATGGCTAGTGTAACAGCGTCCCTACATGTGGATTTATTTTGTTTATGGTCAATAGGTGCATAGCTACACCAAGGCACTGAATGTTACACGCATCGCGCGCTCAGGTGCGTGCGTGGTCCAAGTTATACACAAACGTCGAATCGTTACGTTTTTTATCATATCTATTAAAAACGAGCTAGTTTATTATACGTAAACAAGGACCAAAATAGCTTTTTAATCCCTAGGGACTAAAAGTGATTTGAATTTGGAATGTGGATATTGTGAGTAAAAGTTTTAATCAGCAAAGAGATCAATCACAAACATTGTATGAACAAGTAACAGGCTGTATGATAAAGTAAACAGCGCGCGAGCCAAAAAAAAAAGTTTGTGAAAAAGTAAAAAATGCGCGAAATGCATTATGCCTTCGTTCGTAATTGTTTACTCAAATTCGGATTTTACTTATTTTTATAAAAATTTGTGTGTCTTCAAAGTACCGAGAATGAAATAAATAAACGTAGGTACTGTTCTTATTCATAAGTTGCATTTAATTATTTTCTCATAGAGGGTGATAAAAAGCAGAGTGTCCACCTCGGGAGCAACACTATTTTAAGCTCGAGTGACGTACTTCGAATCCCTCGCTCCGCTCTGGATTCAAAAAAACATTCTCACCTTTAAAATAGTTGTTTGCTCCCTCGGCAAATAATCCACTTTTTCTAACCTCTTTGCCGCAAATGAGAAAAGCTGAATCTCAAAGATTTAGAACCCTGGCATTTCTAATGCTACTTAATCAGTATCTTCATCTATCAAGTTACTTGCTGCTGTCAATGCATCTTCACTTATATATGCCACATCTTACGCTCCTCCATCTGGAACTATTGTTTTCTAACTGATGGTATTTCTATCATTATCATCATTGACAGCTTTGTTCCAAACACTGCTGAATAAAAGCCTTCTCTCTTTTGTATCGATATGTGTCATGCATTTTCCAACCTTTGTATCTATGACAACATCACAGTTCAATAACCTACCCAAACTCTTATTACTTGCACCAAATCGAGTTAAACCGTGTAAAAGTCGAACGTGCTCAATAAACGAGATAAACAACCGATATACTTAGCGGCGATAAGTCGCGCAACACCGCGATAAGTCGCGCGACAACGCGATAGTCGAGCGTTTGTATGTAAATATCGCCTGCTACAGATTCAGTATGGTTTTTGCCAAGTTTGGATAACACGTGCGGGCCGTGTTCATTTAGCTGACTCATGAGGTCTGTTGCCGCGTCTAATCTTAGTCATATCATAATATATGGTTTTTATGGTTGTATAAAGCTGTTAGCAATATTGAGAGATTGAAATCGTTCTTCAATTAGTCACGACAAAGGACAGCTATGTTTATCTGTTGAGTGAAAATCAAACAGTGCCCAGTTAGTTCCAAGAATAACACGAAGGATTGATTTAGCATGTTATTTTCACGTTTATAAATCATTTCTCAAAATTTAACTTAGGCTTTCACGCATGTCGTGTCTGATGAGAAGTTAATTTAGAAAGAGTGACCCTAATTTTTGACAGGCAGCTTAAATATGTAAATAATTTATGTAGGTACAAGACAATGCTTTTAAAGCGAGAACCACAACGGATTAGCAACATCAACGGGTCGGTTCCGAGATTTTCGTAAATGGAACGTGAGATATCGCGTGCAAAATTATATACGTGATTAAATTTCGCGATTTCATATTCCGAATAGCGTTGCAACTGCCGCGTTTGTTTGCGCACGCGCGTTGCGCAAACGCAACCGTCGAATCGCCGCAAAGTGACAACCAACAATTTATCAAGCAAATAAATGCAACTGTTTGTACTTAAGTGAGGTTTCAGAATACGACCTTCGGTTACCTTTCCCGTGAGAAAAGATGTAATATAAATTACGGTTTCCTTTTCTATGAATAATTAATTTTCCAAAAACCATTGTTCGTTAGTTTATAATGTATTAACAGATATAATAACCGCGAATAGGGTCAAGTATACCGGAAACGCGCTGCCCGCTGCGCACGCGCTGCTCACTCCTATTCAATCTTTATCGTGGAACACAATGGCCGTACAATATTGCAGCTCTATCTGTTATGTTGTACTCTTTCGTTTGTGCGTACGTTTTACGCAACGGTCGGTGTATCACAACTCACAAGTGACGTCGAAATAGCACTTATCAGACAATGTGCAATAGTAAGCACTATTATTCCGATTTGTCAATAATGACAATGATTTGACGCCTTGATCTCTTAAGCGACAAATTATTTACGAAACATAAATCTTAAACCTAAAGCTACTCATGGGTGGCATAAAAACTGTCGACACCAGGTTAGTCAATAACCACACAAAAAATAAAAGAAAGAACCTAAAGCTTTCATTAATAAAAAATCTGGTATATTTCGCAGGAGCTCCTGCACCCCTCGTTAAGGTCTACATCATCGAGAAGAGGCCAATTACATTAACTGGCGCGTTGAATATTCTTTTCACTGCGCAAACGAGTGTTGATAAAAATCCACGTTATCCACATTCCGCACATTTGCATTTGTCGGCAGCAACTGGTAAGGAACGCCAACTCTCTCGACTAGGGCTGTACCGTCGAAAAAGGTTAGAATGAATTACCTTTTTGAAGTGAAAACTTCTTTAGGCGCGTTGGGCATTTTTGAGATGGGACTAAATCATTGATTTCGCGACACTGTGACGAAATTTACCGACACCGTGGAGTAAAAGACATCAACGCGTTGATAATTTTTTTCAAGTTTTCACTTCTGTCAGCATACCCACGCTACGCTATGGTAAATGTTAAAGCTTCCGCCGCTGATGCTTCTAAAGGTATTGGTATCTTCCATCCAAGAAAAATCGTCTATGTAGTAATTTAAGACCTCGGAAGTTGTGAAGGACTTAACACACGAATGAGGGGGACATACATCATAATAATAAGAAGCATTCATCTCTTTCCCGTTTTGTTTCGTCTCTTATTCTAGTTAGAATGAGAGTGCCTCATTAATTTGTGTAGTAGGATCACAGAATGAATCATATACACGTCAAAAACATGTGCAACTAAAAGCCTCATAAAAAATCTCGAAAGTTGGTTCAAAGCCCTCGTGCACTTGCATATGAGTCTAAGGACCCACTTTACTTCAACAGCTAGCCCTAATAGGCACCAGCCCTATTCCACGTAATACGCAATGTGATTAATGGCGATGTAATAGCTCTATTACGTGCCTCTGCCGGCACTGCGAGAAATGCCCGTCCCCTTCCCGCAACAAGCGTATTAATTGACATTTGAGAAAGTTGATTTAATTGCGAACATTAACCAAAATGTTAAGGTGTCAGAGACGATTATCGCTCTTGACTTTTTAGGGCTCCACAAAAGGTTAATAAAGAGGTATTAAGTGTTACTGTGATAAATATCTTCATTGCAATGCATCGGGATGAAGTGTGATCATAAATTCAGTGTGCGGATTTATTGTTTTGTTTAATGTTAAGTCTAAGTGTCAGGGGCAGTCGACCACATCTGTGTTGAACAATTAATAACTGTCGAAAACATATTTCTGACTAATTTGCGGCTGTCAATTGCACGCACAAATATATTTCTCACGCGCATTTTCATCTCGTGTTAACTTAACACCAGCGAAAGCAATTTGAAATTATTTTTGGGACTTCTAGAGCGCTTCCGCGTAAACTTTTATTCGGAAAGTTCTTGCGTGTTTGGTCCTTGGGGTTTCGCATGATCAAAAGACCATGAAACCAGCAAACACAAGGAACTCACCACAATTTTCAACAACATTGTCAATCATCTCTACCTTCAGTATAATGAGGTCGTACGCTAATAATATGCGCACACGCGATGCAGCATAACATTGCGAACATTACGCCGACGATTACAGCACACAACATAATTATACATAACAACAATTATAAGTTTTGTGAGAACGTTACATATGGCTGGCCACGATTGAACACAAGCTTGCTGTGTGAGCCAGTTTTTGTATATTCTTCTTTGTCAGTTTGACGTTCAATTACTCTTTGTCTCTTTATGAATTCACATTTGTATTTTCCCGCGTGTCCTGGCTTGTTTCCAGTTTTCCAATCTTCCGATATGCTTAAAAGGAATGGTCAGTCAATGTGAATAATTTCTCTCGATCATGAATTGGGACAAAACCCTTGCTACTGAATTTTGAGAGGTTAGTACAAATAGATAAGCGGAAAGGTAACATCCTTGAAAAAGCTGGTGCTTAAAACGACTCGACAAGAGTTCGTAGTTCGTTGCAACAATCAGATACCGGTGCACATTGTTCATACAATTTTTCTTTAGTTTTGAGCCGTAACAATATACATACATCGTAACAGCTAGGGATGCACGTCTGAGCAACTTTAATGTAACAAAGTAGAACTTGTATTGTGGATTTGTGGTGTAACATAACATGCACAGGAGTGACGTCGTGTCCCACAAGCGTAACAGAACTCCCTCAGATGATGTAACCTAACGCAATCGTAAGAATCTAGCCGTATCCTGTTCTCTTGCTTTCTTGGGTTTGCATTATATCAGACTTGATTCATGAGTAAAAGTATTAGAACGTGACATATTAAGGTGGTGTTGAACATGGACTTATTGGCTAAGTTTGGTAAATAATTCTGATTACGCAGCACAGCCATTTAAACAAGCGATTATTGATAACAGTAAGATCCATCGTTCAACAGCGATATCTAACCAAAAGGATATAGCTACAGGGCAGCAAAATCTGAGCCTAAGTCAAAGCCAAGCTGAAGTATTTTAAGCTTTCTGAAATATCCGGTCCACTTAAAACCCCAGTTCGAAAATATGACCAGCAACATTGTGCTTCAGGAATAATTGCGTCATTTCCTCCATAAAGCCCACCGATATCAGACGAGCATTATGGTACAGATCGAGTGCTTGCGACAAGAGGGCGCCACCGTCTTCTCGAAGATGCAAGATTTATGCGCCTGCGTCGTGCGCTTAATATTCTACATCCGGCAGCCACTTTCCAAACAAGCGTGTTTGAAAATTGCCGCATCTCCAGCTCAACACGGCACAATAAATGAGCAACGATTTGTAGTTGAATTTGCGTTTTGGCGTCATTAGATGCAATTTTTAGAGCGAAAACATGGTTTTGCTTTAAAATTAGGACCTTGATGAGTGGCTCCTTTGGCAGTATGGCCGAAATGACTGTCATAGTTAGAGATTGAGGTATGTTGGGGCAACGATATGATAAAAGAATCGAATTTACTCTTTCCCATCACATTACATTCTATGATGTGTTTTGGCTATAGTGGCTACGGCTTCGTACAAAGGCATTAAATTAACATTAACACCTCACCTTTTCACGCCTATTCTAATAGTCTTTGATACTCGTAGCACCACTATTGTAATGAACTCATCCTCAATTTCACTCGACGTTTTCATTCATAACGATTTTACGATCCGAATAAACAAGCTGTGCCCATTTTTGTATCGCGGCATCGGAGCTAAAAACTATCACAAAGTACACCTTCCCAGAAATTTGTTTTAGAGACAAAACGTGCACTATGGCACGGTTGAATTGCAAATTTTATGGGTTTGACTAAGCCGCCCCTGTGCCTGCGGCCAGTTCAAAGGGCTACCCTCTGGCCCGCAAGACTGTGACACGATATCAATGCATCAACCAAACAAAAATACACCTTAACTTTTGTTGTATAAAGTCTATACTACAATTGAGCTTGGAATCGCTATTGTCAAATGCATAAGCATAACAAAGTGGCCGCATGTCACGCCAGCGCCAAAGAGCAAAGGTTCCGAACACTAAAAATGGGAATAAGCCTTACTTTCGTTTCGAAACGAACAATGGCCGCCTTACGGTGGGTTTATGGGAGAAATCGCTCGCAAACTAGGAAGCAAGTAAATCGAACTACACTAATTTGTTTTGCCTTTTGCAGTAAACTGAGAAAGCAACGTTTATGGGTTAAGCAACCATGTATGTAATGGCTTTCGAGTGGTTTTCAATTTCACATGAGCGAACGGAATCACATGAATTATCTGAAATAGCTGCCGAGCGTACATATCAGTTTTATTGTACTTTCTTTGTACATTTCCATGTTCGAATGCTGCTGGAACCAGTTTTCTTAATTGTCTTTTGCAGTGTTTGAAAGTATTAGTAGTCTTTAAACTTGATTGCGTGTTTGTAAAACTTGTTTAACAGTAGTTTAGTCAGTAAGTTCAGCTTTGTTGTTCTAATATTTACTGACAGCAGATGGTTGGTCAACGTTCAGAAGCAACTTCAAATAGTTAAGCATTTAAGCATTAAACACTCGGACATGTGTATTGTTTAAAACTTGCGAAGTATTTCACCGAAAAAACATTGATTTCATCAACAAACGTGCTCCTAGTCTTAACCTAGAAGATGTGGCGAAAAATACCGAACAAGGCCGATGAGTCCGCTCGTTATTGCGCCCGCGCAGATCCACCGATAGCAAATCAAGAAGAAAAATACTCGCGTAGGCAGGTGCACGTAACTAAAATTTAGTCTAATGAATGGATTTCAGACCAAAATGTAGCTCTGCATCGTACTATCGCAACATCTTACTAAGAATACGCTATTCATAAATACGATTAAAATCTTAGCATGCAATTTTAATTCAATGTAACTGATTATATCATTGAATTATTACTGGTTTTAGGATTCTATGAAAACGGCGAACTAGTTTCCACATGCGATTCACGGAAATTATTCATGTGAGATAATTTGAATTTTATGAGCGATATAATTTTTAATTCAGGTTATGTTTTCCTCTCTATTGAGATCAAATGCTAAACGATGCCACGGGCAAATTTTTGCCTTACTAATATTGAACTAAAATCAGGTAACGCAAAGTTCGTATTCAAGATTTTTCTGAGGGACAGTTTTTAAACAAGTCAGATTCAGTCACTCATTTGAAAATAACTACCATCAATAATTACTTTCGTAACAGCACGAAACGTTAATTTTTCAGATAACTAATTGCGGCGTTGTTTATGAGAATTCTCCAACATTAACGTTTAATTAAGATCTCAATCGTGGTGGCGACTCGTCTGCCCTTATCTTAACTATCCATCAAATGTAGCGACATCTAGGCAGCCGAGATAATCTACGCGTCGACGTATGGTTGAGAATTAGGGTTCAGTTTTTTGTTCAAAATAAATTAAATATTAGTACCTAATTAACGGATAAAAATAATCACCAACGTTGTTGTGCTAACAATTAATTGTGTAATTAAATATTATAACATTATTATTATTTTTTTTACATTCTGTGATTACTCACACACTGACTAATTAGTATCACTTGTAATTTTTTTAGGAATATCGTATAGGTACCTACTTTTACAATGCTTGTAAATATGTGAACACCATGTATCCATTACATAATTTTTTTTTTTCTGTCATTGCTTTATTTTTACCTATTGTGGTATAGTAATATTATTCCAGGTGCATCGTCTTCACATATAATTATATAATTAATGTATACAAAATATTGTAAAACATTTTAAAAGAGTAACGGTGGAGTTTCTTGCCCATTCTTCTCCATACGAAAACTACCTTTTGGAAGGAGCGACTAGAATCAATTCTATTTTTTGTTTTTGACGTTCAAAAGTGCCTTTTGTGTCTAATTGAAATAAATTATTTGACTTTGACAAGTTCTACATTCAAACTTTGTTTGTAACTTCTGAGTAAAATGACATAGACTTACTGTGCATTTGCACTGGCGAAAACCGACGTTTACACTGGCGAAACGTTCACAACAAAACATGTTGAAATCTTTACATTCTGTCAATGTTCCATACAATTTTTGACAGAAACTAGAGATTTCAACATGTTTTGTTGTGTTCGCCAGTGCAAACGCACAGTTAGGTATAACTTTTTAAGACTCACTATGTAGCTACAGTACAACGAAGTTTTACTAATGGTGTGAAATGTACACACATCTTCTTTATACGCTCCTCTTGGCTTACTGTCAGAAAATTATTCAGGTTAGGCAACTAGTCGTGGGATCGTTGGCAAACGCGCAGTTTCTTCATCTATGAGCTTAGAGTTGGCAGTTTGAACTACATCTATCTCACCGACCCTTACGAAAACCAGCACGAGAAGTGAATACACTTTAATCCCATCGATGGTGACTTAATTGCTGCGATAAACCACCACCACTACCTCACCTTGCACTACTAACAAGATGATGCAAAAGTACCTGAGTGACTTTCAGTCAGCGTGTGGGCCATCTACATCGCCTCATGGGAACTACGCATCAAAGACCTGACGTCACACAAATCCTGCATCGCGCAATTAAAGTTTACCGCGCGAACAGCATTCATAAAACTTCCCCGACATCAACCGTTGGGCAGTTTACCCGCCAGAAACGACACCGTCTGCTCGGAGGATCCTCCCTTTTCTATAGAGCATGAGTGTACTTTTACACTGTGTACCTCATGCCTCTAAAAGTGAAACAACCTGAAATTAGAAGAATCTAAAGTAGGTGTCTGATCTACTTAATTTTCTACAGAACCACAGTGCAGCCGGATACAACGGCGCCAAGACCAGACTAATCCCAGTTGTTAGAATATCTGAAGGTGCGATCAAGCTCTATAATCCCTTGACCTATTATGCCCAGTAGGCCGATGGTCGGAAGAACAAGACATTCCTCAGTCATTACATCATATTACTTAATGTTCATCTGACGATGAGTAATAGCCTGTTAGGGCCTTAATTTGTTGGTGACGTATGGCTAATACATAATTAATATGATGCTGGTTTTAATGGTGTGAAATTACAGGGTTCTTACTCAATAATCGATTTGGTGACGACAATGTCTTAGACCTTTGCTAACTAACTAATGATAACAAGACCCAAAGTACTTTGTCGATGTAGGGATACCGCAAGGAATTACAATCGGTCCTGTAATGGATTGCTGGATTCGTAATTGCAGTCTATAAAGCTACTTATGTAAATAAAAATCTCGAGCCCTAATTGAGTACTAAGTAAAGACAATTTGCAAAAAGTAACACATCGACATCATCTCCCAAGAAAGCCGTCACACATATCAAACCTTAATACCCAAGGTTGTTACTTTAATACCGATTCTCAGGAACACAATCAGTAGTAAAGATCATACAGATTCTTTCACCATTTGTACGGAGGAGAGGCAAGAAGATCAAAAAGGCCGCGTCCACACACAATTAGCGCGGGTACTAAGAGCAATCGACACTACCTCGGTCCATGCGGTGGAAAAAAGTGACCAAGTGCAAGGTAGTCGGTTAAGGGTTCCGTAGAATCGACACACATTGGAAATGGTTGTGGTGATGATTTCGGATATGCCACGGGACAGAAGAGATTTCGTTCATATTTAGGATATACTGGAAATCAATGTTTGCTTGCATTGTTTACAAATCTGTGTGACAATGGAACCGTTTCTGGTTCCAAATGGAAATGTAGATACTTTTTGTCACTGTAAAAAAGGCAGGCCTATTTTTTATCAATTGCTGTTCTGTATACTGAAAAACATACCATAAAACCATGACAATGGACAAACACTTCTAAATGGATTTCTACCCCATGCCGAATGACCGAAACAACCAAATACTCTCTTTGATCGACTGGCCTTAAGGTAAACTGTCTTCCCTCAAAGACATCAAATGCAACAAACAAACCAGCATTGCACCTACGGAATCCAAGCCATCATCAGGTGGATGTCGGACACGTCTCGTGACCCGGTCACGGCACGGAACCGCGTCGGCTCTCGTACCCGTGCTCCTACATAAGGGACAACACCTGACTAAATATTTATGAGGTGCCGTGTGATCCTCCAATTAATTTGGAGACATGTCGAATGCATCAGCACTTTGACTTTGACGACCTAAAGGCGATACGTCCGCTTTCTGGACTCGATTTACGAGAAGACACGAATGTACGACCTAAAGATTTTCAATTAGACTCAGTTTTGAAAGTGGTTTTTGGGGTGAATCCTGGTATTATAATTCCTTTTATAGGTTACTTACGGTGGATTGATGTACGTTTCATTGATTTTTTGGAAGCGTTTTCTACCACATCGAAAAACGAGATGAACCAGTAGCATAATTATGCTCAACCAATAATGATAAAAAAAACGTGTGGCACTCGGGGACTGCCGCGGTAAAGCTATTGCATAGCATTTGTAACCTCCATACTTCCTATTTCCACTTGGGATGATAACGTGATGAACTGATGACATAAAACAAAAATTACGTTCCCATGACAACATCACGTTGTCATGGGAACCGTCATTACATGGTAGGCGGAGTGGGGGGTGTTAGGTTTTTTTCGTTACAGAATTTCTTGATTCGGTCGCCGCGCTCAAAGCCCGCGATAAAAGCTATGCAATAGCTTAAAAAGAATTTTCATCGTAACAAGAGAGGAATGCAGAATGCACAATTGCACATCCTGTAAAGAAGTTAACACTCGCTGGAACTTGAAAGGAAACAACAATCTCGGGTTCTATTCTACGAAGCATAGCCGCCACAATACATCGGGAACAAAGAATTCAGTCCTTCATTCGGTTCCTTTGAGTCTATCAAAGCTTCGAAGGTCGGAACTCAATAGCTGGACTGAAAGTGACATGCATTGTTGCAGTGCAAAATAAACACATTTTCTTTTTGCTTATACAAGGATATATTTTTTGTATGGGACGGAACAACGTTGGAAGTTTTGTTGGAGTATTTTTTATGCTAATACATGCAGCGGCAAATCAATAGTTTTTACTTGTCATTCGCTATATTTTTCTGAAGGTTTTCAGGTTTCGATTATCTTAACTCTATCATAGACTGTCTGTTTGTCTTTGGTTGACGGATTTGGTCTAAAGATTTCAATCGAAACGACATTCAACTGTCTAGATTTTATTTATTCAAGATTTTGCATTCAAACAATTATGTCACCAGACTATTATTTACCTGCGCAGGCGCACCCAGGGCGCGCTACGTCCGACATTGTCTCGACGTCATAAAAAAATATGTACGAATTGTATCGACCTTGTATACATTTTGACATTTCCTTATATCGCTGCCTAGTATTTATTTATATAACCTTAATTTTATTTAGTCTTTACATTTTTTGCTTATTTTATTTCTGGATCGAATTACAGCTCGTTCTTATTCTTAGTAATTGAGTTTATTTTAGAACTGTTGTAGTATCTATTTATTTATTTCTTTTGGTTCTAAGACGAGTGGAAGTGAAATATTGAGATGATTGGATTACTCTTCTTGAAAGTTATCTTAATTATCTTCATGATTGAGCGTTAATTATTTTAATTTATGTCGTCAAAGTGACAAGACTATATTGCCAGTTTCAGTCATAATGGACTGATTTAATACATAGTCATCGATCACTAATAAAGCATAAAGTTTAAAAATTTAAACAATAACAGTACTTGCTTCAATGTCTTCATTTACAGCTACGGTCATTAACAATCGTTTCCAAATGTCTAATAACTTTAAACGCTACAATTAGGTTTTATGCTAAGCTCTTGGAATTTAAATAAACTGAAATGAGAGTACTAAACCGTGTTCTACTATAATAGCAATTTAGTTACCTACAAGCGGTGAATGTAAGGTCAACATGGATACTATACAGAACGACAGTTCATTTATTAGCATACCCCCCGGCTGGTGTACCATTGTCAGCTGTAATACGATTATGTCCAACTAATTGCGCCGATCTTAATCTGCCAACATTAAGTACCCTCCCGCCCATATATCGTTCACTTTGACATATCGCAGTAAGCACTTGACTTTGACATTTATAATTACTTGAATATTGAATGTTATTGTTTCTTTGTTCGTCGGTTCGGTTTAGTGTACCGACATCCTTGACCTGTCGGTAAAGCGATTGCAATTATAAGTATTAAGCGGCGCCTACGCACCTCGAATACCCGCCGTACTCTCGTTTACGTGGGCACGAAATTCACATGAACAGAGATTTTAATATAAATTAATTTAAACGTCGTCGGAAGTGCTAATTACACGGCGAGGTGCAACTCTGACAAGGGATAACCGTCGCTCAACTCAACATCCATTCTGTAAACTGTTATTAGATAACAACCAACAACCTGCATTTAGCTAGAAATATCCCTTCAAGAAACGCCCGTCGTCGCCCTCTGAAATTATTAACAGTTATTAAATGTTATGCTGAGGTGTTATTTCCCGGAAATGACACCTAAGTGGCTGGAGACCCTGAGCTGAGTTTTACAGGTGAATTGTTCAAAGCTTGTTTACATTTGGCTCGGGCTCTGGCCGTGACATTATGTTGTGTCACAGGAGGGCGCGGACTCACAGCGCGACTAATTGCGCGTGCGCATGCTTGCAGTGTTACCGCGCAGACTTCCGAAAATCGAACGAAGTGCACCCTGGGGAGAGTCGTTTATTTACGAACGAGCCGCGAATTTTCTCATCATCAGTTTTTTAACCTCTCCGGCGCCGCACAATGCTACAACTCGGGCACAAAGTAAACAAACACGAGTGAACGCATCAACGACTTCCTTTCTTTCCGCTTCAACGAAGTTCACTTCTCCGAAACTAAACAAATGGACGTTAGGCGTACATTAAGGCCGAACGGCTTGTTGCAATCGAAATCTGAGTAATGTAACGATTTAGGAACAATGCAACTTAGCTGGTTGCAACTGTGAGTCTGTGATGGTGCATATCGCAACATTAGCGTTAGTACATCGGGCGTAGGTTCCCGCGGTCACTGTCTTATTGCACAACGGTCGCGGCGAGGTATTCACGAGTTGTTTACAGAGGTAATTAAGCTGTCGGACCCGCGCCGCCCACTGTGAAGACGCGGACGTTTCAATTAGTCGCAACTAATCCCAGCTCTTGTGGAATGGTGTCGCAACCGTTTGCACAATCGGCGCGTTATCACGACGCGAGGTGATAAGCGGCGTCTCTCGTGAGAGTCGTGCAAATATTGCAACACAGCCGCTGCAAGTAAATGTAGAGCGCGCGCGCATGACTCTAACACAGCCAATTATTGTGCCTCTCAGCATCAATCTCACGTGATTCCAGTAATGAGCTGCGAAATCCGTATGACATCGATTGGGACGCGATGCCCTCAAATATGTTTTCAGCGAATGTTTTGTATGTTTGCGTAACCGTCGGTAGGCGTTAGCAGCGTGTCGCGAATCGTCGCTCTAGATGCGCGGAGACAATACGTTGCGCCAGCGCGAGGCACGACACCGGTTTGCGCAAGCACACAGCACTTAAACAACGTGAAACTCTTGTATCTCTCGATTTACGGATCACGGAAATCTTTGGGGTAATTTAAACAGGGTATTAAGTAAAGCTGCCCACGATTAAAGCTTCTAGCCATTCTAAGTTCGTGATATAAAGCGCGAGAATAACTTCACCGCGTGGTCATAAATAAAGCTGAACAGGATTCCAATTGAATCTCGAGTACACGATTGAAAGTCGCCTGCCTTAATGTTGTGCGTAATTTGCATGTGATCGTATCGACGGACTATCAAAGATGTCGAAAGAACCGAATAGCCCTCGAGTCCCCCCAGATCGCCCACTCGCTCTCACGGCGTTGGCGTGCTCCAAATTAATATTATATTGTGTTTTGTGTTACAATTACGGCAACGCACACAGATTTATCTGACGTCGCAATAGCCAGCCGTATCGGCGTGTATATCGCTCTTATTTGGGTCGCACCAAATTGCTTCTCTTATCGTATTTTCGCAAATCAGTAGGTGATTGCTAACCAAAATGTCAAATCTTCCTTTCAATGTCAGCTCATGCAACTTAGCGATTATCGAAAAAATCTCCTCTCGAGACTTGGCAAATGTATAACGTACGTAGAATACAATGGTCTCCGGGTGTGATCGAGTCTCGATCGGCAACCTGACCGGCGTGGGAACAGCCGGCGACAAATATGCGACAATAACCTTTTGTTGAGTAGTGCGTGCCTCGCACTTCTGCAAAATATTCCGTATTTAGAAGTTATACTGCACTCGGGACCCTCATTACGAGGTACAATAAAAATAGTTCGACGCCATTGTGTCTAACATAGACATGTTAAAAATTCTCACATCTTGTTTAAAGAGGGAAAAGTATGCAAATGAGTGTCTCAATGAGTCAGAGAAAAAGTTAGCAACCGGTCAGTTATCACCTCGAAGCGCTAACTGTTGTATCGATACAGCTTTTTTGTAAGGTCGTACGGTATCTGTCGATAGGATGGACATGTTAATGCATGTGTTTATCACTAACAATTCTTAGAAAGCAATTATAACAGACACTTCTGACGCTCGAGTATGTGTAAACGGGCAGCCTGTGTATTTGAACAATGTTTTTAGCTGTGGAATCTTGTTATCGATAGAAGAGACAATGAAGACGCGTACAACTGTGTAAACACGGCAAAGGATCATGTAAGTCGAGTTAGCAACGGCGAGTGCATTCCTCGTAAACCAAGCCAAAACCAAGTTTTCTTTAGTAATTCATACTCAAATACAACGGTCGTTCGTGTTTTGCGTTTGTGTTTGCTAAAATGTGACCGGATCGTCAGAGAGACACGCCCGGTAGTACAGTAACCTCGGTGAGTCATGGAGCCGCCTCGCCGTGGAATCATAACGAGGAACCGTTGAAAAATTATCAAATTCGCATGCAACCGTGTTGTGGCTAGCTCGTTTGACAACCCGGAGTGTCTGTTATTGTGATAAATAACAAGACGGTTTTCGAGCTTTGCATTTATAATACAAGAATTTGGATAAATACAGGATGGACTTATAAAGACAGTTTACTTTGGTGAGAATTTATTTTTCAAAGAATGAATAAATGAAATGCATCGACTCCAGCGTGGTTTAATTTAACTAGACTCGAATGAACCCCAAGATTTGCACTAGCCGCTGAAGCCTCATGCTTCATGGGGCTACAGAGGCCATTGCATATCAAGGAGTAGACCGGGAGACGCGGTAATGGTAGGGAAGACGTGCCCTTAGGATATGGAAGGATTTGCGAGCCGTACTGGATATGCATCCTAGAGTAGGCAATGGAATAGTGGAGAGACGATATTTATCAATGGATGGGCATCTTTTTATGACAGCGCTGCTAGTTTGGTTCAGATCCAAAGAATACATTTATTTGAAAGCCAAACAATACTTCTACATATTGACTGTATTATTTATCACAACCTAAACACAGACAACGAATGTCTAATAGTAACATGCAAATTCCGAATCTAGGACATGAGGCAACCCGCTGCGTATCGCAACGAGTCTCATATCATTAAAGCACATACAATAACTCATATTAACTGTAATACTACAGTTAATGCTGGCTCCATTTGCAATAAAAAACTAATAACCATCTGCAATTAAATTGTTGTTCTTGACCTGTAACAATTTTATTTATAGCTGATATTGATTACATCGTAAAATTGATTCATGGTTCCTTACTAATGAAACCCTTAATAGTATTCATTACCATCTTCTGCCCGTGACTACGACCGAGTGAAATTTCTTGTTCCCCTAACCCACCGGGTCACATCGCATCGCCCGTTCGCGTCGCATCGTTTTCGCTTAGCGTTGTTTCTGACTTTTTAACCTATTACATAGCTTTTATCGCGGGCGCGAGCGACCTTTGAGCGCGGCGACCGAATCAAGAAATTCCGTAACGAAAAAAACCTAACACCCCCCACTCCGCCTACCATGTAATGACGGTTCCCATGACAACGTGATGTTGTCATGGGAACGTAATTTTTTTGTTTTATGTTATCACGTCATCATCCCAAGTGTAGCGTTGACAAATAGGAAGTATGGAGGTTACAAATGCTATGCAATAGCTTTACCGCGGCAGTCCCCGAGTGCCACACGTTTTTTCTTCTTGCTCGGCTCCTAAAAGTCGTAGCGTGATGTTAAATAGCCTTCCTGATGAATTGCGCAATTAAATACAAAAAGATTTTTTTAAATCCGTTATTTCTGGCAGTTCCAGAGATTAGTGTACAAACAAAAAAACTAACTCTTCAGCTTTATTTATATTAATACCTATAAATATAACAGTGTAAGCTCTACTAAATTCAACGTGTCCATAACTTCTACATTTTAAAGAAAATCATTTAGCAGCTTCTTCTGCCAAGTCCGTTTAAGGATCAACCACGACATTATCTGATAGCTTACTAAGTACAATCTTCATACCAGTTCTCACTAAAACCATTTTCATAATGCTTTCAAAACATAGGTTCGCAGTTACACTTAAACATTTAGGTCAAGGCATCCATACTAAGCCCTTTAGCATCCGTGAGGCAGAAATATCTAATTCCTCCTAGCGTTTCCTTATTGAGTGCAGACGGTCCCGAAGCTAGATCTCAACTATTGGAACTCCAAGATTATATCAGAGTGGAAGGAACTGAGAAATGAAACTAGTTATTGCTTGTGACAACTATAAAACGTTATTTATTAGTGTTTGTGAGCTTAGAGCTCGTGATGAATTCGTACTGATTTGTATCGTTTTAATAATTTATTTGTTGCAAATATACGATACTTAAATATCGATGCAAATCGTAGAAAGCTATCAAAACTGTCCTCAATAGTTAAGTAACATTACAATGCGAAGGTGATTTATTCAGAGTTTGCTAATATTTGGATGCGGGTCATTTGCAAAATGTTTGGGTGCGCAAGAGCATGATCTTGACACAGACTGGCTAGCTAGGTGATAGATAGATACATGTCAGTGGGACGAACCGATACGTGAGCCTTATTTACATTTTACGACGCCGCGTTGTGCAAAAACATGGCGATGTCTAGCTGTAAACTAGCAGTTTCATGTACTAGCAACTAGATACACGGAGATTAAGATGAGATTTCTTTGATTTTTGATCAAAATGCTACGATAAAGCCGCCTTTAGGGGACCTAATGAGCTCTTTGAACTTTCCGATGCAAACTTGAATTAAAGGTGGATCAGATTTTGATACTTGGGAATCTAAAATCTTGTTTTTAGGATATAATCTTATAGCCACTTACATAGTCGATAAAATTAGTTTTTCATTTTAAAGGATCGTTTAGCAAAGTCTCCAGACAACTACGACAGCACTTCTTAATAAAGTATGAATTCCAAATGACGACCACCCGCTCTCGACCAGTCGCCAGTTACCTTTGTCATTTAAGCCTCATATATATTTCAATTGTCATTTAAGACTTCTTTAGACAAAGCCCGCCAGTCCCGAGTCCTGCCTGGCTCATTAAATATTAATCATGTCTTGGCATCGAGCAAAAACAAGATAGATCTGATAGACATGGCCGTACGGACGTATGTCCTCCTATTGATGCCCACACAATCCTCCGTTGACATTGACACGCCTAATTACAAGACATGCGCAAGCGCATATCGACCGCGAATACATCGACCATCGGTCACCGGCACTCCACTCATTCAGATGTCAATCCCACTAACAGTGTATAACCCGGTAACGTTGTGAAAGCATTTACATCCGATGAGATACGAGGAAGGCAAGCTATATGATATTTGGCAGTGTTATATGTAGTACGAATTGGAGTAGTGCGACCTTGTTATTGTATTCTAATAACGAGCAAAATATTCTATTGTGCGCTTGGGTTGGGCTGCGCACGCGCACCTTCACTGAGCTGAGGACAGCTGCACTTAGGTGTGGTGACATTATGGCTACATTTTTGCATGCATTTAAACTCCTTTAAAAGTACAGCTTGTAAGACCTCAGGCTTTGAATTCTGAAAGCATTTGTAAAGGACTAAACATTTCTTTAAATTACTACAAAAGATTTCAACTGCTATTTTTTTACTTATATCCTCTCCCTGTGACCCGGTGGCCATCTTTGTTTTTTTTTTTTGTCCGTCATAGGCCTTGAATTGCAGTCGAAATAATATTTTTCGCAGCTGTCCGCATAATAATCAGATTTAATTGTTAGGATTACCTTTGCGCATAGCTCCTTCATATTTTAAGAGGCATCTCTTTTGTTAACTCAACGATTCTTTGGAGATTCTAAAGGTGTACCGTGTACTCCTCTCCCCTAAATATTTTGGGGTTAGTGAACTGTTTAACATCTTTTTTATCTGTTGTAAGTTTTGATTTTTGCTGATAACTTCCGTGACCGTTGGTCATGACTCAGTTATACGTGTTTTGATTTCATAAATAAGTTTATTGCTTTGACAGGTTCAAGCACCTAAATAAAATATTGGAATATTGGTATTGAAGTTTTTAGGGCGTCATAATAATATTTGCTTTTTATGCCAGCAGTATCCCTCAAGTCAAAAACCTAATCTTGATTCCGACAACAGCTAGACAAAGCTCCTTATTAGAGCCTCGCCAATTCTGGCGTTTAATTATCTTTAACTTTTTTTATTTCAGTTCCATTGATCGTTTCATTGCTGCGCGGGCGCCGGAGGATGCGGCTCATTAAGACAATTAGAAGCTGATCCATCGCAACAAGCGGGCATGCGCGACGCGTTGCAATAACCGCTCACTCAGATAAGCGCCAGATAAACGGTTATTACTGTTGCTAAATAGATTATGGAGTTGTATTGTTTATGGTACAATTTACTGGTCAATTTCTGGCAGTCTGGTAGGGCTTGTTCTAAGTCCTCCTGGTTAGCTACTACCATCTTATCTAAGTCTGTCGCCATAACAACAATGTTAACAGCATTGTTGTGTTTCGGCAGTTCGAGGTAAGATAGCCAGTTTGTCTGTGGTTGAGGATTCCGGGTGAAGCTCGCTTCCACCTTCGGCCTGATCATCACTTACCATCAGGTGAGATGCAGGCCAAGAGATTCCCCGTTGTGGTTATCTTCATAACCTTTAAAATAGACATCTTCAGTATGTTGAACCATTCCAAATGGTCAAAATCTGACTGTATGGTGGTATGGTAAAATTGGTGAGATTTCCAATAAAAAACTTACAGTTGTGACAAATATTATGCGAATTATTTCTTCATTACACTGTCTGCCTTATTAACTGAGGCATATTGTTACAGACTGGTTTAACATATTCAGACTTCCAGACTTGGCAAATTGGTCACACTCCACATATCCAACTTAAAAAAGGTATTGCATACTGCATTTACACAAAAGTTTTCACTCTCATTACAGCTCTTTAAATCTGCTGTTGAACTTTTTGTAAAGAGTTAATCCTTGGACACACTGATTGTTCATTCTTCTCGAATTATTCACTAATAAGTGCTTTTGTGTCCTTATTATCATAACAATATGCAGAGCCTTGTATGAATAAGGATATATTAACATTGCCATATTTTTGTCCGCCATTGTACTGAATATTTTTTATTAGTCATTGTGCGTATTGGAAAGTTCTAGAAATTTCATATAGCTAATAAATTAGCAGTGATTTATTATTCAATTAAGTCAAAAAGCAACTAGTGCGGAACGGCCTATTTTCCTATCTATAAACAAATTGATGATTTTACAGTGGAAGTTTGGTTTAGGGGCGAATGGGGGCAATAAATAGTTTGTATCTGAGTGCAGTTGATCCCCATTCGTCAGCGGGGCAGGCACTTAGTGAATTGGGGCACGCTGCGCGTGCGCAACCGCGGCAGGAACGCGCAGATCACGACGCCCGCCTTTCACCTTGTGTTTGTTGCCAGTGCGAGAGAGAAGCGATTTCCTGAGCGTTTTTTATGTCCTTAATATGTAGTCATTGCTGAATATGTACACAAAAAATTAAGATCTTGAATCGAAATTTTAAACTAAACTTTTTATTGTTTTAAAATTTAAGGTGTGGCACTCAAAAAGCTTATCCATTCATTTTAATAACCCTATACTTTGATCTCTTTGAAAGCGCCATTGTGCTAAAATTCAATTAACCCTGTTCATGAACAGTTACCACCCACAAATCATGCAGGGTCACGTATCGACCATTCAAGTGTCATTAGCAGGCGCATGCGCATTATTTTATTAAACGCTAGTAAATTATTGTGAGCCGAATGGAAACGCATCATTACAGACTACACCGACGCTTCATACAAATGTATGCCACAAGTATCAGACATAATTAGTTAATGAAAGCAAGCGCAATTTATTGCTGGCCCCAATCCATTCTATCTCGGTGAAGTACTGAAGAATATAAAATAGACTCACCTACACAAAAGAGCAAAACATGGTCAAAACAAGAATGCAGAATTCCATGATAGTAGCAGAGTGTTCTTGTACTTTAATTCTTTCCAACATTATCTACAGGAATTTAAAAATCCATCATAAAAATTACAGGCAGATACATCAGCCGCCTTGTAACTCTTGTACAATCAAGATAAAAACTCTTAATGATGAAAAATAAAAGTGTTATCTGACAACGCGCTTCGATTTTGTGCAGTTTGTGTGAGGAGTGATGTAGTGAATTGAAGCGCATGCGTATGATCAAAGGAGAGCGCGCGCGCACCGATCACGAGTGCCATTGCTGTAATAGAATAATTAATGGGCGTCGGACCGCGCCACTCGAGGGTCACTGACAGGCTCCCTTCCACAGGCGCACGAGTGTGAGGGCGAAATGTGAATGCAAGTTCATAGCACTTGAGGGTGTGCGTCTAACCGAAATCGTGCATCCGTTCTACCATGGATGCTTTACATCCATTCACGTCGACCTATATCTATTCTATTGCCAGGTGGCGTTATCTGTACTCATTTAAAAGCAAAACCAATTGCCATTAATCTTGAAGTAATTTATCGCTCCTAAAAACATTCGCAAACAATTATCGAAACATTAACAAATGGTACCGCTAACTGAACGCCAAAACTTCAGTCGCATTGTGGCGGTGTAGCGCAGAACCACCCGAAAACCTTTAAATAATTTGTCGAGTTTCTAAAGTCCGTTCCACTTACGAAAGCAGCTGAAGGCTCAGTTATTATCAGCCATTCAAACTGTGGTGAACAATGCCTTCGGTTAGGGGGTCGGACAGACAAACTCATGCAAATATCCGACACTTAAAGTAATCACCGGTTGGCAGCTACTATTGTTTTTGGTGAAAAGATTCTGGTGACGCAAGCCGCCAACGGAACTTATTAACGCCTTTTGATTTTTGCACAATTTGGTGGTCATGTTATCTCGAAAATATTTGTAGAGCTAGGTTTCACATGTATGTTACAATCCCAAGTGGTTCAGGGACTTCGCACATGATTTCGAGAGTTTGGCTCGAGATAAACAAGATTTATGCAACCGATTAATTTTAGTTTGCCATTTCTAACATTTATCTCATAACTGATCAGGTTATGTATCAATTAATTGATAGTTGATCAAATAAAACAAAAAATCGAAATTAACAAGCAGAAAAAGGATGTGAGCTGCATAATGAAACAGCGTTCTATATATCATTCTGACGTTGCGTCGGAAAAAAATATTGATTGCTAAAATATAGTCTGATTGGTGTTTATATCATCTGACTTCTTATAAATGGCAGATGTCAGTCACGCACAGCGATTGACGATGTTTTAGAAAGAGCACACGATAAATGGCCGTTCAGTTTTCAAAGTATAGTAGTCGATCCCTGTCGGGGTGGTCGACGTGGCTTAATGTAATGCAAGCAGCAAGCCCGCTCCGGGCGCTCCCGACTTGAAATATCACGGAATCTTGCGGTAACCCAGATGAATATATGTATTTCTATATTGAAACTAGATATGAAACGTTTCCAATGAACTCAAAGTTAAGTATACCAGTGGCTTACTTGTTTGATTAATTCGATTTATCAGGAAAGGCGGCAGCACGCCTTTGATAGTGGAAAACTACGCACATCTTGAGATAGAGGATACTTTGAGAAAACAGTGGTTTGTTTACCATCTAATACACTGATATGAAATGTTAGTTTGAAGGATGATTTTAACAAAAACAAATGCAAAATTCCAACGACCTCCTCGGATATGGCAAAGATCATTATCATGGCCTTCAACGTGACATCCGTTGTTTTCCAACGAAAACTTGGCAACGAGGTGGTCACCCACGACAAAGACGTGTCTCGTTAGCCGATTTTATTGCGAATCAAGCCATACATGGGGAGGCATGGGCCACGCACAAACAACTTAATGGCGGGCATTGGCAGGGCGAAAAATCGAGGGCAAATGATCGACATGCTCTTGTAAAGGATACTTTTGGGCATTTCGATGTTCGTGGCTTAAATTGCCAAGTTACGTCATGACCCGTATGATGCAATGTTCAGGAATTCGGATTCAATTCAGGGTAAGCACATAACGCTCGTGCCCATTCTTCGAGCGTAAACCGCAAATTTACACTTTGTGTCGCGGTTGTTCGCGTGAGGAATTGAGGATGTTTGTTCACAGGTTAAAAATAAATGATGTTCCATTTTGACGATCTCATTTACAGCATAACCAAGTAGATATCTGAAGTAGTGTTTATTAGTGAGAGAGGCAGCGTACCTCGGAAGTTACGTAAGGACGTGTCCGAGGTCCAAGAGCACGATAGCGATCTGCGGAAGCTGCACTTACGGGAGCCAACTCTCGCTCCTATTGTGAGAAACCGCCGCCGTAACGGCGATTGCCCTCTGAACTACAATGCGACCGAATGACAACACACGCGCCTCCAAACACAATAGAAACAAAACTCCGACGCAGACTCACCGGGACACACTAGGAAACGTTCCGCTCTGCATTTCTATCTGTGCGGTAAAAGGAGAGAGTTGCTCGGAACACTGTATCGAGTTACGAGTGTCCGTTTCAAATGTGAACGACAACCGCGGATGTGTAACGTGAATATCGCTAGAAAACACCGTTGTCTAGGGGCTGGCGTTCCGTGACAAAGTGTGAAGCGGAGGGCTCGGTGGCGCGATCACCGCAAACCACGGTCTTTGTCGACGGCTAATAACATTGAGGAAACGCTGTAATCGCGCGACCCACTTGCGGGCCTGCCCTGCGGTGGGACCGCTACACCATCTCAATTTCGCCTCGGCTCTCGCGGGCCGTTTTTCACCGATATATGTCCGATGCTCGCGCGAGATAAAGGCGTGGTAAGCATAATGATGGAAATGGGAGGTCCGATGCGGCGCATATCCGCAATGCCATCGGAGCCGGGGATGCTATCATTTCCAGGCACGCTCACCATTCTAGACAGTATTACATTCCAGAGCTGGGCTGTAGCGTAATCGCACCTTGACATTTACAATTCCTGTAACCAAAGTAAGCGGGCTTCCGAGCGGCTATTGTTTGCGTACGTGTAGTGCGCGGCCAATGGACGTCTGCGCAAGAGTGCGACACAATGGCGAGCGCTCGTCGTAAAAGATGGCAGGAACTAAATGGTTCCCGTCGTCATTTGACCGATTGGCCATAAAGCTCGCGGCTCCGGCAATAGTTTTGTCCCGTTCTGACGACGATTGAATGCGCTCCACACATGATGTATGTTTCCATACGTAGCAGTTTATTATCATCCGTGCACGCTGTTTATTGTGCTGCGATAAACGTTAAAAATAGACAGTATATGTCTATAATTCATATTACAATGCGCTCAATACGACTTGACCTCAAATATGAAATGGTTTGACGGAATCTGAGAAATGTTAATATAAACATATCAATCTAAGTGAAGAAGGCATAAATTGAAGCACGATCGATCGATCACGACCGCGGCTCGCGAATGATCTAACACATTACGTTGTTTTTAAAAGTTATGTCAATAATCAAATGGAAATAATCATAGATTCTCAATTTCTAATTAGAATGTTGCTATTGTTTTTCTTTCTTTTTGTAACATAAAGCTACGGTTATGATAAATATCAACAATTTCAACAATAACCACAATTCGTCTTACATAAATATATTAAGTCATTCAGCATTATCCTCGGAGATTCCATCCGCGAGATTACGACAGCTATGCAAGCGGAAATGTATAATTATTATAATTTAATTTCGTGGTGCGCGTGCGACACCGAAATCGTGACGTCACGTGAACAAGTCGACTACGAAGAAAATGGTGTGATTCATTCGTCAAATCGTGTCCGTGAGGTGCGCGGGCGCATATTGATGCGGGCACGAACCGCGCGCCCTCCGTGCATGCTTAACGAGCGACCATGTTTTACTGAGACTCATAACGGCTGCCACATACCGAGTAGACGCACGCCTCGCACTTCCACAACACCACACTTACCTGGAAAAAGAAATTAAAATATTAAGTTCAATGTTACAGAACCACTGGAGTGCATAGAGACATTAAACAACGAAAACATTGCAACACATTCGTGGCCTAACATTAGATACTATCTATTAGCATGATAAATGTCTTCATACAATCATAAATTACAAAGTAATCCAAAACGTGGTTGTTTATGGTTTTTATTACAACAACACCATAATCCAATATAATTGCGGGGAGAACGCAACAATTGCTTAAGAACAAACAGTCTGCAGAGACAGATCACGGTTTGCGCAAACGCAGAGAGTAGAGACGTGCAATAGTTTCATTAGAGACTATGACATTTACATATGTTTCTGTAATTGAATGGGATATGAAACGAATCAGTAGCTCGCGCGCAGCTAACAAAAGCGGCTAAGTGCGAGTCGTACTCGCCCATGAAGGGTTCCGTAGCAGCAAGTAACATTGACTGGAAGGTAAATTGCGGTTTACGATTTATGAAGTATTAAAAAAAAAACTACTTGCTAGATCTCGTTCAAACCAATTTTCGGTGGAAGTTTACATGATAATGTACATCATATTTTTTTTTTAGTTTTATCATTCTCTTATTTTAGAAGTTACAGGGGGGGAGACACATTTTACCACTTTGGAAGTGTCTCTCGCGCAAACTATTCAGTTTAGAAAAAAATTATGTTAGAAACCTCAATATCTTTTTTACCCGACTACGGCAAAGCCAAAAGGAAGGGTTATGATTTTAGCAGTCTATGTATGTATGTTTGTATGTAATATGTATGTTTGTTTTTACGTGTGTTCCACCGTAGCGCCTAAACTACTAAACCGATTTTGATGAATGAGGTATCAATAGATTCGTAATAATGGTCCGGGTGCCATAGGCTATATAATTTTTCCCTAAATTTAATTTGATGGACTTTACACGTAAATTTCTGACCTCGAAAAAAATTAAAATGGGATGATCATGACATGTTTGGTATCAAAAGAAAGGTCTTGACGAGCACATTACAAATATGTATATAATATTATATTTTCAAAGTGAACAAATATGTTTAAATCGTTAAAAACAAGCAAAAGTGAGACTGCGCTACGTAGTATCGCAAGATGTTACCAACATGCAGTTAATGAAATCTTAATAAGTAGTACCGATTTGTAATTCCACTCTTATGAAGAAAAAGAAGTACAACGAAATATTTATATTTTGGATTTCTTCGAAGCTCGATATCGATATGTGGTGTTGGCGTCGAAATAAATCGCTCTATGGTTTCGTCCAAAGCACTATGCACTGCTATTGGAATTTAAAATAGGTTAAATTACTGAACTATTGTATTACTCTACTCTTATTTACGTTTATCAAGTGTAAAAACGGAAAAGTATGAAATAAAAAAATTAAGTTTAAAAAACTGTAACCCGACTACGGGAAAATAAAAATGATCTAAAAAGTACGAAACAAGCAAATATTTCAGACAGAAATCAAGACATAGGTACAAAAATGGTCAAGGTAAAGCCGTCGTCGCATGCCATTATAATTTTGTAGGTGTCCTTGGCACCAACATGGTACACAGGCATGCGACCACGGCTTTACCTTGACCATTTTTGTACCTATGTCTTGATTTCTGTCTGAAATATTTGCTTGTTTCGTACTTTTTAGATCATTTTTATTTTCCCGTAGTCGGGTTACAGTTTTTTAAACTTTATTTTTTTATTGAAGACCATAGATACCCCACACTTATGGGATTGATGAAAAAAAAATTTTTGAGTTTCAGTTCTAAGTATGGGGAACTCCAAAATTATTTGTTTTTTTTTTTCAATTTTTGTGTGAAAATCTTAATGCGGTTTACAGAATACATCTACTTACCAAGTTTCAACAGCATAGCTCTTATAGTTTCGGAATAAAGTTGCTGTGACATACGGACGGACGGACAGACAGACAGACATGACGAATCTATAAGGATTCCGTTTTTTGCCATTTGGCAACGGAACCCTAAAAAGGCAGAGTTGTGCAACGATTGGACGCGAAACGGCATAAACGGTTCAAGGTGGCCTTTTTAATCGAACATCTAGACACGCGGCAGCGTGTCGAGCCAAGTACTAGGCAAGACACGGCTGCAGTGTGTTATATTACACGAACCATTTGGAGCCACTTTTGACCCCTTAATAACTCAAAATCTATGTAACATAGACTCATGAAATTTGGTTTATTTATAAAAACCCCTTAGATTAACTAGAACTCCAAATTTCATAAATAAAACTCAAACGGTTATTGAGATATTAACGTATAAAAATCGGCATTTTTATCAACGACCCGTCACTAGACATCAAAAACATTTAACCCATTTCCGGGTGACCTAGAAAGTTGAAAAGAGATTTCCCGAAAGCAGGCCCATGGTATGATACTGTGTCAAAGCTTATTTATCAAAAATTATGTCGTATTTTTTTCAAGTCGTTTTATGAAAATTTATTTCTTCTAGCATTAGAGAACCTAATAAATATTTATTTTGTTGATACTTAAAGAACTACATCCGCCATTCAATCCTAACCTGAATGTTGCCAGATGACAGACTAATCCAATAAAATAATTTGTAATCGATTGAAAATATCGATACTAACCCACATGGAGTAGGTGGAGTATCCACTACACGAGTATGTTTTAAATGCTATTTATTATACTCAAATACTGTAAAATTATGATTTTACAATAAATAAAATATTATATGGTCTGAATATACTCAACAACTTAAAAGTGTTTCGAGGCAGTAATATTATTTTATAAACTACCAGTGATCAGAGTAAGTAGATTGATTTGAGGTCAATGAACTGGCACGTATATTAGTATGGATACGCCTCCGGGATTCCGGGATTTTGAAATTATTAAGATTTTTTAAGGAATTTCAAATGTTGTAATGTGTAGAATAAAGAATACATCAATATGAATAAGAAATGTTCAACCCTTTTGCTGTCTGTTTAATAGTATATAGGTGATCGGACTCCAAGAAAAGGATAGATATACTATAAAACAATATAATATATTTTAAATATTTATCTATCGCATTCTATAAATTTCTAATGTAGTAGTTTAAAAATTCTTACTTTAACAATATTTGATTCAATCCCGTAAGTACCAAAATGAAATCCCGGAAAAAAGGCTTATCCATGTTATGATTTCTATGACTATTCATGATGCGAGTACGTAAAATCAATCTACCTACTCCGATCACTGATAATCACCCAATCGATTTCGTCAATCGATTACCAAAATAATTAAACCTGGTAACACTGACACCATGCATAATGTCAAACTGTCAAAAATAATCTGTCAGATCAATGGCATTGTTGGCTGTTTGTTTTACGTTGATTTGAATTTATTTTTCCGTATTTACTTTATACTTATATTACGTTACGATTTAATGCTGTCAATTTAAATTGAAGCCAGAGGAACTATTGCTTATCTTTCCATGGCCCTGGGTAAGTTTATTATGTTCTCTAAATATTTATAAACACCGTCGTATTGTATAACCTCATTGATTTTAGCAGCCTATTAGTAGAAGGCCTGTGTTCAGTCAGGGGTACGTCGCGCGTCGTCAGCTGTAAATGTCTATAGTATGATGTAATTATATAGGATAAGTAAATACACTGAATTTTTTTACCTTTTTCAGGTATGACGATGACATGTGTTATTGCAAGACTTGACATTATTGATTATATTATCTACAACTCTATCCCAAGTATTACTTGCTCAGCAAAATCTAAGCATATTATGTTATGTATGTGGCATGTCAACTGCAAGTCACAGAAGTCATCAGGTTAGTGTTTTTAAAATGGCAGAATTACTATGAGTGATATAATTATTATACAAAAGTAAATAAACAACAATAAGAGTATTTTCTTACTTTCTAGGTTAGGTATACATTTGGATAAAGTTTGTCATGCTTACTGAGAGAGGCTGCTACCAGAGATGTTTATAGGCAAGCAAGTGATGATAAAAACAGAGCCACCCTAGAGTGTAAAAGATTTACCCATAATAGATCAAAACAATAATCTGGATACGCTGCTTTCATACCATGACTACGTTATGAGAATGAAGCTGAAGCCGTTTTAAATTCTATGAGAAATAAAATGTTTTTAGTATTTAGGTATTGTTGTGTTATTTGTTAAAGTAAACCTTCCTATAGAAGCACTGAAAATGCTGCTGCCAATGAGATTATTCATCTTTAATTAAGAGAGTTGGCTAAAATAATGTTTATGCCATTAAATCTTTCATATTTAGCGCGCAAGATTATTAATTTACCTTTATAAAATTCAAGTCTGTAAATGCGATAATCGCCATTTTGATGACAGTCGAGGTCGAGGCTAAAAAACATAAAAATTGGGGATTGCGAACATCCAAACTCCACCATAAGGACAGCGACTATTACAACATTTAATTATTTGACGAATTCATCCATTTTTCAAGTTAAATAAGTAGTAGTAATGAAGTTTTTGATATCAAAAGTCGAAGATTCGCGCCAATCGTGCGTGTTTACATTTTAACTTTTCACAATTAACACACATACACATATCTGATACGACTTTAAATGTGACAAATGTGATTAAAAATATTATAAGTAACTAGAAAATGCCCAGATCTTTACTTATTATACGAACACATGTTCAATAACACGTAATATTCATTACTACTACTCAATTTGTGTTAAAAATCGTCGATCATTGTTTTTTTTTTTATTGTAATGATGTGCGAAAATGATTATGCCAAACGTTTTTTTTTTTTCAATTTTGATTGTCTCGATTAATTTATAATTATGTCGAATGTCTGAAATCTATACTTGAAAATTAAAATAAAATTGTTTTAAGCATTAAATACAATAAACATTGTTTAAAATAATTATTTATACTTTTCTAGTGTTTAATCGTTTTTAGGACATTCAATATAAAACGAGTCAACACATAGAACGAGGATAGATACTTACCTCATTTATTGAATTTCGCGCCGAATTGTTTCTATTTATTTGAATTTAAATTCGGAACGTTGTTCAAAATTATTTTTAATTTTTTGGAAAATTATTTACTGTGGATTTTATTTTTGATACTTTCTGATATAGAATGCCTAGTATACATTTTTTAGGTAGGCTTAAGAAAATTTTGTTTGGGAATGATGTTAACTTAATTATATTTATAAATTAGGTAGGTATTCCGCAAACACTTTTAAATGACGTCTATATTTTTAAATTGAAACTTTTATTACATCGTCTCAAACTTTTTCGTCTGTGTGTTGCATGTCACGTGTCGGTCGGCCGCGGAGTAGGGATAAAGTGAAAGGCGATCGTCAGAGCAGCCAAGGCCAATATGGCGGCACCTATAGTTCGCAGCAGCTGACCGTGTAAAGTTTCACTTTTACCGTGGTTTCATAAAACCAACAATCATTTTTTTTTAGTTGTATGAGTTTGATAGTATTTGTTTTTAATAGGATAATCTTACTCGAGTAATAGAAATTGTTTATTTTTGAGGTAGTTTCAAAACGAAATTTTAAAAAAACTGCCCAAGTGTATGTCGGACTACGCACAGTGAAGGGTTCCGTAATTGGGATGAATATTTACGCATAAACATTGCATAGTATCAATTTTATCGACTGCAAAAATAAGTTTGTATTTCTCGAAAAAACTATAACAAACAAAGTTAATTCTGCGGTTGTAACCGAAAATAAACTGTATCTCAAAAATTATTGACTTCAAAAGCAAAGTCACTTAGAAACATCTTAACATTTTAATTATGAGATCCAACAATACACGCTTTATATGCATACATTTTTTTCATCTCTCGGTTATATGTAAGTATGGAGAATGCCACCCCCACTATTATGTTTATCGTAATTTCACTACACCATTGTTTAACGGTGCAAAAAATACACCTTTTTCAAAATTTTCATCGATAGAGTGTAAATAGTCTCCATGTTAAATGACTGTATGACATCCGGACGCACGGACAGACGAACTTGACGAAATTAAGAGGTCCGTTTTTTTACGGATTTTGATTATCAAGTTTTGGCATGTATTGGCATGAAATTGATGTCTATAACAATTGATCTACAATATTATTATTATTTGGAATAGCCGCCATCTTAAAATCCAGAATGTCCATCTAATTCGATATCAGCACTATCTCCCGAAAACCATGAAAATGACAGTCATGACGACAAATTTTCAAATGGGGTTAAAAACTGCCACTTGCTCACTTCAGATGGCGCTGATCTCCAGCGTCTTATAATTTGACAGCTAACTATACATTTTTGATTCGAATGCCAAAAGTTGATGTAAATTCCTGAATTTCATGACTGAATTCAAAACACCCCGTCGAGTCAACTGATGTGTCACGTGTCAAAATCTTGGTCCCTAATGTTAGGCGGCAGTGAATTCATTTCATTCATTCTCTGATCTCGAAAAACGTTGTTACAAACGTCAGGTTGGTATGTTCAAGGTAGTTGGTAGGTTGGTACTATGCTTGAGACGTTTTTGAATTGATAGATCGTATGACTATTGTTTTAGGGACTATTGTCGTTTAATTTTTTATATAAACTTACGAATAGTTAAGTCCATAGTGAGGTCAAAATGTAAATCCAAGGGGCGGCTGCAACGGCGGCGGTGATCTCTCGCGTCCGGCCCTGGTTCAGGCCATGGTACGGAGCGAGAGGAAATGGCAGGCCGTCACCTCCTTCTGCGAAGCGGTAATGCTCGCGAAGGAGGAGGCGGAACGCGTGAGGTAGAGGCAAAGTTCGCGCCCTCACGCCCCTAACCGCTGCAGGAGGAGACGCCCGGGGCGGGAATCGCGAGCCGATTTCCGGCCACCGTAGGCGCGGGCTTGCGAACGGTGAGCAATGGGTAGCTCGCCGTCCGATAAGGACCAAGCCCGGGTCGACGGCGCGTTGTGTTCCACGCGCGTCTCAAAGAGATGTCAGCAGAAATGACCGGATCCGCTAGGGCCAATGCCTGTCGGGGGTTCGCAGAAAACCGATAGGGACATCGTGGCCCCCGGCAACAGGGCAACCGAAGGAACACGGGTGGGTTTTAGTCAGTAAGAGTCTGATACGCCCTCCCGCTCCGCCCAGAGCGGGAGAAGATACTTAAAAAAAAAAAGGGGCGGCTGTAAAAATTAAATAATTAAATCATACGTGAGAAGGAACTTTGTTCCTGACGGGGTCAAAGTCAAAGTCAAATCATTAATTTCAAATAGGCCCATGTATGGCACTTTTGAACGTCAACAATTACAAAATAATAAAATTGATTCTATTCGCCCCTTCCAAAAGGTAGTTTTCGTATGGAGAAGAATGGGCAAGAAACTCCACCGTTACTCTTTTAAAATGTTTTACAATTGTTTGTATATGTACGTACATTTGTTAAATAATAATTATATGTGAAGACGGTGCACCTAGAATAAAATTACTATACCACAATAGGTAAAAAGAATTAAAAATGAAACAACGACAGATAATTTAATATGTGATAGAAACATGGTGCTCACATATTTACAAACATTGTAAAAGTAGACGATTTTCCTAAAATTTTACAATTAATAAGTCAGTGTGTGAGGAAGTAATCACAGAATGTAAAATCAATGTCATAAAACACAAAGTAATAAATTTTACAATTAAATTAGCAAACAGTTTGATTTTGTCTTGATTCTAAATTGTCCTATGGAGCAGGACCAGCATGTTTCCAAGCACTCTTATCTTGGATATAATCCTCTAATTTGTAATATGCTTGTTTACAAAGTGTATTTTTAATATGAGTTTTAAATTTTCTTTCATTTAATTGCAAAATGTCACAAGGTATTTTGTTGTAACATTTAACACAGTACCCCATAAAAGATGTATGTACTTAAGATAATCTAAAAAATGGTTGATCTAGTTTATCTTTATTTCTAGTATTAAAATTATGTCTATCACTTATTTTATTAAAGAGATGTGGATTTTTCCTTACATACATAATATTTTCATAAATGAATTGGCAAGGTACCGTCATAATATTAATCCTTTTAAAAAGTTTCCTGAGAGATTCGCGGCGACGTAGATTATAAATGGCTCTGATAGCTCTCTTTTGCAAAATAAAGATGGATTCAATGTCAGCAGCCCGACCCCACAGTAAAATACCATACGACATAAGGCTCCCCGACTGTACACGTTTTTTTTAATAATAATACTTGCCGCGCCGGCTCAGCGATCTGACATCATTGCGGAAAATTGTAACAATTGTTACGAAAGAAATACCTACATTCTTACACAATATTGCTACGCATATTTACAAAAAGAATCTAATAGATCACGTTTGATTGACGAATAATAATAATTTCTTTACAAAAAGTAATGATATCCCATCAAAAACATAAATGTGAAAATGGGAGCCAAATTCCATAAATATGGTTGTCGACTTCGCCGACAAAAGAATTGAAATCTAAATGGGTGCCAAGTTCTGTAGATAATCCTGAAATTTATTTATAAGAACATGCAACTTTCTAAAATAAAATTAAAACACAAATTCTTGTTTTTTCTGCTATAACAATGTTTGCTATTTAAAAATATTACTTCTTAAATTTGAACAGTCGAATTATTTACACAAAGCACTTAGGATAAATTGAAGCTCAAGATTTGACTTGGCTAGTTTTTACCAGCAAGCTGAAATTTTAGAGAAAGAAGATATTTTGACCTTACAGTTACAATAAGAAACAGTAACTTGCGCATAACATAAAGAACAAATATATAAATACGCCTAGGTAGACAGTCAAAGCTGTAAACAGTTACAATAAGAAACAGTAACTTGCGCATAACATAAAGAACAAAGATATGAATATTTTACTTTATTTATTTGGCTCACCAACAATTAAGTACACCGATACAAAGATATGAGATACATGCAATAAACTTATAGACTAGTGTACAAATTTCTTACAGGTAAGCACATCATGAATTACTTATTTGATGTTGAGTGCCTACTTAAAATTAAATCAAAGCTGTAAACTCGATAAAAAAATAGCGTCCAACTGTTAGCCGCTTAATGCACGCACACTAAAAAAGTAAAATTACAGCACAATGACGTGGCGCGAGTGTAAGACGTAGCTGTAATGCACACCAGCATAAAAAAGTTACCCTGTTTGTTTTAGTTCTTTTGCACCGCGACACTGTAGACAAATATAAAGATGATAAATTGATTAGCCAAATATAAGATAACTTGTATGTAAAAACTAGCCAAGTCAAATCTTGAGCTTCAATTTATCCTAAGTGCTTTGTGTAAATAATTCGACTGTTCAAATTTAAGAAGTAATATTTTTAAATAGCAAACATTGTTATAGCAGAAAAAACAAGAATTTGTGTTTTAATTTTATTTTAGAAAGTTGCATGTTCTTATAAATAAATTTCAGGATTATCTACAGAACTTGGCACCCATTTAGATTTCAATTCTTTTGTCGGCGAAGTCGACAACCATATTTATGGAATTTGGCTCCCATTTTCACATTTATGTTTTTGATGGGATCCACTTTAATTTGTTTCTAAATACGTATCACGTTTTCGTGATTAGATAAGCGACGATGTCAATCATAATTGAAATAATTGTTTCGCACATTCTATGTTACAGCAATAGACTTGTAACCGAATGAAGCAATTTCTCCTTTTACTACCAAGGGTTCAATGATTATAATGCATTTGCATGTAACGTTGCAAACATTTGCTAGTCACTTCAAACTCGCTACGACTCGTTTAAGTACGAATGCGGAATGCGACTTTTAATACATTGTCTGCATCGTCTCGGCAATAGTGTTCAAGTAATACGTTTCTAAAGACAATTTAGCACTCATCGTGTGCTTTAACAATACGTGTGAAATAGCACTGGTATGCGAGTATTCGAGTCCAGTCAATGGTTCGCTAACGAACTTCACACACGTCAATAGGGAGACTTCCAATTGATGCGTGCCGAGCAGAAAGCCGTATGGAATTCTGCTCGTAACTTAACAATAGTCATGTTTCGCTGTCATCGTTTACACCGAGCCGCGAGGGTCCAGGTCAAACGAAGACAGTCCTCGTCTCGGGTTTTCACTTGCGAAATGTCGAGACTGAATGCGCGCTGACGAGCTGACATTAGGCGAGGGTAACTGCGCCTGGCACTGAGGTCACGTTATTAATATTGTACACAAACCATAATACACATTTCACATAACATAACATCACGCCTTGTTTCCCCGAAGGGTAGGGCAGAGGTGTCCCTGTAGCAGGTACACCTACATTTCGCCAGTTATGTTTAAGTCCCATGTAATAGGGGGCGAGCCTATTGCCATCAACCGGGCACAAATCCAGACTCCGGGCTGCTACTGAGAAATTCCAGATAGAAAAACCCAATAGCACTTTGCCCGACCTGGGAATCGAACCCAGGACCTCATGCTCAGCAGTAGCGCTTGCGACCACTAGACCAACGAGGCAGTACACATTTCATATTCTAATAATTCACATTAAACCTGAGGTTAATTAAACCAAGCGACTAACCAGATTAACAGCAGCAAGAAAACACGGCGAAAAACACAAAACATAATATGTCATCGGAGCGTGGTAACTTATTACGTCAACAATCGTGACGGGGATGTCGTAAACGATTCGTGCAACCTATGACAAAAATAACAATGTCGAGATGTTACTATCCGAAACCGATACAGAACATAGTGAGTCGTAGTGCAGCTTCGTGTACGAGGCATGTGAAGCGAACGCAACAAAAGGCTGGTTGCATAACGCGGGAAAACTTTAGATCACGACACGACCGCCCCGCAGCGATTATCGAACGAAGAATACCTAATGTCGATGGTAGACATAGTAAACACACAATTAACTCTTCAGCCGGAGCTTATAATTTAGCTGAACGTCGCTCCGGCGAAAGCTATGTGCGCTGTCGAAGCGCGTGCTTACACTCGCGGTGCCCTCAGCGGACCAATAATTCCTCGCAGCAGCGAGATCGTTAATTAAAAAATGTAAACTCATTAATCAGGCGCCTGGCCGCACTCCGATCGCGATCGGCAGCACCGATTTATTACGCTCCAGATAAGAGCTAGTTCTCCGGGCCGATCAACGCACAGATATTCAATTATTTTATTGGTCACAAACGAGATTCCCATAACGAGACATTATTAGGAGACCAGCACGACGAGATAATACCACCGCGGTACTAAATAATATCTGAAAGAATAAGGGCGATACTCGAAATGGCGGGTAACAGTTTCACCGAGGCTGTGGAGTACAATAAATCGATATAGTCATTTATCAGATTGGATTACGCAACGGGTAATATTATAAAGAGAATAATGAATAATTGCGCAAGTCTGGTCAGACGCGGTCACGGCGCGCCCGAGTCGCGCAATGATTTGCATAGCTAAGTACACAGGGCTATTAGACGAGGTGTCGCCGGGATCGTTAACGACTTCATGGAAGGAGCCAAGCAATGGTTGCTCCTCTATCTGGTTATGAGAAGACGAGATTCTTGCCAGCCGCCCTCACTTAAGAAGGTACGACCGCTCCGCAGCCAGCAATTTTTATGAGTTCGATCACACGGTGTGCAGTGTCCGCTCGTTCTAAGAACTATGGCACTGCACCTCGTATGTTCGGCCGTTCGCTGATTCATGTTCCCATAATAATGTTGTATCGACGTCGGTTCCCGGTGGCGGCGGGTGGTCGCGATAACACGCCATGCGCTCGCGCATCTCAGCGGGCGCATTGTCTAACTATACACTGATAAGATAATTATGGTTCCCCACGCCTAATTTATTGTTCATGCTATCACCTCACCTTAATTAGGGCAGACGACAGTATTGCATTATACTCCTGCCTACTTATCGTGCGCGGTGCATCGCGTTAACAATAAGTTCCATTTCATCGCTGAGTTGCATTATAAAAGTGAAAATCAACAGTTAGTATGACGTGGCCGTCGTATCCGGTGGTGGTCGGGGTTCCTAGCACCAAATAGGACACTACGCTTTCTAGGAAAAGCCTGGCGAAATGACGAACGACACCGCACGACCAGAATACAAACAAATCATTAAGCCACACAGTTCATATTACATCCTTGATTATTCATCGCCTCGTTGAAATGAACAACACTTCTCAACTTTTATTTGTCTCGAGCGCATCTGCGTGCACGATTCGGTTGATGCAAAGCGTTAATTAAGACCTAAAATGAGTGCACATTTCAAAGGACGCATAAAGAGCAAGTGTCTTCACAAACATCTGAACTTCTAAGGTGTATTGGGCCAAGGCGAATACTTTCAAAAGGTTTAATGCATGTTTTGTTAAGTGTTGAAATAGAGCCGACGTCGACGGGCTGCTAACAATGGAGAAGGATGATTTTACGGGTTGCGGTTTAGTTAAAATGGATCGGTTCGGTGCGTTCGCTCGCTGCTAGCCGGTGTAAATGACCTACGGCGGCAATGCTCACCTCACCCGCCTAATGGAATTCATCTCACACCACGCGCGCTGCACCCGGGCCGTTCCGTTACAAACAATGACCCCCCCACAATTACACGCCGATTCAGTTGCACAACCTGGCATTACGCACCAAGACAAAATAATCGAAAAACGGTACGAAGAAATTCAATCACAAGAGGCTATGTAACGGGACCGTTAAATCGCGTCGAGCGAAACGAGTGGTTAGTTGTCACATGATTACTGAACAGTCGTTCTATTTGGCAAGTATGTGGAACTTTCTGGGTAGAAAAGGCGCGACCGCGGGAGCCGGTGGACCTCCGAGCCGCCCACCAGTACCCGAACTGGGTCACTGCCAATTTGCGAATCGGGTATCATTGTAATCGCATTACGACACGACCGCGACCGGCTGACGCGCCGAAATTGACGCCGTCCGCAGTCGGGGTCAGGCGTCAACACGACATTGTTATCTGAACTTGGGTGCCGTGACCCTCACCTGTGACACGCGTTATTCAAAATCAAGTTATTTACGCAACGACGCATGTAGGATGCCTGAACTTCTGGTACTATTTTAGTCATGCCTCTGAGGTGGCCCAGGAGCGATGATTCAATCAACATTATGGAAATGTAAGTGGGAGTTTTTCGAGCTACACAAAGTGGCAACTGAGAACCTCAAGCAGTCGATATCTGATGTCGATGGGCCAATCGACGGGTAAATAACTTCATCGCGTCGTATAAAAGATTATTATTACCCATGTACAGGGGATGCGTGGTTGTATCAGATATGAGTTTCGTCGGCGAGATAGTCTCGCCCGTAAGATGGGAGATTACACGATCGCAACATCACATAGCGCGTTATGTTTGAACGCTTCGTGCCGCGATGGGAACTCCAAACAACCTTAGAATAACCAGTCATAAATACGTCTCCTGCGCCGATATGAAGCGTGTTTCCGTTCAGATAAACTCACAGTAATGCCCGTAATTTTATTGGTGTGGTTTAGGAAGTTGTAAATAACATATAAAATAGTCCACTATCACTGCAGGAACTTCGCCTTGTAACCAAATGAGGGTGATACATGGCTATAATTAATGAAGATCATGACTTCGTTTCATACGAATAAATCTGTGCAAAGCCTTATAAAAAACTTATCACGTCCGTGAAAAATTTACGCGTTCGATTCGATTTTCGATGAAGCATAGCGCAGTGTCGTGATTTGCGACTTTGTTGCGTGCAATTATATCGCCCAGAACGCGTTGCATATATTATATTAAACGACATTAAAATAGCCCGGAACTGAATGTTCAAGGGCGCACTACAACAATATTTCACCCGAAATTCCAACATATTTCAGCTAACACCTTAAATCCCAAGAAATAAGAATCAAAATCCTTTCCGAGCCGAAAAACGCGTCGAGACGCATAATGCGTGCGTTGAACTTAAAAGGTTGTGACAGGGATATTACGGTAATTACCTTAATTTGTAAACACAAAAAAACGGCCGTCGTTTCGTCGTATGTTAACCGAGCGAAAAATTGAATAACTGAGATGGCGGCGAACGAGAGAGTCCGCAGGCAACTATTAATTCGCTCAGATTGCGGATTGCGCATCAATTAACGCATCGCGCGCCCGTTCGTGAGAACATTATCAATTTTCCGTAGAAATGTATAATTGCGCAGTATTTTTACGGAAACGTATTAATTCGAGCCAGCTATTCCCGAGATTTGTTGGTGGCGCGAGACGGTCTCTAGAGGTGGTTGTCGGCGCGCTATCGTGGCGAAAAAATCGCTCGGATTCGGTTGAGGCGCGGCGCGAGAGCGCGCTCCTAACGGCGGGCTTTGCATATCGCTTGCATGAATCTTCCCGATGACGAGCACCGAAGGAATGTGTCGGGAAACTGCGAAGCCGGTCGTTGACTGATTGCCCAAACAAAGCTCCGCCCGCAGCCGCCCGCATATGGCCACATCTATTGTATAAAAACAAAACAACAAAATTATTGGTGATTCAGCGGGCGACGCCTTTTGCGTAAGGTCACGGTAACACCTCATCGGCCAAGGATGCCCACGATGCGTAAATCAAATCGTTTAACGAGGAAATCGACTCTAGAGCCGTCGACAGAGCTAAGTTTAATTAACCATCTCCTTAAACGGTCGACCTTCGATGGTGACAGAAGCGAGATTAATTCGCAAATGCGTATTAAAATAAAACATCTATGATCGCTTCGGATTAAAGACAAGGATATGAGTATTGAACGAAATCGAATCAAACACTTAGACCACAGTGAGTATGAGTGACTCCAGTAAGTGCATAGCATCAGATTGCAAAACTTAGTTGAAAGCCTTATCAGGAAAGTCAAGTTTATTTGGTGCAGGGCCCTCTACATTCCGTTCTTTCAACACTGTCGAATAGATTTCCTTAACAGATCTGAAGTTACGATCAGGATGTGTTCAGACGGGAACTATCTAAGGTCTGAAAAGGGCACGCCTGGACATGGAAAGTGTCGTTTAGTCTTCAGTAATTGGACCCCACATAGGCGGTGCACCGAAAATGGTATGCGCGTGACCATCTGAGATATAATCGGAGATATCTGGACTATCGATAGTGATTTACTGTGGTCATTAGCATACATAGAACAGGTGTACGGTAGGTGATAATTGCGTCCTCTAACTGTGTGTAAACGATCGGCGCGTTTAGATAACGATGTACGCCATTTGCGTGTGCGCAGTACCAAGTACGCTCCTTATTGCTTATCTGTTTGTTTGAGCCTTTTGTGGACGGGAGCGGTGGCTGGCATCGTAATTGTGTGTTTTTCCGATAGTTGTATATTGCATGTGAGTACACTCTTTATCATTTAGGGCGAGGTCTTTAAGGCATTTTTAAACAATGATACAGCTTATAAGCGTGCAAAGAATCCTTGTAATTTTATGACCAAAAAGAATTCAAGTACCAACCTTCTCTCTAAAATAAGGTATATTTAATCAGCAACCAACAAGGTACTCCCAGCACGTAATAAAAGACACATTGGTTACTCCTTGGCGGCTTCAAATCCCGTTGGAAAGTCCCAGGGCGCCGGGAGCGACGGAAGCCGGTCTTCCGGCACGAGCCCGGCAAGCCGCCGTGCATTTCAATGCAGCTAATTAATGCTGCTGCTAACTACGATGCTGGTATGAAAGTAAATGTTATTTTTTTGTCCTTTAACGGATAGTCCTTGGGGGTTTGGGAAAGTATTCTTTATGCATTTTTGTTTTTTTTAATAGGGATGATGCCTGGGTCAAAAAAAGAAATTCTATTTAGTCCGTCAGTCAGATAATAAAAAAATATTAGACACGTATTTTTTGCTTTATCATATTAATAAAAAATTACTTAGATAAAACGCATTAAAGTTGGGGAGTCGTGGTCGCTACCTCACAAGTACGTATAAAATCTACATACTCGTGAAGTCATGGCACATTTTAACTCATATGTATCGCCGTAATCATTTGATAACGTAAAAAAGAAAAAATACGTGTTCCATATTTTTAATAATCTACAAAACGGACGAAAAATATTTTTAGTCATTTCTATTGAACTTGGTTCCCCGAAAATTTTTAGGCGTCCAAATTGAGGAAAATACTTTTTTTTGAGAAAAATATTGACAAGCCTGCGCATGACTAAAAACTTTTACGGAATACAGAGGAGGTCTTTGACCAACTTTGAAAATATAAGCAGACACGACTAAGTATGGATCATCATCATTTTACAGGTATGAGGAAAGCGGTGTAAAGTTCACTCATCCTCTATAGAAAACGGAGGATCCTCCGACCAGACGGGTGTCGTGTTTAGAAGACAACTGTTTTTTTTTTTTTCTTTCGGTCATCGCATATCTGGTTCCTGAAACCGTGGCTACTTAACCGGTCAATCCTGTGGTTGCCTTAAGCTACTACACTCAAAGCCTCCAGCCAGGGCACACATAAACTAAGCTAAAAAGCTTAGGATAACCAACGCTCGCTAAGGGCACCCTCTGTGGGGTACGAGCCCCGGTTTAGGGCGTTATCCGGAGGGAGGACATCAAAAGATGGGACGGGCTGGTGCCCGACAGTTGATGTCGGATAGTCTTATATAATGTCGTTCGGGTAAACTCTAATTGTGCGATGCAGGATTTGTGTGACGTCATATCTTTTGATGCGTAGTTCGTATGTGGCGGTGTAACCGCTACAATCATCATCATCGTTTCAGCCGAAAGACGTCCACTGCTGGACATAGGCCTCCAAGCACCGCCATCGCCACTTCAACCCTGTGCTTCCCGCATCCAGCGGATTCCTGCGGCTTTCACTAAGTATAAATGAATAAATAAAAACCCTAACTTCGTGTAGAATTCTAAATGAAATTACTCAAGTCAGGTACTTAGTTACATTGTTTACTCAACCTTTGCTCCTAAAGCTTAAGTCGTTCATAGCATTATCAGCTGATAACGTATGTGAAACGGTTTCCAGACCTGCCTAAAGTAAATAACACGTGAACAGCACATACTACCTCAGCTCAAATTCAGTTTTTATCTCGCTCGCACAATACTGCTCGCTGACTGAGTGAGACCGAGACGGAGTGGGGTGCTGGCGGCTCCAAGGCGCCAATAGTTTTATGGTAATTAAATATAAATAAAAACATAATCGCTGATTTATAGTTAAGTAGTTCAGTTAATGGTGCCGATTCCCTTGCTCACAAACTAAACTAAATTTAAGTTCAGTGCATCTTTTTCTTTCTATTTCATTAAGAAAAGGACAGAGGATAAATTTTAGTTCAGTCCTGTCAAATTAATCAGCGCCTGTCACTCTCCATACAAGTTTAGATGTGATTAAAAACTTGCCGACTAAAATTACGTCAATTTACGTCAAGCGCTGATTAATTTGACAGGACTAAACTAAAATTTATCTTCTGTCCTTTTCTTAATGAAATAGAAAGAAAAAGATGCACTGAACTTAAATTTAGTTTAGTTTGTGAACAAGGGAATCGGCACCATTATGCAAAGTTTCATGATCTAATTTGAAGTGTTTTTTCAACGATATTTCTATCCAGAAATTTTTATGGAATCGTGTTTTCATCAAACATAGTACTTATAACATTAATCCTCAACGGAGGATCACGCTAAGCAATTTGCGGTATTACATGATCTGTTCGCACGTGAGACTGTTTATAGTACTTATCTATTAGTTAGTTACCTAAGTGCTAATATTATGACAGTAGAGCCAGAGAGACATGTTGTATCTGCATTGCAAAATATTTTCAGCAACCTTTTGTTATCATAGGTAGGTCACAGAAATGAATTGACAACAATGGTGCCGATTCCCTTGTTCACAAACTAAACTAAATTTAAGTTCAGTGCATCTTTTTCTTTCTATTTCATTAAGAAAAGGACAGAAGATAAATTTTAGTGTAGTCCTGTCAAATTAATCAGCGCTTGACGTAAATTGACGTAATTTTAGTCGGCAAGTTTTTAATCACGTCTAAACTTGTATGGAGAGTGACAGGCGCTGATTAATTTGACAGGACTAAACTAAAATTTATCCTCTGCCCTTTTCTTAATGAAATAGAAAGAAAAAGATGCACTGAACTTAAATTTAGTTTAGTTTGTGAACAAGGGAATCGGCACCAATGTCTGTTATTGGTAAACACTTACAACAGTAAATTATTAATTGTAAAGAGTCTTTCACTATTCAAAGGCATGTAATTATATTTAATGGAATACTGACCTAAACCTTATATTATCAGTAGATGCGCAAGCGCAATCATTAGGAAGCAGCTCGGGTAATTTTTATAACTTCATGAAAATAAAATTACTGATAACATTTTATGATAAGAGTGACGTATTAATAAATATTATATTACTTTAGATAATAATGAGCAAAGTATTAAAATACCTTAGACATTCAATGACACTCGAAAAATGTTTTATGATAAGAGACTGAAGTATCTTATAAGTAGTGATGCAACGAATACGAATACGAATATTCGTATTCGCCGAATAGTAGACATTTACCGAATATTCGTATTCGGCGAATACTAATACGAATACTAATACGAATATTTAAAAATTAATATGTTTGTACGCAAATCTAATTACTGGCAGACTTGAAAAACGCGCGTCGTCGGCACGTAAAAATACAACGTGTGCAAGGGCCTTAACCGCAACGACGACGCGACGGGGGACTCCCCGGCCATAGTTTATACAGTGCCGCGGCCCGGGAGTTTTCCTATCAATACGAACCATGGATTGATTGATTCATTCATTCCTTTCATTTCATTTGTCAGTCGAAAGCAAACAAGAGAATATTGTTTTATTGAAGTGAAAACTTCTTTAGTATCGTTGTGATTTGAAAGTCGATGAAACGAAAAAGCGACAGTAAAAGAGACAAACATAAATTCATAAGATTTAACGTGGGAGAAAATGAGATAGGAAGCATTATACAGTGTTTCTTATGTTTGTGGTTCTCTGAAGCAGAAGAATTTGTTTGTTTGCTTGAACGCGCTAATCTCAGGAACTAATGGTCCGATTTAAAAAAAATATTTTAGTGTTAGATAGCCCATTTATTGAGGAAGGCTATAGGCTATACATCATTACGCTAAGACTAATAGGAGCTGAGCACCAATGAAGAATGTTTCAAAATCGGGGGGTTTTATTTTTCCTTTTGAGAGCTTCCGCTGCGTACGCTGCGTAAACGGTTAAAGTTTCGCAAAAATCATGTATGACAGAATTGTTTCCCTTTAAAAGTTCAAAAAAAAAAGTCCGCGACAGCATATGTCTATCTTTTAAGGTTGGCTCACTATAACCTTTTTTATGCTAACCAAATTTGTTCTAAAATAATGCATTATTTGCGAAGGTGTTTTTATAAACATGATATTAATCCTTATCTAATAAATACATTATTCATCACAAGTATTTAATTTAAAACAAAATTGCCCTTTACATCATTCGATTTCAATGAATATCTTAGGAGATATCGCAGTTTTAAAATAACATCGCAGCAAAATAATGATCAAGTACTGCGCGCGTATTTATGATGTGTATGAGGGGGAAGGGCGTGATATAAGATTATACTCAAACTCAAAGCATTTATTTCAATTAAACCATTTATAGGCACTTTTGAACTGTCAAAGAATCGGTCAGTTAGAAAGTTGAAGCTAGTTGCCCATTCCAAAACGTAGATCTCTATGGAGAAGAACGGGCAAGAAACTCCAAGGCCACTCTTTTAAATATAGATATTACAAAATTCTGGGTACATTATTCTGGTTGCTTCTATATGTGAGAACAATGTACAAAAAATAATTAAAACAATTGAAAAATATAAGATTAAAAATAAGCCCTGGCAGATAAGAGATGACCAGTCTCATAAGACCCAGTACTTTTACCTAACGTTTTAAAGTTCCACTTTTACTGATAAAAGCGTGATGTATGCTGTTACGGACTTTTTTTTAGAACTTTTAAAGAGAAACAATTCTGTCATACATGTTATTTTTTTTTTTCGTTTTCTTGAAGCCAAAATTTTTGAAGGTTTCACTTCTACCACGTGTGAATTGCACACATTACATTACATTACATAGCCGTTATTGTCCCACTGCTGGGCAAAGGCCTCTCTACTCTCTTTCCACCTCTCTCTGTCTAGAGCTTGCACACATGTTTATTTTTATTTTCTGAGGCTGCTGCGAAGTGAAAGAAGTTGAAGTTGAATAGAAAATGTCTTCTCGTAAACGAGATCAAAGTGACATATGGAAACACTTCGATAAATTACCAAGTAAGTAGTTATATGGTCTGTATTTCTTTTGTATGAACAAAAGGTAGGATAGTAAGTCCTAAGTAACTTAGACGAACGTTAGTAATGGCTGCGTCTATGTAGTACTAGACTATTAGTCTTTTATTACCATGGCGAGATATTCGTATTCGTATTCGCCGAATAGTAGGTTTGATATTCGTATTCGTAAAAGTAGTATTCGTTGCATCACTACTTATAAGTAAAGAAACTGTAGATAACATGTCATTGTTACAAAACCACCCCTTTAAGTGTTTAGTATATAAGAGGAATAATAAACTATTAGGAACATTAAACAAATATTTTAGTTATTTGCCGCTTCTAAAAAGAGATCGGAAAACCATATTTCCTATGGGCTCCTACAAGTATTTATAACACCTTTTTTTTTTTTTTGGGTGGGAAATTATCAAATAACTTCTCCCGCTCTGGGCAGACCGGGAGGGCGTGTCAGACTCTTACTGACTAAAACCCACCCGTGTTCCTTCAGTTGCCGTGTTGCCAGGGGGGCTACGATTTCCCTATCGGTTTTCTTCGAACCCCCGGCAGGCATTGGCCCTAGCGGACCCCGTCAATTCTGCTGACATCTCTTTGAGGCGCGCGTGGAACACAACGCGCCGTCGACCCGGGCTTGGTCCTTATCGGACGGTGAGCTGCCCATTGCTCACCGTCCGCAAGCCCGCGCCTACGGTGGCCGGAAATCTTCCTGTGATTCCCGACGCCCAGGGTGTCTCCTCCTGCGGCGGTTAGGGGCGGGAGCCCCTGACGCAAAAAGTGGAGTGTTATAAGTTTGACCGCTATGTGTGTGTCTGTCCGTGGCACCGTAGCTCTTAAACGGGTAAACCGATTTGAATGCGGTTTTTTAATTTGAAAGCAGGTTTTCTATCGGTAGTTCTTAGATATGTTTTATCAAAATCGGTTCATCCATTTGTCGATTATCAGCTCTTTTCTAGTTGATGAATTGATTTGAGTATCTTCCTCAGGTCTGATCGATTTGAAATTTGGTATTCTGTTACTTCAATGATATTAGAAGAACATATAATCTTGAACTGATGCTGCAGCATCACCTGGAATTTGCAGGATCCTCAACACCCTTACCAACTTACAATACAGGTATCGTGTTTGGGTTCATTGGAATGGACTCAATGAATAGGTTTTAAATATATGGTGAACAGGGTCTGGTGATGGAATAGGAAAGAGAAATGAGGAATGTTAATATTGTACTTGTTAATACATTCATACATATGCAAGCAAACCTCCTATTTCCTTTGAGACATACAGGCTTCAGTACCCTGAAGTCCCCGTGGCGTGTATTCTCTCTAGAGTTAAAATGACAACCTATAATTATGTGAGCCAACGACTACTGCAGAACTTGAAAATGTAGCCAAAAGCCCGAGAACTGATTGATACAAATAATACCAGCCTATTATTGTTCCACTGAAGGCCAAAAGCTTCTTCTCCTACAGATAAGTCATGAGCATTGATCAAGGCATATTAGTGATTTCAGACTTGCAATATTCGGCGATAATCAAGTTTACGAAGTCAGGAAACCAGAAGTAATCAACAAATTATTGCCTTTCCTCAACCAATATCGCGAATAGACAGAGAAAACTACATTTCTTATCACCATAAATCCTAACAAAGATGGTCATAGTCATAACCACTAGCATAGTGGAGTAAAACCACTAGATTGAACGTCAAAAGACAATGGGAACATAAAGGAGGGCAATCCATCAGAATAAGACCTGGATTTAAGCCCGTACATAACTCAGTACCAAGTAGAAAGGGATTTACGTTGGATGGAAGTGGTTGGCAACAATGTATACTTTAACAATGAAAGACCAATGAATAACATGCATAACATCGAAGTGATGTACCTATAATAGGTACACCCACATTTGGCAATAGGGGACGAGCTGATTGCCATCAACGGGGCACAAATCTAAACTCCGGGCTGCTACTAAGAAAGTCCATATGGAAAAACCCAATAAAACGTTGTCCCACCTAGGAAACCTCATACTCAAGAGTAGCGCTTGCCACCACTAGACCAACGGGGCAGTCTAAGTTCAAACAAAGAATAGTGGCATATAATACTGGATACAATTTAGATGTATACAGGATAGTAGAAATGAAACTTGTTATTATAATGCTTAAACCTGTAATAAGGAAAAATAGTCATCATGAATTCACAGATATAATTAGAAATCTATTGTTACTCGTGGAAACAAATACAACTACGCAATAAGTACTATTAATATATATAATAAAACAACGCAATATTAATAAATCGAAGTTACTAGAAAATATGGTTATTTTTCCTACCCATCTACCATAATGGTAGAAATATTAAACTCTAAACCGCGACGGAGCGAAAAAGATTGTACAGATAATTCAAGAACAAGAAAAACTCAAGAATTTCTATGATTTATTTTTCTGTGCGAAGCAATACATAAAGATAGTATCGATAATGGAAACGTAAACATTAAACGTAACGATATTCTCACGAGGCTGCGTACGCGCACGCCCTTAGCCGAGGTTCCACGCCAGCAGTTCGACACGGTCCCTGGACGCCCTAATGGCTCCAGATGCTCCCCTACACTTCTGAATACGTTGCCCTTGGTATTCACGGTGAATGAGTATCATTTGTACAATGCAACTGACAAGAATTCTTGAAGAACTTTCTGGATAACGCAACTTTGTTTTTTCCGCAGTTAAATAAAACGTTTTTCAAACAGATGAACGTGTTGTGAATCAGACGCTAAATCAAAAACTGTTTATCAAGTTATTTAAATATTCACATTGCACATGTGTTTTGTAGGAACGCCTTTTAATCGGTTTACGTCATAACTTCCATTGATGGTAACCACAGTAATTTCATTGGTCATAAACACGATCAATTTACTCATGCTCAGAGGAGTTTACAAGCATAATGTAAGCCATTTTTCAATAACATTAATTCAGAATCACGGAGTAGCGAAAGCATTTGGCAAATGAAAAAGGAAAGTGGTGTACGGCAGGTGCGCGCGCGCATCGCGAGGTGAGCCCTTCCAGGGCGAGGGAATGGAATGCGACTATTATTAGAGGAGTCGGCGCCGGCGCACGCCACCGACCTCATGATACAGGGTGCTATGGGAATTCTTAGAATTGTTTGAGAAAAATTTGAATTCTAAAACGTTTGAGATTTTTGCCTCGAGACACAATTTTACCTGGCTTTTGCGATCAGAATCTTTAAGAATTCTTTAAAAAGATACGGGAATGTTTTTATTTTAACAACAAAGCAATATGATGCAAAATAATCTGATCAGAGAATTACCAAAAGAAGTGGATGTTTTAATAAAATTGCATCAGTATTGACTAAATTAAAGAAGTTATCTCAAGAAGTTGTTCTAAAAGTCGAAAATGAGTTTTAGTTCAATGAAACACAAGCTTTTAAGAAAGTATTTACATTTTGTATTCTGACATATACAATTCCTCACACACAAATTCCGTCCAGCAACGTATTAAATTGTTTAGAAATTCCCAACCAACCATCCTGTATCCCGTAGACTAGAGGAGTGCACGTTATCGGTGGATGCTGTGGGCATCGCTGCGCCGGCGCCGCTCCGCCATTGTTGAGCCCCCACCATGCTAATGTTCCACCCAGTCGTAATGTCCGATACTCGCGCTCAGATACAATAACAATAAAATAGCTGATATTGGCAAATACGAATTATGTTTTAATTTTAGATCTAAGCAAAGAGCTTTGTGTTTTGTTGAGTATCAACTTGGAATTGTTTGCTCAAACCAGAGGAGTAAAATGCTAAGTTTAAATAGGTAATTTATATGAAAGCTTTAACGGCTATATCTAAAATGAGACATCCAAACTTTGCCAAGATTGTTCTACTTAATGGCTCAACGTTAATGGTGTCTGTTAATCCTAAAACGAACTTCCACATTCCGATCGGTTGGGTAGCAACCAGACGAAGCGACTGTTAAACGACTAGATCAGGAAAGGCAAATGGTTCCAGGTACTAATAATAAGCGAAATTCTCAGGAACGCCTCGTAAGTTCACACCTCGAGGATCACGTTACTGGTGTTTGGTCGTTAGCGCCGCCATTACCCGCACGAGTAAAGAAGAACATTCACAGTACGGAGAATGTGTCCGAGTAATTGGAATTTATAAACATATCAGTTGATGCTTCAGAAAGAACTATAGGATTTTAAGAAACTGATCATAAAAACTGGCAAAAGAATACAAGATTCGAGTAGTTCTAAAATTCAATGATAATTCGGACACATCTAGAGAACGAATACATCACCCAATTACCCTTGAGCGTCATTGGATACCAAAACAGCCAATACATCACAATCAACCAATTCTCGTCTAACAGTTTTTCTTGGGAACCACAACACGGAAGCGTTCGTCGTGGGTCGAATATTACACACAGGAATTTTGACGAGCGCCAGTGTTGACGACGAATAGCGTGTCGCCGTGATTTAAACGAAATGCGTACTGTGAACAAGGCTCTTAACTTACGTGTAGGCGAATAAATCTGGGGAACGGGCCGTTAAGGGGCAATTGTGCGTCGCCGAAATGGCGTCCGTCGGCAATTTGTCGCCCGACTACCGCCAGACGCAAGTAGGAAACGACTGAAATGTCTGTTGAGGATAGGGCTGAGATGGAGAACATTCTTGAGGTCTAGGACCAGGTTTGAGCAAAGAGCAACCTGGCAATGATGATAAATGGCAAGGGAATGCCGAAGACTGTTGATGTTGACTGTGTCGATATTGGTCAATGAAGCAGCCAATAAAATTAAAACCCTCAAGTGGCAAACGCAATATTTATTTGATTGTTAGCAACTCAGAAAAAGGACTTGAAGAATACTCTTAACAGAGAAAGTCGTGGCAACCTGTTTTCCTCATTGCAGTGTTTATCTCGCAGTGTTTACACTGGAAGATAATTAGATAAAGACTGGCAGTTACAGATAATATTTTCCATTATCTTTTAAGATTGGAAAATTACATTGTCGTTGACATCCTTGTTACTGTAAAACCCGCCAGGACTATAAGGATTAGTTATAGGACGCAAACAAACAGTCCTACTTCACGCTGCTTAAATTACTGGGCGTTAACACTCTGCTAACGACCCGACCATAGTTAAACAGAGAATAAAATTTGGTACTTCAGAGTCTTCAGACAGCCCTAGGAATAACGGTCAGACGACGACCAGATAGGCCACCGACGCAAGCAATTTTCATAAAACAATTTGCTGACAGGACGGGTGTTGGCACCATGTTAAGCTGTGTAACTTGTTACATAACGAGTACGTCAACGTGCCGCTGTAACACGCAGCAATTAGTGGCCACCGAACCGCGAACAATATCGTGAATCAATAAAACTTGCCACTATTTCATGTCAAGAGCCAAGGAAAATGAGTGATGATAAGTGGATTATGTGCGTTCACGACAAATGGCAAGTTGCTACTGCGTAATATGCCATTAAACGGAGAAGTTCCACGATACTGTAAGGAGGTATCAATTTGTGGCATCGGATTATATGTGAGTACGGTGTTAAATATGACCCCGTTTCTTATCCACGCAATTTTGCACGTAATGCATTATTTATTTCTGCTTCTATTTCCTTCTCTACAGCACATAATATTTCAACGACGACAGAATCAGAATTACAAAACAAATAGGAACCAATCAACGGTCCAAATCGCAGGCGTGTTCAATAAAATTGTATATTACCAAAACTCTTGCCAAACCTACAATTACCCGTAATAAGTGCAAGCCAAATGACTATATTCTCTCAAGTGTATGATTAAAAAAGTGCACATTACCAGTGTTACCATCCAAACCGACCGTTAAGTGTTGCTTAAGAGTTTTTTGCAGTAATAAAAGCAACATTACTGTCGATTTGCGCGTGTACATTATTTAACTTCTCAATCATGTAATAAGAGGACAACTCGACAATGTTATCATTTTATATCACAGCAGTAATTAGGGTCACGTGCCAATTCTAACGGTCTTGTTAAGGTACAATACTGTTGACATGAACATCTGTATTTTTGGAGTCTTACTTGGGAACGGATCAGTTATTTTTGGTTTTTGTTAAGGCTTTCGATTCACACAATTTTGGAAGAGAAAGAGTTAAGGTTGGACAGAAAGTGCAAATGCTAAAGAGTTTTATTTAGTAGTGGGCATTAAAAATGTGGTTACAACTATCAAATTAATGATATATTGTGTTTCACAACATTCGAGTCTTCTGAAATAAGCATTTCAAATTCTGTCAATACAGTAATTTATTTTTGAATTTTAAGATCTTGGCCATTTGCTGATAAATAGGAGATCAAAGTTTTGTTATTTGTCAACATTACGCCAACGATATAATTTGAGATTCAAATAAATCAACATAGGTACCATATTTCACATTGAGTCGACATTCAGTGGGCCGACTTACAATAAATAAATAATTTTATTTAACACCGCAAAAAACATCGTCCATGTAAAGATGAATGTCTGCTCAATTGAAGCCACTAATGGAACTTGAAGATGTTTTACTTCTTTAATTGACTTAACAAGTTCATGAATCAGAAAACTAATTATAGTTTTAATATTTCAGACTAAAATACGGACAATAAAATGATGTGAAAGAACTCATAAAACTGAATAAAATTTATGATCGCTAAATGGTTGGCTTGTCCTTTGGCACTGTCGCCAGCACTTAATATTTATGCATTATAATTGTGTGGGCAAGTGGCGCATGCGCCAATTAAGCAAATCGATCTATCATAATCATATCTAACGTATTAATAGAGAGCGGTGAGCGGCTGCGCCCGCGCCATGCAAATGCTCTGAGAAACGTGTCAGGGAGACTCAAGTGCTGTCACGCTGCTTTACGATTGTCGCAAGCACTTATTTCGACCTCAAGCCATAGATAATTATCTCCCTTTTATCATAGTGAGAATGGAAATTAATACCATTTAAATTATAAGTTATTAGTTATAGTACCCGTTACGTTTGGTACAACACAAACGGCTTTAACCGGAACTTTCCCTTTCAACAACGACGCGAGTACAATGTTCAGAAACTCGCCTAAAACCCATAACTAATAATGACAACATAAACTAGTTCAATAGTTTCAAAGTGCGCCATTCCAATTTCCTTCCTTTATTGCTGTTCTCTTGCGTTCCCAACGAAATTTTCCTCAGTACCATTACGACATACGCGGACAATATTAATCACAGTGCAGCAGCATGGCAAATTGCAGAGCTAAGAGAAAATAATTTCGTCGTGTGAACCATAAACACCATAGTGATCATAGAAACACTTTCCATGTTACACAACATTTTTTAAGCCGAAGGGCTCACGTACCTTTTATGTAAGCAAAATTGTATATGGAAAGCGAAGGACCGGGCATTGTACTTGGAGACTTCGAGAGCGGTATCTTTGCCAGACCATCTTGAGAGGATGATACGACTATTAAGATAAAACTTGTAATGACGTTTGACAATAAATTTTATATTGCTGACGAAATTGAAAATATTATTGAGTTATGGTCCAACATAGCACTAAGCACCAGTGCACTTAATGTAGTCAATCGTATAAATTCGATTGGTGCAAAGCGGTCAATAATGCCGAAGATAATTTTAATGATTGTTGTAATAGACACGATTATAATGAAACAAACAAAGCAGACTTAAGTGGGTTTTAGTACATCAAGCGTGTAGAGGCATGTGTTAATGTAGTGGACACTTCGTATTCAAGAGTGGAGAACGTGTTTCGTGTGCATGTCATCGTGTAAGTAACATTTATATTCTGATCGTACAAAGACTGCAGCCAGATGTGTTACTTACAAATTATGAGATAATTTGATAGATAACGAAAGACCCGTGCTGCATATTCGGGCGTGAAAACAAAATTTTACTATTGAAGAATCTTTCAGCCTAGTGCAACTATCTAAGTACTTAAGCTCAAGAACAATACAACAGCCCACTTCAATCGGTTCTTTCCCATGGATCTCGATCCGCCGATTACCATTACGCAATAACTATAACTCGGCAATTTTACATAGACAAGATCATGTGTTAGAACTATTCCATATCGGTGCTTATTCATCGCGGCCGGTGTGCAATTCTAACTGAACGACGTTGCCTTCTATCGTGTTACTGCACTTATATGAAGTACTGTTTACTTGTATATGCTTCTGCACGATATTATAGATTTTGATTCCGTCTTAATAAATCGATTTCTTTTTGTCCAATCACAGCTTATACAGCAAAGTCTTCTTTTAACAGATCTTGACTGTTTTCTGGTCTTGCTAATACTTTGATTATTATAATTGGATTTATTTCATCTATTACTTAGATCTGATTAATTACATCTGTGTATAGATCAGTGTAATAAAATAAAAGTTTCTAAACACAAAAGAAATGAAAACCGCAGGATTTTATTACCTTCCAATGGCCGGTTCCCAAGCAATAACTCAATCCATCTATAAGTAATATAGTGTCTATACAAATGCTATATCAAAATCGATGAATAGCTGGTTGCTTTTTGCGCAGTACTCTGTCCCGCACGTAGCTGAACGTGACCTGATTTTCAATAGCATTACCACTTACACCTCGCATTTCGATCATGCTTTGACCAACACTTCTTTTTTCGCTGAACTTTTTTGATTTTCGTTTTTTCCTTCAGTAAAGAGTTGGGTACCAAAATAATCATGCTTTCATGTCCCCGCTATGGGATTTACGTGAACAGCACAATTATAGTTCATCCTAGGTAAATAGTTCCCCAGAGTCTACTAGACTTTACAAAGCATTACAGTTAGTTTTCCTAATGCTCGTGTTTGTTTACATATTTGACAAATAATTGTGAATTTACTGTGGAAGGATAAGATGTTATTTAAACTTAACAAACAGTAAGCCGGAACCAGTTATTTCATAATAATTCAAACTCTTGCTTCTTGATAACGAAGTCTCATAGGAATAGAATTTCAACACCTCAGCTTCATAGAATGTGCAAAATTCAACTAATCAAAGCGAACACAGTCAGAGGCAAGTCGCAACAGGTAAGCTAACACACGTCACTTGGAACAATGCCCCAGAGGAGAATACATATTGCAAATGTGTGACTAAAGAAGTATTTCTATTATGTACTGCACTATATAAATCAGAGGTTATTGTTCTCAAAAGTATGTGTAATTGAACATAGAAATTGTTTTGTATATCAGCGTTTTGTTAAGTAAAGCTGCATTGTTTGGATGATATTTTTTAACACTTACATCGAAAATATCTCAATTTTGAATGTCACTGAAACCTAGATCTGGATAACAGCATAGGAGTACTATCAGTTAACATTTTTTTTTCTAACTAACGCTATTTTATGAAAATGCAAAATGGCTTCAATTTGCCCTTCGACCTTCTGAGTCTAGGCAGCTTAATATTCACTTATTACAGTCCAGATAACACATAAATCATAATTAAAAGCGAGTGTTTTAATTTCTCTCCGAGGCCTAAGATTCTCGCAAATGTTTCAATGTCAGAGAAAGTCGATGTGCAACTGCAATGTTCTAATCCGCACTTCCGAATCCAACATTAAAAGCTCGTTTGTAGACCAACAATGTAATATCCTGTGAGCAAATAGTTATGTAAGGGCAATGGGAAATTACAGTGTTATAGTGTTACGGCTCTACATGCGCCGGCGCCGGAGCAATGTAAGTTGACCTGAATTGAGGTTTTGTTCGATTACCCACATTTCGCTACGGCTGTAAAAATATACTCTTGGCTATTATTACACACACACCCACACATCACACATACATATCACACACACACACATCACACATACACATCACACACACACACACATACACATCACACACACACACATACACATCACACATATCACACATACACATAACACACACCATGTGTCTGTCACATCTTATTTACTGTACCTGCAATCTATGCAAATAAATTTTTACTTTACTTTTACTTTAACCCGATTAGGGTAACACGATACTTCGTAGCTACTTGAGCTGTCAACAAATAATAAAATATTATTTATATTTATAATTGATTGACAGGTGTTCTATGAAGTGTTAGTTAAAAAGCATCGGCAACACGTTTATTTACATAAAAGAGTTTCACTAATGAATTCAATATCTATCTATTTGCGACTCCATTAGAGCGTAAACAAATCTTGACATTCACCTTTCATTGGCAAATCGTCTATGGCGAATTTCCGGTTCCGCGAAAGCTGTCGTTGTGACGAATCAACGCTCGAGATCGGATCGGATCCCAAAGACCCGAATACAGGTTCAAGATCACGATACTTTCGTTAAAGAAATCTACAGTAAGGGTTTCGTAACCGATGACATATGACCCCAGCCGTTATAAAACAACAACGTAACCAAAACATGTCGAAAGTTTGCTAAATCGTTGAATCCAAACGACCGATTATATTATCTCCATCAGTTTTAGAAACTGCGTGTGTGTAGCGAAGCGTTATAATATTTTATGGGTTTTAAATAGACTGAGTGAAACATTCTTTCATTATGTGGAATTCATAAATTATTCATTTGATGAAGTATCGATTCTATTAATAAATAATATCGATCTAGAACAAGATCGAAATATATAATCGGATGTGATAATTCCACTTTCAACATATCGATGCCTGCTGTTTAAATACTGAAATATTTAACGTCCTGTGTTAGTTTTCTGCATGTGTAGACCACTGAGTCATCAGGCATGACGATTGCCGACTGTTACTGTATTCAAGTTTATTTTTGACACATTAAAACTTCTTTATGACAGCGATTAAATAAAACATTGGATATTTATGGTTAACACATTCCCGTCTATGGTTAAGATCAAAACGTTACTATAGTACCAGGGATCGTAAACACACGTGTAAAAGTTTCAACTTTCGAGTTGTCTATTGAGTCCTGATCGCATAAATCTTGCACAAGTAGGCAGGTGGAGCGGCGCCGGCGCACCGCTGCCACCCACTTGTCGAGACAGTCTGCTATGAGTTCGGATACTAAATACTGCTTTATTTTAGTACTAATGTTACTTGACTACAACTTCACTTGTTGCTACACAGCTATAAATTCCTTTGAACGTGAATTGTTATTCAGCTACGATTTACATAGAAATTGAACAGCTGTTGGCAGATAAAGATAATGTAGAACTAAGAGATAAGATGGACGAGACTGGTGAAAAAGTACTAAACACAATTACTGGTCAGGTTTTCATAGATAAAAACCAAATAACAATAATGATTAGCCCAGTTCAACAACCTAACATTTTACTCGCACAAATAAATAAAGAAAACCTGAAACAACTGTTCGGAGATATAAATGCTGGTTTGTATATTTATGTAAACCGCAAAGAAACGCCAGTTTAACTGGGTTTGTTTGAAAACTAGAACAGAGACATTCCAGGCGATTTGCGGCGCTAGCAATTTGTTAAATGGATCAACAGGTTTATTAGATGCGGTGACGTCACGGAACAATGGCGCCGGAACACTGACCTATTGCTTTTGCTGAATATTGGAAAAGCGGCCAAGTGCGAGTCGTACTCGCCCATGAAGGGTTCCGTAGCAGCAAGTAACATTGAATGAAAGGTAAATTGCGGTTTACGATTTATGACGTATTAAAAAAAAACTACTTGCTAGATCTTGTTCAAACCAATTTTCGGTGGAAGTTTACATGGTAATGTACATCATACATGTTTTTTAGTTTTATCATTCTCTTATTTTAGAAGTTACAGGGGGGGGGGACACACATTTCACCACTTTGGAAGAGTCTCTCGCGCAAACTATTCAGTTTAGAAAAAAATGATATTAGAAACCTCAATATCATTTTTGAAGACCTATCCATAGATACCCCACACGTATGGGATTGATGAAAAAAAAAATTTTGAGTTTCAGTTCTAAGTATGGGGAACTCCAAAATTATTTGTTTTTTTTCTATTTTTGTATGAAAATCTTAATGCGGTTCACAGAATACATCTACTTACCAAGTTTCAATAGCATAGCTCTTATAGTTTCGGAAAAAAGTGGCTGTGACATACGGACGGACAGACAGACAGACAGACAGACAGACAGACAGATAGATAGACAGACAGACAGACAGACAGACAGACAGACATGACGAATCTATAAGGGTTCCGTTTTTTGCCATTTGGCAACGGAACCCTAAAAATGCAAACTGACTTTAAAGATTGGGAATATAATGTGATCAAAATATACTGTGCCAAAATTAATCTTGATATAATAGTTATTTATGCAACTGTTGTATAGACACGAATGTGGGTTTAATTTCATCATTTAATTGTGTATAGTTGCATACAAGACTTTATCTACACCCATGATATGAATCCTCGATAAAAGGTTCAGAAACCATTGGGTGTTTGTAATTCAAGATCAAGAATAAAAAAAATCCCACGAAATTTAGTACAACTGCACGTATGAATGTTGTGTGCACCAGCACATCACCACACATGCGTGCAGCAGGTGCTGCTATCCCCCGCTTAAACGTTAAAACGAGTTGCATAATGAAATTTAGTACAACATTATAACACCCATTTGGATGATATTATGGTCACAATGACACTGGCTGTTTTAATGTTGGCAATAAGCTAACTGTTTCAGAAACTTTTATAGAGAACTAGCTGACCCCGGCAAACGTTGTTTTGCCAATTATTTGTTTGGGGTGGACAACCCTTATCACTTAGGGGTATGAAAAATAGATAGTAGCCGATTCTCAGACCTACTGAATATGCATATAAAATTTGGTAAAAATCAGTAAAGCCGTTTCGGAGGAGTAAGGTAACTAACATTGTGACACGAGAATTTAATATATAAGAAGATTTACAGCACTGTAGATAAAATCCTTTCTATTTGTTTTCCATCATAAGGAACTTTCAATATTTTTGTTCTTTGCCATATTTGTCATTGCAGTTTTCAGTGGAAAAATGGTGCTCTATCAATCAGCATTTTAATGTTAGTAATGTTATCTATCAACATCATCTACCAAAATGTCTGGTCTTTTAGTGACGCTGAAATACAGTTGCATATATATATTTAGCTCACTTGGAAATAACGGAGTTCAAAATCGTGACTTGATTTCGGGTTCAAGTTGAACACTGCTTTGCTTAGCGTGAAATCTATATTTCAAGATTTTCTCAGAAAATTCCGATGTTTGAAAAGTCAACAATTTATATCTTTTTTCTAAACGAAATGTTAGAAGAATCTGAGAAGTAAAGAAACAGAAGGAATAACGTAATTTGTAGCCAGCATTCTTCTTCTTCTTTTCTTGTGGTTAGAGAATAACCTGGTGTCAGTTTTAAAGCCGTCCATGGGCCTCTGACTTGGCTTCACATATCGTCGAGAAATATATCTCTCAGGCATGCCGGTTTCCTCACGATGTTTTCCTTCACCGTTTTTGAAGCAAGTCATCCTCACGACGTTTTCCTTCACAGTTTTCGAAGCAAGTGATAATTATACAATACGCGCATGAATCCGAAAAGTCAGAGGTCCGTGCCTTGGGTTCGAACTCGAGACCTATGACTTGACAGTCCGACGGTCACACCACTAGGCTATTACTGCTTTTAGCCAGCATTGATTATGTATTAAGGTGTAAACTAGCCATATCTTACGTTCCAATTCAATTATTTCAGTACTGCTTACAATTCAATATTCTATTGTGTTTAGTATCGACTAGATAACAAAAAGTATCGCTATGTACTTTGCGTGTTTACATCGTCCTAAGGTGAACACCCTTAAGCTGGTCATGATAAAGAAAAAAACAAACGTATAATTAATCTATAAATATATAGAACATCCATCAAAACATGTAACCAATTTTTAGGGTTCCGTAGTAAACAAGGAACCCTTATAGTTTCGTCATGTCCGTCTGTCTGTCTGACCGCGGCTTAGCTCAGAGACGCTTAGTACTAGAAAGCTGTAATTTGGCATACATATTAATTACTCCGACAATGTGGTAAAACAAAATTATGAAGTTTTTTCAGAGCAAACGTAAAGTGGTGATGTTTTTTTTTTCTATCCCATGGTGTGGGGTATCATTGGAAAGGTCCTTCAAAAACATTGTGAGTATGTGAAAACTATTTTTGGTTTCAGGGATCCGTTTGCGAAATGTTAAGCTTTAAAGTGCAAATTTTTGTTAGAGTCAAGGACCCCCCCTTGCCAGCTATGTAAATGGTTGGTTTTGGATGTCTGAAAAAAATCACAGCAGTAGTTTATATAACGAAATTAAAAGGAAAACTATCACAGTTAAGTAGGCTCTACAGGTTAACTAGTAATAATCGACCAACTTAACTTTGTAGTTGCAAAAACATGTTTTCCCATACATTCCGTATGGTTAAGTTTGTTCTTGGGATAAATCATCCCAACTACGGAACCCTTCATTGTGCGTGGTCCAACAAGCACTTTGCCGGTTTTTTATGTACATTTGATAGTCTGTAATGTCACCTTTTGATAATAGTACTTACCTACGTCATCTGGAATTAAATTTTATGAACTGTGGATACCGATTACATGTCTTATCTATAAGATGCGCATGCGCATGAACTAACAAATTAAGGAAAAAACCATTATATTGCGCACTAGGAAGCAAGAAATTTCGGATATTATATTGTGTTTTTAGATATAGCAAGATCAAGGCTCCATGGCATAAAAAATGGCTTTTAAGGCAGTCTGGCATTATCATTGACACTTTTATTATGGAGAAGAGTTGCTGTAAATCTACTTTTCGATTAAGCTTTTATTGCTCTTATTTCTCTTTCTTATTTATCTAGCTAAATAAAATAATAAAAAAGTGGTGGCACTCCGGGAGTGCCGACAGAAGTGAAAACTTGAACAAGATCGCCTTGGTGGAAGAAAAATACTTGTATAGAACATTGATCCGAAACCTTATCTAAATAAAGAGCACAATCGCGTTTACAAAACCTTTAAAGTAAAAATACTTACATAGAACTTTGATCCGTAACGCGATATAAATAAAGAGCACAAATCGCGTTTACAAAACCTTTAAAGTAAAAATACTTGCATAGAACATTGATCCGTAAAATATAAATAAAGAGTACAATCGCGTTTACAAAAATGAAGTGTTGTCATGGTGTCGCGAAATCAACGGTTTAGTCAAATCTAAAAAATGCCCAACGCGCCTAAAGAAGTTTTCACTTCAATAATATGGTATAGGCTCATAATCCTAATTCTATTCAATATATCCAAGAACCGCGGAAAAACCCGATCTATGTAACACAACCACCGTTAGGTAACATCGGTTTATTTATCGATATTTTTATAACTTTATCGATTATAAATGAACGACGACCACGCGAAGTAATACCAGTTAATTGCTACGATAAGATTACTGTATGATCGTAAAATATTATCGTAATTTGTTAGTGCAGTGATCAACGCTGGTCTTATGCAATGGATGTACCTTGGGCGATGCACTATATAGGATATTTTATCGTTGTATTCGATGGCGATTTCTCGTGGTCACCTACTTTGTTTTGATATTAGACGTGAATATTTCAATATATTTCTCATATTCTTGTTTCACTGAAATACAAACATTTGAACGAGTGAGGCTCCTTTTTAACCGACTTCAAAAAAAGGAGGAGGTTCTCAATTCGTCGGGATATTTTTTTTTTTTATGTATGTTCCCCGATTACTCGAAGACGTCTGGACCGATTTGAAAAATTCTTTTTTTGTTTGAAAGGGTATACTTTCAAGTTGGTCCCATTGTCATTTGGTCACGATCTGATGATGGGATCTTGGAGAAATCGAGGGAACTCTTCAAATATTAAAGGCACATCTATAGCGATTTGGGTATTTTTGATGAGCAGTTGACATAAGGCTATTGTAACTTAGATAAATTACAAACCAACCCACTAAAAAGTGAAAAAAAAAACTTTTTTACAAAAAACACAACCGACTTCCAAACTACAAAGTGTGACCACAGTGTGTACAAAGTCGGTGTCAAAAAACTAAAATACTGATCTGATCCAAAGACACCGACTTCCGAAATTAAAGTTATTTTTCACTTTGTAGTTTGGAAGTCGGTTGTGTTTTTTGTAAAAAAGTTTTTTATATACAATGTGAGATCAGCTTATACTGGAAATGTATAGCTTGATATGTAGCCGTAAATATGTGTATTTGACACTCGACAGTAAATAATTGGCCACTGATACTCAACCTTTTTGGTTTACGCCAAAACCGATACAACTTACGTCATTCAGGTAACTTCATGACATAATGGTGTAACTTCAATAAGTACTATGCAATTTGTTATGACTAAAACATTTCGAAGGCCGTCGGCACAAGGTCGAGAATCTTCGGCTATTTACAAATCAATCAGTAAACTGTTGTCTTGACATAATCGCGTCATTCTTTAAAATATCTTGGCTGATTGTTACAAAAAAATCTGTTTTGTAGGAACCACTAGAAGTACTCAGGCATCAAGGGCCGCTGTCAAACTGGGATCACTTGCCCAATAGCGTTTTAGAATTGGTCGACTGGGACCACAAACCAGTACCCTAATTGCGTAACGTATTTTCATAAACAATTATGAGTAATTTGTTTCATTTTGACAGTTCAACAACATTCATTGCGTTATTTACGTTGTTGAGCTGATTTTTTTTCCAACTTATGAAGCAATGGATTAGCAATCTGTTTCAACAGATTGTGATTGATCGTATATTACGCAATTAGGGTACAGGTGACGCCAATTGTACAGTCGCCAGCGAAATCAAAAAGCCATTCGCAGTCCACATGTGATATCAGTGTCCCTGCACTTCTTCTACTATACTTTAGCACTAATCTCCTCTACAAATTGACCACATTTTCTTCACTGACAGCATTCCTATACTCTCAAGCCTAGCCCTAATTATCATCAACGTCTCGAACAAATTAAAAGCACCACATAATCTAATTACGCCAACATACCCGAACCCTTCACGACCTGAGCCATTTAATGACCAAGTCTATCAGTGCTTTAATTACCCTTCTAATCGGATAAGCAAATTGATAAATGAAGCATAAGCATATGTATGTCAAGTGAAAATTAACTGACTTAGGTAATTAAGGAGGTGTTGCGACATAAAGGCAACGTGTCAACAACCTTGCTCTATTAAGGAGACAGTTTGACGTCACTTTGTCTAGAAGAGGAGAGTAATTGTTTCGGTTAGGTTTTGAGTTATCGCTAATGAGCAATAATATTATAAGTAAAACCGGCCAAGTGCGTGTTGGACCACGCACAATGAAGGGATGAATAGTTGGGATGAATTTATCCCGAAAACAAACTTAACTTTGAATTATATTTTTAGGCATCATCCCTATTAACGATTTAAAACCACATGGACTAAAATTGGTGTAAGTAAAAATACAAATGCCGGAAAGGTTACATACCTTGAATGTCAGAAAAAGTATGAAAGACAGAAGAATGCTCAGCCAAAAAGTTTTGGTACTTAATTACCTGAAACAAAATTAAATATTTCATTAGTTAATGCTAACATAATAGTATAAGTACTTATAACTAATTTCATTTACAACATTTAATAGTTACTTAAGTAAATCATTAGTTTCCATTTACAAGATCATTTGAAACGTGTAACCGCAACAGGTGAAATAAAATTGCTATTCAATCTCATCGATCGGTTATTTGATAAATATTGTTAGGAAAATACCGAATGGGCGTTGTGCTAGTGATGCGATAAATCGATTGTGTGTCGAGACGTGTCGCGCATCTGTAATCGATTTAATCGCTGGATCGAATCATTGGGGGATATGTCATCGCGATGTTTCCAATGAACCCGGGATGTTTACTTAATGGAATATTATTTCAAAACTGCTGCATTAATAATGTTTCTTGTGCAGTTAGTTCTAAATTGCTTGAAGTTTATATGCTTTTAGATACTGAAATTGTGATTTTTTCTTGGAAATTAGAAATAAACCTAACCTAAATACCTAGAAAGCCATTCAGCAATCACATGAAAAATGTGATCACACGTTTAACCGTATCAAATCACAATAATGAGTGTATTATCTAGGAACAAAGAAACGGAACAATCACGATTATAAGAAAACAACGCACCTACTAGGTTTAATCCTATGCTATTAAACGAGCAATATTTGTAAATATATTTAAAGTTAATATTTTCTACTCACGTTCTCGAAATCGGCTCTAACGATTTCGATGAAAGTTGCAATAATAGGGGTTTACGGGGGGCGAAAAATCGATCTAGCTAGGTCTCATATCTGGGAAATTTTGTTTTCTACGTATTTCCCCACCCGAGCAGAGCTCGATCGCCCAAAGTTTAGAACAAGATTTGAATTCTTCAATGACATTAGAATAATGACATGGCAGGATGGACGCGCGCCTCAAAGAGATGTCAGCAGAATTGAAGGGGTCCACTAGGGCCAATGCCTGCCGGGGGTTCGAAGAAAACCGATCGGGAAATCGTGGCCCCCGGCAACAGGGCAACCGAAGGAACACGGGTGGGTTTTAGTCAGTAAGAGTCTGACACGCCCTCCCGCTCCGCCCAGAGCGGGAGAAGTTATTTGATAATTTCCCACCCAAAAAAAAAAAAAAAAAAAGGATGGAATTAGTAAGTACCTACTATCATGGCAGCATGGAATTAGTAAGTACCCACTATCATGGCAGCATAGAATACGTAGGTACTTACTATACATGGATTAGTATGAACTTTCCTATACTATTAAATGAGCATTCTCTATTTTCACCAGAGCAGAGCTCGGTCGCCCAGGTACTTATAATCTATGTTCTATGTTATAGGGTTTGGTTTCCGCACTTAGTCCGTAAAGTGGACCATTGTGCGTGGGGTACTTATCAATGTCACCGTAAGATTGTGAGCACCGTTAGTTTATAATCTATCGGTATTATTTCCGTTAGATCATAATCTGTCGAAAAATTGTGAACTGGGTGAAATGGGTTAGGTTAGGTTAGAACTGTGACCAACCGCGTGAGTCGAGCGAGCGTAGTAAGCGCTGCCGCTGTCGCGGCAGCGCTTACTACGCTCGTTTCTCATGGATATAATATAAACTATCGAAAAATAATGCGTTAAATCGTAAATGATTTGTCGCAGTTCACAATTTTTCGACAGTTTGTAATCTAACGGAAATAATACCGATAGATTACAAACTAACAAAGTTTATAATTTTACGGTGACATCAATATATCAATTGAAGATACAAAACAAATTAATAATCAAGTATCGTGGCAAATAGCTCAATAGCAATTGTTGAGTCTAACAATTGGCGTGACGGGCTGACCCGGGAGCCAATCACGGCTAATAAACGCAAATTAACTACTGATCAAACAGATGGACAGACGGACTACTTCTGACATGTACGGAATAAATGGGCCAACTGGCCAACCGTTCGAGACTGAGATTCCGTTTGTTATTCTTCCTAATTGGTCTACAAAACGTGTCTAGCTTGTTTGGCAACGTTTTTTTTTTTTTGAGAAATATCTAAACCGACTAAATTGAAATAAATATGATAGGCCATAAAATTTATTGATCAATCGGAAGTCGTATATTTTTATTTGAGCTTTCGATTTAAAATCGATCGATTCTTTTCATTGTTTAAGAGTGTTTGTGGTGTTAATCGAACACTTTCACATGTACACACGGCTACACATCAAGCTATACAATTCCAGTATAAGCTGACCTCGTATTGTACGGAAATCCTATACAATGCGAGATCAGCTTATACTGGAAATGTATAGCTTGATATGTAGCCGTCTGTAACTGTATGAGAAAAAAAAAACGTCGGTCGGGAGACCCCCGTCTTGAACGAAGTTTTTTCTCAAATGATTTTTAAAAAAATGCAGCCGCCATCTTGGATTTTCATTTTGACCTCACTATCGGCTTTTGCACCCTTGAAAACCATGAAAACGATACCCATGACGAAAAATTTGAAAATTTTCAGAGCAAGATCATATCTTGGATTTTTATTTTAACCAAATTCACACTTTCTCTCTCTCTCTCTGGTATGCAGTGTAATCGGGCCGATGTGTACAATTTTATCTCACGACACTGTAATCACTTTACTCTTTGGTTTTGTTTTTTTTGCCGGCGTTCTCTCTCTCTTTTTTCTCTTTGAATTAGAAGAAGACAGTCGCAAGTATTAACACTTTTTAGCGTGAAAAGTGTACAAGCCGCGTTGAAGAACTTCGTTCCAAAAATTGAACTGGTCTCAGACCATAAAGCCTCTGGAGGTTATATTTGGCACCGGGGATAGAGCAGGACTCAACGGGACACTCTTGAGGCGCTACCTTTGAGCTGTGTGCTACGTTTAATTGTAATCAGTGTTGTTTATAAAACATCATCATTTATGTTGCCCTTGAGTACTCACAATAGACTAATAATAATTAGAATTCATCATCGTCAACGAAGGGCTCTGTAGTTTCGCAAGAAGACAGATCGATTGACACGGGAAGAGCCAAGTGGGCCGAATCGATTCTGATTAGTTTCGGTACTGTATCGGCCAGTGATTGCACAACTATTAAGGTTAATACCGTTCAAGGACTCCATCACATATTGAACCGATCCGATTCTATATTGTCATGGTACTCGATTAATAACAAATGATTTAATAGCGCTCATTGTGCACTGTCAACTCGCTACTCTAAGTTCACGGCTGCATTGAATCGAGTGCTCGATACGCTCGATTTCATAACGATATTAATGCGAGTGAATTGGATCGTGTGTAGGAATATTCATCATGATTGTTGACAGGCGTTGCGTTAGAATGGAGTGCGAATGATTGATCGGACACGCAGTAGAAGACAGACAGTGTATTACGTCGCGTTTTTATTAAAAATCACGCCAATAGAACTACATATTCAAAGAATTTGCAAGGTCAGTTGGACATCAATCAAAGCGTCACAAAGAAAAGTAGACATGCACTTTCTTTTTATTAACATCGTCGCAAAAGGATTTCTACATGCACTAAAAAACAGCAAATCTACTCTTCATTTTGCTCTAAAACCGCTCATCATTATGCAGCCTCATGAATAAGACAAGACACGAAACAGCCTTTTATGCATGAATCGATTCAAATTTAATTCATCGGGAGGCGTCGTCGTTGATCTTTTCCCATCACTCAAACAATCAAGAATTCAGAAATCGATTATAATAATTTCGATGTTAAGGACGAAACTGAAAAGCATCGACACTAATAACTGGATCGGTGTCCCTTATCGATACTATTTATCGCGAAGTGAAACCGCAATATTTCGTCACATTGAGAGGTTTGTATCGAATTAATTGGGACATAGACTTTAATTATAGACTTCGAAGATATGATATTGCATCTTAATTGTATGGTAGTGGTCTTGAGTATTTAAATTAGGTTGTATTGACGTGAAATTAGCGTTGACCTTGGAGCTTTCATCGATTGGATATATATTTTAATTGCACAATGAGTTGAGTGCACAAGTCGTGCGCAGGAGTGGATAGGTGTTCGTGACCGCCGCGTCACATGTCGACGTGAACTCCTCGCCCTTGTAGCTAGCTAACTAATACTCAACAACGACAAATATCAAGGGGCTATTTATTTTGCAACCGATCACTCCTGACTTTTAAATTACTTTAGAAACGTCTCAATGTTACGTATGTGTCGTGACAATTAAACAATCGATAAGATTCCAAGTAAATGTGAGATAGAAGACATGTTTGATTAATAATTCACCTTACATGGTAAGAATGCCGTGCCTTACCTATTTCTGGCACGAAAATCTAAGCAACACAAATACAAATGCTTAGTTTTAGTCACGTTCACGCCATAGTCAATCGAAGTTATTAAGCAATTTGTAAATCTCTAACAGCGCATGAGTACAAAAACAAAGAAGCCATTTTCCTCGACAAAGTTGAGTTATAGAACCTAAATGGTTCCAAGAAGTGGCGCGCTAGATAAACAAATCACACAAGGTTTCCTTTATTCCCATCCAACGCGGAAACTAACAAACAGATGCATAAAACATTCAAGATTGAATTGTTAATTGTTAAAACATATGTAATGAGCTAATGCACCGCGGCGTCGCGACGCCTGCACCACCACTCAAAGAATTAGGTCGTTGGCGTGCGCCCGGTGCGCCGGCGCCGCGTACTTCGTGCGTGCACTGTTTACCTAAGCCGAGATATATGCTCACGTTCCTTGCTTGCTCCTGAACGGTTGAAAGCATGACTAATTAATTGACGAACATCGAGTGGGCGGACGCACACACACACCTAAAGCAATGAGGTGTTTTAATTGTGTATGAAATAGAAAGTGATGTGGAAAGTGCTGCCAAATAATTTAGACATTGTCGACTGTCTCAAAACGCAGTTAGAGGACTGAAACTGATACTTTACCAAAAATAAAAGGATAAAAATGCGGATATGAAATGTCACACGCTGCAGAAGGACGTAGGAGATACAATGAAAACGAAACAAAGACTGTAGCAAAAATCCTTAAAAGACCATTTAGCAAAACAGATGACAAAGATAACACTTTAAACGTACACAAACAGGTAGAGGAGGCAGAGTCTACTTCCGCAATTATGCGTCGCCGCCGGAGGGTTACATCTGTTCTTACTAAAAGGTTAACGAGAAACATTAAGCACATTTTTGTCCATACAAACGGCAAAAAGGTTGATGGGAAGCGAGCGGAGAAATTGAACATCTCACTGCCATAAGACATCACTGTCACTAGCATGGGATTTACGTAACACTCGAGATTGTTCTTGAGGTGATTATGGCAGTGAAGGTTAAGTATGTAGTGTGATTTCTCTGCGAGATGCTTTTGAATTAGACTCTTTGAATGAGATCGGAGAAATAACTCGTTTAATTGAAGTACAATTTGATATACTTGCTGTGAATTGAACTTTATAACACAAACCCTCCTCATTCGCACATGTCCCTTTAATACAATGACTCTCAATTAGGACCAACTCACAAACCTAATTGAAAACTAGACTTCACGTATCTTCACAAAACAGGGTCGTTGCTGAACTCAGCGTGCGTGTTGAGCGTGTGTTCCATGCTTTATAGAGCGATATGTAAGAGGAGATCAAGTTTACCGTAAGGCCCGATTACGTCGGTTATAAATCGAATCCGGACCGGACAGACGACACGTCGCGAATTAACGGTAACGTGCCGAATTCGGTCGCGTGCGATCTGTTGATCGGTGACTGAAGTTCAGCTTTGATAAAGGCAATCCGGCTGCTCGTAAATATCGGATGAACTGGATGGTTTTAATTAAACTTCGTTACAAGCACAGATTAATATAGACGGGAAACTCCGCAAGATCATTTAAATAATTCAGGTCGCTCAGCGCTAATCACCTACAGTTGTATTAACCTAGAAGTTGCCTCTCTTTTTATCGCGTAACTCTTTATTCTGACTACGTTACACTCACTGAATTGGCCCGACAAGTTGAGGCAGTTTTTAAGCTATTGCATAGCTTTTATCGCGGGCTTTGAGCGCGGCGACCGAATCAAGAAATTCCGTAACGAAAATAAAACCTAACACCCACTCCGCCTACCATGTAATGACGGTTCCCATGACAACGTGATGTTGTCATGGGAACGTAATTTTTGTTTTATGTCATCACGTCATCATCCCAAGAGTAGCGTTGACAAATAGGAAGTATGGAGGTTACAAATGCTATGCAATCGCTTTACCGCGGCAGTCCCCGAGTGCCACACGTTTTTTTTTTTTTTTTAAAGTCTTGGCTGCTTAACCGAACTTTCCTGTGGGTGCCTTAAGCTAAGACACTTGAAGCCTCCAGTCAGGGGCAAAAACTATTCTAAATTAAAATTAAGCGAATGCTCACTAAGAGCACCCCCTGTGGGGTACAAACTTGGGCTTAGGGCGTCGCTGGGGGGGGGACAGCAAGAAGGTATAGGCTGAATAAAAGTTAGATTTCCATCATGATTATTATGCGGGGTATTTAAAGCTACATGAACAACAGCTGGCACCTCGTTTTCGAGCAAGAGTCGGGGGGGAAGGTTGAGCCCGCCGCGTACTTGTAGCTTCATACCTAAATTGCAGTGTCCCATCTGTTTTCATCTATGTTACAAGCTTAAATAAGGTCACCTGTTCGAAGATGTCGTTATTTATCGTGAGTGTAAAAGATCCAACGAAAGAAACAAAATTAAAAACTTGTAACAGTTCCGTAGCTTATCAAGTTTTGCGGTCTTTGTGAAACGTCTAGCAATTTAAAATAAAAATTAAGACAGAAACAGTTAGGTCAATTAGCATGCGGTGTAACGGTGAAACAAAAACAAATCTGTCACGAGGCTTAAGAGCCAACAACAATATTATGTCAACTTTATTTACGTGATCTTGCTGCAGTTACAGCAGCGCTATGAAGAAGCTAACCAAAAAGAAAGAGCGGCTAAGTAACAACAGCTGCACGGGTCGATCGATCAGGTTAAGCTTGCTGAGTCTGTAGATGAGTGACCATCTTTACATACCAAGTGTACTCCGTGCTTAGGAAAGCACGTTAAGCCGTTGGTCCTGGCTGTCATTCGTGGATCTTTGACAGTCGTTACTGGTCGTCAGAAGCCTGAAAGTCTGACAACCAGTCTTAACAAGGGGTATCGTTTTACCCAGTTAATGGGTGTTGGAGGTTAGATAGGCAGTCACTCCAGTTATTCAGCTGCATTCGGTTAGACTGGAAGTCGACCCCAACATGGTTACGAAAAAACTAGGCATATGATTTAACCAAAAAGGAAGATTCCTGCTTGTGGTAAGATTGTGGGGCAAGAAATGTAGATGATTACAAGAACTACAAATGCCCTATGCAAAATTCCCATACATACAATTAAGGTCGAGAAACTCAGGATAAGTCCCATACTATTAAACGAGCAATATTTGTACATATATAGATTTGAACTAACGTTCTCGAAATCGGCTCAAACAATTTTGATGAAAGTTGTAATATAGGGGTTTACGGGGGCGAAAAATCGATCTAGCTAGGTCTCATATCTGGGAAAATTAGTTTTTTTCGTATTTTCACCCCAGCAGAGCTCTGTCGCCTAACATTAATAGAAGAGGGATAGTACTACAGTTGGCAATCTTGACTTTCGGACTTTGTCCATGTCATTTGGGATAAAAATCTTAAAAGTCAGGAAATGTTTCTGTAGAAGTTTCTTCTATTTTAGTATAGCTTTAGCGTCGCTTCTGTCATGTGTTAGTATACCAACACGACCACAAACTAACGGGGCACCATTACATTTTACATTTCATGAGCACAAGCAACCTCGTGGGAAACGTCAACTTAGCCACTGTGTGCTTCGGTGCCCCCACCAGTGTAGGAGTTTGTTTACTTGTCTATGCCTTTTTTTGCCTCCTTGTTAAACGGCCAAGAAACTTGTGGTAGGTGAGCAGTATTTATAAAGGTGATTGTTAAAATTATAATGAAACTAGACTGTAATGTAATTCTGTTTTCCGCGACAGTGTGTTTGTGTTCACAAGCGGGCGGAAAATTTTAAATTTATTACCGAAATAGATATAGGTATAGGAAATTTTATTGATAAATAAATCATTGTTAATGATTGTCACATCCGTATTATAATAACTGCGTGATTGGAAATATACAGAATCAAACAGACAGAAAGATGGAAACAATGGAGACACGACAGAATCAATAATAAGTACCAATCTGTACCTATATGAAGATGTATTGGAGATGCTGGTTTCCAATTGTTTTTTGATACTTAATCATAGAGTTCACCCCTCTTTCTTCACCCCGAGTAACCGACCATTTCTCAAAACAACCCGTTGCGGCCTTTAACAACAGTATTTATTTTTAATTGTTCACTGACATTACACGTGAGAAACCGTTTAATTGCTATGACAGTGAATAGTAATTAAAGTATTAAGATATTGGAACCGCGACTAACAACTTTATGTCACAGATGAGAAACAGTACAGTAGCACAAAGTATGTTTTACTACATACTTACTAATAATTGAGATACTTGGTAAACTAGAGTCTTTAGAAACATAGATTTAAATCGTTAGATTTGCTCTAGCGCGTAAAAAGATAGTCGCGTTTCTTTATTTTGACATCACATGATTGTCATGGAAACGCCATTATTATTGTGTGAGCTCACTCTTCGCAGTATGGAAACGTTTTCGCGCGACTAAGTTCGGTGAGGGCAAATCGAACGATTTAATTCTTTGTTTAGGGGCCATAGTTTTAATGGCCTAACGCTTCCACAAGTTTATGATGCAAATTAATATTTGCATTAATATAATTTTCTCCGAACTTAAAATCACAAAAATATGCATAATAACAAGGTAAGCCTAGATCCAACAAATTATCCAATTTTATTTATGTGAACTGCTAGAGTTCCAACCACTTTCCGTGATGCGTCTGGCGTATTATCTACGTCGAGTATTTATAGTCTACTACATTACACGAGAAAAATAAAACCCATCCTCTCTTTAAGTGCTCATAAAAATAATTATTAAAAAATACTTACATAGTAAAATGGTATTTTAATACATTATTTATCTTGTTATGGCCACCGCACATGAGGACAACTACAGACACCCGAAGATCGTTTTACGACATAATTTATTTAAGTGATAGTAAAGATTTCATTAATATTCATTAATATAAAAAAACCACAGGAAACATTACGAAAATATGACGCGATTCGAATTTCGTGGTCACAAACCATTATGATGATACAACGAGAATATCATCGATATAATAAATTGGGAATAACTGTGTATTGTTAGACAATTGTTATCATGCATGAAGAATGGTCAAAACTCAAAACGTCCAAGTGCTAAAACTCCAATAATTACTCAATAAAATTCTGCAAAATACTGAAATCTATACCAGACACGAGTTCTAGTTTAGTATTACACACGTTTCAATTCATCTGAAAGAAACCCGTACATATTGCCGGGGACTATAACTACTTAACATTTCCGACAGCTTGATTGCGGAGCGTGCCTCATCCATAATATTCGATTATAAAGCAATGACAGTTAAAATGCACGACCAAAAAGTCATCTGAGCACTGTGCAGGGACATCAATCTCATGCAAATTACTGTAGCCACTCATCCAACATGCGCTTTTGGCTATTTTATTAATGGATGCGTTATTAATAATCAATTTGAGGTTCGAATCATTCATTTTTCATACAAAGTTGCTATGTTTTAAGAACAACGGAGTTTATTTTTTTATCCTTCCGTCATGGACTGCACGATTAATTTTATTTTACACACGAATAATTTCACGGCGATAAAATACAACATTGTTTCCATTCCATTAAATGGTAATATTTTAAAACATGCACTCCAACGTTTTAACTTCAACGTAAAGTTTGTAATTTATATTACAATGTGAATGCATTGTTTAATAAAAACAGAGGTGGGTTAGTTTTGGAATTTTTTTTTAACTACATCGACCGAATACATTTATAAATTGTTTTATTATTTAAACAACAAAGATCGGTCAAGCCAGTTGATAGGTGATAAAATAAACTTCGATGCATCCTATTAATTAAAACATAATTAAACAAGGTGAACAATATTATGTACAACGATATCCTGTTTGTCGGTTTTGCGGTCTACACGTGACCTAACACCTCGAAATAAATTTATCCTGTTACAGTCAACACTACAGTTGAAGTTCGTAAAAAACAAAAACAAAAGAGCCGCCATATTGAACACATTTACTAACGATGGGAACCCGACACCGAGACACAAGCTGACACAGCCATAACAAGACACGCTCAATTCTTTAACAATACACAACCAAAATAGGAAAACCACGCTCGTCAAGAAATCCGCACCTGCCGATGACCTCCAGTCTAACGGGCATCCCTCCGGACGACCAGCCACTCGGAAGCTATCAGACGTGTGAAACACTGCAATTGGTGTTGGCAAGCCAGGGATCTACATTGACTGGTGAATTTATCCAGCACTTTGAATAAAGGTCGCGAGGTCGAGAGCACTACAACGGCTAGTTTGCAGCGTCAAAAGACTTAGGTTATGTGTGTCGAATAACTGTACAAACAAACACTGGCAAGTATCGTCAAATTAAAGTTACACGTGAGTCATGATTTAGCGATCTGGCCGATAACCTTGCATTGTCATCTGAGAGTAATATTAAACGATCGGTTGCTAACAAGCTGGTTCAACCGTTTACTGATTTAGATACCTTCGGCTTTACTAAAGTGTTGTAACTTTGCTTGGGCCCCAATTCTGTACGGTAAACATGTCCGACCACGTCAATATCGTGTCTTGTAGAAACCCATGTTACGGCAAGGAATCGAAATGTCGTATTCTGTATGTTCCAAGACAAATTGTCTATGGCACATTTTGAAACCACGCGTGCGTTTTGAACTTTTGTTCGACATTATTTGATCCTAAAACTAGTAATTGCAAATACTTCATTTTGAACATCAATAATTCCTAAAGGATCGTTTTTATTTATGATATTAAAAACCTTATGGCTAATTTTTATTAAACAAATAAATATATTGACATTATTTTGACAGCAGTGTTAAAATGTATTGAGTTAATGGTTTTGAACGTACCCACATATGTCTGTCTTCAAAAGATTTCTGCTTAGCTATTACTCATTAGGTTAAAAACATACCGTTTTATACGTATAATGAGCAAAGTTTTCCCACGGTGAATACCCACAAATGACTAAATAACTGTCTATGTTCCGCAACACGTAAGGTAAGCATTGTTTCGTTTTACAATACATATGTAGACTTTCATCCAAAATATTAAGCAACGTAATTCAAACAACGCGTTTAAGGCGACGATAACCGACTTTTAATTAATGATTTTTTACTGAAAATCACGTCTAAACGAGTAGTGTTAATGATTTGGAAAAAATATATGTTAAATTAGAGCATTTTCTTAATAACTTAATACATTAAAATTAAAGATTATGTTTATATTACATAGTGAAATTAATTTGTAAAGTTATGTCTAACGCGGATAAAAACTGAGAATCACGCAAAATCTATCAAGCGTATTTTTCTGAAACATTCATCATTTTAAAGACAATTTTACCATTGATCTTTTAGTATACGTGTTTTATTAAAATACCTTTTGTTTTATGTATAATGAATTAATAATGCGTCTAATTTGAGACAGTGCTTCTGGATGGGCGAGTCCTATTACTGGCTGGACGTACGACGCGTTACCTGAGCTCAGTACAGAACACGCAAGTTAACCACTCAAGGCCACTGGCATATATCTGCGTCTTAATAAAGATACTGTTAGGCTATTTGGATAACATTCGACTTCTGAAAATTAAACTGACTTCTTTATCATAAACACAATGGAAAATACATTGAGGAGTTGGGATAATGTTCCTCGCATATCGATACAGACATTAAAAGCGGTCATCTATTTACGACAAAAATCAGCCAAAAAACTTTTGCGAACATTAATAAATCTAACTCGGATGGGCGTTCCAAAATTCACCTCCCTAACCTCGTCCAAAGGAGCTGTCAGGCTCACAATCATAAGTTCGGTTGCAGCCCAGCCTCCTGCCACTTCGGATTCCAAACTAACATACCAAAGACATCGCAAAACAGATCGACAGAGACAAAGAAACAAAACAATTCCGCAACGCAGCAGGATCAATTAATATTGAAATAGGCAGACACCCACCTGCCCTGCCATGGTGGAGATAAAACGCGGCCGCCAGACAATATTATGATAAATGGCACGTAGGATATGGACGCCATAATTTATGACTTATATGCAACGATAGAAACGCTTCCTTACACTTCACAGGGCCTCCATTAGATTATCAATTAACCTCTTAACATGGTGTTTTCTATTACAATTATTAATAAGCTTTCGTAATGACGTGAAGTTGAATAGATTATTTTGAGAAATTAGCGTAAACAGCAAAGAAAATATGTGATTAATTGTATTAATTTGGACTCGGAAGTATGAAAATTAGTGCTGGAGCTTTGTCTCGCATAGGGTCGCAACATTATGCTGAGCGATGGCCGTTTTACGTAGATGTGACGCATATTTTCCCTACAGTTTTTCTTTTTAGGGTTCCGTTGCCAAATGGCAAAAAACGGAACCCTTATAGATTCGTCATGTCTGTCTGTCTGTCCGTCCGTATGTCACAGCCACTTTTTTCCGAAACCATAAGAGCTATGCTGTTGAAACTTGGTAAGTAGATGTATTCTGTGAACCGCATTAAGATTTTCACACAAAAATAGAAAAAAAAAACAAATAATTTTGGAGTTCCCCATACTTAGAACTGAAACTCAAAAAAAAAATTTCATCAATCCCATAAGTCATTTTTGAAGACCTATCCATAGATACCCCACGTATCTATGGATAGGTCTTCAAAAATGATATTGAGGTTTCTAATATCATTTTTTTCTAAACTGACTAGTTTGCGCGAGAGACACTTCCAAAGTGGTAAAATGTGTGTCCCCCCCTGTAACTTCTAAAATAAGAGAATGATAAAACTAAAAAAAATATATGATGTACATTACCATGTAAACTTCCACCGAAAATTGGTTTGAACGAGATCTAGCAAGTAGTTTTTTTTTAATACGTCATAAACCGTAAACCGCAATTTACCTTTCATTCAATGTTACTTGCTGCTACGGAACCCTTCATGGGCGAGTACGACTCGCACTTGGCCGCTTTTTGTGTTTGTGTTCTTTCTTTTTGTCATTTTTACCACAAATTTACGCTTCTATTCCAAATGTATCTCTGATGAAGTTACTAAGCAGTGAGTGTATCCGCCGTATCCAATTTGTTTCAAAGCCGCCGCAACATTGTTTCGAGCAATAAATTTCCCACCACCCGTGTTGAAAGGAACTTTGATTTATTGAAATGTTGTTGGTACAAGATCTTCGAGAACGTGTTAAGCTGTCGGTTAACGTAACTAGCGTTCCAGTTGATCTTCGTTAGTGGGGCCTAGCTTTAATATTATCAAGAACTCGATTAAATTACTGTGTGACATCGACTTATCATCATTATCACTCTGCCAATAAACTGAGAAGAAATTTTTTAAGGCAAAAACAATTCCACGGTGAAGTCAAGGCCTGTGGAAAACCACGATGCAAATGATAAGTTAAAGAAACAAATGGGATGCCAAAATAGTGTTCAAGAGGCTACAACATGGCGCCGAGCAATGACACCCGTGGCCGACTCACCCAGACATAATCCGTATTATTGGACATAATCTTATCAACCTGACGTATTCGACAAAGAACCAGGCGGAAGAAGAAAAATAATATTAAAATAAACATTCTGTAAATGGCGAAAAACGATTTAGCCGAGTGTGTACGTTCCAGCAGAAACAAAATAGCACTATTGAGATAAAATTAAGTCACAAAGAAGCCTGGCCGGAGGTCACACTTGTCGCCCCATTAATTTCGTGTTAAACGGCTATAACTTTGCCGTTTTACGAGTCGAATATCTACTGAAATTAATTAACAATACGAGCTTCCGTAGTTGATGCTGTGCGAATAATCGAAATGTTTATTTAAACCGGCAGAGGGCAATATTAATTTCAAGATGAACAATGATTATTGGTTAACACGATTTCACGCATTCGACCATATAATATTTTATACCATATTTGGGATGGAAGACGAAATAATTTTATGCACTTATATAAATTTTGGGGGAGTGTTTGTCGAAGTTATAACCTGATTAACGAATTTTATTTTCAAAATATAGACAGTTGACATTTTATTACATCACGTCTTTGACTTGGTTTGATGACTCAGATGGACGATTTCTGTTGCGAAAAGATGTTGCTTTGTTTTTAAATCACTTTCAACGGCCGTATCAATTTCATAGCGGAAATAACTGGTCAGACTAGCACTGTATTCAATATTAGCTTTAATAGAAAAGGAAATAACAGTTAAATTCGTTTGGGTTCCAGTAGCCAACCTTCCGGGAGGATTACTGAAATCCCTATTAGTTAACGCTGACGCTATCGACCTGTAAAATCTCTAAGCAACGCGCCAACGGTTTGATCAATATGCAGTAATATGAGCTGTCAACAGTACAAGGAAAACGTTCAAATATGTGTTGACTTGAGCGTTAATAATTAAATAGCATTAAATGATCACCAATCATTGCCTCGGAAGAGATATTGTACGATAATATTTAGTTGGAAATTGCTACTACAAATTATAGTTTCATTCCAAGATATTTTGCGCATCGGGAGTCAGGGAAATCCTGCATTTTGTACCGATGCAAATCAATTACTATTTTTTTTTCGTAAATTATTAAATCTTTTATAATAACCTTATCTTCAGTACAAAACCTCGCCGGTGCCTCTCGCGTCTATTTCTATGTTAAATCTTATCATATCAGTAACCTTCACGACAGATAGGAATTTATTTACGCAAGATGGATCGTTGAGCATACCACAGCAAACTAATCACTCATTCTTATGTAATGGACCTCGTGACCAGGTCAACTCCGGAGCATCATAAATCTCATCTATGTAACACAAACGACAGATCAGGCGCACAATGAATTTTGGCCGAAGATCATATTGATCGATGAATGTGAGCAGGATCTAAGAACTGCGAGCACGATTGATGGTTTGCCTACAAATTATATTTGCGTCATCAATGGAAAATTTTGCGTACGTCATTCAAACTCGAAATAAGAACTGTTCCATCTCATACATAGTACGGTAACCATTTTCTATCAACTTAGTAGTTGTCAAATAGTCAAGATCGAAACCCTACTTTTTGTTTTCATAAACTTTAATATGTATTGACTCATGGGGTTCGAAATAGATAATGAGGTTTAAGCTTATCTCGATCCTATCGATAAACCACAAACCGATAAAGCTGATATCGAATTATCAGAATTGCGTTGTTTTAATTTAACAAAACATGGCAGCTGGACTTTTCCAGAAATTTCAGCGATGTCGAATGAAATCAAGTGCACAATGAGAAAAACAAGTTGTACTTACCATTAATTATTTCTCACGCATTGCGATTAAAACTCATCTCACTAGATCTTACTACGCAGGAGGTCTGAATCATCAGAATATATTTGGACGGCGAAAAAACGTTCCTGTAAGTGCCAGTAACTAATTCTACCTCCCACATGGCGTTCAAATTGGTTCTCACCAAAACAAAATTGCGTTAAAACAAATGTGTATGAATTATACGGAAGTTTGTATTGAAGTAGTTTGAGTAGCAAACAGTCATTTAGATTAGCGAGTCATGTTCCCGTTTTTTCTCACCGGTCATAAGAAACTCGTAAACCGCTTAAAACTGTAAAAAATAAACAGCTTCTTGGTAAAATCTGTAATTTCTTTGTCCTTAATTTCCCATGAGCTGACAAAGTTGAACGTTGTTCTGAATTTGAACTTTTCCTTTTTTTATTCACCAGCGCAAAACGTGCAGTGTTTATGCATAGAGTCTCATGTTTTTTTTTCTCCTTACACATGGATTACTGATTGGCTATGATATAGAGTCGATAACGCTGGCTTACAAACAGATATACACATGTAGAATTATGCAAATCCCTTGCAAATCTTTCCTTGTAACGAATATGGTAGCCATGTCGATTTCGCATAAGGAGCTTACAACAAACATTGGTTATGTTATGTATAGGGATTATTCATGGTCAAGTTTATGATCAATAGACTGTACTGTTATTGCATTATCCTTCATTTTTAACCGACTTCAAAAAAAAGGAGGAGGTTCTCAATTCGTTCCCCGATTACTCGAAGACGGCTGGACCGATATGAAAAATTCTTTTTTGTTTGAAAGGGTATACTTTCAAGTTGGTCCCATTGTCATTTGGTCACGATCTGATGATGGAATCTTGGAGAAATCGAGAGAACTCTTCAAATATTAAAGGCACATCTATAGCGATTTGAGTATTTTTGATGAGCAGTTGACATAAGGCTATTGTTACATAAATAAATTACAAATCAACCCACTAAAAAGCGAAAAAAAAAACCTTTTTTACAAAAAATACAACCGACTTCTAAACTACAAAGTGAAAAATAACTTTAATTTCGGAAGTCGGTGTCAAAAAACTTATATACTGATCCAAAGACACCGACTTCCGAAATTAAAGTTATTTTTCACTTTGTAGTTTGGAATTCGGTTGTATTTTTTGTAAAAAAGTTTTTTAAAGGACAGCTTTGATTCTGTGTATTTATAGAAATCAACTTCGATTTACCTATGCAATAGCCCAGAATCTTTACTTGCATCTTCGGCTCCAGATATATTAAGATCATACACAGTATATTATCATATGAAATATTTTCTTTTGTTCTAAAATGTATATATACAGTGAGTATATCTGGTCCGAGAATGGAACAAACTGAATCATATCACCATTTCTATGCAGAACAGTCTAGTGACACTGCTCCGGCATAGAATGCCTCTGCGATCGAAGTTGGCATCGTTCCCAACCACCTAATAAGATTCAGCCTATAAATCAACCAGTAATTTAATACTCTACTATGTTGTTATTACTTCCTTTATTCTTTAATGTGTTTTGAAAACTTTGACCTTACTTTTCCTTTTTCATATCTGAAAAAATTCATGGTATTCTTGTTTGTTTATTTAAATTACATCCAATCATTCGCTACCATTTACAGGCTGTTATAATTAATGTCATGTCCAATGTCTATTCTGGTCTAATGAAGATATTTTCCAGTTTAACGATACATTTGATATTATATTAAACGATTTAGCACGTGAATATTGCGGAAAGGTCGTGGACGCCACACGTCTCTATAATTTATTGATCTCTTTGTGCGTAGGCGCAGCCCACATGCCATTAACTTAAATAACGACGGACGATCGTTCTATAACTAATTCGTTTTCGCATACCTAATCTAGACATAATTAATATGGCAGTGAACCATTTCATATTTATTGATATGTAGCAAAAAAATCTGTTAGGAGACTTGGACTTATAAAGATTTATAATTATAAAATATAAAAGATACAATCTAGAGCATGAGTCAACAAATTCGTATTGAAAAAATATCGGAATAGAATTTGTCAAAATTATCTCCTACATTTTTTTTAAGTTTCATAAAAACTTAAAACACCAAATGAATGCAACTTAGGCGGAGTCAGTTGACTAAAAACCAGAATAATATAACCCATGCCGACAATAGATATATAAAGTCAGTTAAAACTAGGTAAAATTAATACATTCCGCCATTACAACTTGCTGGACCATCGTAGTTACAACCTTTCCCTTAATCAACAAACACGAAGCGCGGGAAAACAAGCAATTGAAACATTCTTCATTAACGTTTTTCTTACCAGCGGGAGTATCAAATAAAATCATCCAGGTAAAACGCAAGACATCAAAGCACTGGGGGCCATAACATTAAATAACACGTTACACTAATAGGGGCAATTAGCAGGAATGTTTACACAAATTAATCACGATGCGAACATCACATCCATCCAGCCGAACGGATGAACACATGCAATTAATAACAGATAATGTTGTACTGTACATATAGTATTTCTAATAAAACCAGCAATCGTAAAATCTTAGCCGTCGATGTGAGAACTTGTCTAATAATGAAAACAGGAACCAGAATACATGTCATAAGCAGCGGTTTCTTCCCAGCAAAGGAACATGTGTATGGAACTATAAATACTTTAGCTGCTAGACATCTCACTGAATACAATTTCCTTTGGTTTTGACAAGAACGAACACATCAAGAATATTGTTTAGATAGAATGTTTACTAAACTCGTATAAAGAAGGTAAACTACGAGAACTAACGAAATATTTCTGAACTCTGAACAAGTTACGAGCTCAAGGAACCTCTAAATCTTGGTCTCCAATAAGCTTACGTTACATACGAGGAGGAAGAGATGTTTTATCGATGCGAGCCTAGACAAAATGCCGCATACCAATTATGGGGGACCCAGCACCGGCGTGAAATATGGCCGCGCAGCCGCAGATACCGGTAAGATTTGCCCTAGGAGTAACAAACTACGCGGTGTTGAATTACATGATTTACACCCTTCAATACTTAAATAACAAATATCTGATACAGACATAAAACAAAACGTCTACAATAAAGATTAACAATAGAGATATGTTTGTATAGAACCGGTACAGATCCCGGATACAATACAACACTAAACTAAGGGTGTCAAATACAGGAACGCAATAAAAACTGGTACAGATAAAAGCTTGAAAGAGCGGACGACTGCCTTTAAACAAAATGGAGCAATAGGCAGGGAAATTGTAAGGATGAAGTCGAAAGATAAAAGTAATGATCGCAGCACCGGCCGACCTTGAGACGAGAAAACACTTAAACAAAGAGTGATCACTGACAAGACCATTGTCTACTGTGCGAGTGTATGTGACAAGCCGCGACCGTTGCCACACCGGCCATGATGTGCGAACGCATTCCTGATTCGATACAGAGAACGCTGCACCAGCGACGGTGCAAGTGTACAAACACATTCACACACGCGCAAATGCATATTTACACGAGCGCTTGCACGGATAACGAACACATTTTGAAAGTACTACCGAAGTAAATAAAATTCCCCCACAATAAACACAGAACCAATTAGCAACAGAAAAATGAGCAAAAAGAGAAATCGGTTCCATTATCGGCCGTTCACGGATCCGTACAAAAAATCAGTTGCTGTTACAGTTTACGGCGGCAATAAACGTTCTGTGTGCTGTTGTCAAGTTCTGCCTTCAGTTTATTTTCGTGTAATGCCCGTGACCTCTTCACCGGGAGATATCAGCGAGTGACCAGCCGCTCTCGCCCCTCTATCGCTTTCTTCTGACCCGCTTTTCATAAACAATACTTCGACAACGGCGCACCGCTCGCTCGGACGCGAGAAAGTAGCCGATAACATGCAAGAGGCAATGCCTGTATCAATTTAACCAATAGCCATAACATGGGCCTGCTGAACAACACCGCCGATGCATGTTGCTATGAGAATCGGAATTCCCAGTTGGTCACAGAAAGGCAGTAACCGATTGCGACTGCAGTTTAATTTACCGTGTGAACTATTGCGATACACAATTCGTATAAACTGATATAGATTTCCAAAAACAAATTAACACTAGGCGATAAACAAAACCGTTACAAAAACCCACCACAGAAGCACACAGTCATGTTTTGATGCGACATGCTCCCCTAATTGAGACAAATTATTATCTATTCAGAGGAACATTTGTGTACTGTGTTAGACTGGGGGAATAGCAGAGCAGATGTTGACCCTTATTGGATTAACAATGACGTTGATAGTTTCCAAATCATTGCAGACTCCATTAACATAGTTTTGTTTTAATATTATTTAAGATAAAGATGATCTGCAAAATATAAAATGAAGGTACAGGCGGAAGAGCGTATTACGTCTGGTTTTTAAGTGGGTAACCAGCCAGCGTTTAATTAAATGAGGATGCAGAGTAAGAGATCTCGGCCACAAAACAATGAAGGTCATAAATCACAGTTTCCTCCGTGTAACAGTTGCATCCTACGGCAGAAGCTTCGCGGCGGCAATCCAGCGCACTATCTAAATTGATGGTTTCCGGCGCACATTAGAGCAGAGTCTATCGCGCAGCTGTCTGCGTACGCGACACACTTCATTTGCCGCTGCGCGTGCGCCCCGTAGAAAGTGACGCTTTGTCATCGTCCACACTCGCCCAAAATCGAACAAACTGACGATAGAAAGAGACAAGTAAATGCAGACCAGTGCAAGGTAAAACGAGAGGGTCGTTCATTGTGTGAGAACATTGAAGTTGCACATTTGGCGTGTTGGCATCCGCGCACTCCGTTTCACGGGTTGTTTGATCTCGCACATTGGTGGGATTCCGCGTCGACAGCATTATCCGGACGCCATCTGAACACCTATTTATCGGAATGTACGATGCTGGTTTCTCAACTGGCAGATAGTAATCGAGGCATCCCGTTTCGGTCATCCATGTTTACTATAATAATCGGTCACCGAACCGTGCAAGTACATAATTGAATGTAATTTCCGGTGATTTAATCATTACAATTCCATCAGCTGACACAGTTACAGATCAAATAAAATTATGTATATTAGCAGTGAAGATCCATCTCGGCTTGAATAGCTTTTTCGCTTCAAATACGATTGACAGTAATTATTTTAAGTGGGTTTATTTCCAGCGGAGTATTTTTTGCTAGGCCACAATTGATTTACACTTATTCGACATCATTAAATTCTTGTTATTACAAGCGTCCATGTTAGTCCCACGCGTGGGTGTGTATCAGCGTTTGAATTTATTCATGTGGGCCGTTCGGTAGGAGACCGAAAACACACTAGATCGGGTTACGGTCGTTAATCAAAGCGCCCGACTAGGAAGAAGATAACTGGTCGTCTTTGGAGACAAAAAACCGAGAGTTGAGTGACGACATGCAGCCGACGGCGACGGCCCTCACTCCTCCTAATGGCCTTTTTAGACACGTTAACAACGTTCCACGAGGCTGTTTTCAGTTCATCACTCCTAGAACATTGAACTCCATCCTATACAAGAACATTTTCTATATATCAATAAAATATTGGTTTGGTGACGTTTCGCCAGTCGACCGAGTCTTGAAGAGATGCAAATACGAATTCTCGTTTTATTAGTCATCAGAAAAAGGTTAATTAAAACCGAATATTTCGTATCTCCCACAGGCTTGTGGCACACTCGGATGAGTCAGTCAGCGGTTGGAAGGATAATCGTTTAGATCGGTCATCGATTACGTCAGCGTCATAGTAAATACATATTTTTTGTTCCGAGACTTGAACTAAACAAAGAAAATGGTTGAAGGATATCGACGTGGTAAAAAACTGAACAAACTTACTGGTTTATGGTAATATTCACTAACCTGGAACAAAATAAGGCAACATTAGATAAGTTCTACAAAGCGTAGGGCTAGCCAAGAACAATGGCGTAGGAAAGGCCAAAATAAAGGTCAGGGCTGCGGCGAGTGTCCCATTAAATATTCATGGGTGTTCACGTATTGTATGACAAAGAAGATATTTTTAATGCGCTTGGTGCAATAAGAGGGGACAACTCGCATCATAAAATGGTACAAGGTGACATTGAGAATACGTGAATTGACCGGCGGGCAGCAGACAGTGGCTCTCAGGCTTTTAGCTTTGCGAAATTACATTTCCTTGTACACTGATTTTAAGTACGTTCAATATTTGCAAAATCTTTAGGAAGACATCTTGATTTGTTTTTGTTTGATTTCTTTAATTCTGTTTGCGTTGTCAACGTAAGCTTCTTTTCTTAGATTTACAAAGCTGCGTTAATTTAAATGAGTATTTGCTGGAAAAGTGCTTAAGACTAATCCTGGAAAGCCATGGGGTGGTCCTGTTCTTTGCTCTCACCCCACAGCAATTATTTTATTTAAAGCTTTAGTTTTATAATTATGGTGTCTTTCTTCGAATTTTAAATTTAAAGTATCCCCTCGGTTATTTCTCCACTTGCACCACATGTATCGTGGCTGTGCCGCGGGGCGGCGCACGAGCACGGTTTATGCTAATGCTCAGCTGCGCCGGCGCAGGCCCGGGCATGACCACCCCGCAAGAACTCGCAACAAACCTCTACGTAACTAACAAAGTAACAAACGACGTTGTTTTCTATGTTACACAAAATACATCGATTATGCGAGCGTTCGATATCAGGAAATCAGAAGTTCCGGCTGCATCGGGTAAGAATTTGAAGTTATTTAATAAAAACCTCATTCAAATTTTGCTCAACCTAGGGAACAAAATCCGAATCCCATGTCAGCATGGATCCGCCGGCGGATCCAAGGCGGATATATTTGTTTATAACATTATGTAAACTAATAACATAAATCCTTCATTCAAAAACAAACTTAAAATTAATGAGTGACCTTAAAACGTTATAATAATTATTCAAAAGTTATGAAATGAATGAATTACATAACCATATAGCATTTTAACATATTAATCAATTCCACGTTAATTTTCATAAAAAAAACTTGTTTGTTTATTATTTTTCAATTATAGTCCAGTATAGCAGTGATATTTTATCGTGTGCGTTTAGTATGATGTGTGCGGAGTCGGCGCGGCCGGCGACGGCTCCAATTACCCGCCCCGCTGCGCACGCGCCGCCGACGACGCTGCCCTTGGACTAGCTGCTTACTTCACACACGATATAACCAAAACAAAATATCTACAGTCCAAGTTATGCGTACGGAATGGAATGCCGGCTCGATTTAAGGGGGAAGCGTCAGGGTAGTCCGCGAAATTCAAATTTTCTTACGTTTTTTGCATTTTGCAGGTCAGTGTCAGGTTTTATGTTGATTAAAATATGATTCGCGGCCGTAACTAATATGGCTTTACTCAATTATAATCATTACAATCAGCAATACAACTCCATAAGTTAGCAAAGGTGTCAAATGTCATGATTTCATGATATCATAACATTTGACACCTTTGCATCAGGGTAGATCATCGTCATAAAACCTGACACTGACCTGCAAAATGCAAAAAACGTAAGAAAATTTGAATTTCGCGGGTTACCCTGACGCTTCCCCCTTAAGTTAGAATAAGCATAAATTAATCCTCAGCACAAGCAGTGGCGGTGGTTCTTGGCTTCTCGTCTGTCTGTCTACGCAAATAAGCAGAGTGCTGCTCGTAATCCCGGCTGATTGTAACGTATGGGGTATAGATCCGTGCGGCCGACGGACAAATTCGCGCGCGGTCCTCACCGTCGCGATTAGCATGACATTCCATTTCTTCGCCGGATTGAGCCGTCCGAGGCTGCAGGAGATTTACGGCGGCGATAGCGAGCGCCCTTCCGCCGTGCTGATAAATAGCCTCTCTAATTATATTTACGCAGCGCCGGTCGACGGGCTATAAATCCCCTCCGTGGTATGTTGGAATAACACCGCCGTTTACAGCCAATACGAGCCGAACTCGTAGGATCCATCACCGCTGACGCGGTATTAGCCCGAAATTAGTAAACTAGCCATAAAATGTAATACATTTCAACATTATAGTCAGCATCACTTACAGAAGTTTAGTTCACGGCGCGCTCCACAAATCATGTCGTATAAATAGAACGCATTCTTGGGCAGGATGCACGTGAACGTGACGCCCGATATCGTAGGTCCCGACTGGATGGAAATACTCCGGAAGTGTACAATTAAAGACATGCGAGATGCGTATGACGGACGAGTCACTGAACTCGGCCCAAGGTTATGGAAGGGAGTGTAAACAGTCTCAACGGCAAACCGCATCCATCAACCGTGCAAACAGAGTAATCGAGACACGTCAATATTGGTCCCAGACCTCTGCTCAGATATGTACCAGCTTATTACATTTGCAATCCTAGATAACAACGATAAGGGTACTCGTATTTACAAGCGATGTGAAGTGGATGACGCTCGAGAAATTATCGATTTTTGATATAGGAAAATTCGCGATTTGATATTGTATAAACTAATTGATGTTAACATAATTACACGGTGACTTGATATGATAATAAAACACTCGCATATGTAAACGAAAGCAACGTTTTATTTTTATAAATTGCAATATTATTAATGTGACACATTTGAAGACGTGTCCGAATTTCTTGGCTTGGGAAAGTCCACACGTTACATCACGAAATCTCATAACTTTGTGATTCATGCTAACATGGCTGATTCAGACGAGAGGCAATCGAGCTCACTGGGCCATCTATCTAGTCTACCACTAACACAGAACGCCCACACGAACTATAAACAGTCTTTATTAGTTTTTTCAGTTTCAATAAACACAATATCCGAGCTTTAAAAAATCAAGACTGTTTACTACACAGGTCAAGAAAAACAAAGAGTAACATTCCACTATATCGTATTCTAAAATTAGCAAATGACACACGGCTGATAAAGTGATGCCATCTCGACAGTGCATACCCAAGATTGTTATTACTAAAAATATTGTCAACGATAGACAGGACAGCGCCGTCGCCGAGCCGATCATATCTCGGGATTTATCTAGGCATGCAATCCATCCAACTATTTCGAGACTCGATCTTCTCGCCAGTTCTAACATGATACAGAATAAGCGACTCTCCTGATGAAGCAATAAGACCGCGTTAATTATTGCATCGAGTGGAGATCACGTAACTAAACGCGATAAGAAATACCAATGAGCCGTATCATAATCAGTCAACATTTAATTCATACAACTTGTCACCAAGCAGTTTCTTAGTCAATTCGTAATTAGGTATATCGAGATCTGAGGTACTTATTTCTGCCCATATCTAGACGCTGAAGGTCGGCCAGACTTTCGCTACATAGCGGCGCTGCGTGGCCACATTATGCCAAGTGGCCCAACCCGAGTGTCGGAAAATCTAGTCGAGCCACACGAATGCGCGGCTAATACGCGATGCAGACACCGCGCGCCGCGGCGATGGCATTACCATACAGACAATCTAAAAGTCAATACAGGAGCCGTGTTGACATTGGCCCACCGTTACTGTTGGTTTTGTAACGATATCAAAAGCCCGCATTCCAGCGGGCGTGTTGTTGAATGAGAGGCTCGATTGTTCTCGAGCGGCAGGCGATCGCCCACGTGCGCCGAGGTGTCGCGCTGATTGCACAACCGGCGGTCGGCGCACGCCCGCCTGCGATCCCGGCGCAGGTGACCATTTGCCCGACGGCCTTGCGAATGAAGGGCAAGACCGCCGACCACAGAGCAACCGGGACGTCCGCGGAACGTGACAACTGCGAGCACTAACGAGCCACCACCACCTCCCCATAAACTTGTATTTTGATACGCAAGAACCGGCGAGACCGGATACATCGTATACTCATACCTACATAAACGCAAGGGAGGTGCAGCGAATCGGCTCGCGGGTGAAGAAAAATAGTTGTTTGGTCCAACGGTAGATGAGGTATGGTATATGTGCGGCGGACGCGCTGGCCTCGCTCGCGTGCCGCTGCATACGGATCGGGTTTCGTTCCGCAAACTCGAGATAACTGCAGCACGCCGAGACTCACTGCATACTAGGAGCCGACTTTGAAACGTAGCTCTAGCCTTATTGTATCCTCTTTTAGCTACCGTCGTCGTCTCATTTGAATAAGAAATGTGAGGTTACACTTATAGTAAAATAATTATTTAAGTTTCCTGAGCATTTTACGGGTTAGTCATGATACCAGAGCGTTCCGAATGTCTAACGGGTCGCTATGGCTAAAAACAGCGTTCTAATAATCGACACTCGATCTAAAATAGCCGCGTGACAAACGAAACCGAAAGTGATGCGTGATGCAACGGACCCGAATTTAGCTGGTGCGGCCCAGGGCGGTGCATCGGCCGCGAGGGAACGCTGAGGCCGGCGCCGCGGGTGCCAAACGGCTGGCATTTCGCACTAATGACACGAATAAGATATTAGCACGGATAGCTCGCCAGTCGGCGCCGGCATCCAACTCAGGTATTCGGGCCGCTTGTAGAATCAAAATTAACCCGCGACCGATAATCTATGTATCTGTAGGTAAGTGATGTGTTAGCTCTAGCGATACCAAATGTCGGAATCGGGACTGGTTCCCTGCAGGCGGTGATCGTATGCGAGAGAACCGTTATAGCAGCACATGAAAGTTATTCAATAATCACACTGTATAATACGATTGGCTCGGAGGCTTCGTTGATATGCAAAGCGTGTTGGTTGAGCATGATCGGCGGCGTGCATGTGAATACGTTGTTCGGCGAGCCGTAAGGGCGCATGTGGGGGAAGACTACGCAGCGGTGACACGGCGGCCGCGGGTCGGAGGTCCGGCCGCATTCCGCCGCCGCATGAAAGTGAAACCGCTTCGGCGACCAACCGCTCAGCTGTAGAAAGTCCACGATTACATCTCGCCAGCGCCGGCGTCGCCGGACGAGCAAAAACTGCTATCGCGCCGAGTCGCGCCGGGCTCCCGGGAAACGAGGCGCCCCGGGCGACGTCGCGCGGAGAAATTGCCAATAACCGCTGGCGGGCGCTAAACGATTCCTTTCATTTACTCAAACGCCAGCCGGCCATGGCTTGTTGAAATGTTAAATTTCACTTAAACTAACCGTAACCGAGTGACCGGGGGCTATTTCCGATAGTTGACTTTTGTAATATACAAAATAAATCACTTCAACGGTCTTATCGAAGGAATTATCTAACGTTACTTTTATGTATCGTCATTCGTATGGAAATATTAGAAAGAACTTGCATATCCGGTTTGGATTAACTCCAGCTTTTTACTTGGAACAGGTTTTTCTTCCACTTCTTTAATATTTTCCTCCAACAAATACGATTACTGCGAGAACTGCGACGGAGTAAGATTATTCATGGACATTAATGGCAACCTAAATGTCTGCTCAATCAAAATATCGAAGTCATTGAAGTGTTTGAAGCCAAATTAAAGGCAAGTCGTAGTCAAAAACGGATCGTGATTTGACTTAAATGCGAGGTGATCTAGATATCAAGACCCGTTATCGAGTGGAGCATATACGCTAAGTCATTTAAATTTAATAGCAATATTCCAGTATACAGCAATCCGTAGTCAAAAGCGTTTGTCGTAATCGTCTTAAATGAGGTGTAAGTTGGCTTCCTCGGACTGGTTTGAATGCTAGCCCAAGTTTGTTGCCACTAATATCCATTTGTGGACTCATATGATGACCACTCCTTTATTGGTGTAGTAGTTTAGAGTCGTTCTGTTTCCAACGGAAACCTACTAAGTAAATACGTGAATCTAATGAGCAATACTTTAGTATTGCTCATACTAAACGATGACTTTGTGAATGGTAATTAACATCACTTCTTCGTACTCATTTCATATGGGTTCCAATAAAGAGGGAGCATTCCTGGGAATAATTACACCTTGTAATTTATGCTGGGTTCAAAGAATGAAAACGTTCATTGAGCAAAATCTTCCACATCGCCTTGCATAATTATGTATGCGCTGGAGTTCTCTTGAAATCACAATTGTTTGGAAACAATCATAGAGATTGATCAAGTTTGCTGTCTAATCTTAATATTCTCGACAGACTGACTGAGCACAACGTTTTTGAATCGAGTTTTATGCAAATACAATTTCGACAATTTGTGCTTATCGTCATATTCCACTAAGTTACGCAGTATTTGACAACTTGTTTCGACACACAGGTTATTTTGAACAAGTTATTGTACCCAGGCCTAACATCTGCAACCAGAGGTTATAAACACATCGACATCTGCGGAAATCTTAGATAAATAAAAACTGACGTCCAACACATGGTACGGGGAAATGTAACCGTTTCGCCGACTAGTGTAACTCGTTGCGAGCCCGATATGCAGAGGGGAGAATAGCAAACATTTGACAAAAACTACAATTAACTGGTCGGTAGCTAAGCTAAGTGACACCGGTAGTAGCTAACGGTTTTACCCGTGACTGTGGGTGTCACGATTCGAACGAAATTAATGATTCTATGGTTCAAGTAAGTATAAAGCAGACAGTTTGGATGTCGGATCGTTATTTAGCACAAGCAAGCAATTACCCGACTGCCAAGGAAGGGTTATGTTCCTCGCGCGTATCTTGTATGCATGTATATAATATTTGTTTGTAAATTTCTTTATTACCCCGTATCTTCCAAACGGCTGGATGTATTTCGACAGTTAAGGTATCGTTATATTCGTCTTAAAAACCTAAGTACTTATCCTTTGAAAGGTGTTTGAAAAAAAAAAACAAAATGGTGGACTTTTGGCGCGTAATAAGTTATTTTTTTTAATAACCAAACCTATCAAGTAGGGTATCAAAATAAAGGGGATTACAAAAAAGTTATTTTTTTTTTTATTTAATTAGGAATAATAAATTGGTTCCAAAAGTTTTTTATAGAATAAAAATGGGCCATGCTTGTGTCGGACCAGTTTTTGTTCAAGAGTGTGCCACTAAAAAGTCTAAAATAAATAAAGAAAAAACATAAAATTCCATAGATTATAATATAATGCTTGTTTTTCTCTTTTCAGTCACGTGATTTTGCGGTCGGATTTTTGATTTTTTAAATTAATTATTTTATTATGAGTTCTTCTTCTCCATGCCCTTGTCCCTCTGTGTTAATCATCACCTTCCTGTCCTTGTCCCATGTTACGTGGGGTTGGCGCACACGTTTTCTTTTTCCACTCTCCCCTGTCAACCGTCACACTATCATTCACTACCTTCTCTTTCATATCATTCCTCACACAATCCATCCATCTTTGGCCTTCCTCTCCCGGTCATCCATCAACATTTAAATTCACCACTCTTTTAGTCACATGCGTTTCCTCGTGATTTTAAAATCCTTTACATCGTGATTTTAAAATCGTTTTCTACAACGATTTACTAGTCTACTAGGCAGGTGTAGTACTATCTATTTCTTCCATTATGTACATCTCTAATCCGTCTTCTCAATTTGACGCACATTTCTACCACAATAATAGCTATTTATTTACAAACACCAAATAGCCTGTATTGGCAAACCGTTGTTTGTCGAAAAAGTATTGCAGAATAGCGGGCAAACGAGATATATTTATAAATAAACAGCAATAGATTATGTCATTAATTCATTATAATAGCTAATAGTACACACGGCTACAAATCACGCTATACATTTCCAGTTTCTGCTGATCTCGTATTGTATAGGATTTCGGTACAATGCGAGGTCAGCTTATAATGGAAATGTTACGTCTTCTGTCTGTACGTGTCCTATCTATAGTGTAGTATTATTTAAGTAGGTACCTATATCGTATTCGTAACTCGACACGCCCAATGCGACTGGAAACAACCGTATGATGAGTTCCACGTCATAAACACATCATAATTATAACTATTATTACGACTGACGTTACAATAGACCTTGTTAATGATATTCAAACTATTACGACCGTGTGTGTTTAAATTATCATCGCACTTTACATTAATTTTATTAATTTAGAACAGGTACAGTAGGCTGCACGTCAGTGGCAACATAACTAGTAAAATAATCTTTGATTCGCATAAGCAACATCCGTATGTGTTAGTAAACAAAAAGATAATTTATACCTATGTTAGACTTATTATCTACTAGTTGTGCCGCGCAGTTTCACCCGCATTAAGCGACTGCTACACGGTCGCCAACCGCGTCCCGACAGCAGTGACCTTGGTGGTTTACAACCGTGTAGATGGTGTTTTACGACCAAATTTCAAACAGCTCTTCCGGTCGACAACCAGGGTCAGCTCTGTCGGGGACGCAATTGACAATCGTGTAGCAGGCAGTTAAGTCTCGATCCCGTGGGAAAATCGGGATGAAAAGTATGTCCTAACCAAGGTGGTGGTCTACCCTTGGATCAAATTTTATCCAAATCAGTTCAGCGATTTTAGCGTAAAAGCGTAACAAACAAACGAAAAAACCCACTTTCGCATTAATAATATTAGTAAGGATTTCGAAACAAGGCTGTTTTTCCAAATGCATCTTCGAACGTTTGACGATGGCGTGGAAGCCATCGACGTGTGCTTGTGCAAACATACCTGATACACTGCAAAAACGGGGCAGCCCCATCAAGATCCTGAACCCGTTATTAAATTGGACCCGTAGTGTTATTTTGCATAAGTTTATGTGGGTATATGCTGGCCTCATATTGAAACTTCGTACTACGCTAGGCTAGCTCAAGGTCAAACTGTTACCACTGACCTCAGGCTCAGACCAAATATTGGTCTGTGCCACTGACTTGCGGTCGACTGTACCTATCGTTTCTGAGTCAATGATCAAGAAGAATAGAAATGGGTAATTTTGTTTAACTTGTATAAGTTTCAAGGTCAAAGTGTTACCACTGACCTCAGACCAAACATTGGTCTGAGCCACTGACGGGCGGTCGATTGTACCTACCTATCATTTCTGAGTCAATGATCAGGAAGAATAGAAATGGGTAATTTTGTTTAATTTGCATAAGTTTATGTGGGTAATTAAGACAGACACGTCACTCTTTAAACATGTTCAGCCGGTAATTGTTTTCTTTGAAGTATAGAATGCTCATTATCCTACGCTAATCATATGGGAACTGCCATTTTGTATGTTCTAAGAATAATAACACGCACGTTTTTAAATTGGCATAATCAGTAAAAAAACACGAGAGCGACAATAATCAATAAAATAAATGATAACAACACCCAATCAGCTGTTTGTTTCACTTGACGTTGGTACGACGTATTTTTCAGACCTGCTGTATCAAAATACGTAAATACGAGCAAGTAGTTTACAAGTTAGAGGTAGGTAATTCATCTCATAGATATTGTGCAATGGAGATATAGTTGTACATAAAACAATAAGTAATTAAGTTGTCAATAATAATAAAAGTATCAAGTCTAATAATTCCGCCTTCTAATTTAATTAATTCATGAAACTAGGTCGGGTATTAATAACATGTTAACGAACAATAGTGTAATACGATTATTAACATAATTAATAAGTCGATTATAACCAGTAACATCTAATGACGTGAATTATTATTACTTATTACGTTATCTACCTTAACCATAGCTGATTAGAGGAAAATAAACTGAGTTTTACGAAGTGCTAAGTAGTAATTAGGAGAAAATAATGCAATTTGTGTTACAATGCCCTGTTCCAGTTGTTAAGCTTACACTACCCGACACTAAGATAAGATAGTCCGGTACTTTTTCGTAATCTTAATCTGCGTTTTAGTGTAATGATCTAACACCTTACTTAACCCTCAGCTCGTGAAATTTTACTGGTTATTACGATCAGGTGCAAAACGTACATAAAATTCTTGGTAGGTAGCCCAGAAGGATTAAAATAAAACTTTACAATTCGTGTTACCTGTTAATTTGTTGTTGTGAGTTCTCATGTAAAGTAATTCAGCGCAAAAATGTAATCAATAACGTAATTTTCGGAACATGCAACCTGAACCATTGTGAATTTGCAATAATTCAAGACCGTGAAAACTCGATTTTTACACGCGTTTCAAAATTCAATTCTGTAATTGAGAATCGACCTCTAAAATTGGGGACACAACTATGCAAGCATGCACCAAGAAAATTATGCATTTTGACCAAAAGTACATAAAAATTATGGTCAGTTTTTTTCGGCATTTGCCATCATTTGTGACAAGCTTCGATCAATAATCAAAGCAATTACCCAAACTTCCCATACAGTACGACATGGTTAGCCCTATCCGGCGCGCCAGCTCAAGCCGCACAGAAATATGGCGGCAGCCGGCAAGAACCGTCAGGAAAACTAGTCAGACATGCAGCATCGTCTGTCTACGTTCCTCTACATTAGATCACAATGCCGATACTTGCGCATGCGACGCGCATACGACTGATGCTGTTTGATTGGCTAATTATGTCACGTTCTGCGATACGGCTGTTTACGGTTTAGTGAGAAGCTGATGTCATGTGTAGGTTTTGTTTTGCAAGGTTAAGGTAGACAGTTCATTTCTATTTCGATTATTTGGGGGAGTGTTTATTTTTTTAAATATTTGATGACAGTGAGTGTAAATTTCACTAAAAGTCTATATGAATTTTTATTAAGTTTTTTTTAAATGTAAAACATCTATAACTATCATTTTATGCATAAGTATTACCTGTAGATAATAATTTCGATGTTTCACATCTGCCAGGAGTCCTGCCATGTCTCATTTTTTAATAAGTACTGTATATATGTACTTTCAAATACATTTAGTAAAAACCTGTTATTTTTACATTACAAACAGACACTTCAATTTTATTTATTTGTAGTATGTATGTATAGATTCCAATATTACATTTATTTACTTCAGTATATTATGTTTATGTACTAACCAGCAGTTATTGGAAATAATTATTTTACTAACTATTGTTTGTATTTATCCTGCTAGGTATTGTTACCATACCCATACTAAACTATTTTGTCATTATTAAACCAATAAAATAAGAGATGTTTTATTATTTACCACCTTCAAGTTGTAATCACAAAAGGCGGTGTTGATAACGAATTAAAAGTATTTACTAATAATTTATTAAAGTCATGATGAAAACTTGAATGTAATAAGTGTTATCAAAGTCCTCAAACAAGTAATTCTTATTGCATCAACTAAAACTTCTAGAAAAGAAAAAAAGTAATAAAAAGATAAAATATTGTTTGGGAAAAGATTAATTAAAAATTTAAACAATGTGTGTGTGATGACATGTTTTATTATTTACATTAAAAACTTTTGTTCAAGTCTTCCTGTACAGCAAAAATAACACTTGTTATCAAAGTTATCTTGCTCCTTCACACTCATCAGTCATCTTTATCAAGAATACCAAGATAAACACTATAACTTGGCCATTTTGTAACCATAATGATAACAATACAAATTGCACAAGGCACAGGTATCTTCAATTCTGCCAAGTTACATCTATTGTACTACTCTATGAAATGCAGTAATGATAAATAAAAGATTACTGCCTGCCAGACAGTTTATGTTATCAATAATATCCAAGAAATATCTCATTTAATAACACATTTATACACTTTTTAGAGGTCTAAAACTCAAAGATAGTGTCAAATTGATACCCTTGATCTCATTCTTTGTAGAATTGATTAATACTTGTTAAGACACAAAAAGTTTGTAAATAGTTTTACCAACTTTGACAGCTGTGTGTGTGTGGGTCGTGTCGTGTGACGCTAGTGTGGGACCAATCTATCAAGACCAAGTATGCAAGCAAAAAATACAACGTGGTTTTTGCTTGCAGTTCCTTTGCTTGTGTCCTTAGCTACATTTACTAGTATACAAAAAACTTATTGTTCGTCGTCTACTCTGGACAGGTAGGTAATGTAAAAGTTTCAAACTTTTGAAAGTTAGTTTACCTTGCAAAGGGTGTCTGTTCGACGTGGTACACGGAGGTGATGGGCTCCGTGCGCATGAGGCTGCGAAGCCGCTCCTCAGGCAGTTCCAGCAGTCCATCACTTGCTGTTTTGAAGTCAGCCTTACTCAAACCACTTAAAACACTCATTTTTAAAACGTGTAGACGACTACCAACCGAGTCGAAACGACTGTTATAACTTCAAAGCGTCACTAAACGATTCACAATAGTTCTTAAAATCAACGTATACACTTATTTATGTAAAAAATGGCATCAATTAGACCACATGAAACATTTTAATGCCTCCGGTTTCTCAAAAGGCAACTGAGTGCTCTCCCTTGTCATTGCGAGAAGCAGTTACGGATTCATTCAAAACGCTCCACTTTGAATCGGCACGATAATTAAACAAACTTAAGTTTCACTTCATAATCATTTGCAATGAAAAGTAATAATTTGTTTATTTACACACGCGTTCCGGAAAAACTAAAATTGACAAGAGCGGCGGGACAGCTGCGCATCGACGAGTCGATCGCACTTCGCCGTACACGTTTCTGTCGGTCCGTTGAGACTCGAGCCGAGCCTGCCCATACCATTCAAATTCCGATTCCAGCGAATGTCGTTGTTCCAACGTTCTAAGTTCGAAAGTTGCAAAGCAAGGTCAATGCGTAAATAACTTAGAAGTTTTCCTTTGAACTAGTAGATGGCGCTTCTTCGAGTTTTAATAAACCAGAAAATATCAATGCATAGATGTCACTAGTAAAAAAGATAATCTTATATTTTTTTTTAAATTATTTATTGTTTGTAATATCAATCCTTTTTTTTACTAAACTATCTTTTGTACGAAATACAATTTACTGTAGAATATTTATAATTGAAATAGGTAATTTAAGTTGTGATAGCTTATAGCGGCATCTATTGACGAGGCTTCAAATCATGATCATTTAAGTTTCATTGAGTTTAACACGATGGCGTTGTGACAGTATAATAACCACTACGCGTTTATCATCAGTGGGTAGGCTGGGAGTCTTCTTTTTGCTTAATGTTGTATTTTTACCAGAATGAAAAATTATTTTATTTATCAATTCTAAGAGATCTGGCTACGACATCATTTAAATAAAACTCTTCAATGTCAGTGTTTTTAAAAAATCTGAAAATAATCTTGGTCAGATCATATGAGGACCATGTAGATTGGTTTCCAATATATAAAAAAGTACTCTGTGTTGGTGTCCGAAATGGTCTTTTGAGGAAAGAACCATACAGATTTGAGTGGACCTGTGCAGTCAGTGCACGCATTTTTCAGTAATCGTGTAGTGAAATGTGTTCGTTTGATCCCTTGCTTCATCGTTAATTACTTAACCTTTAGATAAATAATTAATACTCAACGACTGAATAAAATCGGAAGCCCACGTCTTTATTGCATAGGGTTGAAAACTTGGTTTGCCGTTCAGGCCAAGCGCTATTTACCCGACTACGGCAAAGCCAAAGGAGGATTATGGTTTTGACAGGCTATGTATGTAAGTATGTGTGTTTGTTCGTCTGTTGCCTCATGACTCCTAAACTATTTTTCGTTTTACAACATGGTAATTTATAGCGGATAGAGCTACAGTTTTTTTTAACTAATATTATGGTGTTTGGTATCTAGTGAAAGGTCTAAAAATATACGGTGGCAGGGTTATCGACGCGAAAACTGAAACCATGGATTTAGTACATGATTCTGAACCCCCCTGCATTGAAATTATTCGTCGGTTATTTTTTTTTAAATCTGCTGTTCCATACATTTTGAGCGCGTAGGTATTGCACTTTTCTATGAAACAGCAATTTTTTTTTTATAGCCGACGAAAAATTTCAACGCAGTGGGGTTCAGAATCATGTACAAATCCATGGTTTCAGTTTTCGCGTCGATGTCCTTGACACCCTGTATGTATTCACATTGACATCGTTGAAAATTATATTCAAAATGACATGATTACTTTGTAAAGTATTATTTATTTTAATTATTGTGAATGTGAGGACTATGTAGATATTATTTTTATTTCTCTGCTAGTTTTAGTGTTGGTCTAGCAGTTTGAGTAGTTTATGCGGCCTACCCAAATGTCCTTTCTTTGGTATTGTTCGTCGAGTTGAGCTCCACGATTAAGGTCAATGGGGCGAAGACCGTCTGTAGGGCAAGACCGTACAGTATGAAATACGATGAGTTCTGAAGTAATTACAAGGATGGCAACCCAAGATTCGTAAACGTAGAACTGTTTCAGTTTATATTTTTTGACACAGGTGGCGCTATTTATGACACATAGAGAAAAAATGGCATTCGAAATTTTGTCGGGTTATCAACTACCATTACGACCAGTACACGGTGTCAAAAAAATTTTTTTTTCTTTTTATTTTAAGAGTTTTCTAAGGATTTGTGTAGGCAAGTTTGTTAATGATTAATATCTTAACCTAATTATTATATTAGAATTGAATTTAACTCATTTTTCACGAAATTACTTCTGATGAAAAGATCTTGAACCTCTAAGTGCAATAGTGGAGAAGTCCGTCTACCTCTTAGAGGCGAAGATCGGCTTACGCCGGTCTTCGCCGATTTCTGATATCGTAAACCTTTTATGCCCAAACAAATTTTCAACACATACACATACATAAACTCGCAGCAGGCAGTCGCTCCATGTAAAATACGGTATTCAGCTGCATCCGGTTAGACTGGAAGCCGACCCCAACATAGTTGGGAAAAGGCTAGGCAGATGATGACACATACATAAACTCACGCCTTCTTCCCATGGGGGTAGGCAGAAACTACAGAACGCCACCTGCTACGATCCTTACATAGTCCTTTTGCCTCGTTTACGTTCATACATCTGGTCATATACGCACGCCGATTGCGAGTACTACGCACCTGGCCTTTCTGAAGAACATCACCAATAAGGTCAGTATATGTCCTCCTAGGGCGTCCCCGCACGGCCTTTCCCTTTACATCAGCCTTGTAAATACATTTTGTTATAAATGATAAATGATTTTATTTCTGTAAGTAGGTTTGTACAAACACTTTTACACGTCAATCATATTTTAAAAACTAGATGAGGTCGGCGTTTCCTATCTGACTACTCTGAGAAGAAAGGCCGAAACAAACTCAGAGGTCTCTTTTAAAGTCCAGACATAATCTTGGTCAGATCATGTGAAGGCCATGTGGATTGGTGTCTGAAGTGGTCTTTAGAGGAAAGCATCACACAGATTGAGAGGGTCTGTCCAGTCAGTGCACGCATTTGTCAGTTATCGTGTAGCTCAACTCAGAATTTAAGGAGCTCAACCATTCGACGAACAATACCAAAAAAAGGACATTTGTGTAGGCCACATAAATTACTCAAACTGTCAGACCATGATTAAAACTAACTGAGAAAAAATTAAAAACAAAACAAAAAGGAATGACCCATATAGTCTTCACATTCACAATAATTAAAATAATGTAATACTTTAAAAGTAAATATTCATGTCATTGTATATATAAAAATCATTAATGTCAATGTGTATATAAAAAAAAAAACCCAGAAATAATCTTGGTCAGAGTATTTCATTTGAGGACCATATAGATTTGTGTCTGAAATGGTCTTTTGAGGAAAGAACCATACAGATTTGAGTGGACCTGTCCAGTCAGTGCACGCATTTGTCAGTAATCGTGCAGCTCAACTCAGAACTTAAAAGGAGCTCAACGATTCGACGAACAATACCAAAGAAAGGACATTTGGGTAGGCCGCATAAAGTACTAGTAGTAGTAGTTAGTCGCCTTTCATTCATTCTCTCAACATGCCCAAACCATCTCAGCATACCCTTTTCAATTTTTGTCACTACATCTTCTTTTAAATCACACCGCTGTCTTATCACATCATTCCTCAGCCTATCATTCATAGTCAGGCCACACATGCTTCGCAAGGAACGCATTTCCACAGCATTTATTCTACTTTCATGTTGTTTTTGCCACACCCAACATTCACTACCATACATAAGCGTGGGCACCAGCACACCATTGTGAACAGCCAGTCGAGCCTTTTTAGACATCGACTGGTTGGTCACAATCGCATGTATAGCACCATTAACTTTGTTTCCCGCGTTTACTCTCTTTTCCACATCTCCATCAATCTTCCCATCCCTTGTAAACAGACTCCCCAAATATATAAACTCACTTACTTGCTCCACACTCTTATCATTTATTTTCACATCACACACCGATACATCCTCTCCTCTTTCAAACACCATGACCTTCGTCTTATTCACATTTAAATTCATCCCTTTCATCTTATATGCTTCACCCATCACAGTCACCATGTCTTGCAACTGTTCTGCTGATGATGCAAGTAGAACTTGATCAAACACAACAAACAACACGAATAAAAAAAATAAAAATAAAAATTTTAAAAAAAGAATAAAAGAAAAAAATAATAATAATAATAACCCCACCGCCGTATCTCTACGTTGACGTCGTGGTGGGGCTTGCGCGCTCCGAACTCTAGGTCTGTGCCGGTAGAGTTTACTTTGCCGGAACAGGTCTGGGATGAGGAGCCAGACCAAGAGAGATACAAAAACCCGCAGGGCAGCATGTGGCGAGCTGATGGGCAGTAGCGACCCCACGGACCCTATCTCCCGGGAGAAGTCTTGTTCCTCACCTCTGGCTTGCCTTCATTGGCTGGCTGGAGTAAACACTGACGAGGAACAGAGCTCCCATCTCATTCTTGCCTTAATTGGCCGGCTTGAGTGGAGATTCGCAAGAGCAAACGTGCTCGGAGGAAGGAAGTATTCCAGTAAGTGCTCGTAGGGATCTTGACCATCTTCCGGGCTCTGGGATTGTTCTGAAAGCCGTGGAATACCTCTCCACTCCTCAAGCACCTCAGGACATGTTGCCCCCTTGTTGCTACGACACTTTGTGCTAGCGACCGTTTTCGGGGGCCCATTAATGAGTGTGCAAGTCACCCCCTGCCATTTTATCCGTGTTCATTTAAAACATTGATCAGGCAGGGGCCATAGTCTTTCCATAGTTCCAGTTTACCAATCCATTATAGCCACCCAAATCCATAGCCTAATATGTTTTGTTTCCATGTTCTGCAATAGTTCTACACCAACCGAGGGTTGTCCTTGGATGCACTTGCATGGTGCATACAGGGATAATCGTCGGTTGGTGCCTCAACTCTTATTAATGTCTAAGGGGCCTCTGCGAGTTGGCTTCGGCCCCTCGTACGCCTTCCAAAGGACCGGGATTCATGGTCCCGAGATTTATTAAAATATAGAAAAATAATAATAATAACCCCACCGCCGTATCTCTACGTTGACGTCGTGGTGGGGCTTGCGCGCTCCGACCTCTAGGTCTGTGCCGGTACAGTTTACTTTGCCGGAACGGGTCTGGAATGAGGAGCCAGACCAAGAGAGATACAAAAACCCGCAGGGGAGTATGTGGCGAGCTGTTGGGCAGTAGCGACCCCACGGACCCTATCTCCCGGGAAAAGTCTTGTTCCTCACCTCTGGCTTGCCTTTATTGGCCGGCTGGAGTGAACACTGACGAGGAACAGCGCTCCCGCCTCATTCTTGTCTTAATTGGCCGGCTTGAGTGGAGATTCGCAAGAGCAAACATGCTCGGAGGAAGGAAGTATTCCAGTAAGTGCTCGTAGGGATCTTGACCATCTTCCGGGCTCTGGGATTGTTCTGAAAGCCGTGGAATACCTCTCCACTCCTCGAGCACCTCAGGACATGTTGCCCCCTTGTTGCTACGTCACAATGTGCTAGCGACCGTTTCTGGGGGCCCATTATTGAGTGTGCAAGTCACCCCCTGCCATTTTATCCATGTATACCACAACATTGATCAGGCAGGGGCTATAGTCCTACCATAGTTCCAGGTAACCAGTCCACTTTAGCTACCCAAACCCATAGTCCAATGTTTTGTTTCCATGTATTGCAATAGTCCTACACCAACCGGGGTTTGTCCTTTGGTGCACTTGCATAGTGCATACAGGGATAATCGTCGGCTGGTGCCTCATTTCTTTAAAAGCGTCTAACGGGCCTCTATGAGTTGGCTTCGGCCCCTCGTACGCCTTCCAAAGGACTGCGATCCATGGTCCCGAGAATAGTTAAAAAATATAATAATAAATTTTCAAATGATCTAATAACAGATTTTTATCGCATGTGATTTCTGCTTTCTACGATATTAAATATCTTATACAGGGTGTCCCGTAAATAATGGATCAAACGTAACGGGTAGGTAGCTTACCTCATTTCCAACAACTAATTTGAACAGTAAAAAAAAAACCGATAAGGTAACCAAGACATTTTTTTTTTTTCGATTTTTACTATTTTCTGTACCAGCATTCAGTGTTTTTAATGCTGTTGCTGCAAATGGTATCATATTTAGGTGTGATTTTTGTCAAACATTTCTGAATAGTTTACTAATGTTATAAGATACCATTTTTTTAAATAACATTTTATTAGCCTTAGAAAAAAAATCTTGAATTGAAAAGTTTTGTTTTTACGATGAAAAGACCAGAATTGGAAAAATTCTCCTGTAAAAAAAATGTATGACATCAAAGTGTACCATTATTTTAAAAACTTGTAAAATTACTAAGGTTTGCAAATTGGTATAAAACTTACGCCTAGTCTTTGTCGTTACAAAGATATTGCTATGAATCTGACAGAGGTGCCAAATTACGAAATCAAATAAAATTTGAAAAAGTGTGCACAATTCAACTATTTTCTTAAAAATGTTTAGGTATCTCAGCGTATGAAAAAAATTAGGAGGTTAAATTTAAAAAAAAAATACAAATAAATCGTTTATTTTGTTTTTACAGTAAATGTTCAAACTGACGTCCCCCTACGAGAATGCAAAGTCTGCACCTCCTAATAAAGGAAGCTCTTATCCGACGGACAAAATGGCTGTTGTTTATTTCTGATACAGCAGATTGGATGCGCTGACGTAATTCTTCTTCCGACGTTATTCGTTGTTTGTAAACTTTGTCTTTTAAACATCCCCAATAAAAAAAATCTAAGGGACTTAAATCCGGAGATCGCGGAGGCCACAAAATTGGTCCTAATCGGCCGATCCATCTGTCAGGGTAAGTTTCATTGAGTTGCGCCCTTACTGCCGTCGCATAGTGAGCGGGGCAACCATCATTTTGTAACCACATTGCTTGCCGCACGTCTTCTGGAATATTTTCTAATAACGTTGGCAACTCATTCCTTAAAAAATGCAGATAGTATTCGGCGTTTAGAGTTGCTGGTAGTTCAAAGGGCCCTATTATTTGCCCATTTATTATTCCTGCCCATAAATTTATTTTAAATTGATGTTGGCTCCTGTCCTCTCGCATCAAATGTGGGTTTACCAACTGCCAACTGTGCAAATTATGCAAATTGAGATATCCATCTCACCGGCATGAAGACTCGTTACTCCATAAAATTTTATTAAAAAACTGTGGGTCCGCCCGTATCATTCTAAGCATCCTTTGAGAAAATGCTACTCTTTGCGGGTAATCACGAGACGTCAGCGTTTGAACACGTTGCACGTGATATGGGTGCAACCGGTGCCTTTTTAGAACTCGATGTACCGTCGATCTTGGAATACCTGTGCGTTGCGCTATGACGCGAATTGAGACCGACGAATCTTCCTCGATTTCTCGAATAATAATTTCGTCATTGACTTGTGACGGTCGCCCTTCACTGGCACCCCCAACTCCGGTGCCAAGAATTCTTCCCTCAAGAAGCGCGTTATGCACTCTAATGAATACGCGATAGTCGGGATGTCGATCCCGGTTCGGGTATCTTTCACGATACAATCTTGCGGCCGCCCTGGCATTACCTCTTGCTTCTCCGTAGATAAAATGCATTTCGGCAAACTCCCGTGGCGTGTACTCGTAACGAGGCATCGTACTACTGCACACACGTACAACCTCACACAAACGATTGTTTTCGAAGTCCGTAGGATTGCCAAGTCATTCGTCCAAAACACAAACAGTTCCAAATCGTTAGGCAAAGCAAAGTCCAAATACACAGCACAAGTTTAATTTTAAGGAACACAACAGTTAGGCACAGCGGGAGCGAAAGTAGTCTGACGTACGTATCAACTCGAAGAGAGATTCGTGTCAACTAAACAAATAAAATCATGCAACAATGAAGCCCTGTATGAGTGAAGGGTGAAGGAAAAAAAATACCTGCACAAAGACACCGATTTACCAAAAATACAAAAGCGGCGCTATCTATCCCTTTCACACTGAGTGAGGTGCAACTCCGCAGGTAGCGGTCCCAAATTCCCAACAGATGACGTCATCGGCTCGGAATGCTCACTATGCGACGGCAGTAAGGGCGCAACTCAATGAAACTTACCCTGACAGATGGATCGGCCGATTAGGACCAATTTTGTGGCCTCCGCGATCTCCGGATTTAAGTCCCTTAGATTTTTTTTATTGGGGATGTTTAAAAGACAAAGTTTACAAACAACGAATAACGTCGGAAGAAGAATTACGTCAGCGCATCCAATCTGCTGTATCAGAAATAAACAACAGCCATTTTGTCCGTCGGATAAGAGCTTCCTTTATTAGGAGTTGCAGACTTTGCATTCTCGTAGGGGGACGTCAGTTTGAACATTTACTGTAAAAACAAAATAAAACGATTTATTTGTATTTTTTTTTTAAATTTAACCTCCTAATTTTTTTCATACGCTGAGATACCTAAACATTTTTAAGAAAATAGTTGAATTGTGCACACTTTTTCAAATTTTATTTGATTTCGTAATTTGGCACCTCTGTCAGATTCATAGCAATATCTTTGTAACGACAAAGACTAGGCGTAAGTTTTATACCAATTTGTAAACCTTAGTAATTTTACATGTTTTTAAAATAATGGTACACTTTGATGTCATACATTTTTTTTACAGGAGAATTTTTCCAATTCTGGTCTTTTCATCGTAAAAACAAAACTTTTCAATTCAAGATTTTTTTTCTAAGGCTAATAAAATGTTATTTAAAAAAATGGTATCTTATAACATAATAAACTATTCAGAAATGTTTGACAAAAATCACACCTAAATATGATACCATTTGCAGCAACAGCATTAAAAACACTGAATGCTGGTACAGAAAATAGTAAAAATCGAAAAAAAAAATATCTTGGTTACCTTACCGGTTTTTTTTTACTGTTCAAATTAGTTGTTGGAAATGAGGTAAGCTACCTACTCGTTACGTTTGATCCATTATTTACGGGACACCCTGTATATTAAATATCTTATATATTTCTACGATATAATATAAGTTACTCTCAAATTTTGACAGTAAACATGTGTGCAATTCACACGTGGAAGAAGTGAAACCTTCAAAAATTTTGGATTCAAGAAAATGAAAAAAAAAAAACATGTAGGTATGACAGAATTGTTTCTCTTTAAAAGTTCTAAAAAAAAGTCCGCAACAGCATACATCACGCTTTTATCAGTAAAAGTGGAACTTTAAAACGTTAGGTAAAAGTACTGGGTCTTATAATCTTATTCCCCCTCATAACTTGCCTAGCCTTGGACATCATAATGTGCGCGCAGTTCTTGGTCATTATTTTGCTGCGATGTTATTTTAAAACTGCGATATCTCCTAAGATATTCATTGAAATCGAATGATGTAAAGGGCAATTTTGTTTTAAATTAAATACTTGTGATGAATAATATATTTAATAGGATAAGGATTAATATCATGTTTATAAAAACACCTTCGCAAATAATGCATTATTTTAGAACAAATTTGGTTAGCATAAAAAAGGTTATAGTGAGCCAACCTTAAAAGATAGACATATGCTGTCGCGGACTTTTTTTAGAACTTTTAAAAAGGAACTATTCTGTCCTACATGATTTTTGCGAAACTTTAACCGTTTACGCAGCGCACGCAGCGGAAGCTCTCAAAAGGAAAAATAAAACCCTCCGATTTTGAAACATTCTTCATTGGTGCTCTGCTCCTATTAGTCTTAGCGTGATGATATATAGCCTATAGCCTTCCTCAATAAATGGGCTATCTAACACTGAAATATTTTTTTAAATCGAACCAATAGTTTCTGAGATTAGCGCGTTTAAGCAAACAAACACATTTTTCAGCTTCAGAGAACCACGAACATAAGAAACACTGTATAATGCTTCCTATCTCATTTTCTCCCACGTTAAATCTTATGAATTTATGTCTGTCTCTTTTTTGTTTCATTGACTTTCAAGTCACAACGATGCTAAAGAAGTTTTCACTTCAAAAATTAGCTTCCTATGTAGTGAGTGAACAACAACTACACTTGAGAATTTCCTGTAAGATCATCCCTTGTTAGTATATTCATCAATATAACGTTTTCATAAAAATGTATTTAAATAGGTATTATTGCTTTTTCAGGTAATTCTAATCAATATGAGCATGTACCAAAGAAAATCCAATAGAGGATCATACTCTACGGAGAAATTGAGAGATATAATATCTATAAGAGGTTGAATGCGGTATCAATCTGCCTTGCCTTTTCCCAAGTATATTGAATGGTTATAGTGCTTCAAATTAGGTATTTGTTAAGTAAAGAGGCTACCTCAATAAAAAAAAAAACTACTGTTTATTTTTGTCTGTATACTTAGATACGAGTTGCGTCACAGTTTTTCGTACTTTATTATGTAAACTTTCGTGATTTCTATTTTCGGAATTTTTACCTGAAAATATAATACTTAAATAAAAGCTGACTTAACAAAAAAAATATTTATATTTTTTCAAGTGATGAAATTGTTTTTTACCCCTGAATGGCGAAATAGGCCGAACTTACCCGACAAACGCCTCTTTTTGCTATTTATGCCGAATGGAACCTTTAATAAAAATATCGACAGCACACATAGAACTGCTTTTGAAAGACACACGCATACTCAATGTCTGTATTCGTGTAAACTGTCTATTTCTATTTTTTTTTCCCATTAGACGGTTTTATCCGTCATGGCAGTGAAATCCATCTATTTTGCCATTTTTAGGGTTCCGTTAAAAAACGGAACCCTTATAGATTCGTCATGTCTGTCTGTCTGTCTGTCCGTCCGTCCGTATGTCACAGCCACTTTTTTCCGAAACTATAAGAGCTATGCTGTTGAAACTTGGTAAGTAGATGTATTCTGTGAACCGCATTAAGATTTTCACACAAAAATAGAAAAAAAAACAAATAATTTTGGAGTTATTTAGAACAACGTCGAGAAACAAAGATTCAATTGACATAACTTTAAATAATAACAAAATAATATTAGTAGACAGTGTGAAATTTTTAGGTATTTATATTGACGAAAGCCTAAACTGGAAAAAAGAACTGACAACCATAGAAAATTCAATTAGTTCAGCTTGCTATGCCCTTCGAAGCCTTCGAGATGAGATTTCTATTAAACAATTAAAAATTGTATATTACTCGCTTGTTGAGTCAAAGCTTAGGTACAGTATTACTCTATGGGGAGGTAGTTACGCCTACAATGTGAGTACCGCTTTTGTTATACAAAAAAGGGCTATAAGAACCATGGTAAGAATTCCACAATGGGTATCGTGTAAGGAGTACTTTAAAGAATTGCAGATATTAACGGTCCCTTGCTTGTATATTTTAGTTCTACTCACAGACCTCATAAAAAAACTACATAATTTTGAAACACTTGAGGAAAGAAATAAACGGGAAGCTACAAGGCGTAAGGACTTACAATATAAAATACAACCGCATTTGAAAGTAGTTAGTCATTCTGCAAGCTATCAGTCAATTAAACTTTATAATAAACTGCCTGTACAATTAAAGTCCATTTATAATGTAAATCAGTTTAAGAACCAACTAAAGTCATTTCTGATGGAAAAGTGCTATTATACACTTGATGAGTTTCTCAGTGATGTGTAGGGACTGTGTCTGGGGAACTATCATGACTGCAAATCTTATTTTTTATTAGTATTATTATTTGACATTATATAGAATTTTTTGACATTATATAGAATTTTTTGACATTTTATATCGGTGCTATTGTACACAAATTTAATGAAATGTTATTGTATATTTTATTTTATTTTTCTTTCTTGACGTTTTCGTGGTGTTAATGTACCTAAATATTGAATTTTATTATTGTTAAAATTACAGAACCATGGATTTGCAATTTTGAATATATTATTATGTACTTTTTAATTTAAATGTCTTCATGTTGTGTTAGTTTATAAATAGCTACATTTCGATACAATGTAAAAATTGTTAATGAAATAAATAAATAAATAGTTCCCCATACTTAGAACTGAAACTCAAAAAATTTTTTTTCTTAATACGTCATAAATCGTAAACTTATCGTTACTTGCTGCTACGGAACCCTTCATGGGCGAGTACGACTCGCACTTGGCCGCTTTTTTTCAAAACTAGTGTTTATTTTATAAACTGATAGCCTAAAAGTAAATTTGTCAGTTTCTATTAATAGTCAACTAAATGTTTGATCACCCAATAAAATAAAACTTCCCTAAATATAATAGAGATGGCCAAAAATGGCTAACAAAGTCAATTTTTAATTGATTGTTTTTTATTTTTATTGACCTTACTGACAAATGTTTGCACTGACTGGACACGTCCACTCAAATCTGTGTGGTTCTTTCCTCAAAAGACCATTTCAGACACTAATCTACATGGTCCTCATATGGCCTGACCAAGATTATGTCTGAACTTTAAAAGAGACTGCGACCTCTGAGTTTTTTTCGGCCTTTCTTCTTAGAGTAGTCAGATAGGAAACGCCGAACTCATCTAGCTTATTTTTAACAATTTTTTTATATGACGTGTAAAAGTGTTTCCGATATACAGAATAGACAATAGGAATTTACAGAATAAACAATTTCATTTCAGATAAACCTTAACGAATTATACACCTAAACCGTCCTCATGAATCACTCCGTCCATTGGTGAAAACTGTCTGAAAATCGGTTTGGTAGTTTTTGAGTTTAATCGAGTACAGACAGAGACAGACAGACGCCGCGGCGGGGGACTTTGTTTTATAATATGTAAGGAAAGGATTCAATAGATTTGTGGTCATCCACAGGAAGAAAAAGTGAATGTTTGTGCTATTTAGTGCGTTTTGACACTCGAGAGATCACGTTCAGTTCTCAGACAAGTTCAGTGTTATTGCTTCTGGAGCGTTGTCAAAAATTCCAGTATAGTTAGGTACGCTTACAGTCCGGCCGTCGAGAGAATGCGTTCTTGACACCTGTCTGCGAATTTGATCCTTATTACTACTAGAAATTGTGCACTGACAGGTGTCAGAAATGCATTCTCTCGAGGACGCACGGCACGGTTTGTTAGTAGGAAAAGTAAATAAACAAAGTTTTATTATTAATTCAATTTTATTGTTTCCTATTTTTCTGCCAGGCTGCGTGAGCAATTTCTCCGAGCATTTTGGAACCAGGAATGAGGATTTTCTTGAATGAAGGGTGTTCTTCTAATCTAGCCAGCCACGCAGCGGTACGGGGGAATCTGAAATAGAGTGACAACGATAGAGTTCAACATTAAAAGAAGCTTCATATATACTATACTGATAAATAAATGAAAACAAAATAAATTGTTTTGTTCCAGCCAAATATTTGTAGTGGATAAACAATCCAGTTTGGATAAACAATTTTGATTTCACATTTTTTCAAACAAAAAGCAGCAGACAAATTCTATGGACTACATTGTGGTGTGACAATATGTGCAACCAACAAAACCATATAAATGATTATGTTAGACACTGCAACGTTTGACCTTCTCGCAAAAAGTATAGTAAATACCAACCTGGCGGCATCCAGTTTATGCAAGTATTGAAAAGCTACGGTGGTAGCTCCGACGCTAAGGTCAGCGATGGTCAGATGGTCGGTGACGATGTACTTGTTGTTTGCGAGGTACGCCTCCACAATGCCGTACGCCTCGTCGATGTCCGCCTTGTGCTTCTCTGTGGGACCATCTAAGTCTCCGAATAGAGCTGGTAGCTGTTAAATATTATAGTAAGTATTAGTATTTACTATAGTCTTGTCTCAAAATTATCTGATGAAAATGTAAACAAATAAAAGAAAAAGAAAGAAAACTTGTTTTTTGTCGACGTACGGTTGACTGTACGCCGAAATTTCGGCAGAATGGCCGAAATGGCTCAATGGTCAGTAGTGAATAGTCGACTGAAGCTTCACGTAATACTCACAATAATAACTTTGAGCCTGATGAAGTAGACGCCAACGTTGAAGAACATGGCCTGGTCAACGAGCGCGCGCGTGCGCACGTCGCTCGGGTACAACGACTCGCTCTTGTCACCCCCGTACACCGACAACAGGTACTTCATTGTAGCGTGACTAGAAAAAACAATGGAAATGTTTCTATTATTATTTATATTATTTGCCTTATTCCAAAACACTGCTTTAGAACCAGTACCCTAATTGCGTAATTAAACACAATCACAATCTGTTTCGATTTGAAACAGATTGCTTATCCATTGCTATACTCTATTTGAAATAAGCTTAGCTCATAATCTATTACGACGCCTCATTGGATAACAATTAAAATTCTATTGCGTCTCGTTAATGACAGTTGAAAGGTTAGACACTTAACTAAACCTTTTTTACAGTCCGTTCAATCGGTGGCATGACAAATGGCAGCTGCAGTGAACAGTTGGTATTGTAACCACTTTTTGCTTTTAATGCCATCCTTATGCCTCCGGTATAGAAGTCAGAATCGGTTGAACGGACTGTAAAAAAGATTTGTTTAAATGTCTAATCTTATTTCAAATGGAGTATAGGCAGGCATGGATTTTTTTTCCAACTATGAAAGTTGGAAAAAAAATCTGCTCAACAACGTAAATAACGCAATGAATGTTGTTGAACTGTCAAAATGAAAATAAAACAAATTAGGCAAAATTGTTTACGAAAAAGTTACACAATTAGGGTACTGGTTTGGTAACCATATAGCCATTTTTTTTAATTCAAACTTTATTCCGAAAACGTTAAAGTTCTCATTACAAAAACTGACGTTAACCTAGTCTAAGTTGTAATTTTTTTTTATTAAGAACTTTATAACTGTCAGAATAAAATTTAAACAAAACGCAATAACTGGCTCGAAGGTTTGGGCTTGAAATAAAATTAGCACTAGTTTTGTAATGAGGCGGTTTGTTTTATGCCATTACCTACTAAAAACTGACTTTTCAACTGCCCACGAGTGTTATATTCTCTAAGTAGTACCTAGATATTTATGTGTCAAAGGAGACTGTATAATTTTTAACCCAGTAATCGACACGAACAAGTATAATTTTTAGCCCAATAGATTCCTTATCTTAATGTAAGAAATAGTCCCGTCTAGGTCACAACCCCCAAATCCATGGGGGATGGGACTTGGAAGCTACAACTTGAAAGCCATGAATACTAATCTAAATAAATATAAAATTTCTCTTAAACATTTTTCAAAAGTATTTATCTAAGGGTGTTTTTTTAATTTTTATCGAAAAGTCAGAATGTTCGATCCTATTTACTTGAAACTAGGTAGGTATTAATAATTTTTATTAAGAAAAAAACCCCCGACTTCAAAAACACATAACTGAAAGGAGAAAAACAAGTATTGAACTTTGTTTTTTGTAAAAGTTACACCATATTTTCAGGTTATTGGTTTCGTTGTATATTAAAAATAATATGAAATAAATGGTGTTTTATTTCAGGCAAAATACTCATATACAAAAAAAAAAAAGAATAAATAAGTAGTAAAAAACAGTAAAAACATTTTTTTTTTTAAATATCATTAAAAATTACCATTCAAAATTAAAAAATATTAAAACCATGTCAAGTTACAGCCTCTACAACACTGGTTGATTATTTATTAATAATTATTATTTTTAAGGCCAGTTAGGTGGTGTACAAAGAAGGAAAGAAAAATCAAGAATTTTATTATTACATTACCTTTCTGAGATGACAAAGTCACCATCTACCAACGTCGGCACTGTGCCCATAGGATTCAGCTGTAGAGTAAAATAAATAGATTATTATTTTATAACACGCTGTTTCTCAACTGAAATCATCAAAAATTAAATAAATAAAAATCCGTCTTCCACAAAGAAGGTTCTGTATTCGACCTGTGTGTGTGTATGTCGGATGACCTCGGTAAACATCGGCCCGTGCGGCTGTTATTATTTACCCACGAATTTTTAAATATTAATTATTTAAGAGCAGTGGTCGCCCAGTGATATCAGCAACGACTTACGAGTTGTAAGTCGTTCGAACCCAAGCAGGCGCTTTACTTTGTGTAATTTATTTCATCACCACTGCTCTAAAAACGGTGAAGGAAAACATCGTGAGGAAACTGGCATGTCCTAGAACCAAAAATTCTAAAACATGTGACATCCACCAACCCGCACTGGACCTGCGTGGTGGATTATGGCCTACTCCCTCTCACAAAGAGGACACCTGTGTCCCAGCAGTGGGAACAGTTAGGGCTGATTATGCTATAATTATTTATTATACAGGGTGACTGGATCTGGACCCGCCATAGCGAATTCGCATATAGAGGAGGTCTTTTACTAATTATTGAACCATACTTTCCCCAGCTAAAGTTTTATAGTTTGGGAGATATGTCAATTTTTATACTTTATTGAGATTTTTCCAAAATTTTACCTTCAACCATTCATAACTTTTTTTTTTGCTATATTTTAGTAAGTAGCTTTTTATTATTTGTTGGTAGTAATAAACATTGGTGATTAAAATACCTTGGAACTTCCCTCAAACTTGGGTTAAAAAATAAGCTAGTACGCTTTAAAAAGAAAAATCTTTACGATCAAATTAACATATCTCCTTAACTATAAAACTTTAGCTAGGGAAAGTAATGTCTAATAATTAGCAAAGCAGTCACCATGTATAACTTAATAGTAATTGTATTGTATTTTTTTTTTACCTATGGACTCTGAGAATAAATGATTAAATTTATTTTATTGTTATACCTTAACGTATTCTGGAGACTTGTGTTCCAGACCGTCAAAGTCGCAGTCTCTGAGCTCCAGTTCCAGCCCGATGATTTCTGCGAGTATCCTCACCGCATTCGCCGGCGGGCTAGGGTCAATCTTGTATAGTATCGGCGCCATTTTGTTATCTGGATAGAGGAGCAGTTTAAAATATATTTTTTCCAATATAAGTAGTCAATTCTTACACGAGGAGAGATTCTCGACAGTCGAGAGGCGAGAGCTGTACCTAGTAAAGTCTGAGATCTCAAAGTTGATTTCACATACTGTGATTGCACCAGGAAAACACACACTGGCGCACTACACACAAAAAATAAAACGGATAAAAACGGCAGAAAATAAAAAGCAGCTTCCTTTGCAGAATACGGGGTGGCAGGGACATCGACGCGAAAACTGAAACCATGGATTCAGTACATGATTCTGAACCCCCCAGCGTTGAAATTTTTTGTCGGTTATTTTTAAAAAAATCTGCTGTTCCATACATTTTGACCGCGTAGGTATTGCACTTTTCTATGAAACAGCAGATTTTTTTAAAATAACTGACGAAAAGTTTCAACGCAGGGGGGTTCAGAAACATGTACTGAATCCATGGTTTCAGTTTTCGCGTCGATGTCCCTGCCAGCCTGTATAATACATTATAATTACATGACTGCAGAATTAAGCAACATTAATAAATATAAAAAAAATACCATTCGTGAGAATATTCAAAATGAATGTAATTAATTTATGTCATTATTATCTGCCTAGCCTTTTCCCAACTATGTTGGGGTCGGCTTCCAGTCTAACCAGATGCAGCTGAATACCAGTATTTTACATGGAGCGACTGCGTATCTGACCTTCACAACCCAGTTACTGGGTAACACGAGGTACCGGTAACCCAGCTGCTGCTGGGTAACAACCCAGTAACTGGGTTACCCCTTGGTAAGACTGGTTGTCAGACTTTCGGGCTTCTGACGACCCGTTACAACTGTGAAAGATCTGCAAATGACAGCCGGGACCAACGGCTTTACGTTCTTTCCGAGGCACGGAAGGGGTCTTGGTGAGATTAATTTATGTATTATTTATAGTATAACTAAGTTATAAGTGCAAAGACATTGGTGCCGATTCCCTTGTTCACAAACTAAACTAAATTTAAGTTCAGTGCATCTTTTTCTTTCTATTTCATTAAGAAAAGGACAGAAGGTAAATTTTAGTTTAGTCCTGTCAAATTAATCAGCGCTTGACGTAAATTGACGTAATTTTAGTAGACAAGTTTTTAATCACTTCTAAACTTGTATGGAGTAGTGACAGGCGCTGATTAATTTGATAGGACTAAACTAAAATTTATATTCTGTCCTTTTCTTAATGAAATAGAAAGAAAAAGATGCACTGAACTTAAATTTAGTTTAGTTTGTGAACAAGGGAATCGACACCATTATGTAGTTTTATACATTTCTATGATGAGTCGATGACAATATACCTAGTACTTACTTTTTAATGTTTAAATTCTTATTTGGAGTGTTAATAATTGTTTGAATAATGGGTAAATTTTTAGTAATTTTATGTTTATAGAATATGCCACTTTTATTTGCCTACTATTCATTAAACGGACACGAGTGCAGTATTGATCGGTATGTCTCTTCATTTTTCCAGGGGGAAATGTCCGCACCAATCCACTTTAGGGGGGATTTTTTGGGGGTGCTTAACGGAATATCTCCTTAGAAGTAACACTTTCGATTCCACCCACTTTTCATAGAAATCATACTCCATGCCGCCATACATATTGAAAGTGAACCCTCCAGGAGGGTTACCGGCATTACGTTTGTGCTTTGTGCTAAAGTTAACCATCGCGGACGGTCTACGGCATTAGTTTTAAAACCGTGTTATAAAACACTGTAAAACGAAGAAAATTGTGTTTTCAGGGGGTCTTGTCGCTATAAGTAGTTTCAAACCTTTTAATTTTTTAGTGAGTATTTGTAACCGTGAAATAAAAAAAATAAAAAAATGCTTGGTCAAAGTCAAGTCAAGTCAAATCATTTATTTCAAATAGGTCCATGTATGGCACTTTTGAACGTCGAAATTGATATTAAAACCAACGCATATACTAATAAATCTTGTTAAAATATACATCAGATTTTATTTTCACGGTTTGTAATGTTGACCCTACACCCTACACCAACCTACATTTAAAATGAGCCCTGCGCGAGGGCCGGTTTCCCGTATGCGACTAAGTTAACCCTCCAGGAGGGCTCCCGGCACTGAACGTGTTAAATTGGTTACGTGGGCTGGATAACGATATACTGATTGGCCAATAAAACAGTGCCCAATTTATTTTATTATGGAATCGAAACTATCGTTCTGTTGTTTCTGCTTACCCCCATGGGAATAGAACACATTAGGATAAAAGCGGGCCTTCAACATTATCTAATACATAAATGCATGAATACATGAAATGTAAACTAAAATAAGACATCATTTTCATTTGGTGAATACACCAAAGTCCAATGTTCCTTATACATAATGTGTTTGTATTTGGTATTATGTAACACTTTTTTTTTTGTATAAACCTGTCCTATTACTTAGTGGTATAGACTGTTTACATAAAACAAAATTTAGTAACGATTACTTTTATCTCAATGCACGTGACTACACGTAATAATCGCTAACGTTCTATTTTTAAATCTGATACTTGAATTTTTTTATGAAGTTAGATTTTAATGTCTAGAATTATTATACAAATTATAGTTGTTTTTTTTTAATCTGGAATTTATTTGATTCATTAATTGAATAAGTTCTAGATTTGCTGAAATTAATCGTACTTAACCTTTTTATTTAATGTTTTTTTCACGTTGCAAAAAATAAATAAAAAAGAATAACTAAACTTACATAAAATATATAAAATGGTAGTCAATAAGAATACGACAATAACATAACACAATCTAAAGAAAAGAAAAACTATTATTCAAGACTCAACACAAAATATTCCCTCCATAAATATATAACAAATAATTAAAATTCGTGCAAACAGCTAACTTACCGTCTGTTCTCAACCTCGTAATGACAAACACTAGTTGTTAGTCACTTATATATATTTGAAAACATAGGTATAATCTCAAGTAGACAGATAAAGCTTGCCTTATATAAATACGGCCGCGTGTTTTGACCGTACATACGATGATAACGCAAAAAGTATTTTATCATCAATGATGATTATGTCAACTCACAATCGAGAGTGAGTTGTTAATTTTGATATATTTTATAGGTTACGTTGGCGTTAGGTACTACATATTATTACACAGGGGTTTTTGAGACGCGATAGAAAACGCTACAGGAAAACGTTCTTAGGAGACTTTCCTTGACTTTTTGAGTCATTGCCAACTGCATTCTGGAAAAATGGTACAGTCAGCTAGAAACCAGTTTTAGGATTAAAAACTTTTTACAAAAAAATACAACCGACTTCCAAACTACAAAGTGAAAAATAACTTTAATTTCGGAAGTCGGTGTCTTTGGATCAGTGTTTTAGTTTTTTGACTTCCGAAATTAAAGTTATTTTTCACTTTGTAATTTGGAAGTCGGTTGTAGTTTTTATAAAAAACTTTTTTTTTACTTTTTAGTGGGTTGGTTTGCAATTTATCTAAGTTACAATAGCCTAATGTCAACTGCTCATCAAAAATACCCAAATCGCTATAGATGTGCCTATAATATTTGAAGAGTTCCCTCGACTTCTCCAAGATCCCATCATTAGATCGTGACCAAATGACAATGGGACCAACTTGAAAGTATACCCTTTCAAACAAGAAAATAATTTTTCAAATCGGTCTTGCCGTCTTCGAGTAATCGGGGAACATACATAAAAAAAAAAAAAAAAATTAGAACCTCCACCTTTTTTGAAATCTATTAAAAATAATCCTCTGAACCACCTAAGGTCAATCAGAGTACTAGAAAAGCCAAACATCGCTAAAAACTTTTCCCTTACCTCAATTACATGGTACCTGCCCTTACCTACTGTCTCGTCTCAAAAATCTACGGTGTGTAGCAGCCTCTGCATTTTATGTCACAAAAATAATATTTGTTGCCTGTTTGAATCAAACCTGTGCTCGACCCGCCCAATTTGGCTTACTTTGTAAGTTGACTTCCTTGTTAGCCGCAAGCAGAATTGACGGGGTCCGGTAGGAATAAAACCGAAAGGGAGATCGTAGCCCCCGGCAACATGGCAACTGAAGTAACACGGGTGGGTTTTAGTCAGTAAAAGTCTGACACGCCCTCCCGCTCCGCCCAGAGCGGGAGAAGTTATTTGATAATTTACCAACCAAAAAAAAAAGGGTCACTTGAAACCACGAACCAACGATTAATAAATGATTTTTGCTAGATCAACTACAAAATTTTAAATGAAAGAAACGAATAGCTTACTTTTCAAAGCAGTTCTCACTTGGAAAACCCTCGATACGTGATTGTTACGATCAATCCTATGAGGATAAAGACGTACAAGTGACCGCAATGTACACACTGATTTATTTAGAGTATTGTCTTACAGGCATAGCGAGTTGTTCAAGGCCAGTATGATCACTAATAAGACTGCTAATTGACAAGCCACGTGGAGCGGAGCGATGAGCGGGAATTACATCTGCGGGGCCGGCTTAGCCACACTGCTAATATGAACTCTAGACAGAGGCGGACTTGCAGTTTCGGCCACCCTAGGCCGTTTAGTAGTAGACGTTAGTAGTTTATACCTATATTATATGGGCGCCGGCAGGTTTATATTCGGGGGATACATCTTCAGCTCCACGAAGAGCTCGATAAGCTTTGTACTTCACCTCGTATATGTTAGGTATTCGTTTGTACATTCATACAAGGAAATACTTTGTCAACTTATGCAGACAAGCTAATAACCTAATATAATTAAACTAGAATGCAAGAGCGACCGAAGCAAGCTCGGAAATGTTACATTATTTGTTGGCTATTGGCTACAAGGCAGCCTGGAAGCCGCAGGCAGGGGGGTTGCGAAGAAGTCCGAAAGAGAGATCGTGGCCCCTGGCAACATGGCAACTGAAGGAACACGGGTGGGTTTTAGTCAATAAGAGTCTGACACCCCCTCCGCCCAGAGCGGGAGAAGTTATTTGATAATTTACCAACCAAAAAAACCTTGTGCGCGCTTGTCCTTAAGGGCCGAGATATTGCCAGCCGCAGGCGCAGGTTGGCCGCCCCTTATATCTGGCCGCCTTAGGCCCGGGCCTCTTCGGCCTTAGAGAAAAACCGCCACTGACTCCACATAGTCGCATGCGCATATTGGGACTACAAATTGTTTGATATAAATTTGAGAAAGAGGCCCTTGTTTTATAAAAGAAGATTATACAATAATATCCTAAATCATAGCTATTAGGGTACGATAATGAGACTGCATAGTCATGTAAGAAGACTGACACCTTTTCCCACGGAGGTAGACAGAAAGTACAAAACGCTACCCGCTCCTTCGATCCTTAAATGTAAGAAGAAAAATTGATGAGAAAAAAAAGTCCAGCTGTAAATGTGATGTTAGTAGACATTGCAGAAAACCATCAGAAACAAATCAATGGTGCTGATTCCCTTGTTCACAAACTAAGCTTTTAAGTTCAGTGCATCTTTTTCTTTCTATTTCATTAAGAAAAGGACAAAAGATAAATTTTAGTTTAGTCCTGTCAAATTAATCAGCGCCTGTCACTACTCCATACAAGTTTAGACGTGACTAAAAACTTGCCTACTAAAATTACGTCAAGCGCTGATTAATTTGACAGGACTAAACTAAAATTTATCTTCTGTCCTAGAAAAAAAAAATGCACTGAACTTAAATTTAGTTCAGTTTGTGAACAAGGGAATCGGCACCATTATCAGAAAACTAAACACATGACATTAGATGCTCAATACTCAATACTTTATTGGATTCCACAATGTATGTGCTTAGGTGGTAAACATTTGATAAGAAACAATCGTGGACCCTGTTGGGCACAGCAAAAGAAATATAGTAGAGATGAGGACTTATTGTTTATCTTATAATCTAATTTATTCAACAAAAAAAAAAACATTTATTGTGTATTTTATTTGAGTTTTAGAGATTTATCATTTAAATATTCTTGTACACTGTAGTAACATTTATTTAATAATAGATTTTTTAATTTATTTGTGAATAGATGCTCAAAAGTAACAGAAGACATTTTATATAAAGACCAGTGCAAAAAAAATAAAAATACAACGGCCATTTATCCTGATTTAAACTGAGCGATTTAATTGCCTGTGGCATCAGTCAGTCAGTTCAACCCTGTCCTCCGCCTTCCGCACCCAGTCTGTCCCAACCACTTTCTTAAGATCGACGGTCCATCTAGCTGGGGGGCATCCCACACTATGCTTGCGCATACGCGGTCTTCACTCCAAGACTCGTCTGCTCCACCGGCCATCGGTCCTTCGACAAACATGGCCAGCCCACTGCCACTTCAGTTTGCTAACTCTGCAAGCTATGTCGGTAACTCCAGCTTTTTTCCGGTTAATTTCATTTCCGATTTTATCCTTCAAAAAAACTCTAGAGCATAGCCCGCTCCATAGCGCGCTGAGCGACCTTGAATTTGTGGTTTCGGCACCGTATGTCATAATGGGCAGGGCGCACTGGTGTACCATAACCTGATAATGCAAGTTTTTACAGTGTTTAAATGCAAGTCAATTGTTGCTTAAATTTTATCATGCATAATTGACATGATAAATGATATTTTGTAATTGTAAATAGGTTGTTAAAGACACTTACAGTCAAAAGAAAAAAAACAATGTCAATCCGAAAGTGCCGACAGAAGTGAAAACTTGAAAAAAAAATCGGCACCGCGGTAATCAATGCGTTGATGTCTTTTACTCCACGCACCGCGAGAATCAACGCGTTGATGTCTTTTTAATGGTCAAAAGCTGGTGTCGTCACAGTGTGTCGCGAAATCAATGGTTTAGTCCCATCTCAAAAATGCCCAACGCGCCTAAAGAAGTTTTCACTTTAATATTATTTTAAAACTAGATGAGGTCGAGGTGGGTGGACGACATTATTGCCATCGCGGGCAAAACCTGGATGAGGCTGGCACAGGAGCGAGGGGAATGGCACAAGAGAGAGAGGCTTAAGCCTAGCAGTGGGTGAATTGGGGCTGTGAATGTTGAGGTCAGTGCTCTGAGATGAAACACCAAAACAAACTCATAGGTCACAGTCTCTTTTAAAGTCCAGACATTATCTTAGTTAGATCCTGTGAGGACCATGCAGATCTAGTCTGAGATGGTCTTTTGAGGAGGAATTTGCATCGTGGTATTGGGCTTTATTCCAATACTTTCTTATCCAAACAGTAGTTTCATGTTTATCATTGCGATGCTATGAGGCAAAAAAAAAAAAATTGCCAGTCATTTAATTAATTATCAATAATACTAATTATACTTATAAAGACCACTGTTTGTTTGATAATGTAATGATGAACGATAAAGAGTATTATATGATAAATTTGTTAGTAAAATTGTCATGTCAGTCGCATGACAATTTTTCCCTAGATACCCGTTTACTGTGTGCGTGTACTGTGTTAATCAGCTGATAACAATGTATTGTTACAAGAAACAGTTTTTTTTAAAGTGAAAACTTCTTTAGGCGCGTTGGGCATTTTTGAGATGGGACTAAACCATTGATTTCGCGACACCTCATTTTTGTAAACGATATTGCTCTTTATTTATATTACGTTACGGATCAATGTTCTGTGCAAGTATTTTTACTTTAAAGGTTTTGTAAACGCGATTGTGCTCTTTATTTAGATAAGGTTACGGACCAACGTTCTACACAAGTATTTTTCTACTACCAAGGCGATCTTGTTCAAGTTTTCACTTCTGTCAGCACTCTCGGAGTGATCAGGCCTAGTGATATTCAAATCCGCTAGAAACTATAGACGTATTATAGACTATGAAATATATTTTTCTAGCGCGTTATTTTATACGCTATCATTATACACGTTGTTACAAAACTCGTCCGTAGTCTCAACGCAGAGACGTTATTATTAAACGACTTCAAAAAAAAGGAGGAGGTTCTCAATTCGTCGGATATTTTTTTTTTTAATGTATGTTCCCCGATTACTCGAAGACGGCTGGACCGATTTGAAAAATTCTTTTTTTGTTTGAAAGGGTATACTTTCAAGTTGGTCCCATTGTCATTTGGTCACGATCTGATGATGGGATCTTGGAGAAATCGAGGGAACTCTTCAAATATTAAAGGCACATCTATAGCGATTTGGGTATTTTTGATGAGCAGTTGACATAAGGCTATTGTAACTTAGATAAATTACAAACCAACCCACTAAAAAGTGAAAAAAAAAAAACTTTTTTACAAAAAACACAACCGACTTCCAAACTACAAAGTGAAAAATAACTTTAATTTCGGAAGTCGGTGTCAAAAAACTAAAATACTGATCTGATCCAAAGACACCGACTTACGAAATTAAAGTTATTTTTCACTTTGTAGTTTGGAAGTCGGTTGTGTTTTTTGTAAAAAAGTTTTTTTTTATTTGCCAACACGCTAGATAGACTTAATGTTGCGCGGTGAATGTTATCTCACAACGCGCTGTACACGAAAGAATACAATATTTTTCTCATGAAGCGTTAGAAATCAATGAACATTTAGGTGAAAAGTGTAAAAATTTGATTGTCTAACTAAATCCGACTATTTCTAATCGCGATTTTAAAAAAAACATGTGGATTAAAATTGGTTGTCATGAACTTTAAATTTTTTTTTTTTTTTTTTTTTAAAAACGTTGCCCCACACTAGGAATTTCTCCTGTATCGTGGGTGCGATTACAAACATATAAACTCACATACACAAACAGCCAGACCCGGAACAACTACTGGTAGGTCATACAAATATTTGTTCCGTTCGGGAATCGAACCCGCGACACGCAGCGCAGCAGTCAGCCGCTTAACCACTGCGCCAACCGTGCCACACCAACACCTCGGTAAACAACCCACAAAAACAGTACTGTTTCTTTTTTTTTCTTTTGCTTATACATATCTCGAAAACGGTGTGTCCAATCGCAAAAATAATGAAAATTTCGACCCACTTTATAAAACTCTTAAACCGCTTACACTCTACATGTAGATAATATTTTTTCTTATTTTCCATACAAAAAGTGAAGAATTCCATATAAAACACGTCCGGCTCTAAAAAGATTCACGTGGTTAGGTGTCACGTGTGGAGTCACGATTGTCAAATTCGATTTACTTGTATCTAAATTATTTTTAAATTTAGAGAATTTATTTTGCAAAATAACTGATGACGCGGGCTGACTGCCGCCCAAGTTCACCCGACGCGCTGTGCCAGACTATAAATAGTAGATTGTTATACGAGGGGCTAAAATAACTCATTGTAATGAGGTAGTTTTACTCCCGAGCTTTAGCGAGGGAGTAAATAGAAACCGAGTTATAATGGGTTTTAGCGCCGTGTGTTACACTCTACTTTTCACTACGATTGCGAAAAAATAAAATAATCCAATACAATATTTAATTGTTTATTTTATTTAAATGTACAATTTGTACAATTCTGGATATTTAACGAGATGTTTTTTCCGGGAACTTAATTTCAGTCCTCTGTGAAGATGTTCTCAATAGATAATGACATTTTCACTGTTGAAAATTATATTACGGTCACCAATTCAATTCGTAATTAGAAAAAAGTTCTAATGATTTCGCGCTAGTGCCTTTTTTATTTCTTCTGTAGCCACAACGCAATGCACGCATTCTACCGAAGAGATAGTCGCATTTAGTTCCATTTTCAAAAATAAAATGTTCTTCTTTTTTTGTGAACCAGTAATAAGTCGAGTCCATAATCATGATTATTCTGCATAGGAATAAAGCCTTTTTCGTTTTTCAAGGCTCGTTGGAACAGACAAAAAAAAAACTTTTTCCCCTAGAGCAAGAAATGCTATTTTTTCCCCGCTCTGGTACTCTACAATGACGGCCTTTTTGAGCAAGAGGAGTGAAAACTTTATTGCTATCTCGTTCTGGCTGCGCTGTGCACGTTTAGACTTTTAGACCTTTAGTTTGTTGAAGTAATATATTTCTAGCGCGAAGTCATAGTCGATCTAGCAAACGCTAGATGCTTTGTACACATAGCGTGTTATATTTTGGCGCTATACGTTTTATTAACCAATACTAATCAGGCCGAACGTATATATACTCCAAAAACTGTATCGTATTATTTTTATCCATGGTTTTTAAATGATCTGTACCGACAACGTAGCGGAGCAACACAACGCAAAACACACCTCATGGGGCGGGCGGTCGCCTGCAACTGACCATTAACACGGTCGATTTTAATCACCCGCCGCACGGCAAAAATCGAATGGCACCCAAATCTGGGGCTTGCGATTTTAGTCACTTGCGGCCTAGTCGAATTGTCATTTAGACGGTCGATTTTCGCCGTGCGGCCTAGGCGTGCGGCGAAAATCGACCCGTGTAAACCCCCTATAATTGTTGAACGAACATAGATTTTAAGTAATTTGTGATACTAACACGCTATGGGCCTTTGAAGCCTGATAATAAACTTTATCATGTAGGTATGATCATATTTTTTATCCTATCCATACTAATATTACAAATGCGAAAGTATCTCTTTCTATCTGTTACCTTTTCACGCCTGAACGGATTTGGATAACATTTGGCACACGGTTAGATAATGACCTGGGTTTAGGACATACTTTTTATTCCGACAAAAGCTAGTGTGAAATTTTGATGCCAAATCAGTGGTAAAATAACACTGAAAGGACTACAAACGCTGAGCATAAAAGAATACGTGTTTTACGAATTTTAACTTTTATTGTAGTCCGCGCGACTGGTAGTCACCACCTGAGGTGTGTGAGCGGTGAGCCGGGGGAGGTAGACAAAAGTTTGACAATTTTGTCAATGGCGCCCTCCCCCGTCTCACCGCTCACATACCTCAGGCGGTGACTAGCAGTCGCGCGCGGACGCATAAAGCAGAGTTTTGAACGTGGCTTCTGATTGGTCGTTAAACTCCCATAGTAGCCTTTGTCTACATAATCCACCAATTGAGTTTGAAACAACCTCTGATTGGTTGCTCTGATTCAACCTCTGATTGGAAGTAGCACTCGCCGGCCGCTACCGCGGCACCACTCGCTACGCTCGCTCGGCTCGCGCGCGGTTAGACACAGTTCTTACCTAACCTATTTCACCCAGTTCAAAATGACGAATCATACAATCTGCCGCAGAAATGTTTTGACCATTGTCTAATTATCCGTGTTTTCGCAATATCTGGACTCTGCTTATATACCGCGCGGACTATAGTTCCTAATGGGTAGTAATAAAAGCTCCGAAAAAAATTAAAATATGTGCATACTCAAAATATGAAATTTACTGCTATAAATACTAATTTTCCGACAACTTAATGCAAATACAAATAAAGAAACGGCTGAATACAATACTGAAAATTCCGAAAAATCAATACAGAATTTGCTGACGTAATATCTTTCAAACAAGCATACACCATGCAAGCGAGCATTCAATATGCAGCAGGCATGGTTTCTGTCACGGCTCCGGCGCTGCGAGGCTCCGGCGGCGGTCCCACGCGAGCTTATCGTCGCAGATAGTTTTAACGTTTACCACCGCAGCTTCGGCTTGCTGCAGCCTCAGCCGCGGGCAGCGAGCGTTATAAAACCACCTGCTCCTCAGCTCGCGGGCCGCCTCGCCTCTCCGCGCCTACGCGGGTCTAAATTACACTCTAGGGATAGGGCAGACAAGACCAGGGTTGTAACGGATGTCATATAACGGATGAGGATGCGGATGAGGATATCGAGATAATCGGGTTTGAGGATGCGGATGAGGATACGGATATTGGAAAATTCCTTATTGAGGATGCGGATGAGGGTGCGGATGCAGATGTCGTACAAAAAATAGCCCTTGTTTTTTATAGTATTTATATTTGTATAGGTTGTAGGTAATTATTTGGTAGGTAAAAAAAATTGAATGTTAAAGTTGTTAATATTCACCGAGAGGAGGCCTGTGTCCCAGCAGTGGGAACATTATAGGCTGATTATGATATATGATGATGAAATTTGGTAACTGAAATTTCTAATTGTGGAGTCAAATGCACAACTTTAATATTCAAAATTAAGTAAAGGTAAATTATATTTGATAAAAATAACTGGCAGGCTGTTTCGCCTTCTAAGCGGTTTCTAAGTTCATCATAAATAAGGGCCTGCTCCACAAAATAATTGTTCGCTCGGGATACTTGCCAGTGGCGGTGATAAAAAAAATCGAATGATTTTATACCCAGTAAGCCGACGTAAACGCAGAAGTAATATAATCTCGGCGGGATTTTATCGCGCACTGGATTTTCAACTCTCGGTGTTAAGCCGAACGTTGAGTATCCAATGCGCTGGGACGCACTCTCGTCCCAGCGCGTAGAAAAAACACACTGTTGGATTTTTAACTCTCGGCGCTAAGCAGAGCGTTGAAAATCCAGTGCACGAAAAAAAATCACTTCGATTTTTCACGTCCGTGTGAACGTCGGCTAACTCAGATTGTGACATGTGACACCACAGTCGTGCCACCAGTGCCACGTGTGGTCGATCATCTGTCATAGGACAAGGACATTGCGAATTCAGCCAATAGTAACGCGTAACTCACATATCGGCCCGCCCGTTTAGGTCGACGCGACTTTTAAAATATCCACTATTTGTGCGAACAATTTGTGAGGATGCGGATGTTTTGCGGATGTCAAAATTTATGTGGATGCTCCGCAGTTGCGGATGCGGATACGGATATCCGTTACAACCCTGGACAAGACTACGTGGAGTCGGTTTTGCAGCGGTTCGGTTCTGTCACTAACTTTTGTAGCACAACATATTGACTTTTCGGAAACTTAGTAATTTTTTTCGGAAGTTTAGTATTTTTTTTGTAAATTTTATTATTTCCCGTTCCTAATAATACCCAACTGACTGGTGTCACGAACACATTCTCTCGGTGGCGGGACTATTGTATAATATAATAAAAAACCAAAAACTAACGTTGATCGTAATATTTATTGTTCATTGTTCTTTTTCCAGTAGTACTGCATAGCGACGTTAAACTTAGCGATGCCCGGCGTCGCGATTTTCTTGAAGAACGGTAGTTCTTGCATCAGGGACTGCCATTTAGCGGTGAGGGGGAACCTGAGGAGAGGAAGACATAGCAAGTTTTAACGATGATATAAAAACGGTTCTGACCACGGTGGCCTGGGATAGATTAGATTCCTGGGTATGGCAAGTGTTATTGGGGTTTTCCATCAGGAGTTTCTCAATAGCAGTCCGGAGTCTAGATTTGTATCCGATTGATGGCAATAGGCTCAGCCCTATTACATAGGACTTAAACATAACTGCCAAAATCTGAGTGTACTAAAACACCTCTGCACAAGGTACACACAACTGCTGAAACACAGTGGTGATTTCATGTAAATTAAAATGTTATTACATAATGATTTATTTTCAATTTTCTAAAATAGCATCTTGGTGCAATCACTACTTAACAACTGTAGCGCAGAGATCATTAACCGGGATCACGGATCATAACATCGCATCAATGAAAATAAAACGAATAACATGCAAAGAAAAGGCGAATTGAAGGAAAGGGAGAGCCCTATGTCGGCGAGCGCTTGGAATTTTTAATTTTTCAATTAACGAATAATTTTTTCTTATTATATTTTTATGGTTACTGGTCACTAGACCTACTCGTGTGTTAAATTAATGTCGCCATTGTAGCGGCACGTTGTATACAGGGTTATTGGTAAAACACCAACAACCTCTTAAGGGGTCAATGTACTCATCATTATGAACAACTTTTAGTATGGGACCAAACCTGAAATCGCGAAAACATTTCTGCTGTTCCCTACATTTATATTCGCTTATCTCGTCAAAATGTAGGGAACAGCTGATTTTTTTTTCACGATTTCAGGTTTGGGACTATAGTAAACAACATAACATAACATAACATCACGCCTTGTTTCCCCGAAGGGTTGGGCAGAGGTGTCCCTGTAGCAGGTACACCCACATTTCGCCAGTTATGTTCAAGTCCCATGTAATAGGGGGCGAGCCTATTGCCATCAACCGGGCACAAATCCAGACTCCGAGCTGCTACTGAGAAATTTCAGTAACTATAGTAAAAGTTGTTCATAATGATGAGTACAATGACCCGTTAAGAGGTTGTTAGTGTTTTACCAATAACCCTGTATATTGGGGCAGGTGTACTTACTTGTCTTTATTCAAGGGTAGTATAGCCTCAGCGGCCGCGAGCGTAGTGGCGACGGATAAGTCGGCGATCGTCAGATGTTCAGCCGCGATGTATTTGTTCCGAGACAAGTACGCCTCTACCATGCCGTAGGCCTCCTCTAGATCGTGTAGGTGCTTCTCTGAAGGAGCTTTCAAACCCTCCAATATGGTCGGTAGCTGAAATGGGGATTTATATGTACTTTAGGTTTTTGCCTGCAGTGGAACAGAAACAGACTGGAATTAATATTTTTATAGCTATTATATTTTTTGTGGAGTTTGTGGGGTATGTGGCTAAGTAATAACAGCCGTACGGATCGATCGATCAGGTTAAGCTACGCTTGCCGCGGTTGGTCCATGGATGGGTGACCATCTTTACACACCAAGACCCCTCCGTGCTTCGGAAAATACGTAAAACCGTTGGTCCCGGCTGTCATTTGGAGATTTTTGACAGTCGTTACGGGTAGTTAGAAGCCCGAAAGTCTGACAACCAGTCTTACCAAGAGGTATCGTGTTACCTAGTAACTAGGTTGTGGAGGTTAGATAGGGAATCGCTCTATGTAAAATACTGGTAATCAGCTGCATCCGGTTAGACTGGAAGCCGACTCCAACATGGTTGAGAAAAGACTAGGCAGATGCAGATCATGTTTATTTTTTGGCTTTGCTTGGATTTTCCCTACGTGATCGAATCAGAAATGAAGATACCCGTAGGAAAACCAAGGTAACCGACATAGCCCGAAGAATTGCCAAACTTAAGTGGCAGTGGGCAGGGCACGTTGCTCGCAGAACACATGGCCGATGGGGCCGAAAGGTTCTGGAGTGCCGACCGCGTACCCGGAAGACGTAGCGTTGGAAGGCCTCAAGATGGACCGATGACCTGGTGAAGGCTGCGGGAACCCGCTGGATGCGGAAAGCACAGAACCGGTCGAAGTGGCGGTGATTGGGGGAGGTCTATGTCTAGTAGTGGACGTCTTTTGAGCGAGACAAAACACTTGTATATCCTCGTGTAGTAAGAAAGCAAAAAACAGAAAATCTCGAAATTACTGGAGGAGGCCTATGATGTTCGCAGATGCGCATGTAGATTGCTTTTACGTAACAATGCGTAAAAGGTGCGCTTCCCTGATGCGCAGGATGTGGGGCAGCTCCAACAGTGTCTTAAGCATGGTTGCGAGTCGCATAGACTGCGAATACGTGGGTCACTGTTGTGCCGTCTCTCATGGGATTTCGCAGCGGTGACCAACCGCTATTTATTGTTTTGTTTTCCTTGTTTTTGTTTAGTGTCTGTTTACTAACATAGTCGTAAGTTTTACTAACAATCTTGTTTGAGTCTTGGTTACTCCAATAAAGAAAAATTCTATTCTATTCTATACCCGTCGAGGAGTCCTTGGTTAGTTAATTAAGTAGTATTAAGAACATTATTTATTTTTGTAACTAAGGAATATTAAAGGCTTTCTTATTTTATTATCTATATTTTTTATGCACGTACGGTGATGCCTGCGAATTAATTTTTATGTTATTTAATAATATTGTTATATTTCGTTGTATAGTTGTCTTTTATTCTAAACACTGTTTATTTTATTGTTACCTACCTATTTAATAAACAAATCACTGAACCTAACTTGATTTCAGTACAATATAATATATATTTTAGGCTTGTGGCTAAGTAATAACAGCTGCACGGGTCGATCGATCAGGTTAAGCTACGCTTGCCGCGGTTGGTCCGTGGATGGGTGACCATCTTTACATACCAAGTCCCCTCCGTGCCTCGGAAAGCACGTTAAGCCGTTGGTCCCGGCTGTCATTTGTAGATCTTTGACAGTCGTTGCGGGTAGTTAGAAGCCCAAAAAGTCTGACAACCAGTCTTACCAAGGGGTATCGTGTTACCTAGTCACTAGGTTGTGGAGGTCAGATAGGCAGTCGCTCCATGTAAAATACTGGTATTCAGCTGCATCCGGTTAGACTGGAAGCCGACCCCAACATAGTTGGGAAAAGGCTAGGCAGATGATGATAATATATATTTTTTCGGGTGACCACTGAAAATCAGCGCTATGCTGTGGGTACACAGCATCATGCTGAGTGGAAGCCTTCTTGTCACAGTCATGTCGTGCAGCTGCCGACTAATTTCTGTTCTATGCTCGTGATTTGTTATGTACTTTGTGTTGTTTTCGATTACTCTTGTATTTTATATATGCACGTGTTTCTGTGACAAATAAACCTATTTTTCTTTCTTTCGGCTGAAATGATGATGATGATAATTTATTTTTATACTTACAGCAACAACTTTGATCCTGATAAACAGTATTCCGGTGTCGAAGAACATGACCTGGTTGACAATGGCGCGCGTGCGCATGTCACTCGGGTACAAGGACTCGCCCTTGTCGCCACCGTACTTCGATAGTAGGTAGATCATTATGGCGTGGCTGTAACCAGAAAAATATTTTGACGAGTATTAGCTTATTTAAAAATAATTCAAACTAAAACTAAACGCATTTATTTCAAATAAACCAATTACAAGCACTTTTGAATTGTCAAAGGATCGGTCAGTCAGAAAGATGAAGCTAGTTGCCCATTCCAAAGCGTAGTAGGTACCTTTGGAGAAGAATAGGCAAGAAACTCCACGGACATTCTTTTAAATCAAAATATGGTTACAAAATATTGGTTACATCATTCATGTTGCAGTTATATATGTGAGAACGATGCATAGAAAAGAATACTCTTTAATATTTATAAATTACAGATTATAACTTCGAAAGTAAGTTTGTTTGTTTGTTACGCTTTCACGTCTTATTGGTTGAACAGATTTCGATGAAATTTGGCAAACAGGTAGACCATGACCTGGGTTAGAACATAGGAATCTTTTTAGCCAGGTAGCTCATTCCCGTGGGATATTTTCTGAACTCCACGCGGGCGTAGCCGCGGGCATAAGCTAGTGCTTTATAAGCCCTATGTAATAGAGGCGAACTTATTGACATTCTAGGCCTAAATTTAAGGCCGGCTATATTGATGGCTATCAATTTGAATATTAGTATAGATTTAATTATTTACCTATCAGATAGAACAAAATCATCGTCCACCAGCACAGGTATTGTTCCCAGCGGATTTAACTGTAAAATAAAATTTATGATTAATAAAATTATCTCTCAGATCAGCTACTGAGTAATAAATAACACAGAAGTAAGAATAGTGCTAATGTGGCGTGTTAATAGAGACTAGAGAGTCGGTCAGTCGACTGACTCTTTGGCAATTCAAAAGTGCCTTTATTTATTTAAATTTTAATCATTTATGTAGGTACACAGATACAAACAGACAAGAAAAAAGGAACAGAAGAATACGTACAAAGGTGATGCTATTTCTAAAGAAATCTCTTCCAGTATGGCTACTTCTCAAAATGCCTCTCGGACGCAAAATGTCCATTTCTCAGAATGTCTCTTTCGCAAAATTACCACTTCGCAAAATGTCCCTTTTTTCCAATGCACATTCAATCCTTCATGTCAGTACAAAATCGGTCAAGTGAGAGTCGGATTCGCGCACAGAGGGTTACATAATAATCTTTTATTCAGGTAGGTAGGTACATTTATACACACAAGTAAAAATAAAGGACAGAAATTGAATCGACATTTTACGTCCAAGAGGCATTTTGAGAAGTGGGCCAAATAAAATAAACCATTCACAAATTTAAATGGTTTAATGGAAGTAAATGCTTTGAGTTCATCATTAGTTAAATCAATGAATGTGAAACATTACCTGCAAATAGCCCGAAGACTTGTGCTCCATCTGGCTAATGTCCGGGTCTTTGTATTCAAGCTGCAGGCCAATGATGTCCGCGACCATTCGCACCGCGCACGCTGGCGGACTCGCCTCTAGTTTGTATAGAAGAGGCGCCATCTTTGATTCTGGAACACCATACATAAAAACGTTACAACAAATCTACGAGTATTTCAATACTAATAATATTATAAAGAGGTAAATTAGTTTGTTTATTTGTAAGTTTGTATGACCTATGCTACTGAAACGTGGTCGCTCACAATGGGCTTTATCAGAAGGCTAAAAGTCACCCAAATGGCAATGGAGAGTGCTATGCTTGGAGTTTCCCTACGTGATCGAATCAGAAATGAGGAGATCCGCAGGAGAACCAAGGTAACCGACATAGCCCGAAGAATTGCCAAACTTAAGTGGCAGTGGGCAAGGCACATTGCTCGCAGAACGGATGGCCGATGGGGCCGAAAGGTATTGAAGTGGCGACCGCGTACCGGAAGACGTAGCATTGGAAGGCCTCTGACAAGATGAACCGATGACTTTGTGAAGGCCGCAGGAATCCGCTGGATGCGGAAAGCACAGAATCAGTCGAAGTGGCGGTGCTTGGAGGAGGCCTATGTACAGCAGTGAACGTCTTTCGGCTGAAATGTTGATGATGATGTACGGGGTAATCTCCGGAACTACCAGTCGGATTTGGAAAATTATTTTTGCATTGGATAGCCCAATTCTTGAGTAAAGTTACAGGCTTGCGGACGAAGTCGCGGGTAGAAGCTAGTTTTATCATAAAGCTGTTATAATTGTCTTATTTGTTGTATTTGGATGTCTCACTGAATGATTTGATTTAAAAAGCATCTTTATTCACAGGATATAACTTTTTAATAAAAGTGGCGCCACCTAGACGTATGTAAACAAAAGTTCTAAAACAAAAGTTGTAAACAAAGTAATCATAAAGTAATTTTAAAGTTGATCTATCTAAGATTGTTTGTAGTAAAGTTTAGATTGTGATTTCATTTTTTATTTAGCTAAAATATTTTAAACTTAGGCTATTAATTTAGCCATTACTTTGTTTGAAAACTCAATAATTAAATAAAATTAAAATTAAACTTTTAGTGTAGTGCTCTACTCTAGAATAAAGATGGCGCTAATACCAGTTTTAAGTTTTCAATTCTGTCGGCAGTCCCAATGTTTTTGTTTCATTCCACGATCACATGACACCGAAAAAATTATATAGGAATGTTCATTTTTCGATCATTCGGTAGACGAGTGAAAGATGCCGAGTGCCGAAATCCAAGATCATTGGATCGGTTCAATAATGAATTAATTTTTCACTTTTGTTTCATTCAGACGTTTAACCTCGAGTGAAAGATGCCGAATTACTAAAAAGTGAAGCGTACGACTCCGACTTCGCGCAAAAGTGAAAGACTTTGGAGTTTTTTTGGAAGTTGAGTAGTTTTATAATGAAAAAAAAAAATGAATATTAATCGCTAAATAAATAGATACGTCGGAATTTTTCTACAATTTGATTAAATATTATTGTCATTGCTTAATGTTAAATACATATTTTGCATAAATAAACATAAATGCACTTACGGACAGACAAAGACACGGTGCGTTTTATAATATGTAACAATTTGGGGAACATATCAAATAGCGTTATGCGGAAATTAAGTATTTTAAATATACTTACCAACAATCCTCTATTCAAACAGAAAGTAAACTGAATGATAACATAATCAAACATTGATAACCGATACCATACTGAGAGGGTTCAAGGTCCAACATTATTAGTACATTGAATCACTTTAGATAGTAACCCTGCTATCTCTGCTATCAATTTATGCAACATTACTAATTATGATTATGTTATAAAACAGTACATAATAATCTCTATCATAATAAAGATAAAATACCCTCCACAAGTGGTGATACTATAATGTATTTGAAATCAGAATTTGAGATATTTACCTAGTTTTGGAACAACAAACTTAATGTCATATATATCAAGGTTCAAATTCTATTGCAACCAATATTATTTGAGGACCTTTTTATAAGGAATGGTCACTCATAAATCAACTTAGAATGCATTAATCAGAATTGAATTTATCGTGCTCTGAGCGCCAAGGACTTGAAATGAAGTCAACGGATGACGTCATGAAACGAATAGAGATGTACCACATTTCTTATAGCTCTAATTGAGTTATGCATTTTTTTCTTTGATACTTATAATTTATACTGTTTTTTCTTACTAGGGATACTGTGAAATAAAACAGATATGGAAATATTTAATCAGTTTTTATTTACATCTGTAAAATTATAATTAAAACTAAACTGAACGCGTATAAATCTCATTCATCGATGTGACGATACCCTCATCACTAGTGTTTACTATATATTTCGTTATACATTTATAGCTTGGCGCTGGCGAGGCATCGCGTTTTGTGTACGTGGGCGGTGAAAAGGTTAAACTAAAGTAGAATCTTAAAAATTTGATTCTTCAAATCAATAATTTGTAACTACATAATTATATATATTTAAAGTCCAATAAAAATTCGTGATTTATAAATCCCTGGATTAAAACGTCATTATCATCATTCCGGGATTTTAGAGGAGGTATTATCCACTCTATGTTACTTCCTCGAAGTTCAGTAAATAACTCTACCTATTCCGATCTCTGCTTATTACTCTATATAGTTCGTGCCTATAGAGAAAAATACTATAAAAGTAAAATAAACAACAATACTTACTTACCTCTTCCACAAAAAAGGTTTTAACAAAGGAGACTATTGAAATATATTTTTAAAGCACTTTCGTTATTTACAATAAATATTAGTTTATTTCTAATTATTATTATTAGCCTTATTGTTCTCCCATAATATGTTCATAATTTTAGAGAAGTAGGCGACTCCCGGGGCCATGATAGTCTTGAAGACGTGCTCCTCTTCCAAACGAGACACCCAATCAGCACAGCGGGGAAACCTGAAATAGATAAAAAAAATACTTATTATCACTATTAACTGTGAAATATACGTGAGTGAGCGCAAACGTTTTCATACAAATGTGCTGGTCTGTTTTTTAGAAGATTTGCAAAATACAACATAACATCATACCTGTATTCTGATGGAAAACCCAATAACACTTTGCCCGACCCGGGAATCGAACCCGGGACCTCATGCTCAGCATATCAGGAGCCCGGAGTCTGGATTTGAGGCCGGTTGATGGCAATAGGCTCGCAACTTACTAACACATAACTGGCGAAATATGGGTGCACTTTAAGGCTCCTGGCTGTGACTACACTCGACAGAGTTTAGGTAAATTCTTGAGATGCTATGTTTGTGTGCACCGTTCACGCACACACGCCTAAACATCGAGCGTAGTGATCGCTTAAACAGTTTTGATCCTATAGACGGTATTTTGTTAAGTTACGTAGGTACGCTTATGAAATAAGTCTGGAATGTTTGTGTATATTCGTTTAGTATATTTATAACAATTCTGTTTTATATGGAATTTTATACTTTTTGTATGGAAAACATGAAAAATTATTACCTACATGTTGAGTTATATGGGTTTATGGGTTTCATAAAGGGGGTCGAAATTTTCATTATTTTTGCGATAAGACACAATTTTCGAGATATAAGCAAAAGAACAGAAAAAAGATAAAGTACAGTTTTTGCAACTGAATGTTATTAATTTAGTGAAAATGAAAAATTCGCTATTGGTGCCGATTCTCTTGTATACCGAACTAAACTTACTAAACTATCACTAAAATTCCTTAATTTTGACTATGAGAATCTCAAAGCTATTCTGCAAAATAAATTCTCTAAATTTAAAAATAATTTTGACACATCTAAATCGAATTTGACAACCGCGACTCCACACGTGATACCTAACCACGTGAATCTTTTTAGAGCCGGAGGCGCGCAGGGGGGGCAGCCTCGACGTGTTTTATATGGATTTTTCACTTTTTGTGTGGAAAATAAGAAAAAATATTACCTACATGTAGAGTGTTAGAGGTTTAAGGGTTTTATAAAGGGTGTCGAAATTTTCATTATTTTTGCGATTGGACACACCGTTTTCGAGATATAAGCAAAAGAAAAAAAAAATATTCGGTACTGTTTTTTCATCTGAAGTCGAGGTGTTGGTGTGAATTTTAGTTCATGACAACCAATTTTATTCCACATGTTTTTAGTCACGATAAAAAAATAGTCATATTTAGTTAGAAAATCTAAATTTTAGGTTAAAAACGTCAAATTCAGAAAAGCAAAATTGCCATTTTCACTAAACTAATATCTCAGTGCCATCTTAGTGCTGTCAAACTAAAATATAGTTAAGTTGTGTCACTTTAGTCTATTTCAGAATGGGAAATCGTCGTTTGACAGGAATAAACTAAATTTTGGTGATTTTTAGTTTAGTTTAGAGGCATTTGTGACAAGAGAATCGGCACCAATCTGAATTTGACTTTTCTCACCAAAAATTTTGATTAGTGCCGATTCTCTTATACACCGAACTAAACTAACTAAACTATCACTAAAATTTCTTACTTTTGACTATGAGAATCTCAAAGCTATTGGTGCCGATTCCCTTGTTCACAAACTAAACTAAATTTAAGTTCAGTGCATCTTTTTCTTACAATTTCATTAAGAAAAGGACAGAAGATAAATTTTAGTTTAGTCCTGTCAAATTAATCACCACCCATACAAGTTTAGATGTGATTAAAAACTTGCCGACTAAAATTACGTCAATTAACGTCAAGCGCTGATTAATTTGACAGGACTAAACTAAAATTTATCTTCTGTCCTTTTCTTAATGAAATAGAAAGAAAAAGATGCACTTAAATTTAGTTTAGTTTGTGAACAAGGGAATCGGCACAATTATGCAAAATAAATTCTCTAAATTTAAGAAAATTTTTGACACATCTAAATCAAATTTGACAATCGCGACTCCACACGTGATACCTAACCATGTGAATCTTTTTAGAGCCGGAGGCGCGCACGCTCGACGTGTTTTATATGGAACTTTTCACTTTTTGTATGGAAAATAAGAAAAAATATTACCTACATGTAGAGTATAAGGGGTTTAAGGGTTTTATAAAGGGAGTCGAAATTTTCATTATTTTTTGCGATTGGACACACCGTTTTCGAGATATAAGCAAAAGAAAAAAGAAAGATTCAGTACTGTTTTTGCATGTGAAATCGAGGTGTTAAAATTGATTGTCATGAATTTAAAGTTCATGACAATCAATTTTATTCCACACGTTTTAAATCGCGAAAAATAGTCAGATTCGGTTAGAAAATCTAAATTTTAAGTGAAAAACGTCAAATTCAGAATAGTAAAGTTGCTTTTTTCACTAAATGAAAATCTCAGTTCCATCTTAGTGCTGTCAAATTAAAATCTAGTTAAGTTGTGTCACTTTAGTCTATTTCAGAATGGGCAATCGTCGTTTGACAGGAATAAAACAAAATTTTGGTGATTTTTAGTCTAGTTTAGAGGCATTTGTGACAAGAGATTCTCTTGTGAAAAATTTTGGTGATTTTTAATCTAGTTTAGAGGCACTAGACTAAAAATCACCAAAATTTTGTTTTATTCCTGTCAAACGACGATTGCCCATTCTGAAATAGACTAAAGTGACACAACTTAACTATATTTTAGTTTGACAGCACTAAGATGGCACTGAGATATTAATTTAGTGAAAATGGCAATTTTGCTATTCTGAATTTGACGTTTTTAACCTAAAATTTAGATTTTCTAACTAAATATGACTATTTTTAATCGCGACTAAAAACATGTGGAATAAAATTGGTTGTCATGAACTAAAATTCACACCAACACCTCGACTTCAGATGAAAAAACAGTACTGAATTTTTTTTTCTTTTGCTTATATCTCGAAAACGGTGTGTCCAATCGCAAAAATAATTAAAATTTTGACACCCTTTACAAAACCCTTAAACCCCTAACACTCTACATGTAGGTAATATTTTTTCTTATTTTCCACACAAAAAGTGAAAAATCCATATAAAACACGTCGAGGCTGCCCCCCCTGCGCGCCTCCGTCTCTAAAAAGATTCACGTGGTTAGGTATCACGTGTGGAGTCGCGGTTGTCAAATTCGATTTAGATGTGTCAAAATTATTTTTAAATTTAGAGAATTTATTTTGCAGAATAGCTTTGAGATTCTCATAGTCAAAAATAAGGAATTTTAGTGATAGTTTAGTTAGTTTAGTTCGGTGTACAAGAGAATCGGCACCCATGTCTAACTAATTCTGACTATTTTTAATCGCGATTAAAAAGGTGCGGAATAAAATTAGTTATCTTGAACTAAAATTCACACCAACACCTCGCTTCAGGTGCAAAAAACAGTACTGTATCTTTTTTTTTCTTTTGCATATATCTCGAAAATGGTGCGTCCAATCGCAAAAATAATGAGAATTTCGATCCCCTTTATAAAACCCTTAAACCCCTGATACTCTACATGTAGGTAATATTTTTTCTTATTTTCCTTACAAAAAGTAAAAATTCTATATAAAACGACAAGGCTGCCCCCTGTGCGCCTCCAGCTCTAAAAAAAATTCACGGGGTAGGGCAAACAAGTACCACGTGGACTCGCGATTGTCAAATATAATTTTAGTGTGTCAAAATATATTTAAATTTAATTTAGAAAATTTTTGTTGCAGAATAGCTTCAAGATTTTCATAGCCAAAAGTAAAGTCAAAGTCAAAGTCAAATCATTTATTTCAAATAGGCCCATGTATGGCACTTTTGAACGTCAAAAATTACAAAATAATAAAATTGATTCTAGTCGCCCCTTCCAAAAGGTAGTTTTCGTATGGAGAAGAATGGGCAAGAAACTCCACCGTTACTCTTTTAAAATGTTTTACAATATTGTTTGTATATGTACGTACATTTGTTAAATAATTATTATATGTGAAGACGATGCACCTAGAATAAAATTACTATACCACAATAGGTAAAAAAATTAAAAATGAAGCAACGATAGATAATTTAATTTGTGACAGATACATGGTTCTCACATATTTACTAAGGAATTTTAGTGATAGTTTAGTAAGTTTAGTTCGGTATACAAGAGAATCGGCACCATATTGCCATCTTAGTGCTGTCAAAATAAAATATATTCTATAATTATTTCACGATGGGAAATCATCGTTTGACAGGAATGAACGAAACTTTGGTGATTTTTAGTCTAGTTTTGAGGCATTAATTTGTGACAAGAGAATTGGCACCAGTATCCATAAAGGGATCTGAGACACTTGCGAGAAAGACATTTTCGCGAAAGACACTTGCGCGAACCCACTTGCGCGAAAAAGTTGCGGAAATGAGATTTCTTCATAACATCACGCCATCAATTTCAAAGGGCCCAACACTTTGAAATTGATGGCGTGATGTTATGAAGAAATGTGAAAATTTTCGCAGCCGCCATCTTAGATTTACGTTTTGACATCAAAATCTGCTTTAGAATCCTCAAATACTATGAAAAAGACACCTATGACGAAAAATCTGAATATTGTCACAGCCGCCATCTTGGATTTATATTTTGACCTCACTATCAGCTTTAGCATCCTCGAAAACTATGAAAACGATACCCATGACGAAATATTTTTAAATGTTCGCAGCCGTCAGCTTGGATCTTTATTTTGACTTAAAGTAGTCTTCAGTAGCGTTAAAGAACTTCGTTCCAAAAATACTTCACTTATTGCTACAACAGCATATCGGCGCGGGCATATCGGTGACGCGAACCCATAACTTTTTCCCCTGCCAAAAATCATTCAAAACTATGAAATCTAAAGTCAAAATATAACTAGTGAACCCAGCAGGCAGATGTTGTCCTGCGACAACAGCGCCACGCGAGTCCAACTATAGTTATGAACCATCCAAGTTACACAAAAAGAATTAAAAAAAAAAACATCTAAATCAGTCAAGCCGTTTAGGATAAGAAGAATTACGAACACACGTACACCGGTATTTTATTTATTGCCAGGCATGCAAAATTTTAATGTTCTTCAAAAACAAGCAAAGTACTTTAAAATAAAATGCGGATCAAAATGTGGTAGTCGACGTACAATTTCTGGAATATGTTAACATCGGACACGTACGTGCGTGTGTGCGTGCTGCGACGCAAAGTGATACGTCCTCACGCTGGGAAGGCCCGTTCGCTACTGACGGAACAGATTTTCCGCGATCGTTTATATAGTTCACTTTGCCATTTATTTACGTAATGAAGTAATTGTTTATTTATAAAATAAAATTTAGATTCTATTAAACAATTAACTTAAAATTAATATATAATTTTTAAAATTTCTTAAAAGTATTTCTAAGTATTAGAAAAAAATATTTATTTGGCTTGAAGTTTTGAGAAAGTTACGTTATTTCAACATTTTTTTTCTGCTATATTTTGTATGAAAGTTGAAAAAAGTGGTTCCCCTATGTACAAGTAGACCATATAATGACGTTGATGATATTTTTTAATTTTCAACATCAAAAGCAGTTTCTTCTAACGAAACGATCAAACGTCAGTCTCGCGTCATTTTTTGGAAAACTTGTTGCGAATTTTAGTGATTTCCCACGAATCCTTAATTTATTTCAAAAATCCCTTTCCCCTATGTACAAGACGAAGAATTGGACTTTTCAAATCACAAATAATTTTGTTTAAATTCTCGTCCCCTTTCTCACAACGAATAAACAAAATTGATCAAAATCAGTGATTTCGTGCGGTGCGGCGGCACGGAGCCTTAAGAACAATACTGTAGAACATAAATTTTATGTAACTTTTACGATTTCTACGGCGCACGCCAATAAACCTCCCAGTCGGCATAATTTTTTACGACATCTTCAACAATAATCGTCAAATTTTAGCCAATTTATACAAAAATTTAATGAATTATACACTAAAAACCTTCCGCATGAATCACTGCGTCCATCGGTGAAAATCTATTGAAAATCCGTTCGGTAGTTTTTGAGTTTATCGTGTTCAGACAGACAGACGCTAGATGCGGCGGGGGACTTCGTTTTATAATATGTAAGAATAACATCACGCCCCTTCCCCGAAGGGTTAGGCAGAGGTGTACCTATTAAAAAGTTCAACAAAAAAATCCGCGATGGCATATGTCTATCTTCTAAGAATGACCCACAAAACCCATTTTTACCTAACAGAATTTGAAAAAAAAAACATTGTTATTTCCGAAGCTATTTTGGCCGGTATTATATTAATCCATATCCAATAAACTATGTTACTTAAATTGAGCATTTAATTTAGATTAAAATACGCCTTGTCATCATTTCATTTAAATGAATGGTTTAAAAGACCACAGATTCAAAATTTACGCGTAACAAAATAATTATGGTTGACGGCATCGTGGGCGCAGCGGTAGGATTCAATGACCTTTTCCTCGGCTATTAGGTATGCAATCCCGGTATCGATATTTTCCGACAACCACGCGGGCGAAGCCGCGGGCAAAAGCTAGTGATGTTATATGATGAACAAAGAAAATACATACTTATCAGCATCCAATTTATGGAACACCTGTATCGCAGTGGCCGTAGAGCCGACAGCTAAGTCTGCGATCGTCAGTCGATCTGTCGCGATGTAAGGGCGGTCGCGCACGTACGCGTCAACTACTGAGAATGAAGACTCTATCTCCTTAATGTGCTGGCTGGTCGGCTGTGTTATTTCACCTGAAAACGTGGGTTCCTGTTGATATAAAGGAGATTATTAGACGATAATGTTATGTAGATCCCACTAGGATATCTGGTTTCTCGATTTATTTCCGGGAATTCTAGAAATTTTATAACCGAAAAAAAAATATTTGGTAATAGGGTAGTTGCCTAGGAAAAAAAAAATCTATTTAGTCCGTCTTTCATATAATAAAAAAATATTATACACGTATTTTTTTCTTTATCATATTATTTAAAAATAACTTAGAAAACACGCATTAAAGTTGGGGAGTGAGGGCTCGCTACGTCACAACGCAGTTTAAATCCAGCAAGGCGTGATGTCACATTTTAACTCAATGTATCGCCAAAAAAGAAAAAAACACGTGTTCAATATTTTTTTATAATCTACAAGACGGACAAAAAAAAAAATTGGGCACAGGCCTATTATATGCAATTGAAAATTACGCTCATTAATAATAATAAACTTTAATTCTTGTTTACATTATCAATAATAGGCCGAATTTTTCATTGGTGGCAGTCCCATTGAACACGCGGGGGACGGGAGTCGTATTGCAGGGGTGTTTACAAGTATGCGGGCGGCTGGACTGCCTGGCAGGAGCATGTCTCGCGCCGACGACGTCACAGGCGGCAACACGTGTCACTTATTAGGGTTCCGTTCCCAACGGGACCCTATTACAAAGCTCCGCTGTCCGTCAGTATTTTACAATCTAGCTCCTAAACCATTTAAATCACCGAACAAGGTATTTCGGGAAGCCTTTGAAGTAAAAAAAATCTTTTGGGTGTTTTTTCATGAGGCACCCTGTATAGATTATAAGCTAGACAGGGACATAGGCATGTCCCAAAAAATGTGTCGTCCTATGGGTAGATATAAACCACGGTAGAAAAGCTGCGGTAAAAAGCAAATATGTATAAACTTACCCCAACGCTTCTCAGCGCCCTGAAGAACACGCCAGCGTTGAAGAACATGGCCTGGTCAGCAAGCGCGCGCGTGCGCACGTCGCTCGGGTACAACAACTCGCTCTTGTCGCCCCCGTACACCGACAACAGGTACTTCATTATAGCGTGGCTGAAAATATTAACTTAGGATACAGTTTTGAGTAATAAAATACATAACATAACATCACGCCTTATTTCCCCGAAGGGTTGGGCAGAGGTGTACCTGTAGTAGGTACACCCACATTTCACCAGTTATGTTTAAGTCCCATGTAATAGGGCGCGAGCCTATTGCCATCAACTGGGCACAAATCCAGACTCCGGGCTGCTACTGAGAAATTTCAGATAAAAATACTTAAATTCATTCATTTATTCACTGACAGACAACGCTTAACATATGCATGCACTTGAAGCATGAGATTTTTCACAAAATTTCCTAAAACTGCGAAAGTGAGCTCTAAAAACGATTTTTTAAAATTCATTTCCCTAGAGGGTTTCCCTAATGGGGGTGTAAGATGGGGTTTGTAAGTTCGCAGTACCTTTCTGACAAAACGAATTCGCCATCTTGTAGCACCGGCACCGTACCCATAGGGTTTAACTGCAGAAAGAAAAGGACAGTGTATTAGTGATTCTGATGAAAGTATGGACCCTGCACCAATTTGTAAAGCACTCTGACACATAGTCGTGTCACTTGTCAAGAGTGTATGGGGCGCTATATTATGTTTCCGATCCATTCCTATTAAAAAAATTAGTTATATAAAGTCAATTGCCCTTGTTATCATTTCATCAGGTTATGGGCCCAGAATATGTCCTGTAATTCTGCATTAAAAATCATACATTTAGCACGCCCTATTAATGTCCTATTCATTCTTTCGCTGAGACCGTTTTGCTCAGGAGTGTAAGGATTGGATGTCTGGTGCCATATTCCATAGTTCTTCAGTTATGCTTAAAAAAAAAATGTATTCGGTACCATTGTCGATTCTTAGAATTTTTATTTTTTTGTTTGTTTCATTTTCTACTCTATTCTTAAAATACACAAATTTGTAAAAAAAAAAAATAGGTTTGTTGACGTATTGTAATTTCACAGTAGGACAGAACGGATTTAAGAACTCGCGCACTATTCGGCCAAGACGTAGGACCAGTGGCCGCACTTCACCTAAGTTTGGGGACCACACTTTGTATACTTTAGTATGAGGCTCTGCGACCAAGGTTGCCATCACGCCAACGGCCAGCGTGTTCGTGGCTGCGTAGTGCGCGACATCCCCTATATTAATAATACTAGCTGCGCCCCGCGGTTTCACCCGCATAAGTCTCGATCTCATGGGAATATCGGGATAAAACGTATCCTATGTCATCCAGGTCATGGTCTACCTAGGGATGAAAATTGCCGGCAATATTGCGAAAGTTGCCAATACTGCCAAAAAATGTTTCCAAACTTGCCGGCAACATTGGCAAGAAACGTGTAAATAGAAAATGTATTTTACTTTATATAATTGCATAGTAGGACAAAATTGCGGTTTGCAGGATGCTAGTTTTTATACTTCCCTACATTATCCAACCGAAAATTTTAGTTTTTGCGTTTATTTTTTTACTGATAAACTAAAGAAAAGAAACAGGCTATCCACGATACTTCATTGGTTATGAAACCATAACTATTTTAGAGAAATCATATTTTTTTTCTTTCTACTTTCTTATATGAAACCACACTTGTATATAAGAAAGTATATACATGTATATGTATACATATCTGTATGTATAAAAGGGTCAAACCTTGCAAGACGATTTGATCAACAACATCAAGTTGACGTTTTTAACTGACTTCAAAAAAGGTGGTTGTTTATTCGACCCGTATGTATGTATGTGTGTATGTTTGTATGTCCGCGATTTTCTCAAAAACCTACTGATCCGATTTTGAAAATTCTATTAACGGCACGATTTGTCAAGTGGCTAAGCGACTAGTGTGGGGTAACATACCAACGTAGTATTCAACATTTAAGTTATCGTAAATCAAAATAAGGTAATGTGAACAAAAAAAGTAAAGTATCAGTACGTGTAGCATGACCACCGTAGAAACGAGTTTTGTCAACAGAAGAATAGACAAAAATGACGTTCCGTGTAGACAGGACGGCAAGAAAGTAGAAAGACTCAACTGCACTTTTTACGAAATTCACTTTTTTCCTAATTCGACTCGGATTCTTTGTATTGTCATAGGATTTTTTGTTCTGTTTGATTCTCAATTTTTATTGATAGTCACGTCAACTAGAAAAAAAATCTCAAAGCGCCGAAGTATCGTATTTTGGAAGAAAAAAATTTACAGTATTCTATATGGAATTTTTCACTTTTTGTATGGAAAATAAGAAAAATTATTACCAACATGTTGAGTCTTAGGGGTTTAAGGGTTTTATTAAGGGGATCGAAATTTTCATTATTTTTGCGATTGGACACGCCATTTTCGAGATATAAGCAAAAGAAAAAAAAGATACGGTACTGTTTTTGCACCTGAATTCGAGGTGTTGGTGTGAATTTTAGTTCATATTTTATTCCACACCTTTTTAATCGCGATTAAAAATAGTCAGATTTAGTTAGACAATCAAAATTTTTAAAACGCTCTCCTGTAAAATCATGATTTTGTAGATAACCGTATATACTTTGTGGCTGTCGAGTAAAAAGTTTTCTACTGTCTTTAGCATGGCGATTACAAAATCACTACCTTAGTGATTTTGACAGTTTGGGATAGAAACCTTTCTTCTGAAATAGTCTACATGTAAAAGGACCTAGACAAAGATCGTTAGAAACGAAAGGCAAAATGACAGATTGTAGAATGATTTCTACGGTGCGATGTCAAAAATAGAGAAACGAAACGTTACTTTGTATAGAAAGAGCTGTGTCTATTCTTCGTAGATATAGAAAACGTCATACTACGCGTGCTGGGTACATAGGCATATTTCTTAAATGTTTTGTTGAAGGAGATTTTGATTAAAAATTGTTCACGTATTTATATGTCCATATTATTATGTATTTTCATCTTCCGATTCATCCATAACGTAATCGTCATCTGCTACATAATTTTCCATGTTCTCGGCTGTCTTTTTATTTCCGTCAACGAGCCCTAAATTTGCTCTCACCATAATCAGTTTTGACAACTTTTCAGGTGCCAATCTGTTTCTGGCTAGTGTGTGAGTTCTGCCAAACAACGACCAATTCCTTTCACTAGATGCTGAGGTTGGTGGTATGCTTAAATTATCTATTGCGATTGAAGCAATTATTTGGGTATCGCAAAGGGTTTTGCGATACCCAAATAATTATATATCCAAGTATATACTTGCATCAATGTTTTTATCAATTGTTCATCCCAAATGGGTGCTTGAGAATAATACATGGTTTTGCTTCTGTATTTAGCTATAATCAGCATAACATCTGCTCTGTTAAGGTTCTTCTTTTGAGAGTAGTCATATAATATAGGTAAATTTCAGCCCAGAAGTAAGATTTATTTCTTTTAATTTACCACCTCTATTCTTTGGATCTAGTATATTTGTTATAGTATATTTTTTTAATAATAACATACTTAACGTTAAATTTGGTAGACAGCAGACACAACACGTCTAAAACTCACGTACTCTCCTAGACCAACCTAACGACCCCAATCTCGGTAGGTTTACGTATATCAGAGCGTAGACCACCTTCTAACTCCATCATCAGGCTGGCACAGTATTATCATAATATTGCGTTCTCACCAGACTTACATAAGTATTTATAATTTCAACACTATCAGACTTCAAGAAATAGGTGAAAACCGATGTTAATACAAACAGATGAAGTTATTTAAAGAAAAGTCCAAAAAAACTACAAAAGAACACTACACAGTTGTATGATTTATATTTATTTCATTCGGTATCAATACCCTCTGTATTTGTATATTAAATTTATAAGTGAAATTCTCAAAAAACTATGGGTTCAGCTATCATGAAGTTACCAGTGTCCTAGTTTAACTTTATCTTCACATAATTGCATTGATAATTATAAATTAAGTATAATTAACAATATATCATACAGGCCTACTAGTAATACGTATAATTACACCATTACATAAAACCTCATGAGTGCACAAACATTAAAAATGGCATTTGAAAAAACCTCTGAATCTGGCAATTTTGGCAACTTTCCGGCAATATTGCCGGCAATATTGGAAACTTTTCTGGTAAGTTTCGGAAACATTCGGCAATTTTCAACCCTAGGTCTACCCATGTGCCAAATTTCATCCAAATCCGTTCAGCCGTTTTAGCGTGAAAGCGTAACCAACAGACAAACTCACTTTCGCATGTATAATATTACAAGGGGATATTAAGAATCCCATATATGTATTAAGAACAACCTGTTGCCCACAATTTCGTCTGCGTGTATTTTGTATTTCATAATCTATACATATAAAAATCAATTGCTGTTCATAAGGCGATTAACACACGGCACCGCGCACCGCCGCGGAGGTGAGAGATGAGAGCACCCTCGACCGCGCGGTCGGGCGGCGTACGTGTGTAGGCATCAACGGATTTATTAGAGGTCAATGCGACATGAGATCCGCTTCACCGCCTACCGCGGCGGTACGCGGTGCCGTGTGTTTAATCGCCTTAGTCTCACTAAAACTCGAGAACGGCTTTGGTTTGTCGTAGTCCAGGAAAGGTTTAAACGGTGAGAAAATATGGAAAAACTCACGAAAAAAAATATGAAGAAAATTTACGTTCTCATACATTTTGTGTGGATCGGCTTTTTTGATACCTCGGTAGGTAGATAAGGTAGGTAGGGTAGATAAGGTAGGTAGGGTAGGTAGGGCAAGTAGGGCAGGTAGGGCAGGTAGGGCAGGTAGGGTTATGCACATTCATTGACTGTTAGGCGGAACGAAGTTTGCCGGGTCGGCTAGTCTTTTAATACAAATATCCAGAATGAAAAGTAGAATTTGTCCTTTTTGAGGTACCAGGATACCTTTCTTTAAAATTTAATGACAATCGGTTCATCAGTTTAGGCGTGCAAATTTTAATATCAAGCAAATCAAGTTCTTCTAACTTAAGAGACAGTTGTGCTGCTGGGGAGTAAGTTGCGCTACTTCTTCACAGCTAAAGCACTAGGAAGCATGGGCGTACCCACGGTGGGGCATCTACCCCACCCAGGTCCCTCACTCGAAGCAAAAAATGTTAATAATTCATTTGGTAAAAATCAAAATTACCGTGCGAAACAATGCAGCATCGAGCGCGCATGCGTAGTTATAGAGGTTCATCGTGAGAATTTCCTACTACTTATCGAGTTTATTTACTTCTGCCCCACCCATAAAAAATGCTGTGTACGCTAGGAAGTGGTGAAGAGCAGGTGTTTTGAAGATTGAAGTGCTGATTCTCAGTCTAATTTGAATACATGACTTTTGAACAGAAAACAGACAGGGTAACTTTACTTGACAGGATATTAGCATACCTTCTTAAACTCTGGCGACTTGTGCTCTCCCTGCAGCACCTTGACATCGTTGAACTGCACCTGCAGTCCCAGCATATCGCTCAGCATCATGACGGCGCGCGCCGGCGGACTGCCCAGCACCCGGTGTAGTATGAGACGAGACATCGCTATATGTACAGCTTGGGAGTCAACTGGAAAATATTAAAACCAGTATTACATGCTTATAAACAGCGTTATACGGAAATTAAGTATGTTAAATATTCTTACCAACAGTCCTCTATTCAAACAGAAAGCAAACTGAATGATAACATAATCAAACATTGATAACCGATACCATACTGAGAGGGTTCAAGGTCCAACATTATCAGTACATTGAATCACTTTAGATAGTAAACCTGCTATCTCTGCTATCAATTTATGCAACATTACTAATTATGATTACGTTATAAAATAAAACAGTACATAATAATCTCTATCATAATAAAGGTAAAATACCCTCCACAAGTGGTGATACTATAATGTATTTGAAATCAGAATCGGAGATAATTACCTAGTTTTGGAACAATAACTCAATGTCATATATATCAAAGTTCAAATTCTATTGCAACCAATATTATTTAAGGACCTTTTTATAAGGAATGGTCACTCAAAAATCAACTTAGAATGCATTAATCAGAATTGAATTTATCGTGCTCTGAGCGCCAAGGACTTGAAATGAAGTCAACGGATGACGTCATGAAACTAATAGAGATGTACCACATTTCTTATAGCTCTAATTGAGTTATGCATTTTTTCTTTGATACTTATAATTTATACTGTTTTTTCTTACTAGGGATACTGAAAATAAAACAGATATGGAAATATTTAATCAGTTTTTATTTACATCTGTAAAATTATAATTAAAACTTAACTGAACGCGTATAAATCTCATTCATCGATGTGACGATACCCTCATCACTAGTGTTTACTATATATTTCGTTATACATTTATAGCTTGGCGCTGGCGAGGCATCGCGTTTTGTGTACGTGGGCGGTGAAAAGGTTAAACTAAAGTAGAATCTTAAAAATTTGATTCTTCAAATCAATAATTTGTAACTACATAATTATATATATTTAAAGTCCAATAAAAATTCGTGATTTATAAATCCCTGGATTAAAACGTCATTATCATCATTCCGGGATTTTAGAGGAGGTATTATCCACTCTATGTTACTTCCTCGAAGTTCAGTAAATAACTCTACCTATTCCGATCTCTGCTTATTACTCTATATAATTCGTGCCTATAGAGAAAAATACTATAAAAGTAAAATAAACAACAATACTTACTTACCTCTTCCACAAAAAAGGTTTTAACAAAGGAGACTATTGAAATATATTTTTAAAGCACTTTCGTTATTTACAATAAATATTAGTTTATTTCTAATTATTATTATTAGCCTTATTGTTCTCCCATAATATGTTCATAATTTTAGAGAAGTAGGCGACTCCCGGGGCCATGATAGTCTTGAAGACGTGCTCCTCTTCCAAACGAGACACCCAATCAGCACAGCGGGGAAACCTGAAATAGATAAAAAAAATACTTATTATCACTATTAACTGTGAAATATACGTGAGTGAGCGCAAACGTTTTCATACAAATGTGCTGGTCTGTTTTTTAGAAGATTTGCAAAATACAACATAACATCATACCTGTATTCTGATGGAAAACCCAATAACACTTTGCCCGACCCGGGAATCGAACCCGGGACCTCATGCTCAGCATATCAGGAGCCCGGAGTCTGGATTTGAGGCCGGTTGATGGCAATAGGCTCGCAACTTACTAACACATAACTGGCGAAATATGGGTGCACTTTAAGAACAATACTGTAGAACATAAATTTTATGTAACTTTTACGATTTCTACGGCGCACGCCAATAAACCTCCCAGTCGGCATAATTTTTTACGACATCTTCAACAATAATCGTCAAATTTTAGCCAATTTATACAAAAATTTAATGAATTATACACTAAAAACCTTCCGCATGAATCACTGCGTCCATCGGTGAAAATCTATTGAAAATCCGTTCGGTAGTTTTTGAGTTTATCGTGTTCAGACAGACAGACGCTAGATGCGGCGGGGGACTTCGTTTTATAATATGTAAGAATAACATCACGCCCCTTCCCCGAAGGGTTAGGCAGAGGTGTACCTATTAAAAAGTTCAACAAAAAAATCCGCGATGGCATATGTCTATCTTCTAAGAATGACCCACAAAACCCATTTTTACCTAACAGAATTTGAAAAAAAAAACATTGTTATTTCCGAAGCTATTTTGGCCGGTATTATATTAATCCATATCCAATAAACTATGTTACTTAAATTGAGCATTTAATTTAGATTAAAATACGCCTTGTCATCATTTCATTTAAATGAATGGTTTAAAAGACCACAGATTCAAAATTTACGCGTAACAAAATAATTATGGTTGACGGCATCGTGGGCGCAGCGGTAGGATTCAATGACCTTTTCCTCGGCTATTAGGTATGCAATCCCGGTATCGATATTTTCCGACAACCACGCGGGCGAAGCCGCGGGCAAAAGCTAGTGATGTTATATGATGAACAAAGAAAATACATACTTATCAGCATCCAATTTATGGAACACCTGTATCGCAGTGGCCGTAGAGCCGACAGCTAAGTCTGCGATCGTCAGTCGATCTGTCGCGATGTAAGGGCGGTCGCGCACGTACGCGTCAACTACTGAGAATGAAGACTCTATCTCCTTAATGTGCTGGCTGGTCGGCTGTGTTATTTCACCTGAAAACGTGGGTTCCTGTTGATATAAAGGAGATTATTAGACGATAATGTTATGTAGATCCCACTAGGATATCTGGTTTCTCGATTTATTTCCGGGAATTCTAGAAATTTTATAACCGAAAAAAAAATATTTGGTAATAGGGTAGTTGCCTAGGAAAAAAAAAAATCTATTTAGTCCGTCTTTCATATAATAAAAAAATATTATACACGTATTTTTTTCTTTATCATATTATTTAAAAATAACTTAGAAAACACGCATTAAAGTTGGGGAGTGAGGGCTCGCTACGTCACAACGCAGTTTAAATCCAGCAAGGCGTGATGTCACATTTTAACTCAATGTATCGCCAAAAAAGAAAAAAACACGTGTTCAATATTTTTTTATAATCTACAAGACGGACAAAAAAAAAAATTGGGCACAGGCCTATTATATGCAATTGAAAATTACGCTCATTAATAATAATAAACTTTAATTCTTGTTTACATTATCAATAATAGGCCGAATTTTTCATTGGTGGCAGTCCCATTGAACACGCGGGGGACGGGAGTCGTATTGCAGGGGTGTTTACAAGTATGCGGGCGGCTGGACTGCCTGGCAGGAGCATGTCTCGCGCCGACGACGTCACAGGCGGCAACACGTGTCACTTATTAGGGTTCCGTTCCCAACGGGACCCTATTACAAAGCTCCGCTGTCCGTCAGTATTTTACAATCTAGCTCCTAAACCATTTAAATCACCGAACAAGGTATTTCGGGAAGCCTTTGAAGTAAAAAAAATCTTTTGGGTGTTTTTTCATGAGGCACCCTGTATAGATTATAAGCTAGACAGGGACATAGGCATGTCCCAAAAAATGTGTCGTCCTATGGGTAGATATAAACCACGGTAGAAAAGCTGCGGTAAAAAGCAAATATGTATAAACTTACCCCAACGCTTCTCAGCGCCCTGAAGAACACGCCAGCGTTGAAGAACATGGCCTGGTCAGCAAGCGCGCGCGTGCGCACGTCGCTCGGGTACAACAACTCGCTCTTGTCGCCCCCGTACACCGACAACAGGTACTTCATTATAGCGTGGCTGAAAATATTAACTTAGGATACAGTTTTGAGTAATAAAATACATAACATAACATCACGCCTTATTTCCCCGAAGGGTTGGGCAGAGGTGTACCTGTAGTAGGTACACCCACATTTCACCAGTTATGTTTAAGTCCCATGTAATAGGGCGCGAGCCTATTGCCATCAACTGGGCACAAATCCAGACTCCGGGCTGCTACTGAGAAATTTCAGATAAAAATACTTAAATTCATTCATTTATTCACTGACAGACAACGCTTAACATATGCATGCACTTGAAGCATGAGATTTTTCACAAAATTTCCTAAAACTGCGAAAGTGAGCTCTAAAAACGATTTTTTAAAATTCATTTCCCTAGAGGGTTTCCCTAATGGGGGTGTAAGATGGGGTTTGTAAGTTCGCAGTACCTTTCTGACAAAACGAATTCGCCATCTTGTAGCACCGGCACCGTACCCATAGGGTTTAACTGCAGAAAGAAAAGGACAGTGTATTAGTGATTCTGATGAAAGTATGGACCCTGCACCAATTTGTAAAGCACTCTGACACATAGTCGTGTCACTTGTCAAGAGTGTATGGGGCGCTATATTATGTTTCCGATCCATTCCTATTAAATAAATTAGTTATATAAAGTCAATTGCCCTTGTTATCATTTCATGAGGTTATGGGCCCAGAACATGTCCTGTAATTCAGTATTAAAAATCATACATTTAGCACGCCCTATTAATGTCCTATTCATTCTTTCGCTGAGACCGTTTTGCTCAGGAGTGTAAGGATTGGATGTCTGGTGCCATATTCCATAGTTCTTCAGTTATGCTTAATTTTTTTTATTTTTGTATTCGGTACCATTGTCGATTCTTAGAATTTTTTTTTTGTTTGTTTCATTTTCTACTCTATTCTTAAAATACACAAATTTGTAAAAAAAAAAAATAGGTTTGTTGACGTATTGTAATTTCACAGTAGGACAGAACGGATTTAAGAACTCGCGCACTATTCGGCCAAGACGTAGGACCAGTGGCCGCACTTCACCTAAGTTTGGGGACCACACTTTGTGTACTTTAGTATGAGGCTCTGCGACCAAGGTTGCCATCACGCCAACGGCCAGCGTGTTCGTGGCTGCGTAGTGCGCGACATCCCCTATATTAATAATACTAGCTGCGCCCCGCGGTTTCACCCGCATAAGTCTCGATCCCATGGGAATATCGGGATAAAACGTATCCTATGTCATCCAGGTCATGGTCTACCTAGGGATGAAAATTGCCGGCAATATTGCGAAAGTTGCCAAAACTGCCGCGAATGTTTCCAAACTTGCCGGCAACATTGGCAAGAAACGTGTAAATAGAAAATGTATTTTACTTTATACAGTGTGAGTCTTTATAATCTGCACATACTGAATCGAGGGAATCTTTGCTTAATTTTATCGACGGAAAAAATGATAAAAAAATTCTAAATATTTTATTGACATTTTTAATGGATTTTTTATTTATTTTTTCGTTTCTGTGACTCCAGTGTATACAAAGCGGTGTAACTTTTTAACTCGATGTTTTATCACGATGAAACAAACTCCATAATGATTGGAAGTAATTAGGTGTCCGCATTAAATGAAAATTGTGTAAAAGAACTGCCACCAATTAAAAATAAACACGTTTTTCCCTCAAAAATCTGATTTTTTTTCATCAATTTTTGCAATAATCGTAAAATTTCTCAATAAGATGCCCGATTACCTTCATTTTTTATTACTTTAAATTATTCCTCATCGTATTAGCTACCTAATAATAAAAATTGTATGCTTTTAGCTCAGACAAAACACTTTCTATCAAGTGTTAAAGATGGCACTTCGAACGCGCTATTTTTGTTCTCTTAAGGATGATTTATTTGGGTTCAATGAATGAAAAAGAGTTCAATTAAAACATTTATTATTTTAAAGAAAATTTAATGCATTAGGTTCTCAAAATGTCCACCTCGTTGTTGTAGGCACAAAGCCGCGCGAACTAAAATTTGTTGTGTCGCTCTCCTTATCATTTCGGGATCATTGCGAATATCATTTGCACAGTTAATTATGCGATCACGCAAATCGACCTCACTGTTGATGGGAGTACTGTAGACGCGTTGCTTCATGGTCCCCCACAGGAAGTAATCAAGGGGCGTTAAATCGGGTGAACGCGCAGGCCACCCTACAGGTCCTAGTCGTCCAATCCATTTATCACGATAATTTTCGTTTAAAAATGATCTCACATTTGTGGCATAATGGGCAGGGCATCCGTCCATCTGCAGAAACATCCTTCGACGCAAAGACAGTGGTACATCTTCCAATAACTCAGGTAGATCGTCAGTCAACAAACTTAAAAATCTTTCACTGTTCAAAGTTCTCGGCAGTATGACTGGTCCAATCAACATGTTATCGATAAGACCAGCCCAAACATTTATTGAAAATCTTACTTGAAAAGTCGATGAACGTTTCAATTTCGGGTTTTGACCTCCAGGGCACCATCTGTGTAAATTTCTACAGTTAGTAATACCATCTCTGGTAAATGTTGATTCGTCCATCCATAGTATGGTTTTCGGAAAGTTTGGGTTTGCTCTGGTATTTCTTTGAATCCAGGTGGACATCACACACCTTGGACGCCAATCTACGTCTTCATGTAGATGTTGCACTCTTTGGTAGTGGTAAGGGTGCAATCCTTCTTTCTTTAAAATACGCCACGCTGATTTTTGTGATATTCCGTGACGAAGAGCCAGTCGTCTAGTACTTATGGATGGATCAGCAAACAAATCGCTCAGTACTGCTTGTTCCAGAACCACATCAATAATTATTTGAGGCGGCTCGCGACGATCTCTACTTGATTCAAGTCCAGTGATCGACAATCTTCTGTGAACTTCCTGGAAGTTGCGGGCAGATGGCACTGGTTGCCTGTTAGGAAACGCAGCTATGTAAGCTGCGCGCGCAGCTCTGGCACTTCCTCGTCCCATCCCATAGTAAAAATGAATGTCGGCAATGTGTGCCGGGGAGAATTCACTTAAGCGCGGCATCACGTAGCAGCGAACGAAAGTCACGAAACTCAGGTAGCAGTGAATGAAAGTAACGAAACACATGTAGCAGCGGCGAATAATTCGGAGCGACTGCCTGTCTGTCATCCCTTCTGGTCCCTTCAGCTGGCCCTACCTCCCCGCACCCCGACCCGCGCACATTCTCAACAAAAAAGGACGTCTACCTGCTAAACAATTAGTGCGTAGCCGTGCTCTAGGCCTTTCTTTGGCTGTTGATAAGAAATGATGGGATTGAGTTAAACCCTTGCAATTTTTACTATTGGATAGCTAATACGATGAAGAATAATTTAAAGTAATAAAAAATGAAGGTAATCGGGGCATCTTATTGAGAAATTTTACGATTATTGCAAAAATTGATGAAAAAAAATCAGATTTTTGCGGAAAAAACGTGTTAATTTTTAATTGGTGGCAGTTTTTTACACAATTTTCATTTAATGCGGACACCTAATTACTTCCAATCATTATGGAGTTTGTTTCATCGTGATAAAACATCGAGTTAAAAAGTTACACCGTTTTGTATACACTGGAGTCACAGAAGCGAAAAAATAAATAAAAAATCCATTAAAAATTTCAATAAAATATTTAGAATTTTTTTATCATTTTTTCCGTCGATATAATTAAGCAAAGATTCCCTCGATTCAGTATGTGCAGATTATAAAGACTCACACTGTATAATTGCATAGTAGGACAAAATTGCGGTTTGCAGGATGCTAGTTTTTATACTTCGCTACATTATCCAACCGAAAATTTTAGTTTTTGCGTTTATTTTTTTACTGATAAACTAAAGAAAAGAAACAGGCTATCCACGATACTTCATTGGTTATGAAACCATAAATATTTTAGAGATCAAAGTAGAAAGAAAAAAAAATATGATTATTTTTTTTTCTTTCTACTTTCTTATATGAAACCACACTTGTATATAAGAAAGTATATACATGTATATGTATACATATCTGTATGTATAAAAGGGTCAAACCTTGCAAGACGATTTGATCAGCAACATCAAGTTGACGTTTTTAACTGACTTCAAAAAAGAGAGGTTGTTTATTCGACCCGTATGTATGTATGTGTGTATGTTTGTATGTCCGCGATTTTCTCAAAAACCTACTGATCCGATTTTGAAAATTCTTTTAACGGCACGATTTGTCAAGTGGCTAAGCGACTAGTGTGGGGTAACATACCAACGTAGTATTCAACATTTAAGTTATCGTAAATCAAAATAAGGTAATGTGAACAAAAAAAGTAAAGTATCAGTACGCGTAGCATGACCACCGTAGAAACGAGTTTTGTCAACAGAAGAATAGACAAAAATGACGTTCCGTGTAGACAGGACGGCAAGAAAGTAGAAAGACTCAACTGCACTTTTTACGAAATTCACTTTTTTCCTAATTCGACTCGGATTCTTTGTTTTGTCATAGGATTTTTTTTTCTGTTTGATTCTCAATTTTTATTGATAGTCACGTCAACTAGAAAAAAAAATCTCAAAGCGCCGAAGTATCGTATTTTGGAAGAAAAAAATATTACAGTATTCTATACGGAATTTTTCACTTTTTGTATGGAAAATAAGAAAAATTATTACCAACATGTTGAGTCTTAGGGGTTTAAGGGTTTTATTAAGGGAATCGAAATTTTCATTATTTTTGCGATTGGACACGCCATTTTCGAGATATAAGCAAAAGAAAAAAAAAGATACGGTACTGTTTTTGCACCTGAATTCGAGGTGTTGGTGTGAATTTTAGTTCATATTTTATTCCACACCTTTTTAATCGCGATTAAAAATAGTCAGATTTAGTTAGACAATCAAAATTTTTAAAACGCTCTCCTGTAAAATCATGATTTTGTAGATAACCGTATATACTTTGTGGCTGTCGAGTAAAAAGTTTTCTACTGTCTTTAGCATGGCGATTACAAAATCACTACCTTAGTGATTTTGACAGTTTGGGATAGAAACCTTTCTTCTGAAATAGTCTACATGTAAAAGGACCTAGACAAAGATCGTTAGAAACGAAAGGCAAAATGACAGATTGTAGAATGATTTCTACGGTGCGATGTCAAAAATAGAGAAACGAAACGTCACTTTGTATAGAAAGAGCTGTGTCTATTCTTTGTAGTTATAGAAAACGTCATATTACGCGTGCTGGGTACATAGGCATATTTCTTAAATGTTTTGTTGAAGGAGATTTTGATTAAAAATTGTTCACGTATTTAAATGTCCATATTATTATTAAAGTTTTCTGTATTTTCATCTTCTGATTCATCCATAACGTAATCGACATCTGCTACATAATTTTCCATGTTCTCGGCTGTCTTTTTATTTCCGTCAACGAGCCCTAAATTTGCTCTCACCATAATCAGTTTTGACAACTTTTCAGGTGCCAATCTGTTTCTGGCTAGTGTGTGAGTTCTGCCAAACAACAACCAATTCCTTTCACTAGATGCTGAGGTTGGTGGTATGCTTAAATTATCTATTGCGATTGAAGCAATTATTTGGGTATCGCAAAGGGTTTTGCGATACCCAAATAATTATATATCCAAGTATATACTTGCATCAATGTTTTTAACAATTGTTCATCCCAAATGGGTGCTTGAGAAAAATACATGGTTTTGCTTCTGTATTTAGCTATAATCAGCATAACATCTGCTCTGTTAAGGTTCTTCTTTTGAGAGTAGTCATATAATATAGGTAAATTTCAGCCCAGAAGCAAGATTTATTTCTTTTAATTTACCACCTCTATTCTTTGGATCTAGTATATTTGTTATAGTATATTTTTTAAATAATAACATATTTAACGTTAAATTTGGTAGACAGCAGACACAATACGTCTAAAACTCACGTACTCTCCTAGACCAATCTAACGACCCCAATCTCGGTAGGTTTACGTATATCAGAGCCTAGATCCTATGACCACCTTCTAACTCCATCATCAGGCTGGCACAGTATTATCATAATATTGCGTTCTCACCAGACTTACATAAGTATTTATAATTTCAACACTATCAGACTTCAAGAAATAGGTGAAAACCGATGTTAATACAAACAGATGAAGTTATTTAAAGAAAAGTCCTAAAAAACTACAAAAGAACACTACACAGTTGTATGATTTATATTTATTTTATTCGGTATCAATACCCTCTGTATTTGTATATTAAATTTATAAGTGAAATTCTCAAAAAACTATGGGTTCAGTTATCATGAAGTTACCAGTGTCCTAGTTTAACTTTATCTTCACATAATTGCATTGATAATTATAAATTAAGTCTAATTAACAATATATCATACAGGCCTACTAGTAATACGTATAATTACACCATTACATAAAACCTCATGAGTGCACAAACATTAAAAATGGCATTTGAAAAAACCTATGTAATCTGGCAATTTTGGCAACTTTCCGGCAATATTGCCGGCAATATTGGAAACTTTTCTGGTAAGTTTCGGAAACATTCGGCAATTTTCATCCCTAGGTCTACCCATGTGCCAAATTTCATCCAAATCCGTTCAGCCGTTTTAGCGTGAAAGCGTAACCAACAGACAAACTCACTTTCGCATGTATAATATTACAAGGGGATATTAAGAATCCCATATATGTATTAAGAACAACCTGTTGCCCACAATTTCGTCTGCGTGTATTTTGTATTTCATAATCTATACATATAAAAATCAATTGCTGTTCATAAGGCGATTAACACACGGCACCGCGCACCGCCGCGGAGGTGAGAGATGAGAGCACCCTCGACCGCGCGGTCGGGCGGCGTACGTGTGTAGGCATCAACGGATTTATTAGAGGTCAATGCGACATGAGATCCGCTTCACCGCCTACCGCGGCGGTACGCGGTGCCGTGTGTTTAATCGCCTTAGTCTCACTAAAACTCGAGAACGGCTTTGGTTTGTCGTAGTCCAGGAAAGGTTTAAACGGTGAGAAAATATGGAAAAACTCACGAAAAAAAATATGAAGAAAATTTACGTTCTCATACATTTTGTGTGGATCGGCTTTTTTGATACCTCGGTAGGTAGATAAGGTAGGTAGGGTAGATAAGGTAGGTAGGGTAGGTAGGGCAAGTAGGGCAGGTAGGGCAGGTAGGGCAGGTAGGGTTATGCACATTCATTGACTGTTAGGCGGAACGAAGTTTGCCGGGTCGGCTAGTCTTTTAATACAAATATCCAGAATGAAAAGTAGAATTTGTCCTTTTTGAGGTACCAGGATACCTTTCTTTAAAATTTCATGACAATCGGTTCATCAGTTTAGGCGTGCAAATTTTAATATCAAGCAAATCAAGTTCTTCTAACTTAAGAGACAGTTGTGCTGCTGGGGAGTAAGTTGCGCTACTTCTTCACAGCTAAAGCACTAGGAAGCATGGGCGTACCCACGGTGGGGCATCTACCCCACCCAGGTCCCTCACTCGAAGCAAAAAATGTTAATAATTCATTTGGTAAAAATCAAAATTACCGTGCGAAACAATGCAGCATCGAGCGCGCATGCGTAGTTATAGAGGTTCATCGTGAGAATTTCCTACTACTTATCGAGTTTATTTACTTCTGCCCCACCCATAAAAAATGCTGTGTACGCCCATGCTCGGAAGTGGTGAAGAGCAGGTGTTTTGAAGATGGAAGTGCTGATTCTCAGTCTAATTTGAATACATGACTTTTAATTTTGAACAGAAAAACAGACAGGGTAACTTTACTTGACAGGATATTAGCATACCTTCTTAAACTCTGGCGACTTGTGCTCTCCCTGCAGCACCTTGACATCGTTGAACTGCACCTGCAGTCCCAGCATATCGCTCAGCATCATGACGGCGCGCGCCGGCGGACTGCCCAGCACCCGGTGTAGTATGAGACGAGACATTGCTATATGTACAGCTTGGGAGTCAACTGGAAAATATTAAAACCTTTATTACATGCTTGAAGAGAAAGAAAACCGGTCAAGAGCGAGTCAGACTCGCGCACCGAAGGTTCCGTATCATTTTAAATTTTCATCGGCGAGGCCTATATTTGTCAGAGAATTTTAACACTGTGGTATAGAATATTGCAGTTTTAGGTCAGCGTCATCTCTTGACCCATAGTGGAACTTATGTAATTTTTGTTGATAATTTCTGAAACATCAACAAAAATTAATTATTATTAATTAGAGGCATCGTTTTATTTTTCCTGTAATCTTTACATAAACTTCTATCACAAAATAATTTCTGATTTTTCTGTATGCAAACTTCTGAGATAAGGGGGGGAAACGGTATTTGAGAAATTTTGACAGACTTAAGTTTGTTCTTGGGATAAATTCATCCCAATTACGGAATTACCCTTCATTGTGCGTGTTCCGACACGCACTTGGCCGGTTTATTAATAAAAAAGCAGTATTTAAATAATGCAGTTTGTACCGTACAAATTATATAGGTGAAAACAATGATACCGCATAGAAAACTGCTGATTCAAAAAACGCTAGCAACATTATTCGCGCAAAAGTTAAAAATAACCTGCCATAATGTTTATTTATAATTTTATAACATTCCATTCCTAACCTAACGTAACATGAGGTTACACATGCTCATAATAGAAAAAAATAACTTACGTATTCTATACTCACAATCTTAGAGTATATACTCACAATGAACGAATGCGTCGTTCTTAACTCACTTTCACCGTCAATTAATTATATTGTATAACAATAAACTCGACTTTGATAAAAATTATAAACACAGCAACGTAATTTAGCTCAAAAGGCAGGTTAGCAACTGGCGCGGGCGGCCTTGATCTTTGATACGCATGACGGCATGATAAAGATAAATACCAGTTGCGCACACGCATGTAGAAGTGTGCCAAAACAAAACATTGATTTAACCTACATTGGTGCCGATTCCCTTGTTCACAAACTAAACTAAATTTAAGTTCAGTGCATCTTTTTCTTTCTATTTCATTAAGAAAAGGACAGAAGATAAATTTTAGTTTAGTCCTGTCATTTGACCTAGACCTGATTAATTTTAATCAGGTCTAGGTCTTAGGTTCAAACCCAGACAGGCGCTTTACTTTGTGTAAATTATTTCATCACCACTGCTCTCAAAACGGTGAAGGAAAACATCGTGAGGAAACCGGCATGTCCTAGAACTGAAAATTCGAAGACATGTGACATCTACCAACCCGCACTGGGCCCGCGTGGTGGAATACGGCCCACTCCCTCTTACAGAGAGGAGGCCTGTGTCCCAGCAGTGGGAACAGTTATAGGCTGATGATGATGATGATATTTTAATTGTAAAGTAAGTCTTACTTAATGCGAGTCCAACATAAGTTTTATCGAAAAGTCGGTACTTAGTCATACAAAATCCAGGGGGGGGCAGCTGCCCTCCCCTGCCGACCCCCCCCCCCCCGGTACGTCCATGAGTATAATAGATATGATCTGCTACTCAATAACGCTTCTGATGTAACATGTAAAGATGTTAATTTCAGATTTCTGGATCGCTTTCGTAAATTAGTAAAAGCATTTTTTTATATAATTATTTAAAACTATACTCCATTTGAAATAAGATTAGACATTTAACTAAACCTTTTTTACAGTCCGTTCAACCGATTTTGACTTCTATTGCATTGGTGGCATGACAAATGGCAGCTGCAGTAAACAGTTGGTTTGTAACCACTTTTTTTGCTTTTAATGCCATCCTTATGCCTACGCAATAGAAGTCAAAATCGGTTGAACGGACTGTAAAAAAGGTTTGTTTAAATGTCTAATCTTATTTCAAACGGAGTATAGGTCAAATTATTTTTGTATTTATTTAAATAGTTACATATTATTTTGACCTCAATTCAGGTTTTAAGGTCTCCTTATAATTATTTTAAGTTAGAATTAATAAATAAACGAAAAAATAAACGAAGTCAGCAGCAGACTTTACATGTATCTATTTATTTACATTCCTTGATGCAACACACCATGAAATTTTTAAAAACAGAGTTTACACGGAGTAGTAGTTTATTGTACAGACGCCAGCACTTAAAGCTACTACAATCTATCAAATTTATTTAATAGATTTTCGTCTTTATCGCTGAACAATAAGGTTCAAAGTTGATTGGGAAAATTTGACAGTTTCGGGTAGCTTGATGTGCTGGCGTCTGTACTTAGACAACATCGTAGTTACGACGGAAGAATAGACAAAATGACAGATAAACAATCACAATCTGTCATTTTGTCTATTCTTCCGTCGACAAAACTCGTTTTTACGGTGGTCATGCTACGCGTGCTGTACTTCATTAAATTCACACATAGTTTAAAAACCTCTGTCGACTTACCAAATCCTTTAAAGTTTAAAGTGAGCCAATTTTTTTGACCTATTTATTTTAAAAAGTGCTTCAAGGCACATAAATTCAAGAACTAAAAATATTCACTAAATAATCAGTTTAATTAGCAATAGATTCCTTGTGTGAGTGTCATGATGAGGGTTCAGTTGGTGGAAGAAATTCGTTAACCAGCTCAATAACTTTACGGACCTCATCCTCTGACAAACGCTCTTCACTTTCTTGCACAATCTGTAAATGGAAAGGTATTTATAACCATGATGTACATAATTATTGCTATATACATACAAGATGGACAAGACGATACGAAAATAAATTACACTGCGTAAGTATATTTATATATATATTTTTTTTCCTTTTATTTCAATTTGCAATCAATCGTCAGACCATTTATATTGATCAAATAACATTCCTAGTCTGCATACGAAAATTCAATCAAATATATCCAATAGTTTAGTAATTATATAGCTCAGGGATCACCATTTAGTTTCATTGACTGTTGCGGTCTGTTTGGTAGACGATTGCTAGCAACCAAGATCAAAACTTAATATCAATTAAGAAATAAAACTAAAAAAAACATGCCTTTTTTTGTTTTAATTAATATAGGTACAAATACTGTTAATAATGTAAAAAAAAACATTTTTTACTTTTAACTATCTGTCTAACGACAAAGCGCAGGCTAAATTAAATCATGTTTTAGTTACAAATTTTACAGTTTACTTAAAGTCCGTACAAAATAGGTTGTCATTAGTTGACTCCTGTTATAGCTAGTCAAAGATTGGCAGAACCCATAGTCCCATCATCACTACTATTTAGTTTTCTTTTAAGGTTTTTTTTTTATATCAATGTTAAGATTTATTTGATAGTTCCAAAATACTCTTATGCATCTGTCAGTGTTTTTATTTATTGTCGTATTGTCATCCCCACATTATATGTATTAAAATATTTTTTTATCAGTCTATGAAGAAGTGAGAAGTTATACAGGCTTTTTTTGTAATTTTATATCTCTACTTTCAAATACAAAATATTTTATTTCACATAAACCTACATGGGCACTTATGAAACGTCAGAAGCTAGGTGCACGGTTGTTTCTTATGGAGAAGAGCCAGCAAGAAACTCCACGGTTACTCTTTTAAAAATAATTGGCTTTTACAATACTTTGAAATAACATTGTTAGCTAGGTATGGGAGGACAGTGTAGGTTTTTCAATAAGTACCAAGTACTTAACAAAATAGAAAATGGTCTTTAGTTTTTAGGATGAGTTTAACCAGTTATAGTAAGCTGCCTGGCTACTTATCTCTTTTAAGGACCCTACATAAGATCAGCATGTACTTCGGTAACCCAGGTACCCTAGGTGAAATTGTCAGTGACACCAAGGTGTTGCTGGCCTTTTTTGAGGAGCTGGGGTGGATCGTAAAATCGATTTTCCCACCCGTACGCAAAATACGCGCTTTGACGTGGAGTTGCAGATACCAGCCCGTATTACCTATAATAAGATCAGCATGGGTAGGCTCCCGCAAAAACAGAAACGGGAATCTTGGCTGGACGTGGGAAGTGCAGGTTGTGGGGATGCTTGGGCCTATATCCAGCAGATGATGAAATGTAATAAATAGCTCACCAGCTGAATCTCTAGCTCCGTCCGAGGAGGGGTGTTCACCATCATGAGTTTCTCAGTCTTTGTCAGTTTGAACTTCTTCATAGCTTCTAGAAACTTCTGTATTGATTGTGCATTTTGTTTCTTACACTCTGTATCTTGTAGATAATGGACTGTCTGAAATAGGTTTATCATTAGCAAAAGTTGACTAGGCCAACAATAGTTAACTATTATGTTTATTACTTTAATTATTTATACTTCAATTTACAATGGTGTGTTTAAAGCGGACCTCACGCCACTAGCAAGGCAATCCCTGTCATTCAACTATTGAATAATACTGTATGTGTGGGTGCCGAATCCCTTGTTCACAAACTAAACTAAATTTAAGTTCAGTGCATCTTTTTCTTTCTATTTCATTAAGAAAAAGACAGAAGATAAATTTTAGTTTAGTCCTGTCAAATTAAATCAGCGCCTGTCACTACTCTATACAAGTTTAGACGTGATTAAAAACTTGCCTACTGAAATTACGTCAAGCGCTGATTGATTTGACAGGACTAAACTAAAATTTATCGTCTGTCCTTTTCTTAATGAAATAGAAAGAAAAAGATGTACTGAACTTAAATTTAGTTTAGTTTGTGAACAAGGGAATCGGCAGCGTTGTGTCCTAAACTGTTATGTCGCCAACCTTACACTTCACAGTTTTGTTGCAGAATGAAATTAGTTTTTGTTAAGTTTGTGGGTCACAGGCAGCAGCATCCACAACTTTGCTTCCAAAGCATGTTAAAACTGTGACACAGTGTGTGTCACTTCAAGTGTAATTAAATGATGAAAAAGTGTATCTGTAATTTACTCATGAAAGTAAATCATAGTATTACCACATGCATTACTAAAAACTTTTGGCACCTGACCTCATAAGTGACGGTTGCTAATGAGCCTTCCCGTTTATGCTTCTTCTGTGTGCTGTCTTTAAGCTGTTGTAAGATCTGCATCACCTCATAATTACAAAGGAAAGCTGCATTCACTTTGGTGCTAAAAAATTATGAAACAACTTCAAATTGGACCTTGAATAAACAAAGAAAGTTCTTACACCAACTTTAATTTGTTACTAAACATTGTTGGTAGTTTGGGTTTTTTTTAAACTAATTAATTAGTAGTACTGATCTTATTTGTTAATTTATGTTTGGCTATTTACCTGAAATAAATGAATTTATTTATTTATGTATAAAACGTGTTTGTGGCCAAGTAAAAACAGCCGCATGGTCAATCAAAAAGTTTAACCAACGCTTTTTAGTACATCATTTATTAATATAATTTGAAATTTAAAGCGAGTTAGATCTACTGAGTCTACCACTACTCTGATTCTGATAAATACATACGTCTCCATCAGGATGGATCTTTCGAATTGTTCAAAGCTGTTAACGGGCTAGTTTGACATTCCGTCACAACTTTTTTACTTGCTCTTAGTTAACTGGATATCTTTCGACTAGCTCTTTATCAAATCACTTTATCACGAGCTGCATTATATTATTATTCGAGGAAAGTTGTTAATTGTAAACAAAAAGAAACTGACATTAGGCATAATGCCGCGCTGCTGTCACAAAAATCATAGATTACAGACTTTGACATTGACATGTGATAGACCGGTTATTTTTAAGAGTATAGAGAGGTTTGAGTTTTGGATAAGAGTCTTTTTACTTGATTCCGAGGAATTATTCTTATATGTATGTATCTACACAAACAAAATAGAGATATGAGAATCTATTCCAGATAAGACATTTATTTCTCTGCTTGACTGTGTGTTTACACTGGCGAAACATTCACAACGAAACATGTTGGAATCTCTATTTTCTGTCAATTTTCCATACAAAGTTTGACAGGCAGTAGAGATTTCAACATGTTTTGTTGTGATGTTTCGCCAGTGCGAACGCATAGTGAGGAATAATGTTACATGGATTTGTACATAAATCATAATCTCCAATCTCGCTTCACACTCTTTAGGGTCTGGGTGGTAAGTTATCGTCATCGAACGGTATAATAATACAGGGTGTTCGATTTATATTTTCAACTCTGTGTAACTAAAGCCGGGTCTCCTGCTTGTGTTTTTACACAAAAACATCGCAACAAAGATAAGGTCATACACATTTGTCTATGGTTTGTATGAAAATAAATGTTTTTGTGTAAGCTTTTTTGTGAAATGTTTCGAAAATACATGCCAGGAGGCCCGGCTTCAGGCACTTCGGCGAAAAGATAATATTCTGAAAGTAAATGTGTCAATCGGTAGGTGATCGCGCTTTATCGCATCACTATCCACTCTCATGGCTAGCTAGTTTTACTTATAAAATTTCACGGCCTACCGAGCTCTGTCTAGTTTTTCTTTTCATTTTATGTTATTAAGATAATTTTGAAAACAAATATTAGTTTTGTAAAATATAATAATTAAAGTATTTGTATGTACGTAACGATGTTGTGCAAAACATTATCGTCAAAATTTTTCGTGACAAGCAGCGTAATGTCTAAAATATTTTCAATAATTCCAAGCGTTAAAGTACGAAAATTTAGCCAAGAAAACTTTACATCTGGTTTGTCAAAGATTGATACACCTTTAAATGCACACTTTTATCATTTCACAAATTTAAAATTACCACAAAATAAGGTTTTTGCCACCTACGTTTGGATCGATGGTAGTGGTATTAATTTACGTTGCAAAGATCGTATTTTAGACAATGTACCTTGTGACTTAAGTATGGTCCCGAAATGGGCTTTTGACGGAAGTTCAACTGGACAAGCAAAAACTGACGACTCAGACACTATATTATTGCCAGTCGCCTTATATAGAGATCCAATTCGCAAAAGCCCCCACGTTATTATACTATGCGAAACGTATTATGGCAATGGAACCCCCACTCCTTCAAACTATCGGGCTCATTGTGCAAATGTACTGAGCAAAATATCAGACCAAGATCCATGGTTTGGTATAGAACAAGAATATACAATGTTTGATTCGGATCTGTGGCCATTAGGATGGCCGAAAGTTCGTGGATATCCCGTAATAAAGTCTAAGTTCTCGTACTGCGGCATGGGCGAACACGTTGCAGGGAGGGATTTAGTTGAATGTCATGCCAGAGCGTGCGTTTATTCTGGCTTGGATTATGGCGGTTCTAATGCAGAAGTCATGAAAGGATCTTGGGAATATCAAGTTGGAACAACGATGGGGATCAAAGCTGCAGACGACTTATGGGTAGGACGATATTTGCTGGGACGAATTGCCGAGAACTTTGGGATTATCATAAGCTATCACCCAAAACCTGTGGGGAAAAACCAGCCAGGAATAGGGTGCCACCATAACTTTAGCACAAAAAAAATGCGTGAAGAAGGAGGAATTACAGAAATTGAAAGGGTATGTAAAGACTTATGTGCCAAGCATGGACAATATATGAAAAATTACGGACTAGGAGACGGTCAAGAAAACCGAAAAAGATTAACTGGGAAATTCGAAACTGCTTCATTTGAAAAATGTAGGTGGGGAGTGGCTGATCGTAGTGCTTCGATAAGATTACAAAGAAGTGTTAAGGTAGAAAAGAAAGGTTTTTTAGAAGACCGTAGACCTGCAGGTGATTGTGATCCATACAGAGTTTGCGCTCTTATAGCAGAAACATGTCTTAAATAGCGATTTTTTTTAGTAATTTTGTTCATATGTTTATATTTGGGGATTAAACGGTGAAAGTCTTTAGATAATGTTAGTCGAAATCTTATAATTTTACCTTGTCATGAAGCAGAAAAATAGATCGAGTGATAAAATACCTATTATAAATATAGAATGCTAGCCCGCCCCTGCTTCGCACGGATTCTGCGACTTGATAAAACATCGAGATTCGATAATGTTAGTTTAACTGTGCGTTTGCACTGGCGAAACATTACAACAAAACATGTTGAAATCTCTAGTTCCTGTCAAACATTGTTTAGAAAATTAACAGAAAATAGAGATTCCAACATGTTTTGCTGTAAATGTTTCACCAGTGCCTACACTTACACACAAACCTTCCGGAGTAAATTCTCTTATAAATAATGGTACCACCGTATCAACACCCGTTGGGTAGTTTAGAAAAACAGCTCGGACACAGACAGACACTTAAAGCAACTTTAAAATATAATAGATTTAAAGGGTGGCGATTTAGACACGTTTCCGTCAAAAAGGTATTCTACCCGTCAAATAAACAACTTTCACCATGAAACTCACCCAATTCGTGAAAAAACAATCTAATTCCTGTACAACAGTAACAGAGTATTTCGATTCAAGTATAAAAAGTTTGTTTTACGAATCGTAGGTATAATAAGACCAGTACCCTAATTGCGCAACTTATTTTCGTAAACAATTATGCGGATGCCTAATTTGTTTCATTTTGACTGTTCAACAACATTCATTGCGTTATTTACGTTGTTGAACAGATTTTTTTCCAACTTATGAAGCAATGGATTATCAATCTGTTTCAAATCAAAGCAGATTGTGATTGTGTTGTATTACGCAATTAGGGTACTGGTAGAATTACCCCCTTGACGAATGCAGGTCAGTAAATCGCCACAACTGTGTAAATGTAGGTATAGATAATAATTTTTGGAGTCCCCTCTTGGGTCACCCTTCCCCCCTACTGATCAAGAACCCATCAGTATGTCAAGATGGTCACCCATCCACAGACCAACCCCGGCAAGCGCAGCTTAACCTGATGGATCGACCCGTGCGGCTGTTATTACTTAGCCTCGAGCATGCCACTGAAAACCTAAAAAAATTGTTTTATCGCGATTGTTCCGCGATGCAGAATGAAAAACAAAAACTCTATACTCCATTTGAAACAAGATTAGACATTTAACTAAACCTTTTTTACAGTTCGTTCAACCGATTCTGACTTCTATTGCGTTGGTGGCATGACAAATGGCAGCTGCAGTAAACATTGGTATTGTAACCACTTTTTTTGCTTTTAATGCCATCCTTATGCCTACGGTATAGAAGTCAAAATCGGTTGAACGGCCTGTAAAAAAGGTTTGTTTAAATGTCTAATCTTATTTCAAATGGAATATAGGTATAATGCGACTAAGTTCCGATGTCGTCTTTAGCCACACAGTGTGGCCACAGTTATAGCACAATTAACATGCCCTGCATTCCGAGTTAAGCCAAAATTGATAATATCGTGAATCCGACCAAATTTTATAGTCACAATTATTACTCAATAGCCCTTATATTTTGTGACTATTAGGTTTTTGTTTGGAGGCTGGGCTTTTATTCAAAGCTGCTTTGAAACGAGAAGAAGTTATATTTTTATGAAAGTACAGACGCCAGCACATCAAGCTACCCGAAACTGTCAAATTTTCCCAATCAACATGGAACCTTACACTTCAGCGATAAAGTTGAAAATCTATTAAATAAATTTGACAGATTGTAGTAGCTTGAAGTGCTGGCGTCTGTACATAAATTAAGGAGACCTGTGTATTTTTTTTTCTTTTTACCGACTACAAAATATTGGAACTGCAAAATATTCACATATGATAATCTATTAGGGCTTCCAAACACATATACAAAATTTTATAGGTGTATGTATGTATGTATGTTAAAATGTATGTATGTTTTATGTATGTTTATTGAATTGTAACCGAAACCAAACTGGCCTCACGGTACAAATCCGCGGCGAGAACTAAAAATTAATAATAAGATTGTTACTCAATGGTGCCGATTCCCTTGTTCACAAACTAAACTAAATTTAAGTTCAGTGCATCTTTTTCTTTCTATTTCATTAAGAAAAGGACAGAAGATAAATTTTAGTTTAGTCCTGTCAAATTAATCAGCGCTTGACGTAAATTGACGTAATTTTAGTCGGCAAGTTTTTAATCACGTCTAAACTTGTATGGAGAGTGACAGGCGCTGATTAATTTGACAGGACTAAACTAAAATTTATCTTCAGTCCTTTTCTTAATGAAATAGAAAGAAAAAGATGCACTGAACTTAAATTTAGTTTAGTTTGTGAACAAGGGAATCGGCACCAATGGCAAACTAGATGGAGTTGAGACTAAATTGCTACGTAAACGCAGCATTTCTTGGTATGCTTGTATATCGTGTGGTTGTTTCAAAGTTTGTTGGGATCTAACTCATCTTATAGCAAGGCCATCAAGCTTTTTAACCCTACGACCCTACTCAAAGCAACATAAGCTTGATTGACCCTTTGCAAATAACCTTTTGCTTAAAACGACTGCAGTTTCGAGTGTTGTACCCTGTAACTTATACAGGATAAGTTTTTATCCAGTGCGCAAACTTTACGGGAACAGCAGATTTTTTTTTTTCGCGATTTCAGGTTTGGTCCTGTAGTAAAAGTTGTTCATAATGATGAGTAAAGTCACGTGTTATAGTTTGCGCACTGGATAAAAACTTACCCTCTATACAGTTACAGGCTACAGCCCAGCAGGCTAAGTATGAGCGGTAACATGCGTCGTTCCACGTCACCGTAACTACGATTAGCTTGAAACGTGCTTACTAGAAACAAATATTCCAGTTTAAACATAAAACTAAAAATTACGAAATAAAAGTAATTAAAAAAATTAAATCGACTTCAAAATTAAATTATCTCAAAATTATGAAATAATATTTTTTACATATACACGAAATTAACCAACAAAACGAAAGCAAAAGTTGGAAACAAATTAGGGGCCTACAATTTTTTTTGAGGTTTCAATCAAACAAACAAAAAAAAAAATGCTGCCTCAGGAGTCCTAACTTCCTAAGGGAGCATAATTGATTTGTAAAGGTGTTTTTTAGAGGCGGAGAACTTAAATTTAAATATAACATTCGCCCCTAAAAAGAAAAACTGGCAGTTCAAAATCGTTTTTTTTATACTCTAATTTGAAACATCAAAGAAGTAAAATGACATAATTTCGGAATCATTCAAATTTAAAATCAATGTGAAAAGTGAAAAAGTTCCAAAATTCCTGTGTAAATAATTTGGCAATTTTTGTAAAAAAATAGTGTAATAATAAAAATGATACGCATTCTAAGGTATTATCGTCCGTTGATTTGTAAGCCTAAAATATGTTTCTATGTAAATAAAAGGACCATACTGCAACATAATATTAATCATATCATTAACAAAAAAATAATGGATCGTTATTTGAGGCTTCCTTTGCCTTGTAATAAAATATTAGCTACATACGTGTGGATTGACGGTTCCGGCATTAATATGAGAGGCAAAGATCGTATCCTGGATTGTGTTCCATACAGCCCAGATGCTGCACCAGCGTGGGCTTTTGATGGCAGTTCCACAGGACAAGCCTCTACGGATAATTCCGATACAACTTTAAAACCGGCTGCTGTCTATAGAGACCCGTTTCGAGCTGATCCCCACGTCCTTATTTTATGTGAAGTATACATGGGTGAAGGCGGCAAACCAGCTAAAACAAATCACAGAGTCTATTGTAATGAGCTGTGCGAGATACATAAAGCCGAAGAGCCATGGTTCGGTTTGGAACAAGAGTACACCATGTTGGACAATGATGGATGGGGCCTGGGTTGGCCTAAAGGAGGTGGTTTTCCAGCAGTAAAATACGAGTTCTCGTATTGTGGGATAGGAGCAAAATATATATCAGGAAGAGAGGTATCCGAAGCTCACTGCAGAGCATGTCTATTTGCTGGATGTGATTTTGAAGGGACCAACGCTGAAGTGATGTATGGTTGTTGGGAGTGGCAAGTAGGCACTACTCTTGGCATTAAAGCTGCGGATGATATGTGGATAACACGTTACATAATGAATCGTGTCGGTGAAGAATACGGAGTAGACATCACGTACCATCCTAAGCCTTTCGGTCATTTACATCCAGGAGTCGGCATGCATCACAACTTCAGCACGAAGAGGATGCGTTCAGACGGAGGATATGCTTTCATAGAAGAGTGCATAAAGAAGTTGGAGAAGAACCATATGAAACACATGAAAAATTACGGTATTGATGAAGCTGGAAACAGATTACGATTGTCAGGAAAATTTGAAACCGCACCATTTGATAAATTCTCATGGGGTATCGCTAACCGGAAGGCTTCGATCCGTCTTCAAAGAAACATTAAAAAAAAAGGTAAAGGTTTCATGGAGGACAGAAGACCTGCTGGAGACTGTGACCCTTACCACGTTTGTGGATTATTATTGGAAACCTGCCTGGGGAGATCTGCTGCTGGTGGTGGTGGTGGTGGTGACGTATGTAAAAAAAAGTGCTGAAGAAGTTGGTTTTGGATAGTCTAAACAGTAAAAAAAAAATTGTCGTTATTACAATAAATTTTTTTTCGAGAACTTTTGTTTTGGTTGTGCTTTATTTTATTGGATATCTGTTAGGATAGGACGCTACCTCACTGATGCAATGCAGTTCATGCAGTGGTGGCGCAGCGAGGTCGCGCTAACAACAAATTGTATGGTTGTCAACGTGACCAAGCGGGCGTTAGGTGCCGCTGCGTCGTTCACTCGAAGCCCTATGATACAGACTTACGGGGTATCCTGCGTGAGCTACGAACGCGATCAACTCAAAGGCATACCCTGCTTGCAGTCTATATGGCAGTCTGCGGCGAGACGCGACGTAAAGGCTTGTGCAGACTAACGCGACCTATATTACTTTCCTCTATGAACGCGACACGCGACGCGACAGAAAGAGACCGCTCGTCGCGCGATGAGCGGTGCCTTTGTGTCGCGTCGCGTGTCGCGTTGGTCTGCACAAGCCTTAACGCGTACTTGTTTTGAGAACGATCAGACGCGACAAGGAAAATTGTACTGTACTTCGCAGGACACCCCGTAAGCTGACGTTCGGACGGACGTAATAAAATCGCGGCGGGATTTTATCGCACATTGGATTTTAACCTTCGGTGTTAAGACCACTCCCGACTCGTAGAGTCACAAGTTATCACACCAGTATGACAAACAGCTTTTTATTTCTTGTTTGTCACACTACGGGTTTTACCATGGTTTTACCTGAGGGTTTTACTCACCTTTTATATGTATATCATAACATTAGTGTTGTTATAAGTACAGACGCCAGCACATCAAGCTACCCGAAACTGTCAAATTTTCCCAATCAACTTTGAACCTTATGTTTTAGCGATAAAGTTGAAAATCAATTAAATAAATTTGACAGATTGTAGTAGCTTGAAGTGCTGGCGTCTGTAAAAATTGTCAAAATAAACAAAGACGTATGAATGTAGGTATAGGTATATCAACGCAGCATTTCCGTAAAAGATAATGTTATTATGTTAGTTTCAATTGCATATTAATGACGAAGACTATCAATTTGTCTCTTTTTCCTTGAGCTGTCTTCACCGACAATCGCAAAGCGAAATATCCAAAACAGCGGTTTTCTCGGGGGAATTAAAGTTTTTCCCACCTAAAGTAGTCAACCCGCCTTCGTGGTTTAAGCTACCTCCGTAAAAAGAAGCAAAGGAATGATTAAATTGTGTGAAAGAATATTTTGTAGACCTACAGCAGCGTTGCCAGACGTCCCGATTTTGGCGGGACGTCCCGATTTTTAAATCAAAATTAAGACGCAGATACATGAAAGTGACCTAGAATGGTTAGCTTGCGTGTTCTATACTGAGCTCACGCAACGCGTCGTACGTCCAGCCAGTAATAGGACTCGCCCATCAAAGAGCGCTGTCCCAAATTAGACGCATTATTAATTTATTACACGTAAAACAAAAGGTATTTTAATAAAAAACGTATACTAAAAGATCAGTAATTTAATTATCTTTAAAATGGTGAAGTTTTCAGAAAAATACGCTTGATTGATTTTGCGTCATTCTCGGTTTTTTATCCGTGTGAGAAATAACTTTAGAAATTAATTTCACTATGTAATATAAACATAATCGAAAATTTTCCTATATTAAAATATTAAGAAAATGCTCTAATTTAACATATATTTTTTTCAAATCACTAACATTACTCGTTTAGACGTCATCTTCAGTATAAAATCATTAAAAGTCAGCTATCGTCCCCTTAAATGTCCCGCGTGGGACAGGCTCAGTTCCGCTTTACGGGAATAGCTAGACCGTGCGTGCAGTATGCTGAAGAAGCGCGGCCGGGTGGCACAGACAAGTATGGAGTGGCCGCCCACCCGGCCGTAATCTCATTAGCTCCTTAGAATCTTAGATTAAATTATTTGAAACACCACATTTTTCTAATGAATAAAACTTTTGTTTACTGTGATTTTTGCTTTTTTATTTATTTTTATTCATAAAACTAAAAAGACTCAACTACCTAACGAATAGGGTACCTAAATCTGATTTAAAATATCATATTTTTATTAAAATACATTATACACACACACACATACACACATACATTATTTTTATTTTTATTACATTTTCTATGGCTATTTTTGCTATCTATTGTTACGTAACTTAAAACTCAAACAAAGAAATAAATATTTTAAAATTTCTGATTATATACGTTTTTTTACTATGTCCCGCTTTCGACGAAAGAATCCTACTTTTTTCACTCAAAAAGATTCAGAATCCCGACTTGGCAAAAAAAATAAAAACTGGCAACGCTGATCCACAGCCATTTCCACAATTGCTTTCTATCCTCGGCAAATTGGGGAGCACGACTGCGACGAGCGGTGCAGTGCTGCCAACTCTTAAAGTTCAAATTATCGAGTTCCCATGTCAAAATTATCGTATTTTGGACAAAATTATCGTACAAAAGAAAAACCCTAAATTCAAATTAAATACTCAATATCTCAATATCTATAGCAAATTGCTATCAAAATATGGATAATTTTATACTAGAGTCAAAGGGGAAGCATATGCCAAGTTCACCAGTAGTGGTGCTAGCTCAGCACAAACCTTAAACATGCTTATTCATAGTTTTTAGTTGAAATTTTTGTGTTTTCAAATAAAATAAAAAACTTAAGAGGAAAAACGAGAGAGATACTTACTTGTTGTTATTGACACACTTGACAATAGACATTGACATTTTTTGCGTATTTAACAAATACGTTTTGAAAATGGAACTGAATTTTTTTTCAGCAAATCACAAAATTAGCGTACGTTAGACATTCATTATCGTACATCGTACAGACGCCAGCACATCAAGCTACCCGAAACTGTCAAATTTTCCCAATCAACTTTGAACCTTACACTTCAGCGATAAAGTTGAAAATCTATTAAATAAATTTGACAGATTGTAGTAGCCTGATGTGCTGGCGTCTGTACCATAGGCCAAATTATCGTACGCCTCCATAATTATCGTACGGGTTGGCAACACTGGAGCGGTGCCTTTGTGTCGCGTCGCGTGTCGCGCTGGTTTGCACGAGCATAGTATAAAGAGTTCTAGTAGGCTATCTCCGGCCCAATCCGCGATATAATTGCCTACCATTAGTGATGGGCAGAGGATAAATACTCCGAGGATAAATACTCGAGTATTTATCAGAAATGGATAAATACTCGTTTTTACTAATTTTTATTTGATATTTACTCAAAATCATGGATAAAAATATTTTTTGCGCATCCAATGGTTATTTTTTATTAAATTAATTACTAATATTGTTATTTGGGCCTTCCAAAATACAACATTATAACATTATTTATTTCTGATGACAGTGGTGCCGATTCTCTTGTCATAAATGCCTCTAAAGTAGACTAAACATCACTAAAATTTAGTTTATTCCTGTCAAACGACGATTTCCCATTCTGAAATAGACTAAAGTGACACAATTAACTATATTTTCGTCTGACAGCACTAAGATGGTACTGAGATATTGGTGCCGATTCTCTTGTACAGACGCCAGCACATCAAGCTACTATAATCTGTCAAATCTATTTAATAGATTTTCAACTTTATTGCTGACGTCTAAGGTTCAAAGTTGATTGGGAAAATTTGACAGTTTCGGGTAGCTTGATGTGCTGGCGTCTGTACACCGAACTAAACTAACTAAACTGTCACTAAAATTCCTTACTTTTGACTATGAGAATCTCAAAGTTATTCTGCAAAATAACTTCTCTAAATTTAAAAATAATTTTGACACATCTAAATCGAATTTGACAATCGCAACTCCACACGTGATACCTAAACACGTGAATCTTTTTAGAGTTGGAGGCGCGCAGGGGGGCAGCCTCGACGTGTTTTATATGGATTTTTTCACTTTTTGTATGGAAAATAAGAAAAATATTACCTACATGTAGTGTTAGGGGTTTTAAGGGTCTTATAAAGGGTGTCGAAATTTTCATTACTTTTGCGATTGGACACACCGTTTTCGAGATACAAGAAAAAAAAAACATGTGTGCAATTCACACGTGGTAGAAGTGAAACCTTCAAAAATTTTAGCTTTGAGATAATGAAAATTTCAGGAAGAGGATAATTGTAGGTTTTAGTAATGATCATAGTGATACAAAGTTTGATACTGGGTCTAATAACCTTATATCACGCCCTTCCCCCTCATGCACATAAATGCGCGCGCAGTACTTGATCATTATTTTGCTGCGATGTTCTTTAAAACCGCGATATCTCCTAAGATATTCATTGAAATCGAATGATGTGAAGGGCAATTTTGTTTTAAATTAAATACTTGTGATGAATAATGTATTTATTTGGATAAGGATTAATATCATGTTTATAAAAACACCTTCGCAAATAATGCATTATTTTAGAACAAATTTGGTTAGCATAAAAAAGGTTATAGTGAGCCAACCTTAAAAGATAGACATATGCTGTCGCGGACTTTTTTTTAGAACTTTTAAAGGGAAACAATTCTGTCATACATGATTTTTGCGAAACTTTAACCGTTTACGCAGCGCACGCAGCGGAAACTCTGAAAAGGAAAAATAAAACCCCCGATTTTGAAACATTCTTCATTGGTGCTCCGCTCCTATTGGTCTTAGCGTGATGATATATAGCCTATAGCCTTTCTCAATAAATGGGCTATCTAACACTGAAAGAATTTTTCAAATCGGACCAGCAGTTCCTGAGATTAGCACGTTCAAGCAAATAAACAAACTCTTCAGCTTCAGAGAACCACGAACATAATACACTGTATGCTTCCTATCTCATTTTCTCCCACGTTAAATCTTATGAATTTGTGTCTGTCTCTTTTTACTGTCGCTTTTTCGTTTCATCGACTTTCAAATCACAACGATGCTAAAGAAGTTTTCATTTCAAAAATGTTTGTCATACTGGGAGTGACTACGAGTCGGAAAATCTAACGCAGTCTCGTCTCAGCGCGTTGAACCAGTGATAGCCTAGTGGTGTGACCGTCGGACTGCCAAGTCATAGGTCTCAATCTCGAACCCGAGGCACGCACGTCTGACTTTTTGGATTCATGTGCGTATTGTATAGTAATCACTTGAGACATTTCTCAACGGCATGTGAAGCCAAGTCAGAGGCCCATAGGCAGCATTAAATCCGATTCAATCCAGATGGGTCTAATTTTTGTGCCTGACAAGGCAACACGCGTATCGAATTCACCATCGGAATCATCTTCCGAAGAACTATAAATTAAATCCAATAGTAGTGCACTTGTCGAATCCATGTTACAGCTATTTCCAAATTAGAACATCCTTTAACATAAATTATGCTCCAAAAGCGTACACTTGCGACGACGACCACAGACTAAATGAGGGCAAAAATATATAATTACTAGCTTCTGCCCGCGACTTCGTCCGCGTGGAATAGTTACTTTGAGCTAACGCTAACTTTCACCCTTGACTTCGTTAACGTAAAAGGTGAAAATATATATGTAGTAAAAGAATATACCCGTATTTAGGTTTTATTTAACAAAATTTAACATAATGGTTACAATGACACGATCAATCCTGACAATTTAGTTTCTTCTTAACATGTGACGTTCAATATTGACCGAGGAGTTTATAATATATTACTACATTCTCCTGGGCTTAGTTATTGTGTCACGTAGTCATTTAGATGAGCAGGTGGGCGTCGTACTCTTTCAGAACGACGCAGAGTCTCTGGCGTGATGTTTTGTGGCTGGATCATTTCATTCTGGGAATGTCGTTGGCCATCTGTGTTGCGATCATCGCCATCGACTGCATCGATGAATTCGTCGTCCTCATTGGAATCAGATCCATCCGTTTCTAGAGATTCCCCAGCAGGAGCTAGGTGTCGATTAGACACGACAACTTCTCTACCACTGCTCAAACGCACACGAGAATGTTGAGGGTTACTTTCCAGAGTCTCTACTTCTTCGACCAGTGGATCATATTTGCTGGTTCGATTATGGTTTCGCATTAATACTTTCCCTGGGACATTTAGCCATGTAGGCATCGACTGACCACTGGAGGATCTCCTGGCATGAGAAAACATACGCTCATGGGGCGTACTATTTGTAGCCGTGCAAAGAAGTGATCTTATAGAATGCAGAGCCTGAGTTAAAACTGACTCCCATTTGGTTACAGGCAGATCACGGCTTCTCAGAGCCAATTGTACTGTTCGCCAAATAATTCCGTTGTATCTCTCCGTTTGTCCATTACCCTGAGGATTGTATGGTGTAGTGTAGCTCGTAGCAATGCCCTTCTGGTGAAGAAAGTCTTTCATCTCTTTTGAAAGAAAACAAGTACCACGATCTGAGTGTACATAAGTTGGCATTCCAAATATAGAGAATAAATCGGTCAGTTTATTAATTACCGTGTTTGTACTCAAGTCTGGGCAGGGATATGCAAATGGGAATCTAGAATATTCGTCCACAATTGTAAGAATATATCGATTCTTCCCAGTCCCATCTGAGGGAAGTGGACCCTTAAAATCTATCGATATTCTTTCGAATGGGGCCATTGCTTTTATTAGTTTTCCCATGTTTTGTTGAAAACGAGGTTTTACTTCTGCACATATAGAACAATTCGCAGTAATACGTTTTATCTCTTCAGTGGAGTAAGCTAAATTTTTGCTACGAACCCAATGAAGCATTCTTGTTACTCCAGGATGACACAAGGTTTTATGCAGTTCTTTGAGTGCATTTTCTGAACTGTGTACAGAGGCTACTAATGGTGCATTGGCTCTTGATAAAGCATCAGCTGCTATATTTTCCTTCCCTGGGCGATAAACTATGTCAAAATTGTATTCAGAAAGTTCTAATCGCCAACGTTGTATTTTGTCATTTTTAATTCTCGACGAATGTTGCTGATTGAACATGAATGCGACTGATTTTTGGTCAGTTATCAGTTTAAACTCTCGTCCGATGAGGAATTGTCTCCATTTCCGAAGACATTCGACTATAGCCGCGGCCTCTTTCTCTATGGCTGGGTGATTCCTCTCGCTACTGTGAAGGCTTCTTGAGAAAAACGCAACAGGTCTGCCTTCTTGTGACAGAGTTCCCGCGATAGCATAGTCTGAAGCGTCTGTTTCAACAACAAATTGTATGTTGTCATCAATCGCGTTTACTGCTGAATTGGCTATCTCTTGCTTTAGAGCGTTAAAAGCGTTTGCAGCCTCGGAATCGAGAGGGAATGTGCCTTGCGAAACGAGGGACTGAATTTTATGAGAGAATCTTGGCACATATTTAGAATAGTGGGCAAATAGTCCCAATGCTCGCCTGAGCGATGCCGAGTCAGAAGGCAGAGGCAGCTCTAATAGTGGACGTAGACGATCTGGGTCGGGTTTAATTACTCCGTTGTTTATAGTATATCCTAGAATACTTATCTCTTTCAATGAAAACTCACTCTTTTCAAGATTCAGTGTAAGGTTATACCGTTTCACAATATCAAGAAAACGTTGCAGTTTTTGATCGTGGTCAGCTTGGGTTGTTCCACAGACTGTTATGTCGTCCAAATATGCGTATACTCCTATAAGTTTCTCTTTCGAAATTATATTATTGATAGTTCTTTGAAAAACCGCTACTCCGTTGGTAACCCCGAAAGGTATTCTTCGAAATTGGTATAAATTACCTTCTGCTTCAAATGCTGTATAAGGTTTTTCTGTTTCAAGAATTGGAATCTGATGGTAGGCACTTTTTAAGTCAATTTTGCTGTAGACACTATGTTTGGCCACCTTAGAAACTATTTGTTCAATACTTGGTAAAGGGTAAGCGTCTAGTTGCGTGTATCTATTTACAGTCTGAGAGTAGTCTATACACATCCTTTTTTTATGATTTTCATTTGTAGTTACAAGCACTTGTGCTCTCCATGGTGACGAGCTAGGTTCTATAATCCCTTCAGCTAGTAATTTCCTTATTTCAGTACGAATAAACTGCATGTCACTATCTGAGTATCGTCGTGACTTAACAGCTATAGGCTTGCAGTCTGGTAAGAGATTCGGGAATAAGCAGATTGGATCGATATTGGCTTGAGATAGTGCACATAATTTCAGGGGAGCTCCAGATCCGCCGAAATGCATTTCTAATGTATTATATCTCTTAAGAATATCATGACCAATTATGACATCCGTACATAAGTTCTCCATTATTAATAGGTTCGCTTGAAAACTATGACCTTGCAGATCAATATTGACGGAGCACAGTGCATCTACCTTTGTGTTTAAATTTGAAGCTGCCATGCTGACATTTTGATAGCATGAGCTCTTTTGTATGTTATGTTGACAAACTAGTCGGCTGTCTATAAAACTAGCAGTACTCCCTGTGTCAATCAATGCTCTGGCTATAAATAATTCGTTTATTTTTATCGGTATCATAGCTTTATCAAGATCAGTTGTAGCGGCCACGATACATGATAACAATTTCTGCGACTCTCCATTTTCCATATGTTTGATCGGTTCGTCTATGGCATCAGTAAAAGCACTTCGTTGTGGTGGCGCAGTCACTACACTTTTGCACACTTTTGCAAAGTGTGCAAAATATATATATTTTTTATAATACGTACTTTACCTAAAATAGCTCCATTTTAGGTACCTACATCACGCTTTTATCAGTAAGAGTGGAACTTTAAAACGTTAGGTAAAAGTACTGGTTCTTAAAATCTTATAGGTACCCATCATGTAGATTGTAGGTTATTCTCAAAAAAACTCAAAACTAAAGTTATTTTCGTTGTTACGTCAGCACATCAAGCTACCCGAAACTGTCAAATTTTCCCAATCAACTTCGAACCTTACTATTCAGCGATAAAGTTGAAAATCTATTAATCTATTCTTTCTTTCTTTCTATTAAATAAATCTGACAGATTGTATTAGCCTGATGTGCTGGCGTCTGTACTTCTGCGTACAATATATTTTTAGTTTTGTTTTCTTCCGGCAGAAGTAGATATTGATTTTCACCAGAACCAGATCTCGATAGGGCAACATATAGTTGCCCGTGCGAAAAACTCTCTTGGCGTAAATATATTCCTACGTGCTTAAATGTTTGCCCCTGGGCCTTATTAATTGTTATTGCAAACGATACCTTCACCGGAAATTTAATTCTTTTAAATGCGCGCGCAGTACTTCTCCTAAGATATTCATTGAAATCGAATGATGTGAAGGGCAATTTTGTTTTAAATTAAATACTTGTGATGAATAACGTATTTATTTGAATAAGGATTAATGTCATGTTTATAAAAACACCTTCGCAAATAACGCATTATTTTTGAACAAATTTGGTTAGCATAAAAAAGGTTAGAGTGAACCAACCTTAAAAGATAGACATATGCTGTCGCGGACTTTTTTTTAGAACTTTTAAAGGGGAACAATTCTGTCATACATGATTTTTGCGAAACTTTAACCGTTTACACAGCGCACGCAGCGGAAGCTCTCAAAAGGAAAAAATTTAACCCGATTTTGAAACATTCTTCATTGGTGCTCCGCTCCTATTGGTCTTAGCGTGATGATATATAGCCTATAGCCTTCCTCGATAAATAGGCTATCTAACACTGAAAGAATTTTTCAAATCGGATCTGTAGTTTCTGAGATTAGCGCGTTCAAGCAAACAAACAAACAAACAAACTCTTCAGCTTTATATATTAGTATAGATTATAGTATAGCTACCGTATGTAGGGGCTTGCTATAATATTATATAGTATTTAACACAGTATTTAATATGTACTATAGCTACGTCTGTGACGGGCTTAATCCCCATAATGTCATGATTTTATGAAATCTAAACTACATTTTCGAAATTATGCTTCTGGCTACAGTCGCCACTAACCAAAGAAGAAGAAGAAAGTGTTCTATAAAACAAAGAAAAAGTCTCTTCCCTTTATATTACTATACTCTTTGAATCCAACCATCTTGTGCAAGGTTTGGGGATAAGATATAAGTTTTTCGAATTGTTGACAGCTTTCAGCTGAATCCAACAGAGTGCAATTCAGCGCGGTGTAAAAACATACTATTGGATTTTCAACTCTTGGTGCCAAGCAGAGCGTTGAAAATCTAGTGCGTGATTAAATCCCGTCGCGATTTTATTACGTCCGGGCGAACGTGGGCTTAGTACACTGCTTGTGTGTGACTCAAAACCTATTAGCACCTGTCGGCAAAATAATGCAATCATCATAGGTCTGCATTACAATGAAAATTAAAATATTTAGTTACGTCAGAATCTTATATTATGTCGACCAGTAGGTACCCTAATTGCGTAATACATGATCAATCACAATCTAAATCATTTTGAAACAGATTGCTAATCCATTCCTTCATAAGTTGGAAAAAAATCTGCTCAACAAATATAACCCAATTAATGTTGTTGAACTGTTAAAATGAAACAGATTAGTCTTATGTGATTTAAAGCTAGGGTTTTATAAAAGGGTGGTGCCCGCCACTTATTGTTTGCACTTTACGGGCGAATGACGTCACCGATACGTTAGTTGGTGTATTTTCTTAGAGAGTATTCTTAGCACCGTTAATCAAACCCCGCTGCCAAAGATGTAGATTTACCCTCACTGTACTTAGTCACGTGAAAAAGTGTCAATGGGGATAAAAACTGCCACAATGGGGACTAAAACATAAAAATACGGGGACCCATGCATTTGCCAAAGATGTTATAAGAAGAAAACTGTATGAGAAAAATCTTCGAAGAAAATTGGAATCTGATATTTCGTCGAGACGATGTGCTATCCTTTAAGCCTTATAAGGGAGAAAGTGGTTTATAGATGATGGTCCCAAGAGAACAGTCTGTTTTCATTATATACAGGCACTTGTGATGTGATATTGTGTAAATTATAGTAAAGTGTGGGTGTGTTTATATTATCATATTAGATCAGTGCTAGAAGTGCTATCTCTGAGGTTTTTCAGTCAGGAAGATTATGCCCGAGTTGGTTTTCAACTCTGATCAGGTTATTTCTATCGTACGCCTCCAGTCTTTAACAAAACCGAACTTAAAGTCAACAAACACAAAATAACCTATAAAATATAAAACGTTCATAATTTATTGACTTATCCACTAAAGCTGCTTTTTTACCAGTGGTAGACGCTTCCCCTGTCCTTAGATCGCTACATTCCAAGTCTCATACATAAATATCTAGTTTTCGTATAATTTGTGATCGACACAAAAGTAAACTCAATGGCGGTTTAAAGACGTACAACTGTGCTGCCATCTGTTCTGAACTTTCAGTTTTTAATCTCATACTGAGAAAAGTGAGCTCATACATTATAGTCATTGTCTGTCAGATCAGAAGTGTCAAAGTGAAACAGAAACGCGATTTTCATTTGACGCGTCAGGCGAATATAACGATCTAAATCTTTGCCGCTGACATCATTTTCATAACAGTCATCATTGCGGCCGTTTAAATGCGGCCACCGCTCTTCTAGTACACCGTAGCTGACAATAAACATATTTTATAACTGTGCACTCAAAGTGACTGACAGATCCGATTGTTTCAACCGGCGGATTTGGTTCGCCGTATTGCGTTCTCTGTCCGGCCCGTAGCAAGTTCGATCGTCTGAGAATGTCAGTGTTATTATTGTCTCTGGTTTTAAAAATAGTGCTCAGAAAACCAGAGACAATAATTTAAAAAGAAAACCGTGCCGCCATTTTCATTCTTTTCTCTATTCCTTTTCGTCATATGGCGTATTAGGTGCGTTCGCTTACGTCCGCCATATTAAATGAAATCAATAAAATAAGACAAAATGTCGCCTTACTAAAGTGCGTGAAAATAATCCACCAACATCCAGTTATTGTGTGATTAAATCATCAAGAGGATCACAATGGAGAATTCCTACGGTGTGGGGGTTGTTAACAGATACGCTCTTTTCTTGGACGATGAGTCCGATCCTCTTGATGCGTTAAAAGCGCGAGAGCAAGCGAAGGAGCTCAAAAAGAAGACCAAAGAAGCCGAAAAGGAGAACAAGGGCAAACCTGAGACCAAACCTAAAGGTGGCGCTCCCGCTATCAGGAAGGGAATCAAGGAAACCCAAAATGTAAAGTCTCAAGAAAACAGGAGCGGTGAGCAACAGAAGCCTAAAGGCCCTCCCAGGCCTACCGACCGCAACACTGAACGTCCACCTCCGCGTCGCCGTGAGGATCGGCCGCAGAATGGCGCCGTCGAGAACAAGGAAGGAGCCCCTCGACCACCCCGGCGTGAGTTTGGTGACCGCAGGCCTAATTTTGAGCGACGCAATTTCAGCGACAATCCTGAGGGAGCCGAGCGCCGTGGGCCGAGGCCGCCGCGTGAACCTCGCGAACCTCGCGAGTCTCGCGACATTCGCGACAGTCGCGACGGACCGCGCGGGCCGCGTCCGTTCGACAATAGAGGCAAGCGCGAGTTTGACAGAAGATCCGGCTCCGACAAGACCGGTGTGAAGCCGGTGGACAAGCGTGAGGGTGCCGGTCCTCATAACTGGGGCACGCTTAAGGATGAGATTGATGAGCTCAACAAGACCGGTTCCGAAGGTGAGGTAGCTGAGGAGAAAGCGGTCGATGCGGCTGCTGGCGCCGGCGACGGACAGCAGCCCGAGACAGAGCGCGCCGCCGTTCCCACCGAAGAGGAGCCGCGCGAACTAACGCTTGACGAGTACAAGGCGCTCAGAAATGCCCAACGCACTCAGCCGCAGTACAATCTGCGAAAGGCCGGCGAGGGCGAGGACCTGAGCCAGTGGAAGAACCTGGTGATGCTCGAGAAGAAAAAGGAAGGCGAACGAGGTGAGGACGATGACAGCGACGACGAGTTCGATATGGCCGACTATCCGCAGCGCGTGGGGCGCCAGAAGCGCGTGCTCGGCATCGAGTTCACGTTCAACGACACGGCGCGGCGCGGAGGTGGCGGGCCGCGGGGTCGCGGGCGCGGGCGCGGCCGCGGCCGGGGCCCGCCGCGCGAGCCCGAGCCGGTGGAGGAGCGCCCGCCGCTGCGTGCGCCGGCCGCACCACCTAAGGTTGATGACAGCAAGGATTTTCCCTCTCTTGGCTAGACTCACAGTGAGCCTTCGCTCTTCTCCCTTTCGATAGAGTTACAAATTAAAAATATTGTATGTACCGTTATTTTTGAAGTAAATATACAAAATATTTACATGAGCGTGTATTATATTACATTAAAATTTAGTTGATTTCTTCGGAAACCACCTTTCAATTTACTAATTGACTTGATCGGGTTCAATTTGAAAGTTATTGAAATGGGGGTTGACTAGTCTTGCTCGCGAATCACATAGGATGTTGTAGAGGGGGAGGATAATTTTTAAGAGTTTTAATTTTGGATTCACATAGCTACAGTATGCATACGGAACTATAATAACAGTAGCTTTTATCATATTGTAATCACAGCTTATGATTTAACTATGAGTTTTATGGAATAAGGATTTTAAAACTTACTGACTGTGACAAGCTATGAATTAACTCCGTCACAATTTAGAGTAGAACATGCAAAGTAACTCTTGTTGCATTTTTTATCATGAGTTTGTGTTCACAAATGCAGACTTTGGGAACTGTAAATAGTTGATATATGTTAAAAGATAAGGTCTTAAAAATAACAAGGTTGATTTTTGTTGTTACACAACTTCAGAAAAATAAACATTTTGTATGTGTGATATTTTTCTTAATTATTTTCCTATTTTTCTGTATTCCTCCCCCAGCCTTCTATCTCTAGTAGCATAACATGAATATCTTGTAGAATTAATCTCTTCACATGTACCTAACTACAAGTCAAGGGGCAAATAAAAGCAATAATTTTCAAATAATGTTGTATATTGACACATTTTATCACTTTCACGCAAAAACAATTTACTTAAAATTTAGAGATAATAAAACAATACACATTTGGAGTTAAATATTCAACATAATAGAATTATTACGTACAAAAATAAACATCAATTACACAGAAGTGTAGAGTTCATAAGCACAATAAATAATATATTTACATTACATATGAGACATTCAATACTGTTTTAGATCTGCATGTTGAGACGGGCAACATCCGTTTGTCATGAACTGCACGATTACTAACTATACAACGGTTCTAATTTATAATATAATAAAGGAACATAAATAATTGTTAAATGAATTCTATGTATCTTGCACATTCATGACTCAATAATGTTAGTTTTATAGTAAAAATGGTACATCTATAAATTCACGAACAGGATAGCTAAGACCGCAGGTAGCGGGAATATATAATAATATACAAGTGTTTGACATAGTTCAAACAAAATTATTGATAATAATAATAAAATTGTAGCTGACTAGTGTTGCTTGTAATTGGAGATTTAGAAACTTAATTGATAAAAAAAAAAACTTAAATTATTTTTATTAGCAGGTAAGATGCAAATAAACTATTTAGTTTCAATGATAAAATTTTGTAGTATGCAGCAAATTAACATAGTGTTCGCAATAATTTAAAATTACTTCTTATCAAGAGTGATACAAGGTTACATTTATAATATTATAAATTAGTGACGTAAAAGCGTAATTACTAAACACAGGACTTGAGTCCCATTTCACAGCCACAATATACGTTCACTTATAATAAAAGCGATAATAAAGTACAAACCTCGTAGAATACGCGGCCAGTTATTATATAATAATAAATACCTAGGCACATCTACACATGTTTATTTATTAAACTGCTAAAATCTTTGTTTGTCCATTACACTATCAATTGACTATTATTTACATTGACAACAATACTTGTAATTACTCACAATTATTTACAGCTGCAAATGTATTTTCAATACTTCATACTGTATACTCTCAAACTTAGCGGTTGGCTTGAATTAACTTAATTACAATCATGTTAATAAGTTTGTTAATTTCAAGGATACAGTTAAGATTCACATAATATGATGTATAATAATTTACTTTATATTTATTACCTCATATAGCAAATACAAATGCGAGTTAGAATGGAGGTCAATCATGGGTTTCGTATCGCATCGGGCCAGATAACACATTGTAGGTACCACAAACAAAATGTGCCAACAACATGGCCACTAAAAATCGTTGTCGGGCCGAATCTTGATATCGTCCAGGGTTCTGCGAAGCATACGCTTCTAGAGCGCTCTAAGTAATGCTCGTGAAGTCACAAAATGCTACATTTTCGAGCAATCGAGCTGAATAGAGCGTCGTACGTAAAGCATTATAAAAGTGGTGCATCAGTCGAGCGGATGTGTTCATTCGATGCCGAAGGTGTTGGTTTCTTCGACGGCTAGCAACAGCTTCTCGTGCAGCAGGTGCGGCGTGGGATAGGGCGGCAGGTCCAGGCGGTTGAAGCAGGTGTGCGCGCGCGGCAGCGACTCGACGCGGCCCCAGCGCTCGATGCAGAAGCGGCGCGGGCCCGTGGAGCCGCGCAGCGCCGCGAAGCCCTCGTACGGGATGGACGACGTGCCCGTCACGAACTGCACCAGGCGCAGGCGCTGCTCATTCGTAAACCTGCCGGAAATTAAATGCACGTTATTTATGTACATATAAGGACACAAAGCTGCTTATTGCATTATAAATTTCTTCTAGCAGACCTGCGACAGTAGAGTTCAATGAGAGACGTAGACTATGAGTAAAACAGTGTAAAGGAAAACTTAAATTAGACTATCGCAACATAAATACAAATAATTGTACAGGTTTGAACTAAAAACACATACAAATAATATACACATATAGAACTAAATAGGTACATGTATTAATTTCACTAATAGACCATGTTTGAAGCGACGACAGTCTGACACTTCCGCTGTTTCGCATTTATTTAAATATAAGGAAGTGTGGATGGTAGCCAGCGTTTATTATGGGTGATGGCGACGTTTTCGTTCGCATTCATATAATGTGATTTAGTCAGAATACTTTTTATTATGTACACTATATAAATGTAGAAACTTTACTTAGGATGACAATGGGCGGTCTTATCGCTACAAGCGATGTTTTAAAGACAACCTTTGGATTTCAAAAGGATAACAAAGTAATAGTTACCTACATAAAGCAATGGCACGTAAAATTTTATCGGAGAGGCAACCGGATGGCGAGTGGTAATCTGGGTATTGAAGTGATACCGTCCGAATGGACCCCAAATGGACGGGGGCGGAGATATGGGGGATGGGGGCCTAACGTTTTTTTTTGACATGGCATTCAAAATTTAAGCTCTAGTATGTGCAAGGCATTTGTGTGTGTCAATGCCATCCGGTTGCCACCCCCCAACATCGTTATAATTGAAATAATGTAACATATAATTCTTGAAACTCCTTACTTATTATCACCAAAAATGAGGGTTAATTTTATCAAAACCAGAGGACATTGATACACACAAATGCCTTGTACATAATAGAGCCTAAATTTTGAATGCCATGTCAAAAAAAAAAATGTTAGGCCCCAATCCCCCATATCTCCGCCCCCGTCCATTTGGGGTCTATTCGGACGGTACGGGAGGGTATCACTTCAATACCCAGATTACCACTCGCCATCCGGTTGCCTGTTCGATAAAATTTTACGTGCCATTGCCTTGAATATAAGGCTATATGAGTAAGGGAAGACAGAACAAATGATGGATGGGCTGTATGAAAGATGATATGGCTGGAAAGGTGGTGACCACCGAGTTGACGACTAAATAAATATGGAAGAAAAAGTTATCACGTTGACAACAAATAAATAAGGATCAGGGGCAAGAGAACGATGATGATTCATCGCCCGGCAAGTTATGAAGCGACGCTAACCTGTCGATAGCCTGCCAGAACCAGAGGATGACGGGGTGCGCGTCGTGGTACCCGCCGCGGTACTCGGTGTGCGCGCGCCAGTCGGCCACGTCCAGCTCGGGCGCGCCCGCGATCACCAGCTCCAGCTCGCGCGCGTCGAACGCCGCCACCAGCCGCGGGTCCACCACCTGCGCGACACGAATTAATTAGGAAACGTTAAGAAATGTGAATAAAATTAAAATATGGCACATACGTCGTTTCGGGAACGAAGATTATCGACGCGTTCAAATTAAATGCAAGTCGAGTGATGCGATTAGCTGTTGATAAATCATTCAACCGGCAGTTTACGCGCGTTTGAAGATTTGACACATTAATTTTGCGTTCATTTTAGTTCGAGAACCTGCGCCATAGACTTTGTAGAGCGTCGTATCTTATCACTCATACATGTGCAATTTTATCGGTAGTGTATACAGGGTGGCAGGGACATCGATGCGAAAACTATTACCATGGATTCAGTACATGATTCTTCTGAACGCCCCAGCGTTGAAATTTTTCGTCGGTTAAAAAAAATCTGCTGTTTCATAGAAAAAGTGCAATCAATATCTACGAGGTCAAAATGTACGGAACAGCAGATTTTTTATTTAATATACGAAAAATTTCAACGCAGGGGGTTCAGAATCATGTACTGAATTCACGGTAACAGTTTTCGCGTCGATGTCCCTGCCATCCTGTATAAACTTGCTTTATTTGTATTTTAAGGGCAGCTACTGAGCGTTTTTGTTGTCCGACTCAGCATGTAGATTGTAGCAGTACCTACAATGGATCATGATCAATTGATCATAAAAAAGTCTACATTATCCGACAAAACCTTCAGACCAGGAGAAGATGAGATTTACACGATAAGATTGGGTCGAACCAAAAATTTCCTTCCGTCCCGTGATGTGTAACCGCTGCTATTTACCATAAAGTACAAATATAGACAAACATAGACTCCGGGCTGCTACTGGGAAATTCCACAGACAAAAATCCAATAACACTGCCCGTCCTGGTGACCCAACCCAGCAGCCTCACGGTCAGCAGTCTTTTTATTTTTCTACGTTTGTGTCACTGCATCTACATCTTCCTGTGCGAGTTCCAATAAATAGTTTTCTTTCTTTCTTTTAACAAGTAATTTCCCTCACCTCATGGAAGCCCCGCACCAGCCACTCGGTCTGCTCCGCCACGCCGCGCTCGACGCGCCAGCGCACCACGCGCTCGAGGTACTCCTTCTTGTTGCGCTCGGTCACGGGCACGTCGCGCCCGCCCGGCTTCAGCTCGCGCTCGAGCACGCGCCCGTCGGCGAGACGCTCCGACACCGCGAATGTTAGCTCCAGGGATGACACGCAACGTGCTGACTGGAATTGGTAGAGAGACCGTTGTTGTTACAAGCCGTGAGCACGATTGCATCAAAATGTCGACACTTTCATCCCTTTGGTGCTCACCTTCGTTACAAAAGGAATTCGTGTACAAAATTTCAAGCTTCTAGACCCAGCAATTAAGGCTGTGCGTTGTTTATCAGTAAATTTATTAAAACTCCATGCACAAGTAAAAAAATCGTTTTCTACCAGTCAACCTAAGGGTGATGCAGAGACAAAACATGGCACCTCAAAAATAACTATAAAATACAAAAATTAATACTAATACACATTTTGACGAGCTGAGCGAACATAAATGTAGGAAACAGTAGTTTTTTATCGCTTAAGAGGATGCCCATGAATACAATTTCTCCCTGTATGTCAGTCTATGCCAGAATGTGGCTCAATGGTCACCTATCTCACCTGTAACCACCGCAGCGATGCGGCGAACTGCGCATCAAGCGCATCAACATCTTCAAGCGCGGGCGGCAGGCGCAGCAAGGCGCGGTACAGAGCCCGCGTGAACCAAGCCTCCAGCAGGTAGCCGTGCACCAGCGCCAGGCCCAGCACGCGACCCGAGAAACGGAACCTGCAGACAAACATTTAGGCCGTCACAATACAGAATACTGGTTACTTTCTTTCTTGGACATTACTAACATCGCTGACGGAAAACAACGTGAGGAAACCTGTACCTACCCTAATTGTGTAATACACAATCAATCACAATCTGTTTCGATTTGAAACAGATTGCTAATCCATTGCTTGATAAGTTGGAAAAAAAATCTGCTCAACAACGTAAATAACGCAATGAATGTTGTTGAACTGTCAAAATGAAACAAATTTGTCATAATCGTTTATGAAAATAGGGTACTGAACTTATCTATAGGTACTATCATCATCATCATCAGCCTATAAATGTTCCCACTGCTGGGACACAGGCCTCCTCTCTGTGAGAGGCAGTGGGCCGTAATCCAACCACGCGGGCCCAGTGCGGGTTGGTAGATGTCACATGTCTTCGAATTTTCAGTTCTAGGACATGCCGGTTTCTTCACGATGTTTTCCTTCACTGTTTTGAGAGCAGTGGTGATGAAATAATTTACACAAAGTAAAGCGCCTGTCTGGGTTCGAACCTACGATCTACAATTCGTAAGTCGCGGCCGTTACCACTGGGCCACCACTGCTCTGCATCTATACTATATATACTATTACTAATTTATTAAAGCTGAAGAATTTGTTTGTTGGTTCGAACGCGCTAATATCTGGAAGTAATTATCGGATTTGAACAAATATTTTTGCAATTGATAGCCTAATTCTTGAGGAAGGAAGGCTACTGTCTTAACATCACGCTACGACACTTAGCAGCAGAAAAAGAAAAAAAAGTCGAAAAGAACGCTAATCGAATAGAAAAGTAATAAAGAAAATACGTAGCGCGGGCGGGAAATATGGCTGTTATTTTAGTACATTGTGGTGTCTTACAACTTCCAAGCGAACGAAGTTGCGGGCAGAAGCTAGTAAATACACCCCCAGGGTCTTACATTACACAGGAATGTAGATGTCGTGGCCAGATCTTAGAATTGAGCGTTTCATGAAATGATCGACCATTTCATGAAATGGTTGCATTTCATGAAATAGAACATCGACTGCTGGCCACATCATGATGTGGTCTGGCCAGATCATTGAACACTCAACGTTTGACGATATGAACTGTTAAACGCACGACTACTTCATGATGTGGCCAAACATTAGTGATCATATCGCAAAATAGATTATCTACCGGTAGAGGCGTTGATGTCGCTTTGTTTTCGTTGTGCATCATGGCGACAGACGATACTTCGATTGAAAAAGCAATTATAAATATGCAAATGGAAGATAAAAGTTCAGTGAAGTATCGTTATTATACCAAGCTACGTGACTTTTATGAAATTCACTCGAAAAACGTGCGCAACCTTAAAAAGCCATGTAGTTTGGAACGTATTTCACAGGTTAGTATTTAACTATTCAAGTCTTATTCACTATTTTTTTTTATTCTGGAATGAAAGCTATTTAAAATGTTTTATTTATCCATTGAGCCAGGTTATTGAAAGTTAATGAATGCCAGTAATATTTGCATGGATACCCTACTTAATGATATAGCCAAACATCGACTGACATATCATTAAACGTTGACGTTTGAACGATATGATCAATTTTAGCTGGCCATTTCATGAAACACAACCATTTCATGAAATAGTCGATCTTTTCATGAAAGGATCAATTCTAAGATCTGGTCACGACATATATATTAAGTAGGTTCGGTGTGCGAGTAGGAGTGCAACAATAAAAACAGTTGCAGAAAGGAGGCAAAACAAATTTTTCGATCGCAGAGCACTCTCTAATGCATTGCATTGTGAGTCGTGCAAAATGATGTACCATCGAAGAAACCCATACCTATACACCGTAAGGACTATTTCTGCTTGCAGCGCTCGGCCGATGTAGTAACGGTTACCTACGAAAAAAAAGGATCGTGTGCACGGGATTTTGTTTTCGATTTGCTTAGGTATGGGTTTCTTCGAGGGTACCTTATGATGATGTATGTAAGAATGATATAAAGAGCTGAGATCTGCTCTTTACGGCCTTTTTAAAGTACCTAAACCTTACAGCTGTGGGCTTACCAGCCCTGACCGTTTACCATGGTCCATATGGTATTTTATACCAAAAGATAAGATAATTATGTACCATAACAATGTATAATACTTGAGCTATACTAACAGCATCTAATGTACATAGTAACTTTGTATTTACAGATGTCTGAACAACTGAGTCTGCCTAAAATTAACACATGACCTATATAATGGTGTCTGAAAATATTGGAAATGTCTCCAACTACGCTCAAAATATTACAGAGCTCAAGCAACGGTGCGTAGAAATCGTTACACATCAGTTCAATCGTAACGTGATATTATTAAATAGTTACTTCAGAACGTGCACAAAAACTTTGTAAATCTGTCTGTTTGTTTGTAACCAAATACATGGTGTTTGTTGTAATTCGAGACGCGAACGGTTCGGGTGCGCTTGCGCTGAACGACGCTGAGTAAAAATAAACACAGAGGGCGCGCGCGGCGGTGTAAAAATAAATCATAATAACGGAAATATCTGTTGCGCTTTATGGAAGAGATGCGATGTTTATTATTATGGCAGGAAGATTGTCTTTACTGGGGAGTAAATGGGTCAGATGTTATCATAAATCATATACAATGGGTACAGCAATGAAACCGCCATACGTGGTGTTTTCTTCAGTAAGGAAGAAGTGGTTAGAGGCAACTCAATTGATAACTCTTTTTGTAATAACGACGCTTGTCCATAAAGTAGTTTTTTTATTGAAAACTGTATTGATGGACGCTCTTCTCATTTTACGTTTTTCCTTCAATCTTCCCCAAATAAAAAAGATAGCGTCCCTGATCATATTTTTTTTACTAATAACAAAAAATAAACAAAATATTAAATTAGTCCTTCCCTAATTTACTAGCCAATCACAAAACACATTGGGAATGGAGGATATCATATCACATACAAAATACTTAATATGTTATTATCACACATCTAGGTACATTATATTCTATGTTTATCGTTTACCTAACTTGTTAAATAATAGGTATAGGTGAGGTATTCCAGAATGTTTAAACTCACTAAATGATGTCATTTCATAAAAGTTTTATTGTCTATCATATCCATTTTCTTTATAGATATTAAATAAGTTCTACCTGCTTGAGCGGTTACACAATGGTAATGGTGTATGGTTACTCACTAGATACTACATTGTGCTAACAAAATTCCCCCGCCACGTCTGTCTGTCTGAACGCGATAAACTCAAAAACTACCGAACGGATTTTCACCAATGGATGGAGTGATTCATGAGGAAGGTTTAGGTGTATTGTAAATTGGCTGAAATATCACAATGATTGTTGAAGATGTCGGAAAAAACCATGCCGATTAGAAGCTTTACTGGCGTGCGCCGCGAAAACCAATAGAGTTAGATGAAAACAATGTATATATAATGGAATTATTCCTCCCGTGGGATATTTTCCGACGTCCAAGCAAGCGAAGCCGCGGGAAAAACCTAGTTTAAGATATAAAATCAAAAGATAAGCAAAAATGTGTCACTTTCTAAATTTTTAGGTATGCTATGTAGTAGGTAGGTATTTTTCTATCATAATATTGTAACAGCTACTTAATTTTCACGCCTCCGCCTTAAGACCTAGGCCAAATATTTTTTTGATATTCGGATAGCTCATGACCTAAACAGGTGCCATAAAGAATATTAACTAAAAAAAACAAAAAAAAAATGTGGTCTGCGTCAGTTCCGACGCACTACTGGAGTTTACTCCTTAATACGATTGTCTTATGGGCCACACCAACGGGAAACGCCGTTAATTACCGCGATGACAGACTTTATTCCGACGGGTTAAGGTCCATCATCGTGATAATTAACGGCGTTTCCCGTTGGTGTGGCCCGAGCATTAGAATATGCAATAGGCAAAGAGGGTAAATAAACGCAAATCTTAAAAAAACAGTGGCACTCCAGGAGTGCCGACAGAAGTGAAAACTTGAAAAAAAAAATCGGCACCGCGGTAATCAACGCGTTGATATCTTTTTAATGGTCAAAAGCTGGTGTCGTCAGTGTCTTCGCACACTGTGACGACACCAGCTACAAAAATAACCAACGCGCCTAAAGAGGTTTTCACTTCAAACATAAACGAAAAGTGTAAGTAAATACGATGTAAGAAATTAGCAGGAATGTGTCGCCAAAAAAAATCCATTTTTTTACTTTACATGCTGTAATTTTCACTGAGAACAAGCAATTTTTTTTTTGTGAAAACTTCTTTAGGCACTTTGGGCATTTTTGAGGAAAAACAATTGAACTCGCGACCCCGTTACCGACACCTCATTTTTGTAAACGCGATTGTGCTCTTTATTTAAATTACGTTACGGATCAATGTTCTATGCAAGTATTTTTACTTTAAAGGTTCTGGAAGTATTTTTTTTTTTTGTAAACGCGATTGTGCTCTTTATTTAGATAAGGTTACGGATAGAATAGATAGAAGATAGAATATTCTTTATTATGTACACCATAAAATGTTGTAAACAAGTATTTTTCTTCCACCAAGGCGATCTTGTTCAAATTTTCACTTCTGTCGGCACTCCGGTAGTGCCACTGTTATTTTTCATAATATTATAATAATAATATAAATTTATTTATTTAAGTAACAAGGACTCATTGTGTTACTAGTAAACTTAAGAACTATATTAGTTTATTTTTTTCTAATTTAAAATTATTTCACCCCATGGGAGATGGCACTACAGTGATTGACATATATGCAATCGAACCTGCTAGCGATCATTTTTAGGATATTGTTGTTGTTATTGTTGTTTTTGTGTATTGTTGTTGTGGATGTTGTTGTATTGTTTGTTGTTGCTTATACGTCTTTCCAGGACAGTTTGGTTGTGCAGTTTCTTGACCATCAACGGACAGTCCAAGGCTGTTAATGGTGCCGATTCCCTTGTTCACAAAATAAACTAAATTTAAGTTCAGTGCATCTTTTTCTTTCTATTTCATTAAGAAAAGGACAGAAGATAAATTTTAATTTAGTCCTGTCAAATTAATCAGCGCCTGTCACTCTCCATACAAGTTTAGACGTGATTAAAAACTTGGCGACTAAAATTACCTCAATTTACGTCAAGCGCTGATTAATTTGACAGGACTAAACTAAAATTTATCTTCTGTCCTTTTCTTAATGAAATAGAAAGAAAAAGATGCACTGAACTTAAATTTAGTTTAGTTTGTGAACAAGGGAATCGGCACCATTAACTAATCAGTAGGTAGGTATTAGGAATCCGCCCATTATGCCTTTGCTCTTGAAAAGTCGTACTTATTACGTCTAACAACGTGTCACTGTCAATGCAAAGGTAATTACTGGTATATCCTAATGATGTATAGCAAATACATAATGTTATGTATTGATTGGCTTAATAACATAATAGCTATCGTTTGACGCCAGGAAGCATGCATTTCATAAAGTAATAATTGTAATTTGCATTGATTGTATACAATTTAGTGCTTAGTGTTTACTTATATCTATATTAGCAGCTAACATGCTTCGCACGGTTTTTGACTTGACAAAACCGGGAGATCCGTTTATGTGTCAATGTGATGGTCACCGGTGTCCGACCCGTCAAGACGAAGTAATATGATCAATTTCATCGACAAATCTACCATAATAAGGTACATTTTGTCACTATTGTTTTAAAACGGCGGCCATTTTTTTAAGCTATTGCATAGCTTTTATCGCGGGCTTTGAGCGCGGCGACCGAATCAAGAAATTCTGTAACGAAAATAAAACCTAACACCCCCCAGTCCGCCTACCATGTAATGACGGTTCCCATGACAACGTGATGTTGTCATGGGAACGTAATTTTTGTTTTATGTCATCACGTCATCATCCCAAGTGTAGCGTTGACAAATAGGAAGTATGGAGGTTACAAATGCTATGCAATAGCTTTACCGCGGCAGTCCCCGAGTCACACACGTTTTTTTATTTTGTTTATTGAGTACGGGTGGGTTCATTTATTTTGCAATATCTACCCATTTAGAGGTCGTACAGGCATAAAAGTGGTTTCGTTGGACAGCTACAAAAGTAGGCAATAAGTTGACACTAAAATGTTTATCAAAAACTCCAATTAAAACCTTAAAAAAATATTTGAAAAGTAAAACGTGTTTTTTGTTTTTAAATTTAAAAAAAAACAGACTGGAAGTTGGTGTCTTTGGTTTTGAATTTTCGTTTTTTGCCACCGACTGCCGAAGTAAAGTTATTTTTCACTTCGTACTGTTTTTTTTTGGAAATCGATTGTTTTTTTGTAAAAAAAGTATTATTTTTCACTTTTTTGTTGTGGTACCTACCTCATAAAAATTCGAATACGACTACCTGTTATGTAAATAACAGTGACAGGAACTTATATAACATCATCCACATAGACTAGTGGGAAAAAAGCTAACTCAAAAACTACCCAAGCAAAGTTAATAAAATTTATATGGGACCATCTCGAGAGCATGAAAGAATTTTGCATATCCGTTCTAGATAATATATGACGGAGTTATGCCTGAACATACATTTAAAAAATATAAACATCCGAATTGAGAACTTCCTCCGTTTTTAGAAGTCGGTTAAAATCAGTGATAATAACAAGAAAATAAAATCCTCCTAAGTCATTATATCTTGTGTTTTCCATAACTACACAAGAACGAGGCACCTACTTTTTATCTCTTTACTGATTATGTATTTATTTTTCAAACTCCAAGATCGTGGTAAAAGATTATCAATTTATCACACTCATTTGCAATTCAATGTCTGCCAAAATTTAAAACAAAAGCATGTCATGGGATATTTCGTTAGCTATCAAATATAATGACCATTTGTGTGAAGCAAATTAATGGTGCTAATTAAAATTATGTTCTTTTAAAAGCTTTTTGTGGAGATTTTTATGTTATTTTGGCAAAGAAATAGGCAGTGGAAATCTGTGATCAAGATCATCGCAGGTGCATAAAGGCGTCGCGTCTCCCCTGTCTGCGGCAGCCTTTACCATTTCATGGACAAAGCTAAAATGTATAATAAGTTGTGTTACAGGCAGCCATAAACCGGAAGACAGCAACAGCACAGCTCCTGAATGGTGGATAATTTGCCTAACAGTCTGTGTATCCCCCCCGTTTTGGGGGACTGTCTTATGTGAGTTTGACGTTCGAAAAGTGCTGATTCTCAGCCTAGTTTGAATAAATGACTTTTGAATTTTATACAAATATTCGCAGCGAAACTGCAGATGTGATTGGTATCGATATATAAAAACGACAAAAAATAGTGGCACTCCGGGAGTGCCTACAGAAGTGAAAACTTGAACAAGATCGCCTTGGTGGAAGAAAAATACTTGTATAGAACATTGGTCCGTAACCCATCTAAATAAAGAGCACAATCACGTTTACATAAAAATAATACTTTCGAAACCTTTAAAGTAAAAATACTTGCATAGAACATCCGAACGTGATACAAATAAAGAGCAAAATCGCGTTTACAAAAATGAGGTGTCGGTAACGGTGCCGCGAGTTCCATTGTTTTTTCCCATCTCAAAAATACCCAACGCGTCTAAAGAAGTTTTCACTTTAAAAAAATCGCACCCTTATATCAACTGTTCTATCGTTCTTGGCTTTCACAGAAAGAGAAAAAAGACAATATTAAAGCGAATACTGTAACTGTGTCTCTTTCACACCACCCTCTCCGTGGTAGAACAGTTGATATTGAGCCTATCTAACACAAAAACTCAAAACCTCAATATTTCGAGTTGTGTCCTTATATTTCTAAGGGTGCGATTTTTTTTAAGTACACAGTTTTGTTACAATTTTTTTTATAATTCCATAAAAAGCTTATATTTAAAAAAAAAACTGTCTCTAAAATAACCACTACAACATGGGTTCCTGAAAACGTCCAGCGGCATCGTGGAAGACCCAGGCGTAGATGGCGGGACGAACTTGACGCTTTTAGGAGGGATTGGTCTATATTGGCTCAGGATCGGGTTGGGTGGAAAAAGGAAAGGGAGGCCTTTGCCCTGCAGTGGGACAACACGGGCTAATTATTATATTATTAAAATTAAGCATAGATGGCCCTCATTTCGATATGTACACATTATGAAGAATCACACTGTATAGGACAAAGAGCCGAAAGCGGCTCGCGAGCGACCCGCGGTTTATCGACCACTTGCCTAAGGGATGCCAAGAGTACAGTCGTTTCAGTAAGTCTGAGTTTGCGTCACTGTCTAAATCACTGTGAACTTTATTTTCGTTGTATTAAGGTTGCTGTTCGGTTGCTGCCATTGACCAGCCTGTCAAAATCACAGTGATCTTTAAAGTGAGAGGTAAAAATCTGTGAAGCCAACTAAAACCACATTGTAGTCCTCTGGCTGCTAAGTGCCTACGTCCTGCACTCGAATTGCGTAACACACGATCAATCACAATCTAAATCATTTTGAAGGATATTGCTAATCCATTGCTTCATATGTTCGAAAAATTTGTCGGCTCAACAACGTAAATAACGCAATGAATGTTGTTGAAATGTCAAAATTTAACAGATTGTGATTGATCGTGTGTTACGCAAATAGGGTGCTGGTCTGCAGCACCCATGTAAAATGAACTCCTAGGCTCTGCCATTCAAGAAGCAATATAAAGAAACCTACTCACCATTCATGATGGTTGTCGACAAACGCCGACATGGGTGACACGTGGACAGTATACGTATCATTTGCTGAGTACTCGAAAAGTCCGTAGTAAGGGTTGAAGAGTTCCCTCGAGAGGAGAAAGAAGAACTCTCTGCTGGGCCCGCCATAATCCAAGCCTTCTTCTCCGTCCCATAGCACGCAGAGTTTGCCTTTCTGTAGCTCCTTCTTGCCGCATGACATGATTCTTCTGAACGCGTCTTCCAGAAGATGTTCGCGCCGGATGTGTAATCTGAAAAAGAGGGTAGTTTGGAATTAGATTTGATTTTGGATTATTGTGTATTGTATTGAGTGTTATTATTACGGACGTACTAGCTTTTGCCAGTGGCTTACGTCGAAAACTATCCCACGGAATAAACAGTATCTTACGTCCTAACTCAGGTCTATCTGTGTGTCGAATTTCATCCAAACCCATTCAGCTATTATGGTGTGAAAAGATAACGGACAGACAGACAGACAATGTTGCTTTTACATTTATAATATAAGTATTTTTTTATTTATTTTTTTGGGTGGGAAATTATCAAATAACTTCTCCCGCTCTGGACGGAGCGAGAGGGCGTGTCAGACTCTTACTGACTAAAACCCACCCGTGTTCCTTCAGTTGCCATGTTGCCGGGGGGCCACGATTTCCATATCGGCCCATATTCGCAGCCCCGGCAGGCATTGGCCCTAGCGGACCCCGTCAATTCTGCTGACATCTTTTTGAGGCGCGCGTGGACAACGCGCCGTATAATATTAGTATGGAAGTATGGATGTCGTGAAGAAATTAAGACAGTCCTCATTATATTGGTATATGCTAAAAATAAGTCTACTAAGAACGACATCTTTGCAGCAACACCGTCTTCTGAAATTCGCCTTAAACGGTGCCTTTTGGTAGCCAACTGCAAATTAATATCCTTTGGCGAATCCAGTGTGATTGTAAAATGATAGCCCTCCTTTCCTTTTCGCCAATCCTATCCGATCCATACTCATGCGTCCATTTCAAAGTACAAGTACTTACTTTCTATTACTTTTTTTTAAAGGATGTCGGAAAGTGGCACCGGTTGACTGAAACGTTGTGTGGAAATCGGTTGTCATGGTATGGGCATGTGTTGCGGAGGAATAGTTGAGGAAGAATCGATGCACGGACGGATAGAGAGAGGTATGTATGACCCCATATAAATTGGGATACTTACTTTAACTTGCCAGGTCCTTGTCCATATCCTTTGCTCTCGAGTTTCCTGTAGAAGGCTCGTAACTTGGCCTCAAAGTCCCGGCGTTGAGGCGCGGGAGCCCGGGTACTGCGCGCGGCGGCTGGTGACGCAGCGGGCGAAGGCGATGCGGCTGCCGACGCCGCCGCTACGGAGCACCCGCCTGCGGGCACGTAGCTCATGATCTCCTGCTCGAAGAGGCTGTGGAAGTTAGAAGAGGTTTGGTTAGAATGAGGTGTAAAAGAAAGGGAAATATTTTATTTATCCTTTAAAAACTAATTGACTTTCTGAGGATGCATTATTCGACCTTATTAGGATACACGCTTTAAAAAAAATTAAGAGAAAGAGAGAGAGGGAGAGAGAGAGGGAGAGAGATAGCGAGAGAGAGAGGGGGAGAGAGAGGGAGTAGTGTTATTGGGTTTTTCCATCAGGAATTTATCATTAGCAGCTCGAAGTATGGATTTGTGTCTGGTTGATGGCAATAGGCTCGCCCCCCTATTACATGGCACTTAAACATAACTGGCGAAATGTGGGTGTACTATAGGTGAACCTCTGCCTTATCCTTCAGGAATTACAGGCTTATGTGGTTTTAGCAACTTAAATGCTATTTTAAACTTGTTTGTAGACTCAACTCGTTAACTTTACCACGAACTTAGCCGCTGTATACTACACGCTAAGCAGACGTCTGACCGTAATATGTGACCGCAGCTGCCTCTTCAGGGAAAGGGTTGTTACGTAGTGTGGTTTACCGCGTAATGTTTAGTGGTAGTTAAGTTAAGCGAAATGTGGGTGTACTAAAGGTACTATCGGGGTAACGCATATCTGATCTAACCAATTTGAAAACAAAATCCCGTGCTCATGACCGTTTTTTTTTCGTAGGTAAGCGATACTATAGCACCCGAGCGCTGCAAGCGAGAATAGTCCTTACAGTGTACAGATATGCGTTTCTTCGATAGTACACTTCTGCTGTTGGGGAAAATTGGCGTAATGTTATGTTTAAGCTACAGTTTAAATTTATTTTCATTTATCTAAGGTTCCCTTTTTTTTTTTTTTTTTTTTTTTTTTTTTTTTTTTTTTTTTTTTTTTTTTTTTTTTTTTTTTTTTTTTTTTTTTGGGTGGGAAATCATCAAATAACTTCTCCCGCTCTGGGCGGAGCGGGAGGGCGTGTCAGACTCTTACTGACTAAAACCCACCCGTGTTCCTTCAGTTGCCGTGTTGCCAGGGGGCCACGATGTCCCTATCGGTTCTCTTCGAACCCCCGGCAGGCATTGGCCCTAGCGGACCCCGTCAATTCTGCTGACATCTCTTTGAGGCGCGCGTGGAACACAACGCGCCGTCGACCCGGGCTTGGTCCTTATCGGACGGCGAGCTACCCATTGCTCACCGTCCGCAATCTAAGGTTCCCTGGGAGTTGAATATCACATGAAACAGGATGATGTCTCAGGAGATATTGTGTTCATTGTTAATATTGTATGTACGGACTCATACTGTTAGTAAATTATAGCCAAAATTAAAACGTATAAACCTTTATAAACGCATTCAACGAAAACAATTTTAGCAACAATAAAACGTTTGCTTAGATCAAACAGCGAGATAAATAATGAAAAATTATCATTTTAAATTATGGTTTTATTCGCAAACTGTGTATTATTAACCTCAAATAAGTAATTTCCTTTATTAACACATGAGGAAATAAATTATACTAAGTAGATTTATACTTGTATTTCTAAAACGCAAAGTAGGTCGTGTTCAAGTATTGTAATGTATTATAGCGGCATAACAATTTTTATAGATCCTTTCAAATTTTTTTATGGAGACTATTTGAAAACTGAAAAATTACTGAAAGAAGTTCAGTAATAAAATGCAATAGACGAGTGGAGATAGACACACCAGCGGTATGTGTCATCGTAATGATAATGTGTCATCGTAATGATAAATGCATACAACCGAGCTATCGCACATGAAATCTTTTCAAAGGTCAAACATAATAATTTGATGAGTTCATTTTCAACCTTGTTACATGCAAAAAGATAACACAATAAACACTATACTTATGCAATAAGGTAATTGCATCCAGATACAAAGTAAACGACATAAATATAACAAAAAAAGGTGTCGGACTACGCACAATCAAAGGTTCCGTAGTTGGAATAAATTTATCCCAAGAACAAAATTAACATTGTAATTGAAAAACATGTTCTCCCTTGTGGAATATATGGGAGAACATGTTTTTGCAACGGCAAATGTAGGTTGGTCGATTTTTACTCGTTAACTTGTAGAGCCTACTTAGCTGTGATAATTTTCCTTTTAATTTCGTTATATATACTACTGCTGTGATTTTTATAACATATCCAAAACCAACCATTTAGCTGGCAGGGGGGGACCGGGGGACACCTGACTCTAACGAAAAATAGCAATTTAAAGCTTAATATTTCGTCGTTCGTTTCGATTCCTAAATCCAAAAATAGTTTTCACATAATCGCAATATTTTTTGAACGACCTTTCCAACGACACCCCACATCATGGGATAGACGAGAAAAAAAAATACATCCCCACTTTACGTGTAGGGGAAGAAGATACATCAAATTAAAAATGTTTTCGTTATTTAGTTTAATCACTTTGTCGGCGTGATAAATGTAATGTGTAATGTAATTTGGCATAGGTATACATATTAATGTATACCCATGCCAAATTACAGCTTTCTAGTACTAACAGTCTCTGAGCTAAGCAGCGGACAGACAGACAGACGGACGGACATAGCGAAACTATAAGGAGGAACCCTAAAACGTCCATATTCGCCGACTCTACGTGGCCCAGTCTCGTAATACCAACGAAAAGTAGGCCCAACATGTGAAAGTGAGACTCCTTAGTTATTTACCAGAGCGTAGACTATTAAAAGTATAATAATAAAGGCGAGCGGTGTGAAACTAACTGACGCTCATCCATAACGCGGCCGGCCAGCACCTGACGCTAATGTGGGAGGCATAGGACACGACTGTCTTCTAAAACAATTTACAACACCAACCATTATTAAAAACTTCATTAAACAAACGAGATAAGAACATCTCGAAGTCCGTCTCCGTACTCTCGCACTGGTCGGCCAAACTGGCCACTAGGAGCAATGAACCGTGATAGATTATGACCAAAAAGACGAGAGCAAGGCCGGCCCACATAAGACAGAGACAAAACACCGGGCTCTAGGCCCGTAATACCCGTAATCGATTTAGGAGAGCGGGAGATTTAGAACCGCAACGCCCCCCGCTCGTGATCGAGATTCGGTAATTAGTATAATAATTTCATTTGGGCATTGGGCCCGGAGAATTATACGTGAAGACACGCCGCGCGCGCACGCACACCTCCCAGCGCTGCCTAGATCATTAGATATAGCTCTGTGTGCTTAGAATCGTAATCGATATTTTTTATTGTTAAGCCGGACGCCAAACAAAATGAGTAGACAAAACAAAACTGGAGAATTTTCGATGTAATTCGATGTTGAAACAATGAGTTCGCCGAATCGTAGATCGTTCAAAATCACGTACGCGTCGGCCATATGAACCTATCGAGCCCTTTTACAGAGGAACCTTCGGCTAATGTTTAGCTGATCTATTAACGCGGACGTGCGAGAGGCACTTTATGTAAGACACGTGCGTAATCATTTGTATTGATCGGCTGCAGCATTGTTTGTTGGATCGAGTCGCGCGACAATAGTGAAGGTAACTGAGAAACTTAGAACCAGAGTCTGTTGCACCAGCGTGCGCGCAACGCAAGGCCGTCTCCCGACCGACCGCGACGCCCGTTTTGATGGGAATGACCTAAAATTACCCGCAACGATACACATAATATTATCTGTTAGATGTGTGTACGTGTAGATTGTACGGTTTGTTATAAGATCGGTGAGAAAATACTCGTAGTTTCCGGCACGCAATGCGAGAGCGAATTAGAATCGTATTTTTGTTTTCTAGAAGTCAACAATGGGTATTAAGGCAGTTTCGTGGTGAGTTTGGTGTGTTCGTGATAGCATGATGGGGCAGTCATTACACAAGCATCCGGCATCGTCGACATATATCATCGAATGCCACCAATCCCCGAAAGTTAATGAGTATCGGAGGCATTCCCCCGGAGCCCCGGAGGAGGGGCGGCGCACGCGCCCGGGGCAGCGCGCGCGCCGGTCACGTCCCGCGCCGGCCGACAGGTGCGCGAGGAGTGTCTCGACCACCGCTCATTGTACACACACAACTGTGATAGCTGAGCAGATAACGCGGACGCTACCCGTGCTTGACGTCTTCATTCTGTGTCAGGGCTGAATCGAAGATGACGCTGCGAGATCCCAATCTCGTGTCTGTAGTAGTTATTTAATTAACAGTGACCGTGTCCAGACGATAGTTGATAAGCCTCGTCAAAGTTGAAGTTATGATGAGGGACAGCTTAGAAACTCATACGCGGTACCTATGCTACGAAACTTGGATGGTTTAGTTTAGAAGTAAACGGCCAGGCTTCGTGCTCGTGTGTAGCGTAAAGGCGTACTTTCACCGCAACATGCGGCTGAGCTGCCCTCGGTCGTAACTCATCGCCGAACAGCTGCCATTGATGATTCCTAAGAACACTTCCAAGTCGTTTGGAAACAATGCGTTTGCCTCCTGATGTTTTAAAATAACATATTGACTGTTGTCTGTAACAATAAAACTTCAGAAAGTTTGCGCAGCACATGTCGCGACATATGCTGCATGCTACGTGCAGTTTCAAGACTTGAAATCGTCTTTATGTTTTACTTGAACAGTATAAACTTTAGTTACTTTGACGTGAACTGGCGATTCAAAAATATGATATAATGCTTCACATTAGGCACGGAGCTTGTAATTAAGGTCCTCTAAAGATAATCACCCATGATGAGCTCTCTTCGCCGCCGGCCCTCGATGGCAACGCGTTAGAATACCTCGCTGGGGGAAAGGAAAGCTGATTGCTGGCCCCTGGTCACTTAGGTACATACTCTATGTCAGTTACCTGAAGCGTCAAAAAACTTATTGGAAGAATTCAACGGAGAGATGGGAGTAATTGCTGCAGGCAAACGCTGCGTCTGTCTGTTGTATCCGTCACTAATTCATAATTGTCGCACGGTAGGCAAACGACTTGGTATAGCGTCTACTTAATTCGTTGTCATAATAGTACTTGCGGCAAGTCATTCTCTTCGTCATAAATTACATGTGTACTATCGAAGAAACTCATATCTATACACTGTAAGGACTATTCTTGCTTACAGCGCCCGGCCGCTATAGTATCGCTTACCTACGAAAAAAAAGGGTCGTGTGCACGAGATTTTGTTTTCAAATTGCTTAGATATGCGTTACCCCGATGGTACTTATAGACAGCTAATAACTTTAAATGCCCATTGCAATGCAAAAAATAACATCTGAAAAGCTTTCAGACTTTGAATAGATCTCTTCTGCTCTGTTGACATTTGAGTTGTACTCGAAAAATATCAAATTACTTCCGAGAGCAAAATCTAATATTGACACGTAGATCCGAATCGAATTGCTTCGTAACAATAGGCGTCTTGTTTAAATATTAAGTCCCAAATGGTTTGTAGAAGGCAAAACGGAATTGTGGAATGGTCGACATTGACGCGACCTCAGCGGAATTAGAAGCAGATACGTGTCTAATAATTTTGCTAAATTACTTCCTATGATGAATGTGCAGTCAAGACGTCAAGAAACAAAAGCTGGGCTTTGTTTGTGTTGTACCAAACTAGTGTTTTTGTCCTCAGTAGGTATATGAACCACGATAAATATTATTATTGATGCGTGATTCTGGTGACCTAATATTCCGGGCGACAAACCGCTAATTAAATGGAATAGGTACACCATAAATCCCAATGTTTTCCCTATGAAACTGATCGTGAGGACAGGATGGTGCTGGTCCTGTGGTTTGCCGTAGTGATAAAAACAATGTTAACCTTTAATGTGGATAAATCCATTTACAGTGGAATAATTAATACAATATACATTTATGCAGACAAATGTTGGAATAATTTATTAACTTGAAAAGTTGAACCTTGTGCGTCCCTGCGGACCAAAGGACCAAAATGTAGCTCTTCTCTTGTTGCTTATGAATTAGGTTTTTGTTCTAAATATATGCACATTTTAAACTGACGTCTTATATTATGCAGGTAACTTATCATTTTTTTATTTCATTCATAAATCATAGCGATCCCCGTCTCACCTACAAATTAAGTTTCCAAGAAATTTTATAAATTGAAAAATCCTCTGAGATTAAAGCATTATGTGATAATAGGGGTGCCGCGTAAAAATTAAATTTGCGTTAAATTAAGTCTTGTGGAGAATATTAATACATTAATGTTCCAGTTTTACTTTTTTTAGGAATGGAGGTGTAGCGGCTTCAGAAATAAATCGATTAGTTGACTTCAAAAGCTCTCTAATAGCCGATTACAAAATCGACATTGATTTATGTCACATTTAAACATACAAGACCATAGTAAAAGATTTAAATTCTATAAAAATTAACTACTATTTAATGACGAAGCTGTCGAAATCCCAAAACGATTCAAATAAATCTTCAAAATAATATTTCCGTTACTAAAGTCCCAGGTAATTGATAAATAAATATGAGGACACAACAACACAAGTATTGACAATACCAAAACTGGACCACGCTGCAATAGAAACACATTTTTCATTGCATTGAAGTGTAATTATCATGATTCTGAAATTTGTATGGCTATGTATGGTCGCCACGTCATGCCTATTAGGATATTACGAAGGACTTCCGTTACTGGTTGCTGCTATGGCAACATACGGACAGACACATTATTTATGCAATGATTACATGGCATATATAAACACCCCTTTTATTTTACTTCGATATTTCCTTATTTTATTACCGGTTGGTAACACTATTTGTGGATTTTGACGAGGATTGTATTTACAAAACTTCTTTCGATTTACTAATGGTTTATTTATTCTTCATTATAATAAATTTGGACTGCTTCTTTGATCTAGTAGCCGCAAGCGCTACTGCTGGGCATGAGGTCCTGGGTTCGATTCCCGGGTCGGGTAAAGTGTTAATTTAAATTTCTCAGTAGCAGCCCGGAGTCTAGATGTGTGCCCGGTTGATGGCAATAGACTCGCCCCCCTAATTACATGAGACTTAAATAACATAACTGGCGAAATGTGGGTGTACTAAAGGTACACCTCTGCCTAAACCTTCGGGGATTACAGGCGTGATGTTGTTATAATATACTTAATTCAATGAATTGTGTACTTATTTGCGTGGTTAAGATTACGGTACCATTAAGGTAACGCATATCTAAGCAATTAGAAAACAAAATCCCATGCACACGACCCTTTTTAGCAGGGATGTAACGGATATAAATGTATCCGCATCCGCAACTGCGGATCATCCGCATACATTTTGACATCCGCAAAACATCCGCTTCCTCAAGTTTTGATTTTAAAAGCTCCGCATCCTCATCTGCATCTCCATAATTTCTATGAGGATGTGACCCTACATTATTCGGTCAAATAGTGTATTTTTTTAAACTCACTCCGAGCTAAATGTGCGGGCCGGAGTGTAAGTGACGCGTTCCTATTGCCAGAATTCGCAGTGTCCCTGTGCTATGACAGACGATCAGCCGCACGTGGCAGTGGTGGCATGATTGTGGTGTCAGGTGTCAAAACAAGGGCTATTTTTCATATGGCATCTGCATCCGCACCCTCATTCGCATCCTCAATAAGGAATTTTCCAATATCCGTATCCTCATCCGCATCCTCAAACCCGATTATCTCGATATCCTCATCCGCATCCTCATCCGTTATACGACATCCGTTACAACCCTGCTTTTTAGGGTTCCGTAGTAAACAAGGAACCCTTATAGTTTCGTCATGTCCGTCTGTCTGTCTGTCCGCGGTCTAGCTCCGAGACCCTTAGTACTAGAAAACTGTAATTTGGCATAGGTATACATATTAATTACGCCGACAAAGTGGTAAAACAAAATTATGAAAAACATTTTTTTTTAGGGTACCTCCCATACACGTAAAGTGATGATGTTTTTTTTTTTTATTCCATCATGTGTAGTATCATTGGAAAGGTCTTTCAAAAACATTGTGAGTGTGTTAAAACCATTTTTGAATTCAGAGATCCGTTTGCGAAATATTAAGCTTTAAGGTAAAAAAATTGTTAGAGTCAAGTGTCCCCCCCCCTGCCAGCTAAATGGTTGGTTTCACATATGTAAAAATTCACGACAGTAGCTTATATAACGAATTTAAAAGGAAAACTATCACAGCTGAGTAGGCTTTACAAGTTAACGAGTAATAATTGACCAACTTAGACGGTTGTAAAACATGTTCTCCCATACATTCTGTATGAAAGATTTTTTTTTTCAACTACAAAATTAAGTTTGTTCTTGGGATAAATTCATCCCAACTACGGAACCCTACATTGTGCGTGGTCCGACATGCACTTGGCCGGTTTTTTTTTATCGTAGGTAAACGATACTACTGCGGCCAAGAGCTGCAAGCAAAAATAGTCCTTACAGTGTACAGATTTGCGTTTTTGCGATAGTACCTACTTATCGTACCATTTGCGTTTATAATACCTACTCGGGAATAGAGATGATGCCTGGGTCAAAAAAAAAAAAAATCCGTCAGTCAGATAATAAAAACATATTAGACACGTATTTTTTGCTTTATCATTACAAAAAAAAATATTACTTAGATAAAACGCATTAAATTTGGGGAGTGGGAGGTCGTTACGTCACAAGTATGAAATCGTCATGGCACATTTTAACTCAATGTATCGCCGTAATCTTTTGTTAACGTAAAAAAGAAAAAACACGTGTCCAATATTTTTTAATAATTCATCTGACTGACAAAAAAAAAATTGTCGTCATATCTATTGATTAAATTGGTCACATGAGTAAATAAACGTCTGTATTCTGGTATCGTAGTCAAGTGCAAGGGTACTCGGACTGTTTAACTTGATAGGCTATTAATCGTAAACAAACAGTGACAATGCCCATAAGGACCAGATTTTAATGCAGTTTATTCTGCACTCATAGTCGGTTCTAGGAATTTGTGCGTGGAAACTTTACCACAGATTACCTACTAAACTTTACGTATAAAATTGACCACAAATCTTCTTCTTATTTTCGTGTGGTTAGTGACTAACCTGGTATCTGAGTTTTTATGCCGCCCATGGGCTTCTGACTTGGCTTCCCATGCCGTCGAAAAAATATCTCTCAGGCACGTTTCCTTACGATGTTTTCCTTCACCGTTTTTGAAGCTAGTGATAATTATACACGCACATGAATCCGAAAAGTTAGAGGTGCGTGCCTTGGGTTCGAACTCGAGACCTATGACTTGCCAGTCTGACAGTCACACCTCTAGGCTATCACTGTTATAAAACCACAAATGGTAGGGCAATATTGCAAGTGGTTAAAATTAAATAAATCTCCAATGTAAAGATGGAGACGGCCATACTGCTTAGTAAATAAAAACTTTTTACAAAAAAAAAAACAACCGACTTAAAAAAAAACACTACAAAGTCAAAAATAACTTTAATTTCGGAAGTCGGTGTCTTTGGTCTTGAATTTTCGTTCTTTGTCACCGACTTCCGAAATTAAAGTTATTTTTCACTTTGTAGTGTTTTTTTTGAAGTCGGTTGTTTTTTTTTTGTAAAAAGTTTTTATTTTTCACTTTTTAGTTGTGATACCTACCCCACACAAATTCGAATACCACTACCTGCTATGTAAATAACAGTGACAGGAAGTTATCATAATATCATCCACATACTAAGCGAGGTAAAAATACGTATTATTGAAGCTAACTCAAAAACTACCCAAGTAAAGTTAATAAAATTTATATGGGACCACCTCTGAAGTATGATCTACCAAACAAAAAAAGAATCATCAAAATCAATTCATAATTGACGGAGTAATCGCGTAACAAACATACAAAAAAAAAAACAACATACAGTCGAATTGAGAACCTCCTCCTCCTTTTGGAAGTCGGTTAAACATATATTTTAATTTAAATATGAGACTAACTAACAAATATCAATTAAATGTAACACTTATGCGATGCAAGTAACTGCGATAGTTAATTCAACACTGATACCGTTTTAATTAAAGCCAGAAAGTGAAACATATTGACGTTAAATTACTTAAATATGCAAACGTATACAACATGACCATTTGATAAGGTGTCCATCCTTAATTTCTTTGTTATTAATGAACGTTTTAATACGAGTTCGCCGGAAGTCGACGCAATGGCGTTAGGGGGGAAACAATGGCTGACATGGGTCGTTGGTAAACTCTGACCTACCAATCGCTATGAGCATTGCTCAATTATCAAAGAGTTGATACTGACATACAGTGTTCTAAAATCGATCATTATATTTATTATGTTAAATTTAAAACAAATACTAAATTTAAAAAAAATCATCGCTTTTGTGATCTAGTGTTTAGACCACCTCTCTCAGACCCAGATGTCCCGAATTCGATTCCCAGTGGGGGAAAAAAAATCTGCTTGGTTTGGTTGGTAGCAGGGCTTGTTCTAAATCCGCCTGGCTAGCTCCCACCACTTTATCTAAGTCTGTCGCCATAACAATAATTTTAACAGCATTGTTGTGTTTCGGCAGTTAGAGGTAAGATAACCAGTTCCTCTGTGACTGAGGATTCCGGGTGAAGCTCGGTTCCACCGTCGGCCTGATCATCACTTACCATCAGGTGAGATGTAGGCCAAGAGCTTCCGCGTTGTGGTTAAAATAAAAATATACATTATGATGCGAAGACAGATTTACTTTATTATCAGCTATTCTAACACTTTTAGACAAGTCAGTACGAGGATTGGTCAAGTGTGAACTTTATAAATAATTTCATTTTATGTTTTAGGAGACGTTGGGAATGTGTGTATGCAAAATAATTTTGGGGAACTTGGGGACATCGGGCATCACCCACTCGTATATAACTGCCTTAATTCCTTTAATCCCTTAACCCTATAAAGTGGCCGTTTGTTACTGAAAGCAATGGTTACAGTGTCGCTATTCAATTAATGCAAGCTGCCAATCTGATATTTTAAACACAACACCATTTTGTTTCACTTTCGCAAAGTTTTACTTTCTGTAACATGACTTTCGCAAAAAACGAAACAATTATGAGAAAAAAAACTGCGAAACTAGAGCACTTTACATATGTGTTAGTTAGAACAGTTTTTACGGTACGTGAATTTACTGTAAAATTTACAAAAAAAGTAATTTCGTTTCGAAAGATCAAACATTTGGAACAGTGACGTAAGACGTCAAAGAATTTTGAAGGTCCTATTTCTAACTATACAAGTTCGGTATGTTTTGTTTACAACTGTTGACATAAAAAGCCAAAGGGAAACGATCTATAAACGAAATGTAGGTAAGTCGTGCAATGAGTAATGTTTTAATGACAGGAAACGCAAGGACAATGACCGATTGGCGGGAACACTCCTGCGCACCGGCTGAAGCGCTGCTTTCGCTTTGTTTATTTTCTAATGTAAGCTTGAGTACACAACTTAGTAATCGGATTGTTAAATATTTGTTATTTGACAGTAGATAGTGGTAGGGAAAAATCAAAAGCAAATAGCTTTGCGAAAAACTTTTGTGATTGATGATAGTCACTTTTGATGATTCACGTTGTGACATATTTATTTATTTGTAAACACTAGTATGAGTGTTTTTTTTTTACAATTAACTGTTCCATTTGTCACCTTTTAATATTAAAATCCCATCTCCTTTTTAAATGAAGTTCAAGGTATTACGAAAACGTTAAAAACTGATATGACAAGTCTATTGTAGACTGTCAGTAATCCAGTTCTTGGGCATGTGAGTGGTCACACCAGTTAGACTCGTCCTACATTGCCATTCCAGCCGACTGCTCCTAGTGTCCAACTAAGCCCTATTGTCACGCACTTTGCGCTTGCGCAGAAAAAACAGCACCTTGGTAAACGATACTTTTTTTGTGTAAATTAAAAAGGACCATGTATTGACTTAATGAAAATATTTGTCGTTGAATTGAAAATAAAGGGTCATATTAAATTACTGACAGTATTTTCTTACCAACCGTGGTTTCGGCTCTACCATAGAACAAAAAAAATTGGGAATCCATTTATAAGCTCTTTTTAAATAGTATACGCATATTAACAATTTTATATTTGGACCACATATAAAGATGAACCGAAAAAAATATGAAAATAGTGTTATGAAAACAATCGAGCATAAGAAACGAAGATTCTCTACACACGTTATAATCTATAGCGCGCTGTTTGCCCAAATACGAGAACCGACGCTAACGCGGCCAAAATTCTAGAGACGCCAAGAGAATATGCACCTAGCAACAATACTATTTCGAGAGAAATAAAGTTTAAATTCGCGTAGCTAATATGCCCAGGTGAATTTGTTTATCTGTATCGCATCGGGTCCATCTAAGAGAATGATAGTTCCCATATCGAGTGGATTACGACCGCAACCATTACGCTTTACGACGATTTGATTGGTACCCAGCAACAAACGATATAGGAGCACGCCAACACCGTATAAAGTATGGTACCGACACGTAAAAAGCCCACAATTTACGACTTCTCGTAAAACTTGTGTCCTATTGTTAATTTAAAAGCGATGAACGGCGATAACTCACATTAACAACGTTTGTTTTAAGCATCGATAACGCCGTACGAGTAATTATTTTACGATTTGTTTGTTTTACGAAATACTTGATATTTCTTATCGATTTCATACAATGTGAGATGTTTGCTGGTATAATTCCTTTTGATGATATGGGAAAACATAAATACTACGCCTGAAAGATGTTTGGAGAAAAATTCCTGAAACATTGAGACTATCGTATGTAATCTATCAGTGCCCCCTTCAGTGATGATTGTAATTCAGAATACGAAAGAATACTTGATTACTATCCAAAAAAGAACTATGACGTTTCCATAGAATTGAACCCATTCATCAATTGTAATAAAACAGATAACAAAATTGGAGCAACAAAAGAAAATGAAGGACAGTGACTGAAAATATTAATAAGTAATGAACAGAACGATGGAAATAGTACCAAGTATAAAGGTTACTGAAATACCTGCTGACGTCAATATGAAATTGATCTAGATATGTAAGTGTTATCATTCTTGAATATCACACAAAGGCATTTCCTGAATACGAGTCGTTAGGTAGAGTTTGGCAGATGTCCCAATTTCAGGGCATTTAGACATTTTTAGCCCTTCTTGACGTATTGATTCTCGCATTTAGCTTTAAAATCTTTCAAAGATAGCACAAAATACTTGAAAGTACTCGTGCTAAATAAAATAGACGATGCTTCCTATCCCTTTTCTCATTTCAAGATTAAAGACACTCAATCCAGCGAAAATAAAAATGGATCTGTATTAAAATACGGTTATTCGCTTTAAAGAAACGCTAATGTTCAATAGGACGTTTGTTGGCAAACGTTGTATCGAACACTTAAGAGCGTTTCTTTGACAATCACCGCTACTCCCGAAATGTTGGGTGCACAAAGACCAACACACAATTGTGCACCTTTCTAGGGCACCTCGACAAAGGACCAGATTAAATTGCAGACATCTCTGTGGTGTTTACCGAGGATGTTTATTGCGAAGCTTCGGCACCGGTTGAAGATGTAAAACGTTTGAAAATGTTCGTGATAAAGATTACGATTGTGGGACAGGTTTCTAACCCTTCGTTTTCGGAAGCTTATGGCTTTAATATTTCCGTTCGAGACAAATATGTATAACGCAGGATAATAAAACAGCTGACGATAAACGCTTTATTGTATCCACAGAGAGTAAACGATTAAATCGTTTGCTTGCAATTTCAAATAATATAATTGATAGTACTGATACCAACCATTTGTGCATTAGCCATTCCTTCGCTTTTAATATCCTTACTTAGACGTTAACCCGTGATTTATTAAGTATCTACTGCCTTTAATTTACGGTAATTTTCGCTCCCACTATTGTCGTTGAATTTCAACAGCGGCTATTAACTTCATTATCTCTATTCAAGTGTCTATAGAGCGATCAATGATCATTACTCACTTTTATTTATCTTATATTTGAAGCTATAAAAAGGACATAGACGAAAACTCCAAATAACGTATTCTCACGACCATTAAATTTAGAACAGGATATATATTTCTGGAGAAGTTGAGAAAGGAAGCTGTGTGTCATAGGAATTACGGTGATATAGTTAAGATCAAAGTAAAAACTAGTTGAAGGCAATAACCTTATCATTAACAGATTTTTGGAAATTAAAGATTCATTCAGATAAATTATATTATAATGCTACTTAAAGATTGAAGTGACCAAGCTCAATAAAGTTACTAAATTATTGATGCGCCGGAAACAAGGCGAGGTATGTTGATTTCCGGCCGAGCCAAATAAAGCGAAACCTATCGAGTTTACATTTAGATGCGCATTGTTACGACTATTACCATTCCTTGAGCTTCGTCAAGCTTTTCGTTCCCCTTAACTGCTAGGCCATTATTATTTCGTACATTTAGCAGATAATAATTAGCAAGAAAATTAATGTAGATCAATCTTAAACATTAAGGTCGATGGTTATTATTACGGGCGGACGTTGCCACATTTACGGAACTTTGCCCTATTAATTTTAGATAGGGTCCGATAGCAGCAGCCGGGCACCGGTGTTGGCCAATGTCTTGTGACGTCATAATAATTGGCTATCCCGCGAAATTACACGGTGCACCACTTATTCGCAACTCGGCGATCGGAATCGTGAGTCGTAACGACTTACTATGATCAATGTCTGTGTCCAGTCACTGTTCCGTGATATAAATTGTAAAATGGGCTTTGTGGGCTCCCTTGTTTTTGCGAGAAAATAGGTCGTCCGGAAACGCGAATGACCTCTACATTATTATCCATGGGTTCAAAGGGCTGAGAGGCGCATTTTATCCCATACAGTTACATGTGTTGGTCCAAATTTATTACTTTTTGGTCCTTCTGAAATTAAATTATTTTTGGGAGAGAAAATATTTTGTTAGTATTGAAGATGTTCGATTAGCGACTTTAACACTGTATCAGAAGCTTAATGGAATCATTTGAAGACTGAAGTTATGTCTTTCGACAGATAAATATTTCGCCTTACTTATTCATATGGTTCACAATCCATTCTCGACACCGGTAGTTCATAACTGACACCTAGTTTCTTTATAACTACCTTCACCTAAATATTAAGCTTCAGAACAGTTTCACTCGGAACAATAAGGCTATTACGTAAAGTAGAAGAATACAGAATACATAACACATAATCTTCAAAAAACCATGCGTGCTAATCTCATTCGCGTTGTACATTCATCAAAAATTATGACGACTAAATTGCCCAAATTATATTTAAGGGTCATCTGAGATTCACATCATGCCGTGACTGTAATGCTTCCAACGCCATGTAATCCACACTTAACATAGTGTGCTGTAAACAACTCTATTTTTGAAACCGACAAACAGCCTCCACAAAGTCTATTGCAGAGGACATTAAAGGGGCGATTTCATGCCTCCAATCGATATAGACAATGTTAATGACTGTTGGAAAATTCATGAACTGTAGACTTATAAGGATACATAATGGGAACCTTTTATAGATTGTAAAAAATGTATTGCGAGTACGAGGTTACTTACTACATTCAAATTGGTTGGATAGCACGCAGTTACAAATTATTTTTATGAACGTATGTTAATTTACCTGTAGGTCTATATGTAAGGAACGTTAATTAAAACAGCAGCTTGAGGGGAAAGTCCAGACTTTTATCTGTGAGAATAGTCGTTTACAATTAACAATGATGAATGGCACGAGAGTGGATGGCAGCACAGATATGTGGCGTAATTTTTGCATAACCTATTGGAGGTTTCTACTTCGTGAGACAACGGAAAACAACAGTTTTGAGATGAATGAACACATTAATAAAAAAGTTCGGTTTGTTACGCATGCAGCTGAAAGCGCACGCATCTTTACGATGCGACGAACGTGCGAATAAGAACACTTGCGCAAGCGCATAGAGTGACGACTCGCCGCTTCTCTGTCGAGTTATGGGGCTTTTATTGCCACTATTTGTCTACTCTAGTTGCGTCCTATGATAAATTGTCGTGATAACCAGAATTTTCAGATGTCACTTTCTCCTCTCGATGGGTAAAATGGTACGTAATGGGAGAAAATTTTAGGAAAGGTTAAATTTTGAAAGGTTGATCTCGCTAAACTCAATGCAAATTCTAATTACTTACAGGCTGAAGACAACGCCAAAGGTCTTAGAGATGACCCCCATGGTCTTCTTCCAACCCTTGATGAATTGGCGGCGGCGCGCCCCCCGGGGCGGCACCGCGCGCGCCCCGAGCTCCGTGTAAGAATTAATTTTGCCGGCGTTCGGAGTTGGAGCTCGCAACCAAACTCCTCATCACTGGCTCAGTCACTTCACTGATCAAACTTAGTACCGCACTGCATAAATTCCATAACTCATCAAAGAAACTGTTTGTCCAAATTTTAGAAGGGTCCCACCCTGGCTTGTCGACGTACGGCCCTCCTCATTACAATACAATCCACTCCTGACGACTTATTTCGATTGTCCAATTTGAATATCAAATCGGTGCACAGTCACGGAAGGTTCGATTCAGATCACACTCGTAATAATGAGTGTTCGGACGATGCGTGCGCTCGGCGTGGTGCCGCGGACTACACTGACTGACGTTACGATATTGTGATTGTATCGTGGTCCGTAGAGCCGGCTGTCGGGGACGCTCTACGGCCGCTACGGGGGTGTTGTTTGACTTCGTAAGCTCGCCTGACTCACGCTGCAATTGCGTTGTTTTACGGTGTTGTGTTTGTCCAGGCGGTTGCATAGCATTGCGTTTGATGCAGTTTCAATTTAACGGAAAATCTCTACGCGGAAGACACCTCCGGGCACGTTGTCGGATTTTGCACGCGACAATTACGCACGATTCAAAAACGGTGCTCGCTTTCAAGTAACTCATTGAACGCCTAGAGGTGTTTCTTGCGTGAACGTCTGGCCCTTAGACCGCTGTCAGAATGCTGGATAGAACTCGGGTAGAGCGAAGTGACGTAATTGTTCAATAAATTGTAGAGTAATCGCCTACGCATGTTTGAAATCTGCAAGGATGTTGGAGTGCAATCTTTTCGTGCAGCCAATTTGTTGATGTCAGAGTGAGCTCAGACTCTTGACTCATTGTTGTGCATGCATAATAAGACCTTATATTTTAATCCACATATAGAACTTACTTAAAATTTCGTTGTTATTCATCGATGAAGTAATATGCATAAGTCATTAAACTTTATGGATGACTTGTTCAAAGCGTGAGTAGGATGCATTTAAAATATCAGCACTAAAAGGCAGTAAAGCTGTAATTTAAAACAAAACCTACTAAAATACCACCAACATGCTATTTGAAAGGAAACAAGCTATTTAAACATTTAAGGATAAAAGCAAAATATGGATTATTAGAGGTAAAATAATATTTATTTCTACATTTCGCACCTAGTCGTTCTAGCTTGGTATAACTAGAACAGCATCTACCCTGATATTAAGTCATTCCTTAACATCCTCGGCTCTGAATGAATGTGTGCAAAACAAGTGTCCATCAGCACGCAACTCCACTTACCATCTCATGCTCAACCGGTAACATTATTACTAGTATTTATAGACTATTTATAAACGCAATCCTGACTTGAGCCACGTTAAGGAGCGAACATGGAGGAATTCTTTGACAATTTATTGAACTGCATACTATTTGAATTAATGCCTTGGCTTCTTAAAACCGCTGTATCGACGGCATGACTTTGTCTATTTTAAAATGTGATGGATGTTTATTGCACTTTCAGTATCATTTAGACGTGTGTACGCATCGTATTCTACTGAATTCAGGATTACAATTTAGTGATATGATGAGGTCCATCAAAGCTTGGTTGCTAACATACAATGAAGGAAACAACCCAGACACGAATTGCTTCAGAATTTTAAACTACAGAGATGTTTTTTTTCTAACCTTATGTTGCAAGAGATCGGATAGTGGAATTAAAGATGTTTCTGTCCTAAGCAGTAGAACTTTAGCATCCTCAGTAACTACGTCAATTGTAACGCGTGTAAGTTAAAACCACACGTGTGTAACATATCGCTGACCTAAATCTGTGGCAGTATGTTCATCCGATTCTTTTCTCTGCACCCATATGTCACGACCTGCTTTGTAACTTCTGTTCATTTTGCATAAAGATGTTTATCAGAGGGGAATCGGAAACACGAGTGTTAGGAATAAATAATGTTACTCCATTTTGTGCTTAAATGGAGCAAAGATTTAAAGTATCTCTTCACAATTTTAAACGAAAGGACCAAAATACTTCGCGGCCGGAAGGACCAGAAACGTAACACGACTTCAGCCCAATTTTGTTACCTTATAAATTTATAATTATGAAAGCTTCAGAAACACACTTTTCAATTTGTTATTATTAATTTCTTATTTATTTTCCGTCAGACTTTGACGTTAATAGAATAAACAACTTTTAAACAGTTTCCCTGACATACTTTTTATTAGTCTTTTGTCCTCCGATATGTCCTCGAGGGCCTTATGGGTCATACGATAGACTATGACGTCAGGGCTCCCACAAGGGATCAATAACGTAGTTTATCTTCCATCAATATTGCTACGTCCTTGTTGACCATTAATTACCCCTAATTGCCGCTTGGGCCCCTCACTTATATGTTATGTTTTGATGACGACCCACTTTCTGAAAACATAATTAAATCTATGGTCTACTATAAACATTAGAAATATCCAACCATTTGACGAATGCCAGTCTAGTCTGCTATATACATCAATATTTGTGTATACAAGTAAAACTAGCTGTGTTAGATGCTACACCCGCTTGGAAAGTTTTCATCCTGAATGAAACGTACCTACCTCATTCAGCTGAAAGCTGCTTCTCTGCCAAGTTAATTTTAATCGGTTTTAGTTAGCCATGAATTTTTTGTCCAGGGTTTGTTCAGTTTACATTAGCTGCGGCCTTATACATTTCCATAAGAACTGAGCTGTCGTGTTACCAAAAATTATCTTCCTCAATGCTTGTCAAATTAAATATTAGCAAAATAATGCAATATTGAATCGCGTGTCTAAACGAATTAGCGACTTTAAAATGTGGTCCTTTTGAAATTTGGTCCGCGGTCATGTGGCCTACTAGAATTAGCATAATACAATGATGTGTGTTATAGTCATGGTGTGGCCTTAAAGCGACAAAGTAGCTCCAGAGCAATGTTCTTGTCATAAACGTGAAACATCGTTATTAGAAAATTTTACTGCGTCTTAATAAAATTACAAATCTAAGCTATTCGACATTATTTTACGATTATTTCATGACATTAGGGTAGTTGCCTAGGTAAAAAAAAAAAACTATTTAGTCCGTCTTTCAGATAATAAAAAAATATTAGACACGTATTTTTGCATTATCATATTAATCAAAAATAACTTAGAAAACACGCATTAAAGTTGGGGAGTGGGGGCTCGCTACGTCACAACGCAGTATTAAATCTAGCAAGGCGTGACGTTATTCCACATTTTAACTCAATGTATCGCCGTAATCTTTTGATTACGTCAAAAAAGAAAAAATACGTGTTCAATATTTTTTTATAATCTACAAGACGGACAAAATAACTTTTGGACACAGGTCTATTCTGCCCAAATCTTATGACCTCATTCTGACATGCCTTTCATAAGTTAAAGCTCCGTGGAACAATTTCTATGAAAACTTCTCGGAAATTCTACCGGTGTTGCGTTCAACATTTTCAATTTTATGAAAGAAGAAAAAATATGTATCAACATTGGGACATTAGTACCTATTGGAAACGACAATGACTCTTGAAGCAGACCAGTCAAAACCTGAACGTCAGTACATAGGTACATACACATAAAAGAAAAACAAATGACGTTCTGCTACGTATAGGATCTTCCCTATGCCTAATGCAACCGAAGGTAAAGTTGTAAAAGTAGTCTTTAAGAGATTTAGATGTAACTTAGTCACTATCGACGTCATTCTAGATACCTACGTGAAGGGTTATTATACCTTAATAGGTATAGTAAGACATACAGTCTAGGCTAGTTGACACATCGGCATTACATATAACTGTGTAATTGATTATTTTACGCTGGTATATGCAAGTATGTTTTATAGTTAGTATTTCTCATAAAGTTATTTTCAATCCTACGTCAATTCTTGTGTTTAGGATGTGAAATATTTTGAATATTTTTGTAATTAAATCTAGGTCACTCCCTTTTCCCGTGAATAAGTAAATGACATAATATATTGGACAGTCATGCGTACACTGTGTGACCTTCGCAACTAATTATGGTATGATTCCCCCAGGATCTATCGATATAGCGATCTGCGGGGGAGGCCATATTTATGATTCAGCTGAGACAAAATTAATATATTAAGAATATAATTTATATGTTACACCAACTTTGTAATGCGGTGACCTAAGCTTCAAAATTAATTTTCAACGTCGCTTAATCACGTCATATGTAAAATGATATATTATGTTGTCCGTCAGTTTTATATCCTGAGATTATTGCGAAAACAATGCAAGCACCTACATTTAAATATTTAAATTAATTATTGTTTTAAAAACTCTGTTTCCCATTATCTAGAATATGACGTACGTCTTTGAGAAATTCGTTAATATTTATTTAATTGCTTCATCCTTGACATCGTATAACCAATTAATTAAGATGAGACGATTTTTACAAGTATTTATTTAGTACATATCAAAATCATCAATAGCGAATAAACCAGAGTCGACCCCAATTAGTTACATCAGTCTCTTCATTCAAAAATATAGGACTTAGTGGAGTCAAGACAATTTAGTATGAAGGAAGAGAAGCTCGTAATGCTTCATATTCAACTTCAACTCTTCATTAATGGCGCTTTGCATATATTATCTGAAAATAAGTGTTAATTATGTGTTAAGCTATTAATAGTAAATGCTGAGAAGTACAGGACAACGGCCTCATGATCTTTTTCCTCCTAACTCTATCCTGTGCACGTGCACAGGTCCTGGTCCCTTCGTAGCATAGCACCGCCGCGGCCGGCCGACACCACTGCTCTTTTATCGCCTTGCTATAGCTTATTTAGCTATATCTATGCTAAGGGCTACATCTCTCAGAGAAAATCGTAACCTACATGGAACTTCAGTAGAATACCCAATTTTTGGAGATCAGAGTTGGAAACGTCTCGTCCTGTTCGTAATCTGCCTCAAGGCATATTAGGATCAGGACAATAATACTTTAAATAAAGTAATATACAAATAAATGTCTAAGTGACATCAAAAGGCTGCCGCGCGGTGGTGGTCTGCCCAGCTTGGGCGGAGCATTGCCGTGTCCTCGTGAAGGCGATCGGCGGCGGTGATCTCTCGCGGCCGGCCATGGTACGGAGCGACAGGGCATGGGAGGCCGTCACCTCCTTCTGCGAAGCAGTAATGCTCGCGAAAGAGGAGGCGGAACGCGTGAGGGAGAGGCAAATTTCGCGCCCTCACGCCCCTAACCGCTGCAGGAGACGCCCTGGGCGTCGGGAATCCCAGGCCGATTCCCGGCCACCGTAAGCGCGGGCTTGCGGACGATGAGCAATAGGTAGCACGCCGTCCGATAAGGACCAGGCCCGGGTCGACAGCGCGTTGTGTTCCACGCGCGCCTCAAACAGATGTCAGCAGAAATGACGGGGTCCGCTAGGGCCGATGCCTGCCAGGGTTGCGGGGAAGTCCGAAAGGGATACCGTGGCCCCCGGCAACATGGCAACTGAACACAGGTGGGTTTTAGACAGTAAGAGTCTGACACGCCCTCCCGCTCCGCCCAGAGCGGGAGAAGTTATTTGAAAATTTCTAACCAAAAAAAAAAAACGAGGCTGCCGCAAGCAGACACAATTTCTATGAAAATTTCATGGAAATTATTCTAACGGTGTCGCGTCGCGCTTGTTTGTGACAGCCTTTATTTGTATAACTTCATATAGAGTCACCCCTTCTGGGAAACAAGGCGTAATGTTATGTTATTATGTTCATCTAAAGTTCCATTGCCATGCAAGATGAAATATGACTGAAAACGAACTACATAGTGTGAAAATGTTAAGCAAAAGACGAGTTATTTAACAACATCATATACATAAATGTGTAAGAAATTATTATAATGATTCCTTCAATTATCCACGTAACCAACCAAGGAAGTAACTGATATGTTGTGTTTTCTTAATTGCCACGGTAATGAAGAACATGCTAGTTTTTCATGTTACTTCGTTTTTTCAGATATTATCCTGTAAATAGTTGTTATTCAGGAAAATGTGCGTCATGCTATTTGGAAGTACCTACAGGAAAGGCAGCATTTAGGTATTTCAAGTACAATGTTCTGAATAGTCCTCGTTTTAAATTAATAAAATTACTTATAACCCAAAGCTGTGCCTTAATTGCGTAATACACGATCAATCACATTCTGAATCGTTTTGAAACAGATTGCTAATCCATTGCTTCATAAGTTGGAAAAAAATATCTGCTCAACAACGTAAATAACGCAATGAATGTTGTTGTACTGTCAAAATGAAACAGATTAGTCTAATCATTTACGAAAATGTGTAACGTAATTAGATAGCAGGTTCAATAGTTCAACAAACGTTCAGCTCTGCGTTTTCTACGAAATTGGTCCTAAGGTCCGTACGGTGTCTAAGCCAATCAGTTTTTCTATCAACTCAACAATACGTCGGGTACATCTCATGTATCCCTGTCGCCCCGAAGAAGTGGATGGGTCATCGCACACGAGGAATGGCCTGACAGGCCGGTTTGCTCCCGTGCGCGTGCCCGACACACTGTCATGTTCTATCTATGCTGTCAAACGTCGCGGTATAGAGTAACAGTGTGCGATACTGTTTTGTTACTGGTGCAGTTACATGTTCAGCGATGTGTGTTGATTCGTAGCACCCGTAGCGGGTATTTCAGTATTGAACTCATTTGAATGTTTTTTTGAACAATGATGGCAATATTTATCCATTCATTCATTATTTATTTATTCTCCCATGTAACTACGCTATCCTGCTCTTGTCCCATCTTTCCTTTGCTATAAAGAGTAAAATGATGGAACAGAAAAGCTTGTAATTTTCCCCTTTAGTCCCACTCCTGTCCTCATATAAGGCCGTATTTTCGGCGGCAGCGGGCAGCAGGGCGGCGACGACAGCGGCGCGATCAAATGCATAGTTTTATCTGGAACTGTTCTCGATGGCAGCGGCGCGGGGAGCGAGGACAGTTCCATATAAAACTATGCATTTTTATGCCGCTCTATTGAACACAAGAAATGGTCCTGAGAGACGGTCACCGCTCATGTGCGCGTGGGCAACGCACTGCATTTTACGTGCGATGGTAAACTAAGGTGTAATACGATATTGAGGAGAGCTACATCGCTTCCAATCATTATTCAAGATGTGAATGTGTTTATTAGAAACAAGATACTAGCCAGCTAGGATACGAGAAAGACCAGCTTAAGTAACTAACCGCACTATAAAATGCACCGTGGTAATTTGTTTCGCCAATATTTTTTTCTATTTTTCTTCTTACTTTTACCAGAAGCAGTAAACCCAGCTTGTACAATAAATAAATAGCTAAAACGGTCGTAACTCATGACAGTCGTAACGTTACTTAAGCCCACAGTTAAAACCAAAATGCCATAACATCGAGGACATTTTTAGAAATGATTTCCTTATTTTTATCGTCTCGCATTCTTAAGTTTTCAGACCTGTCATAAAACGGGCGCCGTTCATTACACCAACTTTTACTTTTACCGCCATTGTAACAAAGAGACAAGGGCGCGGGACTCTATACAAACGCTCAATGTAACGTTACTTTGTCTGTCATCTAATTACTACGCCATTAGGTTGAGAAAAGGATTTTTGTTACATTTGTTATTGTTAGTGACACGCGTCCTTCCAAAGCTCCGCCTACGGCAAACCGAGGCCTTATTACAATTGAATTTTGTTATACCTAACTAATTTGTGTAAATGTTTGAATTAGTCACGGTATGGCAAATATTGAAAACTAAAGTAGGTATATTTATTTTGCCTTAAATGGAAAATAGCAGAAGCTGTTTGACTTTACAGCATATTCAATCATTTATGTGTCTGTTATACAAAAATGACGTCATTCCAACGCAAAGCTTTTGCAATATTTTGATCTTCGATTGTTACAATCGACATAATTTACTAATCTCATTTTTTTTAACTGATCCAAATATTCAAGATTGATCACAATAGGAGCAAACAAATAGATGTATCAAACAAAACACATTGCAGCACAAAGTATCTACTTATATCGCCGGTAATTATAGCCCGAGCTCAGGAAAGTTCAAAGAAATGGTAAATCAAAGAATTGAATCCCCAGAAACGGGCGGGTGCGCAGGCGCATCTACCTGCGTCAGGGTACTACTGCGTACCGTTAGATGAAAAAAACGCCATTGTGGCCCCAGGCTGTTGCCAGGGAAGCAAAGGGTGCAGCGATTAGTGGGCTGACCTTATAAGCAATTATTTTCACGGAATAATATGTTTAAAGAAAGTTTTATGTAGAGGCAGTGGGTTCTTTCGTTCCAATTTAAAAAAATATTTTCATCAAGAACTATATTAATATAACAGAAGGCTCAAAAAAACAAATAATAATCAAACTTCACATAAACAAGGTTATATTTTTCAGCAAACACAATAAATTATCCTTTGTTTAGTCACAAGGCAATATCCAACGTATTTCTCATTACATTTAAAGAGATAGCAAGGACACAGGTGGATGTATATTTTCTGCCAAAGGAACCCCAAGAAGAGCCACACAAATCCGTGAAATTACGACAGCTGCGCGATACATTCGTGATAGAAAGCATCTTTAAAACTTTTTGTAGAACAACAATGTAAAGCAGATAATTTGACGGATATAAACTAAACTGTAAAGTAACGGGAACGTTTAAAGTTACAACAGTAATCTGTGTTTTGGAATAGATTATCTAAATCGTTTGGCAACTGCGACCCAATTGAATGACGATGATTACAGCACTGACGCAGTAAAAGAAAAGTAAAACAGTATGTCGTCAAATCCTTGAGTAAACTTTAAACTATAAAGTCGGAATAGTGACACAGAAACAGTCCCCTTTTAAAAGGCAATAAAAAACAAAATGTGCCTACGAATGGTTAAAAAGAAGCTATAAATGGCAAAGGGTTTATACAACGTGACTTCTTTCGGTTTCCCTTTCTTACTCGTCCCTCAGAACTTGGCAACCACTTCTGAGTTGGCTACCTTTATGAAAACTTTTACCTTTCGCAACTGAAGCATTTCAAACATTTATCAAATGAATAAAACTTTTTATCAAAAAAATATTTCAACACATTCTTTTCATTAAAGAAACCCGTCAAGATACTAAATATTTATCCTCGTCAACATCAACACCTGACATATTCGCGAACCTATAATTTGGAACTCAACACAAGGGCCAAAGTACGAAAAAATTCGTAGCTCCTCCGTCAGATCCTGACAGCATTCCGTTACCAGACTCCCGAAAGGATCGACAATTCAAGATTCCTGCACAATTGCTGTGCATTGTCGCGTGTACACCTGCGCGTCCGCAACTTACGGTTAGATATTCTTGGCGAATCTTTTATTTACGTCGTGGGAACTGTGTGGTGTTTTGAATGTAGTTTTTTTATAGTTTATTATTTTATTCTACCTTTGAAGATAATCTGAAAAACTTTACAGCAATTAGAGTTTATTTAATAACGAAATATAAGTTATTTTCAAACTAGAGACAAAAACAATAATAAAATATTTTATGTTCTTAGAAGCCTTGAATTTAGACTTTGAATCCATACTAATATTCTAAATCCAACGAAAGGGGTTATATCTGTAACATTTGGTTTAGGGATAGGTTGAGCACTGAAGGGTTTTCCGGGTTCAACCTACCTCTAAACCTAATTGAAGGCAGAATGTGAACATCAGGAATCCACGCAGATGAAGTCGCGGAGAAAGCGCATAAGAAAATATAAGGGCTTTGTGCTCCAATTAAGTATTGCTCTCAGTAATTAAAACTTGCACGCAGATTCCTACAATTTTATTTATTTATAACCCTGGGAACCTAGCAACAGATCCAAGCCCTAATTGCCTTCAAGCTCTGCAACATGAAGGGCTTATTTATATGACTATATCACATTGTCCAGCGAATCCATCGCAGATGTTATCTTTCATCAGGCGACCATTGTTTGCGCTACTAATTATACCTAATACCTTTAGCGAGTGGATGCCAATGGTGCTGTTGACATGCGATTAAAATTTCAGGTCAGTATCTAGTACAAGGCTGTTTTTGAGGCTTCGTTTGTGTTTTGGATCACATAATGGGCTAAGATTATGCGTGAAGTTTACTTTGGCATAATTTTGTTGGTCCTTTGTCGCTTTATGTGAGACTGACACTATTACATAGGAATACCAACTTTTCATCTTCATCTTCTTAGCGTGTCGATGGCAAATATTGTTTGAAAATAAGTTTTTTTTTTGGTTGTACGCGCAAATTTTCATGAAGGCATATATCTATGTTTTGTTTCATAAAACTAAAAGGAAAGCTTATTTTTTAGTTTGTTAAGTACAAATGCCAACAAATCGAGAAGCGTAGTCGTTGTCTTACTATCCTACTATAAATATAATATATAATAATAATATTATAAATGTGAAAATTTATATGTTTGCGTGTTTGGATGTTTGTTACTCAATCACGCAAAAACAGCCAAACTAATTGAAATGAAATTTGGCACACAGATAGTTTACAACCTGGATTAACACATAGGATACTTTTTATCCCGGTTACTACGTTCCCGTGGGATAATTTTCGACATCCACGCGGGGAAAGCCGCGGGCAAAAGCTAGTATGTTCATAATTTAAGAGTGCGACTTGAATATTCATTTCCTTGAAACTCGCTATATTGTCATACCATATTGTTCTATTAAATTCATCGCCAATATAAATAACGAGCGTTTCTTTGATAGTCAACTTCCGTCTCAACCCTTGGCATTTGGAAAATGTCAGCCAGATCGTTGTTATTTGAACCGCCTTATATTTGTCATACCCACCCAATATTTTATTATTAACATGACCTTAATAAAAACGGAGCACACGTTCCTTTTATATAACATAATGCTATTAATGAAATGGCGTAAAAGGTACGAAGCAATAAAGGTAATGTAGTGGGAATTGACATATAGAAATGTAACCAGAGTGTAACTTTCAGCGGATAGGCATATAAAGCTGTAGTAAAATATCCTTAATAGGCCTGTGTCCAAATTTTTTTTTTGTCCAGCAGGTAGATTAATAAAAAATATTGGACACGTATTTTTTCTTTTTTGACGTAATCAAAAGATTACGGTGATACATTGAGTTAAAATGTGGCATGACGTCACGACTTCCTAGATTTTATACTGAGTTTTTGTAAGTTATTTTTGATTAATATGGTAAAGCAAAAAATACGTGTCTAATATTTTTTTATTATCTGAAAGACGGACTAAATAGAATTTCTTTTTTAACCGACTTCCAAAAAGGAGGAGGTTATATGTTCGTTGCGTATGTTTTTTTTTTTTTATGTATGTCCACCGATTTCTCCGTCAATTGTGGACCGATTTTGAAAATTCTTTTTTTGTTTGAAAGGGTGTGCTCTCGAATTGGTCCCATATAAATTTTATTAACTTTGCTTGGATAGTTTTTGAGTTAGCTACAAAATACGTATTTTTTTCCCACTTAGTATGTAGATGATATGTTAAGTTTCTGTCATTGGTAGCAGATAGTGGTATTCGAATGTGTGTGGGGTAGGTACCACAACTAAAAAGTGAAAAATAAAAACTTTTTACAAAAAAAAAAACAACCGACCTCCAAAAAAAACACTACAAAGTGAAAAATAACTTTAATTTCGGAAGTCGGTGGCAAAAAACGAAAATACAAAACCCAAGACACCGACTTCCGCAATTAAAGTTATTTTTCACTTTGTAGTGTTTTTTTTGGAGGTCGGTTGTTTTTTTTTTTGTAAAAGGTTTTTTTTTCAAAAATCATATTAGTGTGGATAATATGACACTTACTTTTATCTAAACTAATATTATATAGAGAAAAGATTTGATTTTTGTATGATTGTTTGTAATTAATAAACTCAAAAACTATAAGACCGATTTAAAAAATTCTTTCACCAGTTGAATGCTTAATTTATAAAGATATCACGCGGGCGAAGCCGCTGGCGAAAGCTAGTTTTAAATAACTTCAATTCCATTATGAGTGTGGGTGGGTACAGTACAACTGTAAAGTTGTGTCGCCTCGAAGGACCAAATTAATGTCATTGTACAATGACATTAAAGTAATTTGGTCCTTCGAGTCGATAAACCGAAATCAATTATTTGATATTTCAAATGCCTTTGATACAAATTAATTTCCCAACCAGTAGAGCTGCAATAACAAGTAACATCGACGCTTCGTTTCATGTGCTCGCGTGCAGAGCGACAGATAAAAGCTATTTCCATAGCGCGTGTTGCTGTGTATAATTAACTAGATGGGTTGAAGGGTTTCTACGTCACGTGACCACCAACCACCGTGTCACGTGAACTGGAAGCCTCTCGCGTACACCCACGTCACCAACCCTATTAGGTACCTACATTTAATTTTCCCTCCCAAAGCAATTTCTCGACAATGTACTCACTCGATTGTTCACAGCTGAATTTCGGGAAGACCCTTACCTGAAACAATAACATCATGGTTTTTAATATAAATTGGGAACATTTCGCAAACCTCCTCGACGTTATCAAAATAATATTATTATGGTAAGGATATGTTTGTTTGTTTGTTTTGTGTGAGCTTGCGAAGGATCAGTGAACGGACTGAAAATAGTCGATGCGGGCGATGCGCGCGCGCCAAAATAGCGGCCCACGCGGTGAGCTGCGCACGCGTTTCTTTGTGAAACCCAATATTTGCGCGGTTTTCCAGCGTGAAATTGATTACTTACCTACACTGGAAATATAAACAAGATGACGAACGGTAAAAACGGTATTAAAGTACCTAGGTATTGTATTTAAAACGAGAAGAATCGTTGTTAAATAATGGATGAGATGAGTATTTAAGTTACAAGGTCTCAGAAACCGTTAAGAAGCATTCGGGTTTCTGAGTAATCGATACAAGAAACGATTGTTTATTAACAATAATTGCGGCGCAAATAAATCGTGTTGTGAGAGATGGGCGCTGACAGGAATATGGGTTATGTAGGTACCTGTACCGGCTGCTTCTGTATATGTACTGGCAAACTGCTCGAAAAATCATGACTACACCTGTATAATTGCGTAATTTATTTTCGTAAACGATTTTGACAGTTCAACAACATTAATTGCGTTATTTACGTTGTTGAGCAGATTTTTTTTCCCACTTTTGGAGCAATGGATTAGCAATCTGTTTCAAATCGAAACAAATTGTGATTGATCGTGCATTACGCAATGAAGGCAGAACTGTATTTGATGAGCACTGAGACAAAAGCTTGTACCATTAGATAGATGACCGAAACCAAAGAGACGAGGAATACGATATACTATGAATACTTCATTTCCCTAATTACTATAATATTCAGTTGGTATGACATATTGTACAAAGGTTCTGCTATGTCATATGTCAAAGCTGCAATGCGCATTGATTGATAACAATAACACAAACATGCAATCAATCTACTTAATACATTGCTTTTATTGATTGTTACCCTATAATTTGGAATAGATAGCCATCGAAATAATAGAAGTATGTCGATTGATTTTTTATTTCAATGTTGTATTAGTTCAAGAGTACAAATGACACCAAAATACAAGGTGGCAGGGACATCGACGCGAAAACGGTTACCATGGATTCAGTACATGAGTTACATGATTGAACCATCTGCGTTGAAAATTTTTGCCGGTTATTAAAAAAAATCTGCTGTGTCATAGAAAAGTGCAATACCTACGCGGTCAAAATATATGGAACAGCTGAAATTTTTTCAATAACCGACGAAAAATTTAAACGTAGGGGGTTCAGAATCATGTACTGAATCCATGGTAACCGTTTTCGCGTCGATGTGCCTGCCACCCTGTAGATTCTGGGCTGAAAATACGGTACGGTGACTTTTCTTTAAGTCAATTAATCTACCTAGTCTAACTTTGTTGGGGTCGGCTTCCAGTCTAACCGACTGCAGCTGAATACCAGTATTTTACATGGAGCGACTGCCTATCTGACATTAGGTAAGATTGTCAGACTTTTGGGCTTCTGACTATCCGTATCGACTGTCAAAGATCTACGAATGACAGCCGGGAACGTTCCGAGGTACGAAGGGGTCTTTGAAATGTACCTAATAGATAGTCGCCCATTCATGAGCCGAATTTTCTTTAAGTATCACAATCAATAAACATGAGGTAGTTAAACTGAAATAAGGTTAAATATTTAAAATAACGACTAGACAAAAAGGTCAAAGTTCATAAGCCCGAATGATCTACCAACCTACAAATAAATTCCAAAGAAAATTCTAAACTAACATGTTTAGTAAACAGTCAAAGTCAATCAAAGAGAAAAAAAATTATAGTACCGATTGACGTGCAAGTATAACAAGTGACGTCACGGGTAGGTATGGGCATTCGATGAAATCCCGCACAAAGTGGAACACTCCTGAAGTCGTAAACATTTGGAAGCACTGTTGTGTATCGACGGATGAGTGCTGTTGACGGCCATAAGCGCTTTGTGTACATACCAAATTAGCTTTCAAAGTTATTTGTGAGGGGAATCCAACGTCCAAAATCCAATGGCGATTTAATTTTCATTCTTATTTGAAATGAAAGAATGATCACGTAGCTCTAATTTAGAGGACTGAGAAACAGATTTACAAGAACTTAAAAGCCCTCCAAATTTCGGAATAATAGTTATTCTAGAAATTATTTCCAAAACAAAAATTGTCACCCTCATAAATACCTAATCCTATCCTATCCTACTAATATTATAAAATGTGAAAATTTGTGAGAATGGATGGATGTTTGTTACTTTTTCACGCAAAAACTACTGAACGGATTTGGATGAAATTTGGCATACAGATATTTTATAACCTGAATTAACACATAAGATACATTTCATCCCGATAGTCCCATGGGATCCAGACTTGCGGATGAAACCGCGGGGCGCTGCTAGTGATGGTATAAACCAGGATCATCTTTCCTCTAGAAAATCTTATTCCAATTCTACAATTCGAGTTGCACCGACTTTATTGGTGTTTAGATTTGAACTGATAAATACTAAATACCCAGAACTAAGTTCAAACAATCCGACAAACACAGCCACTTGTACTCAGTGTCAATTAAGTAAATTGTTTTTAATCATAAGTCACAAGTGGGTTACCCGAATTAATCTCTTTCAGAGGGCGATTGTATGCAAATACCCGCATCGCATGCGCTTGCGCAGCGAGGGCAGGCGATCCCTCATAGTACTGGTAGCAATTGATTAATATAGTCTTGCGAAACCCTTTGTTATTCAGTACCTATCGCTTATGAAAGGGCAATTAAGTACTCCAATATTGTTCTCGGTAATTACTTCGCAAATCAAACTAATAGACTATTATCTAAGTTAGAAATAACTTCAAGTTATGATATATTCTAGCGTCACGTTTCTGTCTGGTCTATATTCAAACTCCCCTCCGAAATCTTGATGTTATGCAACAGATAATTAGATCATATAAATGAAATTATTCCATTGCCTAACGTTCCAAATGACTCCGATAACTTTCAAGCACGCTTCTTTATCATTAAAAGCAAGCCAGACTTACAAGTGGCGTCATTGATCTGCATAAGATAAGTGCAACTAGTGTCTTACTTTCGTAGGACATTAAAGACCTCAGGAAGGTCAGGTACGTAGTACTCGCACGGTTAGTCCCCCTATGCTCTAGTCCCGCTATGCTCGACTCGAAAAATACCTACTAAAAAGTTTCGCTATGCACGAAATTCTTGGATTCTACGTAAACAATGGAGGGTACAGTTGGAAAGAAAAGTGTTTGAATTCAAGTTAAATTTTTTATAGCACTATTCTTATATTTTGTCTCGTTCTGACAATAAAAAAAGTCAAAATGACAGATAAGGACAAACGAATTACAGAGCAATTCTAAGTTAAGAAATGTTTATGAATAGAACTGAAGTCAATACTGGACCCACATGATTTAACGAAGTCTGAGGACTGCATGCGTGTAGGACCAGATGTACATATGAACGTAAACGAGGCAAAAGGAGTATGTAAGGATCGTAGCAGGTGGCGTTTTGTAGTTTCTGCCTACCCCATGGGAAGAAGGCGTGAGTTTATGTATGTATGTTCTTCTTTCGTCAAGACTTGCAACCACTCAATACAATACGGCCGATATAACTTGGCAGTTCTGAACATAGGCACTAAGAATTTTCGCGTATGTTCACTCACTCACTCTCGCCTCATGTCACCATTTGCGTCCTAAAAACTGTTATTGCGCAGCCTTCTGCGCGAAAATCGGAACTACCAAGTTATATCGGCCGTATTGTACACAAAACTAGTCCACACTAAAAGAGGCCATCCCATCCACTCCACTTCCTCATTCTGCCACAATCGCTATAATCTGAAGAAGCCCTCGTCTATTACTCAATAACGACAGAAACACTACGACAATGCAGTTGTCTGATTGTCAGAAGTGATTATTAAAACAATGGACAATTAAATGTAAAAGTGTGTGCACGCGCATATCTCATGGAGTAAGTATGGTGTCATGATGAACAAGTGCGTGTTGACACCATTAGAGTTGAATATGATAAAGGTAAAGTTACACGTTAATCTACAACTTTTCTTCCTACAAGTGAAATTCACCCGTCTTTGATTATCCTTGCTCCGACTGCCACCACAGTATAAATAAGTAACAGTATTATGTCTGCATAGAAAACAGCCGAAACGACGCGCTTCGAAATCTCAGTGTACGAGTATACTAATACGCAACACTCTCGAGTGCGTGGCAGTTATGGACGAACGCGGAAGGTTTATCTACCGTGCGGCCGTAGGTCATCAACTTGTCTATCATTTGTACAAGAGACAAATGAAAGTGGTTATGCTCGAATAACCACGAATCATTTCCACGCAAGAAGATTCACCATATTTTATTTCATCATTGAAATCCAGGTCAAATTCTTAAGCTTCTTCAGGTGCGAAAAGTTGGACGTTAGGATTATTCAGAGCCTTGCACTCATTAGATGACACTATTGTTACGACACCATTAGCATAATCAGCCTATAAAGTTCCCACTGCTGGGACACAGGCCTCCTCTCTTCGAGAGGGAGTGGGCCGTAATCCACCAGCGGGCCCAGTGCTGGTTGGTAGATGACACATGTCTTCGATTTTTTTATTCTAGGACATGCCGGTTTCCTCAAGCTGTTTTCCTTCACCGTTTTGAGAGCAGTGGTGGTGAAATAATTTACACAAAGTAAAGCGCCTCTCAGAGTTCGAACCTACGACCTACAAATCGTTAGTCGCGGCCGTTACCATTGGGCCACCACTACTGGGCCATGACATCATTATCAGCCTCAAAACGTCCTTTGCTGGACAAGAAAATGCTAACTCGAAAATGTCCTAATCATGATAGTATTCTTCACAAATTGCACATTAACAAACCTATAACGAACATTTTCAAACACAAAGAAATCATTTTCAAACATGGTATCATAAAGCTACATATAACTATTATTTCGCGGTCCGAGTGCCGCCACAGTATAAATAAGTAACAGTATTATGTCTTCATAGAAAACGGCCGAAACGAAGTGCTTCGAAATCTCAGTGTATACGCAACAGTCTTAAGTGCGCGGCAGTTACGCACGGTCGCGGAAGGTTTATCTACCGAGCGGCCGTAGGAAATTATTTCAAGGTTACTGGCGAGACATAATACTGTTACTTTATTATACTGTCCTCCCACTTATAACATAATGATCATTACAATAGTACTTATTGACCTAATTGAGGCACAATTAGCGACTTGAATGAGCAGCGTGTGAAATAAACAAAGACTTGACTGCAGTTAGAATATATTATTATAATTTATTGTTAAACGCAAGACGACATCGCGGCAGGCCGAGACGAAGATGGCGGGACGAGCTTGACTCCTACCGAAAGGACTGGCCGACACTTGCAATGGACAGAATTCTGTGGAAAAGGGAGAGGGAGACCTTTGCCCTGCAGTGGGACAATAAAGGCTAGTTAGATTAGAATTAATTGTGAACTAAGTGGCAACAGTTATGAAAGTTCTTTTTAGTTTTGAGAGTATTTTGTTATCAGTAAAATTTGCTTTTATGAATGAACTGTTAACTTTCCAGTTCTCGCGTGATATTTATTCTCCACTTTGTGTACCTTTGGGCAATTCATCCTTAGAGCACTCGTTTTCTTTTCAATTTTTTTAGCAATGTAGATTAGTACCTACTACAGAACCTGAAGTTCTAATGTTAAGCCTGATCTGCCCCTATTCCTAATTCATCAGCATCGCTTTATTAAAGAACGAAAAAATCTGATTGGCATTTTGAGATTTCAAGAGACCATAGACAACTGATCCGAAGAAATAGTTGGTACCAAACAGAGTCGATACCAATAAACAAAGCTTCGGAACTAATACAAGAATTAACAATGTACTTAGCATTCCAATTAAACGCATCTTCGCACTTGTCCATTAAAAACAATTCGGTTTATTTTTTAAATACCATGTAGTAATTTTTCGGTTCATTGGCCAAGGTTATTCGATATCGCCTTTGATCTAAAATAAGAAAATATATGGCGATGATTGTGCCAATTATTTCAGATGCGCTGGTTAACTCACACTAAATTTAGACGAAAAACGTAAATAAAGTGAAGTAGTTTAAATTGGACGATTTTAGCAACAATGACTAATGTTTTTTATGTGATGCGGAGGAATTAAAATGAAATGAAAAATGTTTATTTATCTCAAAACATTTACATGGATTTTATGAATGAGTCATCCCCAGTAAGTAATTGATAAATACTTGTGTTGGGGCTATCTCGCTCTTTCCCTTAATTGTTAACAATATTGAGACGACTGTTTATTAAAGGTGACCAAAAATTAAATTTAGGAAGAAAATATAATAGTAAATGACTTATAAACTAATTTGCAGCTCTTTGTGTAACTGTAGTTGTATGCCTATGTAAAACTGTATGTGCGTCTTATTTTTAAAACAGGGTTTGTGTTGTTGTGTGTGTATAAGTAAGTGTGTATGTGTGTGTGGGGGTGTGTTTGTGTGTGTGAATGTGTATGTCTTTTTTGCAGTGCCCATGTGTTCGAAGCGCAATTTATAAATTAAACTCGGTGAGTTTCTTTCAATTTCTTGCGGAATGCGGAAGATGTTTTGAGAAAAATGTGCAATGGCTAAAAGAGTAAGGAGAAGAAAGAAAAGAAACGATCGATGGATTGGGTGCAGAATAATAACTTATTAATAATAAGACTAGAGGTGAAGTAAATACTGAGATGACAGTTGATAGAGATGTTAGAAGAGGGAGGCAAGTTGCGGTGACCACAAATAAAGAATAATGAGAGGAAGATGGAAGGATCAATTTTCTTCAACAGCCACAAATGTAGACACATATTATAATGTAGTTTTGGCTTTGCATGTTAGGCAACAAGAATCTCATAAAACAACAATATTTGTGATTGAGTAAGGTTAAGGATATTTGCAGCGAATTTGAAGGACCCACTTCACAAGAAAACAAATCTTGTAAAGCACAACTTAACAAGCGTTGTACGACCTTTCACGCTATATGCAATTCTGAGGACAATCTAAACTTCAGCTTCAAAATATAGATAAGTTATTAAAAACCAATTTTCTGTAGATGACTTGCAGGGTAATTGCGTAATACACAAAAAATGGCAATCGATCGTAATGGTGTTCATTTTGACAGTTCAGTTACGTTCATTGCGTTATTTACGTTGGTGAGCGGACGAATTTTTTGGAACTTATGAAGCAATGGATTAGGAATTTCCTTCAAAACCCTCGGATTGTGATTAAAAGTGTGTTACGAAATTAGGGTGCTGATGAAGCCTCGATCTTTGAAGTTTACAGATTTAGGGTTCCGTACCTCAAAACAAAAAACTGAACCCATACAGGATCACTCGTGTGTCTGTCTGTCCGTCTGTCACAGCCAATTTGTTTCGAATCGAATGGACCGATTAAGTTGAAATTTGGGTTACCTATGTATTTCTGTGACCCAAACACGGACGTGTAACGTAAATAAATGAATTTTGAATATGGAGGTCACTTTTGGATGCAAATAAGAAAAAAAAAAAGAAAATTGCAGACTATAACGTGTGACATATAAATGAAAGACATTGTTGCGAGGACCTTCTTTTTTAAATAATTTTTAAAATAAATACATTTAAAGATATTTTAGAAAATAGACGAAAATTGACCATTCCTGCCCTTATCTCCGCAAATACTCAGCCTATTTTTTTTAAATATACAGAAATTGGTTCTTTTTTTAGATTGGTTCTTGGTGGTTAGATTACAGGAAAACCTATAAGAAGTCTATGGTCTTAAAATAACATGGTAATACTCTCAATATTGTGCGAACAAACTTACATTTGCAGTTGGAATGTATCGGAGAACATGTTTAAGTTTGTATTTGAGAAAATTTCATCCCAACTACGGAACCCTTCGGTACGACATGAGCTTGACCGGTTTTTAACTTAAAAAGGAATGCGGACAGAAAGACCAACCAATTTGCAGTTTTTTTTGGGAAAGTCCAGCAAATAGTTTCAGAAGTATTCAGAACCAAGTTCCGTCTGAGTCTGACACGAAGCCTAGTGAAACAGATACTAGAACCTAGCCACACGAACAACGGATGCACTAAGTTATTAGTGGCTAGGTACAAGTTCAGTTGCAATATTTTTATTATATAATTGCGCCCATTACCACCCGATACTGTTATGTTTTACCTTGACTCACGTTAGGTTACGTAGGGTTGGCAAAAACTTGGTTTTCGTTATAGAAAATCTATGGTACATAGCGCTTTAATCTTGAATTAGGGCCACTATTACGAGCTTCTCCCTAAATAGCAATTACCGTTGCGGTAAAATAAAAATATCTATCGTTCGATGTTGACAAAACAAAATGACGTTTTGACTATCTATCAAAAATATTCTAAAATACGGATGCTATTTTAATTCCAACAAAATAAAATCGCGGTCGTTACGAAGCTGGAGTGATTGGCGGTATAATTGACAAAGATTATCTTCCCTTTTAAGTAAAAGCATTTCCGGGAGTCATCACTGTGTGGATCGCCCGGAGGACACGGTGGAGCATACGGTGGAAGTCTGCCCGGCGTGGGCAGAGCATCGCCGTGTCCTCGTGGAAGCGATCGGCGGCGGTGATCTCTCGCGTCCGGCCCTGATTCGGGCCATGCTCCGGAGCGAGAGGAAATGGGAGGCCGTCACCTCGTTCTGCGAAGCAGTAATGCTCGCGAAGGAGGAGACGGAGCGCGTGAGGGAAAGGCAAATCTCGCGCCCTCGCGCCCCTAACCGCCGCAGCAGGAGACGCCCTGGGCGTCGGGAGTCACGAGAGGATTTCCGGCCACCGTAGGCGCGGGCTTGCGGACGGTGAGCAATGGGTAGCTCGCCGTCCGATAAGGACCAAGCCCGGGTCGACGGCGCGTTGTGTTCCACGCGCGCCTCAAAGAGATGTCAGCAGAACTGACGGGGTCCACTAGGGCCAATGCCTGCCGGGGGTTCGAAGAAAACCGATAGGGAAATCGTGGCCCCCTGGCAACACGGCAACTGAAGGAACACGGGTGGGTTTTAGTCAGTAAGAGTCTGACACGCCCTACCGCTCCGCCCAGAGCGGGAGAAGTTATTTGATGATTTCCCACCCAAAAAAAAAAAAAAAAAGTAAAAGCATTTGAATAGTGATAAAAAAAATTTTTTTCTTATGTTAATAATTATTAGCACAATAATCGGCGCAATGGAATTTTCTACAAGATAACATTCATAAATTAATTATCTGTTAAATTTTGGACAGCCCTAAGTGAAGGTAAACTTTATAGTGACATATAATAGGACTGACTATCTTAATTTAGTACGTAATTATTTGGTGTAAACTTTAATTTTATGTTAATCTTTAGCTTTAAGTTACGCCCTCGTTAACCGACATATTTATTAGACTGATGTAAATTGCATCGTATTTACTTTACATGTTTATATTTTTTAAATTAAAATAATTATGCTTTGAATTTAACTACTTCGATTTATTTGAAGTTAAATTATCTTATTTTATTTATCTGTTTGTTCGTTCGTTATAAACAACATAACATCACGCCCATAGTTCCAGAAGGGTTAGGCAGAGGTGTACCCATAGTCACTTTTCACTTCCACATTTCGCCGGTTATGTTTAAGTCCCATGTAAACGGGGGCGAGCCTATTGCCATCAACCGGGCACAAATCCAGACTTCGAGCTGCTACTGAGAAATTTCTGATAGAAAAAAAAAAACACCTGGTATTCAAACCCTAGACCACCGAGGCAGTCATGTTCTTAAACTCATGCAACTTTATAGAAACAAAATCATATTGTGGTCCATTGCCCAAGAAAATTCGAGATATCGAAACAAATCCCAAACCCATCTTATGGTTCTAAAACAAAGAGTGATCTCTTTCGAAATTGAATGTTAAGGGTCATGACATTAATTCCCATGACCTTCCCACACAGTATTCTGGATAATGACAGGATTCCATTCGATAATTTGTTGGTAAGCACGACCTAGTTGATGTGTGTGATTATATCGTCTCCGATGGAAGATGAGCGGTCAATATGTGGGAAATGGTTTTCACTGTAGGTAGTTATGTAGGCTCTTCGTATGATGCTGTCAGTTCGAGCCAGATATTGGTAAGGTTTGGTATTCATTTAATTTGTGGATGGGTGACCATTTCTCAGCCCCGGATATAGGGGGGGCAAACCGGGTATCGTGCCCCGGGCGCCAACTTCAGGGAGCGACAAATTCAAGCGTAGCAGACAAGCACACTGCAACTTTGCAATAAATGAGACGCGCAGCACATATGATCTTTCTATCTTTTTCTTTTTTACAACATTTTTGGCACCCCTGTTGGATTGGCGCATTATCGGTCGATAAAATTTTATTAATATGTTGCTGCCAAAATTGTCATTTTGAGAAAATTTTAATTTCGCGGGCTTACTGTGCGCATCCCCATAAAAGATTGGCGGGGGTCGGCAAATGGCAGTTTTTGCCCCGCCTCAAATAAATTCTAGATCCGGGGCTGCCATTTCTACATACCGAGACTCTTCCGTGCCTCGGAAAGCACGCTAAGCCGTTGGTCCCGGCTGTCATTCGTGGATCTGTGACAGTCGTTACGGGTCGTCAGAAGCCCGAAAGTCAGACAACAAGTCTTTCCAAGGGGTATCGTATTACCTAGTCACTGGGTTGTGGAGGCAGTCGCTCCATTTAAAATACTGGTATTCAGCTGCATCCGGTTGGACTAGAAGCCGACCCCGACATAATTGGAAAAGGCTAGGCAGATTGATTTTGATACCTATTCATTTGTTTTTAGCCCACGTACGCACGGATGTAATAAAATCGCTCCTTTTTTTTCCTGCTTGGTTTTTCAACGCTCTGCTTAGCCTCAACAGTGTGTTTTTTCAACGCGCTGGGACGAGAGTGCGTCCCAGCGCGTTGGATTCTCAACGATCGGCGCCCATTGCGCGATTAAATCAGTGGCTTAGTCTATTTTGAATGATAAAGCTGAAAGCTATCGCAATGAGACAAGAATTCACAACACATCTTTGGATCAGAAAACGAACATAACACCACGTCAGTATTCCTCAAAGGGTTTGGGAGAGTTGTCCTTATAGCACACCCACATTTCGCCAGTTATGTTTAAGTCCCATGTAATAGGGGGCGAGCCTATTGCTATCAACCGGGCACACATCCAGACTCCGGGCTGCTGAGAAATTCCCGATGGAAAAAATTCAGGACTTCATGCTCAGCGCAGCAGCTCTTGCAACCACTAGGCCAACAAGGAAGGAAGGCAAAAAAAAAAACAGTGGCACTCCGGGAGTGCCGACAGAAGTGAAAATATGAACAATTTAAAAAAATACTTCCAAAACCTCTAAAGTAAAAAATAAATGCATTGAACATGAATCCGTAACGTAATATAAATAAAGAGCACAATCGCGTTTACAAAAATGAGGTGTCGGTAACGGTGTCGCGAGTTCAATTGTTTTTTATCCCATCTCAAAAATGCCCACCGCGCCTAAAGAAGTTTTCACTTCAAAAACAAAAATCTTTGTTGCTAACGCTTTTATTTTTTACAAAACTTATACTTTCATAGCTAAATCCTATCCTATATCTACTATTAAACGAGCAATATTTGTATGTAAATTTGTTTGTATATAAATTTGTACTCACGTTCTCGAAATCAGCGCTAACGATTTCGATGAAAGTTGCAATGTAGAGGTTTACGGGGGTGAAAAATCGGTCTAGCTAGGTCTCATATCTGGGAAAATTCGTTTTCTCCGTAGTTTCATCCGAGCAGAAGTTTAGAACAAGATAATGAATAATGAGCTCGGTAGCCTAGGTACTCTTAGTTTATACCAGAGATTAAATCAAGGCTAATTCAATCAATTTGAAAATGAAGAACAGCTTTAAAATTGAATAGGATGCAGTTGAACACTCTTTTATTGGATTTCAAGTTGGCAGAAAAACAGTCATCGGAAAATTCTCAAGCCATGATTTGCAAGAATAATGAAAAATGCAAACGATGTTGAAATTAACAAGTCAGCGATGAAGTAATTAACAGATCTAATTAAACATCAATTGGTATAGTATATGTACCAAGAGAGGGTTAGAGGTTAAATGAATCATTTTGAATTCCATAGGCGTTAAATGGAAAATAACAATAAAGATATTGGTGAAAACGTTAGTAATGAAAAGTTTCCATACCATATGGTTTTATTTCCATTGCATTCTTTAGGTTTGTCATCGTTTCTAAGGAATACTAATTAATTAGGTAATGAATGTTATGTTAAGTACACATAACATAACATCACGCCTTGTTTCCCCGAAGGGTTGGGCAGAGGTGTACCTGTAGCAGGTACACCCACATTTCGCCAGTTATGTTTAAGTCCCATGTAATAGGGGGCGAGCCTATTGCCAACAATCAGGCACAAATATGTTAAGTATTTTATTTGAATACAAAGAAATTAAGGGATATGAAGGTTAACGAAGCAAAAGGAGTATGTAAGGATTTTTAGCAAGTGGCATTCTAAAGTTGCCTACCCCCATGGGGAAAAGCACGAGTTTATGTATGTAAACAATCAATGAATTCTGTGTATCAATATTTTGTAAAACTAAAACCTACTAAAAACGAACTAAACAGGTACAAAATTCAACTAAAAAGATATCACAGACATCACAGACGGACAAATTAAAAATCCGGAGTCACATGTGTTAGGCATAAATCGATCAGATTACTGTGACTTTATTTTTAGATCATGACTTTATTTCCTTTTGAGGGCGCCATTTTCAATTTACGGACGATCAAGACGCTTCCAACGATACCTCATTTGTCAAATTATGATGAGAAGTTTAGAAGTTATGAGGTAACAGATGAACACTCCTTTTTGCTTCGCCGCGCGGGTAAACACATATTTTCAGATATGAATGAAGCAAAAGTTCTATCTATCATAAAAGTTACTCGCTTCAAAATATTCCTATCAAAAGGAACAATCCGATTCATTTGAGAATCGTACGCAAAAAACGTCTCATGAATGGCAACTTCCGTTGGTACGTAAAAAATGAACCTTTCCGACCCACCTTTAAATTCCACTACATAATCATCAATATAATCACCATACAACCAATCATTTGTAAAATGAGAATGACTCAAGTACTGTGTACTGTAACACCGTAAATTCCCAGTTTCTCTAGTAGCTTTCCGCTAAAGTTCTCCGTAAGGCTCTACTTATGGCTCTTTAGGGGTATGAGGAACAGGGTGTAAAGTTCACTCATCCACCATAGAAAAGGGAGGATCCTCCGACCAGACGGGTGTTGTGTCTGGCGGGCAACTGCCCATAGGTTTGAAGTTGAAATCTTGTATGTACGTCGATCGCTCGGTAAACTCTAACTGCGCGATGCAGGATTTGTGTGACGTCATGTCTATGATGCGTAGTTCGTATGTGGCGGTGTAACCGCTACAGCTCCAAGATCTTTCTCGCCCATTGTCATTTGTGATATGAGATATGAGAATGACTCAAGTAGTGGGTACCGTTACATCGTAAATTCCCAGTTTCTCTATTAGCTTTCCGCTAAGGTTCTCCATATGGCTCTACTTATGGCTCGAAGATCTTTCACCTTAAGTAACGTGAACTTGTATGGTGACAAGTGGCCGAAAACGATTGTCGAGCTTAATCTATTGAAACCCCGTAAGTATTACGCCAGAGCAACTCAACGTCAAAGAGTTATCGTCAGTGCATCTATCAAGGGTAAAGATGGTGGTATCCATCCTGTAAAGCTGCATCTCTCTCTCACACTGTAACAATCATGATTCTCAGTATCATCTACCAAGCCTTTTCCTGGGGTCGACTTCCAGACTAACCGGGGGCAGCAGAATCATGGATGATTCTAAGAATAATACGGTCTCAGCTACTTAACCCCGTAAAGTTCCCCAGTTTCTACAGTAGCTTTCCGTTAAAGCTCTCTAAAAAGGCTTCAAAGATATTTCGCATCGCAAACTAACGAAGATAATTAACCTAAGCCATAATCACACAATGAATCACTTGCTAACCATATGCGTCGAGTGTTCGCGTTAAATTATTTCCATGTTGGAAAATTTGCTCATTTATGTCCGTCTAAGGACATAGGTTCCATGGAAATTGATCGCGAATATTAATGAGAGATTAATAAATAGTTATTTTATTACTTGTAATTGAATGCTTCTACTCTGAAATGGGTGTGGAAATGATTGTTCCCTCGCATCTGGACACCTTGGCGACGAACAAAAGTAAATCACATATCCATTATCCAGTATCCACATGGGGTATAAGAAACCTCGACATTTTCAATAGCGACAGAAAAAATAACTGCTGGGTGTTTAAAGGCGTATTGGTGCTTGATAGCAAGATGTACCCTCTATAATACATAGTCTTATTTATCTCGGAACATAGCTTCAAATTATAAGTTCTACCATTAAGGTTGAACTAGTCGCGGGCTCGAATTCATTGGTGGGCTTGGTCAAAAAGCACGCTGTGTCACCTGGCATCGTATCCGACAGAGATAGTATCAGTGATGAGCAGTTAGACGCTGGTCTACATGCACAAACTCTAGTTCGCACGCACACAAACACACAGATTCTGAATGCAAATGGAAACATGCGCAGGCGCACCGGGTGAAAATAGACAGTTTGAAAGAAAGTAAATTGACTACAAATGTTTTAATTGCCATAGAACGTCAGATTGTACAATAAGATTGGGTATATTTTTGTTTTAGATTTATGGCGAAAATGAGTCTTGTTACTCTAAGTAGTGTTGGTGTTTTGTGCAACATAACTTGATTTATATCCTTAATTAGTTTCTTTTGTTGAATCCAGTTAAAATTATTTTTCGGATGCAAAATAAACTTTTGTCCTTTGCCATTTGCGAACTATAAATTAATTTGAATTCTCAGAAACATATCTAATTAAAAGCTGTCAAAGGAACTTGAGCTGTCAACAATGTTGAAATTAATAACCTAAAATCCTACTTGGAATTTGAAACCTTTGTCAAGAGACCTTGAAATGCGGACATTTTTGGTTTAATACGGTCCACTTCAAAACGATTCTACTGAGTTCTAATTTTACGTTAAATTGGTTATTTTAACATTTCCTAATCAAAGGGAAACTCGATCAAACTAAAATAAAGAATCATGGTGATTTGTATTTTCTTGGCAACAAGATTAGACGATGTTGCTTCATTTCACGCAGTCTTATTGCTATTCTTGATTACCATTGAGAAACAATGATACAGTTGTTTAGTAGTTCGCACACACAAATAGTTCTTCAGTATTTCATGAGATTTTTCAAAGATTAAAAAGATTTTCTTCCATGAAAGTTAGATTTTTCACATAAGTCTGTATATAAAATGAATGATTTAATTAATATTCGCTTGAAATTATATGTATTAGAAAAAAAACTTAAAACTGGTATAAGCGCCATCTATATTCCATAGTAAAGCACTAAGGCGCGAGGTGACACGAATCTATAAGTTTACCCCCCTACCAAAAATCGCTCAACTTGCCGAATATTTTTGAAGCCTACATACTCGTATTATTGTATTTTTGGACCCGACTGTTTATTAGACACTCCGATATTTATCATAAACGTCGAACAGAGGACCTCATCATAAATATACGACGCACGAACCTAGAAGTTATATTTCTTGGAAGGCTTATAGAATATTAAACTTATCAAGACAATGATCAAATACAAAAACTGTTGTATCTTATAAATTTTTATATTGTCACTATTGACTTGATAAACGAGTCTAAAATTCTCAGTTCAAACAATCACCGGTAGATAAAGTTAGGCGTTATGTACAACATACCTACATAGATTCTAGTTGCAGGCACTGGTGTCGATTCGCTTGTTCACAAACTAAACTAAATTTAAGTTCAGTGCATCTTTTTCTTTCTATTTCATTAAGAAAAGGACAGAAGATAACTTTTAGTTTAGTCCTGTCAAATTAATCAGCGCCTGTCACTCTCCATACAAGTGTAGACGTGTTTAAAAACTTGCCCACTAAAATTACGTCAATTTACGTCAAAAGCTGATTAATTTGACAGGACTAAATTAAAATTTATCTTCTGTCCTTTTCTTAATGAAATAGAAAGAAAAAGATGCACTGAACTTAAATTTAGTTTATTTTGTGAACAAGGGAATCGGCACCACTGTATGACTAAAATGTGATACGAGTATTAGGGCTTTTTAAATTTTATACTGGTGCATGTTTAATTTTATACTAAGTGCAGGTAGCAAATGATTAAATATATTTTTTGCATTTTATTTCGCAAAGGAGAAGGTAATAAGATACCTAACCGTTAGTACATCTGTCTTGTCTCATAAAATCATAAATTTATTTCCATCTAACTATCTAGTTATACAGGGTAAGTTTTTAACCAGTGCGCAAACTTTAACACGTGACTTTACTGATCATTATGAACAACTTTTACTATGGGACCAAACCTGAAATCGCGAAAAAAAATCAGCTGTTCCCTACATTTTGACGAGTTATGCCAAATGTAGGGAAAAGCAGTTTTTCTTTTTTTTGCGAATTCAGGTTTGGTCCCATAGTAAAAGTTGTTCATAATGATGAGTAAAGTCACGTGTTAAAGTTTGCACACTGGATAAAAACTTACCCTGTATATAGTTAGATTGCTGTCAATGATGATAACCCCCTTACACGCAATTTAAAGCCCTGCTCTACTAATATCATTTTAGACAGGCTGGTCTACTACACCCAACACCACACTCGATCACGCGACACGTGTAACAACATCGTTGCCTATAGTTACTGAACCAAAACAAACATAACCCTAATCCGTCGATAACCAAGAACAAAGGTCATCACAAACATTTCTTTTGTTATCATCAAGACACTAGGAGATAACCCTGAAATGCTCCGGTAACTCGGGAGCTCATTTATCGAACACATTATGCCTCAACAAATGATCTTAGGTGTGATAATGGCATAAACAAATATTACTAACTCGTGTTATCTTAAAGGCTTGTTCAGATATGCTAAGTGTAAGCTTTAGATTGAGTTGGAACTTAAACTAATGGGAGTAACGGGTCAATTGTTAGGTAAATGGTACCTACTGATGTTACAAAAATGTATGTGGATGTGATAAGGGACTTAACATGGTGTTCCTTAAAATGAGGGGCTTGTGGGAGGAGGGGCTTGTGGCTAAGTAATAACAGCTGCACGGGTCGATCGATCAGGTTAAGCTACGCTTGCCGCGGTTGGTCCGTGGATGGGTGACCATCTTTACATACCAAGTCCACTCCGTGCCTCGGAAAGCACGTTAAGCCGTTGGTCCTGGCTGTCATTTGTAGATCTTTGACAGTCGTTACGGGTAGTTAGAAGCCCAAAAAGTCTGACAACCAGTCTTACCAAGGGGTATCGTGTTACCTAGTCACTAGGTTGTGGAGGTCAGATAGGCAGTCGCTCCATGTAAAATACTGGTATTCAGCTGCATCCGGTTAGACTGGAAGCCGACCCCAACATAGTTGGGAAAAGGCTAGGCAGATGATGGTGTTCCTTAAAATCTCAAAAGAAAACCCAAAAAATTCACATAGAACATACAAGTTTTAGGGACATTTACTGCACTTTTATACATCACAGATTATGACATGTTTATTTTCCGTTCGTGTAGATATTAGTACAGTAGCCAAAAGCTCTACAAATGTAAATATTACCAACTAGCACAGAATTTGAACACACTCTTACACACCCATTTGTCTGTTTATTCTGCCCAAATACATCACTTCTATTGTTCGGGGCCTTGTTACTGCAATTCTATAATTCCGTTCTGTGCAAACCGACACAAGGATATGCAAACGAAGCGGTTTTGTTGTTAAAATGTTATTTTATTAACATTGTCAATTATATGAGAGCCATGACACCGCTGACTTGTTACTATGGTGTGGTTTCACCGTTTAACCATTAGACTGTCGCAATGCGAAACAGCTTGTTTATAAATGTTTATGTAAAAGCTATTTAAAATCGTCTTACTTTTTCATCAATGTATTTATTTATTTGCAAGAGAGTATTTTTAGAAACGTGGAGTTCACTTCAACAATTTGAATAGCACCTTGTAACTTAGAGAAGTGCTTTGAAGCACCTGTTTGCTTTTCAGTATCATAATCTCTATTTCTAATTTAATACCTCTTCTATCAATTGGATAAAAAAAAACCAAACAAAAAGAGCAAGTTGAAGGGAAAAAAAAAGGAAAAAACAGTGGCACTGCGGAAGTGCCGACAGAAGTGAAAACTTGAACAATTAAAAAAAATATTTCCAAAACCTTTAAAGTAAAAATACTTGCATAGAACATTGATCCGTAACGTAACATAAATAAAGAGCACAATCGCGTTTACAAAAATGCGGTGTCGGTAACGGTGTCGCGAGTTCAATTGTTTTTTCCCGTCTCAAAAATGCCCAACGCGCCGATAGAAGTTTTCACGTTAAAAAATGTTGTTTCCTGTAAACTATTTACTACGCCTTCACATATTACTGCCTACTTATCTATCGGTAAGTTGCGAAACTATTCGTTTAGTATCAGCATAGTAATTAACGCGTCGTCTTTCTATCTCTTCTACAACTAATGACTGTTGTGTTGCTATCACCATTTCTTTTGGTTCCAAACAATTAGGTTTTTGTGTTGCCTCGCTTGCCAGTAAACGATAAATGGATGACATTTACGATTGATGAGAATGCTGACTATTTAAATGGATGTCATGAGTTTTTAGGTTAAACGATAATGTTTGGAAGTATACTGACTACAGTCGATAACTTGACCTACTTACTATAAATTGAATTTCCCCTAAAATGTTAATGAGAGATGGAGAAGGTTTAAATAACAGATAGGTAATGGTGAAGAGCAGTGGTGGGCTAGTGATAACGGCCCCGACTTACGAGTTTGTAGGTCGTAGGTTCGAACCCAGGCAGGCGCTTTACATTGTGTTAATAATTTCATCGCCACTGCTCTCAAAACGGTGAAGCAAAACATCGTGAGGAAACCACCATGTGCTAGAATCAAAAATTCGTCGAAATGAAATGAACTGAAATGAAAAGAAATGAAACTTGATTTTTGGCCGAAACTCGGCCGAAACCGAAACCGAACTTTCGATCGGACACTAAAAATTAGTCACATTCATTTTGCGATATTTTTCGTTCGAGAAATTGGCTCTTAGGTACTTATTCAGGTTAATCTGTTTACCCACAAGTTCTTGTTACATATTTGGAAAACGAAATGGAAAATGATTATTGGAATTGACATTAATTTTCAGAAGCCAGAGAAATTGGTCTAATATATTTGGATCGACACTAAAGTACATCCTACGACTGAGCCTAGGTTTGTTCGCACGCCGATTTTTTATCGCGCACTGAATTTTCAACTCTCGGTCTTAAACCGAAGGTTGAAAATCCAAAAGAGAGCATCACAGCGCGTCAAATTAGATTTTCAACTCTCGGCGCTAAACAGTGCGTTGAGAATCCAGTGCGCGATGAAAAACGCCCGTGGGTACGAGAACTTAGACACAGTATAATAAAGTAACAGTATTATGTCTCGACAGTGACCTTGAAATAATTACCTACGGCCGATCGGTAGAAAGTGCGTAGCTGCCGCACATTCAATACTGTTGTGTATATGCCTATACTGAGATTTCGAAGCGTGTCGTTTCGGCCGATTTCTATGAAGACATAATACTGTAACTTATTTATACTGTGACTAAGGTAGTAGTAGATAAGTAGAGATCCCGATATTCGGAGAGAGGAAAGTAGAAACAAAGGCAGAAACATTATAAACTAATCCATGTGTAAATTAATTTTAAAATCACATAGATATTGTCTGTCTTGTTTCTATTGCCCGTTACGGAAATTGACCCAGATTTTTACCTACATATTTGCGTTTGTAAAAGGGTATGTAGACCTAACGGAGACAAAGGAATTATGCGTAGGGTTGTCAGACGTAAAGATAATACAAATATATTAAACCACCCTGTTACTTGTAAAGGGTCAAATTTTATTAGTTAAACATGATAAAACGGAAAAAGTAAAGATTTTATTTTTGAGGTCAACGACGGCTGTAGTGTATGGATTTACTTCAAGTATGAGTTTAGAAAATCACTTTTTTTATTATCGTGTTTACATATTGATACCCATCATACACGACGTAGGTGAAGATTACACAAAAACCTGATTTCCTAAACTTTGTAAGTACAATACAAGCGGTCGTTGACCCCAAAAAAACACAATTTTTTTTTTACCCTCTACATTTGCAGTTCAGTCTTTTTATTTCAGTCAAATAATTAATTTCAATTAGGCACATTAAAAGGCTCTTTTAAACGCCAAAATGTACAAAAAAAAAAAAAAAAAATTATTGATTCTAGTCGCCCCTTCCAAATGGTAGTTTTCGTATGGAGAAGAATAGGCAAGAAACTACATCGTTACTCTTTTAAAATGTTTTACAATATTAATATTTTATAAACAAGTATTTTACAAACTCTTTTAAAATGTTTTTCATTTTCTTAATTACTGTTCAGCTAGGCCAGAACCAAATGTAAGAAAACTTTTACTACTGAATTAATTCAGTAGTAAAAGTTTTATTACTTTTTATCATATATGTATGTATATTCCAAACCAATCAATCTACATTTGCTAAAATCTAGTAGGTACTGACATCTAAATATCACAACAACTTTAGACGCAAAATTAAACCAAAACAACAAAAAAAAAAACTCTTTTCGGGTCAACCCTATCCATCCTTAAAACAATAACGGTACAGTCAAATGCATAGTGCATTCTGAAAGCTACATTTCCTCAAGAACTTAATGCTTGTTTTTATTCATAGTCCTTACTATCTGCGATCTTAGATCGCGTTCCAAGCACTAAGCACCAGAAGGCTCATTGTCACAAATCATAGTGAGCCCGCAATAACTTTTTTATAGATTTAAATTGCCCTGTTACACGAACTGGTTGCGCTTTCAAGTAATTAAATGCTAGTTTAGTTTGAGAAATGTGTGAGTACTAATGTATTAAATTTACTGGGCTTACGCATTTATTTAGAAGTGAGAATGAAGTGAGTCCAGGTTATTTTTATTACTGACAATTTTATAAAATAAGAGGATATGCAGGGTGCTGTTATTGAAAAAAAATCAGCTGTTCCATACATTTTGACCGCGTATTTTGCACTTTTCTATGAAACATCAGATTTTTTTTTATAACAGACAAAATATTTCAACGCAGGGGGTTCATAATCATGTACTGAATCCATGGTGGCAGTTTTCGCGTCGATGTACCCGCCATCCTTTTTTTTTTTTGCGTGGGAATTTATCAAATAATTTCTCCCGCTCTGAGTGGAGCGGGAGGGCGTGTCAGACTCTTACTGACTAAAACCCACCCGTGTTCCTTCAGTTGCCATGTTGCCGGGGGGCCACGATTTCCCTTTCGGCCCTTATTCGCACCCTCGGCAGTCATCGGCCCTAGCGGACCCCGTCAGTTCTGCTGACATCTCTTTAGAGGCGCGCGTGGAATACAACGCGCCGTCGACCCGGGCTTGATCCTTATCGGACGGCGAGCTACCCATTGCTCACCGTCCGCAAGCCCGTACCTACGGTGGCCGGAAATCTGCCTGTGATTCCCGACGCCCAGGGCGTCTCCTCTTGCGGCGGTTAGGGGCGCGAGGGCGCGAAATTTGCCTCTCCCTCACGCGTTCCGCCTCCTCCTTCGCGAGCATTATTGCTTCGCAGAAGGAGGCGACGGCCTCCCATTTCCTCTCGCTCCGTACCATGGCCCGAATCAGGGCCATACGCGGTATTTATCAAAAAAAATATATGCAAAAGTGGAGATTTTAGTTCCAGCAGCAGTTTTACTGCTTGCTTTGGCACTTAAAGTAACTAGGTACTTCCTATTACACACGTCATCTCCGCACTGAAGTGAAAATGAGTATGATTCAGTTGATTACCGTATAATGACTATCGTATACCTAAACCACATCCATAGTACCAATTTAACGATGACTATTACTACTCCCCCTTTGAAAGCATGACACATCCAATTGAAATTAAAAATGTGACATCATGTATGCGAGTTATCTTAGTAGTTGCAAGCATTGTAATTAACGGCAGTACATAATCAGGGAAACATGGAAGAAATGCTTCTAATACATTAGTTGCCAAACGAAAATGAACTTTATTAAGTAAAGTATAGAGTTCAAATTTCAGTGTTTAGTGGGGAAAAATGTTTGGTTTTGTAAAAAATTATGCAATAAAGGTACGTATAGCCTAGGGTTAGGCGTCAGGATAACTGCCATAGCAAAATTAAACTTTATTTGTATCACGATAGGGTTGTGAATAGTGTGATTAGCGGAAATTAGATGTTAGGTTTTGTAAAAAATAATGCATCAAACGTGCAGTCTAATATTAGGCGTAAGGATTAATTTGCAATCATTAATAACTGGTCGCGGTCTCAGACGTGAGGCAAAAAATAAGGCAGACCTACCTTAACATGTATTTATAACTTCCACTAAGGAAATAATAGAGGAAGTGGTTCTGGAACTAACAGTTAAGAGTCTATTAACTGCTCCCAAATTACCATGTTTATTTTAATATTTAATTTTTATTTTTTACATTCGTCCTTGACATATTTATTCTATTATTTGACATTATATACCTACGATTTAAATTCAACTCTTTATTTGTGACTTTTGTGGACATGATAATTATTCAGATTGATTACAATTGTAATAATAGCAATCATATAATTGCGTTTTATTAAAATAGGTTTTTACTTTTATTAATTTATTTATCTTTTGTATAGATTCTTTTCTATTTTGTGAATGTGAGAACGCTGTAGGTGTAGTGAATTGTAGACCTGTAGACCATTTTCTATTTTGTTAAGTACTTAGTACTTATTGAAAGACCTACACTGTCCTCCCATACCTAGTAACACTGTTATTTGAAAGTATTGTAAAAGCCAATTATTTTTAAGAGTAACCGTGGAGTTTCTTGCCGGCTCTTCTCCATAGGAAACGACCAATTGGAACCGTGCACCTAGCTTCTGACGTTTCATAAGTGCCCATGTAGGTTTATGTGAAATAAAATAATTTGAATTGAATTGAACAGTATGACGTAATGTATTGGGATGGAAGGCATTAGAGAGATTTCATTCAAAAGCATTCATTTTCTTTTAATTTGTTTTTTCTTTCATTTTAAAGGCATTATGGAGAACAGACAGGTCACAGAAAAAATTTTGTTTAATTGTTTTGTTTTCTTTTTTATAAATCACTACTTAATTATGAAATTATACGAATTAAAATTCTGGATAATGTATTGGGATGGAAGGTATTAGAGAGATATGCACTTACTTTCTTTTAATTTACTTTTTAAAGGCATTAGGGAGAACAGACAGGTCACAGGACAATTTTCTTTAAATTGTTTTGTTTTCTTTTTTTATAAATGACTACTTAATTATGAAATTATACGAATTAAAATTCTGGATAATATATTGGGATGGAAGGTTTTAGAGAGATCTGCACTTACTTTCTTTTAATTTACATTTTCTTTACTTTTTAAAGGCATTAGGGAGAACAGACAGGTCACAGGACAATTTTCTTTTAATTGTTTTGTTTTCTTTTTTATAAATCGCTACTTAAACTTAATTATTACGAATAATTTTTTTTGGATAATTGTTGGAGATCCGACAGCAAAAATATACTATCTATTTTTCTTCGTTTATTTGTTATTAGCTGCGCCACGCGGTTTCACCCGTATGTCTCGATCCCGTGGGAATATCGGGATAAAAATCCTATGACCCGGGTCATGGTCTACCCATGTGCCAAATTTCATCCAAATCCGTTTAGTCGTTTTAGAGTGAAAGCATAACAAACATACTAAAAAACATTTTTTGACGTGACAACGTCTTATAAATTGGTTTGCCGGGTGACACTTCAAGAAACTGCGTTACGCTCCGCTCACGTTATGCGCTCACAATGAGAGCGAGTGAGAGGCACGCGTCCCTTCCACTCGGGCATGGTTAGCCCGCCTAAGAGCGAGAGAGACAGACATAAAAAGTGAAAGGCACGCGTCCCTTTATAATTCTTTGTATAAATAAATGTTTGAAATTGTTACTATTATTTCGTAATACGAATGAATATTCACATTAAAATTATTTTACCACTCAAAGTCGTTGTCACGTAAAACTTTCGCCCGTATACCGACTTTACAGGCAACCAATTTTTTCTCTTTATTATGTATAATATTAGTTTAGATTTCTCAGCTAGTTCATTGAATGTTGCTTTTGAATAAATGAAATTGATTCTAATCATTCGTTATGTAGACGTATTTGTATTTAACCTTCATTCAGTATTCACAAATTTAATTAAAGTGCAATAGCCTTTTATAATAATTTCTATGCGCAGTGAGTCATGAAGTCCGGTACATTAAAATGCTTAAAATATTGACAGTATTGAGTAGATAATGCCGTTCACTAGTCAAATGAAAACATATAATTTTACTTCGACAGTCCTGACAATAATAACTCCTAATTATTACATGTACAAGAGTTTTACTATTCAAACTTAAAATGAACCCTATTCGATTCTCATAACGTTTACATTTGCTTGTTGTTTTTGTTTATAAGGCGATTTTTATAAATACGCACGTCCGTCGTTCAACCGCAAAGCCGCGCATGCGTAATGTAGGACCTATTATAAAATACTTTAACTCTTCAGGTTTTGCGTAATATTAAATTATAAAGAGTGAGGCATCCCGTATATTTTCAATTTTATTATCATTCCTTGTTGCCTTAAAAATATCAGACAGTTGCAGTTTTATCGTTTTTCAATAAGCCTGTGTGTGACAGGCAGAATTTAAATAAATTCCACTGAGTGACCATTTCAATTCCATTCAAATCTTTATTGCATACCTCATGTTTGCACAAGATCTTAATATAAATTGGATCCTGTTAAGCAGATTAGATCCAACCAACATTTTGTTAGTTTTGAGTAAATGCGATTTGAAGTTTAGAAGTGTAAACAAACATATTATATCAGGCCAAGTTATAATCATCTGGTAGTTTTTGTTAGGGCAATGTCATCAGACCGCCAGGATCTTTTGTGCAAACATAAAACTCGTCATGTACGTAACTCAATTTCATAAAAATTATTGGTTGGATCTATTCTGCTTAACAAGATCCAATTGATCTTCATAAAAAGTCTGAATTAAAATTCTAGCTGCAACGTATTGTTATAAAAAAACATATAGGCATGTGCTAGCATGACTTAATAATGTAAAATAAACAACAATTTTCTGTATAAAATCATATAATTATATTATCAGTTATGCTGGTGGTCGCGCGATCACATCATCCCATACAATGATTCATTTTATAATTATAATTGCATTATTACTATTATGCAAAGATAATTAGTACTTATCATAGGAAAATAATAGATTCAGTGGGTCTTACTACAAATACTGAATGAATGGAAAATACATTGTTATTTATTGAGTTGTAAAAAGATACTTACAGAAATGATAACGATATATCGTTTAATGATAAGATGCATAGATATCTAGAATTTATTTATATGAGGATAGGAATACCACAGAAGATATTGAATGGATTATTCTGTTAAAGATAACGTGGCAAGAAATTAATTGAGAGCTGATAAGGAAGCAGGGAAGGATTATAAGTATTGACTGATCCCAAATAAAGAGTAGATGAATTGATGAACTAAACCGTAACGGAACTCGGTTTTGAGCATCAACCAAACTAAAGTTTAGAAATTATTTCCATATACTTAAAGCCTCGGAAAATTTGTATCATCACAACGGTAATGTTTTGCCATTGTTTGTCTTAGTATATTTATGTGTTTTTACTCAAAAATGCATGAAATGTGGTCATTATTTTGACAACCTTGTTTGAGCAAAGTCGATCTTGCCGTTCTGTTTTAAGGAGCGGCCGGCAAAGTTTTGCTGGTCGCTCTAACAGGCCGGCAAAACATTGCCGGCCGCTATTTTGACGTTTCAACGTTTTAAAAAACCAAATGCAAAAAGATTTTATTTAAAACACAACTGTTTGTATTTTTATAGATAGGTACAAAAAGATTTTATTCCATATTTGGCTGTATAGTTCCAACTATCATTGTTAAAAAACAAAAAACAAAGAAGTAACAAAAGCGCGGTTCAGCGAAAATTTTATTTTTATTTAGTGATTTTTTTGCTAAAAATGAGCTCTCAAAGCGAAAATTCTTCCGATTCGATGTGTTTAACACCGCCAGACATTAAAGATGAAGCTAAATTAGTAGTTGAAAATTTAATACCGCGAAACTCAAAGGAAAAATATAAGCTTGCATATGAAAAGTTTGTGCAGTGGAAAATCAGTAAGAAATCTAAATCTACTTGCTGGTTTTATTTAGATTAGGTACTTGCATTTTTGAGTAAAGCACTATACAAGCCTTGGCCCAATATGACTGCTTCGCTGGTCACGCTATGATTGCCTCGAGCTAGCCTAGCTACGCTCTAGGCCTTCCAGCTTGGCCATCATTGCAGCCCTTGCTGTCCTCACTGTAAAGGCCTCGACCTGCGGCCTCGGCCTTTATCTCAGCTCGTCCATCAAGTGCTGCACGCTGACCGCGCTGTGTCGGCCTGGAGCTGCGCTACGCTGCGCTGTCGGCCATCATCAGCGCGACCAGCAAAGTAGTCATTATAGACCGCGGCAGTAATGTACTATTACTCAAAAATGCATGTAATGTGGTCATTATTTTGACAACCTTGTTTGAGCAAAGTCGACCTTGCCGTTCTGTTTCAAGGAGCGGCCGACCAAGTTTTGCTGGTCGCTCTAACAGGCCGGCAAAACATTGCCAGCCGCTATTTTGACGTTTCAAACGTTTTAAAAAATCAAATGCAAAAAGATTTTATTTAAAACACAGCTGTTTGTATTTATAGAGATAGGTACAAAAAGATTTTATTCCATATTTGGCTGTATAGTTCCAACTACCATTGTTAAAAAAAAAAAAACAAAGAAGTAACAAAAGCACCGTTCAGCGAAAATTTTATTTTTATTTAGTGACTTTTTTGCTAAAAATGAGCTCTCAAAGCGAAAATTCTTCCGATTCGATGTGTTTAACACCGCCAGACATTAAAGATGAAGCTAAATTAGTGGTTGAAAATTTAATACCGCGAAACTCAAAGGAAAAATATAAGCTTGCATATGAAAAATTTGTGCAGAGGAAAATCAGTAGGAAATCTAAATCTTTACTTGCTGGTTTTATTTAGATTAGGTACTTGCATTTTTGAGTAAAGCACTATACAAGCCTTGGCCCATTATGACTGCTTCGCTGGTCACGCTATGATTGCCTCGAGCTAGCCTAGCTACGCTCTAGGCCTTCCAGCTTGGCCATCATTGCAGCCCTTGCTGTCCTCGCTGTAAAGGCCTCGACCTACGGCCTCGGCCTTTATCTCAGCTCGTCCATCAAGTGCTGCACGCTGACCGCGCTGTGTCGGCCTGGAGCTGCGCTACGCTGCGCTGTCGGCCATCATCAGCGCGACCAGCAAAGTAGTCATTATAGACCGCGGCAGTAATGTACTATTATTTGTGCTTATATTTATATATAACTAACTGACCCGGCAAAGTCGGCAAACGTTATTTTGCCATGTAAATGTTTGGGGTGGACCACCTTACTTAGGGGTATCAAAAATAGATTACGACCGATTCTCAGACCTACCGAATCATATAAAATTTCACAAAAATTGATCAAGCCGTTTCGGAGGAGTATGACAACTAACATTGTGACACAAGAATTTTATATATGGATTAGGTGTTTACATTATATTTAAAGTTTTTAATAGGTATGTATGCCGTTGGTCTCGGCTGTCATTTGTAGATCTTTGACAGTTGTTACGGGTAGTTAGAAGCCCAAAAGTCTGACAGCCAGTCTTACCAAGGGGTATCGTGTTACCTAGTAATTAGATTGTGGAGGTCAGATAGGCAGTCACTCCATGTAAAAAACTGGTATTTAGCTGCATCCGGTTAGACTAGAAGCTGACCCCAGCATAGTTGGGAAAAGGCTAGGCAATATGATAATATATGGTATATGATAATAATATAATGATAGTGTAATGTAATGATAATGAATGATATTGTAATGATAATGTATATGTACTAATAATAGAATCTGCACAATAATTGTGACATTTTAACTTTCATAATTTGCACGCTTGCTCGCAGGCAGAATACAATGACTTTAAGGCTGTAAGATCTTCCCTTGTAAACCGTGTATTTTCTTGCAAATAAACAATTTGAATTTGAAGAATAGGTATGTATGTATGTATCTTTATATTTAACATAACATACATAACATAACATCACGTCTTGTTTCCCCGAAGGGTTGGGCAGAGGTGATCCTGTAGCAGGTACACCCACATTTCGCCAGTTATGTTTTAAGTCCCATGTAATAGGGGGCGAGACTATTGCCATCAAACGGGCACAAATCCAGACTCCAAGCTGCTACTGAGAAATTTCAGATAGAAAAACCCAATAACACTTTGCCCCACCCAGGAATAGAACCCAGGACCTCATGCTCAGTAGTAGCGCTTGCGACCACTAGACCAACGAGGCAGTCCTTATAACTTTATATTTAAATAAATATTTATTCAACAATTCTCGCTATTGCACCTACTACTGTCTCTGCATCACCCAAAGGTTGACTGGTAAAAAATGACTATGGCATTAAGTCCGCTTCTATACATTTGTGTGCTTGAAGTATTAAATAAATAAATATACCATCAAACCTCGCTCTACAAAACAAACAACTTTTGAACCGGTGAATCAGGACACGAAATATGCACAGTTATACATTCACAATCTGTGACTAATTATACTACTACGCAGTGTAAATAGCATAGTAAACTACACATTACTGGGCAGACTGAGTGGCACCCAGTGTAACGATCTGTGCTACTGAATTATATGGAATTACAAATATATTAGTGGATTTGACTTATGGTGGTAACTGTGTCACAGTGATTGTGGCAGGAAGTATAATTTTTGTGGGAACATGACGCATATATGCACTGTCTGGAAAATAATTGATCCATTGTTACGAGGATAGAAAAAATATCGTAGTGCGGAATTGTCAATCGCATACATTATTTTCATGCATCGCCGTTTGACCAGACTGCCTCTTTGTTGTAATGGTCGCAAGCGTCAATGTTAAACGTGGAAACCTTGGTGTTGATGTCCAGGTTGGGCACTGTAATTGAGTTTTTCATCAAGATATTCATGTTGTTTTTTTCGGCTGTCGCTGAAAACCAGCGCTGTGGCCTTGTCTCGCATGGGGTCTCAGCATTATGCTCAGCGATGGCCGTTTTACGTGGATGTGACGCATATTTTCCCCCAATTTTTATTTACGTGTTTTTTTTATTATCTTTCTTTGCGTCATGTTTACCGCAAATAAACGTATTTTCTTTTTTTTCTTTTTTTTAACCACTGGCTTATTATATGGGATTTATTAGGGTGGTCGGTTATGGTGGGTATTAGTCTGCCTCTAGTGGTCGCAAGCGCTACTGTTGAGCATGAGGTCTTGGGTTCGATTCAAAGTGTTATTTATTGGGTATTTCCAATTGTATTTCTCAGTAGCAGCCTTTTTTTTTTTTGGGTTAGAAATTATCAAAAAACTTCTCCCGCTCTGGGCGGAGCGGGAGGACGTGTCAGACACTTACTGACTAAAACCCACCCGTGTTCCTTCAGTTGCCTGTATGTTGCCAGGGGCCACGGTATCCTTTTCGGACTTTCCCGCGACCCCGGCAGTCATCGGCCCTAGCGGACCCCGTCAGTTGTGCTGACATCTCTTTGAGGCGCGCGTGGAACACAACGCGCCGTCGACCCGGGCCTGGTCCTTATCCGACGGCGAGCTACCCATTGCTCACCGTCCGCAAGCCCGCGCCTACGGTGGCCGGGAATCGTCCTGGGATTCCCGACGCCCAGGGCGTCTCCTGCGGCGGCTAGGGGCGAAATTTGCCTTCAGTAGCAGCCCTAACTATGCCCAGTTGATGGCACTAGACTCATCCTCTATTACATAGGACTTAAAAATAACTGGCGAAATGTGGTACTTTATGTATAACTTTGCCGAACTCTAAAGGAAATACAGTCGTGGTGATATGTCATTATGGTGTACTATTTACATATCTGCCTACTCCGTCCAGGAAAGCAGGCGTGATACTCATATTATGTATGTCCGGTTGACCCCACCATATCCTGTTAAGTACTAACTATTAACGTAGTAATAGCACTCATTTTGCACCTTGCCACCGATTTTATAAGTCGGTTAAGTAAGACTTATATCAGTAATATAAATAACTACATAATTCACTGTTATTTAGTTAATAATTCCTCAGAAGTGATATTTATTTCACAGTTCACTTCGCTACCGTATAATTGCTATGACTTATTATAAATTAACATATTCTGTATATTTTAAAATGTTTTATAGTACTTGTCTGCACACATCTGCCTACACCATCGTGTAACGCATGCGTGATTGTGTATTGTTCAAGGAAAAATAACCTATAACAACATTACCAACACGTGTTCCGAACTGCGATAAAGACCAAAACAATGCGAAGTTATGGTAATTCGAGACAGCTAGCGCCATCTATTGAGGTGAATACGAACTACTGAAGCAAAACAAAACAAAAACGTCAAGAGTTTTCCTGCTTCTATTTTAGTATCGCCGGTGAAACTTCCGCATTCCATATACGCTCGCTTTTATTTACAAATTTTTCCCAATATTTGATCTAAAATTATTCCCAAACACGATAGTAGGACCTGCCCCGATTCAGAAGCAATAGTTATGTCATTTATCGTCACTTAGATTAGATAATATTAATTATTGAGATTGATTGCCAACTTGTCGTAATATTATGTATGTCGAATTGAAATTGCCGTGTTACCGTGCCAACCGAACGTGCCAACTCCTTTAGTGCGGGTAACTACGCATAGGTATCGTAGGAGATAGAGAGAGTAAGAGATAGTGTAACGGATACCTACGGTTTGTCATTACTCGAAGCTCTCTATCATTAGGAAAATAGCGGGATATTAGGGCGTGATCTGCAGTGGCCTATATGGAAGGCCCTCAATCGATTGCGTACCCAAGTAGGCCGCTGCAGACACAATTTGTCGAAATGGTGGATCACTAAACCATCCAACACCTAGTGCGAGTGCGGTGCTTCTGATCAGACCATGCCCCACTTGCTGGAGTGTCCTAGGTGCCCGTTCACCTGCACCTCGGACGACCTAAAGAATGCCACTGATGCCGCAAATAACGTGGCCACCTACTGGACTCATATAATATAAAATAATACAATTATAAAGAAGAGTACCATCGACAAGAAAAGAAGAGGGCAGTGGGGGCTTACTCCATTTGTCCGGTGTCCGTAGTTTCGGCCGAAGTTTAATATTATTATAATAAAATTAGAAATGAAATTATCCGGAAAAGAACCAGATTTATCGACAAAGACTGCAGAGTAAGCAAACTAAAGTGGCAGTGGGTTAGCCATGTTTGTCGAAGGACCGATGGCCGGTAGAGTAGACGACATCGCGTATCGACAAGAGTAGTGTGGGACGCTCCCCAGCTAGATGAACCGACGATCTTAAAAAGGTGGCTGGGACATGCTTAATGCGGAAGGCGGAAGACAGGGTGTTATGAGTTGATTGATTGATTTAAAATCAAAATATTTTATTTCACATTAGGTTTTTTTTTTCGCTAATTTATTTTGTCCCACTGCGGGGCAAAGGTCTCCCCTATACATTTCCAGTCTTCCTTAACAAACATACACTCAGACACACTTCCAACCATTCGCAACTGTACCACGTTGACAATTCTTTACTATGTGTTACAATGGGGGGGACCTGGAGTTCTAAAATACAGGCCTAGGCTTAGTTTAGACTTCAGATCTCCCACAAATTATAAAATTTTGTCAAAATATCTGTCAAGATTTATATAAATGTAATTTGTGGAGATAAATAAACATAATTTTATATTTTATATTTATTTATATATTTTATATGTGAAATATAATTAATTATTAATCATTTATTTCAGAATAAAAACATTCCATACATTGTTAGTAAATAGTACTTATAACTATGTTAGTAAATTATTAATTATTATTTACAATTCTACTATTTAATATTATATAAGGCACCTCCAGATCCGTGAACGGTGTTCCAGTGCCTCACAACCGGACAATCAACCCTTCCCAAAATTGCATTCAGAAGGCTGTTGGTGCTGCCCCGCACGCGGCGCATCAGGGAGGCAACTCTTTTCCTTACTATTGCCCTAAAGCAGTCCGTGCTGGCCTTCGCAAACATACCTGATGCACTGCAAAAGCGAGGCAATCCCAACAGCATCCTGAAACCATTATTGTATAGGACCCGTAGGGCATTGAAAGATCTACGCGTATACCGGACCCACAGGCTGCAGGTATAAAATGTCTGGCAGTATGCCTTAAAAAGAGCAATTTTGACCTCTTTTGTGCACCGTGCAAACCTGCGAGCAAGCATATTGCATCTCACTGCCAATGCCCTACGTTCCCGCTCAATATCCATATCATCTGAGAGGTCCTCGGTGACCCAGTGCCCCAGGTACTTGAACTTGGTGACCCTACTTAAAGGCAATCCTCCAAGTTTGACCGGTGGAACGGTTTTCGGACTCTTATTCCCCGCCTTGAAAATAAGCAGTTCACTCTTCTTACAATTGTACCTGAGGCCATGCGACCCCGCGTACCTCTCACAGATCCCTATGAGGATGTTAAGGGCTCTGACAGATGGGCTCAGCAGCACCATGTCGTCGTAACTAATGTTGTTCATACAAACACCATCAATCGAACAACCGACACCGGCCCCGCTGAGCTCACCTATCAGTCCATCAACATATAGGTTGAAGAGCCGTGGTGAAGTTAGGCCTCCTTGTCTCACTCCACACTCCAACCTATACTCTGACGAACATGAGCCCGCCCACTTAACGTTATTGGTCTGATTGTCGTACCAAAACTTCAATAAACCAATCATATCCCTGGGTGTGCTGGTTTCCCCCTGGAGCTTATCCCACAACACGTTATAAGACACCAGGTCAAATGCCTTCGACAGGTCCAGAAAACAACCGTATATAGGTGTTTTCCTTGTAACATAGTACTGGACAGTATGCTTGAGTCGCAGTACCGCAGTTTCAGTCGATTGCCCAGCCCTGAAACCAAACTGGGCGTCATGTATATCTATATGCTCCCTTAGGTGACTATCAAGCAAACCATCCAGCACTTTGGCGATCACCGTAGCCAATGAGATGGGTCTGTAGTTGTTCCCATCGGAGGCATCTCCCGTCTTATTTTTAAGTATCGATATAATACCCCATTTGCGCTTGTAACTCCGTATCTATAACGGACACAAGATTAATTCGCGATCCGAACTAAGAATGAATGCTAACACGAATTGACAGTTGTCCCTACTCCCGGTATGACATTACCCGTCCGAAAAATTGAATTTTTCACTTGTTTTGACGGATCAACTAATTTCGGACGGGCCCGTATATGCGTTTATGCGTACACGATACGAGGATCCTGATGATGACTATGTGGAAGAAGCGTGGTTCGCTTCACGGAAACAATAGTATGAGGTCTGTAGAGTCGGTCGCGGATATTTCACAGACTCAACGCACACGACGCACATCTTCGATCATTTTGTCGGCAGAGCTGTAGGGACGTAGACCCTATGGAACTCGTGCAGAGATCGCGAAGTATTATTTTGTACATGAAGTAAAGAAAAAGAAGAAGAAATAGAGAATTTTGGGCACATCCTATACTTTCGGAAAGATTACTAAAGGGACAGTTCCATACTAAACATTCATGATATTCTGCCTTAGAAGTATCATAAATTGCTGGTCTGTTTTGTATTTCTTGAATTAACATAGTTACATCGACCTCTGGCGCCATGATAATAGATCGCGTGCGTTACGTCTACCCCTAGCAAATGCAGATTGCCGACTAAAGTGTGCGCCGTCTGCGTTAGCGCGCGTTGAAGCAAACGTTCAATTTTTTTCACACACTTTTTGTGCGGAGCGGCGCGCCGCGGCGCGGTGCGGTCTGCCCGAATTACACGGATTTATTGTGCGCCGGACTTTTTGAGCGTCGTGTGCGTTACTGCATATAATTGCATAGGTTCTATTTTCACAGACTAAAAAGTGCGTCACGGATAGTCTGTCGTCTGCGCAGGGCCTAATCTACGACACTTTTGGCGCACGCAAAAAGTCTGTAATACAAAGTATAAGCCCAGGTACGCAAGAGATTTTTTTTCCCGCAGCGATATTTTTGAACGTCCCGTGAACGGGCGCCGTCAGTAGGGACTGGTCATCTTTTAGCTGCCACGGCTTATTTTAGTTTTTGAATCGTTTTTATCATTTTATTATGGACGCTTTTAACGTGCACGTCTTTCTACATTGTTCTCACATGTATAATTTCAACACGAATAATGTAAATAATATTTTGTAACAATATTATGATTTAAAAGAGTGTCCGTGGAGTTTCCGTGCCCGTTCTTCTCCATAGGAACCTACCTACTACGCTTTGGAATGGGCAACTAGCTTCATATTTCTGACTGACCGACTCCTTGACAATTCAAAAGTGCCTGTAAATGGTTTAATTTAAATAAATGGTTTGAGTTTGACTTCTCCCTATTTAAAGCTGCTATGGTTAAAGCTGCTATGGACCAGTTCTTGTTGAAGGAGTTCAGCCAGTCTATTCTGTACAAATCTGATGAAATGAAGAGAGCTGTTATTACACCTGACGCTATGATTGACTAGCTCACTTCACCTAAGTTTACACGGTAAGATTTTTACGGAATTTATCGGCAGCTCATCTTTACATTTCCGTCTGGGCTTACCGCGATGTCACTTAAAAACTGAAAGCTCAGAACAGATGGCAGCACAGTTGTACCTCTTTAAACCGCCATTGTTGTGTTTATGTTTACTTTTGTGTCGATCACAAATAATACGAAAACTAGATTAATATGTATAAGACTTGCAGTGTAGCACTATTAAAAGACGAGCTAAGGACAGGGGAAGCGTCTACCACTGGTAAAAAGCAGCTTTAGTGGAAAAGTCAATAAATTATGAATGTTTTATATTTTATAGGTTATTTTGTGTTTGTTGACTTTAAGTTCGGTTTTTGTTAAAGACTGGAGGCATACGATAGAAATAACCTGATCAGAATTGAAAACCAACTCGGGCATGATTTTGCTGAATGAAAAACCTCAGAGATAGCACTTCTAGCACTGATCTAATATGATAATATAAACACACACATATTTTACTATAATTTACATAATATCACATCACAAGTATGTAATGAAAACCGACTTAGTTCTCTTGGGAGCATCACATATAAACCACTTTCTACCTTAAAAGGCTTAAAGGATAGCACATCGTCTCGGTGAAATATCGGATTCCAATTTTTTCAGAGAGCTTTCTCCCACAGTTTTCTTCTTACAACATTTTTTTAAAATACATGGGTCCCCGTATTTTTGCAGTAAACAGCTGCGCAACTGGGCTCAATAATTAATTATGCGTAAAAGAAGTCACTTGTTTATAAAAAAATATGGCTAGCTGACAAATTATTAGACGCTGGAGATCAGCGCCATCTGAAGTGAGCAAGTGGCAGTTTTTATCCCCATTGAATATTCGTACGGGTACTGACCTGAGCAAGCAAGTAAGCTGCACGTCGTTCTGGTACCGGTTGAGCGCGGGCACGCCCTCCACGCGCACCGTGTTGACCTTCTCGCGCAGCGCGCCGCCGCAGCCGCCGCAGCGCTCGCGCAGGATCGACATGATGTTGGGCTGGCGCAGGAACGCGACCACCTGGGGACCGCAGTACATGGCATAACGTCACGACTTGTTGCCTCGAAGGGTTGGGAAGAGATGTACTATAGGGGTAACGCTTATCTACGCATTTTGAAAACACAATCCCGTGCACACGACCCTTTTTTTTCGTAGGTAAGCGATACTATAGCGGCCGAGCGCTGCAAGCAAGAATAATCCTTACAGTGTACAGATATGCGTTTCTTCGATAGTACACATCAAGCTATAATTTTCCAGTATAAACTGACCTCTCATTGTATGGAAATCCTATACAATGCGAGATCAGCATAAACTGGAAATGTGTAGCTTGATGTGTAGCCGTGTGTACCTATACTATAGTACACCCACATTTTGCTAGTCATGTTTTAAGTCCCATTTAATAGGAGGCGAGCCTATTGCCATCAGCCAAATCCAGACTCCGGGCTACTACTGAGAGATTCTAGATGGAAAAACCAAATATCACTTTGCCCGATCCGGGAATCGAACCCAGAACTTCATGCTCGGCAGTAGCGCTTACGACCACTACCCCAACGAGGTAGTCAAAAACAAAAAACAACAAAGAAAAGTATGGTTATAAAAGTGGAAAATCTGTTATTAAAAGCAGTTATTTTTGACGTAAAACACGATGTAAGAGTGCCAGCAGGACAGAGCAAGGCAGCACCAGTATAAACAGCCTGACAAAATATTGTTGTCACAATATCTCGCGCTGAGACGAGATACGGCTTTACTTTGCCGGGAAATGTATGTAGTATCAAAAGCTGCTATGTTAGGGATTTTCATCAAAAACATTTCTTGTGTCGATATGTGATTTGTGCATGGCAATAAAAACGACGAACAAACCGATTATGGCAATTTTCACAATTACGAACGAGAATTTTGTCTCTATATATTTAATTCTCATTTTTAGCATGTCGACGGCAATTTTTTTTTTAAATATTCTGTTACGCTAACACCATTTGCTGCTGCAATCATTAAGTTCTCATGTTTACAGGTCTTACCTTATCATTATACGCGACGGGTATTTCTTGATGCGTGTTCTGTACTTGCGCGTCCGCAGCTGATAGCGGTGGCCGCGGAGGGGGCGTTGGTGCCTAAGAATATAACAAAATTAATTAATTTCTTCGTTACTAATTACTTCATAGTGCAAATAAACAAAAATAAAAACTTGATAAAAAATAAAGCCCACTGCACTTTGAAAATTGCTTTAGTTCTGCGGTAAGCAATCGTGCGCAAGTGGGCCAACATAACCAAATAAATAAACAAAATAAACTGATAGATTCAAAACAACCAAATAAAGAAATACGCCACAAGTAAATCATTACAGGCAAAAACAACATAACCAAAAATAAAATAACCAAAGACAAGACAAAACAGGCATGTTCAAAAATCTAGACGAAAACAAGCCAACTCAAACAAAAATGAACATACACGAATATCATGCGTGAACACGAGACAATACAACATTGAACATTCAAACCATGCTAGGTACGAAAAACGTTGCAAAAAAAAAAATGGCAATACAAAAAAAAAATGGATTGATGTTGCCATTCATCGCCAATTATGGTACCCAAGATGTCTAAGCCGAAAAATGCACTTGTGTTTCGAAATTTATTCTCAGATGAAATAGCAATCTTGTCCAATAAAATTGAAAACAGGATGAATTCCATGGCGTCCAATGGGTATATATCAAAGTGTAATAACTAAATGGAATGACAATGTTCTGTCGAAAGTTATCGAGAGAATCAGTGCGTTCGAATTGAAACAGCCAACAATCGCTAACTGGGCACTCCATTTACTTACTACTCCACTACGTGCTATGAAACGCGAAATGGCGTACCAAAATGAACCAAAAAATCAACAAAAACTGATCAGAAGCAAGCAAGCATGTATCTTCACGTGTACCGGCGGCGGCTCGATGGCGGGTCTCCGCCTCTGCGGCAGCAGCGGGCTGAACGGGCCCGCCGCGGCCGTGCGCGGCACGCGCGGGTCGATGAACGTCGTGCGACGCATCACGTGGTCCACGAAGAACCGCTGCCACACCAGAACACATGTAGCTTTGTGACGTAACAATAATAATATGTGACCGCAAAGAGAATCATCCTATAGTTTTTCCAAGAATATAATTTTGTCAGCATAAAACACGAATAAAGCTAACTGCAACTACACTTTCATTTTAACAATACTACTAGATCTCATCATCATCTACCTAGCCTTTTCCCAACTATTTTGGGGTCGGCTTCTAGTCTAACCAGATTCAGCTGAATACCAGTATTTTACATGGAGCAACTGCCTATCTGACCTTCACAACCCAGTTACTGGGTAACCCGATACCCCTTGGTAGACTGGTTGTCAGACTTTCAGGCTTCTGACGAACCGTAACAACTGTCAAAGATCTACAAATGACAGCCGGGACCAACGGCTTAACGTGCTTTCCGAAGCACAGAGGTGTCTTGGTATGTAAAGATGGTCACCCATCCACGGACCAACCATGGCAAGCGTAGCTTAACCTGATCGATCGACACGTGCGGCTGATATTACTTAGCCACAAGCCCCTCCAATACTACTAGATCGAAAACTTTATAGTTAATTTCACAACTTAAACAAAATACACACTTCTAGTTTGACCGAAACCGCTGTTCGCACCTTAGAAATGCGCGGCGAGGCAGGGAGCAGCGTTGACTAATGAGTGGCAGGCGGGACGCCGCGCTCCCTGAGCGTTGACGAATGATCAGCCTGCACTGCCCCCCCGTCTCGCCGCGCACATACCTAAGGCGCGGCACAGAGGTCAAGGTCAAACTATGGGTAATTATAATTTGTCCGGACTCCTGCAATCTTCAATCCTTGTGCTATCTATCTACCGTCACCCAATTTCTTCCAGACATCTTTCAATGAGTCATCATCTCTTCCTTTTGATTTCACTTTCCAAACCATTCATCTCAAACCACAAGCCCATCCATCTACCTTAACCAGGGTCAATTTGTTTTTCCCTTCCATTCTTTCTCCGGAACTTCTTCATAGTAAATTCTAGTAGAAAGACAGTTACCTTCCCATTCCGATCAAGCTTGGTATCCCATCCTAATGGCAGTTCCCTGTCAGATTCACTGAACATGTTGACCAGCGAGACCAGGTCGCGATTGTGTTGGTAGCGCTCGAAGGAGGTCGTGTCTCTCCGGATCTTGGAGATCATGTGCTTCAGTGTGGAGTTGCCGTTGTAGAGGACGGATGCTTCCTGTAAAGTAAGATTTGGTGGTTTAGTAAGAGTATTGATATTGGATGAGAGAACGCTTGATCTCCTTCAGGGGCAGGTAACTTGGAACTGCTCTGCGGTTTCTCTTAACCTGGGTCAAATCAATTTATTTCCCATCTTTCTTAGTTCTGAAGACGGGTTTGTACACATACCTGGTTTATATGCAGTATGGAGTAGAAGTCAGGGCGCGCGAGGAAGAAGGCGGCGGGGTGCGGCACGTGCGACGTGTCGGGCGCGCGCGACGTGGACGCGCCGCCCACCGCCACGTGCGCGTGCGACTGGCACGGCGGCGGCGGCGACGCGCACGCGCCCGCCTCCTCCTCGGCCAGCTGCGTGCGCGTCATAGTGCGGCGGATTGATTGGTAGCTGGAATTGTTGAGATGGAATATCATTTTAGAATGGGAAGAACAATTTGGAAGATAATGGCGCCTCGAACGCAGAGCTAGCCAGCGTGGCATAACCATAGTCCACAAGAGCACAAGAGCGGATGGAGGTACGCGCTGAAGTATATTGATTTTGGACTTTATTTTAACAAACACAAAGTTGATATTTTCCTGGCAGTATAATTCCGCTTCGTAGGCTTCACAGGATTGATCAATGATTTTAATCAACGTTGCGACTCAAGTCGAATGTTAATCCCCTCATTTTTCATATTTCAATTTGGTGTCACCAGCAAAAAATGTTTTTTACTAGAAACGAGATGCATACAAAATTGGAAACGAAAGTGGTTTGGTCATAAAACTCTATTTTTAACAAAGCCTATGTTGGTTTGTAAAACTCACCGTCGATCTAACTGCCGCCTCTGCACCTCAGGAGCTGGTGACCTTGGAGTGGTTCCATTGAGGCCAGGCCTTTGCCAGGTGGTGGTCCTGTTGATGTGGTCAATGTAGAACACGCGGCCATGACTGTCCATGCGCGCCTCCCAGCCTGGAAAATAACAACATTCGTGTGAGACAAAAGACCAACGAACCAAAATACCAATTAACTTAGAAATTCCATTTAATCCGTCAGTCAAATAAAAAAAAATATTAGACACGTATTTTTTTGTTTTATCATATTAAAAAAAAATACTTAGATAAAACGCATGCAGTTGCGGTTGCTACGTCACAAGTAAGAATAAAATCTACATACTCATGACGTCATGGTACATTTTAACTCAATGTATCGCCGTAATCTTTTGATTAAGGGGGAAGCGTCAGGGTAGCCCGCGAAATTCAATTTTTCTTACGTTTTTTGCATTTTGCAGGTTAGTATCAGGTTTTATGTTGATTAAAATATGATTCGCGGTCGTAACAAATATGATTTTACCCAATTATAATCATTACAATCCTGCAAAATGCAAAAAATGTAAGAAAATTTGAATTTCGCGGGCTACCCTGACGCTTCCCCCTTAAGTAAAAAAAGAAAAAATACGTGTCCAATTTTTTTTTATAATGTACCTGAAGGACAAAAAAAGAAATTGTTGTCTTCCCTAATGTATAAGTCTTTCAGAATTTGAACTACAACAGCTGGTTCTTTGCAACCCGCAGACATCAAATCTATGTCAAGTCAAACGCCCTTTAAAGATCGACCAATAAACTAATTTATAGAATAAAATATCAAGCCTCAGGCTCCGATGATATCCTTTCTCAGAATAACAAGTTGACTATGATAGGACTTTGAGTAAGGACATTTGAAATTATAGTTTTCATTCGAACAGCTAGATGGCGCTAGTTGTATCATATAGCATAATTTACCTTCCAAATTAATTCAGCCGAAATTAACATAATAATAGACAATACAATGAGACATTACCCACCTGCCGGTAAAGGTTCTTCGCATTCAATAATCCCTCCAATCATATTAGCAGGAAAATCGCCGGTCAAAGCCATCTGCCTTGATTGCCTTTCCGGTATTGAAGGTAGCCTTATACCAGCCATGTGTCTCAAAGGCGTGGGTGACGCCACCGCGTTGTCATTGTCATCGATATCCTCAACTGGCCTCGGCCGCCTTAACACCACATCTTCAGGAGGCCCCGCGTGAACTATCGTGAAGTGATTGCTGTTCACAAATTCCATATTTGGCGACCTAATTTCTGACGTTCTTAGTTCATTCGTGAACTCAACCATTTCGAAGTTTTCTTGTAGTCTTGCTTCAGCATTTTGGACCGGAGGTGGGTGTAGGTCCGGTGGCGGCATCGGCCTCGGTCTCCTCGCATGGTGTGTCGGCGTGGGCGGACACTGCGGCACTGCACCACCAGCCAACGCCGCTACTCTCGTCAACACCCGCGGGTGAGGCCGCACAGGACTCTCAACGTTGTTCGTCTTATGCGGCGAGTGCTTCGGAGTTCCCTCACACCCCAGGTTCTTTATCAAATGCCTCGGTAAGCTAGAATGCTTTGGCGTTGACGAATCGCAGGAATGTTTCCGGTTCATCATCATAGTTCCCACGCTTGGCATCATTTTGTTTGACTCATCGACAGGCGACGTCGAGTGTGAGGAGTTGCAGGAACTTTGATCATTGGAACTGTTGTTATCTAACTCTCTTGTTGGGGGATCGACGTGAGAAGAATTCAGGAACGCCGTCATCATTGTAGGTGTTGCGCGACCTGAGTTCTGTCGCGTCAGAGGTTTGTGACCTTTCAATATTGTGATTTCTTTCTCCTCGATCTGATTCCTATTGTCATCCTCAAACTCAGAATGATTACTAATATCATTTAAAAACGTGTGTTGAGCTTTCTCTTCAGACTTGGCATGATTTGGCGTTCGGTTCACTCCGTCCACCACATCTTTGGGAGGACTGGCTTTTTCTTTCCGTGCGAATGTTGTTGTAATATAATTATCGGGACCTATATCTTTTATAAACAGTATCTTATTCCTACTTACGCTCGGGGCGCCATCAGGTACATCTTTAGATCTCTTCTCCTCGTTTAACCTAGATAATTTCATCGAAGAAATTGTGGATTCACACAAGCTGCCATCAGTTTCGGGTGTCGCTAAAGGCGCGACATTTTGGCCACCTCTCCAAAAACTTGCCGTTGACGACGTTGCCATCTGATTGCCAGAATAAAACTCTCCTGGTCTGAAATCGTTTAGTTCTCCTTGTAACGCAGCTGAGTTTGTTATGTTATTGTCAGTGAAGAATTGTTCATCCGTGTCTATCAATTCAAAGTTGAACGCGTCTTCGGGCTTTGTTAATTTTTTTGGCTTTCTATGTCTGGGTACCTGTGGCGGGGATAACGCGTGCATTCTCTCAAGCGGCTTGTGTGATTGTCTGGGCGGCAGGGGTGGCACCGGCGACTTTTCTGCTTCACTGGGCACATTCGCACTCTCCACGTCGTATACGAACTTCATTATTTTGCAAGGATTCTTTGGTGACCATATTTTATAATACTCGGTGCCTGGTGAAGTGGGCGAGTCAAAGCCGCTGTTAGCTATTGATTTCTTCTTGACGCCGTTGAGCGCCTGCCCGCCGCCGGTGTCCACGGGCGGAGGACACTTCTTCTTCACTCCCGACGACGTGGGCCTGCAGTCTGTAGCACTCCGAGATTCACTATTTACATTTTGAGATTCTTGGCTTAAATTACTAACTAGAGATTTACTAGGATCACATTTTGTTTGTTCGAGATTGTTCCCGTTACTTTCTAAAGCACTAATTGAGCATTTGTTGACGTTCTCGCTAAGATGTTTGATGTCGTGACTGGTGCCGGGCACGAACTCGATGCGTGGAGGGTTCTCCGAGTTCATCTCGAAGCTCTCGTTGTTGTAGGAGAAGGGCGACACGTGGTCGCCGCTGCGCTTGCGTGACATGCCCTCCTTGAGCCGCAGGGGCAGCTTCTTGAGGTCCACTTTGAACCGCGTGGGGAGCGCTGACGACTCGGCAGCGCACTCCTCGCCCTCGCCATTGTAGTAGCGAAAGCATAGCAGTTGCTCACAGTCTGGAATAACCAAAAAAAATATTAAAGTCGTTATGTTGTAATTATAACTGACAAACAAAAGGGATATACATAATTAGGTTTGGTGTAGCATGACAGGCGTGTTTGTGAGTAATAAACAGTTAATATAATAATTACCTTCATAAGGTTGATTAGGCTCGTCAAGAAGCCACATTATGTCGCCGCTGGCGCATCCGGTGGCCGGCACGCGCCCGACGACACTGACGGAGCCCGCCGACTCTGCAACCAACAGACAATCTAAATGATTAATCTGATAAGTTAACAAACATAAACACTCAGTGAACGACCTAAAGATCTGAATGAGAAAAAATAAAAACAAGTAAGCCGACCCAAACCGCAAAAAATAAAACCTGAAGTTATGAATATGAGACACTTCTCAACCATGTTATCTTAGGTACCTACATAAAACTTTATAATATTAATGTTTTTAAATCAGATGCATATTCAATGAAGATAATTTGCATAAAATAATAAAAGGAAACCATCAGGTTCACGTTAGCGAGAAACAAAAGCAAAAATTCGCTCGCAAAATCTCATTTGGAGCGGCCGGCGGGCGGGCGGGTACCAGCATGAAATACAAAACGCGCAGGTGCAAAAGAGTCGACATTAAAAACAAACAACAAATGAGGCAAGTATACGCAGTAACAGAGCTCAAAGAACCCTCCGCTTTTTTATCTAACAAAAATCAAGTAAGCGTAGGCTGGCTGGACGCAGTTCGGCGCAGGCGCATCACAAATTATGCGCCCGACGTAATCACCGGATGCGGGAGTCGCCCGCACATTTTATGCGAAATAATCGAAGCCACCGAATTGCCAGTTAATTGGGGAAACACGACCATAAATTTCACGGGGGCAAATTGATTCCGCAAGTAAATGTAGCAGGCTCAGCCGGCCATTACCATATTTTGATTGGGCTAATATACGAGCGGACGGTTAACATCTTCCTGTCGCTGATTAAGTGTTCGATGCCGTCATAAATATCGAAACTTAGTGCGCACGTTAGCTTCCACGTCAAAACTTGGCTTTATTTTGAACCGAGCCAACGTCCTGTCCAGGAAAACATCGCGATATCTTCACGAAAAGGAAAGGGCGCGTTCGTGGAGCAAATACTCTGGCGGAGACACGTAGGACAGGATAAATCGCAGCATTATCTCAAAACTGTTTCCGTTTGGAAATAATTACTGGGTTCTAGAGGCAGACGCAAGATCGATCGCTGTCATTACTTTTTTGTTTCGACTCATTTGTTAGAGCTTTTTGGGTAAGAACATTAGCAGATAAGCACGTAGCTGCATACGTTGAAATTTGTTGAGTGACGGCAATTTCCTTTGGAGTGATCTGTTTTAAGGGGTGATGATGGAGTGTTGTCGAGTCAGAGTTCACGTGGTGGTGTGGTCGTGGACAGAGTGACGCGCGCGGTGACACAGAGGGCGTGTAGGCAGTCTATTTCCGGGCGGTGACGCAACATCCGCACGTTTCCGTCCGCAGGATACGGAGGAGATACAAATGTCGCGGCGCTGCGGAGATCAACCGCTGTGCTTCCGCGGGATTTGCGATAATGATGATAGACTGATGACTACACCAGACATAGTAGGTATGTAGGTTACGCAGCCATCGACATTATCATAGGCGGTGATGACTGTTCCGTATAGCAAATACCAACATGGGCTGCCTTAATATTCTGCAGCGAATACTTTTCAAGGTTAATTGATGGATGACTGACTTTGATAAATTCAAATTCAAAAATTCAAAAGTCATTTATTCAAATTAGGCTGAGAACCAGCAATTTTCGAACGTCAAAATTACATAAGACAGTCCCCCAAAAACGCCCACCCTTCACCACTTCCTAGTGCCTTTAGCTGGGAAGAAGAAGTGGCGCAACAAACTCCCCAGCAGCACAGCTGTCTGTTCAAGTTAGAAAAAAATAAAAATGACTCTATACAATAGTATGCAAAATTATTATGCAACACAAAACATTATTTTAATTAAGTATAAATTATTGGCCATATGTTAGCTAGCACACGCCGATATACCAACCAAAAACATCGAGAACTATACTCAAGCAGAATTAAAAAATAAAAACTAAACGTAAAAAGAACTAAATATCTAAATAAAAGCCTCCAGGCATAAAGGGCGTGCCCGCTTACATAAAGCTGTAAATTAGATAGATGAACCGACAGGTGTTTCACTAAGCTAGGTTCAAAACAGCGAAACAACCGACTTCATTTTCTGATTTTCGGTGTTTAATATGTCCAAAATTCCAGAAAGAATGAGAAAATAATTTTTTTTTATTTCCAGGAAACACAATGGATGACCAAATGTAAATTCCTGGATTATCTAAAGTTATTTTTAAAGAAACTTATAGATAGACATACTCATCAATTTTCTAGGAGGGTGACGAAGGAGAAAAAAATTCACATTAGTTCTATGTTTCCGCTCAATTTCGGGAATAGAGAGTCATACTCATATTATAAATAAAAATTATCTAGGTACCTATAAATAACATATCTATCTACATGAAAAGGAAACATCTGCTATTCAGTACACTTCCTGGACTTTTAGAAAAAAATACCTTGTAATGATAGTAGGTACATAACATACATTATGTTCGTTATTTACAAGTTCGTGCAGCGAACAGGCGATGACGTAGTTATAAATATTTGCGATATTGAAACTAAGTGCATTACGGGAGTAGGAAACAATAAACAGCATCCGATATACCTCACGGATACACAAAAACACAAAACAATTTAACATTCAAACATCTAAAAGCTGAAACGCAATAAAGCGAAATCCACTTGGACTTTGAATAAAAACAACACCGCTTCCAGGAATTATTTTCGCGAACATAATCAAAATTCACCAGTCGCCATTTAATTTTATTTAAAAAAATAAACAATAACGAGCTGACGAAAACAATGCTGTAATGTGTGTGCAACTTTCACATCTATTAATACTCTTATATGTTGACAACAACACAATCATGTTTCTTTATTGGATATTAGCTAGTCACATTTCAACGCCCATGCGCGTACGCAACTTTATCATACCAGAGCTTAATCAAATTAATTAAACTTGAACGCAGCCAATATTGCATAGCGTTTATGGGTACTATGCATTAGAAATTCATACAGCATCAAGCTCCTCTAGTAAGCACCGCCATGGGAAAAACCGAAGGAAGTATTTATTAAAACATGAAAACAAATTACCATGCGATTAAATTTAAAATTCATAGCAGCAATTACATGAATCACTATTAATGTCACTTGGAACGCATAGAAGATTATCTAACCCGTAAGAAGTGCAAGGGCAATGCGGACTATGTGTCACCTAACCGACCGTTTGGCGGAAGCCAGCAGTTAAACTAAACGCCGGTCATTCCACGACCCCTTGAACACATCTGTCACTTTACGCCTACGCGCTACGCCCCGATGTGTTTAAGTGAGTTTTTTACACGGCGACATGATATGTCTTAAGTGGTGCCCTCAGTTTCACACGATGTGTGTCAGACACCTCGTATCCTCGAATTGGGTAAACAATACAGCTGTCGGTGATGATGACAGTTACTTGTGTGCCACTTGAGGGGTTTTTGCTTTTGGGAAACAAGGGGGAAAGGATTCAGCGGTACAAACGGTTGATCCCATATGTGTTACATTCACAGTACCCAGTAGGTCGCAAAAGCTATCACGCCAGCAGTTTAGTTTTTCTGCATTTATTTGAATTGTTTCTAAAGAGATAGGACTATAATAAACCTAAATGGTCAATCATAGCCTGAGGATAAGAATGATTATCACCATAACAGGTCTCTTATAATTGGTACTGCAAATAACACGTATCTTTCGCATAAAACGAGTAGTAATCACCATAATTACAAATGCACCACGCATTTTTTATCCAAGCCAAAAATAGATGAGACACTTACCCGTATCCGTCTTAAAATAAACGAAATTACATTTCGAAGTGAGGAAACGACAGTTTAAAGGGGTCGGATTGATGACAGAGTCCCATTAGGCAAGTGACGATTTGACAGTTTCACGACTCTGTTAAACTCTGTTTAGAGACTTGGAAGTTGAACAGAGCTTTGTTTCCAGTTCACACGAATACCTTTCAGCGTATTAACAACTTGTTGACGAGAGGATCTTAAATCAGCTTTATTTTTGTCTTCACATCCTTTAGGATTGTAAAGATGTTTGCAGTTGCTGGTTGAACGTCATTCAACGCGTTTGTATTGTGTTTGTTTCTTTATGCTTCAGATAGGGTTGCGCTTGCCTTATGCCTGACTTGTTTGCCAAGAAATTGAGTGAGGTAACCTAGGATGAGCTTTTAATTTTCTTTTACTGGAAAAACTCTTAATGTTAAGAAGTCTTGGTCAAAAATTATATCCCCACGTGATTTAACGACACTTTTAATTAAAAATTGGACAACTTTTGGTCATTCAATGTGAACTTACTTTTGTACAAAGCTATAGATGTGTTAGTTATGTGTTGACTTCGACAGTACCGTAAGCGCTGCATCAACACACCCGCATTGCTAACAAGTGAAAGTATTGCTGTAAGAACTCATTACAAGAAATTGAAACCGTAACAATTGAGCCAGAGCCGAAGCGAATTTAATAAATGAGTGAAAAACTTACTCGCCATCATAAAATTGGCTGATGTTAATACTTATTTTAAAATACCTTTCCGTTCATTCAAAAGGTCCATTAAGGACCGGTTAATTTTACGAGTAAAGACCACTTAAAATTCCGAAGGGTGGGCACAAATCGGCTCGGATATTGAATGTTGCGGACAGAGCCTCGGCTTTGTCCATTAGCACCTACACTGATAAGTTACGTTGACATTTAACGACTTGAGTCTACCTACTGTCAATAGAATGACGAATGTGTCAATGCACCCAAGATTGATGAAGGACGAAAAGCGTTAGAAGCAAAGAACAGTCCTTTTGGACCTAAAGATTCAAGTTTAGGGCGTACAAAGACCAAACTAATTACGACTCTGAAGTCTGCAAAACCATTCACGAATCACAAAGTTTTATCTTAATTGATCGGTTCATAGAAAAGACAAACATCAGCTGCTTGGCCTTCGTTGATTTTCCGCCGTCCATATGTAAATCCGGCGTGACTCATTAGCGTCTAATCGCAATAGTAGAATGCGCGTACGCCGCGCGCCGGGCCCCTGGAACACACTCCGATACTATTGGAACTGATTGTGATTCATTATAATAGAATATTCATTAGCACGTGAATGAGGGCCTCACTTTATTGTGTAATATCATTACAGTTTCGAAAATCGAGGGGTTCATCAATATAAGACCTGACTCGAAAAACTAAAGTGTTTTTAAGCGTTAATTACTAAGCTCAACCACCATCGTCAGGTACAAACAACCTTGTGATGCCCGGCCGTACAACCTCGCCACCTCGCCACCTCACCCGTGCCAAACAAGGCGTGATATTATCTGACCATTTGATATGGTTGTCACCTCATAAGGGCCACTGAATATGGCCGGAAAACACTGCGCCCATGCGTTAGCCATGCCTCTCCCACAATGGTTGCGCTAGTTACCCAATAAGGGATTCAAGCGTTAGACGGAGCTGCCCGTTATCACCATCTAAGGTGATATGGATGCGGCGAGCCAATAACTTACCGCAGACTGAAAGAAATCGACATTTATACTGTGTATTTATATTCATTTGCCTAGTTTATTATCATTGCTGTTACGAAAACAAATTCAGATCCCAAAAGATGTAATTGAAGCGATAGACGGGCGCGTGGGTTGCGCGGGCGCAACTCCGACTGTATCATGGCAATCGCCGGCCACTCAATTATGGTGGCCAGGTCTAATAGGGCATTTAGCTGTCAATTACAAGTGATCGACTCGCTCGACAGATAAGTGTTCCAGATTGATACCATTGTCAACGAGCTGGCTAGACGAATGAGGGATTAGAAATTTTGATTACCAAATTGAAGGTAGTTTGCAGTCACGAATGACTGTTTTGAATCACTGAATATTTTCACCGAAAACATGGTATTTTAGTCAGTTCTGCGTATTAAATTATAAATAATAACCCGGTTTTCCTCTACTATTGTTTCGAATCGGCATTCTTCTTCGGAATGTGAGATAAACATTCTCCGCGAGCACACCTCGACCCACAAATTTAGATACATTCTAAATATAACAAAGAAATGTAAGTAGTTTAGATTAGCGCAGTATCGATCGCCACGTGCGGTCCATTGATCGTGCGGATGGTGCGAAGGTGGGGGGATTCATTCATTCATATTGCGCACGCGCATCGATCGCGACCTCGCCGCGGCCGCCGGCGCATGCCGCCCGCACCGCGTGCCGCACCTCGCGCTCACCGCTAAATGCATGGTTCACATTACTAGTGTCATAAATAATCATAAATTATTCTGACGCCTTGTCATTCCGAACTAATCCATAACAGAGCCAATGAACTCTTACGACGACATTGTTATGAAAGATCGCGTTATCTTTAATCCTCGATCGGGACCGATCTCTAATTCTGTTGACAGTCGTCCCATTCAGTAATAACGACTTGTAGTCAGTGGGATGTCGTATGACTACGCCTACACCGCAATTAAGTAACGTGGAATGTTGATCCTAAAGGTGAGTGTAGGTGACAACGAAAATATTAAATTAACTAGTCGATTAGGTAATAAAGTAAACGTGCGTTTGCCTGGTGAATTAGGCAAGTGCTAATATTTGCGGACACCTACATCCGCCAACCTGCCGCATGCCGGGCGGCCGTGCCGCGCCGACAAGTCAATAAACTCCCACAATGTTTTAGTAGCTAACACTACGAAATGGAGTAACTAGAAAGTGCATGGGGGCGAAATCAATTTGCTTTTGCCCGGTACAGATGGAACGCAAATATTGAACGGCCTGACAGGCTTCATTCATACAAATTGCCACATTTACCACCTTCGTGTTAATGACAGAATTAAAAGCACTCTCAAATGTCATACATCCGATGATAGTGGTCGTAGTAATCTGCATAATATCCAAGCATAGATATCGAAGCAATGCACATTTACACCTGATGGTAGGAGGAAGCAGACTCTTTGCAATCAAAGTAGTGTTGCAGCAGCACTAAGGGCATAATTATGTAAATCTAATACGACTAGCGAGGTAAACCAGTAGGTACAGCAAAATAAATAACAAGACGGTAATGCAACCATACTTAACATGCAGCATGCGCACAATTTCGTTGCAGGTTAATAAATAAAATAGCATAAACATAAGGAGGATGACAACACTGTGTGATGTGCACATCATGAATGCAACAACAAAACTTTATGAGCAACTCGATCACACCATTCCCATCAGAGGATCGATCCACAAACATCGCCTACGAACTCCTTCCCTATTGTGATTTCAATATGAATACTTCTCTTTATCACATATTGTTCCCAATCAGAGAAGGTTTAGCACCGTGCCATATAGGGGACAATACTAATCTATGTGACAAGTGTGTGTGACAGTTCGCGAGCGGGGGCGGTGCCTCAGTGCGATATGACGGTGTGGCAGTGCCGCCGTGGTGGTGCCACTGCCAGGAGTGACGCGTCACGTAGGCGCGTGCGCTCGGCATGCGCGACGCGCCCACCGTTACGCCGCCGCCATTATAAATCTCCTACGATTCCGCGGAATTTATGGGAACGTTGCCAGCGACATCCTCGCCCATCGACATCGACCGGTTATCGACTGGCCACTTGCCTACTCCGATTCCGGACACGTAATGGTCGTCGTAAATTCGACTACCCATTTCGGAATGCGATACCCATTTAATTTTAAGGATACCGAAATTGATTACATTTCGATTTTACACTCTACGTATAACTTCCGTGAGAGTGACAGTTGAGTTGAGAGCGATAGGATAAACGAACCAGTTGTGTGCGATGGGGAATTCCAAGCTTAAACTCCATTCAATAAGATATTCAATGGGCGTAGTGCTTTCAACGTGTTAATACAAATACGCAAGCGGAATCGGGATTCAGAGTGCGGCATGCAAAAGAATAAGCGACATCAGACGAGAACCGGGACGAACGACCTCCACATCTACAAAACGAATACAAATGTCCTAATCGGGTAGTCGACTAATGTGATCAGTCAGCACAGAAGTGTAATAAATCATGGGAAAATAACGAGAAACTTATTTGCATTCATTGCAAGATTGCAATAAAAGTGCACACGACGACCACAGCAAAATAATATAAAGATCGTTAAATCAATAAAATACGACGGAGGAATCTTTTTTTATCAATACCAGTGACATCATTGTGCCCAAAGGTACTACAAATTAGGTTGTTAATTAGCATATTCATGTGGCAGCCGCTGACAAAAGTTATAACAGTTATTAAAATTTGAGCGTCGAAGCACCTTCACCGAATTGCGGCGGTATTGTCGCGCGGCCTTTCAACGAGCCGAATACTTACACGCACTTCCTGTACTACGGGTATTCAATTGGCAAAAAACAACGACCACTAATAATAACCGTTCGTAAAGCTTGTAACAAGATGATAACATACGTGCTCGATCAAATTGCCTCGGATAGCATCGCGTGCCATTGACCGTGATCCTCGTCCAAATGTCAAAGGTCGTTGTCGACTAGGATTTCCGCTTATACACGTTAACGAATATATTCTATCGCGGTAACAATATAGTATTATCATAATCTGCTATGTTTGCACCTACGTCTTTTGAAGTGATCTCTACATCTTCACAATTTCGGAATATAATGTGGGAACTAATTCTTGTATATTTGCAAACAATGGTTGTGCAAAAACATGATTCGCAGACAGGTATCGTGTGATTGTGCAGTCTCATTAACTGGCTTTTTAAATTATATTTATTGTGAGAACAGAATTAACAAAGGCTTTTGAAATGTTTGTGTAAAATTTGAAAGGAGATTGGGTGAACGCGCGATTAAAAATATAAAGTTGCATCACGAAATTATCAAGGTATTGCGAGGTTATCAGCGATAGTCGAGACAAGTCTTACAAAACGTTAATTGTGTAGATTTAGATTCCCGACTAATTGACGAGTTGTATAATAGGCTGGCGCGCCTTCCTAGCATCGCGTGGCGTCAGAGGCAGCGTTCGTTACATTAGAAATGGTACAATTTTTTCTGAGAAAGGGAAGTGGACGGCAGACAGGTGAGCCGGTAACGGTGGAATGGCGACGAGCGACCGGCCACGTCCCGCGCGTCCACATTCCTGGATAAATCTTTATCTAACCGATGCCGTGCCATCGGGCAACTTGGCCGACGACGAAACCCCAAACATTCCTGTGTTCTACGATGTCCTGTCTCAAATAAACTCACGCAATTTAAGCATTAGTTTGGGAATTTGGTCATTTCAAACATCGCACTACCGTTTATAATTCTTTCTTTCACTATCCCGTACCTAAATAAAAACTGAGGAACTTTTATTAGGTAAAAAGTTATTTTGTGCTGATATTACTTTTAAAATGACTCTTGGACAATTTTCACCCCATATTATTCAGAATAACCAAATCAGAAATTCGCCGAGGAAACAATAAGCACCATACAACAGGCTGCAGGGTTTACCGTCAACATGAATAAATCGATGCGTCTTTTTTTTACGCACCGCAAACGAGTTTGCATGAAATTTCATCATCTGTCACCGTGCAGATGGTTCCCTTATTGGGTAATAAAGTAAGTAATATTATATAAGTAGGTATGCAGACATAAATAATTTTAGTGTCATATTCACAGACTCGTGTAACGAGTGCAATCGTAAGTAGAGCGTTGCATTCCCACATGATAAGTACCGCTGGTTGACGATTGTGGATACCGTCTCTACGCAGGGAACTGATTTATCTTTGCGATTCGCTTCCGTTCAATTGTTGCATGGGTCGTGCGAATTTCGCGAAACTTTAACTTTACTGTTAAAACTGTAAAAGAAAGGGGGCTTCAGCATACTGTTAGCTCAGACCGAATAAAAAACCAAGACACAGCGCTGTCAACAGTGACGTAAGGCCGGTTTCGTAAACGTGTTTGCATTTAGTGAGGTGTAGTTTGATTGTTATTTGATTGTAAATGGTTGTAAATGTGTGCGTGTGAGCGTGTATGCACAGAGCGGAGGTGTAGCTTTGGCATACTTCACTGTATTGTTCGCAGCGCGTCTTGGTTTTTTATTTGGTCTAAGACTGTTAGCAACCGTACCTATAACATCAAAGATAGTGAACTACAATATCTTTTTTGGAATGAAGTTTCTTGTCGCACGTTACACTCTGCACACTGTAACATTTTGACCGTCACGACCATAGAAATAATCGTCACGACACTTTTTACGTTGCAAAAGTGTAGTGACGACGGTCAAAATGTTGCACTTTTCTCGGTCTAGCTCTCATTTGCCAGGTGTGCAAAAGCCAGAGGAACTACGTTCCAACCGGGTGTCCCACGACATCTCTCGACGTTATTTTGGCTTTATCTGTAATTAGTTGGTTAGAATGACCCGTTTGTTTTCGCCATTTTCGCTCGACATAAATGTACCTACAGGTCAGGTAAATGTCGCTGGTCCTTCATACATACCTAATGCATAGGCGTCTATAAATATTTCCTCGGGAATAGAAAGGTCGCAGACTGTCAGTTTGTTCAGCGAGATTGTTATTATTTTTGCGAAAGATGGCGTAAAATTTTTATGATGATAATTTGGAAGATAACATTTCTTTCCATGCTTGGTTTCAACAGAAGGTGCATTGTTACCTCAAAGCAATCTCCATGATGCAACGAGTTTGATGCAAAAATTGCAACAGTTCATAGGTTATTGTAGGCGTTAGGCAAAATAGTGCACTGGTTTTGTGCTAGTATGTTCTGGAAATGAAAGGACTACTTGGTATAAATCTTAGTCCTTTCATTTCTAGAACATTCATATGCAAAGTTGCCTTCCTTTCCATATAAAAGAAATAGAAATCATAATCACGAGATGTTCCATAAGTTTCAACGTCCTTCGCCACACCACTATTGTTGTTTCGAAACGGCCATTAACAACCACGCAGTACCTACTACTTTCTTCGTTTATAACCTAGGAATCGTAAACATGCAAATAGTACCGGCACTCGGCACTGATACGATCGATATCCTGCATGTTCCCACGCGATCGCTGCGGAAGTCCGTATCGTTCTGTCAGCGATGCTGGGCTTCTCTGGACATCGCTCCGTTCCCACGCTGGCCTGCGTCCGGAACTTTGCCATTATGTAGATACGTGCCGTCCAAATTAATAATGCATGCGAAATCTTCGAAGCCATCCCAAAAGTGCTATTCAATTCCAATACTAATGTGATCGAGCCCAACGTTTTTAGCGCGTTTATTCGGCTGTGTTCCGGTGCTCTACGGAAGCGCGTATGCAGTTTCAAGTTCCATTTTTAACATACCAACACTTGCTTATATTTCGATGACATGAGGACGTTCCAGTTATAGCGCAAACTGTTGAACGACACGTGAAACTTCCTGTTTCCCTTACATGCTAAACCACTACATCTTCACATTTAACAACATGCATTTAAAACATGGTGTAGTATGGTGTCCGCATTAAAAGCTGCAATATTTTGCACTCATAAACGTCGCGATAACGGCCAATTTAAAAAATTATTTGCTTTTAAGTGTTCATTTTATAAAAGGAGCAGTACCTGCTGCTGTAAGAGGGTCGCTTATTATTATAAAGGTTTTTATGTCTGGTAATCCGCTTTATCTGGATTTGGCCATAATTATGGTAATGCAGTCGTTAATATTAATTAATCCACACATTGCTCAAGTCTCTGGAGCCCTTCGTGCAACGTACGAGGTTCGTTCTCGAGTTACGGATACCCAACACCCAATATCTCACCTTATCTGGCGAGCTTATGTGCCATAAGCAGATCAAACGCATCATAATATCAAGTTATTTGAGGCGAGATAATCTCGTAAATAAGCTGATAAACAGGACAGATAGATTATTTAAACGGGACAGCAAAAAATATATAGCTTTTTACTGCCGGGCAGATGTTAAGAAGAAAATAAAACGCCGAAGTAATGCTAGCCTACTAGAACTAGGCCTACTAAGGAGTTGCCGTATAAGTATACACGGTATCCAGTAATTAAACGAAGTTGGTAATGATACTATTTCAGTTTTCAAATTAAACCAAGTGCTAAAAATGTTGCTTGAAAAGCCAGCTACAGGCTCCCAGAGTACTTATGCCCCTTCATCAGACTTCTAAACACTATCAATGACATGGTGGCATGCCTTAAAAGATTTGAAAGTTTGACATGCACTTAACAACTAAGCACCAAAATCGTTTCTAAGCCCTTTCAAAGATAATGTGCCTATAATCCGATAAACCATCCGTTGTCACTGTTTAGTGCACTACCCTAATTATGTCAGAGAGCTTCTCAAACTTTCTATGCCTTTTCTTTTAATTATACTCATTCACACGTCAGTGAATGCGTTTCACGACACAACGAAATAATATGTCGTGACAAACCTCATAATTGTATCTGTAAATGATAGAATTAGTGACCATGTAAAGTTGGTGGACGTATGGGTGTTTATTGTTTATTTGTATTGAATTTGAAAGCAGTGATGTACAAACAAAAACATTACTTTCAATACAACACCCACGAAATGAAGATAACTTTTATAAAGTCTCTGAGATCTCACTATTCACCGCAGATTTGAGTAGTGCCTTCAAAGCGTCAAAAAATAATTTAAGTTTCTTTTTTGTCACCACATTATTAATAGCATCTAAACTGATGATGATGACAGCTGCGATTGACTCGATTTCTTAAAAAAATAACAAGATAAATAATTAATATTACCGAGGCAACACGACAACAGTAAAGATCCTCCTGCAGAGAATAATTCAGTGGTCCTTGGTGAGTCACTCGGTAGCTAGATTATTTACTAGGTTATTTTTATGTCGACACCAAAACGTCAATTTAGTCTAGCAAATTAAAAATCAGAGTATAGAAGACAGTTTTAAAAACTAGAACCCTCACTTCTCAAGCCACTTTAAACTCGGTCGCGATCGCCAACGTGCTCTATCAAAAATCAAATTTGCAAGGCGTTAACTTGACCGGTTAGTCGATGGAGCACCCATTATGAAACACTAGAAAATTCACTGATAGCGGCATCTCGATGCACACATTCCAGCTTGAAAATTCTAGTCTTAAGGCGACAATAACAGACTTTTAATGATTTTATACTGAAGATCACGTCTAAACGAGTAGTGTTAATGATTTGTAAAAAATATATGTTAAATTAGATTATTTTCTTAATAACTTAATTTAGGAATATTTTAGATTATGTTTATATTACATAGTGAAATTAATTTGTAAAGCTATATCTAACGCGGATAAAAACCTGAAAATGACGCAAAATCTATCAAGCGTATTTTTCTGAAACCTTCACCATTTTAAAGATAATTTAACTATTGATCTTTTGGTATACGTGTTTTATTAAAATACCTTTTGTTTTATGTATAATAAATTAATAATGCGTCTTATTTGGGACAGCGCTCCTTGATGGGCGAGTCCTATTACTGGCAGGACCTACGACGCGTTGCGTGAGCTCAGTACAGAACACGCAAGCTAACCACTCAAGGTCACTGTCATATATCTGCGTCTTAAAACATTTAGCACCATCTGCTTACCTTCGGAATCAATTTCGTGGTTTAAATCTAGGGGTTGTGTGATTTTCAATGATGTTGAAACCGAAAGTGCACAGTTCACTTTCTCCTGATGCGCTATTGACCGATGACGTCCGTTATCACTACGCATGTACGTACCAGCGTATCAGTAAAGTACTGCGCAGACATCGCCCATAAGAGGCAACAAGTAAAATAACCGCACACTATTCCGTTTACGAGCTTTTTATTAGCTATTGAAAACATCCTCGATTACAACATGACACGATTACATTAGATTAGCTCATTGCACAAACGAATATGTACCGATGAACGGAGATACAGCACTCGGCAGGCGTTATGCGAGACTGAACTATCGATCTCAGTGCGGTGTGTAAGTGCAATTCTTTACCAGCTGTAGCGTTGTGCTACTTGTATTTATTTGACTTCCGAGCTTTCCGCTGAATACAGCTGTCCAGCGGAACTAACGCAAAGTAAAGTGTGCCAATGTTTATGCGCTCTTAGGGATTTTGAATGGAATAATTAATTTCAATGACGGAACCAATAAAACTGCAAATGTTTGATTCAGTTTATTTCTCAATAACAACAACAACATCAAACATCGCAAACGCGCATGTAACTACGATTTTTTGTCCTCTGAGAGTAGTTTATACCCAAGTTTCCAACCCTGATAACCTTGTGCTACTCCCATGGTGCACAAAAAACTGCGAAATTCTAGCACTTGTTGCAGTTTTTTTAAATGTATCTTAAGGAGGCGTTTTTAGGTATATTTTTGAAGCAAGTTTATTTTGCTACAATCTGAGCCTAACCCAAGTACTCTATATTCCATTTGAAATAAGATTAGACATTTAAACAAACCTTTTTTACAGTCCGTTCAACCGATTTTGACTTCTATTGCGTTGATGGTATGACAAATGGCAGCTGTAGTAAACAGTTGGTATTGTAACCACTTTTTTGCCTTCCTTATGCCTACGGTATAGAAGTCAAAATCAATTGAACGGACTGTAAAAAATGTTTGTTTAAATGTCTAATCTTATTTGTTTAAAAAAAAATCACATGCGCTTTTGGGACGTTTGCCTTTTTTACTCCTGACACAAAAAGAAGGGTGTTATAAGTTTGACCGCTATGTGTGTGTGTCTGTCTGTGGCACCGTAACTCTTAAACGGGCAAACCGATTAAAACGGGTTTTTTATTTTTGAAAGCAGGTTTTCTAGCGATGGTTCTTAGACATGTTTTATGTGCCGTTTGAAGATTATCAGCTCTTTTCTAGTTGACGAATGGATGTGAACGTCTTGCACAGGTCTGATCGATTTGAAACGTGGTATTATGTTACTTCAATGATATTAGAAGAACATAGTAACATTGAACTGATGATGCAGCATCACTTGGAATTTGCAGGATACCCAACTCCCGTACCAACTTACAGCACAGGTGTCGTGTTTGGGCTCATTGGAATGGTCAAGCTTTAATTCATCGTTGTGTTGGTTCTCATGCACAACATGCATTCACGTGTCAGCGGTGTATCGCCATGACAGTACGCTTCACAAACCATTCTGCCATTAAGGAACTATTCCAATTAAAACTAATATTAACTAGATAAGTGACTAGCAAGCTAAATGTCGCTATTAGAAATAAATAGCGGCTCCAGACGTCTGGATAATATCCGCATACTTCAATCAATTTATAAGTTTTTTTTAATTTTCTGTTTAGCTTATTCAAACAAATTATTAAAAGGAAACTAAGAATAAAAAACATTCACAAATTAAATTTAAAACTCCGTGCACTCATATCGAATCGTAATATCGCAGGTAAATACTTATACTTGAAAATAAAAAAGGTAAAATTTTTGAGTTTGTATGTAAGGGGTAATCTTCGGTAACTCCTGATCCGATTCCGAAAATTCTTTCTCTAATGGGATACTTCAGTATTGCCGAGTATCATTAGATACATTTTATGTAAAAACTTAGCGAAGTTATGAAGAACAAAGAAATGCCAATGAAAGAAAAAAGAAAGGTATATAATATGTGTATTTTGCCATGCTTGCTATACGGTTGTCAAACCTAGGCATTGACCGAACAACTGGCAAACAAAATAAAAGTTTGCCAAAACGGAATTGAGAGAAGTACAATAGGTGTTAAAAGACCGAGAAAAATTAAAAGTAAAACTAAATTCAAGAATGCATACATAACATACAAACAACTAAAGTGGAGATGGACAGGACATATGACAAGAGAGAAGAAGGAAAAATGGACAAGACTAATAACAGAATGGTATTCGCTAGACTGCAAAAGGAACAGAGGAAGACAAACTAAGAGATGGATAGATGATATCAAGAAAGTAGCGGGTCCAACATGGACTCGAACGGCAAGGGATAGAATTGAATGGCGATCTTTAGAGGAGGCCTTTGTCGGAAGACAAGTTGAGGACTAACTACCGTTTGCCGAATTAGAATCAGTTAAACATGAATAGTATAACAGTTTATAAAGTATATTAGATTTAGATAGTATTAATGAGTTCTTAGGCATACTTACAAATTTTGTAACTAAGATCAACAATAATGGCTTTTTATTTATCAATTTTTTTTATTTTTATGTCAAAAAAAGAAATTTCACACGTACAAGTCGCGGGTAGAAGGTATAGTGGCAAATAAAATGAAAAACCTGATTGAAACAGTACCAAGGACAATTATGCGTACATGTGTCGAAGTGTGACACTAATTTACATAGCTTGTGACCGGATGTCAGGCACCGGCATCATTTGTCCGTGCGGTGCATGTTCGCGCTTGCTCTGATGCAGCCGGTCAAGGCTGACCTTGGTAAGACCACCCGCAAGTCCTAGGCTACAAGGTATCTACGGCACAATATGGTCAATGGTCATACGCTGGCCACCAAAGACATTTTAATATAGGTACTTAACTTACTATATTATACAGGACAACGCGAACAACATCGTTATCTACATGCAACGACCCACTACTGGTCAAACTTCGCTCAGTGTATTTCTGTTTCGTGTTGAGAATTAATTTCGAAGAAAATATGCCAAAAAAATTGTACATCGTTGTATGGCAAACCTCGTAGTAATAAAACGACTGGACTTAACTATATTATCGTTAGTATTTTGTCACTTACCCAGTACCTACCTATTTAGATAAAAACTTTTTTACAAAAAAAAACAACCGACTTCCAAAAAACCACTACAAAGTGAAAAATACCTTTTGGAAGTCGGTGTCTTTGGTTTTGTATTTTCGTTATTTGCCACCGACTTCTGAAATTTAAGTTATTTTTCACTTTGTAGTGGTTTTTTGGAAGTCGGTTGTTTTTTTTGTAAAAAAGTTTTTATTTCTCGCTTTTTAGTGGGTCAATTTGTAATTTATCTAATAAAATATTGCATTTCCCGATGCAGGGACGTTAATCGTTGAGGAGTTCTCCTGGTACTTCACCATCAGCTCCACTTCTCCATATGCATTGTGACGAGCATAAATTGCATTGCAATCATACTAAAGTAATCGAATCGCAACCCATGAAATACTTATTATTGAGTAATTCCGGTGGCCATTTGTGGTCTTAATCATCAGTTCCACTTCACCAAATGGTGCTTTTCAAGAGCAACTACACGAGTTACTATAATAAAAAATACCCAAATCGCTATAGGTTTGCCTATAATATTTGAAGAGTTCCCTCAATTTCTCTAGGATTTCATCATCAGATCCAGACCTGATTGCAATGGGACCCTCTTGAAAGTATACCCTTTCAAACAAAAAAAGAATTTTGCAAATCCGTCTATATATGATTGAGTTATGCCCGAACATACATATTTTTTTTATAAACATCCGAATTGATAACCTCCTCCTTTTAGAAGTCGTTTAATAAAATAAATAATTTTGTTAGATGCGTCAAATTATCAAAAAATTGGTAATTAAAGGTTTGTGTCAGTAAAAGTGTAACGTGTAATTTGGCAATTATATATATTTGATATTACGCTAGATGGCGTCAGTCGATCACAGTTTATGTAATATGAAATTTGAGATGTATAGACTAGAACTAGATATAGAGGGACATGTCACATTTCTTCTAGCCTCTAGTTCTTATCTTAAATCCCATTGTACACCAATGACAGTTTGGTTAGTTCTACGCACAGTTTAGATTGTAGAATAGTCAAATCAGACGGCTGGAGTGGACCTGACCACAATAACCTCTTCCATTAGTACTTTTAGTCTCGTCTAAATGTCTTGAATAGCAAGACTGCGTTGATTTGCGGTGTGAAGCTCATTTGTTTGCTGGCCCGAAGAGAGAACCCACACATACAATGGGTCATAAATTCATAATAGTGCGGAGTGGTCCGTTCAAAACATTCATACAATCTACTCTAATACAGAGTAAGATTTGTAAGAGTTCTGTTTCCGAAAACTAGGCAGAAATGGATGAACAGATTCGGGAATTTTGAAAAATAATCTACTAAATTCAAGAAACTCAAAATGAATATAATCTTAAAACCATACGATTAGGAAGTGTCAAGTGTCTAGACAGGATATGAAACAGAACATCCATAGAAACGGAATTCCCAAGGCGACGCGCACAGGACACTCACTCGATGCCTAGTGCCGGTGACTAGACAGGCCCATACATCTACTGGATGAAGTTAAATCTTCACAACACATCCTAGACTTTCTATTACATTGAGCAGTTTCAAAACGAGTTTTTGGAATTTACGAGGGTGCATTGCAAATGCAATAGTGCATTAGAGCATAATATCGATAAACATGCAGCGATGAGCACATCAACAGACAGTTTACAAAATTCAGTTGCAAGTGTTGCAAAAGTCCTCGTTAACAATTTTATGCATTCTGAAATACTTTTGGCTATATTTGCCGAACAAAAAACAATGCCAACGGTAAACTTTATCCAAATTGGTCGACTGCCTTTCGAGGTTACAGAAATTTAAATAAATCGAGAGATATTTTCTTTAATGTTAACATAAAAAACTTCGTATTTGGTTCTCACAGAGAATACAATAGTATCTAATTACGGTTTGTCAGAGTTTTGTAAAAAAAACTGCCTAGCTAATAACTGACAGTAGGTAAGTAATGGCGGATGCAAATGATTGTGCGATTTTTTAGGTTAGTTTAATATTAACGATGCGGGTCACAGTGATAATATTGAATGGAGCCACAAACTGAACTGCAAAAAGCTAAATAATAGATATTGCTTTTTTTATTTGGTATTTAAATTAGAAATTAAATGATTATCACACCAAACCATCAGCAACCACAGTTTAGAGATCGATGCAATAGTCTTTGATAAGTACTGATTTCAATTTCGCTTTATGAAACATTGTTACATTTCTAGACCACAATTAGATACTTTGCTTTATTCTCAGTCGGCATAAAAAAAGCTTTTGTGAATAAAGTCTTCTGGTACTAAAAACACAATATAATCCGGTTTATAAATTCACACAAAAACAAAACACATAAAATATCAAAACTTTTCGGTAACCGAATGGAACACAGAATTTAAGTCCTACAAAACTGCGCCCGAAGGAGCAGTGACAGTGGAGCTTCTTGTCATTGCACTATGCAATCAGAGAATCAAATTATGACACGAAAAGCAAAAGATATAAAAAAAATTACCATTACTAACCGAATAATATCTTCTTAACACAAATTCTCATGCATATTGTCGAAGAATGCTTACTGAAGGACATGGAGTCAGGGCTTGGCAAACGTAATTTGCCACTTGATGACCCAGTACATTGATAAACTAGGTTCGTACAAAATTGGAACAGCTAAAAGGAACGATACTTCCTTCAACTTCTGTCCAAATTACATGGTAACGAAACACGACCTACTCCAAATATGGAAAGAAAAATTATGTAGGCACTTTTTTATCGAAATGCCAACAGTCTTCATAACAAGTAAGACACAGTACATAAAGTTTGAACTGTATAGCTGATTACCCTAGGACATCGAAAGGCTATCTAGTCCACACATGTAGGTACAATTCGGCACGGGCTGCGCCGCAGCGTCACATCCGGCCCGATGACCGCTTCGTTGCGCAAGCGCACCAACATGGGCATTGTATGCAAAACGTCCGCGCACCACTCGCCAAATACCGAATGTTAACGGTACCTACTTTACTAATAGGGATTTAGGGTATTGGGAAATTGTAGAGATTAATAATAAATAATAATAAAAAGTTTATTTTGGAACAAAAACACAAGACTAATTACAAGTAAAAACGATGATAGCTGCAAAAGTATAAACTGTAGCGCAGCTAACAACGCCCTTCTCCAGCTACAGAATGGAATGATGTTCCATGCAAAAAGGTAGTTAAGTAAAAATAAATTTAGTTAATAATAAAAACAAAAAAAAATATAAAAATAAAAATATACAACATAGGACATTTGATTTGGGATGTATTTTGACGTTGAGTTAATGTGGTGAGTGTAGGGTGAATGGGTGTGTGTGGATGATTGTTAGTGAGGTGTGCGAGGGGTGTTTGTAGTGTTTGTGGCATATGTGTTGTGTGTGGTTTTGTTGGGGTGAGTGAGAGAGGGAGTGATGAGTATTTTACACTTCCACGAGTTTCTCTGTTTCGTCATAATTTTGTGATTTTAACCAGGACGCAAGTTTAATTTTGCATTTGCTCTTGGTTAATGGGTGGATATGTAAGCTTTTGTTTAATTTATTGTACAATCTTGAACTTATGTGTTTGTAATGGCGACTTGCAGCTACGGTTCTACGAGACTCAGTATTGCAAACCCTATTCGAGCGGCGTGTACAGCATTTAGGATCAAAGGTAAGTTGGTTGTGTTTGCGAAGAATAGTTTGGAGGATAAATAACTGTCTGACGGTGAGGACCTGGCAGAGGGTATATAGAGAGAATGTTGAAAATCGGATCGGTTTCCTTGCCAGCACCTTCATGCAGATTCATGCAGCAGATTCATGAACATGAAGAGATTAAGATGGTACACAGATATCAATCGATATCCGTGAGTTGTTAGCATAGATTTTGCCATGATTTCCAAGAGCATTCCACAGTCCTGATTAAAAGCATAGAAATCCACCGTATTAAAAACTGACGTAAGCTTATTTTACTTTTCTATCAGTTCCGTTCTTGTGTACCCTTTCGTTTTCCGGTCCATTGTTAAACTTCGCTGTTTATGGTTTCCCGGGAAAACAGTACTTATATTATTGTCTGACTAACCGATATTGTATGCTGCCACTTGCAAAGATGAATCAATGAAAATACCGTAGAAAACACACCGACATAGGGTATTATACAAATGATTAACTTAATCGGCTACTGTCGCTATGATACATGTCCACACAGATTTTTTGTGTTCCAACGCTGGCAAACTTCCGGATGTGCATACATAATGAGATTAAATCGTTCCCCAGCAACAAATGTACAGTAAAAACACAAAAGGCTGAAATCACACACCCGTTCAACGAATGATGTTTACCCAAGCTTCGTCGGACAAACACACTGGCCCTTTGAAATGCGCGTACGCCGCTTATCCGCGATATCAAAAGGACCGGAAGGATTTTGAGCTTCTTTCCTCCGTTTCCTACGCTAACTAATGTTAATTTTTTAAGCAAACAACCTTTATGGTTTTCCTTTCAGCATCAGATTAAAACTTCAAAAGATATTTTTTGACAGCTCGTAATAAATTGATGCCGAATCTTTAGCAAACAAAATATTATGTTTACGATAAAGCCATTCGTGCGTAGGTATATTCCGGAAAAATATTCAGTTTTAGAGGTGTTTTTAAGGAAAATCATTAATTTTAGTTTTACGTGATATATTTTCCGCTTTCTCCGGGATGGGAATAATAGCTTCGGACTCTTTTAGCTGTTTCGTCTCGATGCACATCTGATATCTTTTACGCAATCAATATAGAACATAAATTAGTGTGACGTTATTTGTTACAGTTTCAGTGGCTTTACAATGCAATTTAAGGCCCTATAAAAAGAATATTTTTCCGAAATACGATTGTAAAATAACCGTGGGCTCTGTCTTCATCTTGACGAAGCCACAGAGAAGCAACGTTCATGTGAAACAAATCCTGACCGGCACCGGACATCCGTCTTTGTCGATATTCCCGTACTACATCAAAGGGAACCACTTAATTTTAAACACAAACAAGTTTGAACCTTAAAATTGTGAATAAAGAGCCCACACTAGCACTTGATAACAGCCACCGTGAAACTGCTCTAATACATCTTGTCACTCGAAGAGATGATTAAATTGCAGTGGACAACGTTACAATAGCGGATGCGGAAATAAGTCGTAGTGTTACAAATTGTGATGCACTCCACGCCCAGAGAGAGCACGGTCACAATATCCTATTGTATGATTAAGATATATTCTACTCTGTATTCACCGACATTGACATATTAGGGTTCAATTGATTACAGTTGACACGTGTTTAACATTATAATAAACAAGAGGGGGTCCGAGTAAATAAGGATAAAATACTAGCCATTAATATCCACACATTACCATTTAATGTAATTGATTGATGAAGAGCTTGACCTTCAGCGGATCGTGGCGATGATTGCGGAGCACTTACCTGGAACAAACGAGCAGAAAATACATGTTAACGAGCTAAAATGAGGAGTTACAGAAATAGATAACGATATTAAATTTGTCAGTTTGTGTTGAGAGTGGTCACTCGCGCACTCCGTAGGTGTCGCCCACGTCCAATCCATTTCCGTTGGGGACTTCAGAGACGAGACACGTTCTTCCCTTGAAATTCTTGCAAACGTTTTATTCTTTTTGATCCTATAGATCATACATGAAGGTATGTTTGTTATTGGATACTTGTTGAAGCATTTAAAGCACCTACATCTGATTGCAACTAACTTATGGTTCCTATAAATGCACCAGTTGATTGGTTATAAGAACAGTCGACCTTGTCGGAGGACTCGCACAGCGGACGTGGATGGTCGTAAAATAAAAACGGCTCTCGCAGTCGCACAGACAAACAGACAGACGACTATAATATAATATGGCGAGACGCTCACACGATTGACGGCCGATAGCTCCTCCGACAGAACGCCGGCATCCGGCATTCAAGGTGACACGGCCCATCCTTGCAGATCCGGTCCCGACCAAAGTAGTATTATCAAAGAAACAATAGTCAACGCTTAATTATCATGAGAAAAACATAGAAAGCTATTTCCCATTAAGTATCATAAATCAATAGACGGATAATCTTGACAGTACATTTAGAGTATAAATGCTTGCAGTTAATAGTGTAGTCTCCATAAATCCTAAGAAATATGAAACCTTTAACATTAAACGCCACTTACTGAATGCTTTAATGTCCAACATTATTATGGTAAGCATTCAGCATTATGCGTTAAATCATAATGATGGTCAATAGAATAGGTACTGAATCATTACTCAACATGAGATTTGAAATTAAAGTCCGTAATATAATCCGCGGGACAATCAACCAGGGCCAAGGCAACACTCGTGTAGAGATAGTTGAGTAATACAACTAATGGATGGGTGGCATCGAGGCGGAATGTTAGCTTAGTGCGCAATGGATTGTCGTTAAATTGAATTAGAGCGCACCACCGGCTTGCGCCCGCGCAGTTCGACGACCGATCGCCCACCACATTCACCATACTTATTGATCCCATTCAGTCGATCCTTTTTGATTGATCAACCTTGATGTGGGAGTGACAGCGTCCCAAACATGTGACAGAATTTATGATTTTTGCTTGTAAAGAGATTATTATTATTGATGCAACGCCCTCGTGACGACAATACGTTGCATAAGTAGTAAATAAGTATTTCTAAAGATTCTTTATGTACCCGTGGGCAGGAGGAAAGTATATAGAAATACGAAGGCGGGCGTGGGTGTAAGTCGGGGGCGGCGACATTTCTCCCTCCAGCGACAGCCTAGTTAGTGCTCAAATGAGCTGGTTCTTATTAATGTGTGATAGTGACGCGTGACGCAGCTTTACATAATACAATGCAACTAGAATAATAGCAGACGGGAAGTGAACAATCACAGAGTATGTTACGCAAACGCGGAATACCGCACATAATACTTGTTTTTACGTAAACTATGCGGGAGACAGGCCTATGATTGGCAATATTTACACGAGATCGACTGCCGACCACAAAATTACAACAAATTCTCTGACGTAGAATGTGTTTAAGATCGCCACTGGAAATATATTTGTTTAGCAACAGAACCTACTGCACTGTATACGTGAGGTCATTTCAGAGGGTCATTTTACTTTTTTGTTGTAGGTAAATGATGATTGAAAGACGCCTTGAAAACGACAGGGTAAAGATTTGCTCATGGACAACACAATTTTGGCATTTGTTATTTTAAGCAATGTCACAAAAGGACGATGTGATTATTTTCTAAACAGTCTTGTTTCTTGACGTAAATACTTGAATTTTCTTTTAACAAATGTTGTCCAATGGGATTTCCCATAGGAAAAATGTGACGAACATCCATAGAAACTTTCATTAAGTACCCACCTATTTAACCCCATCAGGGGTTGAATTTTCTAAAATCCTTTGTCAGAGCTTCTAGACCCCGTCTGTCAGCTATGCGTTGTCTGTCAGTGCATAAATTAATTAAATATTTGCATAAGTAGATTTTATCATTCTGATGATTGATTGCACGGTTTAGCCTAAAATGGTGGTTGCGGTAAAACAGTAGCCAAAGAAAAACAAATTTTAATAGATATTCAGCAAAGAACACTATGTTATTTATATTCGTAAGATAGAAAATAGGCAACAACACAAACTGTTACTTTCACCACACCATGTTAGTTACGGCATGTGTCATACGTCGAACGTCAACGTTCCTTCATAGTAATTTACCTAGCTATCACTAAAGGTATGATTACGAACAACGCTGCACTTAGCAGTGCTGCCGCAGAAGTGCTGTCACGTCACTACTGTTGTGTGATTGTATGACGCGTACGTACTGGTCCCCATACATTTTCTATAGGTTTATATGAGGTTACATTCCGAGCACGGCAGCAATGTCGCGCAGCGTTGCTGTACCAGTAGTGACGCGTTTTTCGGAATCATACCTTTACTGAAAGACTCCTATATTTACAGGATTTATCTGGGTACTCCTAGATAGTTATAAAATCCTACAAATAGAATCAGTAATGCGATGCTTGGCAAGTTTTAAAGTGATAAATAAATGTAAGGGAAATATTTCTCTAATAAATTCTTATACGCGGTAAGAAACCACAAACCACATAACTTCATAGCTTTCTTACTCGTTCATTCTATACACTGACTTGACTGGATATTATATTTTAAACAGTAACTATATAGGAAATGAATATTACTGGCCAGTCACTTTAGTCGAACTTGCTTTCTGCCAGCAGACCCTTGGTGGGATGGAAAGGCTAGAACAGGTTACTATTAAAAATCATAAGTTATGGTATAACTATAATTCAAACCGAAGAGTCTTGTCAAGAGAATTATAATTCAATGATAAAAGTAGATTACCAAACGACTTCACCAGTAAACGTCAAGATTGATAAATGACTGACCAAATATTCATAAAACGATTTCCATAAAAATTCTTGACGCGATTTTGGCAGCCATTAAGTTCAGCCCTAAGAGGGTGCGAAGGCACTCGCTAATCCGTCAACCGAATGTATGGGCACGTGCCTTGGAGAACTCACGACCTTTCAAGATATTTGTGAAGATTAGCCGAACACCGTATGTTATCAACGAATTTATTAAACAAAAGCGCTATAGGTACGCCGCTATGGTAACACCGCTGAAAGTGTGTTTATAGCATCCGCCTTCCTGCTGTGGACCGACGAAAATACCGTTACGCCCGCACAACCAAACTCCATTGATTTACATACGCAAATCATGACGAATTGCCCACAATGCGCAGCCGAAATACGCCGATGTTCATCCACAACACAGAGCATAGTGATTCATGGCCCACTTCCACCCACCGAGGGACCATATTCGTATGAATGAAGATGTTATCCTTAGACCTTTTCGGAAATTAGATGAAGTTGCGCGTTGCTGAAGGTTGTTTGTGAACTCGTTAATATTTCATTCCAAGGGCACTGTCTGGAATGCAGTGGTTATAAAAACACTTGCAATTACCAGAAGCACTGTTCATGCGACTGTTATGTTATGTTATAGTGCATTGCAAATGTCAAAGACGTGCTTTGTATCCCTGTGTCTAGAAACAGCACATTTATATTCAGATTCAGATCAAAAGCCTCATCTCCTGTTTATTAAAGTCTATTCAACGACTAAACTAGTAGGAAACTGCTTACAAGATGTCGCACAGCAACGTACAGATACATTCTATTGCGTCCTTACGTGAACAGAATTTCCGATGGGGAGACAGTTTAATCTGTTGTGGATTCTTCTAATAGAAACTAATAAGCTCTAATGGTTATCGCGCATACTATATGTACCGGTTGAGTTATGGATTAAGTCATGGCGGAAACGGCCTTCAACAAAAACAAACTAATGCTCCACAGTGAGGTTTAAAAAATTTAACACTCGTTAGTGCATCCGGTGAATTACGATTGCGCGTGGTGTCTTTTTGCTCCGAGTTTGATTTAAAAAAATAAACCGATCAATCGGCCAGCATAGCACACGGCGAGGGAGAATATCCTGTCGCTGCGGGAGAGTGGGGAGGAGGTTGCGCGCAGGCATCCATGAATGGCCCTAACGAACTCGCTGGCCTTGGCAAGACGGCCCTGCGGCCCTCCAGTGCCGCGGCTAGCTACGGACACAAACTTACCATCTAACACTATAAAACCATTAATACCTCGTGATATACTGCTTTCTTCTGAATTGCTTTCATAAATACTTTTGTAATGATGAGTTATTGCATTAGCACATTCAGTAGCACCTAATCTGCTGTCAAAGATTTGCATAAAAGCCAAAATAATGTTTCTTCGACTGAAGAAGCAGGAAAATCGTAAAGTTTGTTTAATAACGAAACATGATTATGTTTCGACAGGGTGATACATACCCGTGATGTACTACATTATAAAACAGGAAACGCTTCGAGTCTTGCACACATAAGCGTGTATGAGCGCGGTAAACATCTCATTCACGATCCTTTGATTGAGTTTGAATGAGTGACGTGCTCAGCGTTTACAATTCGCCTCGTAACAGGAAGTGAAACGAGTCCAACTATATCAAGGACGCTAATATTGGAACATGATTTGTTACTCCATTCACCAAGGCAACTATTTCAAACTTAATTTCTTTCATAACCTGTTTGATGGTAACATTGGTATTTGTTATTTCATAACAGTCTTGGAGCCAGTTTTATACTTTAAGGATAGCAGTGTTTCTATTGATGATATAGTTGTGCAGGTAAATGATTGCGACCTTGAACAGGCCAGGATCGACATGCTAACCCACTTAACGCTGCGTGCCTGCGCGTGCCGTCAAGGGATTACGGCTCGAGCTAATGACGCCACCATTTACAACATCTGGTGATTTGCTTTTATTTGTTCTCTGCTATTTACATGAAACTAAGTCTAACGCATTAATGAATAGGACTGTTTTCAACTTTATCATACAACTTTTGTCTGCAAATAGAATTCAATGCCATCCATGTAGTTAATTCATCGCGAAGATCTTAAAGCTAAATATGTAGCTCATATGAAAGATTAAACAAAAGGCACCGAATATATTTATATTCTCCTTTCCGAATGCCACTAGAGGTCAATAACATAAACAAAGCGGAAGTTCATAAAGTAAATGCAGTATTTGTTCGCCTCCCAAAGCTTTCGGAAGCCGTGGTGCCGTCGACGAATGGTCAGGTAAACATTAAGAAGTTCCGTCCCACTGGTGACGATGGTTCTCAGGCAAGCCGCGGAACGTGCGGAAGAAGCAACGTTACGCCGTCATGTAGCCGACCAACCGTTTCTCCAAATTAACACTCAAGCAAGAAGACCAATGGCTCTTATTGGCCCAATTATTACCAACCTTTACGTCACTTGCAAACAAACGGAGCGACGCCTATAGGAGTTGCCAATAAAGACACGCCCTCGCATCATTGTTCATTGAAATACGTACGATACGTTTCTTTTAAAAGACATATTTTAATAATCTCTATGTTAACTTTATGAACGATCCTGATGAACAGCGTTCCCAAACTTCCATCTTTTCTGTGTGATTTACTCACAAAAAATGTATTGAAATTAGACGGCGTGTTAAGGCAGAGGGTCAACTCGTGATTGATGATTGAATACGGTACGTTTGTAATAAGCTCCTAACTTAAGCACGAATTCTGATTCACGGTGCTTGCACTGCCGAGTAAATGCCAGATCCATTATCATTTGGTGTCAGTTAAAATTGCCGTTGCAGATCCGTGAAGGAACGTTGACCTGGATTTGTGAACGGCTTACCAGCATATGATACTGCACTCATATTCAATGCACAAATGACCAGTTTAGCAATCGGTTCACAGCCCGGATCTGCGTCTTGAAAACAGAATAAGATGTGAACAATGCCTCATTATAGACCGGTGTTGTTACCACCACGGTCTGAACTAAGGAAGTCAATATCTATTAGCTCGTCACAATAGGTGAGCGACATCCGAAGCTCATTACTGGCATACGTTTCCGTTGGCGATTCGCAACACGCGAATAAATCGCGGCCTATTGGAATATCTCCAGGCTTATTACGTTATAAATAAGTTGTGTACATACCGTTTCATTCTAAGAGCAAAACAGAGATTGCTGTTCATTTTAGGCCATTTTTGCCGCTCTACTCTCATTACGGAACACCGTTTGCTTTGCAAAAATGTCTCCGTCATCGTCAAGAATCCAATTTCCAAGATAATTAACGCGATGTTCATCTCGAACATCTTAGTTCTATCTTATCTTGGATCATTCGACTCTTTTGTCCGAGACAGTGAGTAAAAAGACGCTGCAAATAAATCTAAATAAATAATGTGAGATGTCTAGCTAATATTACCTTTTATATAAACCTGTCGATGTATTCGTGTTATTAGCGTTAGTAGACTCGTAAACATACGCGGCCTTGGCTAGCGCTTGTTTACGGATACAAATGCGTTGGCAAATGAACTCGAATGTGAAGTTAATTTTGTAAAACGATGGCACCAATGTTTTGCTGAAGACTTAATTGATGAATAACCATCTGCAAACTACAAAAATACTAACTAAAAGCAACAAATAAACCTGACAATAAACAACTGCACACAAGTTCTCCTGTATTGTTTGTTTATTTGTTAGCCTCTGGCAAATCCTAACCTGTGCCGACAGTAAATGCATATCCATAAACCAATGCAAATAGAACGTGAGGACGCATAATATCCAAGCGCTAGTGATCCGTGCCAGCAATCCTCAGGACATAAAGTAAGCAAACATGATTTGTTTTGTGCAAACACCGTGTGTTATCTCGGCGGTTTACAGCCGTATTATCTGTGCGCACCACCTACGGTGAACATAGTAGTCACAAGAGACGTACGTGCTTTTTCTACTACACAAACATTTGTCATGTCAATATTTGTCGCATGCCCCCGCGATGTTGCAAGAGGCCGCCCTCAGCCCACCTCATCCTACAGACTTCTGATGTGCACAAACAAATGCGGGGATCAAAAAGCGAGACCAGTCGGTAAAACAAATAAAAACAAACGACAGCTAAAGAGGCGATTTAAAGTCGCCGAATGATCAATGTGAGTTCGATCACAAAGAAATAAACGTGAAATTGACGTCAAACAATGATCTTGCGAGAAGAAATCCGACGAGTGAACCCATGATCGCTGATTTAATGAATACATTTTACAGGGCAGCAGTACAACGAACAGCGGAAAGCGCATAATGACTTCCGTTCGTCGGACAACGAGAAACATCGAAAATAAAACAACACGCCGATATCAACGGACTTGGAATCGCGAAGATTGAAACATTGGATAAAAACACATTGTCCAAAAACAGTGAAAGTTTTATATATAAATGTAAAGATTGTGAAAACAGATTGAACACCTTAAAAATTTTAGGATGACATCAAATAATTTATTTCAATTAGGCACAAAAAGGCACTTTTGAACGTCAAACGACATAATACCTCAAGTATTTTTTAAATTGATTCCACTAATATTTTGGCAGACGAAACCACATAAACGCTAATTCAGGAAATCTATGTACCTTTTACGATTTAAGGGACTTTGATAAACGGATATGGGAAGTGCGGTCGACATAGCGCAAGTGCCCCACCGTTCATCGGCTCGCGATTCTAATTTTGATATATCCTGCGGGTTTCCTGCGCAAGCACCGACCGGAACCGGCCCACTCTCCACTGGTAATAAATAAACCATACGGGTTTCCAACGTCGTCGCTCATGAACTTATAAACAAGTGGTAAATCTAGTACGAATCTGCCCAAAGTACTTACCTACTCTTTCCAACCTAAGCGTACCAAAAAATGGCTACAAATTTATTAGGACATGTGTAGAATGGTTCATATAGTTTCATGGTTCGTTTGTTTTCTGCTACATCGGAAAATATGTTGATGGACACTCACTGTAATGAGATTTCCGTATAAACACTAGAGCTAACACAATAAACCCATTACTAAGCTGGACTCGCACAATGAGAGACTAACACCATCAATCACCCATTCACAAGTCCGACGTTATTGTCTATTCGTGTGAGCTGTGAATGATAACAATACAGTCTACTAACAAAAACAAACCGCCTCATATCGCCACCGATACAAACAGTATATTTACATACCATACACTATGAACACGCGTACTCGGCTACTTCGTCAGTCGTCAAACAAATTCATCGCAAACTATTGCTGTAAATTAAAACAATAATTCTGTTTGAACTACCTTGGACGATCTTAGACAAATCGGAGAAGAAAATTGGTTCAAATTAAAAGCCATTTCAGACGATGTGAACGGTGTAAATTCTCGAAAGAAGCTTTGTTAGTAGATCGCACTTGTGAGATAGGGCAAAAATTTCACATTGAACTAGTCAGTAATAAGTTCACATCCTCTTTAGACGAGCGTACTAAATGTGCAAGTTAACACCTATTGTTTCCGTCGATGAGTACTCTTTCCATTCACTACACCTAACGAGCCCATTGAATGTTTCTAGGAACTACTTCGATTGTTTAGTTCTCAGGACGGCACCTTTGGCCACTGCAACTTGGAATATCTGCATCCAAGTGTTTCTTCGAAATAACACCTTGAATTTTATTAGCTGCCTTCAAAGTTAAGGAAATATATAGGGAAACAATAATGAAAACGCAACGCAAATGTCTGTGATTTCATGCAACAGCTCATAAGCTACATGCAAGGATGAGCACAGACGTAAATGATGGCATGAAGTCAGTCACAGTCCAGAAGCTCGTCATGGGAAACCGAGTCTAGATGTGACTACAAACTGTAATGAAGATACGATTTATAATCAAGTTCTGCTTGTACCGTTCCACAGACTGAATAGAGCTACATCCTCGTGGGAAAACTAAAAAGTTCCCATATTAGTTAATAACTTTAAGCAATTCACTACAAGTTCAATAATAAATAACAATTTGTCTATTCAAATGCAGTTGTTCAACACGATGATCATTAATAACACTGAGCTTATTAAGCAGCTTGTAACTATCCTATAATAACTAACACCTACACTATAAGACATCAATAGAACAAAAACAAAGATAATCATTGCAAAGATAATTGAAGCGGACCTGTTCATTAGCTGAGAAAAAACGATAAAAAGCATTGACGTTCACGAACACGACACAAAAACATTCGGAGAACAAGTTAGCTGCTGTAAATGCAAACCATAGCACGACTGTCGCAAGATAATGTTGAAGACCGCACTCATTAGCGATTTAGATTGTAACATATTAATAAAAACAATAACATCCATGATATTGAACGGCGGAACATTAATTCATGACCATAATATAAAAGACAACGTATAAGAAATCGTGACTGCAGACCGAAAGAAGACAAAACTCGGCAGGGGGTGATACTGATATCCCATACGTTTAATTGGACAGGCGACCTTTTACGGCAGATTTTCTTCAAAGTAACAGAGACTTACGATCTCGGCTGTCGTCGCCTGATGTCGCGAGACAGGAAGCTGGGGCAAGGGGCGCGGGGGCACGCTACACGATATCCCTTTTACGCGGACCAATTAACGGACCCCGTCGGACCGGATGTGCGTATACACATGCATTAGCACCTCCACCCTTTACTAATCTTTTTATGAGAACTAAAAAACGTCTTGAGAAAATATACAGCACCGCGAAATCTTAGGTGTCAAGAATATTTTATTGTCAATAATATGGTCACATACGCAGCGGAGACGTGACTTCATTGACCGGATTTCACACCATAGGCAATCGTCCTTGGTTGAGCTACTTAACTCCTGAGTCGCCTATGGTACAGGACAATAAAACTTGCTAAGCATACAATTAGATCCATAAGTGGAGGACACGAGAGTAATCGTATTCAATGCGCGTTCCATATGGACACGGTACGTCCAGACGGAACGTTTCTTCATGAGAGCTCCATTTATTTTTGAAACGCAACGCATTTCAGTGTCGCCAAATCTGTCCAACTATTTACAGCTGGAGTAAATCCACGTGTCGGAAATTCGGAATTCTGACATTGTTATGAGCCTGAAATAGGTCAGCTTGTGGGAATTCAGAAATACCAAAATATTGAAAACATTGATGCAATGAAGTGAGTGAGCTGAGTTATTTTGGAGAAACGTAAATTCCTCTCTCTCTCTCTGCTCAAGGACTTTTCAATGAATCGAAATGACAAACGTAAATTTTTCACATAGTGTGGGGGATTATTTTTTGTTTCAAAAATAGCTTACGTATTTTAAAACTATCCCAAATTTTAAAAAAAATGTGTCGTCCCCAAAATTGTTTCAGTACTATTTTCAATTACATTAGTACCGAAGCAGCATTTTTATGTGTCCAATTGAAAATCTAAATAGTTAAAATTTAGGTAGAGTTACACAGACTAACAAGAAACCAAATTGGCTATTTTAGACAGCAAATCTCCAGGATCCTAAAGAAAGGTTTAAGAGAGCTTCATTAGGTTTAAAGCTAGTTGAAGACATTACAATAACGAAAGGAAACACTTTGTTCTATTAATAGTTATTTCTGAAAGAAACCGGAAGTACGCCCGTGCCGCCAATTACAAAGCCAAGGTATGGCAGACGTCTGTTACTTCCGTTTTGGTGTGTACCGGTACCACCCTTAGCTAGGGTTGTTCCGGAAGGGACACAATTAATAAGTGCTTAAAAGTCAACCGCACTTTTGTTCTGAATCCGTACACTTCCGGTTTATTTTTTTTCAAATAGAGGTGCTTACAATAATATTGTTTGTTTAGAACAAGAGTACGTAGACGCCAGCCTAGAGTTGAATGTGATGCTTAAAATTAACCAATTCCGATTTAATTCGGTATGCTCATACGAATCGAAGTGTCTGAATATTGTTCAAAATAACCACCGTCGAAAATGAATACCGAACAATTCCTTTGAGAGGTTTCGTGTGATGCTGCGCGAGCGCTGCGATCGCGAGCTCATAGCCCATTACCGGCCGATCGTATAAACTTCGAACATAATTTATCGCTTCCTCTCTGTGTTTTTCACTCGGCAACAATGCTCGCCTCTCCAAGTGTGAAGTTAATGGCTTTACGACGTGTCGAGGTGTAATTTGCTTTAACGAGTTTGTGGATACAGTATGATAGCATTACCTACACATTATCACTGCAGTGTTAGAATACCTAGGATCATTCCAATTACAAATCGCAAAAACTAACATTGTTGTAAATCGCCCCGCGGTTTTAAATGCAAGGAAACAATGCTCAAAAAAGAAATCTTATTAAGAGTCGAAGAGTCAAGCGAAACAGCGGGATCCCGAGTCGTTTCTTAGCGAGCTCGCCTCGTGAGAAACTGTCTCACAATTTCTTTCACTTGTCGTACCACACCACTTGACTAATGGCAGTTAGAGTCTATGTCGAAACTCCGTGAGAAACATTTGACGGCCGCAGATAATGAAGTCAGCATAAAGTTTAATGATATATTTGCAAGTAACAACTTAATACCTGGCTGGAAGCTGTATAGTTGAATGTTCTTTAAATAATTTACTTCTACCAAGATAATGTATCTCGGAGTCTAGAGTTTAACGTACTTTCCGCTCTGAATTAAATTTTATATATTAGACTTCATTTCCATCAAATACAATGGTGAGAAATATACCTGTAGGATGTGTATAATGAGACATGACTGGATAATTACTAGACGAAGGAAATGATTATTTAAATCGAGTAGATGGCATTCATAAAACTGGATGTCGTGGTAAGGAAAAGGGAGCAAATTGTAAGCTTAATGGAATTGGTATAAGTAATGAATTACGGAAATTGAGGGGTCCTAACACGGGCTCGGCCACAATAATCGGATTTGTTACATTCTGGAAAAAAAAAAAACAAGACGTTGTTCAGAGTATTGACAGAGCTTGTACTTACTTGTTTTCTTTAATGGGATAATGCAATGCCACAGTGCTGGGAGGAGAAAGGGTTTGTCCATTTAATTTCTGCTAATCATTAAGCGGTGCTTTCAGAGCGAGATAATTTAATATTATGAATTTACAGTGTCAGTCAAGCGAGAATGATAGAAATATTAATAGCAATTCTGAATGAACATTATAGGGAGAAGAAGGACTCTTCAAAAGATCGAAATCAACTCAACCCAGCAAGATGCTCTTAACTAGCGGTAGATATAAAAAGAAGTAAGACCGCTAGTTAATTATGCGACAACATGCTCTATAAAAATTCTCGTCAAAGATAAGACACTTGATAATTCTCTGAGATAAGACGGTGCCGTCGATCGGCTTCCTGTTTAATTGAGACTTAATTACAGAGCCGATCTCACTACAGCATCATATTAAATAATAATATCTTCCGTCATATTTGTGCTAGATGTAATTTCCGTAATAAACATTTCTTGCACCTGTTTATCGTAACAAAAAGTGTTCACCACAAGCGACCAGTTAGAAACGTATGTAGTAATATCGTCGTAATGGGATGAAATGAAGGAGTGTTCCGAGCGAGGCGTGTCAATTTAATATCCGCTGGTGGGCTCATGATGGATGGCAGTTTTATTAGCCCCCGGACGGAGTTTACGTGCTTACACGACACATCAATCGATATTATCAAGAAAGCCGCTAGTGTTCTAGCTTTCATACATTCGAAAGCTTCGCAACACAAATTGGAGATTTATGGGATCAAAAAATCTTCAACCTCGATCGAAATGTTTAATTGACGTCCATAGAAGGGAAATGGCGAAACGGTGTCATACCGAAACCGATCGATATCACGCGCAAACAATAGGGGCTCATCAATTTCAAACCGACGTGAGTGGCGAGAAAAAATTGGCGAGAATCGGATATCTATGGCGAGAATCAAGTCCAGGTAGAGTTTGCTTAGCGCCTTATTAAACGGTCTATTGTGTTGCAACGGCGCCTACTCTGACCATTTTTTGCAGAGAATTTATAAACAAAAACGGAACGCATCTGTCTCAGACCTTAGCCGCTAAAGCCTTGAATATTTAACTTCAACTATTTTAGGATCGATTGCTATAAAGAAGTCTAAAACAACATCAACACTTCAGACTATATTCGCAACTATAGCTAGAAATTTTAATTAAATTAAAAACTGCATTATATATAATTTCCCTAGTCACAGAAGTATCTATTCCGGACGTTTCTAAATGTTCATGATAAGTAAGTACTTAATTACAGGAAAGCTATTAGAGGCGAGTTCTAGTCGGTACACATAGATAAGCAATATGAATGAACACTATTTAAATATAAATATTCATTCAAACATGTATTTCTTATACATTGCATTTAGAACTTGCTCAAGCTAATTGTGCTAGATACAAGAAGACCCGATGGCGTAGTACACCTACAATTATTAAAAGTACGTGGGCACCCCACCTACAAGCCGGCCCACAACCTTATTTTTCGTTCAATAAGCCTAAAGCCTACGTGTCACCTTTGCTAATGCTCGATAACCTAGCATATTAGTGAATGAAAGAAAAATTCGTAACGATTTACTCACCGTATATGTCAAACTATGTCTACCGTTGGCGGCTTTCCCGAAGGCTGGTTTTCTTATAGTAATAGCGTCCAGAGTCTCACTGCGGAAATTGCATCGCAACAGAAACAAGCAGGAAAGCAATTTTCACTTAAAAGTCAACTGTCAATCAAAGTTTAACACAGACAAACACGTACGATTTGAAATTTGAAAACGTCAAAATGTTCGCACTCGCATGCGCTCGCGTGTTAGCGCGTTCATCGAGGGCGCGCGGCGCGACTGAGCGTGAGCGGCGAGAGCGCGGCACGCGCCGGTGGGGGCTTCATTCACAAACCGAGTGGCGGGGACCGGAGCGCGGGGGCCTGACCCATAGGCTCATTCATGCGATTACCAAGTCGGTGTGGTGACCTGCGGCCTAGCGCTACGTGCATCGCCCGATCCACCACACCGAACTTGTAAGTAACCATTTCAAAAAACTCATTGTAATGCAAAGAAAATCATGCCAGCTTCCGGTTCTTGCCGAAACACCGGTTTGTGGAACCGCATAACGTAAGTAGCAATTTGGAGAATTGTATTGCACACAACAATGAATATACAATAACAGTCTTTGGCAATACGACCGGTCATACGTGTACGCAATTGCGACAGCGACCTGACACAATTAATGCGACTACAGAACCGGCGAAAGTCAGGAGAAATTCGAGAGTCGTATTTGTATTATGGAGGACATCTGTGCATAATTCAGATAACGCTGACTTAAAGACACCCGATGCCTCGCGATAGACTCCATAAAGATCGACATTGCGGGTATTCGCATTATAATAAATGACGACAATTTTATCGTTGTATCACGATTAAAACCGCTACGTATAAAACGGTGACTTGAAATCAGATCCCGTTGTGCCACCGACGGATTTACAGCAATAATGGCTTTGCAAGCAAGAAAATGACAAGCAACAGTGCCGGTGAAAGGCTCTAAGTACAGGCATAAGCGGTTGATGTAACAAAGTGGCTGCATCGCACGTGCCCTGCGTTGCTTCACTTTATTGCGTCGCTTATTGCTTTTTATTTCGCCGAAGACGACATTAACATTCGCATGGCGTGTGATGATCTCAGAATATTCGGCGTAGAGCTTTAGTCAAAAATAACAATGTTACATGTTACTCGAGGCTCATAATTTTGTGCTGTCTTGGTTGCACGACAGCAACTGTGGTTTTTATCGCATCCTACCAATGAATACGTGATCGTTTTATTTCATCCTTGACCTTTCGTTTTTTCGTCACTCCCGGTTAATACAAATGTAAATACTGCGTTTCTTAAACGACGCCGTGAGAGACTGCTCGGCGCCCTCGCAACTATTACTACGTATACTAGAGAATGACCTAAGGTGAGACACGTCATTTGATGATTCGTCATTTACGTTTTGAGGCGTAATGACGAGGCAACAAAGAACTCAACACGTGAGTAAGAAGAACTTATTCAAGATAATCCTATGGCCAATAGAAAAATTCTGTGTGGCGTGTGACTGACTGCTAATAATCACTGTGTGTCTGCAGAACTTGCAGAAGCATGAAAGTAGAATAAATACTGTGGAAATGCGTTCCTTGCGAAGCATGTGTGGTTTGACTATGACTGATACGCTGAGGAATGATGTGATAAGACAGCGGTGTGATTTAAAAGAAGATGTAGTGACAAAAATTGAAAAGAGTATGCTGAGATTGTTTGGTCATGTTGAGAGGATGAATGAAAGGCAACTAACGAAATGTATTTACAAGGCAGATGAGACTGGAAAGGCTGGGAGGGGACGCCCTAGGAGGACATATACTGACCACATTGGTGATGTTCTTCAGAAAGGCCAGATGCGTAGTACTCGCAACCAGCGTGCGTGTATGACCAGATGTATGAACGTAAACGAGGCAAAAGGAGTATGTTAGGATCGTAGCATTTGCCGTTCTGTAGTTTCTGCCTACCCCCATGTGAAGAAGGCGTGAGTATATGTATGTAGTTATGTCTGCTACAAATATTTGTGAACGGTAACGGAAACAGGATTACAGATGCATAAATACGATAACCTAGCCAGAACATTATCGTAAACTTTGAATAACAGCGTTGACATGCAGCTCAAATAGTAATCCTAGTAAATTTTACCTTAAAAGGCTAAGCATCGACTTTGAAAAGTGGAAAAATAAAAATTCTAACACATACCAAGCTAACTAGTTATCTAATTACATTTAAATTAACAGCAAACGGCACTAGGCTGCAACGCAACTTTATAGAGATGGCAATAACTGGTTGTACTATGTCGCCTAATTAACAGGATAAGTGTAGCTTTCATAGGAGGCCGCCCTTAACCGATCTTATCGCTTTCTAAATCGGTAGCTAATAAAGTCTTCACAGTGATATATTGTTTACAAGCTCTTATAAATTCCTTTATTAATACTTAGTGCAGCCATTCGAATGTCTTAGAGTTTCTAAGACCACACTGCAGTGCACATAATTTTAATTATATTGCATTAAAAACCTGTTTGGAAATGCAAGAACACTGATTAGCAGAGAAAATGGAGAAATAATTATAATTGTAAACTTGAGCATGTATATTTGTGTTAATAACGATTTCTTTATCATAAACGGGGTCCTCTAAAATAGCTTTTATTGGGATATAAAATAAAAGAACTGAGAAAGATAACAAAGCCACTGCAAGTTATTCCAAACGTAGACTCCACCACAATGACTGATTGAATGTGTTTCCTCGAAGCTAGAAAGACATACAACAAAAGTAATGAAAGCTTCATGAAATTGGTTATCTCGGCTACGAAACGTGCAGCTTCGGGTGGCTAGTGAAAAAGGGAGGTGGGCAAGACACTTAAGGCAAACACATTAATATCACCACGGTGAGATCATCAATCCGGATTTTAGGATTACAATGGCCCCAAGATAGGTCCTAGTGGCAGGCCTCTGATAAAATTGTCCCTGCAATTGAACTGGGGAACGTTCTGAAACTGTATAGGTATTCTTTTTCAACGCAAACACAATCTTCCCCAGTATTTTTTAACACTCCAAATCGCAAGACAACAACTTTCGTCACCCTTCTAGTTTATCATCGGCTTATTTTCTCATAACCGGCAAATAAGAACAGACTTTATCCAATATTGTATTGTTATGAAATTAACTGGTGTTATATTACGAATAACTGATATATGAATTCGTTTTCGGAGTGCTAAATTATTCTTAGTACCAACTTACACTATATCAATCACTCCATTATAACCCGACTACGTTAAGATTTCAGATATATAAAGAATCAATGAATGGATGACGGACGACATATAATCACGAGATAAGTATTTTGATTGGAACTGAAATAAAAACAACATGCAATTGTAAACGGTACCATTAGAAGAAGTAAGAGCACCACTCGCAAACCATGGAATGAAACTACACCAAATTGTAGCATAATTATGAGGAGGCAACCTAACAGCTCGAAAGACGATCGAGAGGTCCTAGGGTCAATTGATATCCGTTTAACCGATAAGGGACCGCGGGTGGTCCGCGCCGTGACAGATTTACGACCGCACTTGAATAAACAAAAGCATCGGGTTTCATGATAACGTCTATAGTGTTTTGTTTATGTTTTTTGCTACTCGAATAGATTAGAGATACATTGTAAATGGTTACAGTCTTTGTTATCAACGTTTACTAATCTTTATTACCCGTTTTTTTTTTGTTTTCTATGTTCTAATGTTTTTACGATTTCTAATAAAACTACCGTACCAATTCACACGAAATTTTTCAGGGTACATTATGGATAGATAAGTTATCTAATAAAAGCGTTTTCAGAGAAAAATTTTTTTCCAAAAAAATTCAAAAAATCTAGGTTTTTGCTGATCTAGAATTTCTAGTGCTTTCATAACTTTCTCCGTACCAAAAAAATATTTTTTATGTATATTTTTTTGTAAAAAAAATTTAAAACCCTGAAAAATTTAGTATTGAAAATAAATAAAACACTTACCGATCAGATCCATACAGAAAACTCACAAAATATCACAACTTTCACTATCACGAGAACTTTCACCATCACGTTTGTTTACACTTTTTTTGGTTGGGTCAAAATAGGTATAATCTAATGTTATTTAGTGCGAATATTATCTAAAACGATGTAATATTTACTTCAAAATGAAAATATCACCACTTTCCGACGATTTACACACTAAAACCATTAAAAAACGAATTATTACTGCGAACGCGCGCATCCCGGGAGTGACGTTTTTACTGTCATTTTGACCGCGCGGGAATGTCATTTTCAACATTTTTTTATAGTGTTGCCCATTTATATTTTTGCTTTTAGTCGATTTATTTGACAAGAATATCTATCTGACCATAGACTGCAAAAAATTTCAAACAAAAATATTGATTACAGCGAATACGATTGACAGTTGTATGTCGTGTGGAGTCTTGTTGCCAATTGGCAACAACGGTCCTTTAGCGGTACTAACTAACTTTTTTGAACCTGCCCGATCTCATTTAGCTTGGTAAGATAGACATAATAAATAACAGATAAAAATTCGATTTGAGTTGGAATGTGCGTATGCAACCCACAAGTGATAGTATCTACAGGGGGAGGGGGAGGTCGATTACTCACGCCGCTTCCTGTTGTCAATTAATGCAATGACCGGTACCGCAGCGCTTGTATACAGTAAAATACAGTTATAACACCAATCCTCGCCGTGCAGGGACGCAGGGAGTCATATAACACTGTCTCTACATGCTGGCTAACGACTACCAATTACGTAGTACCTACATGCATTCATCGGTATTATGTGCACACCTAGGTACACTAACTTGATTGCCGGTAGCACGTATATGGCAGAAAAATTTGAGTTAGATATTGCATTTTGCTTTAGGGTCTAGGGACAACTCAGTTTTATGACTTCCAGTATGGGACAAGAAGCTTCATAAATAGCCAGTGATTGTGAGAACAAAACTAAGTTAGCACTCATAACACCTTTATCTCTTCAGAGATGGCTTTAGTCAAAGCTTCGAATGATAATCGATCAATTTTATTGAAGCTCTTGATTTCGAAAGACTTCGATGATAAACATCATTCATCGTGCACCTAGCTTCTGACGTTTCATAAGTGCCCATGTACGAGTAGGTTTAAGTGAAATAAAATATTTTGAATTTGAATTCTCCAAATATAGATCTTTGGCCACCACTGGTAGAGGATTTACCGATGAAATCAGAAGAATCAAAGGACTGCCTATTAGCTCACTTGAGTTTCCTCGCGTTTTGTCACTAATAGGTACATACGAGTATGTCGAAAATTACAATCGACTAAAATGTACGTACGTCGAAAATTAAGATCGACCAAAATTTCGCGTTGTATTAAAAGCCAGATGGGAAAAAAATTATCATCAGAATAGGTGCATAATCTGCCAAAAAACTTCACATTGTGTGCACTGTGAGAAGGCCTTCTGGTTTTTGGCATTAGTTAGTACTTTTAGGCGAAAGTTACAAAGTGATTATAGTTACCATAAAACTACTATACCGAAAAGACCCAAGCTGCGAAAACTAATTTACTAAGTAGTTTCATATATGACAAAAACAATGTTCCTTCCTACCTATATCTACCTAAACCATCCAATTAGCGAAATGTATCGCTTTCAAATTAGCGAGAATTATGAACCGGAACTGACTCACTTCATTGAACTCAGCGGGAATCACAACCGCTGGATATGAATGACATCGGTTGAATGAATGATATCAAGGTTTCAAGAGAGTGTACTTCATTGAGTAATTTCCATGCCATTAAAAGTAAAATTTTAAGTATCAGACGGTTAACTCTAGCTTTTTCTTTGGTTTCCTTTTCCACAAATTTTCTTTTGTGAAAAGTGAAACCTTCGTTCAGACCCCTCCTGGAGGGCTCACCTAGTCGCATCTGGGATGCCGAGAGCCCTCGCGGAGGGCTCATTTTAAATGTAGGTTTTTCTTAGCAAATACAGCATTATAAACCGTGAAAATAAAATATGATTTATATTTTAACAAGATGTATTGGTATATGCGTTGGTTTTAAAATCAAAGCCTTACATTTTTTTTTTAATTTTTGTTCCTGGTTTACAAAATATTCACAAAAAAAATTAAAAAGGTTGGAAACTACGTGTAGCGACAAGAGCCCCTGAAAACACAATTTTACTTGTTTTACAGTGTTTTATAACACGGCTTTAAACCTAATGCCGTTGACCGTCCACGATGGTTAACTTTAGCGCAAACGTAATGCCGACAGATAACCCTCCCGGAGGGTTCACTTCCAATATGTATGGCTGGATGGCGTATGAGTTTTATGAAAAGTGGATGGAGCCGAAAGTGTTAAAATTTGCAATAACAGCCGACTCTTTTCTGTTACCATTTTTAGTTTAGATGCCTAGAAAAAACAAAACTGGGTTGCGTGATATAACCATAAGAAGACATAAAACAAGGCAATGCTACCATTGGGCCTTATCAGAAGCCTAAAAGTCACCCAAAGGGCAATGGAGAGGGCTATGCTTGGAGTTTTCCTACGTGATCGAATCAGAAATGAAGAGATCTGCAGAAGAACCAAGGTAACTGACATAGCCCGAAGAATTTCCAAACTTAAGTGGCAATGGGCAGGGCACATTGCTCGTAGAACGGACGGCCGATGGGGTCGAAAGGTTCTGGAGTGGCGACCACGTACCGGAAGACATAGCGTTGGAAGGCCTCCCACAAGATGGACCGATGACCTTGTGAAGGCCGCAGGAATCCGCTGGATGCGGAAAGCACAGAATCGGTCGAAGTGGTGGTGCTTGGGGGAAGCCTATGTCCAGCAGTGGACGTCTTTCGGCTGAAATGATGATGATGATGAATGCTTTATGTGATGAGTGCATTATGTAACTTAGATGCAATTAAATGCAGCTTACACCCACGCGAATTGTACAATCTTTCACAATAAATTCTAGCATTTGTGATCCGTTTGCCTACGAAACGTCAATCGCAGAATATTTCCATCGTGGCGCCTTCGATTTTACATTCATATTACTACAGTTTCTCCGGACTCGCTCCTGTTTACTCAGAACTCGAGACCTAGTAGAACGTAGCATTTTAATATATCCTACACTCTCCGGACATTCTTATTGAATATTTGAGCCGTCGCCGTCGTCGCTTCTTTGAAGTCCGCAGCCAGCAGTCGTCAATAACGGACGTGATTTCGACATCGTCAGTCTCAAATCGCGTGTCTGACGCTTATAACCCTTCAATTTACAGACCATGCTTTTGACATTGAATAGTTCGAGCACTAAGTTTACCTTAGCTTATGGTGCCAATATTTTAAGAGTAAGGGGAAGTTCGAAGTAATCATTTCTGGATTTGAAATATAAAATTAAAGATATACTTAATTTGATTAGCGATTTGTACGGAAATATCAAGTACTTAGCCTAGTAGTAGGTACCTAGTATCTTACCTGTGCAACATAATGCAATGTAGTCGTTTGCCGTAGCAGATCCTTGCGGCAGGCTCCATGCTATCTTGAACTGGTTCCCTTCCGCCGTCCAGCTCAGTGTCGCCCTCTCATTGGCACCGTATAAGTCCTTCTTCTCGTCCACCTCACTACTTAACGTCTCTTTGTCTATGGCGTCTATGGCACTGTCTTCTTTGGATAAGTTGGCACTTGGTTCTTCGGTATCTACCGTCATTGGACAGTCTTCGGCATTCTCGACCACTACTTCACCGTTTTCGACCACTGCTTTCCTGTTTTCAACCACTGCTTTTTCATTTTCGACTACTTTTTCGTCGTTTTCGTCAGTCTGTTTTTCGTCTTCCATGGGACAATCCACGTCATGTTCCTCAGACATGACTCCACAATCACATTTAGTTACACATTATGTTTGTATATTTGTCTAAAGTTTTGTTATTTGGGAAAAAAAGACTCCAATATGTTAGGATCGGAAAAGAACTGACTAAGGAATGTGCGACAGTATACTACAATTCATATCCAATGAGCTCACTGAATACACTATGAAGCAACAAAATAAAATCCACAAAACAGGAAAGAAAAATCGCGAGAATATCCGAACAAACTTCACAAAGTTACAAGATGCAGGAGCAAGACTGTAAGGGTAGTTAGTGAGAAGGGACACTGAGACTGACAGGATGGGGGTGTGAGGGGGTAGCGAGACGAGAGCGGGGCGGGGGCGGGCGGCGACGTCGCGACGCCAGCCCGGCCGGCGCCGCCGCCGCCGTCGACCTACTGCCCACTAATGCGTCCTATTCAAGTCTCAGCAAATCACTACAAGTGTAATGATTACTGATACTGTTATCATAAGGATTCTCACACAGATTTTCCAATTATATCAGTTGTTATACAAGAGACAAATTTGCAAACAGGGCCGGCCCGTTCATATAGGCGAACTAGGCGACGGCCTAGGGCGCTCGTATTAGGGGGGCGGCAATTAGCGGCATCGAAATTAAAAAATAATACTATACATTAATTTTTATTTACCTACAATTTGAAAATACTCCCAATCTTTTACCAATTTTTCTACCAAAATGCGCTCATGGACATTTACGATACCATCGGTACGGAAATCAAAAGCGAGTTTAGTTGATAGCCTCAACTCGCTCCATTGCTAAAAAAATCGCGATTTCAAATTTATTGCGTCTCTTGTTGTATGTTATAGTGTTTTGTTCAAAATTGATTTGACTATTATAGTTTGATCACGATCGTTGTACCGATCGCGCCTGAGAGATATTTTTTGACGGCATGTGAAGCCAAGTCAGAGGCCCATGGGCGGCTTTAAAACTCTGTCACCAGGTTAGTCACTAACCACACGAAAAAGTAAGAACATAGTTTTATTTTGTCACGCATTTTCTTAAAAGGGCGCCGTTCCAGCCTTTCGCCTAGGGTACAAGGAATTCTCGGGCCGGCATTGTTTGCAAATAAGACAATTACTGTATTTTTAGGGAATGTATGAGACTTGGTAATTGTACAAAATAACATAATATTCAATGGTACACACGGCTACACATCAAGCTATACATTTCTAGTATAAACTGACCTCGCATTGTACGGAAATCTTACACAATGCGAGATCAGCATAAACTGCAAATGTATAGTTTGATGTGTAGCCATGTGTACCAGTAGTAGTGAGTAGCAACTAGAACACATTTGAAAATAAAAATGGAAATAAAAGCTGCATCAGGAAATGTTCTATTAATATTTTACAACATTTATTTTAATTTGTTTGCATCTAAGGCTTGACTGAATGTAAGCATCCAAGTTGATTACATTAATATACATAAAATATTATTACAAGGTTAATAAGTTCATACTACATACATTTTAGCGCAAGCAGATGAATGTAAGGGAATATGTATGAGATAATGAAGAATAACAGAGATCATACATGATTTTGCATTAGGAGTTTCCCATTATAAAAATTGTAAGGGGTCTTATTAATATGTTCTTATTCAAATGAATTATAGATTAATCAAATCAATAAAATAATGTTATTTTAAATAACAGTTGTAACCATACTTTACGCAATTTATTTTTTTCATTTGCACTCATTGTATCCTGTACAGATTTCAATATAGACTGGATAACACTCAACTATAGTGCGGACCATTATCAGCAATTACCAAGTTGGTACCAAGAGAAATGCAGAGAGAACTTTCTAGTAGGGCAAAACAAAGTCCAAATGCCTAGCAAATAATGTCTCGTCCTGCAATAGATTGAAAGATATTATGGAAAAGCAAGGTATAAAGCTAATATATAAAAAAAATACAACCAAAATAAATAGGAATAAAATTAACATATTAGTAGTTGTTATGAACTGTTTAGATAAATTTATCACTTTTAAACGTATTCATTGTGTAAAATTTGTGAATTATTTTGTTATTTTAATACATCTTTATTTTTTTACTTTTTTCTATAAATCAATAACTATGCAATAAAAACAATATCCACCACACAGATACTATGAGACGCAAGAGAAGGAAACTGATTTATCACCACTACATACACTTTTCTCAGAAATATTTTGAGTTTTTCACACAAAATTCACTGTCGGTAATTTTTTCTATGAGATTTTCGAAAAAAATTGGCTTTTCTCCAATGCAGGCGATTCTTTCCGCAGCGGGTGACATTGACATTTGATTAGTTTAGAAATTAAATACGGATCTTGCAGAAAAAATATATTTACAAGGCTTTCGAGAATTTTATGCAACTAAAATATGATCCGTTGAAATACAGTTCATTTTTCATTCGTTTATGATATGATACCGAAAAGATATGATTTTTTACTTTGTTTTAAATGAGTAGTCATGCAGCTGTACAGGCTTCTAAATTACTAAACGAACAACTGGCTGTCAAAAATGCGTTTCAGTTCAGCGAGACATCTGGCGACTTACAATTTTTAGCATTGTTTTTGTTATTTTCGCCTGGATTTATTACAGAATGAATGCTTGTGAAACAGAGATATGAAATAATCACAACGTTACAAGTAATATTTGTACTGTGGCTGTGGTTAATTTAAAATTTAAATTTCAAAGTTCAAACTGTGCTCTGTTTGTGTATTGTTAAAAATAATAGATAAATGGCTTCAAATGCGCCTTCGGATTCAGAATCAAACGTGAGCGGTTTCTACCGATACAGCAATAAAGATGTAAAATATTTGTACACTTCCATGGTAGAGGTAAGATACATAAGTACGTTTATTACCGTAGGTTTATCCTGGATACCGGGATTTATTTAGTATTCCCCTGAAGATAGCATGTTTAAGTTTAGTAAATATCTTTTGTAACGGTATTTTTATTTACAGAACATGGAATCAATAAACCAGGACATCTTACAAGTTGAAAAAAATCTTAAAAACTTGATACAAATAGCTGGTCCCCTGGAAGGTCAACTGTCTGTGCTGTTACAATCACTACCTAAACCTAGCGTTAACATTCCCATGGAAACTGATTGAAAATTACACCAATCATAATATTGGAGTAAAAATGAAATACGGGATTACCAGAATAATAAGTAAGAAGACCACCCAACATCTGTTCTAAAAAAAAATGTATTTTTGTAAAATCATATATGCTCCAGGCTATGCTTCTTGAGAATCGAAAAGTAACTTAATCAATTAAGGTTTTCTACATAGATACTTAACATAAATTAGAATATTATCTACTGTTCTAAATAAAAAATTGTTCCCAAAACTGTGGCTATTTAATACATTACATTTTATTACATTGCCTTCCTGTTGGTTCTTCTGCGTTTCACAGCATAACTTGGTGATTGATAAGTAGAGCAATACTGTTTCCACATGCTGTGCAGGTGAATTCTACCTAACCAGGGTAATATTTGATCATTCCTTTCCACACAAATTAAATATGGTGGTGCATAAAGTTTTTTGTATTTGAACTTTTTTGACAAAGTAAAATCTCTTTCCTTATCAGCAAAATCTGTGCATGTTTACGCGTATTATCTATGCAAGTATAAAAAATAGACTGTCAATAAGACATTTTCCCAAGTTTCATGACATACCTACCAAAAATGAGATTTTTTTAAATTACTTAGTGAAGTTGCTAAACTGCAGTAAAAATGCCAGAAGAGATCACTGTGAGCACGAGAGCAAAGTCGCCAAGTCGCACGGAGGCCATTGCCAAAGCTCTTGTCAACCGCCCTATATATGCCAATGGTGTTCTTATAGGCTAGTATCACACAATTATTTTAGTGCCCACCTGTTGAAGTACCCATCTTATCCAGAATTGTTTCTTGGAGAAGTTTACCTATGCAAGCTCAAGTAACAAACATCACCAGCACTGTAATTAACATTTAAATACTCTCACAGTTTTATACAATTTTAAAACTGTGCTCTTATCCAGCTAATGCAATATACCTGTTGTGAAAAAAGCCAAGATTTCTCATTGCTGCCACATTAGCACCAGCATGGTTACAGCACTGACTACCTACGTGACACTAGCATGGTCACCATTAGGGATTTTAATTTTGATAACACAAATATTAGTCGCTAATTAGACGCCAAATATCAGAATTAGTCTGTCACTGGTTCAAAAGTTATAAGGGTGTATAGGTGGCCGATCTGGCGAGCGCCTAATGCAGCTTGGCCCATTTGAATCTCAAAAGCTAGGGCACCTAGCGAAGATGTTTTCTCCTAAATTTAGTTGCTAATTAGTTGGAATCAGTCACCAAATATCAGAATCTGTCGGTCACTAGTTCAAAAGTTATATGCGTTTCTAGGTGGCCGACCTGGAGAGAATCTTCCCAGCTTGGCCACATTTATATTTCAAAAATTAGGGCACCTAGCGAAGATCTGTTTTGTCCCAAATTTAGTCGCTAATTAGTCGCAATTTTTCGCCAAGTCTCAGATTTAGTCGCGACTAAATTTGGAAGAAAACAGATATTCGCTAGGTGCCCTAATTTTTGTGAGGAATGTTTCCTTTGAATAATCATTAATAGGTACTTTCTCTAAGAGGAACATCTTTCTTTTCCATCCTGTCACACAACAATTAATCTCTTCCTTCAGCAAACTGGGTGGAAGACCGGACAGAATGTTTAAACAACGGTGCCCTCTACTTCCCTCCAAAAGAAGAAATAGACTATAAAAAAATGACACCAGAATCGAGGCAGCCAGACTTTAGACAAAATAAATTAGGTAGTACACAGGTCAGGTGCCTACAATCTTTTAACTAATATTATAAATGCGAAAGTGAGTTCGTTTGTTTGTTATGCTTTCACGCTAAAACGGCTTAACGGATTTGGATGAAATTTGGCACATGGATAGACCTTGACCTGGAGAAGGACATAGGTTACTTTCATCCTGGATCGCAGACGTAGTCGCGGGCAACAGCTGGTAGTTAGGTAAGTATATATTATCCAAGTCCCTCATCGTCACGTCCATCCAAGTCACTCTTATTTGCCTGCCTACAACATTGAATCTCAATGCCTACAACCTACAAATAGCTGATTGGTCCCAATTTTAATTGGAATCGTTTTACAGAGTAATTTCTCATCAATAATACGGCACGATAGCCACGACTCGTGTGATAATTTTGCGACAACAAACGACCTGGTATATCACCACCTGCCGAAGCCTCTATGTGGTCCCAATCAGCGTTATTATAAAAGAGCGCAGCATCAGTTCTATCCCCAACCTGACCTCATGACATGTTTCGTAAGTACCCTACACTATTTACGTTTGAACGTAACGTCACCAAAGGCTCGTTCGTTACTCCAATAGTTGAGTTCTGAATTCGATTCCCAGGTTAGGTAGATTTTGTTGGGTTTTTTCATGTCATGTTATCTCCAAACGTTTTTGGTAAAGAATGAAGGCTACGTCCCATTCGTGTATTCCCGCTGACCCCAAGAGAATTTAATAAAATTATTGAACACATAATTAAAACTGAAAGTAATTTTATTTTATTAAATTCCCTGTATAACGGGGACAACGGGAATACACGATCCCATTTAGCTCCACCAGCCTATTTCAGCACCCTCGCGCCGTGCAGATGTCAAATTGTCAATACCTGCTTACTTCCCTCCTTTTTTAGGGTAATGTCACTGAGTGGGGTTTGAGGAAGCAATTAAAATACGAGTGGAAGTGCACAGATGTGTCCGATTATATATCGAGCCTGTATGAAGACACGTTTGTGCCCCCACGGCCTCACCAATACCTACAGCCAAACGAGAGGAGGGGGAAAAACTCGTGAGTAGTCAGTCAGTCGCTTGTTGCTCTGTCTGCCCAAAAAATCGCCTTATCTTTAACGTGGGAATCAAACGATATTAAAATTTTACGTTTTTTATTGCAGGAGTTTCACAAAAAGTTTCTGTTTTAAGATGACCAAATCAAAACAATGATAACATCAAGAATCATTTTTCCACTTTTTGCAAAAAATTATTTAGTCTTTACAATATCACATTTTGTTCGAGAATAGGACAGTGACGTCCATATAAAATTGTTAACAATACAATAATTCTTAATGCTTTCATGTCGCCATCACCTGGCACCAACACGAGATCAGCAAATACGTCTTATAAACTAAGTTTAGTCTCAAACGTTACAGCTAACAATCGCTTACAACTAACATGATATAACTTAACAAAATGTTCTTAACATAATGGCAGTTCACGGAACTTTCATAAAAATGTATAAAATAAAGAGGTAAGAACAAGACAAAAATACGTACGAATTTAAAGAAAACAACAAGTTAGAAATGTCAAGGCAGTTGACTTATTGACTAGTTGTCAAGCGTCAGCGAGATGAGAAGGAATCCACTTTCGGCAGCTTTATAAGACCAGACCCGCCGGGGGTCTTGAACATGCTGCTTTGTACGTAATGCTGGTGTTGAGCAAACGAGTTCGCAGACATCATGTTTTGTTGAGCAAATTGAGCCTGAGGTATGTGGACATGACCATTATACTGCATTTGTGGAAATACTGGCGAGCTTATTCGGCTAAAGTTTTGCGGCGATTGAAAACCATTAAAATGATGACTCATGGTTGGAAAGCGGTCTAACACCATTGGTTCCCCGCATACTGACTCTTCGCGGGATGGAGGCTGTGAGAACACGTTGCGTTGGTTCAAGCTAGACGTCTGAGATTCGAAACCCGAACTTTGGCTCGAGGAACGACTCCCGTCTACATTGAATATCTGACGATCACCTTCGGAGCCCCAGTAGCCACCTGCCACCCAAGAAGTACTGTGACCCAGCTTGCTCGGCGATATTAGTGGCCTAGAACGAGCCATAGGCGTCGGAGCAACAAAGCTGGGAGTGGCAGTGAATTTTCTTAAAGAGAAGATAGAATTAGTTTTCTTCTTTGTCTTCGTAGGACTACCTATGCATAAGGAACTAATGCTTTCATCTAATTCAGAGTCTGAATCATCCTTTATGAGTTTCTGATATTTATTGAATGAAGGTTTAACAAAGATGGTGTCAGATACAGAACTTGGACTTTTGCTAATAACAGAATTGACACAGAATGTTGAATTTAGTTTGGGCTTTGTCCACATACTGTCAGCTCTTGGTGTAAAGATTCTGCCATTCATCATGCTGGCATTCAGCAGGCCGAGATTTTCGTTTGAGGACTCGGAAAAGTTGTGTAAGCCGAATTTACTCAATGAGACATCATCATCACTGTCTAAATGCATAGGGTCGTCGTCATCATCGATTAGCATACTTGCTGAGGAATTTACCAGGTTCTTCATTCGTTTTGGTGAAGTTGGGGATCTTATTTCTGGTCTTCTAGTTTCTGTCTTGATGGATTTGTACACCAATATTACTATAAAGGTACATAATGTCTGCAACAAAAGATTTTATAATTATTTTTAATTTATATAAATTTTAGCTAGTTTTTAGACTGTGGCAAGAATATACATTTTAGAATAAATTTAATGAGTTTTATGTTATTGTGTAATCCTTTCCAAAATTGAAACACATAATATTATAATAATAATTCAATTTGGACGCTGACAATACAATTTGTTTCTGAAATTGACTATAGACGTTTGTGAAAACAAGACTTGAAAGAATCTGTTGGTACCAACCTTAATGAAGCTCAAATAAATAGGTTCCACAGCCACATAGCGATGTCCTATCGTAGCGATAACAAATATCAGCCATTGCAAGTCAATTAAAATAGTATTCTTCAAGCTGTTCACGTTCCAGACAAGTCCAATTATTTGTAAAAAGCATACAAAACTTCCTAAAGTTTCCTGTGTGGTCATATTAAATTGGTCTAAGTGTATCTGTCTAAAATTAAAACTTTTTGGCATCATGTTCACAATATTTATGTCATAGAAATAATTTTCTAATGCTGGGAATGTCATAGTTGTCTTCATCTCAATGATAGAGTATATTCTTTGTAGAAGACCTAGTACTATCTCCTTTATATTAGTTATTGTACTAAGTAAATTCTTGTATCTTAACGTTAAGTTTGTGTAAAGTTCAAAAGAAACCAGTATAAAAAGTATAACTGCTATTAGCATTGAGGTATTGTTTATAAGTTTTCTCAGCAGTTTGTTTTGTTTCAACTGCTTTTGATTTATCTTTACTGGTGTCCTTGTTTCTAATAATTTGGACCCCAGTAGGGTTTCTTTCTCTTTGTGCAGTTTCATTTGGAGAACTCTTCGGCACGGGCTGCATAGCTTGTATGCCTTCTCTAACTGCATCCTGAAAATTAAAAACACTTCATAAGCAACAACATAACTTACATACAGAATTAAATCACAACCAACAAGACAACTAAAATTATGTCTCCAAAATAACAATACATAGTACAAAGTCAAATTAGATGGTAATTTAATAAATTTTAGGCATGTTTACCAATTCCAAATAGAAACAGCCATTCAGCACAATGTAATTAAGATAATTTACAAGTAAAACCCAAAACTAGTGGTTTAAAAGAACTGCAGATTACAACTGGTATGCAAATTTTCTGATATAGCAAGGATAATATCAAACTGGATCAGTAAACATGACTTCTTATAGTGACTGATAACATTAATTAAACAATTAGAAGCAACTGAGATAAGGTATAATGTGCTAAATAATGTGGCCTCTAAATGTATGGCCATGAAAATAGTGTTTGCAGTTTGCACTTCAAATAATACCTACAGCACTTATGATAATAATTTTCTAAATAGAGTGGGAGTTAAGATTTTAGTAAATTCTGTTTTTACAACCTGGGGGCCTACCACCAGCTCAAAAGCAGTATTATTTTAATATTACTTCAGTGGGAGACAGAGATGGAGCTATATGTCCTGTAGAGCTTCATCTCTTTCCCACACTGAAGTAATATTAAAATAATACTGCTTAATGAGCTGGTGGTAGGCCCCCTGAGCTAAAGAAGTACAGGAAAATCATCTTTTTATACTTCCTGTTTTAAAAATGAGGTCCTCAAAATGTTAAATCTAATTAAGAATAGTTGTAGGTACTTTTGGTAGTCATCTTGACCTTGAAATAAGAATATAACATAGGTTCATAGTTTAAAATAGTTACCTGTATGATTCTATTTCATCATCAAACTTCCTCTCATTCATAGGAACAAAATTGGCTAGTTGTGTCACTTTCAACTGTTGATTTATATTACACATCTTGCAGAGACCATTCTTGGGTGGACTATTCCTGAATACCTTAGGTGTTTGGTGACCCTGGTCATTGAATGCGGTAATTGGTTTATTGTAGTCACCATCCTAGAATTATGAAAATACACAATTATGAGTTAAGCCAATTAGTGCTTTTGTCTTGTCAGAAGTCCATATCCTATCCAAATACTGTTTTCATACAGGGATTTCACAAATCCAGTACAAGTGAAATTAAAAAAAATGAATTTAGTCAATAGATGTTTACCAAGCACATGGAGTTTCATGATGGGATATCTAGGAACAAGCAAATATACTGCCAGTTTCTCAGCTTTTTTTATAACATCTCAAATGACCTACAAAGCTGAAACATTGCCAATTTCTATCAAAAAGATTAGGTAAGAAAATAGAAAAAACTTCTTCCTAAATTCGTGTATTAAAGGAGTTTTTAAAGACATTTAGGCCTAATTAAACATTCTATATTATGTAACACTTAATTTTAATAGTAATAACATTCATAATCAGTAATAACCTTACCTTGGTGAACCCATTGTACTGTTCACATTTTGGGCAAGTCCAGCTGTTGCAATCTGGATATTTTACCCAAAAATTATTATTACAGAACCAACAGTTTACGCGCCACGGCAAAGCAGACCTGTAAAAACAATTAAAACATATTTTTTTTAGTTTCTGTCGGGCGGGAAAGCGTTATCTATAACCTCACCAACTCACCGTAGTTTATAAAGTAATTTCACGAGTAACACTGTACACAAAACAACGGCTATACTTATCAGCACTAACTCCATTTTATAAATATATTTCATTTTTGTCAAGCTTTATTTCCTAAAAATTCATAAATTCCCTAACCTAAAAGTACACCCATTTTGTTTGCCATAGATAATTTTTGTTTTTTTTTATTCAAATGCTAGGCCTAGGCCTATTGCTAGCCATAGACAATAGTTAAGCAGTTTCACACGCTTGGCACTTGCCGCTACTAACCAATATAAAATGTACGCAAACACGTGTTGATACATCGCAAGCGCTTGCCGCAAGCTTCGTTTAACCTTTGATTTGTACTAGGTATGGGCGTTATTTAACGTCACTAGTTACAATAACTGGCTACGGGGCATGCAACCAAATAACTAGTTTAGAGTCACACATAAAGACGTGATTTTTGTAACTAGTTCCATCACAATGCAGTGATCGAATGAAAAGAGTGAAACGAAGCAAAAGTATTCGTTCCAAAAATAACGTTTATATTTTCGTTTCGCAAATAACTGTAACACTTCGATAGAATCACCGAATAGGATTTGAAAAATAACTAGTTACAATCACTAGTTTTCAAAACCGGTGACGTCCTTGTAGTCACTAGTTACGTTACGTTTCGCAAAAATCACGTAACGACCCACCCCTAATTTGTACCATTTGTGCACAAAACAAAATCTGAAACTCGATTGGGGTCAACAGATTGACAACAAGTGCTTGCAAGCCCATTAGCCCACCATAAACCAAGCGAAACACCCTATCAATCCACACGGTTGAATTTGTGATGGTCTGTCGGGGTCGGGCTTGGAAAGCGTGTGAACATGGAGCTGGAATGAGCAGTGAGCTCATCATGAGCTGATTGTAAAGCCATATTTGTTACGACCGCGAATCATATTTTAATCAACATAAAACCTGAGACTGACCTGCAAAACGCAAAAAACGTAAGAAAATTTGAATTTCGCGGGCTACCCTGACGCTTCCTCCATAGCATAGATAGTAGACCATGGACTTATTATACAAACTAGTAGACACATGAAATTTTGAAAATGACAGATAAAATGATGACATTCGTTTTGACATTTTGATTGAGGTTATTATATTATGTCAAAAACACGAGAATTCACGAGATAAACATTGCTGAAGACGGCTGAAAAACACTTCCAAAATAATATAATACACTGTTTTGTAAATAACTAATCTTATATTGAATAAGTATACTACAATGACACCGGAATCAATTTTACTTTTATGCAACTATGACGACCAACTGAACACAGGTAAGGTTATACTAATATCCATATTCAATTTGATTCATCTTGTAAATTCATATTTCTATCTTAAATAACCTCTACTTTCAGATAATGAAACTATCAAAAAACTATGGTTGGACAAATGGTCAGTCAGAGACATAGAGATATGTAAGGAACTATTAGCTACAGGTCTTGAAACAGATGCTTTGAAGGATGTATTAAAAAAGTATGAAAAAGATAACATTATTATGGAAAATATACTTTTTGTATCAGTGAGTTCATTTCTAACGTTTTGTGAACAAAATTGGAACCCACACCCAGAAACATTCAGTATAGAAGAATTTTTTGGTATGGAATGGCCTAAAGATGTTGATGCCAATGTGATGCTCCAAAAGGATTCGGAGCCAATTTATGTAAATATTCTCCATCCAGAACTGTTATACTTCTCCACACAAGTTTTCAATGTGCTGTGTAATGCTGATCAAAGTTTGGTGAGTTAGTTTACTTAATAATTTATGAATCTGAAACAATGACTTAACATAATTATTGTAGTTCCAAGTAAAATTGTATTATCATTTTACTGACTGTAGGTAATGGGTATCTTATCAAATCATGAATGAACTTGTTGAAAATGTTTATGATGATGATATAGCAAATCTAGTTGCCTTTCGCAGTATGGCATTCCTAGATAATATTATCAGTGGGTTCAGTGGGCCCTAAGTAAAATGACAAATCAATTTTTTTATAATTTGGAAGACTTACAGCAAAACAAAACAACAAAAAACGTTTTGCAAAATTAAACAAGCGAAAAAAACACTACATCGTGAAAAATAACGTTAACTTCGGAAGTTGGTGTCTTAGAATTTTCGTTTGTTGCCACCAACTTCTTTAAGTTAATGCTTGATTTACTAATGTTATCCACCTAGAATGACCTAGATGAACTTGATATAAGAATTTACTTAGTACAATAACTAATATAAATTCATATCAACTATAATATTTTATGTTATTTCATTATTTTGTTTTAAAAAATACAAAGTTGCGCAAATATTATGCTGCAATTGAATTTTGCAAGCCAGCAGCCTTAAAACCTTCATCAACTTTAATTTCCACATTTCCAGCTACACTTATGGTGGTACTTCAGAAGCAAAGCAGTCCATCAGAAAGCTCTAGAAGATACCAGTGCCACTTTATACTCTGAGCTTGAAATCATAATAGCCAAGCTGACAAACCTCCTTCATGTCATTCACGACAAGCCAAGACTTCAAATCCTGCTGTGTATGGAGATAGGACAAGCCTATCTCATGTATGGCAGGGTGCAGAGGACCGAAGAGTATCTGAAGAGGGCCAGAGATCTTGCAGGACTGAAATTGGAGTTAAGAGGTGCTGGAAAAATGTTTACTGATGTAATAGGATGTAATTTTGTTTTTTGAGGGAGGATTTTAGTTTTTTATTAATGGTAACACTAAATTTAGTAGTAAGTTTAGAAGTAAGTAAGTGGTAACTTGTACTTGTTAGTTTTTTTTTCAGTTAAAAGTTACTTTGCCTTTTACAAATGGGTAAATCCTTCCTTAATATTATAAATGCGAAAGTAAGTTTGTTTGTTACGTCTTCACGCTAAAACGGCTGAACGGATTTGGATGAAATTTGGCACATATATAGATGATGCCCTGGAAAAGAACATAGGATATTTTTTTTTTCCCGTGCGATCGAGACTTATGCGGGTGAAACCGCGGGGCGCAACTAGTAAATGATAAGTTAATAATACAGCACATCACAATTTTTCAGGTATCCTTGGCAAAAGAACAAAGTTTCAACAAACAATAATACCCCAGCTTGCCTTATCCAGTGAGTTAGACTCCAACATAGAAAGACCTTCGGCTGAGGAGAGTCATGGCGGTTCTCAGTTACCTCCCGACCTAGAACTGCAAGATGATGTTAGGTTGAACAAAATAGCGTATACTGAGACCATCAGTCAAGCTGAACTGCCAAGTTTGGAGCAGATTCTTTGCTTACTGACTGTGTGAGTAGCTGAGTATTGGTTTTTACTTATGCATTTTTACAAACAATAACTAAGACTGGAAGGATGAAACAAGGAGAGAATTTCTGGCTGATCTTTGACTTTTCTTTTAATAACACAACACCTGTAATCCCCAAAGAGTCAGGCAGAGGTGTACATGAGCATGTACATGGGTGTCTCACTGAGGTGTTTAATTATGTTATAAGGAAATGTGCTTTTAGGCAGTTACATGAACATTTATGTTTTGCCCACTAATAAAAAATGTGTACTATCAAATAATTTTTAACTCATTCCAAGTCCGGTGATCCGTATTATGATTGTTTAACTATGGTAAAACTTCTTAAACTTAGAAGTTGTTCTTTTCAGCCAATATCTAACGAAGGCTCAGCCTAAAGACGAGTTGATGAACGAAGAGCTCGCTCCCTACATCGAGGCTGTCCTAACACAGAAGAAAGGCGCATGGGCCACCAGGGTAGCTGCCCTGCTCATCAGGTGCAAAATTGAGGCCAACCATAAGAGGACTGTGGAGCGAGCCATGCTGCAGTGCGAGACTATTGTTAATGATAAGACGGGCGCCAGTTCTACCACTAGGTAAGTCTGTTTGTGAGTACTGAGTGTTGCCACTCTTCTATCTCTCGCTATGGCATTTCAGTTTGTTGACAAGCGGCCGTTCACAAACAGCGCCGCGTGAATTGCGAACTGTACGATATTTTACGGTACAATTTTGTTGTTCAATTTTTTTTTTATACAATAACATATCGTACTCTACTATTACTACCAATCAATGCCGTGTCAACATGGGCTAACAGAGAAACAGCCAAGGAAAGAAACGCCATTTTGTTTCCGTACAAAGTATTAATACTCTTCCTAAGCTAATCAACTACATTGATATCTCTAGTCAAAAACATTTTTGCAATCGTTCTGATTTGTACTTTTCTTAGATTATCGTACCTGTGGGCTACTGGTTTACAACCTGCATGGATGTGGAGGCAGCAGCTAGCAGACCTGTACCTCAACCTGGGACTTGTGAAAGCTGCCTTGGAAGAATACCTCAAGTTACAACTATGGGAAGACGTCATTGTGTGTTATACCACACTGCAGTTGAGACATAAGGTACAATTTTATGTTTTAATTGGTGGTATTGGTTTCTGCAGCCTTTAAATATGGTTTATTAGCTCTAGATACTTACTTGAAGTTGTTACAACGCATTTAAAATGTGATGTAGAGAGTTCAATAAGTTTTTTTTTGTTTTTCAGGCGGCTGAAGTGATACAACAGCAAATTGATTTAAATCCAACTGTAAAATTATACTGTTTACTTGGTGATGCAACAGGTTCGTATTTTTTTTTAATTTCTCAGGCACCTTAGCATAACTTTGATGTACAGTACAATGTATGTATGTACTTTGTACAATATCTTGCATTTCGCCTTTCCACAAAAAATATGTTGCCAATTGTAATATCAGTCTTGCCAACGTGGGTTATAAATTCTACTATTTTTTTATTAATCATTTTGCCAACACTTATTCCCAGATGATGTCAAATGCTTTGAAAAAGCCTGGGAGTTTTCAAACCACAAGAGCAGTAGAGCGCAAAGACATTGGGGCAACTTCTTGTATGAACACAAAGAATATGAACAATGCATTCCACATTTTGAGAAATCAGTCGAAATTAACTCTATACAGGAGCGAGTTTGGCTTAGATTAGGGTGAGTTCTAAACGTAAGATAATTTAACGGACATCTCAACTTAAGAGCAAAATTGCAATTTGAAAATTCGCCTTGCTCAGCAGTGAAATGAAAATTGATAGCTAAAATTACTAGTTTAAATATTACAGAGTACGAGAGACATACTTAAAGGAAGTTTAGTACTCATGAAAACGTAATCATTAAAATTTAAAATATAGTATTCATGAAAACATAAACAAAATCTGCTGTTCCCTACAAAGTACAATACCTACGTGATGAAAATGTATGGAACGGCTGCTTTTTTTTTCAATCAGTTTTTTCCCACTGCTGAGCAAAGGTCTCCCCCATACTTATCCAGTTTTCCTTAAATTGTGCCTTCTCCGGCCAATCGGTCAGGAACGGCTGATAGTATTATAAAATGTAAAAAAAAAGACAGCTCAGCTCGTTTAACCCAACACATTGTATTTCACTGCTAGAAGCAGCACAACCAATGCAAACTAATCTTTCCGTGTTATTTCAGTTACGCAGCCCTTATGATGGAGAACTGGGAGGTGTCAGCGAAGGCGTATCGTCGCTATACATATCTGCAGCCGAACACGTTTGAAGCGTGGAACAATCTCGCTAAAATATACGTAAAACAGGGGGACAAAAGTAGGGCTTATAGGGCTTTGATTGAGGCACTCAGGTTCAATTATGATAACTGGAAGGTTAGTCATCATTTCATCAAATATCAATATCACGTCTGGGTATAGCGTGTTGTTTTTTTGAAGGGCAGAAATTGTGGGTGGGTTATGTTTATGATTTTATAAACGGGGCGAGTCTATTGCCAGTAACCGAGAACTTAAATTTTTTCTAGAGTATAAATTTATTTAAATATGTAATAATAGAATTTAATCTTTTGCAGCTCTGGGAAAACGTAATAATAGTGAGTATGGACACGGGGCACTTCGAAGACGTGATTCGTGGTTGCCATCGAATGCTCGACTTACAGCAGAAGTATGAAGATGTGGAAGTGCTAGGACTACTGGTACGAGCTGTTATTCAGGACAGTAAAGATGCTGACGGAAACAGTGCTGCTAGGTAAGATTTTTGAAGTAAAAACATCTTCAGGCGCGTTGGGCATCTTTGAGATGGGACTAAACCATTGATTTCGCGACACTGTAACGACACCAGCTTTTGACCACTAAAAAGACATTAACGCGTTGATTACCGCGGTGCTAATTTTTTTTCAAGTTTTCACTTTTGTTGGAACTCTCGGAGTGCCACTGTTTTTTTTTTGTGATGGATCATAATCGTAAAAAACTTCTCTTGTTAAAAAATTAATGTTTTTATATTGACTCTCTTCATTTATTAATAATATGTACGTTTCTTTTAGATTGCGAAAACGAGTTTTGGAGTTATTCGGAAGGATAACGTCAGTTCATCAAAATAACCCTGAAATATGGCAGTTGTACTCAGATTTAAGTCCAACATATTTGTTAAAAGCGCAACGCTTACTTAAAGCATACAAAGGTTTTACCCAGGTAACGACACTATCCAATAATTATTTCGTAAGCATTCAATTTTTCAATCCATTAATATAAAAGTAGCTGGAACTAATTCGACGTGATTTTTTCAGAGTGGCAACTGGGCTAGCAATCCAGACACGTGTAAAAAAGTGCTAGAAATGGCTCAAGCCCTTCTCGAACTAAGTAAAAAAGCTAGAGAAGAGTCAGAAGAAAAGGATATACTTCAAGCTAATCAACAGCTGTCTTCTGCAAGACTAACTAGTCAGGCGGTCATCAGGGCAGCTGAAAAACAAGACTGGCCTGAAACTAAAACTGACTTGGAAGATTTAAAAACGTTATTTTCTAATGTTACAGAATACATGAAATCAGTTATGTAAATGGTATTCTTTTATTTTTCTTTCATCGTTTTTATGAAACCTCGTGGATGCAAACATGTTAGCACAATGCCTTATGTTTGGTTTTTAGACCTGGATTAGTGTGTTTGCCTTTATAGTATAAGTCTATACTAAGATATTCTTGGTTGTTTCATGAGCTAATTGTCAAGATTTTATCAGAAAGAAAATGCTGGCTATGTCTATGTTACAATGTACAGACGCCAGCACATCAAGCTACCCGAAACTGTCAAATTTTCCCAATCAACTTTGAACCTTAGAGTTCAGCGATAAAGTTGAAAATCTATTTAATAAATTTGACAGATTGTAGTAGCTTGATGTGCTGGCGTCTGTACATTTCCAAATACACGAAATTACCATTTTAAAATGCGAGACGACATTTCAGTCAAAATCTACTAAAATAGTTCATTTATTTTTACGTTGGCAACACTTTTTCAATCAACTTGACATATCGACGTTCCGTTCCTCAATTCCTCGACGAAAAAAATGTAACGCGCATAATATTTGACTAGTTTTCTTTTCATGTTTTTAACTAAATTTATAATATTTTTTAACTAAAGCAAAGCAAATCATCCTTGGTTACAGAAGTTTTAGAAAAGAAACCTGAAGTCAATCAATTAGTTTGACACAAAAACTAAACGTCGCCGTCATAATTTGTGTGAAGGTTGAGGGGGTGTTACACTTTTCTTTCTCCTAGAAATTATAATTAATTACAGTGCACGTATAATGGTGCATTAATTAAAACTCTTTCACGATGGCTACGGCTAACGACGAGGAGATATTGGAGGGTTTTCTCTGTCCAATATGTAAGGCGGACTTAAAATCCGCCTCCCAACTGACGAGCCATTTCGAGAGTTTACACTCTGAGGAACAGGACGTCCTAAGATCCTTGAAGGATATCTTTGGTAAAGCAAAGAAGATAATATTGAACAATGACGATTCTGATTTGAAAGAGACGTTTGATCGTGCGTTAAAGTTTAGTTACCAGGAGCATCGTTACTTGGATGAGGAGCAAGGTTTAGGTGTGTCGCGTAGTTCCACGGAGTATTTGAAGGGAGTGCGGTCTGCGCGGCTGGAGAGGTACGCCACCGAGACCAACAAGCTGTTAATACGGCTGGACAAGCTTGTGTGTAACATGCCTACTGAGCCCAGTCAGAGGAAACTACATGAACAGGAAGTGAGTTGAGCATTAGATATACATATTCTTCCTTTTGTTTAAATGTTTAATGCTAATGTGATAGTGGTAGGTATTTAACGAGCATTTATTTGCTATAGGTACTAAATGTGCTAAAGGTGTCAAATAACTTTAGTAAAATTTTAAGTAGGATTAAAATATGAAATACTTCTAAAAGTACACATTCTGTTGCCTGCTTTCTATAATCTCTATGAAATTAATCACATGGGTAAAATTCTTCTTGCTATCAATTACTATTGAAGTCATAATTATCAAAATAATAGGATTAATGAGTTAGTGATAATAATTATTGTATGAATTATTCATATAATGGAGAGTTATATGTATTTTGTTCATTTAATCTGTGTTATATTAACTTATCTCCCAGTGAATATGACCTAGTTGATAATAATATAATAAACCAAAGATAGATGTGCTTTACTGAATAAAGTCTTTAATTTATAATAACAGTTTGACCAATAATTTACGTGATTGATTAATAATTGGTTACTCGAAAGTTTATCTAACTCAAAGCATTTATTTAAATTATACCAATTACAGTCACTTTTAAATGACAAGGAGTCAGTCATTCAGAAAGAAGAAGCTAGTTGCCCATTCCAAAGTGTAGTAAGTACTTTCGGAGAAACGCATATCTGTACACTGTAAGGACTATTCTTGCTCGCAGCGCTCGGCCGCTATAGTAACACTTACATACGAAAAAAAAAGGGTAGTGTGCACGGGATTTTGTTTTCAAATTGGGTAGATATGTGTTACCCTGATGGTACCTATGGAGAAGAATGGGCAAGAAACTCCAGGAACACTTTTAAATAAACTAAAGTAAAGGATTAACTCTGAATAAACAATTTTTTAAGGAAATATAGTATTAGTATCTTACCTTATATTTCTCGTACATCGTTCAGTTTATAGTTCATCCTATGTTAGAATACTCTTTATATTTATTTTCTTATTAATGCACCCTAGAGGTATATAGAGAGACTTTTTAGTTTTGATCATAATTATTTATTTGTTAATCACCCAGAACAATATACAATATTCTGTTCTATTGTTTTTATTTTTTATTATATTTGAACACACCGAGTGTTCAAATACAATCAAAAATAAAAAGATGACATATGCTTAAAATAACTTTGTCAAGTAACTTGGACTGCTTCATTGATCTAGTGATCACAAGTGAACGACAACGACCTTGACCCTGCTGAGGGTAGGTTTTAGCAAAGTAAACGCTAAAAAAGCACACAACATTTTACAGGCTTCCTCGGATATCTCGGTGAATCTACATGGCGGCCAAACCGGGCAGCGTGAAGGCAAAATTAGTCACGTAAACAAAACATTTTATAGAAAAATACTTGAAAATGTAATAGGTATTTAATTATTAAGGATAATTGATGAGAATTGTACATTGGGTAGTGTAATACTTGGTAAAAAGTTTAATTAGAATAGTATCAAGTTCACTTTAAGATGTGTCACAGAAGAACTCAGACGCTTTTGGGGGGGGCTTGAGCCTCTTAGCCCCCCACCCCCCTGGATCCGCTACTGGCTGCTGCTGAGCATGAGGTCCTGGGTTCGATTCCCAGGTTGGGTAGTCTTGTTGGGTATTCTGTGGTATTGGCTGTTCTTAGGTTGGGTAATTGCTGTATGGTGTTCCAGTGTCTAGATAAATAAATAAATGTTGTAAACAACTTGGTATTACTGACATAGACAATATTTTACCAGCCATTGTTGCTCTGGCTAGTTAATATAGAAGTCAAAGAAAGAAAGAAAAATGTTTGTTTTTATATACAAAAAAAAATATATGACATAAATATGCATGTCGACTTGAGAACCTTCTCCTTTTTTTCGTCGGTTAAAAATACACATATTTACAAATTAGCCAAAAGCCTTGTACTCAGTATAAGATCGTACAAGATTATCATCAACTATATCAATGTCTACCATCAGAATATAGTGTTAAAACACAATCCTAATAAGAAACTAGCTGGGGGCCTACCACCAGCTCATAAAGCAGTATTATTTTAATATAACTTCAGTGTGGGAAAGAGATGAAGCTCTACAGGACGTATAGCTCCATCTCTTTCTCCTACTGAAGTAATATTAAAATAATACTGCTTTTGAGCTGGTGGTAGGCCCCCTGACCTTTCCTGCATACGTTGTCCTGTCCATAGAAATATGAACACAATACAATAAATACAAAAATCTTATAGAAAAAAGTATTTTCAGTTTTTCCCTAATGTACCATTTTCCAGGCAACTTTTCCAATGTTATTGCTGAAAACCTTTTAAGCCTTCTATTGACCTTTCCCTTAAATTAAAAAAAAAAAAATTGTCCAGCCATTCTCCAGTGATAGCGCTTATAGCATTTTAGACAATGACCATCTTATTTGAATAAATCGTGATTGGTTTACAGGTAGTCCCCTGGTTGGATGGGTCCTCAGTGAAGCTGTGCCCCAACTGCGCGAAGACCTTCAACCTGACAAGGCGGAAGCATCACTGTCGACTGTGCGGCTCCATCCTCTGTAATGACTGCTCACTGTTCCTAGACATTAATGTAGCCAGTAAGTATTTATTCATTTTATTATGCAGCAAAGAAACTGACAGCCTACCTGTACCCTAACTGCGTAATACAACACAACCACAATCTGTTTCGATTTAAAACAGATTACTAATCCATTGCTTCAGAAGTTGGAAAAAAAAATCTGCTCAGCAACGTAAATAAAGCAATAAATGTTGTTGAACTGTCAAAATGAAACAAATTAGGCATAATTGTTTACGAAAATAAGTTACGCAATTAGGGTACTGGACACTTTAATCAGATAATTTTATGCGAGTGTCCTGGCACTGTTACTTTAAATCTCATGTAATTTCAGTAGAGTGACCAAGCATTACCCTCGCGTCACATTATCCATTAAAATAAATTCCTTGGGTGAATCCAGAATCATCATCAAAAAAATTCAAATGATTAAATGTCACTCAATTGGCGAATTTTTGACCGATAAGAATTTAAATTATCAATTTGTACTAAATCATTTTTTAATTTAACTGTATTGACCTCGAACTTGACGAATTTATAATCCCATTTTATTAAACTTGACATTATGTATTGTATTGCTTATTTCAAATTATTTACTGATCCATTTCTAGCCATATCATCTTTCACACGGCCCATCCATCCTTTCTTTGGTCTTTCTCTACTCTTATAGCCACATTCATACTCAAAACTTCCCTCACGAAATTTTCATCATTCCTCCGCATCACATGCTCATACCATGACAACCGATTTCCACACAACTTTTCAGTCACTGGTGCCACTTTCAGACTTTCTCTTATGTAGGTCTTAGGTAGGTCTACTCATATCTTATTTTATCCGTTTGTGTAACACCACACCATTCTTTTTGAATGAACATTGAACATAAATAATTTCATACCTTTTTATAGGTAATACAGGCTGGTATCCGCAACTCCACGTCAAAGCGCGTGTTTTGCGTACGGGTGGGAAAATCTGTTATTCGATCCACCCCAGCTCCTCAAAGAAGGCCAGCAACGCCTTGGTGTCACTGACAATCTCACGTAGGGTACCTGGGTTACCGAAGTACTTTGCCCTGTATGTGGCGACCACCGGGCAGTTTAACAGCACATGAGCTACTGCCTCGTCGTCCTCCAAGCAGGCTCTGCACAGCAGACTGTCTGTGACTCCTATGACAGGTGTTTATTAAATGACCCATGGCCAGTTAAGGCAGCTGTAACTGTGTGGAGCTGCTGTTTTGTTTATCGGAGAACCTGTTTCGTGAGGCGGCCGTCGATTGTAGGGAGAGCCTCCTTGGCCTGCCTGCACTCACCGTGGTCCACCCATAGTTTGTGATGTTTTTCCCTAGTTCGTTTCCTTACCAGAGTGCGTAGGTACTCGAAGGGGAGTGGCGTGATGGGTTCAGGCCCCACTGGTGCCATTCTCGACCCCCTTCTGGCAAGTTCGTCTTCATACCTTTTTGTAATGCGGGTAGGCCTGGATAGGTTGAAACTAAAGAACTTAATTATCACTGTTACAGGGGCGATAGTAGACCCATCAGTACCACAAACATCAAACCAGCCGGATCATGAAATAACGGAGAAGAATGGTCTCCGTCTATGTGAGCACTGCTACAATCTCATAGAGTTACGGAAGCAGGTGCAAGAGAGTCGGAACGCTAAGACTGTGCTGGTGACCGCGTACGAGCAGATGAGGAGCCTGATGGACAAGGCTAGGCCGGACGTCGCTATGTATGAGAAGGTAAATATTTCGTTGATACAATTTTTTTATTTTTTTTTATTTATTTATTTCTCACCACAATAACCTTATAAAATAGTAACAAAGAATCTTATTGTCCAGTCTTGGGCTCAAAGAGGATATTGTGGGAGACTGGTGCCTAAGCTAAGCCGAAGCTTGTATTTCAGGCCACCAGGTCCCCGCCCCAAGTACAAAATTATGGTCTCCTATAAACTAAAACTAGACAATAGTTATTGACTTATTTATAGCAGGGAGTGTTCGTGTGGCGTGAGTGGGTTTGTGAGTGTGTGGTGGGGTGTGTGTGTGTGTTGGGTGTGTGGATGTGTGGGTTGTGAGCGTGTGGGTGTGGGTGATGGAGAAGGTGGTGCGTGTTAACCTGATTGTTGAGTGCCATAGAGATAAACATATACGGAATGCGGTGACTATTTTGGAATAGAAAGTAGATTTTCGGTTGTGTCATAATCCAGAGTCATAAGCCATCCATTAAGTGCTTTTTTACACAGGTGTTTTGTGGAAGATGTTGCGAACTTTATTTATTTTATTATAGAGGTAGCCTCCTAGAAAACAGAAGAATCGCCTGGAGAAGCAGGTTGTAAATCTACTTAAGAACCGGTCGACAGGATCGTAGCGCCTCTTGCCGTGCATAAGTGTGAGACTGAAAGAAAGAAACGCGTGTTGTTTCAGGATGGTCTGTAGAATGAATAGTTGGCGAACGGTGAGAACCCCACTTTCCCGGTATAGGTCGGTTGTAGGGTAACGGAATGGTCGAAAAGAAGAAACTTTTTTTAAATTAAAGCTACATAGCCAACATTGGAAAGTAAATAGTGTCACTGATCCTTGGGTCCTAAGACACCGGGGCCATCATACAGCTGCCGCAATAACACCGTAACGGTTTGATAGAAGAGCGGTGGCTGTCACATAACGCCGGTCACGAAAATGATTATTTGACTTTACGGTGTCAGGAAATGCTCTCCAGGATCTCTCACTAACTTTCATAAATAACATTTTAGTGACGTCATTCGACAGCAAATTGCGGACGCTATGTGGCGTTCACCACAGTTTTAGCAAACCCTAGCTTTACGATCCCAATTTACACGTTGTTCTATAATTTTAAAATAACATCACGCCAGCAATCTCCGAAGGGTTAGGCAGAGATGTTCGTATAGTACACCCACATTTCGCCATTTATGTTTAACTTTAAAATAGATACGTAAATTTACGCATATCAGCTGTGGTATGTTGGCGTCGGCTTCCAGTCTAACCGGATGCAGCTGAATACCAGTATTTTACATGAAGCAACTACCTATCTGACCTCCACAACTCAGTTACTGGGTAACACGATACCCCTTGGTGAGTGAATACCCGTAACGACTGTCAAAGATCTACGAATGACAGCCAGGACTTGCTTTCCGAGGCCCGGAGGGATCTCGATGTGTAATGGATGGTCACCCATCCACGAACCGATCGTGGCAAGCATAGCTTAACCTTCAATCGTCCTGTTTGCCCCCCTCCATACAAATGCAATACCTACAAAATCAAAAATGTATTGTACAGCAAATTATTTATTTAAGAGGGTTTATCCTGAAAGTTGGCAACGTCGTAAATAGCTGTCAAATATTTACCTGTTTTGATTAATTAAGCAATATTACTGTATGGAATGAAGAAATGTGGCCAACTAAGGAACTAAAATATTGATTATGAAATGCAATAATTTATAACGTAATACCGAATATTTAGTTTTAGATGTAATAAAACTTTTTGGAAACTTTCCAAATGCCTTTTTTACACTTAAAATTGTTACAATATCAAATTCAGTGTTATAATTGCAATTCATTATTAATATTCTAGGGAACTAGTTAGCCACATTTCTTATTTCCATACAGTAATATTCCCAAATTAATCAAAACAGCGAAATATTTGACATCTATTTGCGACGTTGCCCACTTTCAAAATAAACGCTCTTAAACCTGCAAAAATTGTGTCACGATATCCGTTCCTCCGTGTATAAGTTATTATATCCTTGTAAGTCCGTCGTTTAACTGAGAAAATATATTTCCCCAGATGTGTCAAAGCCTATTCGACGGTGAAACAACCTACAACCTGACTGATGTGAACAAGATGCGCGGACGCATTGGCAAGCTGGCAGAGGGCATTGACCTGCTGAGCAAGCAGATAGTGACCTTCCCTGCCGAGCCCGGCACCCGACAGGCGAGGCTACAGACTGCTATCAGACAAGCTGCTGCGCATTACATAAAGGTAATATAACATGAAGCCTGTATTTCCTAAAAGGCAGACGTGTGTACAGTGCGTTCAGTATAACTTGATCCTTGACCGATTTGTAGCACTGAATTTTGCAGTCATGTGATTGTTAGCACTGTTCTCTCAGTCGCCATTTTGAACTCTATTTGTTGAAATTAAGACTGCAAAGTTCGGTGCTAGAGTCTGGCTACGCTAACGCTGTATAAGTAAAAAAAATAGTTGAATTTGAAAATCTATAGATGGTAAAACCGCCTGTACTACGTAAAAAGAATTTGATACTTTGTTTTTTTTTTTGATAAGTTATTTTGTTTATATTGTGATTCTTTCCTGGTAAAGAATAGTCACTTTAGCACGATGCAGTGTGGATTTGATACAGTTTTGTCATCGTATGGAGGTAGAGCATAGATACGACATAGTCTATTACACATAATCTATTAGGCAAAAATCAAAAGGCAAAATATCAAAATCATTAGATCTACTTACACGTCAACTTTTCTATATCTTGTAAACATTGTCGTTTTTGGTTAAAGACTACATCGTGCTGTTCCTTCACATCTTGGAATTTACATATCATATCATAAATTATATAATAACTCTCGCACTCTACTTTTAACAGGTTTAACCATTTTTCTACTTTATTTTGTGAAAACAACAGAGCGTAACAATCTGACATTTCAAGTACCCCGAAACTGACTGATAGTATTATAAAATACAATAGACGTTGATATATTTAGTAACCTGTTTCGCTTAACTATTCCTAAAGAGCCATAAAAAACCCTGTAAGAAATCGACACGTGTTTTACCTCTCTACGAGGCATCCTCAGGATGACGATTGACTTGTCGCGAACCCTAACTCGGCATGTTGCCACACCAAGCGGTCTCTGCGACCAGCGCTTGTTGTGGCAACACGCCATGTTCGGTTGATGCGTAGTTCGGCGTATGTGGCGGTGTAACCGCTACAATAGGAATATAGTTTTTACTCAAAAATGCATGTAATGTGGTCATTATTTTGACAACCTTGTTTGAGTAAAGTCGACCTTGCCGTTCTGTTTCAAGGAGCGGCCGACAAAGTTTTGCTGGTCGCTCTAACAGGCCGGCAAAACATTGCCGGCCGCTATTTTGACGTTTCAACGTTTTAAAAAATCAAATGCAAAAAGATTTTATTTAAAACACAGCTGTTTGTATTTATAGAGATAGGTACAAAAAGATTTTATTCCATATTTGGCTGTATAGTTCCAACTACCATTGTTAAAAAAAAAAAACAAAGAAGTAACAAAAGCGCCGTTCAGCGAAAATTTTATTTTTATTTAGTGACTTTTTCGCTAAAAATGATCTCTCAAAGCGAAAATTGTTCCGATTCAATGTGTTTAACACCGCCAGGCATTAAAGATGAAGCTAAATTAGTGGTTGAAAATTTAATACCGCGGAACTCAAAGGAAAAATATAAGCTTGCATCTGAAAAATTTGTGCAGTGGAAAATCAGTAGGAAATTTAAATCTTTACTTGCTGGTTTTATTTAGATTAGGTACTTGCATTTTTGAGTAAAGCACTATACAAGCCTTGGCCCATTATGACTGCTTCGCTGGTTACGCTATGATTGCCTCGAGCTAGCCTAGCTACGCTCTAGGCCTTCCAGCTTGGCCATCATTGCAGCCCTTGCTGTCCTCGCTGTAAAGGCCTCGACCTACGGCCTCGGCCTTTATCTCAGCTCGTCCATCAAGTGCTGCACGCTGACCGCGCTGTGTCGGCCAGCCATCATCAGCGCGACCAGCAAAGTAGTCATTATAGACCGCGGCAGTAATGTACTATTACCTTATACCAACTTCTTTGAATGTCATAGGTTGACATTTCTCCACATTCATAATTTCAGGAAGACCTCCTATCCTTACGGAAATTGCCAACTGAAGCTCAAATAGAAGAAGTACGTAGACAGCGATATGAGCGAGCGGAAAAACAGATACAGATGGAAAGAGAAAGGATGGAGCGACAGAGAGGGAAGATGGAGGAGATGGCAGGACCTAGCGCGTCCAGGGTCGAGAGCAGTCAGGATGACGATGATAACCCGCTGCTAGAGCAGATGAATATCATCAGGGAGTATATTAAGGAGGCGCGGAGGGAACTCAAGTTTGAAGAGGTTAGTCTTTACGTTATTGGATAGCCAAAAACTGTTCTCAAAACTGTGAAGGAAAACATCGTGAGGAAACCGGCATGACCTAGAACCAATAATTCGAAGACATGTGACATCTACCAACCCGCACTGGGCCCACGTTGTAGATTGCAGCCCACTCCCTCTCGAAGAGAGGAGGCCTGTGTCCCAGCAGAGGGAACATTATGGCTGACTATGCTAATCACTCTGCCCTCTGTTACCTGATAATTTATGCTAACATAACCAAAGATTTAAATCATTAGATTCTCCCCTACGATACTTATGACACGCTAAAAAGCGCCCATAATGAGAAGAGTGAGCTATCGTAGATCATTCAGCATTCAGCGATTTTAACAATACTATTCAAATTTCAATTAAACATGACCATCTTTTGACGCGGTCGGTCTAAAAGTGCTGATAAACTTGAGCATTCTAGCGAATGTTACATTACAAATAAATAAACGGGAGCGTTTTAGCGAGCATTCTAAAGAAAGGACAGTAAATTTGCTTCGAGCTTTTTGCCGAGCCGAGCCATTCTGTCTTTGCCGCCGTCCCTCTATGCCTCCCGCACCCCTTGACGAACATTGACTGAACATTCACTAGAATGATCGTGAAAATGTTCGTAGCAATGTTTGACTCTATGCTTGGCTCTGTTCGTTGTTTAGTTCGGCGTTGCTCAGTTTAGTAAACGGCGAATGCTCGACAAAAAATTTCATGAATTGAGTTATCAAAGCCATCTATCTAAAATACGTATTTTAGATAAATGGCACGATAACTCAATTCATGAAAATTTTCGTTTAGTGACGGTTTTACTTTAAAAGGTGCGAAGTGTATCAGCACCTTTACGATTTAAATCTTTGAACGTAACTGTTAATAAACATGTTTTGTTTCATTTTTGCAGGTTGCAATATTAGAGAAGAACCTGAAAGAACTGAAAAGGGAATATCAACTGCAAAAACTCTCCAACAAGTGCTAGTCATTCCAAATGTATAGATTTATGTATAGTACCTACCTATGTATATCACTTTTTGTATAATAATTTATTTACCTTGTCAAGATACACTCTGTTGTTATATTTTGTACTTTATGACACATAAGAATAAAGTTCATAATTTATTGGTGAGCTTTTTTATTGAATCCTATGATATCAAAATTAAAAGGCATTTGAATGGCTGTATGTGAGGTGCACCACACCATTGAGCTGCACAAATTAGTGCTCCATCAGAACTTCATTGGGCAAGAGCATGCGATATGGAAAAATCTAATTATATACTAGTATGAGGCTGTATTTCCACCAGATAGGTACGTGCGAGGATGTTTGTTCAGAACAGAACGGTTTGTCAGGATGTTTTAGCAAAAATGTGACTTGTTAGTACTTAGATAATTTATTAGTTCTAAGACAGCATTGGGAGTTTGTCATGTCGGCGCATTGGCTTGTATGATTGGTCGACACATCTCGTTGCGAAACTACAAAAACGCGACCATATAAGGCAATGCGCTGGCGATACACACCCTCATTGGCCGATATTACAAACCACTGCCCCCTCGCCCAATACGTCGCTATGGGGGTATAAATACTTCCGCACAGGACGGGAGCGCCAGTTTTGGTTCCTGTTCTCTCTCGCCTAAATAACGTGTGTAAAAATGTAATGTACTCGCGTATATAATATTCAGATTGTAATAATTAAACAATTTCTAGTATTTAATTTAGTGTTATCGTATCGTCTACCTAACAATTGTAACTGTGATTTATTTGACATAATTATAGAAGTTAATGGTGCCGATTCCCTTGTTCACAAACTAAACTAAATTTAAGTTCAGTGTATCTTTTTCTTTCTATTTCATTATGAAAAGGACAGAAGATAAATTTTAGTTTAGTCCTGTCAAATTAATCAGCGCCTGTCACTCTCCATACAAGTTTAGACGTGATTAAAAACTTGCCGACTAAAATTACGTCAATTTACGTCAAGCGCTGATTAATTTGACAGGACTAAACTAAAATTTATCTTCTGTCCTTTTCTTAATGAAATAGAAAGAAAAAGATGCATTGAACTTAAATTTAGTTTAGTTTGTGAACAAGAGAATCGGCACCATTATCAAACAACGTATCTCATTCACACTCAAACTAGCGCACAAATGTACCTACCTCTTAACATTCAGGTACACAATAGAAGCGCTTCATTTACCTAGCCTCGCTTAACGCAACTCCGGTGGAAACAGCTTAGCGGTGCGAAGTTTTTGTAAGTACAAAACAAGCGAGGGGTGCGAGGAATGTGTGCTAGAGACGTGTGCGAGGGATGTGTGTTAGGGATGGACGCAAGTGAGAAATCGTATCTGAAAAGAGTCCGCTACACATCCTCGCAGCGCTCATCTGCGCACCGTTCCACAGCGTCGCTACGCATCCTCGCACGTCCGTTCCACAAAGTCGCTACGCATCCTCACACCGCTCAGCGGCGTAGCACATCTCTAGTGGAAACACTTACATCGTTTCACAGTTTCGTTACGCATCCTCGCACATCTCTGGTGGAAACGCAGCTTAATGGACTAATGCTTGTTTCAAACGTATACATTTCAGGGGGCCTATCACCAACTCATAAAGCAGTATTATTTTATTACTTCAGTGGGAGAAAGAGATGGAGCTATACGTCCTGTAGAGCTTTATCTCTTTCTCACACTGAAGTAATATTAAATTAATACTGCTTTATGAGCTGGTGGTAGGCCCCTTGTTGTTTTTATAGCTATAGACCATTTAGTGGAGGGGCACACAATTTTAAATTAAACCTCAATGTGCTGAACTATCGCCATGAAGGCTATAATAGTGATTTGAGTCAAACTGCTGTCACTTTAAAACATTAGAATTGATTAGAATGTCAATTTGACTCGAAAAGAAAAATATTATCGGTACGTATCGACTGGAGTTAATTTTATTTATATAATTACCTTTTTACTAAAAGATAATGGTTGAGTATGAAAGTAAGGCCGATATTGAAAGCAATGCTTCTGAAAACATAGAACCGTCAACATATTCTATCCCCGAAACTCAGCCGAGTAAGAAGGAAGTAAAGCTCGCCACCGTGGACAAGCGGGTGTTGTACCAAGTGATCCTCGACGATGTTGACGTCACTCCAGATCCCATCACCAATCCGAAGTATGCAACTATGGATGAAACGCAACCGCACGCCGCTTTTGATGCTAAAGTTCGACTCAGAAGCGAAGCAGCTATTAAACTGTCGAGATCAAAGTCCAAGGGCGGCTTGGTCCCGGACTCTACGAAGGTGTACGCCACCACTATTAGCCTTGACGACATACAAATCGATCACACATTGAACACCGAGGAGGGCGTCGAGCCCTCCGACGGCGATCTCTCCATAGCGCCGTCCGCATTCTATTTACCAAAAATGAAACCGGTTACATCATATCCACGAGAAGTAACCATTACACTTAAAGAAACTGAATTAGTTTTTTTATTTGGGTTACCAAGTTTATCTTACGATAAAGGATCGGCTGAAGGCAATATAGTTGAAGAAGAAAATATTTACTATGAGTACATCACCGTCGGTAAAGGGAGAAATCGAAAAATGGTCAGTCAAGAAACTCAAACCCAAGCAACTGTTAAGCAGTCGAGACACACACTTGCTACGAGACCGCAGAAGAAGAATGCTATCTCATTCGCGTCGATGTGGGACATGCACGATACTTACGCACGAATGGCCAAAGCGGAGGTCGAGGAGGAGGAAGACGAAATGGTCATGTATCAATCTGCAGCACGCCATTTGTTACGGAAGAAGAAGAAGGTAAGCCAAGAAACAGGCCGAGGTAAGACTTTTGAAGAAATAGCGGTCACGCCCCAATATTTAGATGCAGTGCTTTTGACAGAACGCGTGCTCGCTTCATTAGAATTTGACGCCGCCCAGAAGACGTTCCGAGGACTCGTATCTATGGATCCACTAGCATTAGACTTGGTATATATTTACACATTAAGACCTTTGTGGACTTACGAATGTGAGGATTCCCTGAACAAACCAATCTCGTGTATATCTTTTAATCCACAATGTCGAGATATATGCGCAATAGCTCATGGAAAATTCGGATACGCAGATTATTGTACAGGCGTGGTCTGTGTTTGGTGTACCAAAAATCCTCGCGAACCGGAAAGGGTTTATCACTTTGAAGATTCTGTCACGTCTGTGTGCTTCTCTGACAAGAACCCTAACTGGTTGGCATGTGGGTTTTGTAACGGTGATGTGATAATATTAGATATAACTTCGTACACTATTAAGACATTAGCTAGAAGCAAACGTGATACAAATCCTTGTTTCGAGCCAATATGGGTACTTACTTGGCGCACTATTGATAGAGACGAATACGTAATAGCAACTTGTCAAGACGGAAGGATCCGCAGGCTACAAAGTACCAAGACGCATGACTTCATTAGTGCAGCCTTGATGCGCGTATCTACTGTAGAGGGAAAGTTAAAGGGCCTGGAAATAGCCAAAACGTGTTTAAAAGTGGACGTTCCTATCACAAGGTACCCAGCTGTGTTGTGCATGTTATGGCATCCTACTATTGACCACTGTTACTTGGTGGGCACTGACGAGGGCTGCATACACAAGTGCTCCACGCACTACCTCAACCAACACATGGACGTATATCGCGCTCACGCTGGCCCCGTCACTGACATGTGCATCTCACCATTTTTGAACTATTTGTTGGCATCTTGCGGCGCTGATCACGCTATTCGCCTCTGGATAGACGGTTTGGACGATGTCATCATGACATTAACTTGTCCCGGTGCAGTGAACGGTATCTGTTTCTGTCCAATTAATTCGACTATTTTACTTTCCACGAGTGTGAACACGCTATCAGTTTGGGATCTTCGTCGAAAAATTCACATGCCATGTGCAGAATACAATTTTCCCACTAATGTGACATTGACATATGTAAGGTTTGAGGAATCGGGCCAAAACGTCTATGTCGGGGACACAATGGGTAGACTTCATACGTTCCATTTAGAGGATACACCGATTCCTCCGTACGACCAGAATAAAATGTTGGATGAAGCTATAAAAAGTGCTCTTTGCACTAGACCGGACTTGCTAAAGCAACTCGGTAAACTTTTAAAGTTTAGAGAGGTACAACAAAGGTAAAGGCATAACTGATGGCTTAAACCCAGAAAGCCCACCTCAATTGTTTTTTGTAATCACTGTTTTGGTGGCAGTTTTTAGAGTTGCTTACTTAAAGGATGCTAACAGGACCCAATTTTTAAGCCTAGGTACCCCCATCCAGTCCCCCGTCTGTCTGCCCACAGCTAAGTACCTTAATTGCGTAACTTATTTTCGTAAACAATTTTGCCTAATTTGTTTCATATTGACAGTTCAACAATATTCATTGCATTATTTACGTTGTTGAGCAGATTTTTTTCTCCAACTTATGAAGCAATGGATTAACAATCTGTTTCAAATCGAAACAGATTGTGGTTGTGTTGTATTACGCAATTAGGGTAGGTACTGATCTTTTTAAGCCAGCCAGTTGAAATGTTCACAGAATAGGTAGGTACACATGTCGACTGTAGCAATTAATATTGTCGGATCTACATTTTTGCGATTTTTAAATCTATTGCATTAAAGGTCTTAGAATAAATTATAAAAATGTTCCCGCAAAGATTTGAAGCAATAAAAAAAAAACCCAAAAATGTAGATCCGACAATGTTAATTGCTACGGTCGATGTATACGTGTGGCCTATAACAAGGCAAATTATAAAAAACCGGCCAAGTGCGTGTCGGACCACGCACAATGAAGGGTTCCGTAGTTGGGATGAATTTATCCCAAAAACAAACTTAACTTTGTAGTTGAAAAATATCTTCCCCCATACGGAATGTATGGTAAAATATGTTTTAGCAACTGCAAAGTTAAGTTGGTCGATTATTACTCGTTAACTTGTAGAGCCTACTTAGCTGTGATAATTTTTCTTTTAATTTCGTTATATAAACTACTGTTGTGATTTTTTTCACACACCCAAAACGAACCATTAAGTCAGTAGGGGGGGGACACTTGACTCTAACAATAATTAGCACTTTAAAGCTTAATATTTCGCAAACGGATCCCTGAATCCAAAAATGGTTTTCACAAACTCATTTTGAAGGACCTTTCCAATGATACCCCTCACCATGGGTAAAAAAAACAAAAAAAAACATCACCACTTTACGTGTATGAGAGGTACACTAAAAAAAATTGTTTTTCATAATTTTGTTTTACCACTTTGTCGGCGTAATTAATATGTATACCTATGCCAAATTACAGCTTTCTAGTACGAAGGGTCTCGGAGCTAGACCGCGAACAGACAGACAGACAGACGGACATGACGAAACTATAAGGGTTCTTTGTTTACTACGGAACCCTAAAAAGCAGGAATACCATGCATTACAGTTTTGGTGGTACCTACCTAAACAAATCTTTTATTGATTTTATTTTATTTCAAGTTTACTAAACGAACTACTTTATGTTTAAATTTAACTAAATAGTTACGATTTATTGTTATGAGTTATGACTAATGAGTATAGTGTTAATAAAAACGCTTGCGAACAAATATCGAAGTTAATTCACCACTCTCTAAGATTGCCTATCGGACACAAATCTTCAACTGTAATTATAACTTATAATTAGTTTGAAATTATAACTTATATTAGTTACGAATTATAACTTATAATTAGTTACGAATTATAACTTATAATTAGTTTTGAATTATAACTTATAATTAGTTATAAATTATAATTTACAATTAGTTATAAATTATAATATAGCCCATAAAAAACATAACTTGTAAAAAAATGCAAGTCTCGCAACGCGGTTCTTCTACCGCAAAAAGTTGTGAGATCTAATGTAAAACCAAGTTGGTTAATTTATTCAGTACATAGTATCTATGGGAGCATCTATCCAAAAACTTTGTCATAAATTATTACCTAATTAATGAATTAACGACATTTTATAATATAGTGACCGTATTAATCTAATCTTTATTGGAACAAAACACATTTTACAAATTGATTGCGTACGTAAATAGCTACATTAGTTATAAACTATGTCGCAGCTATTAACGCCCACCTCTAAGAGGGAGACGACAGCGTTCCAGATTCCAGAGATGAAAACACAGTAGAGGTTAATTAAAAAAAGAACAATAGTAAAATAATAAAATAACATAAAATAATTAATATGAGACATCTTTATTTCTAAACTAATATTATAAAGAGAAAAGATTCGATTTTTTGTATGTTTGTTTGTTACGCCTTCACGCTAAAACGGCTGTACGGATTTGGATGAAATTTGGCACATGGGTAGACCATGATCTGGGTTAGGACATAGGATACTTTTATCCCGATATTCCCACGGAATCGAGACTTATGCGGGTGAAACCGCGGGGCGTCTTTGATAAATATAATGACTTGGGCAATACACACATTCACAGCGTATTTGTACACACACACGGCTACATATAAAACTATTCAAAGCCAGTATAAGCTGACCTCTCATTGTACGGAAATCCTATACAATGCGAGATCAGCGTATACTGGAAATTTATAGCTTGATATGTAGCCGTACACTTGGTTAACACAAGTAAAGTGCGCGTCGCTTTGTGAGATAAAAATACTATACGGCACAAAAGCGCAGTCAAGGATAAATTGTTTTATTTTATTTTATTTATTTGGGAAAACAAACAGTGACACATTACATTTTATACGAGTAAATAAAAAATACGGCCAAATGTGCAACCAACAACATTTTCCACGGAATACAAATAAAAAATAAACTTTACAAACCATGCTATTTAAAACTAAAAGTAACAAACTACAATAAATTAATTAGAAAACATTTTTTGTGCTAAATAGTAAAACAAATTTTAGCAAACAAAGAAATACCTATCAAGGCATGCAAATCTTAGCAGAAATTACTAAGTTTTTTTATAATGAGTTAATTATAATGAGTTAATTATAATGAGTTAATGACTAAGTGTTTGAGTACTTACAATATTTTTGAATTTACCAGCAGAAAGAGCAAACATATCAATATGATGGAATTGCTTGTTGTAGTTATCAGTTAGTCGACGCAGAGGTGCCCGCATACCTGCGTTACTGCGACAAGAGGTACTGATGTGCGGTTAACTGTACCTTGTGTTTGCCTGTTGTTATTTCAGTTAGCCAATCATGTATTTTGTGTCTGTGTCAGCTTATTTTTGAAGTGAAAACTTCTTTAGGCGCGTTGGGCATTTTTGAGATGGGACTAAACCATTGATGACACCAGCTTTTGACCATTAAAAAGACATCAACGCGTTGATGCGGTACGTGGAGTAAAAGACATCAACGCGTTGATTACCGCAGTGCCGATTTTTTTTCAAGTTTTCATTTCTGTCGGCACTCCCAGAGTGCTACTATTTTTTTTTTTGGGTTTATTAGCGTGTCAGAAACCGGATGTAACTCTAGTTCCTATGTGCCGTAGGTCAGAATTTACAGTATTTCTATTTTCTTAATGTCCCTCGGGAATTATCGCATTTCCGAATACAAACGAATGCTAATTTCCATGTCCATCAATTATTACATTTATCGTGTATAATAATTTGAATTCAGAACTAAGTACTTTATTGTTGTTTTGTTTTTGATTTCCGTGTGAACTATACATATAGAGCTGTAAAACTATTTTCCTATCTGTCGTGCCCAGGGCCGTAGCAAGACTTGAATTTAAGGTAGGGCAGCTGTTGTTACAGGTAGGGCGGAAGTAAAAAAGTTAATCTGTTCTGGTCAATTGAATTTTGGCTTTCTTGACTGATATTTGTAATGTGTGAGTCAGTTGTGTATAAATTGTCAGGGGTGGTATACAGATAAAAATAAAAAAATTATTCTGACATACATTATTATTTCTCCAATCATGTCCAAACATACCTACTCAATATAAAGTCTTTCCTTAAAACAACTGAATTCGAATAAGATTCAGAATAAATAATTATTTAATTGTAATTGTAAGATGTCTTGGTTAATTCGGAATTGTTTAGATGTCATAACTTAGCTTCACAGTAGGTACTTTGCTTATTATTAGTTGATATTTAGAGTAGTTATTTTTTTTAAGGAAGGGTATTGGCATTTTAAGGTAGGGCATTGCCCCACAATGCCACCTTCGCTACGGCCCTGGTCGTGCCTGCTACTTTAGCTGCTTTCCTCCCATTTTTTAAATAAATAACATTAAGTTAAAAGAGTATTAACAACTCTATATACTTCCAAGTCGATTGAGAGCGTGCGGTCTGCACCAAGTGCAAAGGGCAATTGATAGAAATCCGACAACTGACGAAACACGAAGTTTGCCGAAGGACATTAAGAAAATAGAAATATTGTACCCAGGTAGGTTTATCGTCATTTTGGCCGGCCTTGTCATTTGTAAGGGTATAATTTATAGTTTTAATTGAACACGTAAAAATAAACATTCAAAGTAAAATGTCCAGCTTTTTACTCGACTGCTGCGAAGTCAAAAAAGGAGATTTATGTGTTTGACCTGTACGTAAGTATGTATACAATATGTCCGTCTCTATGTTCTCTCGTCACTACTATACGGCTGAACAGATTTTGATGAATGATATGTCGTTAGATTCGTCTTTATTCCGCGTTACTGGGTATATTAAAATGAAATAAAAATAATTGCCGCCAAAATGTATGTTTAAAAGAAAGACAAGGGCAATAAGTCTTTATTGTATGTCGCCGATGCCTCCGACTGCATGAGATTGTTTATGGTATTCATTGGGATTAAAACAGAAAATAGGACATGTTATTTCTCTTTTTTTTTTAAATTCGCGTTTTAAATTCGTTTTTTTTTTATTTTTGTCAGGTCTTTTCAAATTTCGAAATGTCAGCACTATACCTAGTACCCTAATTACGTAATGCACGATCAATCACAATTTGTTTTGATTTTAAACAGACTGCTAATTCATTGCTTCATAAGTTGGAAAAAAAAAATGCTCAACAACGTAAATAACGGAATGAATGTTGTTGAACTGTCAAAATGAAACAAATTTGTCATAATCGTTTACGAAAATAGGGTAGATACTGGTCAGTATGAAAAAAAAAAAAAGGTAAAAGTCTGTGCTCCTGCTGTGTTGTACCGGTACAGTATATTGTCGTATATTTATGTGTAAGATATGGGTTCCGCAGAGCATATCGCACGCCGCCGCCGTTCACCCGCGTTGTGCTTTGCCGAGCGTGATTCCGCTTATGAGCCTCACCCCACCGTACTTGTCTGTGGTCTTAATCACTCGCCTTGGGTCACAGTTTTGTTATTATGTGCCATTACTTTAATTGCAACAACTGTTACTTACGAGTAAATATATAAGGAGGCATTATAGCTGTTGGAAAGCTGAGATTTTATTTTTTGAGCTGATTTTGTTTTACCTACAGTAAATTATGTGATTGATCATCTTTTCATGTAACAGTATGTATGTTTCTACAGTTTCCTGGTCCACTATCATACTACAATCATCAATCCGGTTGGACATCTTCAATTTTATGTTAATGTAGCTAGTAAGGAGATAACTTGCTACAATCTAGCGTTCTTCACATCCAATAACCTTATTCCAGACATGTATATACCTAAAATATAACGATGACAATCATATTTCCGAGTCTCCCAAAAACAAAGGACACAAAGACAACAAAGCTTAGTCATTCGCAAATTAAATGATCACACCGTATCAGGAGGCCCTACATTCAGATGTAAAGTTTATCCACCCCGCGACGCTACCGGCGCAGGCGCAGCCAAGCGTGACGGTGGCCAGCTCGGCGCAGACAGCATTAGTGTCGCGGGCGCGTGCGCGGGAACACCTGGCTAAAGAGTCCCCTATTACAGTCACACACCTGCCGAATTACCACTTACAAACGCAAAGGGTTGAGCCGGCCAGCCTGTTCATCATGAAGAGGATCTACAACAAATTCAGAGAGAGTAAGTTGAACAGTAACTTGCGTAATGTCAGTTATTTAACATTATGATGTAATTATTACATACATGTGAGCTAATTGATGCTGGTCAAGTAGGTGAGTGACTGTGAGTGTGTCTCGGTGAATCACTGAGGCAGTTTTTTAGAGATTTTATGCTGTTTCTTTGTTTTTATCATGATCATGCACGCTGCACGGTACTCATTTGAACCTAATATCCATTTACTTTCAAGACCCCACTAGCCCCAATTATTATAAATATATAGGTAATCAAAGTCGGACTCCATTTTTATTCTGTAGAAATACCGCGAATACACGCATATTTTCAACTCGTACAAAACATGAGTTGCCGTCATGTAGAGCGTAAATTAATCGTCTTCATGGCTAGTTCCCGTCGCTGCCATCGTCTGAAACAAAAGCACCACAAAGCTAAAGAGCAACATGGTATGCTATCAGATACTAGAGTCAGGTTAATTTCTACCCGCGCCGCCTACATTTCGTCGGCGCGCTCTGCCGATGAGAGCATGCGTGCGCGTGCGTCCATCGATACACGCTGTATCGGTAATTGCATCTCCTTTTAAGAATGTAATAATAAAACTGACCAGGCGACCCGTGGCATATGGGTATTTAGAGCATGAACATTGTAGAAACCATGAGTTATTTTTTTGTTACATAATTGATTTTAATGGCAATGTTGTTGTTCATTGTCCGTCTTATTATTTTGAAAACATGTAATTACTGTGTAAAAACCTTTTTGATTAAACTGCATGAGTAATTTTAATGTCTTGCACACGAAAAATGCAAAAATTTGTTGAAGATATTTCACGAAAGTAGGTGAGATCGTGCTGCAGAGCGAAGACCGAATGCAATTTCGAGATTGTTTCGCTGGGCTGCCCGCGTCCCCGTGACAGGACGAGTGTCCACAGGCGGCGCGGCTGCGCGGGCGCAGGCCGAGGGTCGAGAGGTCGTGCGCGCAGACGCGCTCCGCCCCCCTAATTGCCGCGCCCCACGCAAATAAATAATTTTTATCCACTGCGTCGAGATCACGCTCCTTCTTGACCTTAAATTATTGTACGTAAAGCTCTTTTTTCTGAATTTTAATCGGTTTCCCGAATGCCAGTGTAGCAGGAATTCCATGTTGATGCCGAAAAGCAGCCGAGCGATGATCGCGCTTTTATGATACCATCACTACGTCGAATTGTTAATGATACGCTTGGAACTGGCCATAGATGTAATAATTAAACGTTTTGCGATGTATATGCATCGTATAATCTACGGTTACAGATAATATTAAGAAGTCTCCATTCCCTGCAATAAGTTAAGCTTGAGACAAATACGAGGCTGTGTTTAAGCGCTGTAAAACAAATGATATATCATGAACGAATCATAGAGCATTGTCTGAGCTGCGTCGTCCACTTAACGTCAGTCTAAACAAATTGCATTCCCTGTTAAGATAAATTATGCGAGATTTTGTAATCCGAGAAGAATAGGAATGTGGTCAGTGAGCTAGATTCAATTGGAAGGGACAGGGCCTTCCTTGACCATGTCACGTCAGTGCGTATACCTTGGACACGCCATAATATGACGGAACTGCGTCGGGTTAGCTTACCCGTTACAAAACATACTAGTAAACAATACGATAGACTTTTTTTCTTGACTTTCAATGAAAAATAGCTAACTTACAGTAAATGCTTTTTCTTAGCGTGCATATCTCCTGCAGCATTATAATTATTTATTGATTTATTTTATAAATTACAAGTCCCTTACACTTAAACAAAGCACACAATAAGACCTCTGGGGTCTATCTCAGCATGAGATTTAATCAACGCGCTATTAACAGTTAAGTTATTATCGAGTAAGAGTCGCGTATCTTCTTCCGGATCTCCTTAAGCCTGAAACTGTCCACCAGCATCGCCGTTCATCGTCAACTACACTTTACCGGGCTTTAATCAACTCGCGTCTTCATCATCTTCTTACAAATAATTTGAAAGAATTAGGTAAGCTTTGTGCTTCCAGCATCCATCCTCGCTTGCTCTGTGGAACTTGCAGTTCTACTGTGATCACCTCACAAACAATGTTGCATAATAAAAGTGTTCAGATTAACTTAATCATCCTCTCTATTGTGGCATACTTTTATTTATTAGCAGTATTGTTATTTTTCGTATCAAGACGTATTTTATCAAAAAGGTAGAGTATACAATAGCTATTGTTGGCTCACTTTCGATGTACAAATACATTTTGATTGATAACGCACTATGTTCGTGGGTACCTTTATGGAAAGATCCTAATAAATGGAAGTAGAGAGAAGTAATGGATGCCAGTGCCAAGTGGGACAAATGTAGATGAACTTTAAAATGTACTTACAAAAGTGACAGCTATCAAATTTTTACCCGACTACGGCAAAGCCAAAAGGAAGGGTTATGATTTTAGCAGTCTATGTATGTATGTTTGTATGTATGTATGTTTGTATGTATGTATGTTTGTATGTATATATGTTTGTTTTTACGTGTGTTCCACCGTAGCGCCTCAACTACTAAACCGATTTTGATGAATGAGGTATCAATAGATTCGTAATAATGGTCCGGGTGACATAGGCTAGCATAATTTTTCCCTAAATTTAATTTGGTGGACTTTACACGTAAATTTCTAACCTCGAAAAAAATTAAAATGGGATGATCATGACATGTTTGGTATCAAAAGAAAGGTCTTGACAAGCACATTACAAATATGTATATAATATTATATTTTCAAAGTAAACAAATATGTTTAAATCGTTAAAACAAGCAAAAGTGAGACTGCGCTACGTAGTATTTTGTAATTCCACTCTTATGAAGAAAAACAAGTACAACGAAATATTTATATTTTGGATTTCTTCGAAGCTCGATATCGATATAATAATATGGTGTTGGCGTCGAAATAAATCGTTCTATGGTTTCGTCCAAAGCACTATGCACTGCTATTGGAATTTAAAATAGGTTAATTACTGAACTATTGTATTACTCTACTCTTATTTACGTTTATCAAGTGTAAAAACGGAAAAGTATAAAATAAAAAAATAAAGTTTAATAAAAAACTGTAACCCGACTCCGGGAAAATAAAAATGATCTAAAAAGTACGAAACAAGCAAATATTTCAGACAGAAATCAAGACATAGGTACAAAAATGGTCAAAGTAAAGCCGTGGTCGCATGCCTGTATACCATGTTGGTGCCAAGAACACCTACAAAATTATAATGGCATGCGACGACGGCTTTACCTTGACCATTTTTGTACCTATGTCTTGATTTCTGTCTGAAATATTTGCTTGTTTCGTACTTTTTAGATCATTTTTATTTTCCCGGAGTCGGGTTACAGTTTTTTATTAAACTTTATTTTTTTATTAATTTATAGTGATATCTTGAGCTTCCTGAGAACGAAATTCAAAAGCTACATTAGTGAATAGCGATTCTATAATTCGGAGCTATTCCAGTAGTTGTATGTCACGGTTTTGGTTCATTTTAATTCAATAAAACTAGTGGTCTTATAAACACTGACAACTAACAACACAATTTGGCTGCAGAAAAACAAAATCAATATCAAAAAGTTTCGCTACCAAATCCTACCGTAGGTAATCCTAAAGTCCTAAGATCTTTGTCGCTAAATCCTCCAGAGAGACAGACTAGAATCTCCTCGGCATTTTGCGTAACACGCAAATCACCATCAATTGTATTGCACTTACTTTGGCCTGAGATGGTAATGCACGTAATAAAGGATTTACACATAATTGCGTGTCCATTTTGTAAAGATGTCAACACCCCTCGTCAGTGGTCGCGACGGGTGGGCGGGACGAATCGCGTAGCCCGTACATTGTGATTACCTATTCGCTACAGTCATACTATGTTTTGTGACATTAGGAAAGCGTTCCACTAACCTCTACGGATTTCGCTTTCTATTGTCAGTAAATTCAACATTATTTGGATTGGACGTCGAATCCTAATATTGGCAGACAAAAAGTGCCACTTTCTTTAGCAAAAACCAGTTTGCACGCGACTAGATAAAATAAGAAATTAGTTGGTCTACCAGATTGAGTTTGAGTGTTTTGCTGTTATAATTTATGGATAAATTTATATGTGCATAACGGATAAAATCGAAGTCCTGTTCAAATGGATTTAAGATCCTTTTAAAATTGAAACGATGTACCGCAGCATTTGCTTGATCGCATCTACATTTTTGCGTCTGCGTATACAAGGGGGAATATCTAGGAATACATGCTGTCATTACGGGATGGACTGTGATGCACACAATGCATGATTCGTGCAGGTGTGCGTCGTATGCGCAGGGCAGCGGTGAGTCACCATAAATGGATCTGCAGTAGGTAAGTATATTCCTTACAAAGTTAGACTACTGGCGAATGTTAGGAACTTGGATATCAAAATTTGGAAAAATAATAATAAATCAATGTCGATAAATTTTTGCTGAAGTGGTTATAAATATAGGTAGTCTTACGTTTTCGTAAGTTTCTCATGAAAAGTTTCAGTAAAGACTTTCTGTGTTGTTTGTGACATGGCTTGGCGCGCTCGGGACGCAGAATGCGCCCGCGCTGCAATTTTACCTTTTCGCCGATTGTGGCGTGCAATGCGATGTAGGAGGTGCATAAGGGAAGTAGAGTTCGCAGAGACACCTTACACTAATTACCTAATACAAAAATGCAATTTACTTATAATTTTTCGCTTATTTTAAGTTTTCAGAAGTAATATTATTTTATTTTGAATTACCTACAATTTATTGATCCAATTTCCAAACTATGTCAAATTGTAAATGTCATAACATTCCTAGACGAAGTTTTTTTTTTAAATCACCTTTCTAACGAACAGTGATTGATGACTCTTGATAGGTATTTCGAAGTAAGTACTGGTAAATTGAAATTAGCAGCTTTACACTCACAATCGGTTACTTACATAAAATCGCAAAATCACGGATCGATTAATAATAAATACGAATCGGTGCCAACAAATTGCGAGACGCAGAAACTGTTACGTCGTCTTCCGTCTAATTAACAAAACAGATAAATATTAAGTTTATTACACAACGATATCTAAAAACGAATAATAAATGTATTATTTTACTTTCACTGCTAACAGAATTGAGAATGCCCATGGAGTTTCTTGCCCGTTCCAATTCTTCTCCATAGGAACCTACTACGCTTTGGAATGGGCAACTAGCTTCATCTTTCCGAGTCCTGAACAATTCATAAAATTGCCTGTAAATGGTTTAATTGAAGTAAATGTTTAATTTCAAATTGGCAATACTTTTGTGCTATCGGCGCAGGCGCAGGCGGCGGGCGGGCGCGGCGGGGCGCGTTCCCACGCCGCAATTATCGGTTGCCTACACAGCTACACTTACCCTTAATTCCCTGCTGCCCTCCTACCAGTTCCACCAATGATGCTTCACTGACGCGTTCACGAATTTGAGTCACGGACGCACATCATGTGTGCGGTTTTAAAGAAGTTATTCGACTTTCGATGGGTTTTAAATCGATGAATGCCTGTTCGATTTAAATGGAAAAATTACTTTTGTAGCGACAAAGATCGTGTTTAGATCTAGTAGTCAGGAATGTGATAGAATCATTACAAAAGGCCAGTGTCCAAAAAAATTTTTTTTGTCCGTCTTGTAGATTATTAAAAAATATTGAACACGTATTTTTTATTTTTTGACGTAATCAAAAGATTACGGCGATACATTGAGTTAAAATGTGGAATGACGTCACGTCTTTGTGACGTAGCGAGCCCCCACTCCCCAACTTTAATGCGTGTTTTCTAAGTTATTTTTGATTAATATGATAAAGCAAAAAATATGTGTCTAATATTTTTTTGTTATCTGAAAGACGGACTAAATAGAATTTCTTTTTTTTACCCAGGTAACTATCCTATTATTTAATGACCACATCGTCTTAACGTCCACAGGGCTTCTCTTAGTTATCATAATTATATTCACAGCCTCATAAAGATTGAGACCGTCGATCTTTATGACTGACAAAGTCAACAATAACTCAAGTTTTACTACGAAATCACAAACCATTATACTTAAGTTTCAACCAGTTAGTTATCCAAATGACCAATTAGAATTCTTTATAATTAACTGTTACAAATTACCTCGAACTTGTTAGCGGAGACATCACAGAAACACACAAGCACGCTTTAAGTTCGAAAATCAGAATAAATTATCAAAACTTGGCACCTTTTTTTTAATATAAACTTATGGGAGATTTTGGCGCGATAAAGTTAATGTTATTAAGTTTGTATCTAAGAGGAACGTAGGCGTTCCTAAAAATATTTCGTGGACGAACATAATGACTTACCGATAATGATCGACATAATAACACGTTCGAACTAATGGCTAGTTCATATTGTAGTTTATATCGTGAATTTTAAATGTTATTATCGAACATCTATAATTTCTTTCGGAATAAGTAGGTAACTCAGATAAATGAGCAAACGATAAGCGGCCAAGTGCATCCCAGATTCCCACACGAAGGGTTCCGTACCATCCTACAATATTACGCAATCATTTCTAAAAACGCCAAAAAATCACGTTTCTTATATGGGAACCCCCTTAATTTTTGAAGTGAAAACTTCTTTAGCATCGTTGTGATTTGAAAGTCGATGAAACGAAAAAGCGACAGTAAAAAGAGACAGACATAAATTCATAAGATTTAACGTGGGAGAAAATGAGATAGGAAGCAATATACAGTATTTCTTATGTTCGTGGTTCTCTGAAGCTGAAGAATTTGTTTGTTTGCTTGAACGCGCTAATCACAGGAACTCCAGGTCCGATTTAAAAAAATCTTTCAGTGCTAGATAGCCCATTTATTGAGGAAGGCTATATATCATCACGCTAAAACTAATAGCAGCGGAGCACCAATGAAGAATGTTAAGACGTCGCGACGCCCCCGCAAGGGGGCGTGGCGAGCGGGGTCAGGGCTTCGCCCTTCGCCCGCGGAGGCCATACATTGGCCCATTACGATGGGCCCCTCATTCGTGTTCGCCTCGGACGGCTAATAGAAACGACCGCATTATCGTGAAGCAATAATGCGTCGGTGTGGTTGGTTGCTCTGAATATTTCTGTAGGCGCGCCGCGACGCCCTTAGTGGCGTCGCTTTCTTCACGGCATCCCGGCGGTCTGTCCCCGCCAGGTGAGACCCCCGGTTACCCGGGGGAGGCCCAGCGAGAACGACCAGCGACGGTGATGCCGACTCGACGCCCTACAGGTATAATATGTAGCTTCCCCCTCTCCCCGCTTACAGATCGAGCCGTTTACGGTTTGAGGGGTAGGCAGTCGCGTATGTGTGAGCGGCTAGTGTTGTAGTGTAACACCGCTCAGTGTATGCGTGCGTCGCGACCCGCATCGCGCCCGCACGTGTTGTGTATAGATGCATGTGTAGTTATGGGTGTCTGTATATAGTTATGTGACGTGCCTATATTAACTTAGAACACGCCACACAACGGATGTATGTGTACATCTGTAGAGTCTTATTATTTCGAGTAAGCTGCGTGTAACCTGGATGCTGCTTACCCGAGGCGTCAAATCCGGTGCGATGGGGTCAGTCGTCCGCTACCAGGTCGCGGGGCAGGGCTTTCGCGTCAGGCGGTCGCGCGTGCAGTGGCGCTAGCTGCCTGACATGGGGCCAGGCAGAGGCGTCGGCACGCGCGAACATGGCCCTCGCGAGTCGCCTCACAAAATCATCCAGGCTCTCGATCCCGAGGTCCCGCTGGATGACATCGTTCCTCACGTAGCGAGGGGCGTCGACGATGGTCCGCAACGCGATGTTCTGTTGCGTGCGGAGCAGCTTCCGGCTCGCCTCGCTCGTGAGGGCGAACCAAGCGGGAGCGGCGTACGTCAAGACTGGGCGCACGTACATATTGTACACGCTCAGCTTGACGCGCACCGGGATGCGGGACGAGAGCACAGGCCTGAGGAGTATGCGGGCGACCTTGCCCTGTGCGGCGACCTTGCGGACGTGGGGCCCCATCGTGAGGCGGCGGTCGATGGTCACACCCAGGTACTTAGCCTGGGGCGACCAATCGACGGTGGCACCTTGTAGTTTCAAGGGTGGTGGGAGGGGCGCGCACCCGGTGATCAGCGCCTGCGTCTTACCCACGTTAACTGATAGCCGCCATTTTGACAGCCATGCTGGCAGCGCGTCTAGCGCGCGCTGCATTTTGACCGCCGCGTACTTCGCATTTAGCGATGTGGTAATGTACGCGGCGTCGTCCGCATACAGCGCGAGCATCGCATCTGTGGTGGTGGGGATGTCGTCAGTGTAACGTGAGTAGCACGCAGGCGATACGCAGCTCCCCTGCGGCACACCAGCGAGCACCGGGCGGGCACTTGATAGCGCTCCGTCGACCACCACCCTGACTGTCCTGTGGGAAAGAAAGCTAGACACCACTTTAATAACGCGACGGGGCGCGCCTGATGTCGACAACTTATAAATCAGGCCCTCATGCCACACACGGTCGAAGGCCTTCTCCATGTCGAGGAATACTGCCACCGAGTATTCCTTCTTGTTTCTTGCGGCTGCGAGGTGGTGCAGTACCCTCGACAGCTGGAGCGTCGTGCTATGTTCGGGCCGGAACCCATATTGTTCCGGCCTAGGTTCGATGAACTTCTGTAGGTGTCGCAGCAGGAGTTGCTCGAACACCTTGGAGACTGTCGGCAGTAAGGTGATGGGCCGATAGCTCTCCGGCTTCAGCGTGTTCTTTCCCGCCTTGGGCAGCATAATGACGCGCCCCTCCTTCCAGGAGTCGGGAAAGGTCCCCGTGCGCAGTATCGCCGTAAACAGGCGCGCCAGTGCCGCTACCATACGGAACGGCAAGTGGCGCAGCACTGTGTTGGTGATACCGTCAGCACCGGGGGCCTTCTTGGGTTTGGTCCTCAGGATGGCGCGTCTGACTGCGCCCGGCGAGAAAAAGATGGGGTCCTCTTCGTGAGCTATCGGCGTTGCGAAGTAGGCCTCCAAGTGTTGCTCGACTGCTGCGACATGCTCGAGGTCGTCAGTCGGATTCGGTTTGAATTGACGCTCCAGGTGTTCTACGAAGACCTCCGCCCGGTCCTCCGCTACGTACTTGAGCGCCCCGTCGCTGTTTAGTAGAGGGCGTACCGGGGCTGGGGTGTTCGTAAGTTGACGGCAGAGTTTGTGCACCGACGGCCAATTATCCGTCGTTTCGTCGATGCGGTCCTCCCAGCCCGCGGCGGTGTGGGCCTCTAACTCGGCCTTCACCTTTTCTGCGAGACGGTTTAGCTGGGTCTTCAGTGTAGGGCATCTCAGCTGCTGCCACTGCTTGCGTAGGCGCCTCTTCCTGGCGATCATGTCGGTGATACGTGCCGGCAAGGGCGGCATAAGCACTCTCCCCTGTGGCAGTGTCGTTGTGGCCGCTTTCAAGGCGCTTTGAATGCAAGCAGTGACGTCACCCGCCGTCTGGTCCACGTCCGCAGAGGTGACGATAGGCCGAGTAGGCGTGGTGGTGTCTAGCTTCTCTCCGAAGGCTGTCCAGTCCGTGCGTCGACGTGGCGCTTGGGGCTTCAGTCGGGTCGGCATACCCGATAGGACGACGAGCACAGGTTGGTGGTCCGACTGTAACTCGTCGTCGATCACTGCTTGTGTGATCTGGCAGTGTAGCCCTCGGTGGACTACGACGTCCAGCACATCTGGCATCCAATGTGTCGGGTCCGGGTAATGTGTCGGCGTCTCCGGCCCGGACACGTAGTACCCGAAGGCTTCCGCGTCCGCGAAGAGCCGTCTCCCCCCGGTATTCATGGTCATAGAGTTCCACGCTGGATGCTTGCAGTTCAGATCGCCGGCAAGGAGGACCGCGTTGCCGCTAGGCGCGCTGACTAGCGCCCGCAGCTCGGCCACAACTAGGGGGGCCGCGGGCGGTTTGTAGCACGCGTAGACGTTGACGTCCTCGCCGGCAACGTGCAGCTGCACACCCAGCGCGTAAAAGCTGCAGAGGGACGGCAAGGGGAGTTCCTGGTGGACGACTCTTCGCCTCACTAGTACTGCCAGACCGCGATAGCGGGCGTTGTTTGCCGACCTTTCATCCTTCCTGTATATGTGATAGCCCGGGAACCGAATCCTGTCCTCTGGTCCCAGGAGCGTCTCGCTGATTAGCGCCACGTCGACGTCCTGTTCCCGAAGGAGATGGCGGAGGGGGGCGACCTTACCCCTAAGGCCGCGAGCGTTCCAATGTACTATCCTCAGCGGCCTAGCCATCACAAAGTGACAGTAAGGTAGCCAGGCCGTCGAGGATGACTGCTTCAATATCTCGGCCCTGCCTTATTGCCCTGATGAGGTCCATTAGTAGCTTTATCGCGCAGGTTGTGAAATCATTTTTAGATTTGGTCGAAGTGTTCGACGAAACATGTGCCGAAATGTTCGCCGAAGTTTTCGTCGATGCCTTTGTCGAAGTCTTCGCCGAAGTGTTCGCCGAAGTACATGCCGATTGCGCGATAGTTGTTGCGCCGCCATTCGACGAAATGTGCGTTAGTTCGGTCGATTGCCGCTGCGACCTCATGTCTCTGACCGCGACAGTGGCGGCGCCGTGCGGCTTCTGGGCGAACTTTGGTGCGTCTTGTTTTTGTGTTCTGATTTGATTTTCCCTCGGTGCAACCTGCGCGATTTTGAAGGCAGGGGCGGCCGTAGGGGGGTCCTCTTGTGCTGTTTGGGGGGAATTCTTCCTCTTCCTTTTCCCCCCGCGTCTCTTCTTCCTCCGCCCTGAGGAGGCGGCTTGCGTCCGGCTAGTGGGCTCGTTGGCCGTCGCCATCAACGTCGTGCCTTGAGTCTCTTCTCCGGTTGCCATCTGGGCTAGTGGCCTGGCTATTTCAGCCCGGCTTCTGGCCGTGATGGCGACGGTCCCCGCTCGCTTGTTTTTGATTTCCCTCTCAAAAACTGGGCATTTCATGTTATTGGCGGGATGAGGGCCACCACAGTTTGCACAGGTGGCCGGCTCCTCCCGCGGGCGCGGGCAGTCCCTTGCCGCGTGCTCTTCGCCGCATCGCACGCAAGCGAGCGGGCGGTGGCACTGGTGCGAACTGTGCCTGAAACGTTGGCACCGGTGGCACTGCGCGGGCCCACGTTTCCCACGCCAAGCCTCTATTTTCACACCACACATATTCATGAAAATGGTGGTGTCGAATATCTTCCTTACGTCCGGGGTCTTCTTAAGAATCGCGTGGAATACGCAACCGGGTCGTCCAAGTGCGCCCTTTATGTGACGCACATACACCGGTTGGTATTCCATCTCCCGGAGTTCCTCCTCGATCTCCTTCGGGTCCGTGTCCGCCGGTAGGCCCCTGATGGCGATCTTCATGTTTTTGTCCGCTGGCAGTGAGTATGCGAACCAGCTGACTCCGCTGTCCTTTTCCAGGCCGGTAAGGTAGCGCTGGACCAGCCTGTACTCGTCCTCGGTTTCCGGGGTGAACCTCACCCCGGTCCCGTACGGACGCGCGTTCGGAGGCCGGCCCAACTTGTCCCTTATGGCCCGGAAGTGTGCGGCCCAATTGGGCAGCGTCTCGACCACCAGCGGCGGGAACCTCATCTTCTTCTTGTTCTTGCCCGGCTTCTGCTTCGTTGTGCCCGCTGTTGCGGTGCCGGGTAGGGCCTCAGAGGGGGCGGTAGTAGTGTCAGTGGTAGGGGGGAGTTTGGTGCGACTTACCCCTACAGGTGACGCGGGAGGCGTCGGCGACTGCGGTGGTGTGCGTCGACGGACCGCGTCGGAGAAGGTGGGCGATTCGGGTGCGGCCCGACCCCGCGGCGCGCGTTCGCGCTGTGGCCGCGGCGGGTCAAGGCAATACCGCTTCGCCTCGTCCGACACGGTCTCGTCCGAGCTTCTTCTTCTTCGCTGGGGCCTGGACCCGAGTTGGTACTCAAAGTCGAGCCCCAGCGATAGCAGTGGTGAGTTGGGGATGCTCTGCACCCCGGTGACTGGTCCCGCGTTGGGCCGCTGTCCGGATCGCGGGGTCATGTCCGGGGACATATCTCCGCGACCGGAGGCGGCCGAGCCCGCGGATGCCAGTGACATGCTCGACCCCGCACGCGAGGAGCACGTCGACCGCATGGCGGGCGAGTCGTAGGCCGAGGTCCTGGGGGGCACCGGTGAGTCCGGCGCCTTCATGGTGGGTGGTGCCGACCGAACGAACGGCCCGGCACTGGCGGGTCGCTCCCGCTCAGCCATCACCGGGCCCGCCAGCAAGAGGCGGGGACCGGGAGCGGCGACGCGAGGAGCGGCCGCGCTTGTGGGCTGGCTAGCTCTTGGTTGAGGCGGCGACACGAACCGCGGCGGCGGAGCAGCGGTCCGGGATGTGGGCGCGCGTGCCCGCGCCGACGATGTTGATGCGCGCGGGGCAGGCAGCGCTGGGTATTCTGCGCGCGGCGCGCCGGGGCGCGCGGCGGGCGTGCTGGGGTGTCCTGGCGCGGGAGCGCGCGCGGATGATGTTGGTGCGCGCGCATGCTGTGCGCGGCTTGCAGTTGCGGCCGGTCCCGGTGCCTGTGTTGGCACCGGCCGGAACGCGGTGGGACGGACAGGAACGGTGTGCGACCGGCTCGTCGACGGCGTCGGCGCAGCGCGCGCAGGCGCCGACGACGTCGGTGTGCCGGCGGCAGTAGCGTCGCTCGCTTCCCTCGTCTTCGTGCTTGTGGTGACAGTTGTTGCGTCCTCCTTCCTGGTTTTCTTTTTTGATTTTGTGAGGCCGGCCGGTGGCGCACCGGACGCCGCGTCACCGATGTTCGGTAGCGACGTCGCCCGATCCAACACCGGACGAACCTCCTGGTCCCCGGCATCGCGGCCCAGCGAGCCGCGCTTGCCGGGATTCGACATCGCCGGTGGTTTCTGGTGCTTCCGCGACCGCGACGGCGCGAACGCCGGACACTCGGGGCGACTCCCCCTGTGTCTGCACAGGTACTATAGTTCCCTATGCACCCACAGAGAGAGACGAATTAAAAACTGCGGTCCGCGCGGAAAAACTGACTTGTGCGTAGAGACGGCTTGTCAGTGCGTCCTGATAGCCAATCCTGAAGAATGTTTTAAATCGGGAAGTTTTTTATTTCATTATTTATTGTTATAATGGCCATAGTAGTACACACTCTGTAAAAATTTCAAGTGTCTACCTATTACAGTTCAAAAGATACAGCCCTGTGACAGACGAACGGACAGCTGAGCCTTAGTAATAGGGTGCCGCTGGCACCCGTTGAGTGCGGAACCCTAAAAAGCAATAAATATAAAAATTATTAATGTTGGCTTAACTTAATTACGACAAAAAAGGCTATAATGTCACAGTAACATAAATAATATCAGATACTTATTATATTACTTAATGTTTTGTAATAAATTCGTATGTCAATAACAACAAAATAAATTCAAAGCCGTTCAAGACATTAAAATTGATTTAGTTTATATTGGAAATCCAAAAAAGGACAGACCTTTATAATGGCACAAATATTAAATCGTGCTTAAAAGTGCGATTAGCAATTAAAATGTAAATTACCTGAACAAGCTGAAGATTACCCTAAAGCTTTAAAAAAAAAAATTAAATCATGCCTTCGGATTACCTATATTCCATTTGAAATAAGATTAGACATTTAAACAAACCTTTTTACAGTCCGTTCAACCGATTCTGACTTCTATACCGTAGGCATAAGGATGGCATTAAAAGCAAAAAAAGTGGTTACAATACCAATGTTTACTGCAGCTGCCATTTGTCATGCCTCCAACGCAATAGAAGTCAAAATCGGTTGAACGAACTGTAAAAAAGGTTTAGTTAAATGTCTAATCTTATTTCAAATGGAGTATAGGCACATGTCAATAAAACGGATGCGCCAAAATGCCCTAACAGATGCTCAATAATGCCCTATAACGGAAGCGTCACGCGCAATTGTTGTACGCACATCATTACCATTCATTTTGAGTCTGCCTTTAAATTACAAAAGCAACAAGTACCAACAATAACCAAACTCATTGTCTTAAAGACAACTGTTTAGTGTAAAGCGGTATTTCCAGTAATTTCTCAATAATAACGCGAGAATTATAAGGCAGTACATCATCTTTATATGTAATTGCAGGACCGCCTAGAATCTAGCCCAACATGAACTGTAAACCATTTAATTTACTGTAGTGGAACTCTTATGTAATTTATTATTTATCGGTCAACTCATTATATCAAGTATATACCTATAGATATCTGTACAATATTATTAAGAACTTGAACGATACTCATCGCTATTCTTATGGGAACTTAAATACAACGTCGCCCATGGGCATGTGACCGCCGTATTTTTCTCAATATTCATGAAAAATTATCAAACTTAACTTTAAAAAAATAAGATTCCGAAGAACTGAGAACCTCCTCCTTTTTTTGAAGTCGTTTAAAAAGGGGGTCTATCTTTAATATTTTTCATGTTATTAATTTTTTATTTTTTGAGTAGCGTTTGCCATGTCTCCGATGTTATTAATGGCTCGATTTGGATTCTGTTTTTTATTTCTAAAAGTTTATGAGTTATTTTATCGGCATAACTAACATTTTATATTAAAAATTTATCGACTATGCAAACAAAAAAGGAGGAGAAGACATTTAAAAAAAAAAAAAACAATATTTATTTAAAAAACACAAGTGTAAATCCATAAAATCGTAGGGGGATAATTTTTTTTTTATTAAAGATAGCCCCCCCCTTTTAAAGCAAATTTTCGAAAAAAAAACATGAATATTCAGAAAAACTCGGGCGGTCACATGCCCATGGGCGACAGTGGTGCCGATTCTCTTGTACACCGAACTAAACTAACTAAACTATCACTAAAATTCCTTACTTTTGACTATGAGAATCTCAAAGCTATTCTGCAAAATAAATTCTCTAAATTTAAAAATAATTTTGACACATCTAAATCGAATTTGACAATCGCGACTCCACACATGATACCTAACCACGTGAATCTTTTTAGAGCCGGAGGCGCGCAGGGGGAGCAGCCTCGACGTGTTTTATATGGATTTTTCACTTTTTGTATGGAAAATAAGAAAAAATATTACCTACATGTAGAGTGTTAGAGGTTTAAGGATTTTATAAAGGGTGTCGAAATTTTCTTTATTTTTGCGATTGGACACACCGTTTTCGAGATATAAGCAAAAGAAAAAAAAATATTCAGTACTGTTTTTTCATCTGAAGTCGAGGTGTTGGTGTGAATTTTAGTTCATGACAACCAATTTTATTCCACATGTTTTTAGTCGCGATTAAAAATAGTCATATTTAGTTAGAAAATCTAAATTTTAGGTTAAAAACGTCAAATTCAGAATAGCAAAATTGCCATTTTCACTAAACTAATATCTCAGTGCTATCTTAGTGATGTCAAACTAAAATATAGTTAAGTTGTGTCACTTTAGTCTATTTCAGAATGGGAAATCGTCGTTTGACAGGAATAAACTAAATTTTGGTGATTTTTAGTTTAGTTTAGAGGCATTTGTGACAAGAGAATCGGCACCATTGTATATCAAACAGACATGATATCAAAAAAATACTCATCAATTCATCATTCTCCTGCCGTTATTCCAAGTTATTTGTGGTCGGCGCAGCATCTCTTTTTTTTCCATATATCTATCTCTATTTGTCGTCATTTCTGCAGTCACCCCTTTTCTAGCCATATCATTTTACAAATAGTCCATCCATCGTTTAAAAAAAAATTGACGACTATTTAAAAATTCATAATTTGTTTTACGAGGTGCTCGCGCGACGGGGTGCCCGGCGGGATGCGTGTGCGCACGTTTTCGGCAGTTGTCGTGATCTGCGCGGCATTCCTCCTCATTGTGGGGACACATTCTCCACATAGCGATATGCTCGTGATTTGGGCTTAAACGCATTGTCTTCCGTTTTCACGCTTCTTAAACCACGAATACGGAAAAAAATCGATGAAATATTTTTGGAATACTTGCCAATGGATTGCATTTTATGGTAAGGACGTCGTTGCTTAGTTAATTTACAGTTAAATGACTATTTGAATAAGGAATTCTATTTTAACATTTATAAATCATGCGAATGAACTTACTCAGTTTGTTAAAGAGAAGGAATTTTTAACTCCTCATAAAATAAAGTAACTTGACGGATTACTTAAATACAATTAAATTCAATAAAAAAATCTGTAAATTAGACTTCTTGATGGTAGATAGGCAGGTAGGTACTGCTGACCTCCGGCAATGAACAAGGTCCTAGCAGAACAAGAGACGCAAAAAAAAAACAACCGCAACTAAAAAGTAAAAAATAAAAGGTTTTTACAAACAAAAAGTAACAGACTTCCAAGAAAAACACTACAAAGTGAAAAATAACTTTTATTTCGGAAGTCGGAGGCAAAAAACTAAAATTCAAAACCAAAGACAGCGACTTCCGAAATTAAAGTTATTTTTCACTTTGTAGGTTACTTTTTGTTCGTAAAAAGCTTTTATTTTTTACTTTTTAGTTGTGCTACCTACCCCACAAATTCGAATACCACTACTTGTTATGTAAATAACAGTGACAGGAACTTAATATAACATCATCCTTATAAAGTGGGAAAAATACTTATTATTGAAGCAAACTCAAAAACTACCCATAAAATTTATATGAGACCACACCTACCGAACAAAAAAGAATCAAAATCAATTCAAAATTGGCGGATTGAGAACTCCTCCTTTTTAAAAAGGTTTTGTTAAAAAGGCCCACAATTTCAACTCGATCGAGATCGTAAATGATTCTAGAAACTATAAAACAATGTTTCTGTGAAGCTAACATAGCAGTCTTTACTTATTTACCAATAAAAAACCCAACGTGGGTGGCCCGCGAAGGCGTCTAATGAAAGTAATTAATTTCGTCTACTAAACGAAGAAATAAATGCGTTTTCTCGCAGAACAGTACCGTCTGTTGTGTGGCCATATTTTGTAACGAATTGTATAATTACGTGCGTATTTCAAGTATGTAATAACAATTATTATGAGAGAGCGGTAAAGTAATACGGACGCAATAAAACCGTGAAATTGGCGTCAGAGTAACGTACGCGACACAGCCTCAACAAACTGTCTCACTTTCCAATTTCGTGGAATTTAAAACGCGTAAATGTCGCTGTCGCATTTATTTTATGGTGTTCATAAAAAAAGTAATAAAATCGTCACCATCTGGGATAAACAAAAATCGCCAACATACCTACAGCGTGTGAATGACCCGTATTAAATAGAATCTAAAATTATCCTAGACGATCAAGATCCTGCTATAAGTAAAGCATTTCGTCTAAACTTGGTCACAGAGCAACTATCTAATTTAAATTAAACCACTACGGATGCAGGAAATGCGAAACTGAAAAATAACTCAGTAGTTCCGTTCATCCATCCAAAAAACTTTTTACAAAAAAAAAATACAACCGACTTCCAAAAAAAACACTACAAAGCGAAAAATAACTTTAATTTCGGAAGTCTTTGGTTTTGAATTTTTGTTTTTTTGCCACCGACTTCCGAAATTAAAGTTATTTTTCGCTTTGTAGTGTTTTTTTTTTGGAAGTCGGTTGTTTTTTTTTTTGTGAAAAGTTTTTAATTTTTCAGTTTTTTGTTGTAGTACCTACCCCACACAAATTCGAACACCACTACCTGCTATGTAAATAACAGTGACAGGAACTTAAGATATCATCCATATACTAAGTGGGAAAAAAAACGTATTATTGAACCTAATTCAAAAACTATCCAAGGAAAGTTAATAAATATGGGACCACACGGGAAGCACCAGCTTTCAAATAAAAAAAGAATCTTCAAAATCGGTTCACCCAGTCGAAAGTTATGCGGTAACAAACATAAAAAAAAATACAGTCGAATTGAGAACCTCCTCCTTTTTTTGAAGTCGGTAAAAAAATCCACATGAACTTTACCATCAACGTCGTGACAACGTTATGGACTTATGTCCGTGAATTCATCCAAACCCTGCGTTGGATTATGGAAATTTCAGTTTGTAGTTTCGTTTTTTCACCCTATGCAATTCAACAGTCACTGACAATGACTGTACATTGCCAAACAGGGCCGGCCCGTTCATATAGGCGAACTAGGCGACGGCCTAGGGCGCTCGTATTTGGGGGGCAGCAATCGGCGGCATCGAAATTAAAAAATAATACTGTACATTAATTTTTATTTACCTACAACTTGAAAATACTCCTAATCTTTTACCAATTTTTCTACCAAAATGCGCTCATGGACATTTACGAAACCATCGGTAAGGAAATCAAAAGCGAGTTTAGTTGATAGCCTCAACTCGCTCCATTGCTAAAAAATCACGATTTCTTATTGCTTCTCTTGTTGTATGTTATAATGTTTTGTTCAAAATTAATTTGACTATTATAGTTTGACCGCGATCGTTATACCGATCGCGCTTGAGAGATATTTCTCGACGGCATGTGAAGCCAAGTCAGAGGCCCATGGGCGGCTTTAAAACTCTGACACCAGATTAGTCACCAACCACACAAAAAAGAAAGAACATAGTTTTATTTTGTCACGAATTTTATTAAAAGGGCGCCGTTCCAGCCTTTCGCCTAGGGCGCCAGGAATTCTCGGGCCGACACTGTTGCCAAAGTTACCGAAATGAAATTATCCGGAAAAGAATTGGAGCTACCGACATACCCTGCAGAGTTAGGAAGCTGAAGTGGCGGTGTGCCAGTTATGTCTGTAAAAGGATCGATAGCTGTTGGATGTAGGATTGAACAGACGAGTCCTCGAGTGGAGACCGCATAGATACCGGCAAATTAAGCGTGGGACGCCAACGCATATCGTCGCTGAAAACCAGCGCTGGGGCTCTGTCTCGCATACGAGTCGCAGCATTATGCTGAGCGATGACCGTTTTGCGTAAATATGACGCGTATTTTCCCCGACTTGTTCTTTTTGTTTTGTATTCTTTCTTTGCATGGTTTACCGCAAATAAACGTATTTTCTTTATATTCTTTTTTCCTCTGGCTAGATGGAGTGTCGACCTTAAAAAGGCGGCTGGGACAGACTGCATGCAGGAGGATAACTGGGTGTTGTGGTGCACCTTGGGAGTGGCGTATGTGCAGCAGTGGTTAGACATTGCCCAGGAATGGAAACCGAAAGCTAAATTAGGTAGTGTCATCATGCCCATTATCCACCCTGGCTTATAGAGTGGATTCTAGAACATACATTTCCATAGACCCACTTTAAGGGTGTATAATCGCAATGACTGAAATCATGTATGAGCATGAACAAATTGACACAAACTATTAAAACATCATCATTCCTACCAGCTTTACTGTAAGGTTGTATATAAGCTTCTTTAATTGACTCTCCAACATAGGCGAAGGAAATCAACTTTTAGTGCACTAACGTCTAATCGACTGAAGAGAAACTCTCGTGGTATACGATAATGACAGATTCAGCCAGCCACGAAACAAAAAAAGAGAAAATAAATCGCAAAATATCTCCGTTCGTCGTCTAATGCGAAGCAAAGTATATCTGCATTCAACGCGGATTTACACATGCAAATATGCATTGCGTGCATAGTTCATCTCAGTAATCCGCGATGATATATTATAACTTCGTACACAAAATCCAAGTATTCAGCAGCACAATGCAGGCGAATAGGTTTGTATTATATTTTGAATACAATATCTAAATGCACGCAGGAAAGCTTTAATTTATGATATGTAGTATTTACGATTGTTATGTTACGGTAAGTTAAACAACGCTCAATTGTAAAGGAATCTCGTGTCTATTAAGAAAAAAAAAATACAAATCAAGCACGAGACAAGATAACAAAACACAAACACAGGTGTTTATTCCGTACGCTTCGAAAACCGTGAGAAGTGTTAAAACGCTTGCCTTTAGAACTTATTGTTTGACTCTTAGCACCTGACTATTAGTGGCTCGTGACTGCCGCATTTCTACAATTTCACCCGATTTCATTAGATACCACTTGCGGTTTGCGCATAGACAGTGTATTGACTTATGAAAATGAATGTTTGATGGATGACTCTGACCGAATGTTTGCGGCGGCTGCAAATCGTGTCCCGAGGCTAATTCGACGTCTTCCACTGCGCTCGCATGAGTGCGCCCACTTTGAACTGTGAGAATGTGGCGAGATTTTTTTAGAGGAGGGCGATGTCGATAGTGTATCAGCACGGGGAGCCAGTGTTGGGCGCGAAGCCGCGGACGGTGGGCGGCGCGCGCATCGGGATTTATGCCGAGAGACGAGCGCGAGTCGCTGGTGCGCTTGCGCACGGGAGCCGCCGGGTAGTCCGGGAGCGCGCATCCCCCCGGGAGGGCATTGTTTCGCGCACTCGCCCACTTTCATTGTTATGACTGCAACTTGATTATTTATGCCCAATAATCCGCTCAGCTGACTATGGTATAAATCTCGTTATTAATAGTATCCGGTGAGGCATTAAGCATGGCCGATTGTGATTTTTAATCGTTTATTATTTAACTTGCAGAAATCACGTTTAAAGAGTTACCACCACCGTATAGTGAACGAGTGAATGAATTCGATGGTATTGAAAATCAAGAATTGAACAATACGGTATGTTTCTTTGAAACAAAACATGAACATTTTAATAACCGTGAATTGCTGATACAGTTAGTGACTTGTAAATTCCAGAGTAACGCACCTCCAGCATGCGATGTCCTAGACTTGCTAGCAAACTGCAAGATATCGTCTCCAATAGATGACAATCCCGATACCAGTGTTGAGTACGCCGAAATAAGAGATATGGGTCTGTGGCACTCCACACCTTTAGCACATCGTCATAAGTCCAAGATATCGCTTACATGGGTGTTAAAAGAAAATTTAGAGAATGCGAAACTGACGGCTGATAAGTTTCAAACTGAAGATAGAATGAAAAATACTATAATCAAAAGTGAAGTGGATAAGAATCACAATCAGAAGCCAAATGAAATCGAACGTTACAGAAAGTGCAAGCCTAGAGATGTGAAAGATAGGGTCGTGGGACGTAATGAGTATTACCATAATCTTAGGTTTAGGAATGCGTGTGAAGAGTTTGCTAACGTGCAGGACACATACTCAGACACTAGTGTTGGCACTGAGGAGCACGTGAGGAAGAAACACAGGCATCGACACAGAAGAAAGAAGAGGAACCAAAGTGGAAAATTTGGATATGACATCCGAGATTTGGACAGCTTCCTTACCGAGGTGAGAAATTGTTTGATTATTGATTTACAGTTAAATCCGTGCCAATCACTTAAAAGCTCGTAACAAACGATAAGAACCCTTTTAACAAAATAATGTATCACGTAACCCAATTTAATTTGTAAAAAGTCATTCATCATTTTTGGCATTCGGTATTGCGATATTAACGGATCTTTTTTACAAAAGAATTTAAATGCACCTGTAAATCTCGATCATTATTCATTTCTTGGGGTTATTATGACGTTGCGATGTACATACGGTTTTTGTGCGTTACCTCGGAGCATAAACCCGATTGTACAACGTAAGCCGCGAAATTGGCGCAAAATTGGACAACGCTTAAATTGCAAGTCATTTAAAAATTTCGATATCCTTTTCGAAGTTTTTAATATAAATTCGAGCGAACAGTTTTGGACGGGCAGAATTGAAGCAATTTTATTTCTGCGGTATGTGCTCGGGATAATGGGCCTTAAGTGCATGTTTTTTAGGGTTGTTGTAATGTGGGGTTACAAGATAATCTCGAGAGGAGAGGCCATTCATCAGTGCGGTTTATTTAAAACAACAATATATCTTTGTAGGGGTTAAACGTTACGGTGTTAATTGTGCCAGTTCGACGGGACGGCAATATATTATTTCACGAGAGACTTTTAAAAATCGACTCTCGAGGTCACTACAATTTGTAATGACCTTTATTGAACATAAAATTAAAAGCTCTTCGGAAAATTATTGTCTGTAGCGTGTGCGGTCAAAATATTTTTTCTAATTAATTGTTCATCACGCGTCCAGCATTCCAGCATTGTATTGACACATTTTGGCTATTAACAAGCATAAGTATAACTACAACAATATTATGTTAGCAGTATTGGCACCATTTTGTGTTTAAAATTTAATAAAACATACCTTTTGTTGTATTAGCATTCAACATTTAAAACACAAACTTAAATTGGAATAAATGTTTGCTCTGCCATAAATATTTTTTTTTGTTTTACGAAATTAGTCACTTTCGACACCATTAAGCGGGGATAATAATGACTACAAAAATAAATTAAATAATAAAATCAAATCCGTTGGTAGTTCTTAGATTTATATCGCCTTTTCGACTTCCCCTGGGAAAGTATGAATAGTATGACTTGATACAAGTGTGCAAAGTTTGTCATTGCACTCTCGGCTACATTTAGGCTCTGGACTGCGGCTCGGGCTGCGATCCCGCCTCGAGTGTAATGACAAATGCTCACGCGTATCAAACAACGATTTCCAAGACACTTGCAAAGGAAAAATAAATACCTACATAAACATAATATTTGTAACAAAAATTTGTATCTTGACGGGCTTGTGGATTTTGTCAGCCGAAGACGCCAAACAGCCTTATTCCCTCGGATCTAGATTTTTTTTTGAGGTGAGGCAAAAACTGCCGTCTGCCGCCCCCGTCAACCCTAAGTTAGCCCCCGCGTAATTAAAATTTTCTCAGAATGAAAATTTTGACAGCAAGATATTAATCAAATTATCGATCGATGATGCGCTAATTCAACAGGGGCGCCAAAAATGTTGTAAAAAAGAAAAAATAGAAAGATTATAAATGTGCTGCGCGTCTCATTTATTGCAAAGTTGCGGTGTGCTGGGTGGTGCACTTGTTTGCTACGCTTGAATTTGTCGCCCCCTGAAGTTGGCACTCGGGGGCGGGCCTCGGCTTCCCTCCCCATAGATCCGGGGCTGCCTTACATAAATTAATTAAGTGCACCGATCCCAGCGTGGTTTAACCAGACTCGATAAATCGAATGAACCCCAAGATTTGCACTAACAGCTGGAGTCTGTTTCATGGGGCTACAGAGACCATTGCATATCAAGGAGTAGACTGGGTGGCGCGGTAATGGTAGGGAAGACGTGCCCTCAGGATATGGAAGGATTTGAGAGCCATACCGGATATGCATCCTAGAGTAGATAATGGAATAGTGGAGAGACGGGTGATACGTATTTATCTATGGATGCATCTTTTAACGACATCGCCGCTGTGTTGGTTCAGGTCCATTTTCACCAGTGAATCTTTTGACGGGGTTACTCTTGCCAAACAGCCTTACCTTATAATTAAAACAAAAAAAAAGTTTTTTTTTTAAATTATAGGACACTAATTCATTGACAAAAAATATATAAAATTCTTTGCTGATATGAAAAAATAATCTCTGACTAGTACTTATGTAGTAATATGTGGCGTACCTGCTTTCCCGTACTAGTGCGAGAATACAAAGTAAAAAGCACGCGTGTTCAAAACACTGCATTGTGAACCTAAAAGTGGTGCATGAAGAGCCACTTTTCGAGCAAGTGTCTTGAAAGTTTTATTATTAAAAAAGTTTTTATTTCTCGCTTTTTAGTGGGTCAGTTTGTAATTTATCTAAGTTACAATAGCCTAATGTCAACTGCTCATCACCTTTCACAAAATATTGCTTTTCCCGATGCAGGGACGTTAATCTTTGAGGAGTTCTCCTGGTACTTTACCATCAGCTCCACTTCTCCATATGCATTGTAACGAGTATAAATTACTTGGCAACTATATTATTAAAGTAATCGAATCGCAACCCGTGGAATACTTAGTATTGACTATTGAGAAGTTCCGGTGGCCATCTGTGGTCTTCATCATCAATTCCACTTCACCAAATAATGCTTTTCGAGAGGAACTGCACGAGTTACTATAAAAAATACCCAAATTGCTATAGGTGTGCTTATAATTTTTGAAGAGTTCCCTCGATTTCTCTGGGATCCCATCATCAGCTCCAGGTTTCCTTAACATGGTACCACCCTTAGGATATCTCCTTTCCAACAAAAAAATTATCATCAAAATCGGTTCATAAACGACGAAGTTATCCGCGAACACACATCAAAAAATATATTTATATCGCACATCCTCTAAAAAAACTAACACGCTGAAAACAAGTTTTGAGAAAAAGCCGATTTTAATTTTTTTCCAAAACTAATGTTAATGTGACTTTCAGGTTATAGATTTTTAGCTTTTTAGGGTTTTCCGTAGTAAACAAGGAACCCTTATAGTTTCGTCATGTCTGTCTGTCTGTCTGTCCGCGGTCTAGCTCCGAGACCCTTAGTACTAGAAAGCTGTAATTTGGCATAGGTATACATATTAATTACGCCGACAAAGTGGTAAAACAAAATTATGAAAAACATTTTTTTTAGGGTACCTCTCATACACGTAAAGTGTAGATGTTTTTTTTTTACTTTTTTTAACCCATGGTGAGGGGTATCATTGGAAAGGTCCTTCAAAAACATTGGGAGTTTGTGAAAACCATTTTTGGATTCAGGGATCCGTTAGCGAAATATTAAGCTTTAAAGTGCTAATTTTTGTTAGAGTCAAGTGTGTGTCCTACCTAACCTACCAGCTAAATGGTTGGTTTTGGGTGTGTGAAAAAAATCACAACAGTAGTTTATATAACGAAATTAAAAGGAAAACTATCACAGCTAAGTAGGCTCTACAAGTTAACGAGTAATAATCGACCAACTTAACATTGCAGTTACAAAAACATGTTTTCCCATACATTCCGTATGGGAGAACATATTTTTCAACTACAAAGTTAAGTTTGTTTTTGGGATAAATTCATCCCAACTACGGAACCCTTCATTGTGCGTGGTCCGACACGCACTTGGCCGGTTTTACTTTTTAAATCAGCAAAGGATTTGTCAAGCTATTTGCAGAATGTAAAATTAGAATGGATTTTTTTTAATAATACTTTTTTGTGTTACGACAGTTTTTTAGAGGATGTGCGATATATAATCGACACCGGAAATTTCAAATGTCGTAAAGGACAGGGAATAATACAATGTCCTTTACGACAATTGAAATTTCCAGTATCGATATATATACGGTCGAATTGAGTATCCTCCTCCTTTTTTTGAAGTCGGTTAAAAAACAAATAAAAAATATTGGACGCAAAATACAATACATTCGAATTTTACACGATATTGAACAATAATATTAAATTCCGCGGTGTTTTATAGTTTTACTTTATTTTTTACATAAAAATTTGGATTGATTTACTACTTTTCTATCAGACGTACAAAAACGAATGCGTTTGACATTTCATATTGATTCGACTTTGAATCAGTATTGCATTTTTAGATTAAAAAATCTAGGCTATCTTGAATTCGTGAGTTTCGAGTTGAAAATTAGAAAAATATCAACATCAAGCTCAAACCATTCGAATAAAATAACCTCACGCTAGAACTCCCCAAACGGATAGACAGAAGAGTACTTATGTGTATTGATCAGTACCCTAATTGCGTAACTTATTTTCGTAAACAATTTTGCCTAATTTGTTTCATTTTGACAGTTCAACAACATTCATTGCATTATTTACGTTGTTGAGCAGATTTTTTTTCCAACTTATGAAGCAATGGATTAGCAGTCTGTTTCAAATCGAATCAGATTGTGATTGTGTTGTATTACGCAATTAGGGTACTGGGGACCTACCACAAGCTTATAAAGCAGTATTATTTTAATATTACTTCAGTGAGAGAAAGACCATCTCTTTCTCTCCCCACACTGAAGTAATATTAAAATAATACTGCTTTTGAGCTGGTGGTAGGCCCCCAGGTAACATCCACACTTTGCCTACAGGTATCTTACTATCCCATGTAATAGGGTGAACCTATTGCCATAACAACAAGCCCATGCCTAAATGATGCTGAAACATTTTTTTTTTTAATTTAAAAATCGTCTTCTCAAACTTTATTGTAAGGTCAACAATTACAAATTATACCTCTTCTGAACCTTCCTTTTCTCCTTCCAGGCTTCAATAGACCGTCCCGGCAACATTCCCGTAGTCATCGCGTACCCGAGTACTCTATACCAAACGCAGAAGGACATCCAACAAGAACTGCCATTACCGCTGGGTACAGTCGTGAACGCAGTGTTCAAGAACGAACAGTGGTTGTATGCGCAGACGCCGCACGGCGACGAGGGATATGTGCTGTATAGCGCTTGCCTGCCGCTGGGAATACTGCCTAATAGGTGAGTTTGTGACTGTACTAGGTAAGTAACGCAGTGTTCAAGAACGAACAGTGGTTGTATGCGCACGGGCAGACGCCGCACGGCGATGAGGGATACGTGCTGTATAGCGCGTGTCCACCGCTAGGAATACTGCCTAATAGGTGCGTTGATTGTGACTGTACTGGTTCAAATAATTGGAGTAAAACCAAAAAGCACTAGGATAAATAAAGGCATATACTTTCATATACATGGAATTCAATATTTTTATAGAAGTGAAAACTTCTTTAGGCGCGTTGGGCATTTTTGAGATGAGAAAAAACAATTATTATTATTATTATTTATTTATTTCAATCAACTTTGGATCATACAATGAAACAAAATTAAAAAATTATTAATCAAATTAAATTAAAAATTGAAAATTGTAGGTACATAAATATTAAAAAGTAAAAAAAAGTGAGTAAGTGAGTATAAATAAAAAAGTGAATTTATAATAGACAAAACAAACAAAATTAAAATAATATCTTAACAATGGAACTCGCGACGCTGTTACCGACACCAGCTTTTGACTATTAAAAAGACATCGACGCGCGATACATTTTCTTTGGGACTAATTGTTCAAGTTTCTACTTCTGTCGGCACTCCCGGAGTGCCACTGTTCTTTTTTTTTTTTTTTTCGAGCGGTTGTTTATACATTATAGAGCGGTTGCTCTACGTCTTGTCTTCAAAAACCTTTAAGACTAGTAGACTATATAATTTCTAATACTATCTCGTTCCAATCGAGTGATGTGGAATTGGCAAACTTATTCCAGGACACTAACCATTCATCATCAGAAGATCATTCTTCTGCCGTTATTTCAATTTATTTGGGGTCGACGCAGCATGTGTTTTCCGTACATACTTCTCTATTAGCCGACGTTCGAACGGACGTAATAAAATCGGCGATTTTTTTTCGTGCACTGGATTTTCAACGCTCTGCTTAGCACCGAGAGATGAAAATCCAACAGTGTGTGTTTTGAACGTGATGGGATGAGAGTGCGTCCCAGCGCGTTGGATTTTCAACGCTCGGTTTAACACCGAGAGTTGAAAATCCAGTGCGTGATAAAATCCAGCCGCGATTTTATTACTTCCGGCGAACGTCGGCTAACCCCTTTCTAGCCATATCATCTTTCACACAGTCCGTCGATTGGTCTTCCCCTCGTCTTACAGCCATCTACATTCATACTCTCTAAGTCTAAAGTCTCCTCAAGATATTTTCTTAACTTTCCAGAACATCACCACAAAAGAAGACGCCATGTTGGGAGAGCAGCACGGACATCTACCCGCGTCCATGCGGGAATCTCACGGACAACGAGAAGGAACAGCTGCGCGGGCGCACGCGCTCCGAGTGCCGCTACCCCTCCAAAACCACACGACGCAAGTCCAAGAACTCGTGCGCAGAAAAAGACTTTGACACCCTATACTTAAAGACCAAATCCGTTTGCTCCAATATTGATAAGATACACGAAAAAGAAAATAAGGACTTTAAACAAGTGAAGAGACAGACTCTGTTAGTAGTGAACAGTGATTATACAGGGAGTGTTTTAAATAAAACTTTAACAGTGCAGAAAGGGGATGTGGTTGTGTTACTGCAAGGTGGGGGCGTGGAAACTGATGTGGATGCAGAGTGGTTCTATGTAAAGAAGAGGGATGGCAGCCAAGGGTTCATCCCCGCTGTAGTTGCAGGACATGGCTACATATAAGCTTTTTATACAACAATGGAAGGAAACCTCTTTAGTTCCTATGGTTGACATTTATTGACACTGCTTTAAATGAGAGGAAATGGAACTTTAAGTGTTGGTCTATAGAGTTCAAATTAGTATTTGAAGCTAATGCTTACATAAATGTGTAATGATGTGTAGCAATACTCAGTCTTGATGTGTTGCCAGTATAAAAATGTAATTAAAACTGATTATCTTTTACGCTTAATAATTTCCACTTAGCAATAAAATTGTAAATAATAAAGTTTTTTTACATCATTCATTCATTTATTTTCTGATAAAATTCACTTATTGATAGCAGAAAAAAACTTAAACTATAACTCACCTATCGGAAGTGTAGGACCTGATCCCTGTAATTGAAGGTGGTACAGAGGTCTATTTCTGGGCTCGACCCGGCAATGGCCAGGACTTTGTTGGGGGTTGTTCTCAAGACCGCGGAGTACACTGTGGTTGCCGAGACAGGTAGTTCTACCTTCACTTCTCCGGAGTAGTTCAGTTGATACAGGTGTTTGGCGGCTCCTCCCGCGAAGACGCAGTCATCGTGGAAGAAAGACACGTGGATGCCGTGGTCAGGGAGGTCGAAGACTGTGACGGCGTCCAGGAAGCGAAGGTGCCAGAGAGCCAGGCGAGGACCGCCGCCGCACACCTGACAGATAACATTGATTAGAATCATGAAACAAAATAAAGTAATTTCAAGTCAAGAGCATGAGGTTCTGGGTTCTATTCCCGGGTCGAGCAAAATGTTATTGGGTTTTCCCACTAGGAATTTCTTTTTAGCAGCCCAAAGTTTGGATTTGTGCCCGGTTGATGGCAATAGGCTCGCCCCCTATTACATGGAGCTTAAACATAACTGGCGAAATGTAGGTGTACTATAGGTACACCTCTGCCTAACCCTTCGGGGATGACAGTCGTGATGTTATGTTTATCCTTAATATTATAAATGCGAAAGTAAGTTTGTTTGTTACGCCTTCACGCTAAAACGGCTGAACGCATTTGGATGAAATTTGGCACATATATAGATGAAATTTGGCACATATATAGATCATCATCTGCCTAGCCTTTTCCCAACTATGTTGGGGTCGGCTTCCAGTCTAACCGGATGCAGCTGAATACCAGTATTTTACATGGAGCGACTGCCTATCTGACCTCCACAACCTAGTGACTAGGTAACACGATACCCCTTGGTAAGACTGGTTGTCAGATTTTTTGGGCTTCTAACTACCCGTAACGACTGTCAAAGATCTACAAATGACAGCCGGGACCAACGGCTTAACGTGCTTTCCGAGGCACGGAGGGGACTTGGTATGTAAAGATGGTCACCCATCCACGGACCTACCGCGGCAAGCGTAGCTTAACCTGATCGATCGACCCGTGCAGCTGTTATTACTTAGCCACAAGCCCCTAGCCACAAGCACATATATAGATGATGCCCTGGAAAAGAACATAGGATACTTTTTTTTTTCCTACGGGATCGAGACTTATGCGGGTGAAACCGCGGGGCGCAGCTAGTAACTTATAAAGTCATCCTAACTAATATTATTATTTTTACTTAAACGCGAAAGTGAGTTTGTCTGTTTGTTTGTTAAGGATGATTTCCACCAAACGGCTCGCATCGCATCGGATCGGAACGGATTTTACAATCTTTAAACGATATTAAATCGTGTACACACTATTTAAAGTCTATATTAACAAGCCGCGCACAGCAGCTTGACCGCGGGCGTCTTATACGACACGCGATCGTAGCCGAAAGTATACTGCGACGCGCGGTCGGCTTCGTTCGCCTGTCGTCGTATCCGATCGGATCCTTTCGGCTTTCGGTTTATGCCATAAATCATCAATCCAAATTTATCTTTTCCTCTTCTGTGTTTTATGATTCAACTGATGGTTGAACTTCAACCATTTTCAAAAATTAGAACACGTCGACATGGTAGGAATGAAACTATTTGACTAGGCGCAGAAACGCATACGTTCGCAGTACGGAGCCGATCGTAAGCGTCGACATCCTGCAGGACACAGTCGGCTGTCGCCGCATCCGTTCGTATCCTTTCCGATCCAATGCGATGGGAGCCGTTTGGTGGAAAGCATCCTTAACTCTGTCACGCTAAAACGGCTGAATGGATTTGGATAAAATTTGGCACATGGGTAGACCATGACCCAGGTTGGGACATAGGATACTTTTTTCCTGATATTCCCACGGGACCAGGCGGGTGTCCCAGGCGGGTGTCCGTATAAGTCTCGATCCAAAAAAAAAAACTGGCTGCAAATAAATAAATAGTAAAAAGTTTTTTTTACAATACATATATAATCATTGTACACTTTCATATTATTTTCATTAAATTCTACTACTGCTCATCATTATAGTGCAACTAAATCTCAAGCTATACTCACAATCCAGTCATCTCCTAAGGCAGCGGATCCCACCCACTTGCCTACATCAGGCCGGCCCACTTTGCTGTTGGTATGGGGCTCCACTTTACTGTGCCTCTTGCAAGTACGGGTGTCCCACAGCATCACTGACCCATCCTCACTGGCTGTAATGAGTTGCTGGTTGCTGTAATTATTATAATTAGAACAATTTAAAATCAGATCTGGTATTATGTAAAATAATGTTTTTGAAAGTTATGTTTTAGAAAAATTACTAAGGGGAGAAATTACCCGTCTTACCAAGGGGAACCATGTTACCCAATAACTGAGTTGTGGATGTCAGATAAGCAGTTGCTCCATGTAAAATACTGGTATTCAATTGCATCCGGCTAGACTGGAAGCCGACTCCTACATAGTTGAGAAAAGGCTTGACAGATGATGATGATGAATTTAAAGTTAGATGTGTGAAGTATTTCTTTTGACATCTTCTGATCTGATATTATGTAAATATATTAACAGCATAGCATGACCACAATAGAAACGGGTTTTGACAATGGAAGAATAGACAAAATGACAGATAAACGGCACGGTTGACAGCATGGTTGGCCCAGTGGTTAAGCGATTGACTGCTGTGCTGCGTGTCGCGGGTTTGATTCCCACACGGAACAAATATTTGTATGACCTACAAGTAGTTGTTCCAGGTCTGGCTGTTTGTGTATATGAGTTTTAAACGTTTGTAAATGCACCCACAATACAGGAGAAATTCCTAGTGAGGGGTAACGTTAATAAAAAATAAACAACCACAATCTGTCATCTTTTTCTATTCTTCTGTCAAGAAAATCCTATTTTTATGGTTGTCATGCTACGTGTATGTTATGTATAAAATAATATACTCACTTTCCATGAACAGAGTGTATGAAGTCTGTATGTCCCTTCAAAGTAGACACCAGTGTACCATCTTCCAAGTTAAAAACATAAACATTATTGTCACCACATCCTGCATAAAGTTTTGTTTCATCTTCAGACAACCATAGACTATTCACATCAGTCTGTTCCATAGATGATGGTTGTGAAGGTATCCTGATGGTCCATGAAGGTTTGCTTAGCTTTGAACTGACCACATTTTTCCAATCCCATCCAAATATTTCATTTACTGTACCTGCTATTAGAAACTTTTCTGTGCTGACCAAGCTGCAGACTTGGCGACCAGATTCGAGAGTGTGCGTGTATTTTGGCTTATTGTAATCTGATGTGAGCAGCTCCGTAACAGGATTAAGGATTCTATCCAGACTGAAAATTAAAAATTAAGCGTTTAAGAAGTGGAGTGATGCGACTGATGAGAGAGATCAAATGTCAAACTCAAAGTATTTATTTCAATTAAACCGTTTACAGGCACTTTTGGATTGTCCAGGAGTCAGTCAGTCAGAAATAGGCAGCTAGTTGCCCATTCCAAAGCGTATTAGGTACGTATGGTGAAGAACGGGCAAGAAACTCCATGGACACACATTTAAATTATATTGTTACACAAAATATTAGTGCTGTATCATTACACAGATAGATAATAAACCAACTACATACAATACAGAAAATACTCACTCAAAAACAGCAATCTGACTGTAAATATTACCGGCAACCAAATATTTTCCACAAGGTGAAAGTGTTTGCGAGAGAACAGTGTTGTACAGAACTTTGTCAAGCATGGTTAGTTTCTGATTGCACTCAAATGCAATTTCAATTTATCAATAATCGAGATTTTTACGATTAATTTGTTTTAGTTCGGTCTAGTCAATTCGGTGTTTATACAAAACATAACCTAAAAACTAAAAACGTCAAAAATGCATTAATGTTTTTTTTTAACCAGCCGCAGAAAAGTTATATTGATACCAGATCATTTTGGTTAGATTGGTTTAAATTACTTTTTCTAGACAAAATTACATAATGATATTTATAATGGTTTTCAATACTACTTATTCGTCTATTTGAATATTATTGTAAATAATAATTTTCTATGCTATCATATCTTTTTCTCGAAATGGTAACTCTGTCACAAAGTCAACCATAAAAAAAATCAGAACCAGCCAAGATGGACGTGTGTCATACGAATAAAAATTAAATTAACGAGGTGCTTGTAAATGGTGAGATATTTGCGTAGGTAATTGACCTAAATAACTGCGCAAGTGTGTCTACGACATCGTAGTGAAATCATTTTACTTTTAACATCTACATTGTGATTGTCCGGTGCAGCCATACCCCTCGCACAGCATGCCATAAAATTGATTTATGATTTTTAGGTAAATAAACCGGCAAAATGTATAATGGTATTGGTTTAACGACGCCACGGGGCTCCGGTACAAATGGCTATGTGCAAAGAAACTGGGCAGGAGTGCGGAAGACCAAAGACTCGGTTAATTATCGCACCGAAGAAGAAATAGCCAAGTTGGACTCTGCGTCAAATAAACAACCAAATCGGGAGATTCTCGACCATGAGAGGAAGAGGAAGATAGAGGTGAAGTGTGCGGAACTTGAAGACAGTCTCGAGGAGCAGGGGTGAGTAAATCATGTAACTTTTACTGCTTTTACTTGTGAACCTACTTTGTTTTTAGTATCTAACTTTACGTGACGTAATAGTTTCTGAGTTTTGAAGTAATCAGAAACGTTATTATTGTTCAGTATCTTTTTTCATGCACTTTATAACGTGCACGTCATTCCGAGTCAAGAATAATGTTAATTGTAACTAAACTCAACACCCAAAAGTCTGTAAATGAGTTCAATGCAATTACCACATTCCAACATTGGTCAGTGGGTCGTCTTAGGGGCTTATTGATTCTATCATCATTTTGAACTACCAAATTATAATACTTTACTTACTTAGTTTTAATATTGCATCAAGTTAAATGGTATTCTCTGATTAAAACAAAGAAAGTAATCAGAAATGCAATATTTGATGATCCACCATGTCATCAACTTTGCTTTCGGCACAACCCTGAGACAGAGGGCATAGGCTTAGTATGGCTCTCTTTGGGTACAGAAACAAAAAAAAAAAAACATATTTTTCTATTCTTTTGAATCAATTGCTGTTGAAACTCAAAAACACATTAACTGTGTGTGTAGAAACATTGATGTTTTCCTATTAATCAAGATTAAGTAGCAATTATGATTAGCCTATAGAATGCCATGCTTTAATGTCCTGAATAAAATGGGACTATAACCATAATTCAGTCTTTATTCTGCTCAATGCTTTGCCAATGGTGCCGATTCCCTTGTTCACAAACTAAACTAAATTTAAGTTCAGTGCATCTTTTTCTTTCTATTTCATTAAGAAAAGGACAGAGGATAAATTTTAGTTTAGTCCTGTCAAATTAATCATCGCCTGTCACTCTCCATACAAGTTTAGACGTGATTAAAAACTTGCCGACTAAAATTACGTCAATTTACGTCAAGCGCTGATTAATTTGACAGGACTAAACTAAAATTTATCTTCTGTCCTTTTCTTAATGAAATAGAAAGAAAAAGATGCACTGAACTTAAATTTAGTTTAGTTTGTGAACAAGGGAATCGGCACCAATATTGATAAAAACTTTTTGGAGCTAAGCCAAAGATAAAACACTGAGTTTATGGTATGGTTTTTTTCCATGGTGTTTTAACAGCTCAACAATATAATATATGCTTATAGTTAGCATAACAAACTGAATATTCAGGTAAACATAATATCTGTCACTGTCCATCCATGATATTGGGGTTTCCTCCTCACAAAGTATTTTTAGTCTCTGAGTACTTCAAAATTTTTAAAATTTACATTTCCTGAACAAATGAGAGAAAATAAACAGAGTGTAGAGATCGTTTACTATAAGACTGCTCGTCCAAAGTGAAAAATAACTTCGGAGTTGGTGTCTTTGGTTTTGTATTTTCGTTTTTTGCAACCAACTTCCGAAATTAAAGTTATTTTTCACATTGTTATGTTTTTTAGTGGAAACAGTTGTTTTTAATTTATATTCTAGAAACTTATGTTTTGTACCAATTAGGTAATTTTCTATGTTTTCCTTTAATCTCTATTTCCATGTAGATGCAAGCAAAATCTCAATTTTACAGGTGATCACTTTAACGGTACCAATCAATAGTGCAATCAATACCTGCAAAGTAATTGTAAATTGTAGAAAACATAACATCATTCATGCTCTGTTTCCCCGAAGTGATGAGCAGAGGTGTACCTGTAAACTCACATGTCGCCAGTTATGTTTAAGTCCCATGTAATAGAGGTCTATTGTCATCAACCAGGCACAAATTCAGACTTCGGGCCGCTACTGATAAATTCCAAATAGAAAAAGAAGAAAAAAAAGGAAAAATATGTATCATATTGGAAATATCTACTATGATTTTTTAGAAGTTAGCTTTGAGTTTCAAAGTCAAAAACACTAGTGAATGAAACCTTTGGCCATCGGTTATACCTTCATGGGAAAGTGTCAATAAGCAAAAAAATATTCTGTGTAATGTTAACAATATCATCGCTCACCCCAACAAAAAGCAGGAAAACGGATCCTGTGTAGAAATTTAATTCTTCTACGTTTTTTAATTATTCTAAACCAGCATTGAAGCTTACAAATTCTCACATAGAAACAATTAATCTGTCATCCCTTACAACAACCCCGCCGCAATGCGCCAGAGTTGATTCATAATTCAACACAGTAAGACAAGGCTATCCCTTTTATCAGACTACGGCGAAGTAAAAAGGAGGGCTATGATTTTGAATGGTATGTATGTGAGTATGTATATTCATCTGTTCCCTCATAACTTCTAAACTACTTATCATAATTTTACAAAAAGGTATTGAAGGAAGCGTCTTGATCGTCCGCTGGATAAAGGCTATGTGACGACTGACATTAAATTGAATATGGCGCCCTCTAGAGGACACGAAGTCATGAACTAAAAAAAAGTTTCTTTAGTTATGCCATGTTGGATATCAAATTAAAGGGCTTAATTAGCACATTTAAAAAATATTTATAATAACCCCAAAATAATTTACTAAAATCCAACTACGACAAAAACTTAAAGGTATAAACAAGACATCACAGACACGAATAAAAAATCCGGAGTAGTTTTTATAACTTTTATTTTTAATAGGTACAAGTCAAAGAGGGTTTAAGGCTCTTTTAAACAGGCGCGACACGCGACGCGATATAAAAGGCACCGCTCGTCGCGCGACGAGCGGTGCCTTTGTGTCGCGCTGGTCTGCACAAGCCTTTACCCGTTGCGCGGCACAGTGTGGTAAAAACGCCTCCTGCCGGAGGCTCTACACGGGGATCGTGCGTTACATGGCCCTTTACGGGGCACCGGTGTGGGCGCGTTCATTGAAGCTGCGGCCAGCCCGCCGGTTGAACGCGTCCCAGAGGGTCATGGCCATCCGGCTGGCCCGAGGATACCTCACGGTCTCTTGCGAGGCGGCGAGCCCCCTTGCCAGATTACCGCCATGGGATCTGGAGGCAAAGGTCCTCGCGCACATCTGGGAGTGGCGCGAGGAGGCGAAATACCGGGGCTTAACTCCGATGCCGCAAGAAATCGCGGCACAGCGGATAGAGCTCCGGCGGGATCTCATGGCGTCATGGAGGGTGCGATTGTCGCAACCCCGCGCTGGGCACGCCACAATCGCGGCGATAAGACCCCTTTTTGAGGAGTGGCTGGAGAGACGCCACGGCGTTCTCACCTTCCGCCTGACGCAGGTCCTCACCGGACACGGCTGCTTCGGGAGGTTCCTGTTCAGGATAAGTCGGGAGGAAACGCCCGGGTGTCACCATTGTGTGGATTGCCCGGAGAACACGGTGGAGCATACGGTGGAGGTCTGCCTGGCTTGGGCGGAGCATCGCCGTGTCCTCGTGGAGGCGATCGGCGGCGGTGATCTCTCGAGTCCGGCCCTGGTTCAGGCCATGGTACGGAGCGAGAGGAAATGGCAGGCCGTCACCTCCTTCTGCGAAGCGCTAATGCTCGCGAAGGAGGAGGCGGAACGCGTGAGGGAGAGGCAAATTTCACGCCCTCACGCCCCTAACCGCCGCAGGAGGAGACGCCCGGGCACCGCAAGCCCGCGCCTACGGTGGTCGGAAATCGGCTCGCGATTCCCGGCCACCGTAGGCGCGGGCTTGCGGTCGGTGAGCAATGGGTAGCTCGTCGTCCGATAAGGACCAAGCCCGGGTCGACGGCACGTTGTGTTCCACGCGCGCCTCAAAGAGATGTCAGTCAGCAGAATTGACGGGGTTCGCTAGGGCCAATGACTGCCGGGGGTTCGAAGAAAACTGATAGGGAAATCGTGGCCCCCGGCAAAAGGGCAACCGAAGGAACACGGGCGGGTTTTAGTCAGTAAGAGTCTGACACGCCCTCCCGCTCCGTCCAGAGCGGGAGAAGTTATTTGATAATTTTCCAACCAAAAAAAAAAGTGTCGTAAGATCCCAGTTTTTGTGTCATCGTGTTTTTATTGAATTAATCGATAGAGTGTACAGAGACAATTCTGAGGATTAGAGTAAAACTCCGGGTTCGCCAAGACTTGTACTTTTTTTAAAAAAAAAACAAAGTTTCGGAATATCCGACTTATGAAAACGAGAAAAAAAAATAATTATAATTTAACGGAGGTACTTATTCCAGAATTTATTTATTCTATCGAAAAAAGGTATAATAGCCCACCGTTCTACCAATTCCTGTTGCTTTAGTATGAATGGGTCGAGAGATATGATTTTTTTTCTCATTTTTCGTTTTCATTTTTTTATTCATCTAAACCGCCGTAGTAGGTGGTCATTCCTACATCAAAAAAATGCTGATACTTTCTATTATGTGTAGTATTATTTCCAAAACCTAACTCATTGGTTTCCAGGAGTTATTGGAAATTCAAAATTTTCCTTAGGGTTGTCACTTTCAAGTATCCGAAAAAAAAAAACAACAAGAATATATTTTATTTGAAAAAAAAGTGTTTTAAATACTTTCTAATAACTAATATGGAGTTGGCTATTCGAAAGTAAAATGTATATGAATTTGTAAAATATTATATGGGCTAACCCAACTAAAATTCATCTTCATTGTTAGTTACAATTAATTCAACATGCGAATAATCATCGATGGCTAGATTTTCTTCATTAACAGGTCTCAACAAAGACAATGCGGCCGGTGGCAATGGAATTTTTTTAGCCTTATTTTTTCTCTCTAAGAAGTTGTAATCAGAGATAATTGGATCCGATAAGACTAAAGCTCTGTGAAAAAGGTCAAACATAGTTGCTTCACGAGATTTTTGTCTGGTATGATGCTCTCTGTCAAACCTCCAAAATTTGTTGCGTGACTCAGCAGCTTGTTCAGAGAGCATGCTAATAGGTAAAGGAGACGTTTCATTTTTGTATGGGACTCCGGCCATAACATGTACACTTTAGAAAACCTGGGAAACGAACCCCTAAATATAATAAAGACTGTTTTTTTCCATAATAACTAATACTTTTTGGGCACAAATAAAAACCGTAAATGTTTGACGTTTGTCAGGAGAAATACGACCATCGACAGCTAGCCATTTTCGTCCAGAAGTACCTACAAATCTACAATCCACAAAAGCAATTTTTATTTTTATAATGAATCACACTTTCTAATTAATCAAAAAAGTTTTATAAGATAGCTATCTTAATATAGTACAGAAATACATGCCTTTCATATTTATTTAAATGACGTCTACGTGATATTACATACATACATAAACTCACGTTTTCTTCCCATGGGGGTAGGCAGAAACTACAGAACGCCACCTGCTACGATCCTTACATAGTCCTTTTGCCTCGTTTACGTTCATACATCTGGTCATACACGCACGCCGGTTGCGAGTACTATGCACCTGGCCTTTTTGAAGAACATCACCAATAAGGTCAGTATATGTCCTCCTAGGGCGTCCCCGCCCGGCCTTTCCCTTTACATCAGCTTTGTAAAGTGATATTATTATGTTAAAATGTAACATGATTTCTGGACGAAAGCAGTATGCAAGTAAAACGACGCCATGATGAATAGAATATGGTAATAATTTGTTAAGCTATTATTTTTTGTGCTGAAGTAATCAGGGGAATAAACAGGAAAGAATATTTTTCCTCAATTCGTGGAATTTTTTCCTTTTTTAACATTAACGTACACTTTATGGCCGAAAATGAAACATCTCCTTTGATTTTTCTATAATTTTCGACCCGTGTACTAAAATTTTGTGAAGCGTAACAGTCATAGGATGCCATCCATACTTCGCAACATATTTGCATGTCAACTCTTTGCAAAAAAAATCTAATTTTTCAGGGTCAATTGGCAGGTTGCTAGACAAAACTGTTAAAATAACAAATAATCCATCTAATAGCCACTGGTCAATGTTAAGAATGTTTGCAAAAGTTCCTCGGTTTCTATCAGAAAGAGCAGTGCGTGCAGTGTTTCCGTCGTTAGTGGTCCCTGAAGTTGGACGGACAACATCTACCAAAAGTCCCATTTTTTCTCTGATTTTAGCCTAGATTATTTTTTTACGGTCCTCGACTATTCGGCTCTCTTCTGACCTTTGAGGGATCCTCCATTTTTTAACCTCTATATCCCAGGTTTAATAAAAATTCTAAGACCCTGATCCAAGAATGAAGTGGACTTATGCCATGCACCAAACGTTCTTCTATGACTGGTTTGGAGAATGCTAACTCTAAATCGTTGAATTGGGATGAAGTCAAATCGCAATATGGGCAACGTAACTGAGATGGTGTACAAAGAATTGCATTCAGGACTTTCCCATCAATAGCTGCACAGTATAATTCATATTCAACCACTTTTATTGTATGCCCTCTCGAGGTTTCAGTTATAATGGGACACCTGAACCTGGTCAGGATAACAGGTTTTTTTAGCCTCTTGAATTTTATAATACGGGGGGTATGCATCAAATCCGCGTCTTTTAAGATCTAATCGAATTGCATTGTATGTTTCGATGGACATATTTCTGTCAGTTATCATAGCCAGAGCTTCGACAGGTGTGCATGGTTCTAGAAAAGTCTGAACTTTTTTCAGAATTTCTGTTGGAGCAGTCTCAGATTCTAGACATAGACATAATAGTGTTCTAAATCTTTAGATGATGAATGTGGCAGATTTTGTCCTCCGATTTTAATAGATCGTACAAACGCTTGTATTTTCTGGACATTTGGTTCGTTGTCTAAGGCTTCCGAAAGTTTTCTCTTAGATCTATATTGTTGGCTTCTGCTTAAAGCCATAAACCTCTTGGATTTCGGAGAAAATAGAGATTCATTATTAGAAACTGTTGCTGATGAAGTTTCATCATTAATAGGGACTGATATCAAATGACCACTAGCAAGAGTACCACTAAGCCAATCTCTTTTTTTTTTTAAATAAAATAGGACTCATTAAACTTACAACGCTTAAAGTAATCTTGACTCTTTGATAAAAATCCTGAAAGTGCTTGTTTCAACTCCTCGTCAGTTTGTGAAAGTTGATATTCAGAGCCAAAATAATTGACAACCATACTCACTCGTTCGGAAAGCGGCAGCTGCTTTGCTTTACCCTTAAATAGCATAAAGGCTTCCATTCGATTTAGTATTTTTGTACCAGAAGAATGTCCTTCACGGTCATCTGTCTGTTGATACGCATCGTTAGGGCTCTGTTGGTTAGTTGAAAACATCTCGTCGTCTGAATCGGTGTCAATTGGCAATGCTAAAGTCTTCTGTGTTGAAATTCCAGGTTTATTTGTTAGTTTTTGATTAGTTTCCATTGTTGTTCCCACGAGTAGGGTCGATAGAAGGTCCACCCCCGGGTGACGCCCATTCCGGGGATAAGGCTACATACTACGGAGGTCGCTAGATATCCGTAGGGTTTAAACGATTTCGCTGTCGGGTAGTGTTCCTTCTCGCGGGCCGGCCAGTTAAGGCAAGCCCCCCGGCCGTAGTTCTGCACGACGTACCTCAGTCACGCCTTACTCAGGTTGTTAAAGTGCAGAGTACGGTTACGGTATAAAGGTTGACTGGCGCTCAGTCCCCTGAAATTGTTCCAACTCCAGATGGAACAACCATTGATTTTGCTTTATAGGAAAAACTATACTTTAATAAATATAGTTACATATTGTATATAAATAATAATGTTCCTTCGATTGCCCTGTTGCCGGGGGCCACGATTTCCCGATTGGTTTTCTTCGAACCCCCGGCAGGCATTGGCCCTAGCGGACCCCGTCAATTCTGCTGACATCTCTTTGAGGCGCGCGTGGAACACAACGCGCAGTTGACCCGGGCTTGGTCCTTATCGGATGGCGAGCTACCCATTGCTCACCGTCCGCAAGCCCGCGCCTACGGTGGCCGGAAATCAGCTCGCGATTCCCGCCCCGGGCGTCTCCTCCTGCGGCGGTTAGGGGCGTGAGGGCGCGAAATTTGCCTCTCCCTCACGCGTTCCGCCTCCTCCTTCGCGAGCATTACCGCTTCGCAGAAGGAGGTGACGGCCTGCCATTTCCTCTCGCTCCGTACCATGGCCTGAACCAGGGCCGGACGCGAGAGATCACCGCCGCCGATCGCCTCTACGAGAACACGGCGTTGCTCCGCCCAAGCCGGGCAGACCTCCACCGTATGCTAGGGGCGCACTCTCATCGTATTTTTTTATCTAAAATCAATACAATTGATGTAAATACATGATGAAAATTGATTTAAAATAATTAGATAGGTATATAATTCATGTAGATAAATAAAATACAAAATACATTATTCTAAAAAATTGTTTAACACAAAAAGAATAATAAAATTGATTTAAAAGAATTGTAAAATATAAAAGCTTACTAAAATTGATTCAAAATAAGTTGTAAAATCAAAAATTAAAACGAAAATTTATTTAAAAGAATTGTAAAATTAATAATGAAAAGAACTAAATTGACTAAAAATATTTAAACAATTGTCAAAATGTTGATATAATACTCATGTTAAATGTTGATTAATATACTTAAGAGACATCGGAAAGGATTTTCTTTTATTTATTATTAGTTAAGTCTTTTGGGTTAGAATTTATAGACGGTTTCCAAAAAAGGTGTATCAATCAACATGATACCAATTTCTGCATTTGTTTTTTAATTTCCTTTATAAAATTACTCAATCTTTGCCATTTTAAGCCATAAAATAATGATATCTTGTTATGGTCGTGATAAGAAAGCTAAAACTTAATAAAAATAAACAAATTATGTTTTGGTTGAAGTGGCAGCCCTAAGTGCGGATATTTCGGATATTACTAAAATTTCCAATAACTCCTGGAAACCAATGAGTTAAGTTTTGGAAATAATACTACACATAATAATATAATATAATCTTTAATATAATATAATCTTTATTGACACAAAGTATGTTACATTATTATATGGAAACCCTGACTCCTGCGCTAGGTTGTAACCTGTGTTACAGGAATCAGTGTCTTCTCCCAGTACTTTTACACAAAAATTATGCAATAAGATTTAAACAATTTTACATCATACAATATCTGCTTACGGCGTATAAATGTGTGTGTGTGTGTATGTATGTGTGTGTGGTGTGTGGGTGTGTGTGTATGTGTGTGGTTGTGTGTGTATGTGTGTGGTTGTGTGTGTGTGAGTGTGGTGGGTATCGTGGTATTTATATATTTATCTTGCATGTTTATAATGGGAAGCGCTAATTGCAGGGTTTATGTTATTAAGTTTTCTGTCTGTATGTAATCTAGTGTTTGTAGAAAGGTGTTTATTTTATTTTTAATTTCATTTTTAGGAAATGGGTTGATATCTAGGGTCTTGTAATAGAAAGTATCAGCATTTTTTTTGATGTAGGAATGGCCACCTACTACGGCGGTTTAAAAAATCAATCTGCCTAGCCATTTCTCAACTATATTGGGGTCGGCTTCCAGTCTAACCGGATGCAGCTGAATACCAGTATTTTACATGGAGCGATTGCCTATCTGACCTCCACAACCCAGTAACTGGGTAATACGATAGATAGATAGAATATTCTTTATTATGTACACCATAAAAATTACAGACATTAATTTAGAAATTTTACATTGGGTGACACAATGGGCGGTCTTATCGCGATACCCCTTGGTAAGACTGGTTGTCAGACTTTCGGGCTTCTGACGACCCGTAGCGACTGTAAAAGATCCACGAATGACAGCCGGGACCAACGGCTTAACGTGCTTTCCGAGGCACGGAGGAGTCTCGGTATGTAGAAATGGTCACCCATCCACGGACCAATCCCGGCAAGCATAGCTTAACCTGACAGATCGACCCGAGCGGCTGTTAGTATTTAGTCACGAGCTAATGGAGCTACGGCGGTTTAGATGAATAAAAAAATGAAAACGAAAAATGAGAAAAAAAAATCTTATCTCTCGACCCATTCATACTAAAGCAACAGGAACTGGTAGAACGGTCAGTTATTATATCTTTTTTCGATAATAAATTCTGGAATAAGTACTTCCGTTAAATGATAATGATTTTTTTTTTCGTTTTTCATAAGTCGGATATTCCGAAACTTTGACATTTAAAAAAAAAAGTACAAGTTTTGGCGAACCCGGAGTTTTACTCTAATCCTCAGAATTGAAGACTCTATCGATTAATTCAATAAAAACACGATGACACAAAAAACGGGATCTTATCACACTGTGCGCGGGTTTTCCATTTTTTGCTCCCGTGCTATCAGTGCTGTAATAATTAATGAACATAACAGCGGAACACGCAAACTCCTGGTGCGAGCAAACATGACGTGTCCTTTACTTTCGTGAAACCTTGTCTTTTTGTGTATTTGTTGAAAGAATTTTTATTTTTAGGGTGGTGTTAGTTAATTTAGAACTTTTGAATTAAGTTCTTTACACAGGCCTTTTATTTTTCGCGCCGTAGATGCGCAGAAAACGCAACAAAAACGCGATGCTAATGCAACTAGTGCTGTGTTTTCAAGGATAGCGAAGCAGATAGATAACGCTCTTCAATAACACCCGTTATCACTAATTCTAAGTGACACCTAAATGAATGCTTAAATAAAAGCGCGCTGCTAGATTTTCAACTCTCGACGCTGGGCTGAGCGTTGAAAATCCAACAGTGCGCTTCTATATAGTCTTAAATTTTTTAGGGTTCCGTAGTAAACAAGGAACCCTCATAGTTTCGCCATGTCCGTATATCTGTCTGTCCGCGGTCTAGCTCCGAGACTCTTAATACTAGAAAGCTGTAATTTAGCATGGGTATACATATTAATTACGCCGACAAAGTGGTAAAATAAAATCATGAAAAATATTTTTTTACTGTACCTCCCCTACACGTAAAGTGGGGATGTTTTTTTTTTCTATCCCATGGTGTGGGGTATCGTTGAAAAGGTCCTTTAAAGACATTGTGAGCGTGTGAAAACTATTTTTGGACTCAGGGATCCGTTTGCGAAATATTAAGCTTTAAAGTGCTAATTTTTGTTAGAGTCAAGTGTGTGTGTCCCTGCCAGCTAAATGGTTAGTTTTGGATATGTGAAAAAAATCACGACAGTAGTTTATATAACGAAATTAAAAGAAAAACTATCACAGCTAAGTAGGCTGTACAAGTTAATGAGTAATAATCGACCAACTCCTATTTGCAGTTGCAAAAACATGTTTTCCCATACATTCCGTATGGGAGAACATGTTTTTCAACTACAAAGTTAAGTTTTTATTTGGGATAAATTCATGCCAACTACGGAAACCTTCATTGTGCGTGGTCCGACACGCACTTGGCCAATTTTCATTTAGGTGTCGCCTAGTGGTAGTGAAAACGGACATAGGTGTCCTTATTGTAAAGTATCCGTACACATTCACACAGCTAGGCACGCCCAATGTCATACAACCCGTTATTCTTCACCAAGTCATCAACATAAAAGTTCTTGAGATAAATGCTTTTGCCACAGTCTTCCTTTGTGGGGGGTATTCGCAAAGCTGCCTTCGTATTCTGCCAAACTGCGGGCTTTTCAGTCCAAGTAGAATGTGCGGTGGAAACTTCGTTAAATCCAATTGATATACTTATTAATCTCTTATACCTATCTAATAAGAATTGTAGAAGCCATCTAATCTGAAGTATCAATGACAACAACATTCGTTAAGGCCCTGTCATGGAGTAGCTTAGTTAAAAGCCTCGAAACGACTGACATCGGAATTGCCAACCGAGGAAATTGAAAAATCCGTTTTTCCTTTTTTAATTGGAGACTGGATCGACACGAAAAATCATCTCCAACTAACCAAAATCTCATCCAATCAGTCGTGATGAAGAAACAAACGTCCGAACACAATTTCGAATTTGTAAAATTTGTCGGCATTTGTAACTCGAGTTGTAGCAGGTTCTCTATTAGCTTTACATGCACTTGCACATGTTCAGTTAGGTCACGTTGCCTTATCGATTTATTACTCAATAAAATCCCTTGTTTTATTTTGCACAATAGAAAGTACCCCTCTAAGGCCGTACGGATAGATCGCACCCTTGGTTAGGGGCGATGGCCGCTGCGCCGGAGTCAGATCAATAATTCAACAGTGCGAGACTGGGCCACGGGCCACCCTTCGTGTTATATTATTCAATAAGCTGTACCCGTCCGCATTCAATAAACACTCGCGCAACGAGAACGTCTTATCGGATTTTATTGTTTTCGAAAAGTAATTCTACGCCGTTATAGCGGCTCGGCGTATCATGCACTGGTAGGTATTACACTGAGAAATTTATTATAAGATTTTCATCTACGCTTGTCGGTACGCGGTCGCTCAGTGAGACATTCGTGAATCTATTGGCTGCAAGTAAACCGTTCACGCGCGTTCAGCGGCGCGCTCGTGTTATTTAGTTTTTTGTTTGTATTGTAATATTTAGTTCGTGAATAATGAGTGTGTCACTGGTATGGTTGCGTAGGTTGCCGAAGGAGGAGATCGCGGCGCGCGTGGCTGCCTTCCGAGCGAAGCTGTGCACCACCGGCGCTGGAGACAAGGACGTGCCGAAGGACGAGTTCGGGAGAGTTGCGTGAGTCATCTTTTATTTATCAATTGGGACTTGGGACTCCTCCAAGTGAAACTTTTTATTTATCAAAAGCTTAAAGAAAACACTTCCAAGAAAATTAAAAAGGAGTGTATAAATATTTTTTTAGTTAGAACATCCTTATTTTCTTATTTATTAGAAGAGCAAATAATTAATTCATGCATTAGCTCGTACTAATGATCATGCTAACATAATTTACTGCTTAACATAAATCTAGACGAGTAAAAACCGTCGTGCATCCAGAGTCCAGACTATTAAGATCACTTGCGCACGCGCATACTGTGGTTATGAAGTATTTTATTACAGTTATTATAATTTATCAAGGAGAAAAAATACATAATGTGCGATTATCGAGCATTCAATTTAACGCATTACGTTTACCTTCATCGGTTTTTATTTAGCAAAAAACGTGATTAATTTTCTAGTTGAAATGGCCAGTTAATAAGCTCGACGAAAATAAAATATGAAAATGTATATTAGTAATGCGAACATTAGTGTTCCATTTATAATTTTAGTACCTGTGTCACCAGTCACGTATGTCTTCACAGTTTTATATAGGAGATATCACTTGGGAATTGGGGTCTTCAAGATCGACGCATTCAATTTGTCAATTGGTGTGTCAATAAAACAATTTCTCGGCTCGTATGCGACATGGGAACTGGAAAACGTATTGGGATTTTCCCATGAGTACTTATTAGGTATAGATTTTAGAGCTAAAAGAATCTAAAAATATTGCCATTCGTTTCAAGAAACATTTTTACAAACGCTCAGCATTGCCAGGTAATCCAATTAGTCAATCCGATGCATGAAATTAACGAATTTCAGTTCCATTTCGGCTTTAATATGTAGGGAAACTCCAGCACTGCTAAGATGTGGGCGAAATAATTGCGGTTTTAATTAATTTGATTGGCAATTTACCACCGTTAAATTAATTTTCTCCGGCTATTACTTGTTTAATTAGATAACCTTGCCTACTTGTAACACTTTTGAAATACATGAGAGAAATGTCATTGGTTCATAAATGTGAGCTCTATTTTTAATTCCAACATTTTTTTGGCTAAGATCAAGTAGAAGTGTTTTAAAGATCATAGGTAGAATCGAAGTGGTGAAAAATAAGTTGAAACGAACACATCATAAACGACAATCTTCAATATCATAATAGGTTAAGGCATTATCTAGCCATCCTCAATGGGCGTCCGATCAATACATTCAAGCTTAAAATAGATCACGCAACTGTCAACTATCATACCAGGTAAAAATGTGCATCAGAAACTTAAGTGCACTTATCCATGCAGAAATTTTCGTCCTACATTATGTAATGCTTGTGATTTTAACTGCATATTTCAGCCTATAATATTCCCACTGTTGGGAAATCTGCGTTCTTTATCTTAAAGATAGTGGGCCGTAGTTCATAACCGACTATGTAGGCCCAGTACGGTTTTGGGGATGTCACATGTCTTCGAATTTTATCTTTGGTTTGCGAAATGGGCCTGCTCTTTGACCTCGATCTTGTCTAGTGGAAAGCGATGGATAAAGTCTGCGATGGAACGAGAAAGCCAGAAGATGCCTGTTCACTCTTGCTTTGAAACATGACGGGTTATACGTGAACACAGACGCTGGTAGAGAGTTCCACACTTTGACCGTGCGGATAATAAATGTGGAGAAGCGCTGGGTATGACTAGTCGGTATATGGAACAAGTGCGAATGGTACCTACCCGCACTTGGTCGATATACCGACTAAATGGTACCCACCCTGCAGTACGTCTATCTCTACTTTTGCTTTTTATGTATATACCTCAGTCTTAGCAATATAACCTTAGGTAAAATGTGCCTCAATACATTATAAAACGAAGACAATCTATTTGCGTTAGTCCGCTCATCTATTTCAGTTGCTCCACATCAATAACATAATTTATAAGCAGCGTATTGTCTCATAAATTTCAGGTAAACCTTTGACAAATATAACCGATGGATCGGTAACATTATTACGTGTTATGATCGGAGTATTATGGTCCTACTTATAATGGGATGTCTTTGACAAAATGTTTTAAATTCGGAGTTTTTATTTTCGAAAGGGACGTCTCTTAGGAAAATTACTTCCGGTTGTCAAGGCTATCGAAAAGGTCTTACAATTTAACACGTTTATTATACGTTAATGGATTACTAACGTTTTAAATTGATTACATTCTAACCAGCGATGAAAGTTGAAATGAGTCCCTCAAGGCCCATTTGCAGTAGTTTTAAAATGTGTTCAGTGTCGATGTTATTTTAAGTAGCACTTTACTGCTGGAGTTTTGCCCTCCGGAAAACTCCCAAAGAGTCAACCACGGGTACATTATACCGCAATTGGGTAAACCAATTACCTCAGATCTCTCATAAGAATCGTGCCCGGAATTATTCTTCATAGATTACATTTTCTTCGTTACCAAACCGATTAAAGTGGGCTCAGTTAATCTGTTTCAACATGTTAGCTTATTGATTGAATATTTCATATCAGAAAAGGATCCTACGAGGAAAACCCTATGTCAAACTGATTTATACTGCTGTTGTATCCGTTTACATGATAATGGGCTTGAATATTGTTAAACAAAAATAACAGGTCGATAAAGGGAAAAATATAACGTTTCGCGAACATTTTATACAAAATTAACACTAAATCCTATATTTCCACGCCCAGCATCATAGCTTCAATATTTTTACACCTGTCCTATGTACTCCATCTAAACTCGCGGACCTCTCCTCACGTAACCGATATTCTAGAGTCCTTGCATATCGATCGCGGATGACGTCTGTCCCCCCTACGACCCACTCCACGCCTCGGTAAGGGGAGACACAGACAGGTCACAGGACTTTTAATATGTCGAAGTCGCACCCCGCTGTGCCTTGCTCTCGTAATTTTTAAGAACTAAAGGTAATACAGGTAGGGTTGCAATATTACGTAATTTTACGGAAAACGCTGGTAAAATACGGGTATTTTACGGTCATTTATATAAATTACGGTAAAATGACCGGCGACTTATGAAGTTTTCAATTTTAATTTGTACTGTCCTCTACTCTGCCTCTGCACATAGATGATATTATTATAATCCATGACATGGTGTGATTCAGATCTTGAATTCTTAACTTGATAATTAAGTTTTAGGGATTTTTAGTACGCTTGAGTCCCACGAGCCCAGATTTCTGTTTTTTTTAAGTTTAATATTGCTTATATCTCTGGCAAATTTCATTCAAATCCATTTATCCGTTAATAGTGAAGTAGTGACATACACATGATACACACAAACATACTCACTTCCGTATTTGTAGTGTTCTAGTGGGTATGACTACGTTTAATATGTTTTTTACTGAAAATTCCCATATTTTACCGTAAAATACGGTAAATTACGTAAAACAACATTTTTTACCGTATCATACCAGGGTAATTTTACCGTTTTACATCCCTAAATACAGGTTGCGTTACATTCTTTGGTAATATTTTAAGGATTGAAAGTACTCATGAATTTGAATAGTTTTTGTAAAGGGACCAAGAAGGAAATTTAAAAAAAATGCTGTTTCATACAAAAATTAATTTCTAATGAAAAAGTGTAAAGACGTGCTGTTTTTTGTCGCTATTTCACGAGTTGCCCCTGAAAGTTGTTCGTACAATATTCATAAGTACTTCTACCCTCCGAATTGCTAAAAAATTCCAAGTCAGCTTCAGTCTGTATATTACAGTAATAGGAGTAAAACATGCCAATAACATCGCACTAAAATCGTGTAACAGGCAGAAAATAAACCTTCCAAATAAATTGACAATTTGTATCCAATTTAAACGTACTCGTGGCACGGATAGGCACCGCACTTGAAATCAGATTTCCTACCTCGCCTGACCTAACTTGTAACGTTTCGAAATAAACTTCCCTGACCTAACTTGTGAGCTAAGAATAGTACAGTTATGTTTTCATTTCAGTACATTTTTAGGTCTGGAAAATGTCTGTTGCTTCATGCTTTCTTAAAGTATTTTTATCTTACACTAGCTGACCCCGGCAGACGTTGTTTTGCCAATTATTTGTTTGGGGTGGACAACCCTTATCACTTAGGGGTATGAAAAATAGATAGTAGCCGATTCTCAGACCTACTGAATATGCATATAAAATTTGGTAAAAATCAGTAAAGCCGTTTCGGAGGAGTAAGGTAACTAACATTGTGACACGAGAATTTTATATATAAGATTAGTAGTACACTTTTGTAATATTACCTACTAGCTTCCGCCAACGGCTTCGCCCGCCTGATATCTTTATAAATTATAGCCTATGTTACTCAGTGATAATATAGCATTCTACCGGTGAAAGCATTTTTTAAATCGGTCCAGTAGTTTTTGAGTTTATTCATTACAAACAAAGATACAAAAAAAAAAAACATTTGTGCAATTCACACGTGGTAGAAGTGAAATCTTCAAAAATTTTGGCTTCAAGAAAATGATTAAATAAAAAAACATGTATGACAGAATTGTTTCTCTTTAAAAGTTCTAAAAAAAGTCCGCAACAGCATACATCACGCTTTTATCAGTAAAAGTGGAACTTTAAAACGTTAGGTAAAAGTACTGGGTCTTATAATCTTATTCCCCCTCATAAAAACTGCGATATCTCCTGAGATATTCATTGAAATCGAATGATGTAAAGGGCAACTTTGTTTTAAATTAAATACTTGTGACGAATATTGTATTTTTTAGTATAAGGATTAATATCATGTTTGTAAAAACACCTTCGCAAATAATGCATTATTTTAGAACAAATTTGGTTAGCATAAAAAAGGTTATAGTGAGCCAACCTTAAAAGATAGACATATGCTGTCGCGGACTTTTTTTTAGAACTTTTAAAGGGGAACAATTCTGTCATACATGATTTTTGCGAAACTTTAACCGTTTACGCAGCGCACGCAGCGGAAGCTCTCAAAAGGAAAAATAAAACCCCCGATTTTGAAACATTCTTCATTGGTGCTCCGCTCCTATTAGTCTTAGCGTGATGATATATAGCCTATAGCAATAAATGGGCTATCTAACACTGAAATAATTATTCAAATAGGACCAGTGGTTCCTGAGATTAGCGCGTTCAAGCAAACAAACAAACTCTTCAGCTTCAGAGAACTGTCGCTTTTTCGTTTCATTGATTTTCAAATCACAACGATGCTAAAGAAGTTTTCACATACTGTGCCATACATTTTGATTCAACAGCTGTTCCATACATTTTGACCGCGTAGGTATTGCACTTTTCTATGAAACAGCAGATTTTTATTTTAATAACCGACGAAAAATTTCAACGTAGTGGGGTTCAGAATCATGTACTGAATCCATGGTTTCAGTTTTCACGTCGATGTCCCTGCCACCCTGTATTATATTACCACTATTTCACATCATTAACTTGCGTGTTTAAAACACTAAAAAGCACTAATATATGAAACAATAAAATAAATAATATTAAATTATATAATACTCTTCTAAAAATATCTGTTTTGAATTGGTGTCAAGAGATCTATGTATATAATTGAGTCAGTTTTATGAACAGCGTCGTAACATAGTTCCAGTTAATTAAAAGTGGCCATGGAAATTTTGATTTCAGAAGGTGGGGCTTACCAAACCAATACACTAATTGATTTCGTTTTAGCTTGCACTAAATACTTATTACAAACTAGCTGCGCTCCGCGGTTTCACTCACATAAGTATTGATCTCGTGGGAATATCGGGATAAAAAGTATGTCCTAACCCAGGTCATGGTTTAGCCATGTGCCAAATTTCATCCAATATCGTTCGGCCGTTTTACCGTGAATGCGTAAAAAAAACAAACTCACTTTCGCATTTATAATATTACAGTCGAACCTGGATAAGCGAGAGTTCAAGGGACCCCGATCTCTTTTTCGCTTATGGAGGTTTCTCAGTAACTCGAGTTTCTAGCTTATAGAGGTACAGCAGCAGACTTTCTCACTTATAGAAGTTGAAGCTGGTTGGGAAAGGTAGAGAGGAAAAAAAGCAATATTTTTTCCACTACATTTAAGAATGAGTCATAAATAGCAGATGTTAAATTACACTCGACTGTCGCTTATAGAGGTACAGGCAACTAGCAGTCTCAATTATAGAGGTCCACGAATGTAAAACGACTTTCTCTTATAGTTTCTGTTTCTTACTTATAGAGGTTTTAGACGGTTAAAATGACGGGACCTGGCAATTACTCTCATTTATAGAGTTTTCTCGCTTACCCAGTTCTCACTTACCCAGGTTTGACTGTAGTTAGGATGCTGTTTTATTTTAATTAATATCCGAAACATTAAGATGCATCACGCATTGTTAACAAAACTATAACAAAAAGCTCGCGTATAAAACAAACGTAAAAGCCCACTATTAACATTTCAAATTCTAACAAATCATAACGTGCCCGCTATAAAATCCGAGCATGTACAGAATTTAGACACATTTATTTACTAGTCACGCGATCGTGAAACAAATGAGCGTTGTGACGGACGTGTATATCGTAATTAACGGGAGCGGCCGCGGGATAGGCCTAGTGCGTGCCAAAAACCGCGCCTCCGTACTTATGTATAACTAAAGATACTCGTACCCGTGATACATGGGTATTTGGCACAAGACGAGACCCGACTGCCAGGATCAACACTACGATTGGCACTCTGGCACTGAGCGATCAGGCAGGTGCGCATTGTACGCTGAACTATAATAATTCTCATTTTCGGATGCTTGCGCTCGACTGTGGCAATTATTACTTGTCAATAAAAATATAGGACCGTTTTATCTTCTGTTTCGTTATGAAAATACACAAAAAAAATGTGTTATGATGTGTCACTGTTTCTATAAAGCTTTCATTAAATTTTGAAGACTTCCTATTACTATGTCAGTTGATGAAGTTAAAACGGTTGCAAAAAATAAGAATTATAAAAAACCTGCCGTGTGCGAGTCTGACTCGAAGGGTTCCGTACCACCGTACAATATTTAGCAAATAATTGAAAAAACTAAACGAAGAATAGTATTATTTTTTATTTTAAATTTTTTAAATCCCAAAGATAAATTTGTATTTCATAATTATACTATGAATTACAAATCTATTTTTTGCAGTTGCAGAAAATCACCCATATTTAAATAAAATACCTTATGAGTTTTAGTATTTTTTATTATGTATATGTACATTGTAGTATATGGTACATATACGGAAGTTTCAAATTCCAAACTTGTTTGATTGTTGAGATAGACCTCGTACAAAAATGGTCTAAAACTGAAAACTTTTACCTATTTCTTAATTTTTGAAGATGATTTTTTTTAAATTATATTTGTTCTCTACTCACTGAGCTCTAGACAATGACACCACATCCCAAGGTTAGATTTTTTTTTCACAATCAAAAGTTTATTGTATAGAGAAAAATTATGTCTCTACAAGGGTGTAGAAAGATAATTTTTAACTTTATTTAATTTCTATTATTTGTTTTTATAGCGGCAATAGAAATACATTCATAATCTGTGAAATTTTCAACTGTCTACCTATTACGGTTCATGAGATATAGCTCGCTGACAGAAAGACAGACGGACAGCGGAGACTTAGTAATAGGGTTCCGTTTGACACCCTTCGGGTACGGAACCCGAAAAACGAATGAATACCCAGTGTATTCATTCGTTTTTAGGGTTCCGTAACACTGGTGTTTTTACCTAGCGTAGGAGCCTCAGGGCTTCACTTTGTTTGGACACATTTTTTATCCCAATAAAGAATTTATTTATTGCTGCCTCGTTGGTCTAGTGGTCGCAAGCGCTACTGCTGATCATGAGGTCCTGGGTTCGATCCCCGGGTCGGGCAAAGTGTTATTGGGTTTTTCTATCTGAAATTTCTCAGTGGCAGCTCGGAGTCTGGATTTGTGCCCGGTTGGCGGCAATAGGCTCGCCCTCTATTACATGGGACTTAAAAATAACTGGCGAAATGTGGGTGTACCTGCTACAGGGACACCTCTTCTGCCCTACCCTTCGGAGAAACAAGGCGTGATGTTATGTATTATTAATGGTAGTTTTTCATAAAAGGTTTGATTTTTCCCTAAAAAACTGCACGCAACTAAATAGTTAAAACATAATACATAACTTTCCTATCTTGATTGCGTGCGTAAAACGCTTTGGTTCATTTAAATATTTTATGTTTCTAGTTAGCACATATACAGGGTGTCCGGTAAATTATGGATAACCTTGAAATAGTTATAATACGGCCGTTCTAAAAAAAAAACTTTTTGAAGTGAAAACTTCTTTAGGCGCGTTGGGCATTTTTGAGATGGGACTAAACCATTGATTTCGCGACACTTACCGAATTTACCGTCAACTTGGAGTAAAAGACATCAACGCGTTGATTACCGTGGTGTGTGGAGTAAAAGGCATCAACGCGTTAATTACCGAGGTGCCGATTTTTTTTCAAGTTTTCACTTCTATCGGCACTCCCGGAGTGCCACTGTTTATTTTTTAACTTACCTTTTTACCTTATTTTACATTCTTCGTCACCACGACCACACATATATAAATTCGTTGTTGTAATATTGTACGTTGACTATCCGAAAGAGACGCAGTAAATAATGTGACTAGGAATTGCACAGTATTTTTCACAGATTTTTTTTTTTTTTAAAGTTCTACTTGGGATATTTTTTATTGTGTTTTGCCAGTACTGCCAGAATGTCTATTATATGCTATTTCAAGGTTATCCATTCTTTACCCGACACCCTGTATAATAATTATTTCAATCACAACACGATGTAAAACCTGGTTGTTAGGCAAACTTTTCCTAATGATCCAATTAACTGTATAGTTCTTTGTGTGAAAGTTAATTGTTTACCTCCATTCACGGCAGAGAATAGAGCCCTCTTAAATATCACTAGACCAAGGCTGCTCAACCCCAGGCCCGCGGGACACCTATGGGCCCGCCAACGCATTTGAATTGGCCCGCTAAAAGCTATCAGCGGTGATAGTCTTTTGAGAATAGATTTCAAGACTTCAAACCAGATTTAAAAAATATTTCGCATCTCATGAAATGAACCCATTCTCAATTAGCCAACAATAAAACATATTTTCAGACTTGATTTTATTTCGGATCTCAGATTTGTCCCCAAATATTGATGTTGTTAGTATAAAAATCTCTTCAAAGGTATCACCAAAGTTAGTATGCTATTATTTAATTTTAATAGCTAGGTAGGTATCAACCATAACTGTAGGCAAGTTTTATTTACTAGATGGCCCGCCGGCTGACACGGAATTGGTTGGGCAGCCTTGCGGAATGCCGAGGATCCATTGTTTTTATACATCTAAACGATATACCTACGGAAAAAAATCAACATTCTTTCATCTAGCGAACGCATTGTAGGCACTGCAAACGTAATGCTAACGCCGCGTAGATTCTGTGCAAACGTAATGCTAACGCCGTGTAGACTCTGAGCAAACGTAATGCTAACGCCGCGTAGACTCTGTGCAAACGTAATACAAACGCCGCGTAAACTCTGTGCAAATGTAATGCCAACGCCGCATAGACTGTGCAAACGTAATACTAACGCCGCGTAGACTGTGCAACAAACGTAATACTAACGCCGCGTAGTCTGTGCAAATGTAATGCCAACGCCGCATAGACTGTGCAAACGTAATACTAACGCCGCGTAGACTCTGTGCAAATGTAATACTAACGCCGCGTAGACTCTGTGCAAACGTAATACTAACGCCGCGTAGACTCTGTGCAAACGTAATACTAACGCCGCGTAGACTGTGCAAACTACTGCAAACGCTGCGTAGAACCCTGTGCAACGCTAACGCCGCGTCACCGCAACGCTAGCAAGACCTATCATTAGTGCGAAGTCTACGTGGTCTCAAGTCAACGCTGATGCTCGATATACTCGCGAAAATATTTACGAGTACATATATAAAAAAAAAACCACGGCTACCAACAAATCGGGTCAGCGTTTATTGTAAAACATTTTATTATTTTCGTTATCGCAACACGGGAAACAAAACTGAACTCTAAAATGTGTTTTATTGTTTAAACTAGGTCTTGTTGATTTGGTTCACGTTTCTCTCACAAATCACTTGGCAGGTGTAAATGTATAAATTGTGTAGGTACTTCAAGCTTGGAGCACAAACTTTATGTAAGGAATTGGCTTCCATACTTGTCCATACTAATATTTAAAATAATAGGTAATATTGCAGTTCATAAACCAAATTGACAATAAGACTGTATTAAATAACGCCTATACAGTTAAATGAAAGCAGTGGCACTAGCTAGTATGAAAATTAAATACATTCTTTAGATAGGTACACAACATACGCAAAATTCAAAACACGTCTAATGCACTGAGATTACTAGCAAGATTGATTTACTATTGCGATTTGAATGACCGTGCCGTCGTGTTTGTTACAACGACACCCCTAATTAATTATTAGCTAATTACTTACTCTACGTTACAACCAATAAATTACTCCTAGGAAACTACTCTAATGAACTGCCGAAGTGAAAGAATTCCAACAATTTTACAATGTAAAAATAGTACTATCGATCCAAAAATATTCTTTTAGATGTACAGTTTATTCAATAGCGTGTGCATACGTACTGTTCAAGAATAGAACTAAAGACGCCGCGATATTTTATGTCGTGAGTAAACAGGCGCGACCGCGGATAATCCGATTTGATACATCACTACTAGTATGTACTAATAAGATGACTTTTATATGGAACACATGTATAATAGAATATTATAATGGATGGGATGCCTATTAAACTGTCGTTGTAAACAATAACTTTACTAACTGCGCAGGTACAAATAACCAATAATTGATTAGACATAACCAAGTTCATTTCCTGAAGAACGGCAGAAGAATTGAAAATATTTCAGCAAATGAGAATAAACGACTTGAGGGTTGCACAAAAGGGTGTGGGGGAAAAGCCCTTTGTGTGGTAGTCGCGACAGGGCGCGTATCCGATGTTTGCGCAGGCTGCGCGCGTCGGCGTGCTTCCTGTTATGGCGCCCGACGCCCCGCAGTAGCGCCGCCGGCCCGCTGCCGGCCGCTCAGAATGTAGCCTCTACGCTCCTCTGCTCAAACAAGTCTTCCGCGGCCAGCCGCCATGCATTAGTCTAAGAAAAATATTATTAGGATTAAGAAAACAAGTCTTCCATTAGTTAAGTAAGTAGAATAAGATGCAAAGGGGCAGGGCTCCGCGACGCGACGCAACGCAAAATAATAGGGTCGTGTTCGAACGGCTGTGGCGCGGCACGTTCCAGGCCGTTCTGGCGGGCGGGCGCCGCGGCCGGGCCTCCTCGCTTGAGCCCAGCACGGACGCGGCGCTAGCCAGCATGGCGCCGCCGCCCCGCGCGCCGCCACCGCTCGCGCTCGAGCCCGCGCTCCGCACCATCCTCGAAGGCCTGCGCAATTCGTGCTGCTGCCACTGTAACTGTTCCGCGACAGATCGGAACAACTTTAACGACAATTTGCAGGTCTGTCTCTCCAACGATGAGGAGAGGAAGTCCATGCGATCCGTCATAAGGTGTGCACGAAGTTTTATCGATTACCTTGTAGACCATTGTACTTATTTGGGTCAGCACCTAACGAAAGATATGCATTCCATTCCACATTTAATTAAAAGTTACATATTTGCAGTACAAACAGGTATTAATTGAAATTGAAATATACACGATTTCACACGTTTTAGATATACTTACTATGCGTAGATCATTGATTGTATGCAATGTCAAATGTCAAGATTTATTTTTAATAAAAACATTGGTTTTAGTTGAGATTGTCATGCTAAAATTATACTGTTTCCCTATTTTTAGCGCACTTAGGTGCTGTGCAGGTAAATATGTGTTGTGTTAGAAGGATTTTATTTAATTCTTACATACAAAATAGTACTTACCCAGTAGATTAATAGTTTTGTCGATATATTCCCAGGCTGATGAATGCGGTCGGCTATATTGTATTGTTGTTTGTCAGCGTTCGCGAGACGCACGCGGTGGCAGAGGCGCAGCAGGAGAAGAACGCTCGTCTGCGGGACGCATTCGGCATCTCGCCGCGCTTCGTGGAGGGCTCGAGCTTGGACCCAGAGAGGCGCGCGCGCGACCACGCGGCACGCTACCCGCTGGTCAGGACGCCGAGCCATGAGCGTGATGACCATCCGCCCAAGAGGAAGAAAAAGAGAAGGTAGGACACACTATTTTTTGTAGTATAAGGTCCCATAAGCAAAACGACCTTTAAGTACTCGTTAGCATAATAATTATATTTTTTAACAAAACGTTCTTCAAAATTGTCCAAAAAATATAGGTAAGATTGGAAATGGTACAGCCATAACACAAAGAAACATGCTGTTTTGAAATGTAAAAAATTTCAAATAATATGACTAATGAATAAAAAATGACTATTATGTCTGCCTTTCACAATGGACATAGGAAGTCTCGCGATACCAAGGAGCTGCTTCTCATTGACATGATCATAAGATCACCAACAGATCCGTCGATCCGGGAAAAGTCTGTCGACATTTTGACTAGATTGTAAAAAGGCCTTTGACTCAGTGACACATGCAAGTTACGGCTCGTGAGGGTGCTATAGTTAAATAAAATAGCTACAACTTCCTGGTGCCGTATGTGTAGAAGTAGATATAAGTACAATCCCTCGTTATCCAGGAAATCTGTAAATTCAGGGTAACGGTGAGTATCAGGATTGAGCGAGGAATGCCTCAGGGAGACAGTTTGGGCTCACTTTGGTTTTGATAAGCACTTCACCCTGCTAGTTCGGGGTTTGGCTATATATGATCTAATAGATCTGGTAATTTCCCATCTGCTTTATATGGACCGAAACTGTTCATCAGCGTTCCCGAGACGCAAGCGTTCTCGGATGCGCAGAAGGCGAAGAATGCTCGGATGCGGGATGCTTTCGGCATTTCGCCGAGCTACGACCGACGCGCAGAGCGGCCCTCATCCTCCAGATCGCCGAGCCCTGACCGCGGCAATCACTCACCCGAACGGGGGAAAAAGAGAAGGTATGAGTCTCGCGGTACCTTCTTTTTTTCTTCCTCTCCTTCATCCATTGTAAAAGGCAGATGGATATTTCTATTCCATTTATTCTTGTGTTTTTGCTGTTGTTTTGCTGTCTGATACTGTATGACGCTTTAACGAAAAATAAATGTATTTTCTCTCTTTTATTCTTCACTTCTGAACGGATTTGGATGTTTGGCACACAGATAGACTATGACCTGGAAGTACTCACAGGGTGCTTTCTCGGTTGTAAGTTCCACGCGGACGAAAGCGCAGGCAAAAGCTGGAGATAGATAAAATGTATATAGCTCCAGCTTTTGCCTCCAAAGTAAAACTTACTTTTTCATTCGTTGTGTTATCATGACTGAGTTTATGACTGTACCATTTCTATTATTCTTTTTTAGAACTATTTAGATCATGGGTTCTTTTACTACTAGGGAACGACCTAACAATATTTCTTAGCTCTATTAGATAGATTTGCTTATGGGACTTTATTATAACACTGGATGGAGCACACTTTTTACACATAAATGACAACCAACCTAATCAATCTAGGGTTTCTTCTAAGTCCAAAGCAATGTTATAACTAAACCAATGTTCCATGTTGGATCACCCTGGATCGAAGGACCAGTCTTCTTCTTTTCGTGTGTCGACTACCTGGCGTCAGAGTTTTAAAGCCACCCATGGGTTTCTGACTTGGCTTCACGTGCCGTCGAGAAATATCTCTCAGGCCGGTTTCCTCACGATGCTTTCCTTCACCGTTTTTGAAGCAAGTGATAATTAGGACCAAGGACCAAATTGTATTGGGAGACTTGTAATGTAAAGTCTGTGAATCTTTATTCTCGATCTATTTACTTTAAAATAAAACGGCCATCATCCAATGAGGGGTTTTCATGAAAATTCACGGCACCAGTTGGCACCACTTTGACAACAGGTCTTCCATTTCGATAATGAATATAAAATATACGACGACGTTCATCATTCAGTCACGACTAAAGAAAATATAGGCGCTTTGGCACTTGACAGGTGCCCGGACCTGACGTCTCAGTGTTGCCACCTGGTGCACGTCATTTTAGAAAACCCTCATTACATTGACTATATTCTAATTAAGAAAAACACTCCTCTTTTTTTATACTCACGCAATCCAATTAATATTTCAGTGCGTCACCAGAAGCTAAGAAGTTGAAGAAGAAGAAGTCCAAAAAGAATAAAAAGGAGAAGTAAGTTTCCGTCGTAAGCAATTTATATACCAAATATTTGTTTATTTATCTCTTTTTGTATAATTTTTGTAAATGTTGGCGTAAATTTCATAGATTACATTTGAACCCAGACAGGTGACGCTTCGGTTGTCAACGAGGCAAGTATCAAAACTTTTTCTCTTTTGCCTTTTATTCTTTTGTTATGAATTCAAGTATCAAATATGTCTGGTCATCATTTCAGTGAAAGAAAAATGTTATGGAACTTCATGAATAGGTATGGTATGAGGTTAAATATAAACTTTTATTATTATATGAACAACGTTATTTTTTATGTTCTTTCCGAATATAAAGATTTTATTTTATTGCTCTGTTTCAGCGAATAGAGAAAGATATAAAAAATATAATAAAGTTTTGCAACGGTTTCTTTTTATTTAATGAAATATTTACCTGGTAATACATATGCAATGCAAAGATAAGATGTGAATCTTATGTCAAAATACAATTATTATTTGATGATTACAATATTCATTATCAAAACATTTTTAAATTTTAATCAACCTATAATGACTAAAGGTCACATAGATTTCCACATTATAAAACATGTGTTATCTTATGTAATCATAATCAACCTTATAACAATTACCACCAACCTTATTTAAATTACCTTATTCAATTACACAGCTGTTTTCAATACGAAGTTTGTATCACCATTTATGTTGGGGTAACTATGGTATGTTTATTTGTCATAGACAAGATTCTGGCAAGAAAAAAAAGAAACGCTCCAAGTCGCCTGACACCGAGAGTTCGAGCAGCTCCGATGGACAGCAAGACAGCGACACCGGCAGCTCGGAGGATGAACGCCAGAAGAAGAAAAAAAAGGTAATTAACACATTTACCTAGTCCATATTGTAATGTCGATGCCATACTCTAGCTATTCAGATAGGAGTGCTGCAGTTCAAAGATTATGTTTGGTTCGCTTTAAAAGAAAAATGCTTAAATACATGTTTACAGATTCATTTGGAACTAAATTCTTAGCTTGGATATTTTACTTTTGTTTTTAAACTTATGTTGTCTCCATGGCAACCTGATATATGACTTCACATATTGTATAGTAAGGAGCAGCACTGATTGCTCTAAAGCACTAGATTGATCTTGGAATATGTAAAACATAATCTTTGATTCTTGAGATCTAACGTTACTACTCCGTGTGTGGGGGTTTGGGCCTACAGACTAGTCAGTGTACTGCCACACGATGCCTCGTTTAGATTAACTCGGGATTCTTCCGCGTGCCTCCAGCCACTCGACTCCATTGCCTCAGACAATGTTCCATCCTTCAGTAAACTAGTATAATGTTATAGTGACTTCGCAACGACCGATTAGCTCGAGTAGCACATTGCTTTCTTTACTTTTATGTTGATGTGTAACAAACACATTGGCCTGATACAATGAATTAAACATTCTCGGCACCTCCTTTGCATAAAATATTGGCTTCACGAATTTTGGTTTGTGTATAATTTCCTCACACGGCCCTGTCTCCATCCCTCTACTGTCGGACTAACTGTAGCAGCCTCAGAGATTTACCATTACCTTATAATTTCCGAGCTCCCGATGTGCATAGCTGGTCGTACCGCGCGACTTTATGAACGCTCCTCTAGCGGTCCGTGTGGGGCACACGAAACGTATTATTTAAATGTTATTGTCTTCTTACCTCATTTTATTTCATTTTCTGTAAATACAAGAAATAGCCAGTAAAAATTATCTGTTTAACTGTGCATCATTTCATAGGATAGCCATCTTTATCTGAAGAAATAACGTATACTGTAAGTATATCACAAAGCAATAACACTCAGTAAGACACTATGTTAGGTGATACTAAAATTATGTACTCCGTGATAATTTTGGTAATGCATTGTTAACTATCGCATTTGTGACTAACACAGAGATCTTGAGATTACATCAATGTGCGATCGTGGGTCCAAGTGTGCACAGTTACCTTATGCATGGTGTGTAGACTTACAAACAGATGGTGGTTTAAACTTGTTCGTGTTACGCGACTGCGTGTGCTACAAAAACGTGCTCTAATTGTGGACAACACCTATGATAACAGGACTATCCCATTGTTACGGGAAACAAATAAAACGATTGCAATTTAATTTATTTGTCTTGCACAACGCTTTGTGTCAAAGTGAATACGCGACTAAACAAATAGTCATCTATTCAGCGAGTGAGCATGTTTTCGTACCACACACTAGTTTATTAATATCCAGACTGACTGATTATTAAAATGTAACTAATCCATAACATTCTCCCTCTTCTCATTTAACCCAAAACTAATTAAGGATGCTCCACATGTTTAAATGGTATACAATACCACCACCGTTTGTTAAATAAGGTACGTTACCGAAGTGTTATATTTACATTTGATTTTTGTGTATTACATGTATTTATGATTAATTATGTTGAGCCGTAATGTGTTACTAACATATTATAATAAGCGAGTGACGCACCGGTGCCAACCAATCAATATGTTCTCTTGTGTTCCCTTCTATCTATCTGTTTATTTATTTACTTTGAGTTCACACTTCGAGAATGTTATGGATACGCTATTTTATAACATTCTATGAGATCGCCCAGAATAATACACTTCCAAACAAATTACATGTTTATTTATACTTGCTTCCATCAATAGCTTTAAGTATAATTTTATTTTCTACTATTACCTTTTGTTTGATGCCTCTACTTATTACTATTCCTTATTAGAATGCATGTGTACAAGTGATATATTTTTTCTTATGTTTCTTTTATTGAAATTCTTCATCTGGTTCATTAGATGCCCCTGAAGAATTTCTCGTGTAACTTTTAGTGTAATATGTTTATTTGCCATTACCACTATAGTCTATTGTATTGGCACTGGTGTTGTATGCCCGTCTATTGGAACCATGATCTTTACGCTTGTTGTCGAATTTTTGAACAGAAAAAGTCGAGCAGCCGGCGACGCGGCAGCAGTGAACCATCGAGCCGTGACAGGTGAGACTACTCCTAATATCCTGATCATGTTTATTTTAAGTTTCAGCATCGCAGTACTAATTCTTGTATTTTAGTTCCCCAGTGAAATACACAAAAGAGAAGCAACGGGATCGCTCCGTCGAAGAGAGAAACAATGATGTCCAATACAGAAAAACAGATAGGGAGCGCGAGGAGCGAAACAAAAAATACGACAAGCGAGATGACACGCCCGTGCGGGAGTCGCGACACAACGAGCGCCGGCGCGAGCGCAGCGCCTCGCGCACCGAGCGCGACCACTCGCCCGAGTACCGCCAGCGCTCCTACATCACCAAGATAGAGAACAAGAAACGTGACCCGTCAGTGGAGTCAGATCGACGCAAGGCTTCCAAGCGATCCAAACGCGACCGCCAGCGCTCCTCCCCCGAATCAGAATCAGAACCCGCCCCCAAAAGCAGGCAAGACAAAAGAAATAAGAAAAACTACACGCGAGAGTCTAGCTCCTCCCCACCGCCAGAAAAGAGGCGGCGGAAGAGTCCCTCTCCAGAATACAGGAAGCGGGAAGACACCTACTATAACAGGAAAGAATCAGTCAGAGAAATTAGTAAAAATCATAGAGAAGACAGAGATGAACGAAGAGCTCCCAGGAGAAGTGAATCTCCAAGTTCTAGACATAGCAGGCGCGAGGAGTCACATCCTAGGAAAGATAAAGATGCCAAATATGAGAAGAATAATAGAAATAATCATGATCGTCATGAAGAACCGCCAACGAAGCGAAAAGATAGGGAAACCAATGATGACAAACTGCGAAGAAAGAAGGATAGGAGTGTTTCTAGAGAGAAAAGGGATACCTCTCCAGAATATAAAGAACGGTCACCTGTCGGCAAGAGTTACAAAAATAGAGAATCTCGGAAGGACACTGAAAAATCGCATAAAAGTTCTCGATCAGAAAGAAAGTATTCATCGTCGGAATCAGAGCCAGAACCACCACCTAAACAGAAATCTGAAAAAAGTTCTAAAAATAAAGCTCGGTACTACAAGGAGAGAAGTGAATCTCCACCGCAGAGGGAACAGCGGAAACGAAGCCAGTCTCCCGAAAAAAAGAGGAAAGAATCCCCTCCGCCAAAAAGTAAAGCAGATAAATACTTGAAGTCAACTCGAAAATCAGTAGAAAGTAAACCTGAGAGCAGTAAACCAAGAAGGAAGTCTCCTTCACCAGAAGAAAGACCACGACGTAAAGCGTCGCCCAGTCGGTCCAAATCTCCAACTCCACGGAAAGGCTCAAAAAAGGAGAAGCGGAAGAGTGTGACGCCAGTCAAGAAGAGCAAAAAGTTATCTGAGCGTCGCACGTCGCCGGCGAGAGGTGAACACAGGGACCGCTCGGACAAAGACAGGCACCACGAGCGCAAGGAGGCGAATCACGAGCGCAAGGACGCGCACAGGGACCGCTCCCGGTCGCGCTCGGCGCGCAAGAGTCGCAGCACGTCCAGTCTTAGCTACTCGCCAGCGCGTCGCAGTCCTGAGCGTTACCGCGACATTATAGAAAAACTACCAGAAAAAGACAAACGCAAATACATCAAGTCGCCATCCGATCTACAACCCAAGAAGAAGAAAAATAAAGATTTGGCCGAGAACTACAAACCAAAAGCTGTGTGCATGCGCAGCTCGTCCAGCGAACACGACGACTCAGAGGTCGAGTTCCTGAGGCTAGACGACAGGGACCGACAGGAGGATTTAGATATCAAAGAGCTCAATAGACTGAAAGAAAGACTGGCTCAACTCGCTAAGGTGTCGGTGGAGCGGAGGAGACTCGAGGAAGAGGCTGCTGCCTCGACGTCGGCGTCGACGTCGCAGGCCCCGCGGAGTAATTCCAAGCCGGAGGAAACCGAAGTTGTCGAGAAACCCAAAAGGAAAAGTGTTAGTCCTACAATAGTAGAAGCAGTGAAAGAGAAATCTCCAACGCCACCTGTAGAAGTTAAGAAGAGTCCGGAGCCTGTTAAAGACACCCCTAAAGAGAAAAGTCCGCCGGTGAACATAGAATCTTCGCCGGAAGTGAAGAAGGTTGAAGAGAAGGCAAATGCGGCAGGAGCGTCGGGTGCGCCGCGACGTCGCTGGTCGCGCTCGTCCTCGCGGCGGTCGCGGTCAGAGTCGCGGCGGTCGCGGTCTGCGTCGCGGCGGACGCGGTCTCGGTCGCGGTCGCGCAACAAATCGTCTCGCTCGCGGTCGCGCAACAAGTCATCGCGTTCCCGCTCTCGGTCTCGCTCTCGCTCGCGATCTTCGAGGTCCAGGTCGCGGTCATATTCTTCGTCAAGGTACAGTTTTGTCTTTATTATTGTAATTTTTTTTATTTTGTATAGATTTTTTTTTGTGTTTTCATAAGGCGTAATGCCAAAAGGCACCAAAAAAATTATTCTTTTGATAAACTTTTTTATTCCTAGTGTTGTATATAATGTATGATATGCTGAGCTAACTCTGCCCCGGCAGAATTTTCTTCATACTTGATATTGAAATCCTGTCATAGAAAAATAATTTATAATAACCTACTGTACATCGTATAGAAATGAAACTCTTGTTCCAAAAGTATTAAAATCGTGCCATTATCGGTAGTGTTTTTGGTGAAACTGCTGAGTTTCTCTACTACACAAAGACAACAATATTTTTGTGCTGCAAAAATGTGCAACTTTTGTTGACAATTACTTATTTTTCTCAAAATATTACTTGGTTAAACAAAATCATTGGTGTTTGTTGCAGGCGGTCCCGCTCAAGTCGCTCGTCGTCGTACAGCAGTCGGAGCTCTTCCCGCTCGTCTCGCAGCTCCTCTCGCTCCACCCGCTCATCTAGGTAAACACCACCTTTGAGCTCTCCGACATATTACACTAAACTATTATTATAGTTGGTGCCAAATAAGGCAGCAATAGCGGTCATTGACCCACCCACATTTATTTAAATACAAGTAGTGTTCCCGATTGGATTTCCCTTCAGCTAAAATAACGAACTTCCATACAATTTTTTTTTTCTCTTTTTAACCTCTTTAGGGGACGAATCTGATTAAATTATTTAGACATTAGTGCCGATTCCCTTGTTCACAAACTAAACTAAATTTAAGTTCAGTGCATCTTTTTCTTTCTATTTAACTAAGAAAAGGACAGGAGATAAATTTTAGTTTAGTCCTGTCAAATTAATCAGCGCCTGTCACTACTCCATACAAGTTTAGACGTGATTAAAAACTTGCCTACTAAAATTACGTCAAATTAATCAGCGCTTGACTAAACTAAAATTTATCTTCTGTCCTTTTCTTAATGAAATAGAAAGAAAAAGATGCACTGAACTTAAATTTAGTTTAGTTTGTGAACAAGAGAATCGGCGCCAATGGTGCCGATTCTCTTGTACAACACGCTACTAAACTATCACAAAAATTTCTTATTTTTGGTTAAAAGAATCTGAAAAGCTATTCTGCAAACAAGATTCTCTAAACTTAAAAACGATTTAGACACCACTAAAATCGAGTTTGATAATCGCTAAGTAGACCATAGACCAAGATTTGTCGGAAATTAAATTAAGAGTGAATGAAAGCGAACGAAACAATCCGAAGTGCAAAAAAAACCTGAGTAAAATCAAATATTGAACTTTAATTGTTTATCAATAATTATTTAAATGAAATATAGGGAGCTTAGTGACCGCGTAAAACTAAATTGTTGTATATATTTTAATAAATGATGCAATAACCTATATTTGTTTTTATTATCTATGACCAATGTGATCCTGCTAAGGTTGTACACCAAAAACGATTTAGAACTTCGGCGAATTTTTTTCGGTTTGTTGTTGTTGTCATGTCAAGTGGTCTTCAGCATTAGCAAAGATTATAGTAATTATTTAGTAGGGAAGTCTTCAGCGTCTCGTCGAACTCGTCGAATGGGTTGGAACGGTCTCGCAATCTTTCCAACTGAACCCTTCCTTGATAGTTTAAAAAAAATTGTTATTTCTTATTTCACAGAATCTGGAAGTAGATTTATCCACTTCTTTTCCAAATCATAATGTAGAACATTAGATCTTCAGTAAAAAAATCCTTAAATGTTTTCACGAATGCATTTCGTGTTGTATTCTAATAAAAATAATTTTATCATTTATTTCTGCCGAATCGACAACAGATGCAATCACTTAAATGGTTTTTAAAGATTTTCTAAACTCACAAGTATCCAAACTTTCAAGAACTAGAAGAAAAATGTGTCTTTGTAAATTTTAGTTCATGACAACTATTTTTATTCCACACCTTTTTATTCGCGATTAATGATAGTCTGATTTAGTTTGACAATTAAAATTTTAGATGAAAAACGTCAAATTTAGAATAACAATATTGCCATTGGTGCCGATTCTCTTGTTCACAAACTAAACTAAATTTAAGTTCAGTGCATTCTTTTTCTTTCTAATTCATTAAGAAAAGGACAGAAGATAAATTTTAGTTTAGTCCTGTCAAATTAATCAGCGCTTGACGTAAATTGACGTAATTTTAGTCGGCATGTTTTTAATCACGTCTAAACTTGTATGGAGAGTGACAGGCGCTGATTAATGTGACAGGACTAAACTAAAATTTATCTTCTGTCCTTTTCTTAATGAAATAGAAAGAAAAAGATGCACTGAACTTAAATTTAGTTTAGTTTGTGAACAAGGGAATCGGCACCATTTTCATTATAATTGACAACTAAAATGATATTAGTGCTGTCTAACTATAATAAAGTTGTGTCACTTTATTCAATTTCAGAATGGGATACGTCCTTTGACCTAAATTTTATATTTTGATTTTTAGTCTTTTTTAGAGAATTTTGTGATAAGAGAATAAGTACCAGTGAGTTGTCTAACAGTGAATGAACGAAGTAAAATTTTGTTTACGCTGATTCTAGCTCAGAAACAAAGTCTATTAATAGCCTAAATCAATATTTATCGTTGTCCTCAACGGTTTTCACGAATAAAATCGACACATAGTTTGTCGCTCGGATTTGTACGAAGAGATAATAGGGTAAAGGTAATGACCGCTATTGCTACGTTAATTTGCGTTGTTGCAAATCACGAGCTCGCCACATATGTCTTTATGCCAGTGACATAAGGTTTAAATTGCAATGATTAAAACTCGTGAGATGTAGCAACATACTCGTAAGTACATACACCAACAATAAAGTTGTGTGTGATTTATTCCTCTTTCGTAATTTCAACATTTATTGTAAACGTAATAAAAATGTTTTACATCACTTATAAAGTTGACTGTGTTTTTATTTGTTTTGTTTCTTAACCAAATCACTACAGTACCTTGTGATATGGTTTTTATTTGTGACCTCGTTTTGATTTCTTGTTTAATGACACTAAATACTGTGTTATTTATAAGTGGTGAAATACTTGTTCAATCAGTACCACAGATTAATACAGATAGTTCACTCCGCAAAAGCATTTAAATAAAAAGCGACTTGCCACGACACAATAAAGTGCAATTTAGGTAGCACGGCGCTATTTACCTACAGTAATATTCGCCTAGATGTTGCCTCTCTATCGCGTAACTCTTATATCTTCTGACTACGTTACACTCACTGAATTGGCCCGACAAGACGGGCCCGCCGCGTACTTGTAGCTTCATACCTAAAATGCGGAGTGCGCCTTCTGTACTATTGTGTCAGTACCTTTATTGGGTTTGGAAACGTAAAAGTCTGGGTTTTCATTAGACTACAAACTTTATTGTTGGATATGAGTTATTAGCGTGTAACAGAAATAACGCTAAACCTTGAGACAGACGCTAGCAATAATCGAAATGTTTCAATCGATTCTGAATTCGATTCTACACAAAAGTCTTTCAAGACTCGCGTGTATAACGTTAGACGTTCTTAAATAGTCTATAGTTACGTCATACAAGTCCTTAAACGAATGACTTCGAAATGGACTTCGTGGGGGATCAGTGTTCGAGATCACAGAGGTGTGAATTCGGAAAACATTGATTTTTTTCATGACAGCTAGAATTCATGTCATACAAAGGCATCACGTGGATTCTAGCTGTCATAAAACACGCAAGGGCGTGAAGAAGAGTCAAAATTACGAAAAAATTAATGAAGGGATGTTTTTATGATATTTAACAACTGCACCGACATAACTATGGCTGTTTCTTTAAATATAGTTTACATAACTATGTCACATACCTATTTTATATTTATTATATCATTATTCAAAATGCAAGAAATGAGTTGTTTTCAAAATAGTTGGTCTTAAAAATTAGTATTTTGGAGAAAGTAGACAGAATATTTTTACACACATTTTCTTGACAGTTTTTTTTTTTGTAAATCAAATTAAAATACAAAACGAAACTACTCATTTCTCGACAAAAATAAAAAACAAATATATTAACATACAATTTCTCTTTCCGCCAAATGAACTCGGAATACAATCAATGCATGCGATTGGTATCGATCAGAACAATGACCGGCGTATACGCGGATTACCGTAGATCGACCGAGTCGCGTGCGCGCACGCGCTCTCGCTCTCTCTCCATACCGCGCCGGGCTGGCTCGCCCAGCTTCTTGGATAGGCGACGAATTACGAGGTATCACAATTAACAAGAACAGTGCTTTTAAATTGAATAGCGTCATGCGATGCTCACATTCGGCTACATATTTACACCCACTGTCACAAATACATGAAAAGTTCAATTGAGCCCACCATAATCAGCCTACAATATTCCTCACCTATTGTGACACAGGTCTCCTCTCTGTGAGACGGTTATACGTCGTAATCCACCACGTGAGCCCAGTGACTGATTGTGTCCAGCACGCCATTGTAAAATAATGAGTAAAAGGCAAAGATCGTGATATACTGAACACAATTCTGCTGGTCATCTATTTGTCGCAGTGGTGGTCTAAGATAAAGAAAAAAACATGTACAGATATGATGTCGTCTGCTAAAAGCACTGTGTTCTTGCCAAATAGGGATTTTGTAAGTGCAATCAATGATGACATTCCATTTGAAAAATTATTAGCTTCATTTTTAATCCTGTACAGTTTAGTTGTAAGCTTTTCAAATGAATGTCACGTTAACTGCACAGTGTGTTTTAACTTTTTCCGTGTGTCGCTTTTTATCCTGATTTGTAGGTGTGCTTGTTATTTTATTTTGCGTTTGTTGTCATATCATGGTAGCTACATAATTCATCTTAATACCATAATTATTTATGTTTGATGTTTAGAGGTGCTCCCGGGTCGATGTTACGAATTGAAATTCAACTTAGTCATTCGTTTTTAAATACATTTTTGCACAGTTTTGAAATTCTCAATATTTGAAAACATTGTATATAGTTGGGAAACAGTAATTTTCCAAATGTTGAGAAACATCTGTTGGAGAACCTTAATACCTACTAACACACGTATGTGGGTCCAAAGCACTAGTAACACCATGATATGGCATTTTATTCATATTCTTTTCCTTTTATCTATTTTGTTTTTGTTTTCTTTATAGAAAAAAGTCGCGAAAATATAGCACGAGTTCTGAAGACACGAGTAGTAGCTCCGAGTAGTGAAGTGATTGTGCTAGTGTGAATTAGTTTAAGTAATATTATGTATTGTATTAAAATATTAAGCCCTACTTTCACTTAATATATCGCTAAAGTCTTTATTATCTTTCTTATTATAATCTGGGTGTCCATGTCTGTATAGAGGCTGACTAGGTTTAAAAATCATGTATTTGAAATATCCCCATTGGCTGTGAAAAATATTGGAATACTCACTCATTGGTCAGTCTCTTTGCATCATAAAATAACAATATTAGATGTGTGCGTTCTTTTAATACTGATCATACTAACAGGGTGTGCTACTAGTTTTAAGTATTTAAAAGTATTTTTAATACTTTTACTTAATATATATTCTATAGTAAAATTCTACCTTTTATACGAATCACTTTATATTTTTTTGGATTTTTAACATTGACTGTTACAAAAATCTAATCTTTGTGATAAACTAAGCGAGAAACTCCAACTGGAATGGGAACATAATTAATTGTTGTTTTTCCTCCGTAGCGCACCCATAATAGATCTTACATACCCGCCAAAAAAATTCAAGTGTAGAAGAAGATAACGCGCCAATGAGATATTCACATATCGGGAGTTTACAGAGATGCCCGCCAGATGTAGACAGTGTGCTATTTATAAAGAACATGCTGCAAGTGTGTTTTCTGTTTCAAGATTATTCATTTTGTTTTATCACATTAAAGTTTATTGCGAAATTTATGTTGTTTTTATTTTTTTTTATATATTTTTTATTGCTGCATGGTAGAGAAGCTAGAAGTTGTAAACAATTTTGAACTATTTTAAATTGTAGATAAAGAAAGCTTTCAATTATGGATGTACTTTTTTACTTTATTATTTACTTTTTAAGAATTTATCAAAGGTAAGTTATTATTTCTAAATTGCATCATTCATGATCATGATTTAACAGTTTTTTTTTTTTGTAGAAGTTTGAATTAACATTTTCTGAGAAATAACGTTGAATAACCAAACAAAGTAAATTTTAAACTGTCTGAATTTTAACTAAATACTTACTTTATTTAAATTAATAATGCTATTGAAAATTTTCTTAAACGCTTTCTCATGTAGCATGTTCATTTAACTATACTAACGCCCATGCCTCTCCTACTAACACATTAACCGTGACAGCGCGCGCAAACGCCCCATCCCGTACCGGAGGCCGACGCCGTCGACGCCCACCTCCACCGTCAGCAGCCGCTCCTCGCATCACAGCTGGTCGCGCTCCCCACGGCCTGACAACAGAGAATAACTACCACGCTCACGATATCACGACTCCCAACACGCTTATAATATACTACATAGGAACCCTTAAAACTCAAGCCCAACGACTAATATTATGCACTTATTTTCACTACAATAGACTTTATCATCCCATATTCACACTCCAAAAACAAGGTTTATGAGGTTTGAATGTTTGGTCGAAATTGTAAATACATACCGCGTGTAAGGTAGCTAATAAGCCAAATTACATGAATTTTTGATTGATGTTTTATCAAAAAATAGATTTTAGGATATTTATCTAGTCAAATGTGCTTATTCTATCAATTCCTTATTGGAAACGATTACTTGATCTCTAAAAGTATTTATTTTGTTTTCTTTTTAATTGTTGGTAATTTTATTTAAATTATTCTTTAATTTATTTTGATAAGTGATGAAAATACTCTAGTCAAAAAACCGAGTAGGTACCTACCTAACTACTTTATTATAATAAAGTGCAATATATTTTATTGACATCTGATATTTACACTAACTTATTTTATTATTAATTTAATTCTACTAGTCATTTTACAATCGATTATTTTCTATTTATTGAAATTCTAATAGAATAGGTGATAACTAAATTATTCTAGCCATGTAAGCTATTGTATTGTAAACAATTGAAACTGCCTATTTGTTTCAATAACCTAAGCAATAAAATATGACGATATAATCAATAATAATACTCAAGTGTAACAGTAAAAACAGTTTAATACGAATATCAAAATATACACAGAACTTATACATATTTGGTTTGTATAGAGAAATCTCATCTTAATTAAATGCACTGCGTAAGAATTGATTTTGCAGATTTGAATTTAGTGACATAGTGTTAGGTAATTCCACAAAACCATGTATATTCAAGTAAAAACCTACTGGTACATAGATAATGGATGGATTGTTGTCAAATAAAGTTTCCTGATACAATAACATTATTTTTCTTTAACAAAACATGTTACTTCAGTCCATATCCCATAACCTGACGAATATTGAAAAATATATAAACATACCTCACACAGGACTGATTAAATAATAAAATTATCAATACACAAGATTAGATAATGGTCCTCCCACTTTACTAATTTAATGTTACATAACTAAAAAATTACTACTTATTCAAGAATGTTATAAAATGCTAATTCAACTTACAAGAATTTCAATAATATGTAATTGACCATTTTATCTTATATTTAACACCACTCTCCTTTGTGATGATACTGGACTTTTTTAGAAAATAGTAACAAAATGCATTAAATGCATAATTATTTTAACTTATGTTAGGACAGTGTCAAGGAGTATTACAAGTGTGCCAAATAGATTTTGCTTATCAGTACAATAACACTGTCCTATACACAATATCAATAAAATGAGAAGCTAAACAGACATGTTGACATCACCAGAGGTCATCAAATGCCTTGAACCCTTGATCCCACAAATTGACAACTGCCACTAACACTTGTAAATATTAATAAAAAGATTTATATAGAATGTTCAACATCCATCACAGAATATAATTATCATCCACCACCTTGTGTTGAGTATTAGTTTATTTCTTCAGTTCTTTTTCTGGCTCTGTTGACGTCTCTTAGTGGCCAGGAACATCGCCCAACCGAATCCCACAAGATTCATGAATAGTACTCTCAACTGTAACAGTAATTTTTTTATTTTATAAAGGTGGTAACTGGCCAATTGGTGGCCCACTGATAGACATCATTGGATCATCATCACTTCAGCAATATTTTTAAATAAAAATGTTATACAAAAGAAGATGAGCTTCACTTACCATAGGAGGCACAAATGCTAGGTTGATAACTTGGAACAAAGTCAGCCATTTCCAGTTAGCTTCTAAAATAGGCAAGTACAGAGCTAGGAGCTGCTTCAGTGCAGCTTTGTGGTTCTTGCCCTCAAACCTAGCCAATGTGTACAGTGAAAATGCTTGGATGATAGGTGCAAATATTAATCTTTCAAATAAAAGTTTCTTGGCCAGTGGGAATGCAACAACTTCTTCAGCGAAAAACCTCTCAATGAATTCATAAAAGTAATGTGGGATAGTGCCACCGAACAATAACCTGAAATATAAAAAGGAATTAATTAGTAAGATGATTGTAATAAAAACATGATTGCTATGTAGCACTTGGGTAGCATGCTTGCTAGGATAGGTGGGGGCTACAAAGAAATATTAATGCTTTTGATATACTACAGAAGTATCTACATCTTGCTTTTGATGAGCTTTATAAACTAAAATATCTGGTACTTACCCATACAGGCCGAAGGCTAGGATTGGATCTATCCTGATACTGTCACCAGCTACTAACTGAGAGGCAATGCTGCCGGCTGTACCCACCACGCAGCTGAAATTATTTATTTATACAATTAGCAACATTTATGGTCACAGGTCAGCAAAAACTGCAATGCAAAACAAGTTAGACTTTGGAATCAAACTTTGTACAACAACGTAATCTGGACAATAATAAGTTGACGACTTCTAATTCATAAATTATACAGATAACTTACCTTGTAATCGCTTTAGTTTTAATGGGATGTATGTACAAGTTTTGTAAATACGAAGCCAGCAAATTCATAATTGGTTTTGACAAAGCCATTTTTGCTTAAGTTCAATGAGATAGTTTTACTTTGAAGTATCACAATAAACTCTCCTAAGATCTAATTCGATTATTCTGCACGTAATTACAGAATAAACTGATAATGAAAGTATTTTGTTATCGTTATCAACAAACGTAGCACTCTTTCAAAGAGAATATAGAATAATCTTGTTTTGACACTGTCAGTCGCCACAGATGAAAGAAGTCTTTTTTTATCATAAACTAAAAGTCTGACTCTTTCCACGGAGATCATGTTTGTTGTCTGAGAAACAAACATTGGTTTCGGGTTCCTCTCATCTACCCCCATCCATGCTCAATACTTAATCATTTACTGCTTTCCACAAAGTGTACTTATGTGGAAACTTTTCACTGAGATCATTATGGACGGCGGATGGTGAACTATAGTTAGTTCTCCCGTTGTATACTGAAATATCCTTTACAGATGCTCTGCATTGATTGCACTGCAGTGCACATAGCGTTTGATAATATTAGGATGACGGTTTTTTTTTTTTGAACGACGTTTTCTGAAAAAGAAACCTAGCTAGATCGATTTATTGCCCGCGAAACCCCTGCATACAAAATTTCATGAAAATCGTTGGAGCCGTTTCTGAGATTCAGATTATATTTAGGGATAAATAGTTAACTAGCTTTTGCCCGCGGCTTCGCCCGAGTGGACGTCGGAAATTATCCCACGGGAACTTACTACCGGGATAAAAAGTACCTATCCTATGTGTCCCATGTTAAAAGTACCTACCTGTGTGCTAAATTTCATCCAAATCCATTCCGCCGTTTTTGTGTGATAGGGTAACAAACATCCAAACACAAACTTTCACATTTAGAATATTAGTAGGATAGTAGGATCAGATACCTACGGCATTATGTACCTACTCTGCGCTGACCATTCTTGATTCTACATTGTACGAGGTATGAGGTCTGAAATCCGAAAATAGGTAGGTAGGTAATGTACTGTTGTCTAATAATGAGCGTGCTATTTTAAATCAATAGGTAATTTCGTAAACCTGATTGCAGGGGCAGCAAGTCCTGGCTTCTGCTGACGCAATTTTTTAACCTTTAGGTACGATGTCCGCAGGACTTCCGAGGTTTTTGGTATGGCAGAGAATACGCTCTCGTTAAGGCTCCTGGCTGTGACTTCACTCGACAGAGTTTAGGTAAATTCTTGCGATGCTATGTTTGTGTGCACCGTTCACGCACACACGCCTAAACATCGAGCGTAGTGATCGCTTAAACAGTTTTGATCTTATAGACGGTATTTTGTTAAGTTACGTAGGTACGCTTATGAAATAAGTCTGGAATGTTTGTGTATATTCGTTTAGTATATTTATAACAATTCTGTTTTATATGGAATTTTATACTTTTTGTATGGAAAACATGAAAAATTATTACCTACATGTTGAGTTTTATTTATATATATATTTTTCATAAAGGGGGTCGAAATTTTCATTATTTTTGCGATAAGACACAATTTTCGAGATATAAGCAAAAGAACAGAAAAAAGATAAAGTACAGTTTTTGCAACTGAATGAGTTATTAATTTAGTGAAAATGAAAAATTCGCTATTGGTGCCGATTCTCTTGTATACCGAACTAAACTTACTAAACTATCACTAAAATTCCTTAATTTTGACTATGAGAATCTCAAAGCTATTCTACAAAATAAATTCTCTAAATTTAAAAATAATTTTGACACATCTAAATCGAATTTGACAACTGCGACTCCACACGTGATACCTAACCACGTGAATCTTTTTAGAGCCGGAGGCGCGCAGGGGGGGCAGCCTCGACGTGTTTTATATGGATTTTTCACTTTTTGTGTGGAAATAAGAAAAAATATTACCTACATGTAGAGTGTTAGAGGTTTAAGGGTTTTATAAAGGGTGTCGAAATTTTCATTATTTTTGCGATTAGACACACCGTTTTCGAGATATAAGCAAAAGAAAAAAAAAATATTCGGTACTGTTTTTTCATCTGAAGTCGAGGTGTTGGTGTGAATTTTAGTTCATGACAACCAATTTTATTCCACATGTTTTTAGTCGCGATTAAAAATAGTCATATTTAGTTAGAAAATCTAAATTTTAGGTTAAAAACGTCAAATTCAGAATAGCAAAATTGGTGCCGATTCTCTTGTCACAAATGCCTCTAAACTAAACTAAAAATCACCAAAATTTAGTTTATTCCTGTCAAACGACGATTTCCCATTCTGAAATAGACTAAAGTGACACAACTTAACTATATTTTAGTTTGACAGCACTAAGATGGCACTGAGATATTAGTTTAGTGAAAATGGCAATTTTGCTATTCTGAATTTGACGTTTTTAACCTAAAATTTAGATTTTCTAACTAAATATGACTATTTTTAATCGCGACTAAAAACATGTGGATTAAAATTGGTTGTCATGAACTAAAATTCACACCAACACCTCGACTTCAGATGAAAAAACAGTACTGAATTATTTTTTTTCTTTTGCTTATATCTCGAAAACGGTGTGTCCAATCGCAAAAATAATGAAAATTTCGACACCCTTTATAAAACCCTTAAACCCCTAACACTCTACAAGTAGGTAATATTTTTTCTTATTTTCCACACAAAAAGTGAAAAATCCATATAAAACACGTCGAGGCTGCCCCCCCTGCGCGCCTCCGGCTCTAAAAAGATGCACGTGGTTAGGTATCACGTGTGGAGTCGCGGTTGTCAAATTCGATTTAGATGTGTCAAAATTATTTTTAAATTTAGAGAATTTATTTTGCAGAATAGCTTTGAAATTCTCATAGTCAAAAGTAAGGAATTTTAGTGATAGTTTAGTTAGTTTAGTTCGGTGTACAAGAGAATCGGCACCATTGCCATTTTCACTAAACTAATATCTCAGTGCCATCTTAGTGCTGTCAAACTAAAATATAGTTAAGTTGGGTCACTTTAGTCTATTTCAGAGTGGGAAATCGTCGTTTGTGATTTTTAGTTTAGTTTAGAGGCATTTGTGACAAGAGAATGATGTGGAATAAAATTGGTTGTCATGAACTAAAATTCACACCAACACCTCGACTTCAGATGAAAAAACAGTACTGATTTTTTTTTTCTTTTGCTTTTATCTCGAAAACGGTGTGTCCAATCGCAAAAATAATTAAAATTTTGACACCCTTTATAAAACCCTTAAACCCCTAACACTCTACATGTAGGTAATAATTTTTCTTATTTTCCACACAAAAAATGAAAAATCCATATAAAACACGTCGAGGCTGCCCCCCCTGCGCGCCTCCGTCTCTAAAAAGATTCACGTGGTTAGGTATCACGTGTGGAGTCGCGGTTGTCAAATTCGATTTAGATGTGTCAAAATTATTTTTAAATTTAGAGAATTTATTTTGCAGAATAGCTTTGAGATTCTCATAGTCAAAAATAAGGAATTTTAGTGATAGTTTAGTTAGTTTAGTTCGGTGTACAAGAGAATCGGCACCATGGTGCCGATTCTCTTGTCACAAATGCCTCTAAACTAAACTAAAAATCACCAAAATTTAGTTTATTCCTGTCAAACGACGATTTCGCATTCTGAAATAGACTAAAGCGACACAACTTAACTAAATTTTAGTTTGACAGCACTAAGATGGCACTGAGATATTAGTTTAGTGAAAATGGCAATTTTGCTATTCTAAATTTGACGTTTTTAACCTAAAATTTAGATTTTCTAACTAAATATGACTATTTTTAATCGCGACTAAAAACATGTGGAATAAAATTGGTTGTCATGAACTAAAATTCACACCAACACCTCGACTTCAGATGAAAAAACAGTACCGAATATTTTTTTTTTCTTTTGCTTATATCTCGAAAACGGTGTGTCTAATCGCAAAAATAATGAAAATTTCGACACCCTTTATAAAACTCTTAAACCTCTAACACTCTACATGTAGGTAATATTTTTTCTTATTTTCCACACAAAAAGTGAAAAATCCATATAAAACACGTCGAGGCTGCCCCCCCTGCGCGCCTCCGGATCTAAAAAGATTCACGTGGTTAGGTATCACGTGTGGAGTCGCGATTGTCAAATTCGATTTAGATGTGTCAAAATTATTTTTAAATTTAGAGAATTTATTTTGCAGAATAGCTTTGAGATTCTCATAGTCAAAAGTAAGGAATTTTAGTGATAGTTTAGTTAGTTTAGTTCGGTGTACAAGAGAATCGGCACCATTAGCTTCAAGATTTTCATAGCCAAAAGTAAGGAATTTTAGTGATAGTTTAGTAAGTTTAGTTCGATATACAAGAGAATCGGCACCATATTGCCATCTTAGTGCTGTCAAAATAAAATATATTCTATAATTATTTCACGATGGGAAATTTTCGCAGCCGCCATCTTAGATTTACGTTTTGACATCAAAATCTGCTTTAGAATCCTCAAAAACTATGAAAAAGACACCTATGACGAAAAATCTGAATATTGTCACAGCCGCCATCTTGGATTTATATTTTGACCTCACTATCAGCTTTAGCATCCTCGAAAACTATGAAAACGATACCCATGACGAAATATTTTTAAATGTTCGCAGCCGTCATCTTGGATCTTTATTTTGACTTAAAGTAGTCTTCAGTAGCGTTAAAGAACTTCGTTCCAAAAATACTTCACTTATTGCTACAACAGCATATCGGCGCGGGCATATCGGTGACGCGAACCCATAACTTTTTCCCCTACCAAAAATCATTCAAAACTATGAAATCTAAAGTCAAAATATAACTAGTGAACTCAGCAGGCAGATGTTGTCCTGCGACAACAGCGCCACGCGAGTCCAACTATAGTTATGAACCACCCAAGTTACACAAAAAGAATTAAAAAAAAAAACATCTAAATCAGTCAAGCCGTTTAGGATAAGAAGAATTACGAACACACGTACACCGGTATTTTATTTATTGCCAGGCATGCAAAATTTTAATGTTCTTCAAAAACAAGCAAAGTACTTTAAAATAAAATGCGGATCAAAATGTGGTAGTCGACGTACAATTTCTGGAATATGTTAACATCGGACACGTACGTGCGTGTGTGCGTGCTGCGACGCAAAGTGATACGTCCTCACGCTGGGAAGGCCCGTTCGCTACTGACGGAATAGATTTTCCGCGATCGTTTATATAGTTCACTTTGCCATTTATTTACGTAATGAAGTAATTGTTTATTTATAAAATAAAATTTAGATTCTATTAAACAATTAACTTAAAATTAATAAATAATTTTTAAAATTTCTTAAAAGTGTTTCTAAGTATTAGAAAAAAATATTTATTTGGCTTGAAGTTTTGAGAAAGTTACGTTATTTCAACATTTTTTTTCTGCTATATTTTGTATGAAAGTTGAAAAAAGTGGTTCCCTATGTACAAGTAGACCATATAATGATGTTGAAGATATTTTTTAATTTTCAACATCAAAAGCAGTTTCTTCTAACGAAACGATCAAACGTCAGTCTCGCGTCATTTTTTGGAAAACTTGTTGCGAATTTTAGTGATTTCCCACGAATCCTTAATTTATTTCAAAAATCCCTTTCCCCTATGTACAAGACGAAGAATTGGACTTTTCAAATCACAAATAATTTTGTTTAAATTCTCGTCCCCTTTCTCACAACGAATAAACAAAATTGATCAAAATCAGTGATTTCGTGCGGTGCGGCGGCACGGAGCCTTAATAAGAGCAATGACGTGAAGGACGAAAGTATCATCTTCTAACATCTTGAATTCAGAATATGATTCGGATCTTAGTTAGATGACGCACAATGAAAGGTTCTGTAATTGGGATGAATTTAAGTATCCTAAAATCAAACTTAACTTTGTAGTTAAAAAACATGTTCTCCCATACGGAATGTATGGGAAAACATGTTTTTGCAACTGCAAATATAAGTTGGTCGATTATTACTCGTAAACTTGTAGAGCTTACTTAGCTGTGATAGTTTTCCTTTTAATTTCGTTATATAAACTACTGCTGTGATTTTTTTCACACATCCAAAACCAACCATTTAGCTGGCAGGGGGGGGGGGACACTTGATTCTAACAAAAATTAGCACTTTAAAGCTTAATATTTCAGATCCCTGAATCTAAAAATGTTTTTCGCATAGGTACTCACAATGTTTTTGAAGGACCTTTCCAATGATACCCCACACAAATGGATAGAAAAAAAAAACACGACCACTTTACGTGTAGTAAACTAAAATATTTTTTTCTTAATTTTGTTTTACCACTTTGTCGGCGTAATTAATACGAATTACCCATGCCAAATTACAGCTTTCTAGTACTAAGAGTTTCGGAGCTAGACCGCGGACAGGCAGACAGATAGAAGGACATGACGAAACTGTAAGGGTTTCTTGTTTGCTACAGAATCCTAAAAACACGTTTCTTAAATGGTTTATTTTTTGTCGGCAATAGAAACACAATCTGTGAAAATTTCAAATGTCTACTTATTATGGTTCATGAGATACTTACAGCCCGCTGACAGACAGACGAACGGACAGCGGAGGCTTTGTAATAGGGTTCCGTTTGGCACCCTTTGGGTACGGAACCCTAAAAACAAGCAAACAATATTCCTTATTTACTTATATTATTTATTTTGTACACAAATATGTTTACATTATGCAAATATTATAATAATTAATTAGATTTAAAATATATTACTACATGCCAGACTAAGAAAATCAATTCATAACATTCCCATCACAACACATTTTCAGTCACAAATTTTATTTACATAGTTAAGAAAATCGGTGTTATGTAAACATTAAACTAATATAAAATTTGTAAGTGTGTCGAATAAATAGTATAGCCAACCTGTAGCACAGTTAGTTAACAATATTATTGGTTTCTTTACAATCTTACTCTATAATAAATTTATTATCTATATTTTCTAAAGAATTTCTAATTTTCATCATAAAGTTTATCAAGCTGCTTTTGTAAATTATGTGATGTTACTGCTGGTGTATCTGGCACATGAAAATCTCGTTTAGAAGCAGGTGTACTTAGAAAGTTCATATGTTCCTTCATTTTCATGTACATGCTTAGAGCTTTGTTACCCATATCAGCTTTCAATGGCGAAATTGGTTCCTTCGAAACATTTGGCATTGATTTGCAAAAGACTTTTTTCCTCAAACACAAATTCTTTTTTGGTATCTTGTAAGATGGAGACTTTGAACATGACTTTATTACTGAACATGGCTTACTTACAACAGCTTTACGTTCTGGACTGAATTTCTCTGTTTTTATAACTTTGGGAGTCTCTTTGGTATCAGTTAAAGTTTTGTCTCCACTCTCACAAGGTTTTTTATCATTGATTAGTTTTCTGACATACTGCAGAGAAGTCAACTGTGACTGTTTAATTTTATTCAATGCAATGATGCTGTTGTCTATCATTTTCAAGTTATGTTCAGTCTGTTTTTCAATCTGTAATAAATCTTCAAGTTCAGTGCTCATTTTCCCCGAGTTAGCAACAGACGCTTTGTTAAGTAGATCACATAATGATACTATGACACTTTCGTCTCTCTTGGTGTGTTCTTTGGTATCCGTGGGTTTCTCAAAGCTCATGATGGTGTTATCATTGTAGACTGCTGAACTTTCCAATTCACTAGAGTGGTTGAAATATTCTTCAACATTTCTGTACTGTTTGAATGGAGTGGACACTGGTGGTGTGACTGCAGCTATATTCTCTAGTGTTGGTTCCTCTGCTATGGCTTTAGTTTTTTCTTCTGCATCATTAATATCTTTCTCGTTTTGTAAGAAGCTAGCGTCACAACTGGACTTCCATGATTCATTGGACATGGGAGTGTCAGGTACAATGGGTATCAGCTTTTTCTTTATCAGGGACTTTGGTTGAGGAAACTTTTTAATACCAGTCTGATTGGAGACATTCTCTTTATTTGCTAGTGTCATCTGACTTTTGATGGGCTTATTCACAACTGGTGTCTCAGCTATGTTGTTTATGCCACTTATTCTCACATTGGTATGAGCTGAAAGAAAATACGTAAGTAAGATACTAAAATAAAATCATGATATAGAAAAGTTATACAAGATATTATAAAACTTCCTATTACCTTGTAATAAAAATTGATACTTCTTGGGTCTGAATTCAGGCCTTGTGAACTTTGGTGATTCACGAGCCATTGTTACTCTGATGTTGGGTACAGGCTGTAATCAATTTAAAACAAGACTAAAATGGAGAATGCTTTTAATAAAGTTTGATTTCTTTCTGCCTGAAACCACCAAATGGGACTGCAAAAACCATGGAAAAAGACCAATATTATACATAATTTTTAAACATGACTAATGTGAACTTACTTTAGGCTTAGGTGGTTGAAAATTAAGAACTTTTCTAACAGGATTGTGTTTCATTTTCCCATTGGCTGTGTGGCTTACTGTTTTGTCAACTTTAACTGACGAGTTCCAATTCTTCTTCTTTGAACTTCTGGCCCCCTGGGCGAGTCTCCTGGGAGACGGTCCTCTTAGGGCTATAACAGATATTGAATTAATTGTACAAGTATGGTATGATAAAACTTGTAAGAATTAAAAACAATCTGGTATTATTTAATACCGGCCATTCAAAACATTAATTGTAAAGCTGGCATCCTTGTTTTCATAGTTTGTTTACTTACATGAGATTTCAGCTCTCATTTCCGCCATAGTTAGAGGCTTCAAATACTTTTCAGCGGTGTGGGTATTAACAATTGTTTGGCGTGGCTGCTTCTTTGCAGTCAGAGTCTGCATACTGTCTTTGGACAGGATACCTATAAGATAAACAATACAAAATTGTGCCTGTTATAATAAGCAAGCTTTCTTTCTTAGTTTCCAAAGAATTAGAGATATTTCTAGCTAACGTAGCATCAATTACTGATACAACGTTACTTGTTCTACTACATGTAACTTTGGAGAGTAAACAAACTTTGACTTACCGCTAAGCCCAGGCAGCAATTCAGCCATTGGCTTAGGTTTTAAACTCGTCTTTGTATCCATTGTGATAGATTATTATCATTCAGGCTCGAATTATATTTTAAAAACAATTCAAATAAACAATGAAAACATTCAAATATTTTTTTGTCAACCGTGTATTCTGTCATCACTCTGTCATGTCAAAACCGTTTTGATTTGGCGTGAATTTTGAGTTCCGTTATACGCAGAATCTGGTATCTGGATGTCTCTTCCACGGCACCATTTATTATTTTAGGAAAAATCATGAAATTTTATCTTTATCCTCATGGGAAAAATCGAACATTCAGAATAGCCGCAGTTTTTTTCAAGTGGTAATCTCGCATTTGATTACCAAATGACAATTCTATTCTATTTTTAGGATTCTGTATCCAAACAAGGAACCCTTACAGTTTCACTAAGTCCGTCTGTTTATCTATGTACTATCTAACTCAAGCGCGGTTTAACTCGGAGACCCATGGTACAGACGCCAGCACATCAAGCTACTACAATCTGTCAAATTTATTTAATAGATTTTCAACTTTATCGCTGATGTTTAAGGTTCAAAGTTGATTGGGAAAATTTGACAGTTTCGGGTAGCTTGATGTGCTGGCGTCTGTACTAAAAAGCTGTAATGGGGATTAAAATTGCCACTTGCTTATTTCAGATGGCGCTGATCTCCAGTGTCTTATAATATGACAGCTAGCCATACATTTTTGTAAACAAGTGACTTCTTTTACGCATAATTATTCAGTCCAGTTGCGAAACACACATATTTTACTTTAATTTACATAATATCACATCATAAGTGCTTGTATGTAATGAAAACAGACTTTAGTTCTCTTGGGAGCATCACCTATAAACCACTTTCTCCCATAAAAGGCTATAGGATAGCACATCATCTCGACAAGATATCGGATTCCAATTTTTTTCGGAGAGCTTTCTCTCACAGTTTTCTTCTTATAACATCTTTGGCAAATACATGGGTCCCCGTATTTTTGCAGTAAACAGCAGCGCAACTGGGCTCAGTAATTAATTATGCGTAAAAGAAGTCGCTTGTTTACAAAAATGTATGGCTAGCTGTCAAATTATAAGACGCTGGAGATCAGCGCCATCTGAAGTGAGAAAGTGGCTGGTTTTATCCCTATTCATCCCAACTACGGAACCCTTCACTGTGCGTGGTTGGACATATCATTTAATCTGTGTTTTATATATCACAGTAAGATAGTTAAATCCGTGATATAGTTATATCCCTAGGGATATAGCTATATCCCTAGGGATATAGTTATATCCCTAGGGATATAGCTATATACCGAAAATATAATTCTAATTCAAAATATTTTATTTCACATAAACATAAACGCACATAAGAAACGTCAGAAGAGTAAATATAAATGAAGTGGTTCATAACTGTCTTACTAGGAATAGAACTACGATACGAGCACGATCTAGTAATATAACTATTAGTTCGGTGACACACACTATCTTTACAGGATGACCCCAATACAATAATGGTTTGCCAACACACCAAATCATGGTTTTGTTATTGTTACTAGTTATTAACTGCTCATTTATTTTACCTCGATGGTCCTAGTTTATCATTTATAACTTCCAATTACATCTATAAATAGCTTTATGTAAGCAAGCACGCCCTTTGTGCCTGGAGGCTTTTATTTAGATATTTTCAACTGTAGCAATTAACATTGGTGCCGATTCCCTTGTTCACAAACTAAACTAAATTTAAGTTCAGTGCATCTTTTTCTTTCTATTTCGAAAAGGACAGAAGATACATTTTAGATTAGTCCTGTCAAATTAATTTGCTTTCATACAAAATATCGTGTTTGCATACACAAATGGCCTCTTTGTTGCGATGTTTTTGTGTAAAAATACACGCAAGAGACCTGGCTTTAGTTATACGAGTCTATGTACGGAACCTCCACAACCCTCGGCCGATACTCAGGCCGCATTCCGAGTTACGATAAAAGTGATAAAATCGTGAATCCAACCTTTTAGTCATGAAATTTAAGGGCTGTTGAGTAATAATTGGGACTATATTTGGTCGGATCCGCGATATTATCACTTTTAGCGTAACTCGGAATGCAGGGTCAATAAATTGTCAAAGTCAATGTCAATTTTCAAACTGTCAGCTTTATCAAATTATTATTTGATAATAATCGCATGTCACTCTGTGCAATATTCATTGATAGCGCCGGCCGTATTCATTAAAACTTCTTTGTGTTTTGTATTGAAAATGGTGACTACGATTGCGGTTGACGGGTATAAAGAGTTTGCAAATTATAGTGAAGCTATAGATCCAAATGGTCCTCCAGTAGTTATGTACTTTACTGGTAAAAAACTACCGTCTGGAGAAAGTTGGTGTATTGATTGTGTTGAAGGTACGTACAAGTTCATTCCTACGAAATTCGTCAAATTAATTCGATTGCATATATACTGCCGAATGTCTTGCTATTGTTTATGATAGAGAATATCTGACATTGATTCGTTTCTTCTACTAATACAGATTACACCTAAAAAAGCTACTTCTTGCGTAGAAAGAGGTCTATACGACCTCCTTCTACACTATCACGAAAATGAGAATTCTAAATAGTAAAAGTTATCTGTGATGAGAACTCTTTTAAATGTTAAATTGTTTGTTTAATAAGTCCATGGTTAAATTACAGTATTTTTTTGACACTAATAATGACAATAAAAATGGAAGATCTTCAAAATTATGTTCAATTTACTGAGTTCATTGATAAGTTACCAGGCAAAGATTCTAAAGCTTATTTCTTTTTCACTGGTAAAAGAAAAGATAATGGCCACAGTTGGTGTATTTACTGCCAACTGGGTAAGATGGTACAGGCCTACCACTTAACTGAGAAGGTGCTACACGGTGCGGGAAAGGTGTGGTGGCGTGTCGCGCGAGCTGTCTTTAGCCCGATGATGACCGTCAACACCCCTCCCCATTAGGCAGCAGATACTTCATGCACCGTCTCAGTTATAAACTAGCCTTGTAATAATATAGATCTTATTCTTCCTGATATCAGAAATCTTTGTCCACAGCTGAGCCTGTGGTGAAGGCTTATCTGAGTGATCTAGAAAAGAATATCATATTTGCTTCTGTTGATGTTGGTGATAGAGACACGTGAGTATTACACAGTGCCATCGTAGTGCGGTATATGTTAACCATTTATTTAAATGAAATACTATGACTTGCGACTAGAAAAGCAGAATGAGATGTAAAAACATAAACCATTTTATGATAGACATTTGTCACATTGTGGGTCTTAATCAGCAACCTACCTCACTTATAAATTTCTGTCATTTTCTTTTAGGTTTTTCTTATCTAATTTATTTTATTACACTCCATGTCTCCAGCGCATATTTTGTACACAGTAAACTTTCTCATATATTATCTTTTATCCAATTTCATGTTACTTTGCAGGTGGAAGGACAAAGCTTGCTCTTTCCGGACAGACCCCCGATTGAAGCTCATGGTAATCCCCACAATCATCCGTTGGAAAGGCGTCCAGAGATTAGAAGGTTCCCAATGTAACAAGAGAGAACTGCTTGACATGCTCTTTGAAGATGAGGACTGAAGGCGGTTGCGGTCAATAATCTGGTGGAGTCTTACGTAACCTTGTATATATCATGTATTTTTAAGGAAGGTGGTGTTTATTATGTATTAAATATTTGTACAAACTCATTTATACAGCTTTATTTATTCTTTTACTAGCTTTTGCCCGCGGCTTCGCCCGCGTGGATGTCGGAAAATATCCCACGGGAACGTACTACCGAGATTTCATATCTAATAACAGAGGAAAACGTCATTGACTCCTACCGCTGCGCCCGCGTTACTCCGCGTAATTTTGAAACTGTGATATCTTTTAAACTATTCATTTAAATTAAATGATTCAAAGGCATATTTTAATTTAAATTAAATTACCAATTTAACATATTATTTTGGGTAAAGGTTAATACTAAACCTGTCAAAAAGCTTCGGAAATAAAATTTTTTTTTTTCAAATTCTTAAAGATAATAATGGTTATTGTGGGTCATCCTTAGAAGATAGACATATGCCATCGCGGACTTTTTGTTGAACTTTTTAAGATAACCAATACCGTAGAACATAAATTTGATGTATCTTTTCCGGTTAACGCAGCGCACGCTAGTAAAGCTCCCAGTCGGCATGATTTTTTCCGACTTCCTCAACAATAATCGTCATATTTCAGCCAATTTACACAAAACCTTAATGAATTATACACTAAAACCTTCCGCATGAATCACTCCGTCCATTGATGAAAACTGTTTGAAAATCCGTTCGGTAGTTTTTGAGTTTATCGCGTTCAGACAGACAGACGCGGCGGGGGACTTTGTTCTATAATATGTAAGGATTGTAGTAGAAAAGTTAACACAAATTTTTTTATGACTTGGTATTGGTGTAACAGCTGGAAAGAACCGGGGTTGAAAAAAAAAACAGTTTTTTTTTTAATTTTATATAACGAACAGTTCAAAATGTTTAAAAAAGTGTTTTTTAAAATTATTTTTTCATTTAACGATTTATCATCAACAAAAATCGATCAGGCAATTCTAGACAATTTTAAAATTTATCTGAGGAAACATTTACAAAAAACGGTCAGAAACACACCCACTAGTTTGTGAGTGTGTATGTTTGTCTCTTCTTCACGCAAAAACTACTGAACGGATTTGGATGAAATTTGGCACACATGTAGTTTATAACCTGTATTAACACATAGCATTTAGCACTTTTTATCCCGATATTCCCACGGGATCGAGACTTCTGCGGGTGAAACCGCGGTGCGCAGCTAGTAACATAATAATCACAACAACGTAATACTAGTAGTTAGTAGATACCTAAGGTAGATACTGGTGCCGATTCCCTTGTTCACAAACTAAACTAAATTTAAGTTCAGTGCATCTTTTTCTTTCTATTTCATTAAGAAAAGGACAGAAGATAAATTTTAGTTTAGTCCTGTCAAATTAATCCTGAAAGACCTGGGAAAGACAGACTTGACCGTCAAGGAACGGAGAAATGGAAGGGATTGGAGGAGGCCTTTGCCAAAGTGCACGCAGAGACTCGGAACTGATAGGTATTGAATGTGTTTTGTACTACTTATATACTCTTTTTTTTGTGACTATATTTGTAGGTACCCTAATTGCGTAACACAACACAATCTGTTTCGATTTGAAACAGTTTGCTAATCCATTGCTGCATAAGTTGGAAAAAAATCTGTTAAACAACATAAATAACGCAATGAATGTTGTTGAACTGTCAAAATGAAACTAAGCAAAATTGTTTACGAAAATAATTTACGCAATTAGGGTACTGGTGTCTACGAGTTTTTATGCCGCCCATGGGTCTCTGACTTGGCTTCACATGCCGTCGGGAAATATCTCAGGCATGCCGGTTTCTTCAAGGCGTTGTCCTTCACCGTTTTTGAAGCAAGTGATAACTATACAATATGCACATGAATCGGAAAAGTCAGGTGCGTGCCTTGGGTTCTAACTTGAGACCTATAACTTGGCAGTCCGACGGTCACACCTAGTGGTGTGGCTTATAAATAAATTGGTACAACAGGCTTATTTCTGCAACTTTAGTCTGAGCGATTTTTGGCGTGACAAACGTAATTTTGAAAGTCACATAACTATAAAAGTCACGTATCTTGTCCTAACGTATCCTAATTAAATGATAAAGGGGTGAAACAGATAAAAAAATGCTTGTGTAATCAATATTTATTGCACAGTACTGATAACTAAACCATAGATTATTATAATAATTGAGCAATCATTATCTTGTAAGAATGTATTGAAATTATACAAACTGACATCAATAATTTTATTAATCCTAGCTATACTGTAAATGAATTTTATTAAAGACACATTGGTTGTAAAACATTAAAAAAATAATCACACAATTTAAAGAAAAACATTTATTCTCTCAACTGGTTTATATGTAATCAATATCATCATAATTATTATTCATGGAGCTGGAAAATCCCCTTAGTTTATTAACACGGAAAACAATAGGGTAAAAGATTAGTATTTTCCTATGATACATGTATTACATTAGACAAATGGGTGTCGCCCCCAATATTGGGAACGCCGTAATAGGGGGCGTTCCCATCGCGATAATTTTGCTATGATTTGTTTTACTCACATCATTTCATATACCTACCTATATTTGTTCCATTCCACATACCTTGATTAAGGGGGAAGCGTCAGGGTAGCCCGCGAAATTCAAATTTTCTTACGTTTTTTGCATTTTGCAGGTCAGTGTCAGGTTTTATGTTGATTAAAATATGATTCGCGGTCGTAACAAATACGGCTTTACTCAATTATAATCATTACAATTAGCAATACAACTCCATCAGTTAGCAAAGGTGTCAAATGTCATGATTTCATGAAATCATGACATTTGACACCTTTATCTTCTTAATTATTATAAAAACCTGACACTGTTCTGCAAAATGCAAAAAACGTAAGAAAATTTGAATTTCGCGGGCTACCCTGACGGCTCCCCCTTAAAGGCTATGTTTTCCAACATTATTGGAAACTATCACAGAAATGCTTCCGTTTCTAAATATGTATGTAAATGCATCGCATTTGTTCTTAATTTCTTATTTTAAAAACCAATTTACTCCCCTGTATCAGTATAGAACATTTTTTTCTTAAAACTAAACTTAAAAATAAAGGCCTATTCAGATATAAGCGATATAGGTAGATATCGCTGTCACGCTCGGTAGCGATACTAGTCCATTATGTGACTAACCGAGGCGGGTGAGCGTGACAGCGTTATCGCTAATATCTAAATAGGCTTTTAGATGGGATGTATAAAAGTATATTTAGATATCTAATTAACTGTCTATAACAATAATAAGTCTAATAAAAATCACCAAACTTACCAAATATTTGTAAAAAAAATTAGTTCTTTAGAACCTATTGCATATCAAAATACTATGTACCTACTTACAATCATTTTGCTAGTCATAATTTTTATATACTTATTATACCGTAGGTACGTATAATATATTTTTTTATGAAAATTCCAGTGTGACTAAAATGTTCGCGAAGCGGTAAAGTCAGTTGTGGGAAAATATGCGCCAGCGCAGTAATAATGAAGGAAACAGTGCTCGATTTCCTGGGGGCCTACCACCAGCTCAAAAGCAGTATTATTTTAATATTACTTCAGTGGGAGAAAGAGATGGAGCTATACGTCCTGTAGAGCTTCATCTCTTTCCTACACCGAAGTAATATGAAAATAATACTGCTTTATGAGCTAGTGGTAGGCCCCCTGTATCGATTCAAATGTGGATTCAAACATGACACTCCATTTCTGCGAGCCTATTCTCTACTTTGTTGCCAATACGAATGCCGTGATTGGATTTTGCTACTTCTGTCAACCAATCACAACTCGATCAATCAGCCTAGCCTTTTCCCAACTATGTTGGGGTCGGCTTCCGGTCTAACCGGATGCTGCTGATTACCAGTACCTACTTATTTTACATGGAGCGACTGCCTAAATTAAGTACACGTGTATAGCTTAGCCTTGAGCTGCTGAAGAGAGGCGATGATATTGATGATGATGACTTTTACAACCGTTACCGAATTAAACGCCGCATTTCTTGAGGCTACAAGATATTAGTTCTGCCGCTACAAGGCGGTGGTGTTACTGCAGGCAGGCGCGGCCGCCAGCTCGTCGGAGGGGTCGTCGCTGAGGTTGAGGTCCCGCGCCGGCACGGAGATCAGCACGTGGTAGTACACCTTCTTGTTGCGCAAGAACGCACTCTTGTTGTCAAATATCACTGAATCTGTTGGAATATGCAAAATATCAATCAATCTGCCTAGCCTTTTCCAAACTATGTTGGGGTTGGCTTCCAGTTTAACCGGACGCAGCTAAATACCAGTATTTTACATGGAGCGACTCCCTATCTGACCTCCACAACCCAGTAACTGGGTAATACAATACCCCTTGGTAAGACTGGTTGTCAGACTTTCGAAGTATTTTACATGGAGCGACTCCCTATCTGACCTCCACAACCCAGTAACTGGGTAATACGATACCCCTTGGTAAGACTGGTTGTCAGACTTTCGACGACCCTTAACGACTGTCAAAGATCCACGAATGACAGCCGGCTTAACGTGCTTTCCGAGGCACGGGGAGTCTCGGTAGGTACTTATGTAAAAAAGTAGGTCTAGGTACTTGGGAATACTTATTCACGGTACTCAGTAAAATGAGACATCCTACGCTCGTTAAGAGAATGTAATTCTGTAGGATTGTGCCCAGTCCAGCCAGGATATACTCGCAGGGTACTGACTTTCGGTTTACAAGTTAATTGCTTGGTTAGACACTTAGCCGACGTTCGCACGGACGTAATAAAATCGCGACGGGATTTTATTGCGCACTGGATTTTCAACTCTCAGTGTTAAACCGAGCGTTGAGAATCCAACGCGCTGGGACGCACTCTCATCCCAGTGCGTTGAAAAAACACACTATTGGATTTTCAACTCTCGGCGCTGAGCAAAGCATTGAAAATCCAGTGCACGAAAAAAAATCGCCGCGATTTTATTACGTCCGTGCGAACATCAGCAATTCAACTGTTAGAACAATGTAATAGCTGATTGATTGTTTTTCTGCACTTGCATTAAAAATAGCAATTTTTCCGAATCGCTAAAGAAACCTAGTATTTTGGAGAAAACTGGGACAAACTATCGTCGTCGGATATTTGAAGTGGGATCTAGTGAGGGGCTGAGGGCAGTATTTTTCAGAAGGACAGTTTCCAACTTACAAGTGGCGGGTCCAGTGACGGCCAAGACGCCGACGTCCGTGGGTCCCTCCGTGACCTTCCTAGGTCCGTGCACGACGCTCTCGTTCCCTTCCTCGTCGCGACGCTTGATTACGAACTTTATGTCGTGGTGGTCTACTCCGAACTCCCATCTGATAAGGAAAGTTTAATGTGGTTAGTTGATTACACAGTTGATTGAAATAATTGTGTGGGTAGTGTGGGATGTTTTTTTTTTTGTAGAATCCAGTTTATGTAGACATGCCTAGGACAATATTTGGAGTTAGGATTGTTAGGGCACTACTATGGAAAATAACCAGCAAAAGAATCCAACGAGTACCTAAAAGAGTAGGTAACTTATGCGGCCTACCCAAATGTCCTTTCTTTGGTATTCTTCGTCGAGTTGAGCTCCTTAAGTTCTGAGTTGAGCTCCACGATTACTGACAAATGGTTGTACTTACTTATTTACTTCAAAAGATCAAAAGACCATTTCAGACCCTAATCTACATGCTCCTCATATGGCCTGACCAAGATTATATCTGGACTGTAAAAGAGACTGCGACCTCTGAGTTTGTTTAGGCCTTTCTTCTCAGAGTAGTCAGATAGGAAACGCCGAACTCATCTAGCTTATGATGAACCTGGTTCGTGCCCACTCAAAAGGTAAAAGAAGGCTTTAGGTAGCAGGTACTCACTTCAAAACACTGTCATTGTCTGAACACAACAGATCAATGACGTGCTTCTCTCCAGTCTTGATGGTGACTCGCTTGAGCTCCTTCTCTGAATCGAAGGTCTGCTTGCTGGAGTAATAGCTTTTAGGAACTTTACCGCCTGGCTTAACCTGCAAACAGAAAAGAAAATCATACTTAAATCTTCATAGACACCTACTTCAAAATTTACATTGAGAAAATACATGATCAAAGATGAAAGTGTAAAATACCAATAGGGCCCTAGATTGACTTTTTACACTTTACAGAGATTTTCGTATTGCAAAACTTAACTTTTTCTACGACGTCGTCATAACAGGAAAAACATGAATCGAGTTTGCGACCCGTGGCGCAGAATCAGTGCGCCCAATGTGAATTTTGGGCAGAAAAAAGGAAAAAAGTTTTCAGAGGACATAGGGACGAATATCGCCATTTTTATATAAGCCCTAAGCCTAAGGGTTATCTCTATCGCTTATTTCATAATCCTCTTCTTAGTTCCTGAGTTTAACTGACAAAATTCCAGTTAGGTACACAATTAACTTACAATCAGTGCACATCTGGGATCCCCATTCTCATCGACCATAGTCCCGCCATAGTGTTGCGGCAGCTGGTCCTTGTCGATACCGGAGAGCACCTGCGGCTGCCACTTCTTCGGGTCGGAGCCGTAGATCTTTATCTTGGAGATCGTGTACTCGTGCATGAACTTCTTGATCACTGAGAACGCTAGGGAGAATACTTTTGGCGCTGGAATAGAAAGAAGATGGAGTTACAAGGAGTAAGGAGCTAATACGGAAAATCTGATAGCTCTTGTGGACTCTTTCAGCAGAATACCATCTGCTGAAGGGTACCTAAGGTAAAGCTTGTCCACTTTGAAATGACGCGCCCCAAAACCGTATTTACGCACACGGTAAAGCTCACACATTGATGATAATATATTAAAGCGCTGAAAAATTCTTGAAGTTAAAATTAAATTTTATATAGCGATAACCACGCGCGCCTCAAGGAGATGTCAGCAGAATTGACGGGGTCCGCTAGGGTCGATGCCTGCCAAGGTCGCGGGAAAGTCCGAAAGGGATACCGTGGCCCCCGGCAACATGGCAACTGAAGGGTGGGGTTTAGTTAGTAAAAGTACGACACGCCCTCCCGCTCCGTCCAGAGCGGGAGAAGCTATTTGATAATTTCCAACCCAAAAAAAAACGGTAACATTTATAAATTATCTTCACTGTGTGTGGTGGTTCATTAAATTGTACGGTGAGCGATATGTCGAAGATAATATATATTTTATATTATCTTCAAACAGTGTGACGGCCTTAATGCATTTCTATGGGTAAGGCGGTAGTGGGGCTCGTCATTTCAGAGTGGACAAGCTATAGATCCTCCTCTTCCAGATTTTTTACGTGCTAGCAAGATTTTATGTTCTACAGGTTTCGTCTACAAAGCTAACTTATTATTTATTTAATACTTTAAGCACACAAATGTATAGAGGCTGACTTAATGCCATAGGCATTTTCTACCAGTCAACCTTTGGGTGATGCAGAGACAAACAGTGGTAGGTGCAATAACAAAAATTGTGGAATAAATATTTATTTAAATATGGATACACGTACCATTAATAATGTAGCAGACCTTCAAGATCTCGGGGTAGTTGGCTTCATACAGCTGCAGCAGTGTGAACACCATCTCTGCGGCCGGCTTCCACGCGTACTGCTTTATGGCGAACCCTTCCAGGTCAAATACTACTGTCACCTAGAGATGATAGACATAACGTTAGGCTTGTATTCTCTTATAGGGTTGGCAGGAATAGTTCGTACAGTACAACGCACGTGGGTGGTAACAATTTGACCTAGAGCTGGCCTAGCGTAGTACGGAGCTGCAGTAGAGTGCGTGGCCAGCTTAAGGCCTGAATTCCTCTTACACTGATGTCGATCGCGTACGGTCGGTCGCGTATAGGGTTACCATCTGATAGGCATTTGCCGGATTTGACAGGCATTTTACGGTTAAGACAGGCGTGCGGCCGGCGCTAAGCTGAGACAGGCATTTTTGAAATTCCCTAATAAGTGCACAGTTGAGTAAAGAAAGGAATCGCTTGACACTAGAGTCAGAAAAAAATGAATTTTTGACGAAAATGACTTCGGAAAAATATCACTCAGTGTGGTAAGTTAGTTTTTTCTAAATTTGTTTAGTGTTAGTAAATTATTCATACTTTTGAACTTTTCATTTTGAATGGATACATCTTTAAAACTATCTGCTGCGTATTATTTATTTTAAGACGTACAGTTTTTTTACTACAGACAGGCATTTTTCTGAAAAATCAGGCATTTTGTACATCCTAGACAGGCATCCTCCCTTACATAGATGGTAACCCTAGTCGCGTACGCAACGTACGTACGTATGCGCCGCTGACGTCAGCGTGGCAGTATGGTGCTATATAGAACACAATGTATATGTCACCGTAAAATTATAAACTTCGTTAGTTTATAATCTATCGGTATTATTTCCGTTAGATTACAAACTGTCGAAAAATTGTGAACTGCGGCAAATCATTTACGATTTAACGCATTATTTTTCGATAGTTTATATTATATCCATGAGAAACGAGCGCAGTAAGCGCTGCCGCTGCCGCGGCAGCGCTTACTGCGCTCACTCGTCTCACGCGGTTGGTCACAGTTCTAACCTAACCTAACCCTAATTTCACCCAGTTCACAATTTTTCGACAGATTATGATCTAACGGAAATAATACCGATAGATTATAAACTAACGGTGCTCACAATCTTACGGTGACATATATACGCACGCGCGACCGACATCAGCGTAAGAGGAATTCAGGCCTTATACTGGTTTTGTTAGCACTGACGCGGCCTACTGTACACACATCCCCCGCTTGCTCTAGTACCTAATAACAATAATTTAGAGCGCTTGGTGTTTCGTTTCCTCAATTACTTAAGAACATTTAAGTAGGTATCTACAGGGTAAGTTGGTGGGTCTTATAACTTATTATGATTTAACTAAAGATATGCTATAGTCGCCGTGTTAAGAAGTCGTCGGGCCATAAATCATTGTTATTAGTCTGTCTCGCTCGCACTTATCGACCTTATGAAGTATGTAGCAAAAGACGCAAGGCGTTGCACATTCTTATTGCTACTGATATTTATAGCCCGATGACTCAGTTCATAACGCGAGTACTATAGCAACAAGCACCCGTTTAGTAAGGTAAACAATGGTGCCGATTCCCTTGTTCACAAACTAAACTAAATTTAAGTTCAGTGCATCTTTTTCTTTCTATTTCATTAAGAAAAGGACAGAGGATAAATTTTAGTTTAGTCCTGTCAAATTAATCAGCGCCTGTCACTCTCCATACAAGTTTAGACGTGATTAAAAACTTGCCTACTAAAATTACGTCAAATTAATCAGCGCTTGACTAAACTAAAATTTATCTTCTGTCCTTTTCTTAATGAAATAGAAAGAAAAAGATACACTGAACTTAAATTTAGTTTAGTTTGTGAACAAGGGAATCGGCACCAGTAGGTTCACACACTCATAATTATTGTCGTCACAGATCGGCAAGTGGGTAGTAGATACTCTAACTAGGGGTAGGGGTAGTTAGGGTCTCTACGTAGCCTACTGTAACGACATGGATTAGCCGTAATTACTGGCTGATTGTAAGAATTTTCATAATTCAATAATTACGTAGATAGGTAGGTACTTAGGCAATTAGACATTAAAATTAGTAACCCAGTTATGATAACGGTTGACGGACTGGTGAGCAGATACGGCAACTGCAACTATTTAATCTTTGTAAGAATTAAAAGTGGAGAGGATCTTTTTTATTAATGTTGTAAATAATTACTCCTGTCTAAGAACCGGCGAACAAAGAACTGACAAACGTTTTTTTTTCTTTGTCTTTTTTAATTAGTCGTAAAGTAAGTAAGTAAGTAAGTAATCATTTTATTTACCAAAAACTTAGCCTAGGTAACATCAGTGTAGTTTAAACTATGGGATGGGTATGGCTATTACAATGAGTAAGACCCCTGCCCTTCAAACTAGGAAAATCCTGTATCTTGAAGGACAGTGTTCTTTAGTGGGATTGACACGTTTTACAAAATATTTATAATTGCGCAATAATTCTGATGTTAACAAATTAATTGAATGGATTTACTGGTTAATTGTGTGTGAGTGTGTTGCTATGGGGTTAAACTGATTTGTTGGTGTGTGGTTGTGTATGTGTGTGTGGGTGGGGGTGTGTGTGTGTGTATGAGTGTGAGTGAGTGAGAGAAAGTATGGTATACTAAGTAAAAAAATTTGTATTTTAGACGTTAATTCGTAGAATAAATGAGTTCCTCTGTATCGGAATAGCTTATATTTAATAGGAAATTTAACAATTTTCTTTTTAATTCAAAATGGTTAAGATTATTTATAATTATTTTTTTTTGAAGTTTATTGTATATTCTAGAACTTAGGATGAAATATTGGTGGGTAGCAAATGTGGTCCTGTAACGGTCGACTTGACATACTCGAACAGACCTACGTCGAGTAAGGAGTACTTGTCTTGGTGGGACGGAGGCATGTTTGCGAAGAGTCGAGCGGAAAACAAAGAGTTGTCTGACAGTGAGCAACTTGCAGTCTTGATATAATTGTTGTGTCGGGTACCTAAACGGTTTGCGTAGCATCACCTTCAAAACAGCTCTTTGTGTCCTCTCCAGTGATAGAAGTGATGTTTTTGTTGCTCCTCCCCAGGCAGTCACACAGTATGACAGTAGTGACTGGCACAAGGAGTAGTAGACAGTTTTGAGCGTGTCGACGTCCGCTGAGTTTCTAAGTAGCTTAAAAATATAGATTACTTTGCGAACTCTAGATGTAAGTGATGTAATGTGTTTGTGCCAATTTAAACGCTCGTCTATTACTACTCCGAGATATTTAATGTGTGATCCTTTGCTCAAGTGTGGACAGGCACAATCAGGTTTTAAGTGGCAACTGTGGAATTGGATATTAAATTCCTGTGGAGGCTGGCTCTTTTTGCTTATAGAAAATGGTATAAATTTAGTTTTTTCGAGATTAAGAGTAAGAAGATTAGTAGCGAGCCAGTTTGATACCATGATAAGACAGTTCTCCGCGTGTCGTTTTGTTTCATTCCAATCTGAGCCATGCACAATAAGCGCTGTATCATCTGCATAAGTAAATACATTACAATTTGTAAGTGTTAGTGTGCATAACTGGTTTATATAGACTAGAAAGAGTGTTGGTCCCAGGATACTTCCCTGTGGCACTCCGTAATTACTTAGAGGGTGCTCATTGCTTTTATAATTATTTATAATCACGCATTGCATTCTGTCTGTGAGATAGCTTCTAAATAGATTTAGTGGAGTTCCTCTTACACCGATAACTTCAAGTTTATGTAGAAGTTTAGGGACAGAGACTGTGTCAAATGCCTTAGATAGGTCCAGAAAGATGCCAAGGCATTTCTTACCCTGATCCAGATTGCGGGCTAAGAGATCGCTTAAGCCAGTCACGGCATCTTCTGTAGACCTACCCGATACGAAGCCGAATTGATTGGGTGCTATGATGTTATAAGCATCTAAATATTTCATAAGCTTATTATTTAAGATTCTCTCTAATATCTTAGACATCGCAGAGAGCACAGAAATAGGTCTATAATTGTTGACACAGTCTCTGTCGCCTGCCTTGTAAATTGGGTGAATAAGCGCTTTTTTGAAGGCGTTGGGAAAAATACCGGTAGTAATCGAGAGGTTACAAATATGAGTTATTACTGGAAGTAGGAACTTACGTGAGGCTTTAACCATCCGAGAAGAAATATTGTCCCAGCCAACAGCAGTGTCAGTGCGAAGGGTCAGGATGACTTCCTCTACCTCAGTCTCGTCCACCTCTTGGAGGACGAATGAATTACACTGGGAACCAGGACAATACGGAGCCTCTGGAATTTGGGGTTGTTCCGATAGTATTTTTTCTGCTAATTTGGACCCAACTTCTGCAAAGTAACGGTTTACTAAGTTGACCGAGTCTTCTGGGCTGGCACAATTTTTGAGAAGATCGGTACACGGTGTTTTAGTTGTATTTGTATGGGTTATGGTTTTAATGACATTCCACGTCGCCTTTGGATTATTCTTCGCATTTTCGAATTCATCTTTCTCGTATGCAATTCTCAGTTTACGCAACAAGTCATTACAGAAATTACGGTATCGGTTATAAGTAACTTGTAAAATAATATTATTCGGGGATTTTTTTAGGTTATAGTGCATCCTGTCCCGATTATTAATACAACGCATAAGGCCAGGCGTTATCCATGGTTTTATGTTTCTTCTTTTACGGGGAATTTTTACGATGGACGTGTGCTCTCTAACTATAGATGCAATCATTTCAATGAACCGGTCAGCAGCCTCGTTTGCGTCAAGAGTGGTCATAATTTCAGAAAAATCCGTTGTTTCGATGACTTTCTCAATAGATGAGTAATCAATGTGAGTTTTTGTACGGTTTGTTTTACATTTCTGAGGTTTCCATTGTAAAGATAACAGAAGCGCAGCATGGTCAGTGACGGTACTTTCTACAATTAAAGTCGTAGCTATTTGGTTAGATTTCAGGATTACGTGATCTAAGCAGTTGTTAAGTCTTGTAGGTAATAGGTGAGCTGGAAGTAGACCATGAGAGGATGTGAGAGCAAGATATGAATCAGACAAACGATCCACATTGTTTTGTTTTATATCAATATTGATATCACCAATCAAAGCTATTTTTTTGAAGGAGGAAAGGTGTGATAAGGTGCTGTCCAAACTATTCATAAACTTGTCTATAGTCGTAAATGACGGGGATCTATAAACAGCAAGAATTGCAATAAAATTATCAATAGAGCAGAGTAGACCACTTGCTTCATCAAGACAGGGCTCAGTAACGGAGCAGTTGACGCCGTCCTTTACGAAGATAACTACACCGTCATTTTGATTGTAGGGATTTGACGACTTAAAAGACGAATAACCCTGTAGATTGGGAATGGCTGATATAGTTCTGAGCCAACATTCCGACAGTATTATGACGTCACATTTTAGTTTTATCACTGCTAAGAATGTCTGTAGTTCGTCAAAGTTCTTATTAAGGCTTCTGATATTCATGTGCAAAATATTTAAAGTATTTCCAGTATCACTGACTATTTTCGAACATTGGTCGGGTAGGCAGGCGTATGACTTCGATACTTGCAAAGAATCAAGTTCCGTAATTATGCTATCTATGTTAGCCATAAGTAACAAAAACAAACATTGACAAGTATTTCACTGAAAAGAGATACCAAAACACTTTTTAAGGTTGTATAAAGGAACGATAGCGAAGCAGTTGACAGATGACCCCAATCTTTCACTCTGTTGATTTGTTGTTGACGGTAAGTATTTAGTTGTTTGTGCATGTAATGTGTGATTTGTATGTTGAGCGTAATGATTTTAGTTTGAGTTAGTAAAATATTTAAAATACTTTTACTTAAATAGTGAACATTTAAAGTACCATGCAAGCATTTAATAGTTGTAACATTAATCAGTTTAGCACCTATTGCTCGGTGACATAATATATAAAGACGACAAAAGCTGGAATACGCAAGAATGCCGCAAACAGTGGACCTATCTAGTCATTGTTCCTGTATTATTTTCGTAAGACAGTCTTCTGAGTGAACACGGTACTGTTTCGCACCAACTTCTTTGCGTAGGAAAATTCTTCCGTTTGTTGTCCAGCAAAATTTAAAAGAGTTCTTTTTTGCAAAAACTCGTGCGTGATAAAATAGTTTTTTTACTGATTGGTTTAGGTATTCAGTTATATAGATGGGTGTACGTTGCCCTGGCAAGCCAAGTGTTTCTGAGTTCAGTTTATCTGTAGACGGTTTGTCTTTATTAAATAACCGGACACTGTCGAGGAATTCAAACTTTGTGTTTACCGACGAAAACTCAGCAAAAATGGGCCCGCAGGTTCCAGGTTTGCCGGGAATACGGTACAGG